>CM066031.1:541014143-542431643 GCA_033557465.1 Ichthyophis bannanicus | reverse complement strand
TCAACAATGTAGGATAGCTATTCGAGAAAAAACCCCATGCTCTCTAGCAAGGGCCCATAGTGGAAAGCTTCTCTGTAAAATTGCAGAGAGCATTATGCAGGAGAATTGGGAGATAGAACTGGCTGTTGGAAAAGCCAGCAGCACGTCAACTATGCTGCCAAACCCAAAGGAATTGGAGATGGCGAGGATAGAAGATAGTGTGATAAGCCTGTAGTGATAAGGATTGCCCAAGAAAGATGTATGCACTGTCTTGGAATCACTACTAAGGCCAGACAGAAAGTGGTGGAGGACAACTGTGTATACTTGTGGAAAAGTACCAGTGGTCCAATCACTAAAGCTCCTGCATGGGCAGCTGCTGATAAGACAGCAGAGAGAATCTTTCTGTGTAAAACAGAAAGGACAGAACACGAGTAAGAAAGCTATGTCCCTGTCTAATGAGCTGCCCAAGCAAAAAGAAGGGAGTTTATTCAAGAGAAAAAACTTGGCACTGGAATGGAAAGACTAGAAAGGGTGAAGAAGCAGCCCTCCAGTGCAAAGATACCACTCTTACAGGGGGAAAAAACTGGATAAGAGGGTATAGAAACAAGAGCTGAAAAGTGACTTACCATGTGGTAAAGTCTGTAGAAGGAAAGAATTCATGTTGGTACAGAAAACTATCATGCGATAGTTGTTAAATCCCTCTTCTTAGCAGGAAGAGGAGGAGAAAGCTGTGACCCATAGACAGGAATATCCTGACAGCTCAGTATATCTAGGACAGGGGTCGGCAACCCGCGGCTCCGGAGCCGCATGCGGCTCTTTCTCACCTTTGCCGCGGCTCCGGAGCACACTGCCCGCCCGGTATTTATGGCGTTATGGGCTCCCTCCCTTCTTCTTCTGCAGCCGCGGTTCCCTGCCTCTTAGGGAACCGCGGCTGTGCTTTTAAAATCATCTCGGAGCCCTTCCTGTCTTGACGGGCTCCGTGCAGCATTGTCCCGCCTCTAAAGGAAGTTGTTTACCACTTCCTTTGGAGGCGGGACAATGCTGCACGGAGCCCGTCACGACAGGAAGGGCTCCGAGATGATTTTACAAGCACAGCCGCGGTTCCCGACGAGGCAGAGAGCCGCGGCTGCAGAAGCAGGGAGGGAGCTGACAGGGAGGGAGCAGATATGGATGGATGGAGGGGGCTGACATGGAGGGAGGGAGCTGGGATGGATGGATGGAGGAAGGAAGGAAGGGAGGGAGGGAGGGAGGGGGGCTGACATGGAGGGAGGGAGCTGATATGGATGGAGGGAGGGGGGCTGACATGGAGGGAGGGAGCAGATATGGATGGATGGATGGAGGGAGGGGGGCTGACATGGAGGGAGGGGGGCTGACATGGAGGGAGGGAGCAGATATGGATGGATGGATGGATGGAGGGAGGGGGGCTGACATGGATGGAGGGAGGCTGACAGGGAGGGAGGAGGGAGGGGGGCTGACGGAGGGAGGGAGGGAGGGGGCTGACGGAGGGAGGGGGGGGCTGACGGACGGACGGAGGGAGGGAGGGAGGGAGGGAGGGGGGGGGCTGACGGACGGAGGGGGGCTGACGGAGGGAGGGAGGGGGGGGGCTGACGGAGGGAGGGGGGCTGACATGGATGGATGGATGGATGGAGGGAGGGGGGGGGCTGACGGCGGGATGGGGGATGACATGGAGGAAGGTAGGAAGGGGGGCTGACAGAGAGGGAGGGATCAGATATGGATGGAGGGAGGGGGGCTGACATGGAGGGAGGGAGCTGATATGGATGGAGGGAGGGAGGGAGGGAGCTGACATGGAGGGAGGGGGGCTGACATGGAGGGAGGGGGGCTGACATGGATGGATGGAGGGAGGGGGGCTGACATGGAGGGAGGGGGCTGACATGGAGGGAGGGAGGGGGCTGACATGGAGGGAGGGAGCTGATATGGATGGAGGGAGGGAGGGAGGGGGGCTGACATGGAGGGAGGGAGGGAGGGTGCTGACATGGAGGGAGGGAGGGGGCTGACATGGAGGGAGGGGGGCTGACATGGAGGGAGGGAGCTGATATGGATGGATGGATGGAGGGAGGGGGCAGGACATGGTGGGAGGGGGCTCATATGGATGGAGGGAGGGGGGCTGACATGGAGGGATGGAGGGGGCTGACATGGATGGAGGGAGGGGGGCTGACATGGAGGGAGGGAGCTGATATGGATGGAGGGAGGGGGCTGACATGGAGGGATGGAGCACTGGTAATGGGGTTGAGGGGACGAGCACTGGAAATGAGCTGATTAGGGGAGGCTAGGACTGGTAATGAGCTGATGGGGGGGTAGGACTGGTATTGGGCTGATTAGGGGAGGCTAGCACTGGTAATGGGGTTGAGGGGGGATTAGCACTGGAAGGTACTGGGAGTGAGGACTGGAAAGGGGCTGATATTGGGGAGGGTTACTGGGACTGGAAAGAAGTGAAGAAAACGAAAGAAGAGATAAGAAATGGCAGATGGACCATAGACCACAGAAAGAGAGCTAAGAGAAGACAGGAAAGCAGAAGCCTCAGATCGGGACCAGCATGATCAAAGAATAAATTGGTCAGACAACAAAGGTAGAAAAAATAATTTTATTTCATATTAGTGATTTGACTACAAAATCATCATAATTTTGAAATCAAATATTGTTACTTGTTGTTGTGATATTTTCTGGCGTTTTTTTTTTTGGTGTGTGAAGGAAGAGGGGTAGTCTTATACGGCGAGTATAGGCCAAACACCTATATTTTAACAGGAAAAGTAGGGGGTCGTATATAGCATTAAGGTAAGAAACAATATATGCAGTGTTAGATTTGTTTTAAATGTCGCAATGGTTTTGCGGCTCCCAGTTTTTTTTTTCCCTTCGGAAACGGGTCCAAGTGGCTCTTTACGTCTTAAAGGTTGCAGACCCCTGATCTAGGAGAACTGGATGCCATGTATAAAGTTTAGAATGAAAACAGTGAAAAACGTCTGCTGAGAAGAAGTCAACTGTAGGCTCTAAACTCCAAGAGGCAGAAAAAAGATTAATCAGAACCCTATGGTTGCTAGGTTTGTTTAGCCTGGCGAGAGTTAGGATTCTTCAAACCAGGGCGATGGTTCCCCTGCTTGGGAACATCTGTATGATGGGCAGGAGAAGAGTAAAACCTTCTCCTCCTAGGGAAAGAAGGTTTGACAGGGCATTTCCTACATAATGGGGAAAGAGAAGGCTTAGGATAGCCTTCAGAAACAGGGAAGTCAGTGGACCACTGAGCAACCTGATGTAAAGACTCCTTATTGAAGAGATTTTCTCCAGTGCAAGGAGTATTACCCAGTCTTTGTTGTGCCCATTTGTCTAAGTCTGAAGCTTGGAGCCAGACTCTACGTCGTGCCCCTATGGCTATAGCAGAAGTTCTGCTAACAGACTCAAAAGAGTCTAGGGAAGCACGAGTAAGAAACCAAGAGATATTTTGAATATGACTAAGTAGTAAGGAATAGTCTGCAGTCTTGGGCTCTGAAAGAAAAGGAGTCAAAAGACAATTTCTTTGTGACCTCCTGAAGAGATAGACTCATAAAAAATATAAGAGAGAATCCTTGCTGACAGCATGGATGTCTGGAAGGTTTGACGTCCAAAGGCATCTAGTGTCCTAGACTCACGACCTGGTGGGTAAGAAGAGTGCTTCTTCTTACTTTTCACCTTCCTCATTGCTGATTCCACCACAATGGAATGATGGGGAAGTTGAGTCTTTTGAAACCCTAGAGAGGGGAGCACCTGATACAGAAGATCAGTTGCTCTAGAAGGTGAGGATACCTTTAAAGGTGCTTCCCACATTCTTAGAAGATCCTGCAAGGAATGATGCAAAGGAAGCATTATGTCTTCCTTTGCTTCAGTGGAAACAGAGCCTTGTGTAGGATCATGGCCAGGGATAGGAATGGCAAGAGATCTCGCCATATCCAGGAGGAAATTCTGAAAAGAAGGATCTCCAAAGAGAACCTTCCCTGGACAGGCTAGACCTGAAGAACTAGCCTGGGCACCGGAGGATCTACCTGAGTATATAGGAATATAAGATCCTGCACGATGCAAAAAAGGAACCTTAAGGGATGGATGCTGGTACTGGAGGTCAGGACCTGTGACAGTCAGTACTGCATCGTCCATGCCAGGTATCGACTCCAGACTTGGTATAGAAAGGAGCGACCCTGGTGAAAGAAGCATGGAAGGAGCTGGCCCCGATGTTACTGCGGATACCGGTACCGATACCGGTAGCACTGTCGGAATCAAAGGCAAGACCGACATCGGAGCAGTCATCGGTGGCTGCTCAATCGGTACCGAGGTAACCGAACGCCTTTGGTAATCACCCTCGGTACCGAGCATCCAGTGCCGGTAAGTGACGGTACCCAGTCTTCCAGACTAGAGATAGATTCCAGACTCGGCATCGAAGGAAGCGAGTCTATCGATGCATGTCTAGAGGGTACCGACATCGGTGGTAGTATCGGTATTGATGCCGATACTGGAAAGTCAATCTGGAGTGTATCCACCAGTCCCGAAGGTACCGAGAAAGCCAGATGACGATCCCTGGTGAGGAATGTACCGTCCAACAACAGTGCCGATGCCGGGGTATCGGTACCGCTCGAAGCGGATGCCACCACCGAGCATGGCTCAGGTATGTTCTGTGAGCCCCAGGAACAACCTGAAACCCCTCATAGGCTTTAGAGGCCGAAGACTCCCACCGGGGTTTTGAAGCCAATGGACCCTCAAGGGCAAGGCCGGAGCAGTCTTCATGCTGTGCATGAGACCTACCGACTCGAGGGTTGGCTAGTCTTAACAGACTGTTTGTGGGTTACCTGATCCTGTGTAGAAGAAACGGTCGGTGCCCTGACACTGGAAGGGAACCTGGTATCGAGGAAAACTCAATGTTGAAAATCTCTTCTCACAATACTGTAGCCGGAGAGCTCCAGAGGAAAATGGTCAGGACCCAAACAGGTTAGACACCAGTTTTTGGAGTCTAAAAATAAAGCTGTACCGCCACAGCTTAGACATTTCTTAGAGAAAGAGGTTGGCGGTTCCATGAGGGACATGGAGAGGCCTAGAAGGCCTAAAAAATTTAAGACAAAAAACTGAGGGAAAATATTCCCTGAATTTCAGAAAAAGAAAAAAGAAACACTGGCGGTACCGGTGGAGTCGGGGAGACAGCCGTGACCACTAGAAAACAAAAGAATTAAAGAAGAATTTTCTGCGGTGACAGGAGGAAGTCCTGCCAGCTCCGCGGAAAAACGAAAACTGAGGAGAGACAGTTGGGAAGGGCGGGAAGGCAGCACGCAGGCATGGTGGGATGCTTCCAAAAGCTTTCTGATCAGAAATTGGGAAGCGTTCCCGCACAGACTCCGTTGGTACCGACGTACCCATATGTGAAGACTCATTTCTGCTTGTTCCTGGAGATGAAGACTTACGGTGGAGTAAATCTTTGAAGTAATATGAGAGATGCTGATACAGGAGAGAAAGTCAAAGGTAAAGGCATGTCAACCTTATTGACAGCTGTTACTCCTCTGTGTAGGTAGAGGACGAGGAGTAACTATACTACCTGTAAAGCATAATCATCTTAAGAAGCCCTTTGAGCTAATAGTCAGGATGTCTCTTTAAGAGGGACATATTTAAAGTTTAGGATGAAACCGATGTAGATGCTTGCAGTGGTAGGAAGCAAACTACAGGATCTAAACCTCAAACAGGAAAAAAAGGATTCAGGGAAGAGTGTATCAGCAACCCTGCGGCTGCTGGGTCTGCTGAACCGGTTGAAGTTGTGGTTTCCTGAGCCTGGCTGGTTGTTTCCCCTGCCTGGGAACAGCTGTATGATGGGTAGAAGATGGATAAAACCTTCTCCCATTAAGGGAACAAAGTTTACTGGTAGATTTTCTACAAGCTGGGATAGAGGAAGGCATAGACAAGCCTCTGAAAGCAATAGTGTCAGTGGTTAACTGAGCAGCCTGGAGTAAAGTCTCTTTGTTAAAGAGATTCTCTCCAGTGCAGGGAGCATTTCCCAGTCTATCCTGTAAGCATCTGTCCAAGTCTGAAGCTTGGAGCCAGGCTCTACGTCGTGCACCTATGGCTATAGCAGAAGTTCTGCTAACAGACTCGAAAGAGTCCAGGGAAGCACGAGTAAGGAACTTAGAAATATTTTGAGCATGACTGACTAGCATAGAAAAATCTGCTCTTTTAGGCTCTTGGAGGAAAGGGGTCAAAAGTAGTAGATCTTTTGTGACTTCCTCAAGAGATAATCCCATATAGAAAATATATGACAGGATTCTTGATGAAAACATGGATGCCTGTAAAGTTTGACGTCCAAAGGCATCTAAGGTTTTAGCCTCACGACCTGGTGGATAAGAAGAGTGCTTCTTAGTACTCTTAACACACCTCATTGCTGATTCTACAACAAGAGAATGATGAGGGAGCTGAGGCTTTTGAAAACCTGGAGAAGGGGCACCTTGTATAGAAGATCCGTTGCCCTAGAAGGTGGGGACACCATTAAAGGAGTTTCCCACATCCTAAATAAGAGATCCTGCAAGGTTTGATGCAAAGGAAACATGATGACTTCCTTTGGATTGCAGGGGATCTGTATAGGTTGTGGATCCCCTGGTGCAGGGTCCTTACCAGGTAGGGAAATGGCAAGTAACTTGGCCATATCAAGCAGGAAAGCTTGAAAAGAAATTTCCCCAGAAGGGAGTCCTCGAGGAAGAGGAGGAAGAACTAGATCTGTTGAAGAACTAGCTCTAGCATCCACCGGTTCATTCAGATTCTGTAGAATAGAAGAGCTGGAGGGGTGGAGGATCGGATTATCTTTGAGAGATAGTTGACGGTACCGCTGAAAACCGGTATCGCAACTCGTCGGTAGCAAATAGTCCATGCCAGGGATCGATTCCAAACTCGGTATGGAAGGAAGCGAGCTGGCTGAAAGGAGCATGGGAGGTACCGACCCCGATGATGAAGTCGATACCGGTATCGGGACCGGTACCATCGGTGACACTGATATGTGAAGATCAGTCTGTAATGGCACTATCGGTACCGAGGTAACCGAATGTAGCAGACCCTGATCATCAGTAGAATGTCTTCAGTACCGTCTGAAGTCGGTACCGAGACGAGTCGGTACCCAGTCATCCAGACTAGAGATTGATTCTAGACTCGGCATCGATAGACTCGCTTCTTTCGATGCAGATCTGGAGGGCACCGACGTGGATACCAGCATCGGTACCGAGGCCGATGTGGGAAGATCGGTCAGTAGCGGCTCTAGCGGCACCGAAGATACCGAGAGCGCTTGACTGCGATCATCGGTGTGAAATGTTTCATCCAGCACCATTGCCGATGCCGGGGTACCGGCACCGCTCAAAGGGGATACCACCACCAGGCATGGCTCAGGTATGTTCACCGAGGTGAAAACCCCGGGAACAACCTGAAACCCCGTTAATGCTTTTGAGACAGAAGCCTACCCGGCCTACTCAGTCAGGCACCTTAATAGAGCCATGTTGCCATGGCACCGTAGCTCCATTAAGGAGCCGCGATCCCCAGCTGCCACAAAAATGTTTTCTCTGCAGCCTGACCCCCGATGCAGCCTTCCAAAGGCAGGATTGATCTGCTGGAAATCTCCTCCACCCCTCACCCCACTGACCTGGCCCTGCACCGCTATCACCCCTATGTCCAAGGCAATGTTCCCTCTAATTTTCTGTAGACTGTGTGCACATAAAATCAGCTGTGCAGCTTTTGAAGGAAGGTTAAATTTTTGTGCGCCACATGACGACACTCGGAGTTATATACTTTAAAATTTGACTACACGTCAGAATACTCGTACAGTATGTACACCACATTGATTTTAATCAAATTAAATGAAAATGGATGATTACTAAATGAAGCAGAAAATTTCTAGTAATTACAATCACAACTTTTAAATTTTAAGACGTCTGTGTTTTCTATCAGAATCAGAACCATAATTTTTGTGCGCTCTGTTGTAAAGTATGTGCGCTCGCTCGGTGAGGTGTGCGCTTGCGCGCACAGCTTAGACGGAACAGTGGTCCAAGGGGACTTTTTCCACCACTGAGGTGGAATAAGTCCCCCGTCTACCCGGCCGACCCCGGACGTACAAGGCCTACCACCTAAGGCTCTCCGTACAACTCTGATGTATGTACGGGAAACCTTTTTTCCGGCAGGCATCTTAGGACGAATATGGGGGAGATACACCCAGACTGGACGTACATCCCCGTTATTCATGGTTGGTAATGACCTCCATAATATCTATGCATATGACAAGACCAAATCTCTGCCCTCCTCCTCAAACATACACTCACTGTTCTCTCTGCATATTGCATCTCTCTTCCCAACAAGCCAAACAATCCTCCCCAACCAGCCAGCTTATCTCCCCCTTCTCAAGTAACCAGTCTGCCCTCTCCTCAAAGCAGCTATTCAAACTGCCCTTTCAAAACCCAACAACCAGTTTGCTTTCCCTCTCCCAGTTCCCCACCCCCCAATACAGCTAACTTTCGCCCATTTTGCTCTGTGCTACTACAGATTTCCTGCACTGCTCTTAGATCAGATTCCACACAGCTCTAGATATATATGAGCTGAGTCTCAAGGACAGTGAGAGACTACAGGCACTGACCACATCTGCCCTTCTGGGAGCAGTGCAGAAGACTGTAACAGAACAGAGCAAGGTTAGTGTGACTAGCTAATGGATTTTGCTCCCTTTGATTTGGGTGGCTGTGCAAATTCTACATTAGGATTATCAAGTTCTGCATGAAAGGCAATTCTGTGCAAATTATGAATGGTGAGGCATCTCCCCAGGAGTAGAAGTTGTTTAACTGTAAAAAGGTTCTCCACAGACCATATAAAAAAAATTCAGAAACACGAGTGGATGACATCTGAAAGTGCCAATGTGCAATTCAGTGGGGGAAGGGAGGTGTAAGACACATAGGTTTTCCTGAGCATGCTCTGGAGCGCCCCATGCAACCAGTCTAAGCCCTGCAATAAAACTGAGGGGCTTGCGAGTCAACTCTGTCAATGTAAATCTGTGTGTGCCCTCACTTATCATAGCTATAGAGAAACACCATTTAAAATAAGCAATTTCACTTTCTTCACTGACCAGACTGAACATTGTTGGAGCATTGACCATTAGCTGAAAAGACCTTACAAGAACTGCTTGGCTAAAAGTGCTGTCTGAGACACTGTCCACATGACTGAGTGAATGGAAGATCATGCTGCAGCTCTACATGCTGTCGTGATTTTGATCTGATTTATCTATCTGTCTAACAAACAGGGTTTTTTATACCACTTTATCATTTAGTCAAAGTGGTTTACATTGTAACAAACAAACTTGGTAATGTACATTAAACAGGGACAGGGACATGGATAACTTGGATTTTTTAAATTGTTTTTCATTGTACCAGCTATATAGAATCCTGCTCAGCTGTGGCAATGAAATAGGCAAGCTACTAGCCAGTTTGATAATGCCATGGACTGACTGATGTAGAAAGCCGACAACCTCTTGCGGAAAAAGTTTAGATACTAAGCATTGTTCAGAGTTCACTTACTCTGAGACAAAGCTACGGCAACCAAGAAAATAATCTTCTGGGTCAAATATTGCAGCTCTATTGATTTCATGGATCCAAAGGGTGACTTCATGAGCTGAGCCAGAACCATACTGATGTTCCATGGAATGAGAGCTCTTCTGGATGGAGAGATTTTAACATACCTGATCATCTCCTTTCTTTGAATTCTGTGAGATTAGTCCAGATGAGTGGGTTATGTCCCCATGCCAGCACGTAGATACAGACTTGAGCAACTTTCAGTGATATCTGGTATTATCCTATGGAACAACCTGAGAGAAACCAGAATGACACTACCCAAGCAGTAAGCAAAACTGAAAAACTCAAATATTATGAAACACACATATCCTTGTCACCAAGATTATGATCAAGTATTTGGTTCTCTTACTAGGAAAGAGTAGAGCCAGACCACAAGACTGACTAGACCTTCCATGGCAGCCGCAATTCCCCAAATCTGCAGAAAGAATCTCTCAGGTAATAACATCACTAAATGCAAACAATAGGGAGCAGGCTTTCCAACCTGCAAAAAAAGTGTCTTCCGGGATGGGTCTTGAACTGGTCCAGCAGGATTCAAGGAACGGAGATTATCAGGTATGCTAAAATCTCTCCTTCCTAATCCTGCTAGACCAGCCCAGATGAGTGGGATTTACCCAAGTATTCAGAACTCAGGGTGGGAGGATGACCACCAACAGGACAGACTACAGTCTCAGAGGAGTCAGCTAAATAATATACCCAAGTTGCCTAGCAGCCTCACAAAGGAGAAAGCCAAAGCCAAAGCCAAGAAGCTTATAACTGTACTCCGGGGACACCCACGCAGATTTCATGCAAGAGTTGAATGAGTTGCAACTCACTCCTGAGCATGCTTGCCAGGCATGATGAACACTGCATCCAAACAATTCTAGGGGTGAACAGGCAAATAGAGGACTTAACCTCTGCCAGCACTTCTCTCAAATTTCCAAGGATGGAGATGGTCCAATTGATAGGAGGCATGAGAAATTGCTAAGAACTCTAGCAAACCACCCTCTGCCCATAAGAACATATAAGAACATAAGATATGCCAAACTGGGTCAGACCAAGGTCTATCAAGCCCAGTATCCTGTTTCCAACAGTGGCCAATCTAGGTCATACATACCTAGCAGTTTCCCCAAAAGACACAGGTTCCACAATGCTTGTACTGTGTCAAGCACTGATATCCTGGGTCCCTTCTTAACAATGGTTTATGGACCTTTCCTCCAGGAACTTGTCCAAACTTTTTTTAAACCCAGCTACACTAACAGCCTTTACTACATCCTCCGGTAACGAATTCCAGAGTTTGATTACACGTTGAGTGAAAAATATATATTTTTTTATTAGTCTTAAATAGTTTACCCTGTAACTTCATTGCATGTCCCCTAGTCTTTCTATATTCTGATAACGTAAACAATCTACGTTTACCCGTTCCACGCCATTCATTAATTTATAGACTTCTATCATATCTCCCCCTCAGCTGTCTCTTTTCCAGGTTAATGAGCCCTAACCTTTTTAGCCTTTCTTCATAGGAGTATCTTTCCATCCCCTTTACCATTTTGGTGGCTCTTCTCTGAACCTTCTCTAATAACGCTATATCCTTTTTAAGATAAGGTGACCAGAATTGCACACAATATTCAAGGTGCATGGAATGATATAGAGGCATTATAATATCTTGTTTTATTTTCCATTCCTTTCCTTATCATATCTAGCATTCTATTTGCTCTCTTGGCCGCCGCTGCACACTGGGCCGAGTGTTTTAACATGTTACCCACAATGACACCTAAATCTTTTTCCTGGGTGGTGGTTCCTAATGTGGAACCTTGCATCGTGTAACCATAGTTTGGGTTGTTCTTCCCTAGGTGCACCACCTTGCACTTGTCCACATTAAATTGCATCTGCCATTTTGATGCCCAGTCTTCCAATTTATCAAGATCCTCTTGCAATTTTCCACACTCCTCTTGGGTTTTAACAAACTTTAAATAGTTTTGTCTCATCTGCAAATTTGATAACCTCGCTCGTTATTCCTTTTTCCAGGTCATTTATGAATATGTCAAAAAGCAGCAGACACAGCACAGATCCCTGGGCTACACCACTATTCACCTTTCTCCATTGGGAAAATTGGCCATTTAGCCCTACCCTCTGTTTCTATCTTTTAATCAGTTCCTGATCCACAATAGTACACTGCCTCCTATCCCATGACTCTTTAGTTTTGCCAAAAGTCTCTCATGAGGTACCTTGTCAAAGGCTTTTTGAAAGTCCAGATACACTATATCAACAGACTCACCTTTGTCCACTTATTTATTCACACCTTCAAAAAAACATAACAGATTATTAAGACAAGATCTTCCTTGTCTAAAGCCATGTTGGCTGTCTCCCATTAGGCCATGACTATCTACATGCTGAGTAATTTTATTCTTTATGATGGTTTCTACCATTTTTCCCGGTACTGACGTCAGACTCACTGGTCTGTAATTTCCCGGATCACCCCTGGAACCCTTTTTAAAAATTGGCGTTACCTGAAGATTGGAGGATCGCCAATGTATTACAGATGTTTTTAATGAAAATTCAGATTACTAATAGCAGGTCTGCAATTTCATATTTCAGTTCTTTCAACACCCTTGGATGCATACCATCCGGCACTTTATCTAATAGTTGTAATACATCTTCCCGATGTATCGATATTTTCTTCAATTCTTCCGCACCTTTAAATACCACTTCAGTCATGGGTAACAACATCCCTACATCTTCCTCAGTAAAGACTGAAGCAAAGATTTCAGTCTCTCCGCTATCGACTTGTCGCCTCTAAGTGCCCCTTTAACCCCTCTATCATCTAATGGACCAACTGACTCTCTGAGGATTTTTGCTACGAATGTACTTAAAGTCTTTATTTTGCGTTTTTGCTTACGCAGCAAGCTTCTTCTCAAATTCTCCCTTTGCCTGCCTTATCAATGCCTTGCATTTGACTTGCCAGTGCTTTTTCTGTTTCCAGGTTTTGTCGTTTGGCTCTTTTTTCCCCATTTCCTGACCTCAACTTTAAACCATGCTGGCAGTTTTTTGGACTTCCTTCCACTTTTCTTAAAGCATGGAATACAGCTGGTCTGGACGACCACGATAGTATTTTTCAACAACACCCAAGCTTGATTTAAGTCTTTAACCTTTGCAGCTGCTCCTTTTTAGTTTTTTTTTTTAACTATTTTCCTAATTTTATCATAGTCTCCCTTTCGAAAGTTAAAAGGTAGCACTGTGGATTTCCTTACTATACTTCCTCCACTAATTAAATCAAATGTGATCATGCTATGATCACTATTGCCAAGTGGCCCCAACACACCCTTATCTCTTGCACTAGATCTGGTGTTCCACTAAGGACTAGGTCTAATATTGCTTCCCCTCTGGTGGATTCATGAACTAGCTGCTCCAAGAAGCAGTCATTTATTTCATCTAGGAACTTTATCTCCCTAGCATGTCCTGCTGAGACACTGACCCAATCGATACCGGGGTAATTGAAATCACCCATTATTACTGCGCTGTAACTTTTGTTATCTTCCTTGATATCTTTGAGCATTTCATCATCCATTTCTTCATTCTGGCCAGGCGGTCGATAGTACACCCCCACTGCCATCGCCTTCCCCTTTTTACATGGAATTTCAAACCATAGATATTCTACAGCAAATTTTGTTTCCTGCAAAACTTTAATCCTTTCTGACTCAATGCCCTCTCTAACAGAGTGCAACCCCCCCACCAATTCGATCAGCTCTATCATTAAGATATAGTTTGTACCCAGGTATCAGTGACCCACTGGTTGTCCTCCTTCCACCATGTCTCTGATATTCCAATCATATCTAACCTCTCATTTAGTGCTATATATTCTAACTCTCCCATCTTGTTTTTTAGACTTCTAGCATTTGCATACAAGCATTTTAGAGACTGTATTTTATTCATATTAATCTGGCTATTGGTAGGCATGGGTAATTTGGGATATTTAAGCTCTGTCTGCTCCATACTCGAGGGCATTTAGGCTACTTTACTCTTTTTTGGAACCTCTCTGCTCTTGGTAGTATCCTTCAAGGATACATTCTTCTGAACCATCCGCTCTTGGGCAACTGTCGGCTTTCCCCTATTATCTAGTTTAAAAGCTGCTCTGTTGTTGTTAAGTGCCATCGAGTCGGAGTCGACTCATGGCGACCCTCTGGATAGCTATCCTAAATTATGTTTGGTCTTCAGTCAGGCGGCTCATTGTTGACAGACTGGTACCCGTAGCTGCTGTTATTGTATTGATCCATCTCATTGCTGGCCTTCCTCTTTTGCGTTGACCTTCTATCTTGCCAAGCATGATGTTTTTCTCTAATGATCTCTCTCTTCGCATGATGTGTCCAAAGTATGAAAGTCTAATCTTGTCATCTGAGCTTCTAAAGAAAGCTTAGGTTTCATCTCCCCTAGTACCAGCTGGTTTGTTCTTCGGGCAGTCCACGGTATACACAGTATTCGCCGCCAGCACCATAATTCAAAGGCATCAATTTTCTCCCTGTCTATCTTTTTCACTGTCCAGCTTTCACATCCATATGATGTTATTGAAAATACCATGGCTTGAACAAGTCAAATCTTTGTATGGAGAGAGACATCTCTGCTCTTGAGAATCTTATCTAGGTCTTTCATAGCCATTCTGCCAAGAGCAATGCGTCGTCTGATTTATTGACTGCTTGTTGCTTCTTTATTGATAGTCGATCCAAGTAGGTTAAAGTTGTTCGATTTCAATTTCTTCTCCTTCAACGATGAACTTGTTGATTATGCCAGTTGTCATGCTCTTTGTTTGTCTTTGCATTAAGGTGCAGGCCCATTTTGAGACTTTGTTCTTTGATTGTGAGAAGCAAGTGTTTCAGATCTTCACTTTCAGCCAGTAATGTGGTATCATTCATCAGCATAGCAAAGGTTGTTGATGAGTCTTCCACCAATCTTCACACCTCTGTTGTCTTCATATAATCCTGCTTCTCTGATGATTTGTTCTGCATATAAATTAAACAGGTAGGGGGAAAGTATGCAGCCTTGTCTTACACCTTTGCTTATTTTAAACCATTCTGTTTCTCCTTGTTCCGTTCGAACTATTGCTTCTTGATCAATGTACAGATTGTGCAAAAGTACGATCAGGTGTTCTGGTATACCCATGCTTCTTAATGTGGCCCAGAGTTTCTCATGGTTTACACAGTCAAAAGCCTTGCTATAGTCGATAAAGCACAAATAGATATCCTTTTGGTATTCTTTAGTCTTTTCAAGGATCCATCTCACATCCGCAATGATGTCTCTCGTTCCTCGCCCTTTCCTGAACCCTGCTTGCACATCAGGTAGTTCTTGTTCCAGGTATGGCTGCAGTCTTTTGAATAATCTTCAGTAGAATCTTGCTGGCATGTGGGATCAGAGCGATTGTGCGATAATTTCCACAGTCAGTTGGATCATCTTTCTTTAGTATTGGTATAAACACAGATCTTTTCCAGTCAGTTGGCCATGATGTTGTCTTCCATATTTCTTGGCAGAGCCTTGTAAGTACGGTAACAGCTGCATCAGATTGCTCTACTTCTATGAGAATGCTATCAATGCTTGGTGCTTTGTTCTTTGATAAGGCTTTCAATGCTGCTTCAACTTCTTTCATCACTAATGGTTCCCGATCATAAGGTACAGGTTGAAACGGCTGTTGGTCCACTTGATCTTTATCATATAAAAACTCTATATTCCTTCCACCTTTTCTTGTTCTTCTCAGCATCATTCAACATAGAACCTTGAGCATCTTGTAACATTCCAATTCGAGGCTGGAACTTTTTAACTCTCATAGCTTTAGGAAAGCCGATCTTGTTCTTCCTCTAATAGTTTCTGCTTCTATTTCCTTGCACGCGTCTTTGTAGTACTTTTCCTTGTCCTGTCTTGCTGCACGTTGGAAATCTCTTTTGATTTCTGTGATTGCCTTTCTTTCTCTTCTGGCTTTAGCTTCTCTGCGTTTTTGGGCAATTTTCAGAGTTTCTTCCATCATCCATTTTGGCCATTTTTGCTTTTTCACCTTTTGTAGAGACTTCTCGCTTTCTTCCAACACAACCTACTTGATGTCATTCCATAACTCTTCTGGAGCTCTGTCATTTGTATCTAAAGCAGCAAATCGATTTTGCAGGCAGTCTTTAAATTCCAGTGGTATATTCTCAAGGTCATATTTTGCTGCATTCATGAGTGGTTTGCTCTTTTTCAAATTTAGCTCGAGTTTGCATACTAGTAGTTGATGATCTGTACCACAGTCAGCTCCAGGTTTTGTCTTTGTTGATGTTATAGAACTTTTCCATCGTTGACTTCCACAGATGTAGTCAATTTGATTTTTATACAATCCATTGGGTGAAGTCCATGTGTAC
Organism: Ichthyophis bannanicus; assembly: GCA_033557465.1. Classification (NCBI taxonomy): domain Eukaryota; kingdom Metazoa; phylum Chordata; class Amphibia; order Gymnophiona; family Ichthyophiidae; genus Ichthyophis; species Ichthyophis bannanicus. Next base: position 542,415,706 of record CM066031.1, on the reverse strand, counting down.
AGTTGCCACTTGTGTTCATGGAAGAAGGTGTTTGAGATGAATAGATCGTTGGTCTTGCAGAATTCTATCAATCTTTCTCCAGCTTCATTTGTTGCCAAGTCCATATTTTCCAACTTCTTTGCTTTCTTCTTTGTTGCCAACTTTTGCGTTCCAGTCACCCATGACTATCAGGATATCCTGTTTGCATGTTGTGTCAATTTCAGCTTGTACTTGTTCATAGAACTCTTCAATTTCATTCTCTTCTGCAGTTGTTGTTGGGGCATATACTTGAATTATAGTTGTGTTGATAGGCATTCCTCAGATGAATAGTGTGCCAACAGTTCAGGAACAGCCTACTAGCCAGTGACACTTAGGTTCCCTCCCACCCTACCCCTCGCCCCACCCACCCCAGGGGCTACAATGCCTATATAATGGTCACAGACGTGCCATCTATCATTCCAAACTTGGGTTAAAAGCCACATCGTATTCATCTTTTCTTCTTCCTCTTCTGGGACTGCATAAACATGTCGTGTATTCAGTGCAATAACTGCGGTACTTTCATTCAAAGACGCATCATTTGGAGCGTAAGAGCTTGTCCTATATGCCTAAAGTCAGCTGCCATGCATGAAGAACTGACTCTACTAAGGAAAGACCTAGGTGCCATGCATATAGAAGTATCTCTACTGAGGGAGGAACTGGCTGCAATGAAGCGCACCTCTTCTAGGATGCAAACTGAACAAAGTCCACCACCACTCCCACAAAGAATCAAACGCCCCAGGAACAAATGGATCACAGTGGGTTCTGGTAGATTGCGACCTGTAACACAAAGACAAACTATACATCAAGAGATATCCCTGCACAATGCCTTCTCTGCCTTGGCTAATGAGGATGCCCAATTCAAATAAACTGAAGGGCCTTTAAATGAGTCAGACAATGCCCAATCCCCTGCTAAAGCACTAAATATGAAGAAAACCTCACCAAACAGAAAACTACTACTACTTGGAGATTCCATCATCAGAGGCACCAACTTGAGAACACAGTTCAAAGGAGAGAAGATAGTCATGTGCCTACCAGGCTCTTCAGCCAGCAGGAATACAAACCAAGTTGATGAATTACTTAGTGCAAAAAGTGAACATTCCAAACTTGATGTTATTATCCACCTAGGCACAAACGACCTGGCTAGGAACAGTGCCTCTACAGCCCAAAAGGACTTCCAATCTCTGGGGGAGAAACTCAAGCACGTTGTTAACACTGTTGCATTCTCAGAGGTTCTACCTGTTCTTGGTAAGGGGACAAAAAGACTGCATCACATTAACAGCTTTAATACATGGCTCCAGACCTGGTGCAGAGAAGGAGGATTCAGATTTATTGGCAACTGGGACAACAGATGGACCAACAAGAGACTATACTGTGCTGATGGACTACATCTCTCTTCTGGAGGGAAAAGAATCCTAAGTGAAAACTTCAGGCAGTATGTGGACATGCATTTAAACTAGGAAAAGGGGGTGACTGATGTGGAAGGTCAACATCTGCCTGCCACCCCCAACAAAAGCAGAACATCAGAAACAGCCACACTTTTAAAAACCACACATCAAAAACATGTGGGAGGAAGTGGGCAGAACAAAATCAATGCAAAATACACACAAGCCAGGAAAGTGCTGGAAAGCAATGAGCACAAATGCTCGAAGCTTAGCCAACAAAATTCCAGACCTGGAAGCCCTAATGGTGGAAACGGACTTGGACATTGTGGCCATTACAGAAACATGGTTTAATGAATCACATGATTGGGATATAGCCATAGCTGGCTATAATCTATTCAGAAGGGACCGAGAAAATGGAAAAGGAGGAGGAGTAGCCTTGTATGTCAAAAGCAATATTAAAGCTACTGAAATGCAGGGGACATGGGGAAAAGAAGAAGCACTCTGAATTGCGTTGGAGAGAGGAGATGGCACCGTCATCCATATTGCTGTAGTCTATAGACCTCCGACTCAAATTGAAGAGAGAGACAATGAATTGATTATAGATATTGCCAAGATAGCATCAAAGGGGGAAGCAATCATATTGGGTGACTTTAACCTACCTGATGTGGATTGGATTACTCCTTCTGCACATCTGGAAAGAAGCAAAAAAATTGTGGATGCTCGCCAAGATGCATTATTTAGACAAATGGTGATGGAACCAACCAGGGAAAGCTCAACGCTGGATGTAGTGCTCACCAACGGTGATAGTGTGTCGAATGTCTGTGTGAGTGCCCCTGTGAGCAACAGCGACCATCACACGGTGTGGTTTGAAATAAAAGCCATGGTACAGGCCAATCATAGCAAGCTCAGAGTCCTAAACTTCAAATACACTGACTTCAATAAAATGGCAGAGTACGTAAAGGAGGAGATGATGGGGTGGGAAGATAAAGGAAGTGGAATTGCAATGGGCTAAACTAAAGGAGGCAATAAAAGGAGCAACAGATAAATATGTAAGAAAAGTAAATAAAAGCAAGAGGAGAAGGAAACCTATTTGGTTTTCCAAAGAGTTGGCTGCTCATATAAAGGCAAAAAACACAACTTTTGCAAAATTCAAAAGCTTGCAGACAGAAGAACACAGAAATGAATACAGGATCAAACTCAAAGAGTCTAAAAGAGTAATAAGGATAGCAAAATCAAAGGCAGAGGAAAAGATGGCTAAAGATCTTAAGGGTGGCAACAAAAATTTCTTCAGGTATATTCAGGAAAGGAAAAAGATCAGAGTTGGAATTGCAGGACTCAGAAGTGCTGGGAAAGGACTCGTGGAAAGTGACACTGAAAAAGCGAAATTGCTAAACAATTACTTCTGCTCTGTGTTTACTAAAGAAGATCCTGGGGATGGACCAGCTGTGACTCCCAAATATAAAAATGGGAATGAAGTAGATACCACACCATTCACAGAAGAGGTGTTAGAACAACTTGCTAAACTGAAAGTGGACAAAGCCATGGGACCAGATGGGATACATCCCAGGATACTGAAAGAGCTCAGAGAGGTTCTTGCAGGACCGTTAAAGGATGTCTTCAACAGATCCTTGGAAACAGGAGAGGTTCCTCAGGACTGGAGAATGGCTGATGTCGTACCTCTACACAAAAGTGGTGACAGGGAAGAAGTGTCAAACTACAGGCCCGTGAGCCTTACCTCGGTGGCGGGAAAAGTAATGGAGGCACTCCTGAAAGAGTGAATAGTGAACTTTCTGAAAACCAACAGCTTGCAAGACCCGAGGCAACATGGTTTTACTGAAGGACGATCTTGCCAAACAAATCTGATCACGTTCTTTGACTGCGTGACCAGGGAACTAGATCAGGGGCATGCGATGGATGTCATCTACCTGGATTTCAGCAAAGCCTTTGATACTGTTCCTCATAGGAGGCTTGTCAACAAACTCAGTAGCTTGGGGATGGGTCCCAAGATGGTAAACTGGATTAGAAATTGGTTGACTGACAGACGACAGAAGGTGATTGTACATGGAGCTCACTCGGATGAGAGGAAGGTGATTAGCTGGGTGCCCCAGGGTTCGGTCCTGGGCCCGGCACTGTTCAATGTATTTGTGAGTGATATTGCTGAAGGACTGAATGGAAAAGTCTGTCTTTTTGCAGACGACACAAAAATTTGCAACAGAGTGGACTCCCCCGAGGGAGTGGTTAACATGAAGAAAGATCTACAAAAGCTGGAAGACTGGTCTAAAGCTTGGCAACTACGATTTAATGCAAAAATGTGCAGTGTCATGCACTTGGGTAGCAGAAATCCAAGAGAAATGTACGCGATAGGGGGAGAAAGGTTGGTATGCACAGTTCAGGAAAAAGACCTTGATGTGATTATCTCTGCTGATCTCAAGGTGGCAAAACAGTGCGACAAGGCGGTGGCAAAAGCCAGGAGGATGTTGGGTTGCATACAAAGAGGGATTACCAGCAGAAAAGAAGAGGTACTTATGCCACTGTATAGGTCACTGGTGAGGCCTCACTTGGAATACTGTGTTCAGTTTTGGAGACCATATCTTGCAAAGGATGTAAAAAGACTGTTCAGAGGAAGGCGACCAAAATGATTTGGAGCCTGCGTCAGAAGCCTTATGAGAAGAGACTTGAAGACCTAAATATGTACACTTTGGAGGAAAGGAGGGACAGGGGAGATATGATTCAGACCTTTAAATACTTAAAGAGAAATGATGAACAAACAAACCTCTTCCAAAGACGGGGAACCTGTAAAACTAGAGGGCATAACATGAAACTGCAAGGGGGTAAACTGAAAGGCAATGTCAGGAAATATTTTTTCACTGAAAGGGTGGTGGATGCTTGGAATGCCCTCCCGATGGAAGTGGTAGGGGTGAACACGGTGACGGAATTCAAAAAGGCATGGGACAAACAGAGGATCCCTTTACAGAAATAGGATAAAAACAAAATAAACTGTACCATCTAACTTCTGAACCATATAACGTCTCAACAAATAGGGGTGTCCTACATGGAGTGGTGGGTTTACCCCTGAACAAGGATTATGGGGAGGGGTGGCCTGCGCGGAGCGACAGGTGCACCTACTCTTGCCATCTTGCTGGGCAGACTGGATGGACTATGGTGGTCTTTATCTGCCGTCAACTACTATGTTACTATGTAGAGATTAAGCGTTCGCTGACTGCATTGTATTTCATTACAGTTCCTGCAAGTTTCTTCATTATAAAAGCAACACCATTTCTTCTTTGTCTTTCATTTCCAGCATAGTAGACCATGTGATCATCTGATGCAACGTGCCCGATGCCAGTCCATTTCAGTTTGCTGACACCCAACAGATCAAGTTGTACACGTTCCATTTCATTCTTGACCACCTCCAACTTCCCTTGGTTCATGCTTCATACGTTCCATGTTCCAATGCGTAAGACATCTTTACAGCTTCTGACTTATTTCATGCGCAGCTACATCAGCAGTCAGACGTCCCAAGGGCTTTGATCCAACCACATCATAAATGCTGGCTTTACTCTGAAAAGTTTTCAGCTCTTCCCCAGTAGCTAGTTGAGTGCCTTCCGATCTGGGGGTCTCATTTTCCAGCACTACAGCACAGTTTGTTTTGTTGTAACTATCCACTGGGTTTTCATGGCAAGATACAGAAGTAGACTGCCGGGCCTTTCTTCCACGCAGTTTAAGTTTGGTGTTGTTGCCGTTGTCACAGAAATGTGATCCTCCACTGTCAACACTATCCCATTCTGCTGCTGCCAAGATGGGTGGTTTGTCTTGGTCTAGCACCTTAGCTGAGACCTGTCCATCTTGGGAGACCCTGCCAGTAGTTAAACTACCGAGAGTTTAGCTCTCAGCATCACTGATGCACACAAGCCCTCACAGCACGACAAGCTGCAAACCAAGTGAGGGTTTAGGTGAAGGTTTCCGTTCCTGTTAATGTGAAGCCCATCCCTTCGGAAGAGCCCCTCCTTTCCCCAGAATGTTCCCCAGTTCCTAACAAATCCAAAACCCTCATCACTGCACCATTGTCTCATCCACGCATTGAGACTCCGGAGTTCTGCCTGCTTTTTGGGTCCTGCGTGTGGAACGGGAACGCTATCCTGGATTTCAACTTCCTACCTAAAAGCCTAAATTTAGCCTCCAGAACCTCCCTACCACATTTTCCTATGTCATTGGTACTGACATGTACCAAGATAGCAGACTCCTCCCCAGCACTATCTAAGACCTTATCTAGGTGGCGCGTGAGGTCCGCTACCTTTGCACCAGGCAAGCATCACGTCCACCAGACACCCAGCTATCTACATGCCTAATGATTGAATCACCAACTATAACTGCTGTCCTAACCCTTCCCTCATGGGCACATGGCCCTGGAGAAACTTTCCACAGTGCAAGAGGGTTTTACATCACCTGGATGACTTCCTGCCATACCAGGGTGATGCTCTCCTGTCAGGTGACCTCTCTCCTCCATGGCAACAGGGATGCTGCCGGACTGGAGGTGAGACTTCAGGACTATATCAGGACTATATCCCTGTAGGTCTCGTCTATGTATCTCTCTGTCTGTCTTATGTCTTCCAAGTCTGCTACCCTAGCCTCTAGAGAACGGACTCGTTCCCTGAGAGCAAAGATCTCCTTGCACCTAGGCCACTAGATACAGCTTGGAGTCCGTCTGAAGACTCTTTTCTAACAAGGAAGGCATGCCCACAAACCAGTCAGAATGATAAAAAAGGAGCAGTAAGTCTCCTTGAAAAAGCAGACGGCGAAGGTTAACCACACAAAGGAGACACCCGAAGAACCAGGAAGGGCACAAGAAGCCAAGGGCCGCACTACAGACACCCTTCAACAGGCCTCAGAGATGCTGGGAATGGATCATAAAGAATCCAGCTCCCATGAAGGCCTCACAAATGGACTCCTGAAGGGTCCCCCCAGGGCCCTCTACAACAGGAGCCTACCAAGACCCAACATGACACTCAAGCAGGCAGGCAGAACAGCTTCACGCCTGCTGAAAGAAGCCAAGCAGAGATACCACCCATGGCATCCCTTGGAGGCAAGGCCTGTAGCAGAACAGGACCACCACTTGAACCTAAAGGATTCCAGGACACTTCATAGTTCAGGTGGAACTGCTAAAAGGCTCTAACATCTGCTAAAGGCAGCAAGACTCGCCAGGCCCCAAGCAGAGGGACAACAAGCAGCTTAAACACACAAGCATGCGACAGTCAGGACCAGGCCCTAAGCGAAAAGGCTTCAGGAGACTTATCAGACTTGTCTCTTCTGTAGGCGCATACCTGATCATGGAGAAAAATCCCCACACCGCTTGGCCCAAGTGTCAGCGACACACAGTGTGAAAGTTTAACCCAGGACTTCTAGGATCAAATGATCGCTATGTTACTGTGTAGAAGCCGGCTCACCCAGGGTCAGAGAGAAGACCAAACAGCATCCCTCTTCTCCTAGGCTGTTCCAGAGGAAGGGTCTCCCAGCTTGCCATCCACGGAATCCCCCCTGTGCCTGAAAGCGGTACTGGAAGGCCAAGTCTCTTCATTAAGATAGCCCATGTGGAGGGCTTAAAGTCTCATTTTGCCCAGACTCATGGAGTTCAGACAGACTGACCACATGCTACTGGACCCCATGCTAATGAGGCTTGTGATATGCGCTGCAGTTAGGGCAATTTGATGATACTCTGGCCAAACAGCAATGCTGAACCAAACAAAAAGTGAGTAGCAAAAACAAAGCTTTATTGAAACCTGGAAATATGCCAAAGAACCAACACAAGAACAAAGCCCAACATGGCCATGTTTCAACATGGCTTCCTCAGGGGCAATGGTCGGCTAAAATACAAATAAAAACATAAAAGAGAAACAAACACATTCTCTTCAAATACTATATAAACCAACATCAGCTAATACATAAATAAAACTTAAAATATAGAAGCTCTAAATAAGAACAGACTATAAAAACATCTGGCTGATACATGTGAGTGCATCATATGTATGTAATTACATCAAGAAAAATAAAAGCATTACAGCATAACCAACCAGCCTCTCATGAATTATATTCTAGTAATAAAAATTTAAAAGCCTATGAAAAGGCAGGTAAAGCACAGTTACTTACCTGTAACAGGTGATCTCTGGGAACAGCAGGAATAAGTCTTCACATATGGGTACGTCGGTACCGACGGAGTCTGCGCGGGAAAGCTCCCCAGCGTCCAATCAGAACGCTTTTGGAAGCATCCCACCACGCCTGCATGCTGCCTTCCCCAACTGCCTCTCCTCAGTTAAGTTTTAAAGCTCAGACAAAGAGAGAGAAAGGGAAAGATAGAGATCTAGAAATGCAACTCCTAGGGGAGGTGGGTGGGTTGTGAAGACTTATTCCTGCTGTTCCCAGAGATCACCTGTTACAGGTAAGTAACTGTGCTATCTCCAGGAACAAGCAGGAATGAGTCTTCACATATGGGGACTCCCAAGCTAAGATGCCTGGAGGAGTCCCAGCATGTTGCGAATCTGAGAGCCATGCTATTTTGCCGAAACCCCAGGCATCCCAGGGATGGAGGGTAGGAGTTGAACTATAAAGATGTGCTGTGGAACAGCAAGACCAAACAGGATGCCTAGATAGGAGTCTCTGTGCAGGTGATATTTAGTGGTAATATTGCGAGAAATAAACCAACATGGACCTCACCTGATGATATTGTAAAGAGGTATATGGAGGTTCATGTGGATTTGTGGATATGAACCAACAGAATATCCCCAGGGAGTACCTCAATGTAAGGAGGTAGATAACTGCACAAAAAACAGGATGAGGTTAGAACCCTTAGGGTGAGAGGAAACAATCCCAGTGGAACTGGGGTAGTTCAATGAGGTAGGACTTTGTGGAAAATGCTGAAGTCCCTATTAGATAAAACTGAAGCTCTTTTGACTTTAAGGGACAAAGTTCTTATAGGAGAAGGGAGCATCAAAGATCCCTATATCCGATAACAAAGGAGGATAGGAGTAATGAGGCATTGTAGCCTCATCTTCTGAAGAGTCAGAAAGTCCCTCCTAATTGGAAAGGAAAGTATATGGAGGGCTTCAGGTGTACCTAAGTATCATCTAGAAGTAAGGAGATCCTGGATTCTCTACAGGGAAAACTATTCAGGCAATTGGTAACAGAACTCTAGTCCAGGTGTAACCAGGAATGGAGACCTACCTGGAAAATGCAGAGGATGTTGTAAATCTGCAGATAGTAAGTCTGAATCCTTCCATAACTCCAGCAGGTAGCTGGAGAAAAGATGCAATAAAAATACCATATGTACCCCTAATGAGGGTAAAAGGATATGGTGCATTCTTGTGCTCAACATGGATTACGCCATGAAGAGTTGAGGATGGAAGGAAAAGGCAAGACAAGGATTGTCTATACTGATAGAAAAACCCATCCCTGGTGAAGGGGTCCCCTGGAGATGTGAAGCAACCCAGGGAATTGGATAATTCTTTAGGTATTCTCTTAATTAAAGGCCTGTGTCCTTTATTTAAGAAGCCTTTAATGGAAAATGGTAAGGGTAGGGAGAACCCAGCAGGCATGACTAGGTAAAGCCCTTCCTAACCATCTGACATGTGCTCTCTAACAAGGCTCCATAGTGTAGAGCTGCTCCGTAGAGATGCAGAGAGCATGTTGCAGGTTAATTAGAAGAAAAACTGGTGCTTAAGAGCCAGTAGGTACCATGAACTACTCCGCCAAGCCCAAGGATTGGAGAAGGCTAAGGATAGAAGATAAGGTGATGTGTCTGCAACAATAGTCAGAAAAGGTTTTAAAACCTTCTGGGATTTAGAGGTAAGGCCAGAACCATTGAAATTGGAGAACAAGCCCTGGTGGCTTGGTCAGCAAGTCAGCGGTCTAACCAGTAAGAGCCCCTGCAGTTCTAACTATTGATAGGGCAGCAGTGGAAATCTTATGTTCCAAGATTGGGAAAGGAATATAGACATAAGTAGGAGTGGTAAGACTCCACTATTGTCTGAGAGCTGCCAGAAAAACTAAGAATGCATGGGGGAAACAACTCTGAAAGAAAACCTAGGGGCTTAAGGAGAAGCCCTCAGTAAAGTGGTATCACTCTTACAGACGAAATGTCTTAGTAAGAGTGGCAGAGTTGAAAAGAAGACTTACGGTGGAGTAAATCTTTGAAGTAATATGAGAGACGCTGATACAGGAGAAAAAGTCAAAGGTAAAGGCAGGGCAACCTTATTGACAGTTGTTACTCCTCTGTGTAGTTCAGAGGACGAGGAGTAACTGTATAACCTGTAAAGCATAATCAACTTAAGCTCTTGGAGCTGATAGTCAGGAAGTCTCCTTAAGAGGGACATATGTAAAGTTTAGGATGGAATTGATGTAGATGCTTGTAGTGGTAGGAAGCAAACTACAGGATCCAATCCCCAAACAGGAAAAAGATTCAGGGAAAAGTCTATCAGCAACCCTGCGGCTGCTGGGCTTGCTGAACCCGTTGAGGTTGTGATTTTCTGAGCCTGGCTGATTGTTTCCCTTGCTTGGGAAGATCTGTATGATGGGTAGAAGATGGATAAAACCTTCTCCCATTAAGGGAACAAAGCTTATTAGTAGATTTTCTACAAACTGGGATAGAGGAAGGCATAGACAAGCCTCTGAAAGCAATAGTGTCAGTGGTTAACTGAGTAGCCTGGAGTAAAGTCTCTTTATTAAAGAGATTCTCTCCAGTGCAAGGAGCATTTCCCAGTTTATCTTGTATGCATTTGTCAAAGTCTGAAGCTTGGAGCCAGGCTCTACGTCGTGCCCCTATGGCTATAGCAGACGTTCTGCTAACAGACTCTAAAGAGTGCAGGGAAGCACGAGTAAGGAACTTAGAAATATTTTGAGCATGATTGACTAGCATAGAAAAATCTGCCCTTTTAGGCTCTTGGAGGAAAGGGGTCAAAAGTAGTAGATCTTTTGTGACCTCCTCCAGAGATAATCCCATATAGAAAATATATGAAAGGATTCTTGCTGACAACATGGATGCTTGGAAAGTTTGACGTCCAAACGCATCTAAAGTCCTAGCCTCACGACCTGGCAGATAAGAAGAGTGCTTCTTAGTACTCTTAACACGCCTCATTGCTGATTCTACAAGAGAATGATGAGGGAGCTGAGGCTTTTGAAAATCTGGAGAAGGGGGCACCTTGTATAGAAAATCAGTTGCCCTAGAAGGTGGGGATACCATTAGAGGAGTTTCCCACGTTTCAAATAAAATATCCTGCAAGGTTTGATGCAAAGGAAACATAATGACTTCCAGTGGATTACAGGGGATCTGTATAGGTTGTGGATCCCCTGGTGCAGGGTCTTGACCAGGTATGGAAATGGCAAGTGACTTGGCCATATCAAGCAGGAAAGCTTGAAAAGAAATCTCCCCAGAGGGGAGTCCTCGAGGAAGAACTAGATCTGTTGAAGAACTAGTTCTAGCATCCACCGGTTCATTCAGATTCTGTAGAATAGAAGATCTGGAGGGGTGGAGCATGGAATTATCTTTGAAAGATAGCTGACGGTACCGCTGAAAAGCGGTACCGCAACTGGTCGGTAGCAAATCGTCCATGCTAGGGATCGATTCCAAACTCGGTATGGAAGGAAGCAAGCCGGCCGAAAGCATGGGAGGTATCGACACCGATGTTGATGTCGATACCGGTATCGGGACCGGTACCGTAGGTGACACCGATATATGAAGATCAGTCTGTGATGGCACTATCGGTTCCGAGGCAACCAAATGTGGCAGACCTTGATCATCGGTAGAACATCTTCGGTACCATATGAAATCGGTACCGAGACGAGTCGGTACCCAGTCATCCAGACTAGAGATCGATTCTAGACTCGGCATCGAAAGAAGCGAGTCCATCGATGCATATCTGGAGGGCACCGACGTGGATACCAGCATCGGTACCGGGGCCGATGTGGGAAGATCGGTCGGTAGCGGCTCTAGCGACATCGAAGATACCGAGAGCGCTTGACTGCGATCATCGGTGTGGAATGTTTCATCCAGCACCATTGCCAATGCCAGGGTACCGGCACTGCTCAAAGCGGATACCACCACTGGACATGGCTCAGGTATGTTCACCGAGGTAAAGAGCCCGGGAACAACCTTAAACCCCATTAATGCTTTGGAGACAGAAGCCTCCCGCTGTGGTTTTAAAGCCAAAACGTCCTCAGGAGCAAGCCGAAAGGCATTTCTATGATGTACATGAGATCTACCACCCGAGGACTGGCTAGTCTTTACAGACTTTTGTTTGGTTACCTGATCCTGCGAAAAAGATGATGTAGCTGGTACCCTCAGGTCTGAGGGGAACGGCATATTGAGTTGAGCTCGATGCTGAAAACTTCTTGTAGAAATAGTAGTGCAGGAGGGACACTCCAGTGGATGGTGTTCAGGTCCCAAACATTGAAGGCACCAATTATGGGTGTCTAAAACTAATTTGTAAGCGCCACAGTTAAAACACATTCTAGTGGCTAGCATTTCCCTGAGGGAAAGTGAAGAGGCCTAGCAGGCCGAAACGTGTCAGGCACTAAAGAGGAAAACATTTCCCACAAAAGGAAATATTTGTAGAAGAAAAGAAAAAGAAAACACCGGCGGTACCGGTGCGTCGAGAGAAGGTAGACGCGACCACAAGAACAAACAAAAATAAAGGAAGAATTTTCTGCGGTTGACAGGAGGACGTCCTGCCGGCTCCACGGAAAAACGAAAACTGAGGAGAGGCAGTTGGGAAAGGCGGGAAGGCAGCACGCAGGCGTGTTGGGATGCTTCCAAAAGCGTTCTGATTGGATGCTGGGGAGCGTTCCCGCGCAGACTCCGTCGGTACCGACGTACCCATATGTGAAGACTCATTCCTGCTTGTTCCTGGAGATGCTATATAAGAGTATAAATACATGAATTCCTAAGGAATATAAAATAAAGTTAAGAGAATTAGATTAAAGTAACACATCTTATACAGTTGTAAACCATAAGAGTAATGACTGATAAAGTTTTAAAAAATCACTATATAATCAATTTAAAATGATCAGACTCAAATGTGAAGCAACTACATAAATGATTAATGTGTACCCATGGAGTAAAACATCGGAGGCTTACAATCTGTTGTATAGTCATAGAATTTTGCCCTTCAGCATGAAGGATAACCAAACACTGGATAATGGAGGGAGAAAAATAGTAATAAAAAGAATATTGAGACACCACGAACTACTTAACATGTACATTAAGAAAAAAGAAAAGATATCAGCCAGATGTTTTTATAGTCTGTCTGTTCTTATTTAGAGCTTTTATATTTTAAGTTTTATCCATGTATTAGCTGTTATTGGTTTATATAATATTTGATGAGAATGTGTTTATTTTTTGCTTTTGTGTGTTTTTTTATTTGTATTTTAGCAGACCATTGTCCCTGAGGAAGGCCACACTGAAACACGGCCATGTTGGGCTTTGTTCTTGTGTTGGTTGGTCCAATAAAGCTTTGTTTTTGCTACTCGCTTTTTGTTTGCTTTTGTGGTGTTTGCAAGTACTTGTGCCTTTTTCCTGTGGACCCAAAGAGCACTGCTATACAGCTGCCAGAAGGGCTCCAGACCTGCGAGTTCTGCCGCAGAAGGCAACATGTACAACTTCCAGTGACGTCAGGGAGCGTGATGGCAGCTTTCTGAGGGAGCTCGGGGCGCTTCATAAATAACGCTAAAAACAAGCGATCCTACCCTGACTGCAGAGCATGGAAAAAGCACAGTTACTTACCTGTAACAGGTGACCGCTGGGAACAGCAGGAATAAGTCTTAACATATGAGTCTTCACATATGGGTACATAGGTACCGACGGAGTCTGCGCGGAAACGCTTCCCAGCGTCCAATCAAGAGCTTTTGGAAGCATCCCAGCACGCCTGCGTGCTGCCTTCCTGCCTTTCCCAACTGCCTCTCCTCAGTTAAGTTTTAAAGCTGAGACAAAGAGAGAGAGAGAGAGAGAGCGGAAAGGAAAGAGAGAGATACAACTCCTGGGGAGGTGGGGGGTTGTGAAGACTTATTCCTGCTGTTCCCAGAGATCACCTGTTACAGGTAAGTAACTGTGCTATCTCCAGGAACAAGCAGGAATGAGTCTTCACATATGGGGACTCCCAAGCTGAGATGCCTGGAGTCCCAGCATGTCATAGGTTGGAACATGCTATCTCCCAGAACACCAGGCATCCTGAGGATGGAGGGTAGGAGTTGAAGAAAGAAGGATGCTGTGGAACAGCTAACCTAGCATAGGACTGCAGAGAAGGAGTCCATGTGTGGATGATGGTCATCAATAATATTGCAAAGGATATTGCAATATGGACCTCCCCTGACAGGATTTCACAGAAGTATGGAGGTTCATGGATCTAGTGGGAACCTAGTAGAGGAACCTTGAAGAGGACCTCACTGTAAGTGGAGGTGATAATCCTGTAGGAAAACCAATGGAGGTCAGAATCCTGAAAGGTAACAGGTAACCCCAGTAAGAAAACTGGGGTAGTCCAAAAACAGTGGGCCTTCAGCGGAAGGCTTTATGACAAAAAACCTAGCTCTTTTGGAGGCAGAGTGAGACACTCTTAGGAGCAAAAAGAGAAAGGCTAACCGATTCGGACAAACAGGCACAGTCGTTGTGGGGAGAAAGGTGTGGGAACTCCTTGTATCCCAAAAAGAGAGGACAAATGCCTGAGGCGTTAAAGCCTGTGATTAACTGAAGATCCACAATGTCTCTCCTAACTGGGGTAAGCTAGGAGAGATATTGGGCATGGAGAGCTTCAGAGGTACCTAAACTGTTAGGTTATGGTATAAAAATTGTTGAGTACCACAGGAGTGGTTGTGTGTGTAGAATCCCAAACCTGCTAGGTAGCATAGGTACGGGTAAAACCCCTCTGTCAGAATCATATAGCTATATGAGGATAGACAGTGAGATAGATAAGTATGTGGATACATATCTATCTATAATAAAATATCTCAACACATTATATATATATATAGATATAGATATAGATATAGATATAGATACAGATATAGATATATATAGATAGATAGATAGATAGATATATAGATAGATAGACAGACAGATAGACAGACAGACATACAAGAATATATCTATAGTGAGATATGGCAGGGCATAAAATACACACAAAAAATAAATATGGATATGTAGGCCTACATATGGGTGTCTGCAATTAAACAAAGATATGCCTACAGCACAGTGATCACATAGGATATGTGGAGAGGAAAGATTCATCTAACAACAAGGAGGTGGAACCTACTTGAGAAGACATATAGAGAATCTGTTCCTCCTGGTCATGATCTGCAAGAATGCTAGTTAGTGAAAAATAACCAGGACTGTTACGTGAAAAACAGAGGATAATATCCATGTGCAGCCAGCAAGTCCCGAGTCTTCCAGGACTCTAGCATGGTAAGTAGACAGAAGACGCCTAGAGATGAGATACCATGTTGACCTGCTTAAGGGCAAAGGTATCATGCGTTCTTACCATGAGGACGAGCATATCCCCGATTGGGAATACTATGGACCAAAGCAGGGAACTGGCAACTCCTTGAGCTTTCACATAAGAGAAGGCCTATGTCCTTTATATCAAAAAAGGAGATAGTAAAAGAAGGGAGAACCTTCTAGTCATGGGAGACATGACTGAAAAGCCTTTTCTAACCAGCTAGGATAGCTGTTGGAGAAAAAAAAAAACCCATGCTCTCTAGCAAGGGCCCATAGTGGAAAGCTCCTCTGTAGATTGCAGAGAGCATGATGCAGGAGAATGAGGAGATAGAACTGGCTGCTAGAGAGCCAGTATCTCTGCCAACTATGCTGCCAAACCCAGGGAGATGGAGAGGGCAGAATAGAAGACAATCTAGAAAGCTTGTAGTGAGATGATCTCCAAGAGAGATGAAGCACTGACTTGGAGCCACTACTAAGACTAGACAGAATGTTAGTGGAGGACAATCTGGTTGTTTGTGGACAAGAACCAGTGGTCCAAATATTAAGGCTCCTGCATAGGCAGCTGCTAGTAAGACAGCAGAAAGAATCTTACTGTTCAAAAACAGAAAGACAGAACAGGAGTAGGAAACTCTGGACATGTCTGATAAGCTGCCTCAAAGCAAGATTGAGCAGAGGAGGCAACTCAGAGAGGAAAACTCCGCACTGGAAAGTGAGAAAAGTAGAGAGGCTGAAGAAAAAGCCTCCCAGTAAGTAATTCCCTCCTACGGGGGAAAAGCTTGGTAAGAGGGTGAAGAGAATGGAGCTGAAGAAGACTTACGAAGTAGGAAGTCTATAAAAAGGAAAGATACATGCTGGCACAGGAACTATCATTTGATAGTGGTTAGACCTCCTTCCCTAGCAGGAAAAAGAGGATAAACCTGTGACCTATAGGCATGAATATCCTGACAGCTCATAGAAATATAGAAAAATGGATATCTTTTGGAAAGGGATCCATGTGTAGGGGGTTAGAATGAAGCGGTGGATTGCCTCCATTGAGAAGAAGCAACTGTAGATGCTAACCCCAAGAGTCACAAGCATCTGATGATTGATCAGAAACCCTGCAGATGCTGGGTTTGCTGAGCCTGGTGAGAGGTTGGATTCTTCAGACCAGGACGATGCCTCCCCTGTTGGGGAACATTTGTATGATGGGCAAGTGATGAATAAAACCTTCTTCTCCTGTGGGAAGAAAGTTTGGTAGGAGATTTCCTACCTAGTGGGACAGAAGAAGGTGTAGAACAAACCTTAGGAACAGGTAAATCAGTGGATAACTGAGTAACCTGATGTAAAGACAAACAAAATTTGCTGTAGAATCTCTATGGATTGAAATTCCATGTAAAAAGGGAAAGGCGATGGCAGTGGGGGTGTACTATCGTCCGCCTGGCCAGAATGAACAAATGGATGATGAAATGCTCAAAGAAATCAAGGAAGCTAGCAAAAGTTACAGTGCAGTAATAATAATGGTTGATTTCAATTACCCCGGCATCGACTGGGTCAGTGTCACAACAGGACATGCTAGGGAGATAAAGTTCCTAGATGAAATAAATGACTGCTTCTTGGAGCAGCTGGTTCATGAACCAACCAGAGGGGAAGCAATATTAGACCTAGTCCTTAGTGGAACACCAGATGTAGTGCAAGAGATAAGGGTGTTGGGGCCACTTGGCAATAGTGATCATAGCATGATCACCTTTGATTTAATTAGTGGAGGAGGGATAGTAAGGAAATCCACAGTACTACCCTTTAACTTTCGAAAGGGAGACTGATAAAATGAGGAAAACAGTTAAGAAAAAACTAAAAGGAGCAGTTGCAAAGGTTAAAGACGTACATCAAGCTTGGGTGTTGTTGAAAAATACTATCTTGGAAGCCCAGACCAGCTGTATTCCACGCTTTAAGAAAAGTGGAAGGAAGTCCAAAAAACTGCCAGCATGGTTTAAAGGTGAGGTCAGAGAGGCTGTTGCCAAAAAAGCATCTTTCAGGAAATGGAAAAAAGAGCCAAACGATGAAACCTGGAAACAGCACAAGCACTGGCAAGTCAAATGCAAGGCATTGATAAGGCAGGCAAAGAGAGAATTTGAGAAGAAGCTTGCTGCGGAAGCAAAAATGCAAAATAAAGACCTTTTCAAGTACATTCGTAGCAAAAAACCTGTGAGAGAGTCAGTTGGTCCATTAGATGATAAAGGGGTTAAAGGAGCACTAAGAGGCGACAAGGCGATAGCGGAAAGACTGAATGAATTCTTTGCTTCGGTCTTTACTGAGGAAGATGTAGGGATGTTACCCATGACTGAAGTGGTATTTAAAGGTGCAGAAGAATTGAAGGAAACATCGATACATCGGGAAGATGTCTTACAACTATTAGATAAACTGAAGAGTAGCAAATCACCTGGGCCGGATGGTATACATCCAAGGGTGTTGAAAGAACTGAAATTTGAGATTGCAGACCAGCTATCAGTAATCTGTGAACTATCATTAAAATCATCTCTAATACCTGAGGATTGGAGGATCGCCAATGTAACACCAATTTTTAAAAAGGGTTCGAGGGGTGATCCGGGAAACTACAGACCAGTGAGCCTGACATCAGTACCGGGAAACATGGTAGAAACCATCATAAAGAATAAAATTACTCAGCATGTAGATAGTCACGACCTAATGGGAGACAGCCAACATGGCTTTAGACAAGGAAGATCTTGTCTTACTAATCTGTTATGTTTTTTGAAGGAGTGAATAAACAGGTGGACAAAGGTGAGTCGGTTGATATTGTGTATCTGGACTTTCAGAAAGCCTTTGACAAAGTCCCTCATGAGAGACTTTTGGCAAAACTAAAGAGTCATGGGATAGGAGGCAATGTACTACTGTGGATCAGGAACTGGTTAAAAGATAGAAAGCAGAGGGTAGGGCTAAATGGCCAATTTTCCCAATGGAGAAAGGTGAATAGTGGTGTACCCCAGGGATCTGTGCTGGGTCCGCTGCTTTTTGACATATTCATAAATGACCTGGAAAGTGGAACAACAAGTGAGGTTATCAAATTTGCAGATGACACAAAACTATTTAAAGTTGTTAAAACCCAGGAGAATTGTGGAAAATTGCAAGAGGATCTTGATAAATTGGAAGACTGGGCATCAAAATGGCAGATGAAATTTAATGTGGAGAAGTGCAAGGTTATGCACCTAGGGAAGAACAACCCAAACTATGGTTACACGATGCAAGGTTCCACATTAGGAACCACCACCCAGGAAAAAGATTTAGGCGCCATTGTGGATACCTTGTTAAAACCCTCGGCCCAGTGTGCAGCGGCGGCCAAGAGAGCAAATAGAATGCTAGGTATGATAAGGAAAGGAATGGAAAATAAAACAAAAGATATTATAATGCCTCTATATCGTTCCAT
This sequence comes from Ichthyophis bannanicus, assembly GCA_033557465.1. Taxonomy (NCBI): domain Eukaryota; kingdom Metazoa; phylum Chordata; class Amphibia; order Gymnophiona; family Ichthyophiidae; genus Ichthyophis; species Ichthyophis bannanicus. The sequence goes on along the minus strand of CM066031.1, from coordinate 542,397,417 downwards.
GGTGAGACCGCACCTTGAATATTGTGTGCAATTCTGGTCGCCGTATCTTAAAAAGGATATAGCGATTTTAGAAAAGGTTCAGAGAAGAGCCACCAAAATGGTAAAGGGGATGGAAGGCTACTCCTATGAAGAAAGGCTAAAAAGGTTGGGGCTCTTTAGCCTGGAGAAGAGACGGCTGAGGGGAGATATGATAGAAGTTTATAAATTAATGAACGGAGTGGAACGGGTAAACGTAGATCGATTGTTTACCTTATCAGAATATGGAAAGACTAGGGGACATGCAATGAAGCTACAGGGTAAACTATTTAAGACTAATAAAAGAAAATATTTTTTCACTCAACGTGTAATCAAACTCTGGAATTTGTTACCGGAGGATGTAGTAAAGGCTGTTAGTGTAGCTGGGTTTAAAAAAGGTTTGGACAAGTTCCTGGAGGAAAGGTCCATAAACCATTATTAAGAAGGGACCCAGGATATCAATGCTTGAACCAGTACAAGCATTGTGGAACCTGTGTCCCTTGGGGAAACTGCTAGGTACGTATGACCTAGATTGGCCACTGTTGGAAACAGAATGCTGGGCTTGATGGACCTTGGTCTGACCCAGTATGGCATATCTTATGTTCTTATGTTCTTATGTTCTAAGACTCCTTGTTGAAAAGATTTTCTCCAGTGCAAGGAGTATGTCCCAGACGTTGTTGTGCCCATTTGTCCAAGTCTGAAGATTGGAGCCAGGCCTTACGTCGTGCCCCTATAGCAATAGCAGAAGTTCTGCTAACAGACTCAAAAGAGTCTAGGGAAGCACGAGAAAGAAACCAAGAAATATTCTGGATATGCTTAAGCAGTGAAGAATAGTCTTTACTCCTAGAATCTGGAAAGAAAGGAGTCAAAAGATGTAACAGATTTGTGACCTCCTCAAGAGAAAGACTCATATAAAAAATATATGAGAGAATTCTTGCAGAAAGCATAGATGTCTGGAAGGTTTGACATCCAATGGCATCTAGTGTCTTAGACTCACGACCTGGCGGATAAGAAGAGTGCTTTTTCTTACTCTTTACCCGCCTCATTGCTGATTCCACTACTATGGAATGATGAGGAATTTGAGTCTTTTGAAACCCTGGAGAGGGGGGCACCTGATAAAAAAAGATCAGTTGCCCTGGGAGGTGGGGGTACCCTTAAAGGTGTTTCCCACATTCCTTGAAGGAGATCCTGCAAGGAATGATGCAAAGGAAGCATTATGTAGTCCTTTGCTTTGGCAGAAACAGAGCCCTGTGCAGGATCATGTCCTGAAATAGGAATGGCAAGAGATCTTGCTATATCCAGGAGGAAACTCTGAAAAGAGGGATCCCAAACAGGAATCTCCCCTGGACAGGGTAGATCAAAAGAACTAGCCTGAGCATCCACAGAGTTATCCAAATATATAGGAATAGAAGATCCTGCAGAGTGCAGTGTGGAATGCTTAAAAGATGGTTGCTGGTACTGGCTGTCAGGAGCAGCCCCCATCCTTACCACATCATCCATGCCAGGTATTGACTCCAAGCTTGGTATAGAATGGAGTGATCCTGTTGAAAAAAGCATGGCAGGAATTGGCGACGATGCTGATACCGGTACCGATGTCGGAGTCGAACCCGACAAAGACATCGGAGCAGACATCGGTGACAGTTCAATCGGTACCGAAGTAACCGAACACCTCCGGCCGCTATCCTCAGTACCGAAGCACCGGTATCGATCGGTGTCAGTACCAAAATCTATTGGTACCCAGTCTTCTAGACTAGAGATCAATTCCAAACTCGGCATCGAGGGCAAAGAGCCTGATAAGCGCAGCATGGAAGGTACCGACCATGAAGGTAATGAGGACATCGGTACCAACTTCGGTACCGTGTCTGATACCAGTGAAGGAAGGGCAACCAGTGGAAACTTAATCGGCGTTGGGGGAACCGAGAGTTGCGGATCGGAATCATCGGAACCGAGCCTTCGGTACCGTCGAGAGCCGGTACCAAGGCAAGTTGGTACCCAGTCCTCCAGACTGGAGATCGATTCCAGACTCAGCATCGAAGGAAGCGAGGCTATCGATGCACATCTAGAGGGTACCGACGTCGGTTGGAGTATCGGTGTTGGTACCGATAATGGAAAGTCAATCTGGAGGGTATCCACCGGTCCCGAAGGTACCGAGGACGCCAGATGACGATCCCTGGTGAGGAGTGTTTCATCCAAAACCAGTGCTGATGCCGGGGTATCGGTACCGCTCGAAGCGGATGCCACCACCATACATGGCTTAGGTATGTTCTGTGGGGGATGAACCCCAGGAACAACCTGAAACCCCTTATAGGCTTTGGAGACCGAAGACTCCCGCCAGGGTTTTGAAGCCAGTGGGCCCTCGAGGGCAAGGCCGGAGCCGTCTACATGCTGCGCATGAGACCTACCACTCGAGGACTGGCTAGTCTTAACAGACTGTTTGTGGGTTACCTGATCCTGTGTGGATGAAGAAGGGGACGGTGCCCCGAAGTTGGAGGGCAACCGTGTATCGAGGGAGCCTCGATGTTGAAAACCTCTTCTTACCAAATTGTTGTCAGGACCCAAGCAGGTTAGACACCGACTTCGAGGGTCTAAAAATAAAGTTGTACCGCCACAGTCTGAACATTTCTTGGAGAAAGTGTCTGGCGGTTCCATGAAGGAAAAAGAAGAGGCCTAAAAGGCCTAAGAGACCGTGGGACACTATGAAGAAAAAATATCCCGTGGAAAAGGAAAATGTTTCAAGAAAAGAAAAGAAAACACCGGTGATACCGGTGGCGTCAGGAAGACAGCCGCGACCGCAAGAAAACTAAAAAATAAAAACAAGAATTTTCTGCGGTGACAGGAGGACGTCCTGCCGGCTCCGCGGAAAAACGAAAACTGAGGAGAGGCAGTTGGGAAAGGCGGGAAGGCAGCACGCAGGCGTGCTGGAATGCTTCCAAAAGCTCTTGATTGGACGCTGGGAAGCGTTCCCGCGCAGACTCCGTCGGTACCGACGTACCCATATGTGAAGACTCATATGTGAAGACTCATTCCTGCGCTTGTTCCTGGAGATCAAGGATAAGAGCCTAAGACACCAGCGTGGATGTCAGTGAAAAAACGGCTGGCGGAATACCGCTCCTCATACGCGGTAGCGGAGGAGCAGGGGAAGGGCGGCCACGAGGACAAAATGGAGGCTGACGTAGCCAAGCGGTCCGATTCCGACGGAGAGTCAGATTTCAATCCGGACTCCCTGGGAGGCCTTAAGGAATGGCTTACAGACTTTAAGGAGGAGTTAAAGGCTGAGATGGGCTCCTTTAAGAAAGATTTAAAAGAGACGCTGACCTCGCTGAAACAGGATATGAAGGAGCTCGGGGCCCGAGTGGAGGTCACTGAGGAGAGGCTAGAGCAACAAGCGGAGACGCTGGGTGACTTGCGGGCCGGCTGGGCAGAGTTGAAACATGCCCAGGACCTCCTCAAGGCGAAGACTGAAGACCTTGAGGATAGGTCAAGAAGGTGTAATGTGCGGGTGTGGGGTATACTGGAGGACCAACGATTCCAGGACTGCGAGGCGATGCTTGCATGGCTGTTCAGTGCTATTCTGAAGGAGGCAGACCCCACGGGTGAGTGGGAGGGAAAGCCGATGCATATGGAAAGAGCTCATGAGCCTGGGCCCCTCTCGGGATAACAGACCTCGAGATGTGATAGCGTGTATGAACTCATTTAAGCTGAAGGAGAAGCGACTGGCAGCTGCGCGGAAGCTTGGCCCGTACAAGTGGGAAGGGGCAAAGATCGAGCTCTATCACGATCTCTCGGCAGGCACGTTGCAACGGAGGTGGGAGATGAGAGGGGTCACATCCTTGCTGCGCAGAGAAGGATGGAGATATAAATGGCTTTACCCATTCGGGCTCCTGGTGACGGTACAGGGCACCACACGTAGAATCCAGAGTGCTGACGGGGCATGGCAAATACTGCGTGACCTGGGGGTAGAAAATATCCCGGAGAACCACTCGAGTAGCCAGCCAAAGGACCAACGCCCACCGGTCAGGAGCACAGGGATGAAGTGGCAGAGAGTGGAAAATAAGAGCAAGCGGTTAACCAGGCTATCCAGAGGCAAGGAGTAGCTGCCGATGGAGGGGGAGACCGGAGATTGACCGGAAGAGACTACCCTGGATATACCAGGAGGTGTCTGGACTGTTAAGGACTGGCTCGGCTGAAATCAACAAGTTCATAACTGGGCCCTCAATGTAATAGAATGTAAGCCATGGTAGAGGTGGAGAGGCACTATAGGTGTCTTTACTGCACTGAACTGTAAGTACTGGATCCCCCGGGAAGGCGGGAGTAGGAGGAGGAAGGGGGGAGGTGAGGTGGGGGGGTGGAGGAGAGAGAGGGGGGTGGGATAACAAGGGGGGGGAACTCTTGCAATTGCCTGTTTGTGTGAAGGGGGGGACATAGCAGGGAATGGAGGGACGAGGGAGGGGAGCAGCAAATGTTGGGTTACTGGTTAAGCAGGGGGGAGGCTGGTAGGGGAGAGGGTTGGGGGGGTAGGGAGAGGAGAGTGAGCGCCCGGGGGGTATCACGGGGGTCGACATGAAAACTCCGGTGGGAGTGGTAATTTAGGGAGGGGGGAAATGGGAGGGGGCGGCGGGGGGGGGGAAGTGGACAGTGGGCTATCGGCATGGATAGAGGGGGGGATTTATGGGTGAATAGGATGACCCAATGGGGAAGATAGGATCTATAAGCACAAAGGGGCTGAATAGCCCCTGGAAAAGACATCAGCTCTATATAGAGGCCATAAGGCTGGGATGGGAGGTAGTGCTAGTGCAGGAGACTCATTTGAGGAGGAAGAATGAGGGGTTGATGCGGAATGCGCTGTACCCGCATCAGTATTTTGGGGGTCTTAAGGGGCGGAGGCGAGTAAGAAGGGGGGGGGGTGGCTATATTGATAAGACGGGATAGCACCTTTAGGGTAAGTATTGTGGAGAGGGATAGCGAGGGAAGGGTGCTGATCCTGGGGGGGGAGTGGCAGAGTGAAAGGGTTACTTTGGTTAATATCTATGCCCCAAACGAGAGGCAGGTACAGTTTTGGAGGGGGGTGAAAGAACTATTGGCCCGGCATGTGCAGGGGAAGCTCATTCTGGGAGGAGACTAACTTAGCTCTCCACCCAAAGTGGGACAGGCAAGCGGTGGGAGGAGATGGGAAGAATAAAATCAGAAGGGTGCTGAAGAGAATTATGGAGACATATCAGTTGAGAGATGTGTGGAGGCAACAGCACGAGGGGGGTAGAGAGTATACTTTCTACTCTGCACCCCATGACAGCTATAGCAGGATAGACTATCTTCTGATAGATAATGGGTGGGGCCATAGGGTACAGGAAGCTGAGATTGGGAATATCAACTGGTCGGATCATGCACCAACGTGGGTGTGAGTAGGGTACAATAGGGAAGGGGGGGAGTGATATTTTGGAGGATAAATGAAAGTTTGTTAAAAAAAGAGGAGGTGGTGAAGGATGTTAAAGAATGTCTGAAGGAGTACTGGAGCATCAATGATACGGGGGAAGTGGGGGAAGTGGGGGAGGTGGGTCTGTGGGAGGGTATGAAGGCAGTGGTGAGGGGGCGGTTAGTGATGTGGGCCTCTAGATATAAAAAGCAACGGCTGGCACGGGAGGAGGAGCTGCAAAGAGAGATAAAGCGAGTGGCGGAGTGTTATCAAGGCCAAGGTAATAAGCGGGACTTTAAGCACTTAAACCAGCTTAGGATGGAGCTGCATAAATTGCAAGTTGAAGAGATTGGGTTTAAGCTGGCTAGGACGAAACAGTGTTACTATAAATGGGGGGAGAGAGCAGGGAGAATGCTGGCCAATAAACTGAGGAAAAGAGAGGCCCAGACAACTATAGGGGGGTTGGAGGGGGCAAAGGGGGAGAAGTTAAGATCTGAGAAACAAATTGGGGAACGCTTCTGCCAATTTTATAGGGAGCTGTACAAGAAAAAGGAGGGAGGGATGTTGGTGCAAGGGGAGGATTATTTAAAGGAGATAGGGCTGACGAGGCTGGAGGAGGGGGAAAGTCAGGGCTTGGAGGAGGGGGAAAGTCAGGGCTTGGAGGAGGATATTACCCACGAGGAAGTGGAGCAGGCCCTCGGGGCGCTGCCGCCTGGGAAGGCCCCGGGCTTGGACAGCCTGACGGGGGCTTTCTATAAAACGTTTAGGGAGGACCTGTTGGATAGGCTGGTGAGGGTAGCTAATGGAGTACAGCAGGAAGGGGGGCATCTCTCGGCGGAAATGCTCATAGCGGGGATTACTGTTCTACTCAAGGGGGGTAGAGACCCTTTGCAATGTGGGTCTTACCGCCCCATTTCTTTGATAAATGTAGATGTGAAAATTATTGCTAAGGTGCTGGCTAATAGATTGGTCCCGATGATGCCAGGACTGATAGGGATAGATCAAACCGGGTTTATAATGGGGCGGCAGGCCTCTGACAATATAAAGAGGGTGCTGGAAGCAGTTTGGGGGGCGCATGATCAAGGGGTAGAGGCAATGTTGTTGTCTATAGACGCTGAGAAAGCGTTCGACAGGGTGGATTGGGACTTTGTTTCTAGTCATGCGGTGGATGGGCATAGGTCCTAAGTTTATGAGGTGGATACAAGCATTGTATAGGGGCCCTAAAGCGAGGGTGAAGATTAATGGGAGGTACACCGTGGCTTTGGAATTGGAAAGGGGGACACGCCAGGGGTGCCCTATGTCCCCGCTACTGTTTGCTATTGAACCCCTGGCGAGGACAATTAGGGGAAATGAAAAGGTGTGGGGGCTGCAGAGGGGGGGGGGGGGGGAACCACCATAAAATATCCCTATTTGCTGATGATGTGCTCATGGTGGTGACACAGCCAGAGGAGTCTCTGCCAGAGATTTTGAGGCAGCTGGGAAAGTATGGGGAAGTATCGGGGTTCAAAGTAAACCCTGACAAAACTGAAGCCTTGAACATTAATATGCCCCGGCTGCGGCTGGAGAGGCTGAAGCAAGATTACCCCTTTAAGTGGGCGGAGAGAGCTATTAGATATTTGGGGGTCAATATCACTCCTAAGCCACAAGGGATGTATGGGGCTAATTATAGCAAACTGTGGAAAGAGATAGGGCAGGATTTGCAGAGGTGGGCGAGTTATGAAGTGTCGTGGCTGGGGAGGATAGCGTCGGTAAAAATGAATGTGCTCCCGCGAGTGTTTTATTTTCAGGCCTTGCCGGTGGCCACTCCGGGAGCTCATTTGAGAGGGCTGCAGAGGCAGGTGAACCAATATATATGGAGGAAAAGACCGCCTAGGATAGCAGGAAGGGGGACTGGGGGTACCCAACTTGCAGGCATACTATTGGGCAGCCCAGGCACGTCATGTGATGGATTGGCAAGATGGGGGGGAGAGGAAGAACTATGTGGAGATGGAGAAGGAGAGTGGAGGGGGGCGACCTTTGGCTGGGCTTCCCTGGATGGGAAGGGGAGAGAGAGGGGTAAAAGTGAAAGACAACCCCTATGTGTGCCATGTGTTACAAGAGTGGGACAAGATTAGGGGGGTAGAAGGGAAGGGCGGGGGGGCAGAAGGGAAAGGCGGGGGGGCGTACTTTTCTTTGATGAGGGAACTCTATCATACGGAGGAGTTTCGCCCCGGGAGAGAAGGGGGAGGATATTGACGGTGGGCACGAGGGGGCTTGAAGTGCTTTTACCAATTTGTTGATGGGGGGGGAGTGGGTTCCATTTGAAGAATTGCGGGAGGCGTATGGGCTGCGGGAAGGGGACAGGTTTTACTATGGGCAGGTGGTGCATTTTCTTGGGAAGAAGTTAGGGAAGGAAGGCCTCGAGCGGGACTACACCCCGTTGGAGGTGATATGGTATGGTAAGAAGACATCCCCGGGTTTAACCTCGGCGCTATATAAGGCGATACAGGGGCCATTAGTAGGTAAGCATAGATATATGCGGGAGTGGGAAGGGGATTTGGGAATAGTCTTAGAGGAGGGGCAGTGGAAGAACATATTTGACCAGATGAGGCTACTACCATTGTTGGTAGCCATTAGGGAGAACTGGTGGAAGGTGGTTATGCGCTGGTATTACACACCTGCCCGCCTGCATAGGATGTTCCCAAGAGCATCTAGTATGTGTTGGAGGGAGTGTGGGGAGGTGGGAACTTTCTTCCATATATGGTGGACGTGTCCCAAGATACAGAGGTACTGGGAGGCGATTCGGGAATGGATACGGGAGGTGGTTGGGAGGGAGGTGACGCTTGACCCTAGTGGGTATCTGATGGGGTGATGGAGCACAGGGGGGCCGGCTCAAGACAAGCGGCAGATAATGGCGTGCTTGAGTGCGGCCCGGTGTGAGTTGGCATACCGCTGGAAACAGCAGGACGCACCGAGGGTGGAGCAGTGTGTAGAAAGACTCAGGCAGGTGTACTTAATGGAAAAACTGACTGCTGTGCGAAGGCAAAGGGTAGATAGATTTGAGAAGCAATGGGATAAGGTGCTGTTGTATTTACGGGAAGATACCCTGCGATAGAGGGGTTGGGGGGTAGGAGGAGGCAGGTCGGGAGGGTGGGGAGGGGGTGGGGCAAAGAACGGGGGTAGGTGAGGCAGACAGTATACACGATGGAATGAGGTACAGATTGTAAATATAAATATAGACAATTCCGTTAGTTGGGGGGGGTGATTCTTTTGAATCTGCAGTTATATATTTTGCATCCTTGGAAAAAGGTGTAAAGGGATGTTAAATTGCTATGGGGTCAAAGGTTGTGTTATGTTGTTATTGAATACCATATTTTTTGAAGCCTCTTGAGGGGTTGATATTGCAGATGCTAGCTACTGAATGTCTAGATGTTATGATACGACACTTGTGTATGGTTATGTGAAGGAATTGTTGACAATAAAAAAGTTAAATACAAAAAAGAAGGCAACATGTGCTACTATTAGGGCCATGTTCGAGAAGCGCTTAAAGAAGGTGCAAGTCACCTCAGGGTAAATGTGACCAGCTGCAGCTTCTATGCGAAACAGTCTCTTTGGGGCCCTGTGAGGGAATAGTCCCTGGCCAACTGGACCACGTCTCACAACCCCCCAGCCCTTCTGACTGAAAGCCAGGCTGACAACCCTCTCTCTACTCAGGTGCTTCCCCAATAGCCTACTCCGAACCAATGTTAACTATCAGTGATCATCGCAAGCCTGCTAGTCTCCAGGAGGCTCACTGACCAGTTGCACCAACCCAAGCCAGGCATTCTGAAGAATCTGCAACTTTGGGAGCAAGGGGCCATAAACCTAATGTTGCAGACTTTCAGCTACCAGCAGAACACAAAGTACTCCTCTGAGGACTATGCTTTAGGCGTGCCCACAGTATCACCTTAAAGTCTAAGGCGACTACCCTAAAGGCCTCCTGAACGACCATAGGCCTTCCAACAGAGATTATGTTCATGCAACATCCCCCAATCCTGGAACTGTCATACATCTCGTCACAGTTGAGAACTGTACTTCCACCCCAGGGGCCCACTGGGCTGGTTCAGTTCACCATTGGCCAAGGGAGCAGCAGACACAGGACCCTCAAGGATCCCAGTGGTCCAGCTTAGAAGCCCCCCCCCCCCAAATGCCCATATGCTACCGTTAAGGAACTAGAAAAGGCAGAACACAAAGCCATGGGTCCGCCACGGACAAAGAGGACCAGTTTGCTACCCTTGCCCAAATGCCAGCTCTGAAACCTATAGAGCCACCATATAGTCCCTTCAAGCCTAAACAGGGCATGGCCAAGGAAAGATTGATCTTACAGGGATCCCCCGTCTGGCCCATGGGGGAACCACCACTCCATCCTCCTCAGATTTACCTTACGGCAAGCTGGAATGGCACTTGAGACCCTCAGACAACTCCTCACAGGGGACGTCCGAGTTTTCAGAGGAACGGAGGAGCACAAGGGCAAAAGCAGGGGACGTGACCTCTCCAGCTTCCCACAAGAATAGCACTTAAGGGCTCTAGATACCCAGAGGGAACACTCATGCTCTCAAATGCCCCCTGCAGGGATCTGAAAAGCAGCTAGCCAACAAAAAACAAACCAAAGACTGATTCAGGAGTGCAAGGAAAGCTAACTCTCAAGGAGGGCCTTGGTTCCCTGAAAGGCCCCCAGGAGCCCCTGGGCACATAAGTTCATGCCATCCTGCTATGCTCTGCTTGCATGGGGCCCACAGTCTGAATTGGGTGCAGAGCTCACTAGCAGCACAGAAAAATAAAAAAAATAAAGAAAGGAGCAGCAGGGGCCACAGGCATGTCATCTGGCACTAAGCCCCCATGGGGGGGAGGGGGCTGTCAAGATGCCAGGAAGAAGGTGTCCTGGGCATCGGAGCCCAATTGGAGGCAAAAAAGGGCAGCCATGGTGAAAAACCATTAGAGGTTGTGGCTGCATTGGGCTGAGAAAAAAAGACAGATGGCAAAAGAAAAAAAAAAAAAAAAGTCCATGAAAAGAGTCATGCTGAAAAAAGTTATCCAGAGCCACAGCAAATGGAAGTCCCAAAAAGAATCCTGAGGCCTGTCAAGCAGACTAGGGAATAGGTCAGGGCCGGCCTGTCCATTAGGTGACTGCCTAGGGCAGATGGCCTGGGTGAGCATCAGCACATATGACCAGCCATGCCACCCCCATCCTAGCTGCCACCACTTTGGTGTGGAGGGAGGCTTCATTGGCAGCATTTCCAGAGCAGTTGCTTTCTGCCACCCCTTTAGCACACATAGCCTGCCACTTCTGACCCCCCTCTGACAGTAAGTTGCATCAGAAGGGGATCAGAAGCAGCAGGCCATGTGTGCTGAAGGACATGGCCTGCCACGAGCAAGAAAGTCAAAAAGCAAAACCCCCAAAAACATCAGACCGATCACTATCGTTACAATGCAAAGCAAAAGACCGTCTGAATTGCAAGCAAAACGTGTAAAGTTCTATAACACAAATACAATTTTGAAAGATTTGTCAGGTCCAGCAGACCAGAGAAGAGTAAGCAAACGCTCAGCCCCAATGTCTGCGAGACCCCTTTTAATCAGTGCATATATTAGTGCAAAAAAACAAAACTTAATGTAGCTAAACTTAGCTTATCGTGTCCAAAGGTCCTTCAATCGCTAGCATGAAAACTATACACACACACAACACGCATGTTTCAGGCCGATCAGGCCCTGCTTCAAGTGTAAACCGCTGTATAAAGTAGGATCCATAGGCATCTAAAAAGGTAGCCGAAAAATCACAAGACTCTTATACAGTGCTTGCTGAGGAACAATTGGCAGACCAAATGACGTCATTGAGAAAGAGGAGGGGATTCCCCAACACACAGGTAAAACATGAACAGTGGAGACACGAACAGTGGCGATAAAGAATGAAATAAAATAAACTCCACCATTCCTGCTCCAAATTTAACACCCCCCCCCCAGACCACAGTTTTTAATTGGAAAATCCATTGTTGCTCCAACCACTGCAAACGATAAACGAGCAAGAAAGTGGCAGCAAAAAGCAGTCACTTTTGGAAATGCTGATGCCCGCCTCCCACTCCCAAGATGGAAGTGGTGGCAGCGTGGCAGCAGTGCGGCAGCAGTTGGAAGGGCGGTGAGGCCAGGGTTTCTGCATAGATCAGCAGAAACCCTTGGACCTCTGTAAAAGGTAGTTTCTCACTTGTAGCAGGTGTTCTCCATGGACAGCAAGAATAAGTCTTAACGCATGGGTGATGTCCCCGACGGAGCCCACACAGGAATACTCCACAGCTTTTTATTGTAAGATTTTGCTAGGCTCCATCATGCCTGTACGCCTCCTTCTCGCCTGCCGCAACAGCACAATCTTCAGTCTAATAATTTAGCTGTAGTAGAATACAGCTCCTCAGGGAGGTGGGATGTTGCGAGGACTTATTCCTACTGTCCACAGAGAACATCTGCTACAGGTGAGTAACTACCTTTTCTCTGTGGACAAGCAGAAAGTAAGTCCTCTCGCATGGGACTCCCAAGTTACAGACTACTGAAAGTCAAGGGGGCCGCGGAGAAGCCCAACAGGGGCAACATGAACAGCAGAAAATGCAAAAACAACTGTATACAGCGAAGGCAAATCATGTCACATCTGTTCTCCACTCTGCGACATTACTTCTTCTCATCAACCCATTTATGGAATTTATTATTTTTCTGGTAGCCTGGATGGACAGAAAGACATTGGGGGGATGGAGTTGGATTCTAATCCACAAACAGGTGCTGGAGTACAGATTGGCTGAAGTTACTGTCACGGTAGAAATCCCCTTCCAGGAAGTAGTGAAACAAGAATATGTGAACAGAAGACCACATTGCAGCCCTGAAGATTTCCTCCATAGAGACTGAGTGCAAGTTGGCCACCAACGCAGCCATAGCTCAGACACTGAGCTGTGACATAGCTATCAAGACTCAGGCCTGTCTAGGCATAAACGAAGGAGATGCAGTCTGCTAACTAAATTGACAGAGTGTGTTTGGAAAACGGCAGATCCCAGCTTGCTGGGGTCAAAAGAAACAAAATGTTAGGTGGACTTCTTAAGTTCCTTTGTCCACTCCAAGTAAAAGGCTATGGCCCACTTTCAGTCCAACATATGCAAAGCCACTTTCCCCTTGTGGCTGTGAAAGGTAAGGAAAAATGTAGATAACAGTATGGACTGGTTGAGATGGAAATCTGAAACTACCTTCGGAAGGAAATGGGGATGTGTTCAAAGAACCACTATATTATGGAGGAATCTGGTATATGGATGATGAATGTATAAATGCCCGTAGCATGGGAAATAAGATCCCTGATGTTGAAGCTTTGGTGGGAGTGACTGACTTGGATTTAGTGGCAGTTACAGAAACATGGTTCACAGAAAACCATGATTGGGATGTAACTATACCTGGCTATACTTTATTCAGAAAGGACAGGGTAGGAAGAAGGGGAGGAGGAGTGGCACTATATGTGAAAAATAATATTAAAGCTTTGGAATTACAGAGCTTAAAAGGGAGAGAGGAGGCATTGTGGGTTAAACTAGAAAGAGGGAAAGAGAAATCTATTTGCATTGGTGTGATATACAGACCTCCCTCACAAGAGGAAGAGGTGGACAGAGAGTTAATTGAAGACATACGCAGCATTGCTAGGAAAGGGGAAGTGCTACTGATAAGAGATTTCAATATGCCAGATGTTGATTGGCACATTCCTGCTGCAGTATCATCTAGAAGCAAGGAGATCCTGGATTCTCTACAGGGAGAACTATTCAGGCAATTGGTAACAGACCCCACCACGTGAAGGGGCCATACTGGACTTGGTGCTTACCAAGGGTGAAAGTGTTTCTGATGTTGTAGTGGGAGATCATTTTGCATCCAGTGATCACCAGATGGTGTGGTTCAGTATTAGGACTAGGGTGGTTAAAATCCATTCAAAGGTGAGGATCTTAGACTTTAGGAAGACTAACTTTGCGAAGATGGGCCAATACCTCAGGGAGTCGTTAGTGGGATGGGAACAGCTGGGGGATGTAGAAAAACAGTGGGCAAAACTGAAAGGGGATATTTTAAGGGCAACCAACCTTTTTGTTAAAATGGTAAATAAAGGTAAAAGAAAAAGGAGACCGCTATGGTTTTCGAAAGAAGTAGCTGAAAAAGTGAAGAAAAAGAGGGAGGTCTTCATGAAATACAAGAGATCACAGAGAGAGGAAGACAGGCATCTGTATTTGGAAAAACTTAGAGAAGCTAGCAAAGTAGTCAAGAAGGCAAAGATTCAAAAAGAGGACGAAATAGCCAATGCAATAAAATGGGGGGATAAGACATTTTTCAGATATATTAGTGAGAAGAGGAAGGGCAAAAGTGGTATTGTCAGACTCAAGGGTGCAGGGGAGGAATATGTAGAAGCTGATAAGGATAAAGCGGAATTGCTTAACAAATATTTTTGTTCTGTGTTCACAGATAAAGAACCAGGAGCAGGACCTCAGAAAACACCCACAAATAGGAACAGAAGCGAGGGACATCTTGAACAATTTTCAGAAGACTGTGTTCGTGAGAAACTAGCTCAACTTAAAGTAGACAAAAGCGATGGGACCGGATGGGATACACCCTAGAATACTGAAGGAACTTGGGGACGTTCTAGCAACTCCACTGACTGACCTTTTCAATGCCTCGTTGGAGTCGGGAGTGGTGCCAAAGGACTGGAGAGAGGCTCATGTGGTGCCTTTACACAAAAGTGGAAGTAAGGATGTGGTTGAAAACTACAGGCCGGTTAGTTTAACTTCGGTGGTGAGTAAATTATTGGAAACGCTGCTGAAAGAGAAAATAGTGAGGTTTCTGGAGTCCAGCGGATTACAGGATCCGAGGCAGCATGGATTCACCAGAAGCAGGTCCTGTCAGACAAATCTGATTGATTTCTTTGACTGGGTGACCAGGGAGTTGGACCGAGGGAGAGCTCTAGATGTGGTGTATTTAGATTTCAGTAAAGCCTTTGACACTGTTCCTCACAGGCGACTTATAAACAAACTGAGCACCCTAGGGATGGACCCTAAAGTTACTGCTTGGGTTAGAAATTGGTTGGGTGGGAGGCGACAAAGAGTACAAGTAAATGGAGCTCACTCTGAGGAGAAGGATGTTACCAGTGGTGTGCCCCAGGAATCTGTCCTTGGTCCGATTCTTTTTAACATCTTTGTTAGTGATATAGCGGAAGGGCTGTCGGGTAAGGTTTGCCTCTTTGCAGATGATACCAAAATCTGCAATAGAGTAGACACCCAGGAAGGTGTAGATAACATGAGGAGGATCTAGCTAAGCTTGAAGAATGGTCTAGAATTTGGCAGATGGGATTTAATGTTAAAAAATGTAAGGTCATGCATTTGGGCTGCAGCAATCCAAGGGAGCAATATAGTATAGGGGGTGAAGTACTTTTGTCCACTAAAGAAGAGCGGGACCTAGACGTGGTTGTGTCTGATGATCTTAAAGTAGCTAAACAGGTAGAAAAGGCGACGGCAAAAGCTAGAAGGATGCTTGGGTGCATACGGAGAGGAATGGCTAGCAGAAAAAAGGAGGTGATAATGCCTCTCTATAAGTCCTTGGTGCGACCTCATTTGGAGTATAGTGTGCAATTCTGGAGACTGCACCTTCAAAAGGATGTGAACAGGATGGAGTCGGTGCAGAGGGTGGCTACTAAAATGATTAGTGGTCTTCATTATAAAGCATATGAGGACAGACTTAAGGATCTTAATATGTACACCTTAGAGAAAAGGCGGGATAGAGGTGATATGATTGAGATGTTTAAATATGTCCGTGGCATAAATGTTCAGGGAGAGAGCCTCTTTCAATTGAAAGCAAGTTCTGCTACGAGGGGACATGGGATGAGGGTGAAGGGAGATAGATTCAGGAGTGATATGCGGAAATATTTCTTTACGGAAAGAGTAGTGGATCCATGGAATAGTCTCCCAGTGGAGGTAGTAGAGATGAGGACAGTAACTGAATTCAAAAAAGCATGGGACAAACACAGAGGATCTCTAAAGGTAAAAAGGGGACTGTTGTAGTTGTTGATGTGGAAGGACAGACTAGATAGGCCGTGTGGTCTTTTTCTGTCATCATATTTCTATGTTCCTATGAACTACCACAACCTGAAGCTCACTCGCTCGCTCAGTGGGCAGAGGTAACAGCTACCAGAAAAGAGACCTTCCAGGTCAAGAACTTCAGTGGACATTAGTTGAGCGGCTCAAAGGGAGCTTTCATGAGCTGTGCTAGTAACACACTGAGTTCCTATGCCACAGCAAGAGACTTGTACAGAGGCTTCAAAAGGAGCAGCCCTTGCATGAAGCGAACAAATTAAAGGATGTGCCAAGATGGATTTCCCACTTACCCCACGATGGTAAGTCCCAATTGTGCCGAGGTGAACTTGGATGGATGGAGTTAGACTTCAGGCCCAAGTCAGAGAGGTGTAGAAGATACACAAGTAGCTTCCTTGTTGGGCCTGACCTTCAACCAGACCGCAAACCTCCCCCACTTACAGGTGTAGATCTCCTTGTCAAGGTCTTCCTGGAGGCCAATAGGACATCAGTTCCGCTGTCCGGCAGACTGAACTCTGACAGGACTAGCCTATCAACATCCATGCTTCAAGGGCCAAAGATCGGACGTTGGGATGCAGCATCCTCCCGTCATCCTGCGAAATGAGATCTGGAACATAGCTGAGCCAGAGTGGCTCCTGCGTGGAGAGCTGCAGCAGGAACCAGGGCTATCTGGGCTACTACAGCACAGTGAGTATCATTGTACCTCCATTTGTCATTAGGTTCATTAGAGTTTTCACTATGAGAGGTACTGGAGGGTAAGCATATAGAAGACCCTTATCCCAGTGCAGGAGGAAAGCATTTGGTGCCAGTCCATTGTGGGATCCTGCTCTGGAACAGAACCGAGCCATCTGGACATTTCATAGAATGGCAAACAGGTCTATCAAGGGAGTGCCCACTTCCAAAAGATACATGCCACCACATCTCTGTTCAACGTCCATTCGTGTGACTGAAGGACCCTGGCTCAGCCTGTCTGCCAGTGTTTTGGTCTCCGAGCAGATTATGTATCCCTCAGCTCCATTCTGTGAGCTATGGTGAACCTCCACAACCAGACCATCTCCCAGCACAGGAGACAGTGCCTTCCCTGCTTGTTGATATAGAACACAGTGATGACTGTCAGTCTGAATGAGGACAATGTGGTTGGCCAGCCAAGCCCAGAAGGCCTTTAGAGTATTTGCTAGGAAGGACCACGTAATGCAGTGAGCTGGGCAGCCACTTTTCTGACTAGCTCTAAGGGCTCCCACCCAAAAAGCAATTAATACTGCACAAACCCGCCGGAAAAGTGCCAATACCAAAGGTTTGAAACCAGTCGGAAACCCCCCCCTCCCTCCTTCATGGAAGGTGTATTGGCTGTGGTCTGTCCAATGGCAGCTAAAATAACTCGAAAGGAAAAGAATCGGGTGCTGGAGGATAAAATGGTGGCCAAAACCTCATCAAGCCCACGTTCTGACCAACTTGCTGATATGGTTGAGGAAGTCACAAATGCGGTAGTAGCTGCTCTGGAATGTCTATTCCAAACACTGTCGGAGCAGCTAAGGTTGGGCAGCCTATAAGTGAGTGCAGGAGTAGAATAGACCAAGCCGAGTAGAGAATCCCGAATGCAGAGGACACACAACAGCAGGCCCAGAGAATTCAGCACCTAGAGGAACTACTTAAAAAAACAGGAAGAGAAACTAGATCATTTGGAGAACCACGGTCATCGCAAGAACCTACGCTTTGTTGTCTATCAGAGACCATAACAGATACTGAGCTGAAAATATATTTAGAGATCTGGATACCTTTGAATTATGCGCCGGATGCCTCCTTGGGCTCAGTGATAATTGAACAGGTGCACAGGCTGGGGGACCGTCGGGGAACTTGCAACAGGCCCCAAGTCGTCACTGCACGTTTTCTTAATTACATACAAAAGGAGGCAATATTGCGAGCAGTGCGAAGTCAACGTGTACAGAAACAAGGGACTGCTAAAATAGTGGTCTTTCATGGTAAGCCGGAAGCAGAAGGAATTTGCCACTGTGTGTGAAACACTAGCGAAAAGAGGAGTTCAGTTTACCCTGCTCTATCCAGCGTGACTCAGAGTGGAATACTCAGAGCTTGGGATAAGAGTTGTGATAGGTGAAGCATATATTTAACTGCTGTTTAGGAATGGTAGGCCTTTAGTAGGATGAGAAACTTATGGTATAACTTTTTTTTAAGAATTTGAATTGTTTCTCCTCTGTAGCTTTGAGCAGAAGGATAATATATGTTCTACTTCCATACTCCCAGGCACGCCCCCCCCCCCCCCCTGTTCTTTCCACGTAAATCGCCTTCACCTCCCCTCCCCCTCTTATGCCCACCTCCAATCTACACACTCCTCTGCATTTTTTTTCATTGGTCCCGCATTCTGGAACTCACTGCCTTCCTCCCTCAGGCTAGAACCCCATCTTATCACTTTCAAGAAGAACCTTAAAACCCACCTTTTCTCCTTAGCCTTTGACCTTCCTTCCCCTTTTGTCTGATCCTGTCCTCCTAAGTATAACTTTTACTCTGTCCTCTATGTCTTGTTTATCTACTCACTTTCACTGTCCTGTAGCAAATTGTAATTTCTTTTCAATTTTCTGGCCTTGTGCCCACTCTGAACCTTTGTATTTTGTAAACCACTCTGATTTTCAAAGAAGGGCGGTATATCAAATAAAATAACCATAACCATAATACCATAATCAACAGAGGCTTTTTGCAACTCCAACGGAGGCTCAGAACTTTGTGACTGAAACCATGGTAGGCTAAAGGTGGGGAACACTGTTCAGAAATCAGAAAGTGCAAACAAGGGCTGGATGGAGATACATCCTTTCTTATGGGTTTTTTTGTTTTTGTAACTAGTAGTGACTGTCTCCACCAAGCTGGTGAGGGAGTCTAAGGTTATAAGAGGAAGACCAACATAATGATTTGGACTGGAAGGGGCTCCTCTGCCATAGGATGAGCACATTGGGACTGAAATATGATGCCGTGTCTGCAGCCTTGGCAATTAGGGTCGAGTCATGCGCACGTGCGGACTAGGACTCATTAATACTCCAGCATGACCCAATTTATCTGCCTTTTTTTTTTTTTTTCCGGCCGGACAAAAGAGGCTGGAGAACAAGGGCTTCCTGTGACTCAATTCTATATAATAATTGAAATGACACTGTTGTTAAATGTGAGAGATGGGATAAGTGTAACGGAAGATATACTGGTGGCAACCTAGGACCGGGAGATGGTTTGTTATGCCACTTTTGACTTATTTCTTTAACCAGTTTTCTATACCGCCTTATCCTTCAATCAAAGCGGTTTACATTTATGTAATCACTACAAACAGGTACTGGATACATTCCCTTGTACCCAAAGGGCTCACAATCTATGTGGTTGTGGAGGGTTAAGTAGCTTGCCCAAGGCCACATGGAATGCCTATAGGACTAGAAACCCCAGTCTTATGTCCAAAACCCCATCTCAACTTTACTAGCATTTAGCCGAGTCTAAGTCTCCCAACTGTCTATATTTTCAAAGGGGTAGGGGATGTATTTGGTGCATTGTTGGGGGGGGGGGGGGAGCCGGGGTGGTCATACTGGTGAGCAGACCATCCATGACACTGGGGGAAGATATGTCGTAATGAGGAAGATTAAAGGACAACGAATAGCAGTGGTTAATTTATATGCGCCTAATACATATGACTCTTTTCTATAACAAGGTTAGTAAGTGCCTGGGCAAGTTGGGATTGACTCCACTCCTCAATCGGAGGTGATTTTAATTGTGTAATGGAGGAATCAGTGGAGAGATCGGGAAACCGAGTTAGGACGCGTGATCGGAGAGCACGATGGGTGTGAGGTACATGTGAAGGTCATGACTTGGATTACTGGCAAGCCCTACATCCAATGGATAAGATTATACACATCTATCAAGGGCTCATGATACGGGATCAAGGACTGATTATTTCTTAGGTGCAAGAGTACTTTTTGACCGAGTGATTAAAGCAGAGATAGGCCCCCGTGACAATTTCTGACCACGCCCTTGTATGGGTAGATCTGAAATGGGGACTGCATCCTATAGGCAATCTTTGTCATTACCCCCTTAGAAACACCTCAGATACACACTTTAAAACTTTTCTACAGACCCAATGGAAGGAATATACCCAACACAATGTAATCTCATAAGGATAATCCAGTGCTATTTTGGGAAGCAACTAAAGTGGTGTTAGAAGACCGGATAATTGAATATACAGCTACAAAATGCAAAGCACAGTACAAATGCTTACTCCAAGTGGAGAAGGAACTATGCCAGCCCCTATGGAAGTTTACCACGCACCCCACTCCCCAGGGGGGAGACCATACTAGACTGGCTCCAGAAAGAGGCAAACTCTGTCCTCCAAGAGAGGGTGATACAGTCCATGATGTATTATAGGTATAAATTGCATAGGTTCGAGAACAAAGCTGGGAAACTTATGTCAGGATTAATTAGCGCAAGTAGAGGACAATCCCATGTACATAAGAACATAAGATATGCCATACTGGGTCAGACCAAGGTCCATCAAGCCCAGTATCCTGTTTCCAACAGTGGCCAATCTAGGTCATACGTACCTAGCAGTTTCCCCAAAAGACACAGGTTCCACAATGCTTCTACTGGGTCAAGCATTAATATCCTGGGTCCCTTCTTAATAATGGTTTATGGACGTTTCCTCCAGGAACTTATCCAAACCTTTTTTAAACCCAGCTACACTAGCAGCCTTTACTACAACTTCCAGTAACAAATTCCAGAGTTTGATTACACGTTGAGTGAAAAATATTTTCTCTTTAGTCTTAAATAGTTTACCCTGTAGCTTCATTGCATGTCCCCTAGTCTTTCTATATTCTGATAACGTAAACAATCGATCTACGTTTACTCGTTCTACTCCGTTCATTAATTTATAGACTTCTATCATATCTCCCCTCAGCCGTCTCTTTTCCAAGTTAAAGAGCCCTAACCTTTTTAGCCTTTCTTCATAAGAGTATCCTTCCATCCCCTTTACCATTTTGGTGGCTCTTCTCTGAACCTTTTCTAATAACGCTATATCATTTTTAAGATACGGCGACCAGAACTGCACACATTATTCAAGGTGCGGTCTCACCATGGAACGATATAGAGGCATTATAATATCTTTTGTTTTATTTTCCATTCCTTTCCTTATGATACCTAGCATTCTATTTGCTCTCTTGGCTGCCGCTGCACAATGGGCCGAGGGTTTTAACATGCTATCCACAATGACGCCTAAATCTTTTTCCTGGGTGGTGGTTCCCAATGTGGAACCTTGCATCTTGTAACCATAGTTTGGGTTGTTCTTCCCTAGGTGGATAACTTTGCACTTGTCCACATTAAATTTCATCTGCCATTTTGATGCCCAGTCTTCCAATTTATCAAGATCCTCTTGCAATTTTCCACAATCCTCTTGGGTTTTAACAACTTTAAATAGTTTTGTGTCATCTGCAAATTTGATAACCTCACTCGTTATTCCCTTTTCCAGGTCATTTATGAATATGTCAAAAAGCAGCAGACACAGCACAGATCCCTGGGGTACACCACTATTCACCTTTCTCCATTGGGAAAATTGGCCATTTAGCCCTACCCTCTGCTTTCTATCTTTTAACCAGTTCCTGATCCACAATAGTACACTGCCTCCTATCCCATGACTCTTTAGTTTTGCCAAAAGTCTCTCATGAGGGACCTTGTCAAAGGCTTTCTGAAAGTCCAGATACACTATATCAACAGACTCACCTTTGTCCACTTGTTTATTCACACCTTCAAAAAAACATAACAGGGGGAGGAAGTGACGTCACCCGCCTGAATGGCTGTGTGAACGAGGAGCTCTGGACCCTACCCTGTGAAAAGTGTGCTTAATTACCCCTCCTGATGGTGCAAAGTGGTGAAAGTTATCGGAGTGCCTGGAGCGAGGAGTGGGGCCATGGCGACTCGCAAAAAGGTGGCAGATATGCGCGATTATGCGTATGTTGCAGCGAGTGCAAGTGGCGGGCCTGACGACGGCAAAATGGCAGGAGATGATCGAGGGAGAGGTGAGCAGGCCGTGAAGCCCGGAGCGAATCTGGAACGCGGGCCGGGAGGTGGAGGAGAGACGGCGGGCCCGGTGGTGTCCCGAGCGGAGATGAAGGAATGGTTTGCAGAGGTGAAGGCTGAAGTTCTCTCTGCGAAGCAGGCTCTGGAAGTGCTGATGAGTGGCCTGAGAGAGGAAGTGGGGGAGGTTACGGCACGTATGGGAGAGCATGAGAACCAGTTGCAGACGCTGGAGCGAGCTGAGCATCGATCGCAGGAGGAGGCTTGGAGAGAGCAAATACAGTTGGAAGTTGGAGGATTTAGAAAATCGCTCTAGGCGAAATAACTTGAGAATCAAGGGGGTGCCCAAGGAATATGAACTTCGAGACTGTGCTAAGGTGGCAGTGTCTATTTGTAGAGAGGCCCTGAAGCAGGGGGGAGATGAGGTGGAAGAGGTTGCTATTCAAGTGGACAGAGCCCACCGGGCGTTGGGGCCGATCCGAAATAACAGGCCTCGGGATATTGTCATCTGTTTGAAGGATTATCAGCTTAAGGAGCAGATTGCAGCAAAGATGAGGGGGTTGAGGACCTTCATCTGGCAGGGCTACTCGGTGGCTATTTATGCTAATCTGTCCCTTGGGACTCTGCAAAGGAGACGAGCTTTGGCTCCAATTACAAGCCAACTACGGAAGCTGGAGATAAGGTATCGTAGGCTTTATCCCTTTGGGTTGGCGTTTACGAAGGGGGAGCGGACTTGCAGAGTGAGCTCCCTGGAAGCGGCGTATGTGGCGCTAAAGGCTGCTGGGGTGGAGATACCTGGTGCGGTGGAGTCCACGGAAGTCGATCAACACGGCCTGGAGGAGGAGCAGTGGCCTAAGCGTGGAAAGGAGCAGGGAGTGCGAGTGGAAGAGGGGGAGCGCGACCAATGGCGGATGCAGAGGAAAGGAACCAAGCGTTGATCAACAGGAGGAGCTGTGGGACTTTGTTATTTACTGTTGGACAGAGTGAGCTGATGTTAGGATAATATGTGCTCGAAGAAGTATTTGGGGGTGGTGGAGAGGGAAGGAGACGGGGTCTTTACCTTTATGGTTAAGGGGAGTCCTTGGGATAGGGAGGGGGAGGTGGGAGGAAGGAGAGGGGGGTAAGGGGAGGGGGTTGCTGGGCAGGGGGTGGATGGGTGAGGCGGGGTGGAATGGGGAGGGGGTGGGGGCAGTGGTAGCACACGGGGAGTGGGGTGAGGGGGTATCAGTGGGGGGATTTGGGACGGGGGCGGCACAACTCTGGTATGGCCTCGCGCAGGAGGGTGGGGGAGGGAGGGGGGCTGGCAGGGGAGGGGGACGGGGTGGGAGGCGGGATGGGAGGGGGGTTAGGGAACGGATGGTGGTAGGGACGCTGAATGTGAAAGGCTTGCGCACGTGGCGTAAGCGCCGTCTGCTAGAGCGAGGAGGGAGGAGGCTGAAGGCGGACTTCATGTGTGTTCAGGAGACGCATCTGAAGGTGGGTCAGGAGGGGCTGCTCTGCTCAGTGCAGTATCCTAGGGTGTTGTTGGGGGGGCAGAGGGCCCAGCCTCGGAAAGGAGGGGTGGGGATTCTGATCGGGCGGGAGTATCAGGATGCTGTGGTAGAAGAGAGGAGGGATAAGCAGGGGCGGTGGGTGGCAGTTCGGGTTAGGGTTGAGGGGGAGCAGTTTTGGGTGGTAAGTATCTACGCGCCTAATGTGCAAAGGGGGGAGTTTTTTGATCGGCTCCGGGTGGAGATGGGGGGGTGGGATGAGGTGCCTGTGATTATGGGGGGGGGGATTTTAATATAACGGTGAACTCCAAATTGGATAATACGGGGGGGGGGGGAAGGGGGGGATCAGATAGACGGTGTTTGATGCGCTTGCGGGAGGAACTAGGCTTGGTGGATGTGTGGAGGAGTAGGCACCAAGGGGAAAAGGGGTATACATTTTATTTGCCCCCCCACGGGACGTATAGTCTGTTGGATATGGTGTGGGTTACTAAGCTGTGGCAGGGAAGGGTGCGGAGGGTGGAAATTGGGACCAGTACTTGGTCTGATCATGCTCCGGTGCACCTGGAGCTGATGTTGGGGGAGAAGGATACGGGCATTAAGTTTTGGCGGTTGAATGAGGGGCTCTTGGCTGAGCAAAAGCATGTGGCGAGTTTGAGGGGGGTTATTCAGGAGTATATGCGGTTCAATTTAGGAGGGGAGGTGCCGCTGGGGGTTGCCTGGGATGGTTTGAAGGCGGTTGTGAGAGGACACCTGATAGGTATAGGAGCACAGGTTAAGAGGCAGAGGGAGAGAGTGGAGGCGGAGTTGGAGCGGCAAATAGGGGAGTTGGAGCGGCAGCATCAGAGCGGCGCTGATCCTAAGCTGCTGGCGCAGCTGTGGAAATTGAAGGGGGACCTGTGTCAGTTAGGGGCAGCGGAAGTGGCTCATAATTTGGCAAAGCTTAAGTGTGGGTGGTTTGAGGGGGGGGAATAAAATTGGGAAGAGATTAGCTAGGAGGCTGAAGGTCCGGCAGGGGAAGTGCATATTGGGGGTATTAGGTCAAAGCTGGGGGGGATGGTGTATCAGTCCCGGGAGATTCGGCAAGTTTTTGTAGAGTATTATGAGCGGTTGTATAGCAGCGAGGTGAAGGGGAGGGGGGAGGGGGGAGAGGGGAGAGGGGGCAGGAGTTTTTGGCGGAGTGTCACTTGCCACGGTTAACGGTGGAGGAGGCGGAAGAGCTGGGGAGGCCGGTGGGGATAGCGGAGATAGGTAGGGCAATAAAGACTCTCAAGGAAAGGAAGTCACCTGGCTTGGACGGTCTCACGGGGCGCTTTTATAAGTTCATGCAAGGTGACTTACAAGTTTTTTTGCAGCAGGTGTTTAATGGAGTGTTGGGAGGGGAAGAGTTGCCCCGGTCCATGGCTGAGGCGGGCATCACGGTGCTCCCCAAACCAGGGAAGGATGCCACGACATGTGGAGCTTATAGGCCGATATCTCTTATCAATGTGGATGCGAAGCTCCTCGCTAAGATATTGGCAGCGCGGCTGCAGCAATATATGCAGCGGTTGGTGCACAAAGATCAGACGGGGTTTATTAGGGGGCGGCAGGGGGGGGATAATATCTGCAAGTTGTTGAATATAATTTGGGAGCTGCAGAGCCAGGCAACAGAGGCAGTGTTTTACGGTTGACGCCGAAAAGGCGTTTGATCGGGTGGAGTGGGGTTTTATGTGGCAGGTACTGGAGACAATGGGATTGGGGGGGGGGGGGGGGGTTTCTGACGTGGGTGCAGGCACTGTATTGGAGTCCAAGGGCTCGTGTACGGATTAACGGCAGTTATTCTGAGGGGTTTGGATTGGGCAGGGGTACGAGGCAGGGGTGCCCGTTGTCGCCTCTGCTGTTCGCCTTAGTTATTGAACCCCTGGCGGCGTTTATTAGGAACCAGGTGGATATTGAGGGGGTGTGGGTAGGGGAGCAGGTTAGTAAGGTGGCGTTGTTCGCTGATGATGTGATTTTCACTCTGAGTAGGCCGTTCTGGAGTTTGCCTAATCTGGTAAAGGCGGTGGGGCAATATAGTGAGGTGGCCAGGTACAAGATGAATGCCAGTAAAACGGAGCTTTTGGGGTTTAATTTGGCAGAGGGGTTGGAGCAACGGTTAGAGGCGGCTTTTCCCTTTAAGTGGGTTCGGGGGGCCTTTAGATATTTGGGTATACAGTTGGGGAAGAATTGGAGTAGGATAAATGAGTGGAACTATAGGCTTCTACTGCAGAACCTTCGCAGGGATTTGGCTAGATGGCAGGGGATCCACTTGTCGTGGTTGGGAAGGATTGCCACGATAAAAATGAACGTCCTCCCGAGGATTTTGTTTGTTTTTCTGGCATTGCCGAGTAGGGTTCCAAGACGTATCCTTAAGGAGTTTCAGAATATGATAATGCGCTTCATGTGGGGAGGAAAGGCCCCTCATGTGAACCTGGAAATGATGTTCCGGGCACGAGAGGAGGGGGGGTTGGGGGTACCTAACGTGGGGGCTTATTATGAGGCCGCGCAGTTGCGGGCTCTGTTTGCGTGGAGAGAGAGGGGGGAGACTCCGCAGTGGGTGTTTATGGAAAAGGTTCGGGGAGTAAATTTAGAAGGGCAGCTTTGGGGGAGTTTAGGGGGAGAGGGGCCGCGACGGGATAATCCACTGGCAGAGTTGACATGGGAGATTTGGGACAAGCGGAAGGGGGTGTTGCTGGAGGGGAAGCGCTGGTCGCGGGAGATGCACCTGAGTTGTCTGCCAGGGTTTGAGGGGGGGCGGGTGGGGGTTACTTTCGGGAGTGGGTGGGGAAGGGCCTGGTTAGAGTGGGGCAGCTGGTGGATGGTGCGGGGAAGTTGATCTCTTTTTCTGAGGTGCAGAGGGAGTTTGGAGTGTCGGATTGGGTTTTTTTTCTCTATATGCAGTTGTGGTATTATTTCCAGCATGAGGGGGTGAGAAGGGACTTGGGTAGTAGGAAGTCGGTTTTTGAGCAGCTAATGGAAAGGAAGGTGGATCTTAAAGGATTGGTGTCCCGGCTCTATCGGGTTTTAAGTAGCCCGAGGAGGGGGATAGTGCGCTGGCAGGAGAAATGGGAGAGGGATTTGGAGGGGTCTTGGGGGAAGGAGAGATGGAGGGAAATTTATGACCGGGAGAGGCGCTTAGGGTGGGGGACAGTGTTGGTGGAAAATTGTGTTAGGATTAGGTTACGAATGGTGTGGACGCCGGCGCGGATTAGGGCGGTGGGGAATGAGGAGGCGGGGCTATGTTGGAGGGGGTGTGGGCACTGGGGGGATCTGGAGCATATGCTATGGGGCTGCCCCAAAATGCAGAGGTTATGGGGGGAGGTGGAGCGGTTCTATCAGGAAGTGACGGGGGTGGGCTTGTTGGAGGGGCAGGAGGGGGAGGAAAGGGGGGGGGTACCCGGTTTTGGCATTACTGTGTAGTGGCGGGGAGGCTGGCAGTGTTGCAATGTTGGAAGGGTGCGGAGGGACCTGGGATGGGGGCAGTGATGGGTAGAGTGGATTATTTTTGGCATATGTGTCTAGTGGGGGCATATAGCAGGAATCAGCGGGAGAGGCACAGGGAGGTATGGCAAGCGTATGAGGCTTGGCAGGAGAGGGGATGGGAGGGTTGGGTAGGGGGGAGGGACTCTGGGAGGGGGAATGAGGGCTAGAGGTATGGAGGGGGAGTTGGGGGGGTATACTGCGGGGTAATTTTCATGGTTTAACGGGCAGTACGGAATGGGTTTGTTGGGCCTTACTGTGCTCGGATGGGGTATTCGTAGGAGGGGGAGGGGTTGTTTTGGGGCTAAAGTGTATAATGAAACTGCAGGATGTTTATGCGTGTGTACTAATTAAGTGGTTTTTGTGTGTTACATAATTAGCATTGTATTAAGTGGGGGGGTTGTGGTGGGAGAGACTGCAGGGGGGGGTTGGTGCTAGTGGGAGGGGGGGTTGGGAGGGGGATTCTTGCGGGTGGTTGGTGTTATGTTATGATGATACCCCTTTCTTTGTGCTGTCTATTTTTGTGTGGTTGATTAATAAAATACAATTTAAATTGAAAAAAACAAAAAACAAACAAACAAACAAAAAAAACCATAACAGATTAGTAAGACAAGATCTTCCTTGTCTAAAGCCATGTTGGCTGTCTCCCATTAGGCCATGACTATCTACATGTTGAGTAATTTTGTTCTTTATGATGGTTTCTACCATTTTTCCTGGTACTGACATCAGGCTCACTGGTCTGTAGTTTCCCGGATCACCCCTGGAACCCTTTTTAAAAATTGGCGGTACACTGGCGATCCTCCAATCTTCAGCTATTACAGATGATTTTAATGAAAATTCACAGATTACTAATAGCAGGTCTGCAATCTGATATTTCAGTTCTTTCAACACCCTTGGATGTATACCATCCGGCCCAGATGATTTGCTACTCTTCAGTTTATCTAATAGTTGTAATACATCTTCCCGATGTATTGATATTTCCTTCAATTCTTCCGCACCTTTAAATACCACTTCAGTCATGGGTAACATCGCTACATCTTCCTCAGTAAAGACCGAAGCAAGGAATTCATTCAGTCTCTCCGCTATCACTTTGTCACCTCTTAGTGCCCCTTTAACCCCTTTATCATCTAATGGACCAACTGATTCTCACAGGTTTTTTGCTACGAATGTACTTGAAAAAGTTTTTATTTCACGTTTTTGCTTCCGCAGCAAGCTTCTTCTCAAATTCTCCCTTTGCCTGCCTTATCAATGCCTTGCATTTGACTTGCCAGTGCTTGTGCTGTTTCCAGGTTTCGTCGTTTGGCTCTCTTTTACATTTCCTGAAAGATGCTTTTTTGGCAACAGCAGCCTCTCTGACCTCACCTTTAAACCATGCTGGCGTTTTTTTGGACTTCCTTCCGCTTTTCTTAAAGCGTGGAATACAGCTGGTCTGGGCTTCCAAGATAGTAGGTTTTCAACACCACCCAAGCTTGATTTAAGTCTTTAACCTTTGCAACTGCTCCTTTTAGTTTTTTCTTAGCTATTTTCCTCATTTTATCATAGTCATAAGAACATAAGATATGTCATACTGGGTCAGACCAAGGTCCATCAAGCCCAGTATCCTGTTTCCAACAGTGGCCAATCTAGGTCATACGTATCTAGCAGTATCCCCAAAAGACGCAGGTTCCACAGTGCTTGTAATGGATCAAGCATTGATATCCTGGGTCCCTTTTTAATAATGGTTTATGGACCTTTCCTCCAGGAACTTGTCCAAACCTTTTTTTAAACCCAGCTACACTAACAGCTCTTACTACATCCTCTGGTAACAAATTCCAGAGTTTGATTACAAGTTGAGTGAAAAAATATTTTCTCTTATTTGTGTTAAATAGTTTACCCTGTAGCTTCATTACATGTCCCCTAGTCTTTCTATATTCTGATAGCATAAACAATCGATCTACGCTTACCCGTTCCACTCCATTCATTAATTTATAGACCTCTATCATAACTCCCCTCAGCCGTCTTTTCCAGGTTGAAGAGCCCTAACCTTTGTAGCCTCTCTTCATAGGAGTAGCCTTCCATCCCCTTTACCATTTTGGTGGCTCTTCTCTGAACCTTTTCTAGTAACGCTATATCCTTTTTAAGATACGGCAACCAGAATTGCACACATTATTCAAGGTGCGATCTCACCATGGAACGATATAGAGGCATAATAATATCTTTTGTTTTATTTACCATTCCTTTCCTTATGACACCCCTAGCATTCTATTTGCTTTCTTGGCCACCGCTGCACACTGGACGGAGGTTTTTAACATGTTATCCACGATGACTCCTAAATCTTTTTCTCTAGTCTCCCTTTCGAAAGTTAAAAAGTAGTACTGTGGATTTCCTTACTATCCCTCCTCCACTAATTAAATCAAACGTGATCATGCTATGATCACTATTGCCAAGTGGCCCCAACACCCTTATCTCTTGCACAAGATCTGGTGTTCCACTAAGGACTAGGTCTAAAATGGCTTCCCCTCTGGTTGGTTCATGAACCAGCTGCTCCAAGAAGCAGTCATTTATTTCATCTAGGAACTTTATCTCCCTAGCATGTCCTGCCGTGACACTGACCCAGTCGATATCGGGCTCATTGAAATCACCCATTATTATTACTGCGCTGTAACTTTTGTTAGCTTCCTTGATTTCTTTGAGCATTTCATCATTCATTTGTTCATTCTAACCAGGTGGTCGATAGTACACCCCCACTGCCATCGTCTTCCCTTTTTTACATGGAATTTCAATCCATAGCGATTCTACAGCAAATTTTGTTTCCTGCAAAACTTTAATCCTTTCTGACTCAATGCCCTCTCTAACATAGAGCGCAACCCCTCCACCAATTTGATCAGCTCTATCATTACGATGTATTTTGTACCCATTTATCACAGTGTCCCACTGGTTGTCCTCCTTCCACCATCTCTCTGATATTCCAATCATATCTAACCTCTCATTTAGTGCTATATATTCTAACTCTCCCATCTTATTTTTTAGACTTCTAGCATTTGCATACAAGCATTTTAGAGACTTTATTTTATTCATATTAATCTGGCTATTGGTGGACATGGGTAATTTGGGATCTTTAAGCTCTGTCTGCTCCATATTCGAGGGCATTTGGGCTACTTTACTCTTTTTTGGAACCTCTCTGCTTTTGGTAGTATCCTTCAAGGATACATTCTTCCGAACCATACGCTCTTGGGCGACTGTCGACTTTCCCCTATTATCTAGTTTAAAAGCTTCTCTCTCTCCTTTTTAAAGGTTAATGCCAGTAGCCTGGTCCCATCCTGGTTAAGGTGAAGCCCATCCCTTCGGAAGAGCCCCTCCTTTCCCCAGAATGTTCCCCAGTTCCTAACAAATCCAAAACCCTCATCTCTGCACCATTGTCTCATCCACGCATTGAGACTCCAGAGCTCTGCCTGCCTTTTGGGTCCTGTGCATGCAACGGGAAGCATTTCAGAGAACTCTACCCTGGAAGTTCTGGATTTCAACTTCCTACCTAAAAGCCTAAATTTAGCCTCCAGAACCTCCCTACAATATTTTCCTATGTCATTGGTACCGACATGTACCAAGATAGCAGACTCCTCCCTAGCACTATCTAAGACCTTATCTAGGTGACGCGTGAGGTCTGCTACCTTCGCACCAGGCAGGCATGTTACCAGGCGATCCTCACGTCCACCAGACACCCAGCTATCTACATGCCTAATGATCGAATCACCAACTATAAAGGCTGTCCTAACCCTTCCCTCATGGGCACATGGCCCTGGAGAAACATCCTCGGTGCGAGAGGGTTTTACATCACCTGGAGGACAGGTCCTAGTTACAGGATCACTTCCTGCCACAACAGGGTGATGCTCTCCTGTCACATGACCTCTTCTCTCCATGGCAACTGGGATGCTGCCAGACTGGAGGTGGGACTTCAGGACTATATCCCTGTAGGTCTCGTCTATGTACCCCTCTGTCATTCTTATGTTTTCCAAGTCTGCTACTCTAGCCTCTAGAGAACGGACTCGTTCCCCGAGAGCAAAGAGCTCCTTGCACCTAGTGCACACGTAAGACCTCTCACCAGCTGGGAGAAAATCATACATGTGACACTCAGTGCAAAAGACTGGAAAGCCCCCATCTCGCTGCTGGACTGCTGTCTGAATCTTAGTTTTAAGCTTGTGTTAAATCTAAGTTCTTTACGAAGGGTTGCTATGGATATGTATACTAATAAAACTGTACCTAATACGTTTAATATACCTTGTTCACCTGAAGCTTAATTAATCTCAGGCCCTTAGTGTATGACTGATTTGGGTACTGCAAATTACAAGGCCGCAAATAGAAGGAATTTTCCAGGTATACTAAGAGTCTTTATACACAGCGGAACCGGATGACACTAAAGCAACTATAGATTTTCTGTGGTGGGTGCAACTACCATGTTTAACTCCAGACCAAAGAGAAGCACTCAATGTTCCGATTGCTGAGAGGTGATGACAGCAATTAAACTTTACATCAATACCGAGCCCCAGGGCCTGATGGTTAGAGGGGAATTTTACAAACTGATGAATAACAAATATTAAGTACACTATCGGCATACACTGACCTGGCGGCACAGTAGACACTTCCATATGAGTCAAATCGAGCAATTCTTACAGTGCTTCCCAAACCCGACAGAGATCCCCTTTTGCCAGGCTCTTACAGGCCAATCTCACTGTTAAATGGAGATATAAAAATACTAGCAAAGATAATGGCAGAGAAATTGGAACCATTTATGCCATATTTAATACACGAGGATCAGACGGGCTTTGTATGGTGTCGTCATATAGTGAAGAATATCCGTCAAATCCTCTCCTCCCTTCATATGACAGCAACAGCCTAAGCTATCATTCAGCTTTGACACAGATAAAGCGTTTGATCGGGTTAATTGGAGCTATCAGGTGCCGGACACTATGGGGACGGGGGATTTTTCACCAACACAGACTTATATTCTAACCCTAGAGGACAGGCTCGTTGTCGGCTGATTTTCCGCTGCGTAGAGGGACCCGACAGGGTTGTCCCCTCTCTCCACTTCTCTTTGTTTTAATATTAGAGCCTTTACTTGAACAATTAATGCACCCGGGCTTGTTGGGGGGCACAAATTAGGAGAGAGGAGTTCCGCCTCTCAGCGTTTGCTGATGATATTTTGGTGTATCTGGGCTACCTACATAATACTTTGCCTGTGCTACTGAAAACTTTTGAAGTTTTTGGTAAATTTTCTGGCTTAAAATTAAACTTAGAAAAGTTGGAGGCAGTAGCCTTACATCAATCAGTCCGATTGGGATGGACCAATAATTTCCCACTGAAATAGACCACCAATGACTTTAAATATCTGGTTATCCAATTACCAGCAGATACTGGGAAATTGCAGGAATTTAATGTGGCAACACTTCTCACAGACACAAGGGAACGTTTGACAAGGTGAAAGGATCTCCCCTTGTCGTTGGTAGGCTGCATTGTGCTGTATGAGATAGTAATATTTCTTAAATGGCTATATGTCTTACAAGTTTTGCCTATATTATTAACTGGTACAGAACTGTATACCCTAGAACATAACCGCAACAAATTTCTTTGGAGGGGATGGAAACCTAGGTGAAGGTGGGACCAGGGGTAGTTGATCACAAACCAACAGCTCCAACACCTGAATGGTCAGCCGTGTGGAGTCCCGAACTCCCTCCAGAGTGGAGCTCTTTATTATCCAATCGTCCAGGTAAGGGAAGACAAACACCCCAGCGTTCGGTTGTAGGCTGTCACTACCACGAGACATTTTGTGAAGACTCAGGGGGCTGAGACTAGACTGAAAGGCAGCACTCTATACTGAAAGTGTCATCCTCCCAAGATGAATCCGAGATACTTCCTGTGAGCAATGTTCCCTCTAATTTTCTGTAGGCTGTGTGCACATAAAATATCAGCTGTGCAGCTTTTGAAGGAAGGTTAAATTTTTGTGGGCCACATAACGACACTCGGAGTTACATACTTTAAAATTTAACTACACGTCAGAATACAGTATGTACACCACATTGATTGCACTAGAAAATATTGTAGAACTTGTGAAAACCGTAAATACACAACAACTTTTAAATTTTAAGACGTCTGTGTTGTTTTCTATCAGAATCAGAACCGTAATTTTTGTGCGCTCTGTTGTAAAGTATGTGCGCTCACTCGGCGAGGTGTGTGCGCGCGCACACGCGCACAGCTTAGAGGGAACAGTGCCTGTGAGTGTGACTAATTGGTATGTGAGTGTATGCATCTTTTATATCCAAGGAGCATAGCCAATCTCTTTTTCGAAGATACAAGGAGCAGAGTGCCAAGAGAAATCATCTTGAACCTCTCTCTCATCAAGTAGGTGTTTAGGTTCCTGAGGTCTAGGATGGGACAGAATCCCCTGACTTCTTGGGAACCAAAATGTACTTGGAATAAAAGCCCCACCCTATTTGCTCCTGCAAAACAAGCTCAACAGCTAGGTTGGCCAGGAAGGCAGAGATTTCCTTCCGAAGCAGTTCCTGATGCGAGGGGGGGGGGGGTCGAGGGGGCCAGCTTGGAAATAGTTTGGAGAGGTGCAACCTCTATCTGCTCCAGATAATTTGCAGCACCCAGGACTCAGAAGATACACTTGTGGTCAACATTATTGTCACCCTTGCATTTTAAGTATGTTGTGTACAATATCTTGAGAAATAATTGGAAATATTCCAACTGCATATCACAATATTTTAATAGTACACATGTTCAAAGCTGTACAACAACAAAAATAGATGTCTGTGCAACTCAGACATAGTAATTTCTGAGAAAAAAAATATAACCTGGACAGATTTAAAAGAACCTCTCACTGATATTTGGTTGCCCAATCCTTGGCAGTGTTGATGGCCTCCAAACATTTCTTGTAGCCATCTATAAGTTTCGTACACCTCTATGCTGGTAGTTTCTCCCACTCTTCAACTGTGATTTGTTTCAGCTCAAATATTTTCAGGATTCCTTTCATCAATGGCAGATTTCAATTCTTTCCAAAAGGTTCTCAATTGGATTAAGATCCGGACTCATTCCAGCCAGTTTAAAACAGTCCATTTGTTCCTTTTTAACCATTCTTTTGTACTTTTGGATATATGTTTTGGGTCACTGCGCTGCTGGAGGACCCATGACCTTCGGACCCAGACCTAGCTTTTTGACATTAGGTAGCACATTTCACTCCAAAATACTTTGGTAGTCCTCTGACTTTATGATTCCTTTAAGTTTCAGGCCTCCAGTTCCTGAGAAAGCATAACAGCCCCACAGTATTATGGAAACTACTATATTTAACTGTAGGGTGGGTGTTTTTTTCCTTATAAGCTTCATTTCTTCGCCTGTAAATGTATCATTTGTTTGCACTGCCAAAAGGCTCAAGTTTGGTTTCATCTGCCCACAGAATATTTTTCCAGAAGGATTGTGGTTTCTCAAGGTAGGTTTAGACAAAGATCAATGGGTTCTCCCTTGGCCTTCGCCCATGAAGTCCTTCTTTGTTTAGTGCATGGCATATGGTGCGGGTTGAATCCACCACTCCAGATTGTTCAAGGTCAGCCTTAAGCTCTTTGAATGTTGTAGGTTGTGTTTTCTCAACAGTCCGCAATAACCTTTGAAGACTTCTTGGATTAATTTTCCTCTTCCCATCATGTCCTGGGAAATTCTTGATAGTTCCATGAGCAGAAAACTTCTTAACACTGCGAACTGTAGACAAGAGACAGAAATCCCAAGGTCTTTGGAGATGGCCTTGTACTCCTTTGAAGTTTGATGTTTGGTGATGCCGACTTTTCTGATGGTCTCAGGCTGCTCTCTTTTCTTCACCATTGTGAAAATGGAACAGGGAGTGAATGTGGCCATTTTAAACATTAGCACCATCATTCACTGGTTGATTCAAGTCATCCGAGTACTGACAATTGATCGCAGGTGCATCTAATTTTACTGCAATAGGAATATGGTTCTTCTGTTCAAACTGATTTGAATGGTTTATAAGGGTGCCAATAATCCTGTCCTGACAATGTCCCAGTTTATATACTATTTCCTACTAGTTCTTTTTTTAATTGGTCTTGTTTTATTTGATTCTTTTGTGTGTGAAATATGTCTGCATATATAATCCACAACCATTTCACTGCCCACTATCTTTTTTAGGAGATATTGGACATTAAGAGGTTGAACTACAAGGGTGCCAATAACGCTGACCACAACTGTATGAGGGGGCCATCTCTGAGCAAAGAGAGTGAGCCTTCCCCCCCATTCAGAGGGTTTTATCATGATGACCCCTGATAGATGGGCTATGTTCCGGAGGATGCAGTCAAAACCCCACTCCTGACTTTCACTGTGGGGCTGGTTGGGCTCTCTGGGGCTTTTCTCTGCACTGTTGCTGATGAGGGGCCTGCTGTTTCTGCTGGGAGGTTTGGGGTCCAGGCAAGAACCAACACCTATGGGAGTAGTAGATTCTTCTTCTGGCCCCCTTCCTGGTACATCCCCACAGTAAGCCAGTTCAGATGAGTGTCTGGAGAGTCTGGTAAGAAAGATATGCTGCTTCTCTATAATGCCAGCTTTCTCCTCCACCTATTCACCGAACAGATTCTCACCACAGCATGGTACGTCCGCCATTTATTCTGAACCAACTGTTCCAAGTCAAAAGAATGCAGCCAGGTGAGTCTCCAGGCCCTGATGTCTACTGCAGCTACTCTCGATGCAGTCTCGAAGGCGTCAGGGGTGCAAACCTGCTCCAGTTTCTCAGAAGGAAGGAAATGAGACAGGTCAGCCAGGTCCCGAATAATGTCTTTGAGAACATGCTCATGTAGACTAGTATGAGGGCACATGGGCAACGAGCATTGAGCCCTGAAAACACCTTCTCCCGAAAGAGTCCGAGGTCTTAGCCTCCCTTCCTGTGGACGCTGTAGGGCTGGTGCTTGGGGCCTGCTCAAACTAAAGCCTGAACCAGGCTTCCTGTACAATATGAGACCTGTTCAGAAACTAAAGCCTAAACCAAATAAGATGGATTCCTTTTCTGCCATGTCTCAGTTTGAAACCTGCAGATCAAGCAATTCTGCAAGGTTATGTACCATACAGCAATTCTGCAAGGTTATGTACCATACAGCAGAGTTATTGTTTATGACTGCATGCAAGAGAACTCGCTCTCATCCAAAGACTGTACTGCTGGTACTAGCATTTGCAACAATATATGGACTTGCATACCAGCATCTTTCTCGCACCATGGACCTTTCTTTGGAGGAGGACCACCTGTCAGCTGTTACATAATTCGCTGAAGATGACATACAATCACCGTGCCGTGACGAGGTGGTCAGGACAATGAATTATAAGCTGGACTCAGAGGGACACAGAACACTTTGGAACCACTTTTAGACAGACAGAACTTTTCAATATGTTGTGGGAACCGGCAGTTTGCTCTCTATAGTTTCTAGCCCTGCTTCCTGTCTTTCTCTTCCTAAAAGACAGTGTGCAAGGACAAAGACTAACCTCGGGAAGGAAGGAATTTCTCCCACAGACCTGAAGCTCTGTTATAGCGCTGCTCGGCTGGACTGCCTTTAGCCTGCATTGGACCACTGCCATTCTTTGGGCTTTGTGCCGTTTCGGAGACAAACAACTTCTTGGACCCAGCCATAAGTGTCCTGGTGAAGCTACGGTACAGGTCTGAATTCTCCCGAGGATGTGGGCCTAGCCTAGCTGAACAGACATAATTTTCTCTACATCTGAGTGCACAGCAAAACAATGAGGGTTGCTAAAACAGCGATCTATTATCTTAGTATTTAATTTATTCTATATCTGCATTATTTTTCTATCAGCAATAAAGTCTACTTTTATATAAACACAGAGTTGGTTCCTTTATACCATGTGGTTCATTTGCCAGACAGACCTACAGAATCTTGGGAAATGTGGGAAGTAGCAATTACCCCCGGACCTATCGTGAAATATATGTGGTTTTTTATTTATTTATTTGCTACTGACAACTACCCCTACAATGCCAAAGAATGAGTCTTGGTACTCAATCTTCTTCGGGATGGATTCAACCACCAAGGAGTGGCATGGGAACTGAGGTTTCTTGAAACCAGGAGCTTTATGCACCCTGTACACTGAATGAAGTCTTCTACTCACTGGAGATACTGTGAGGGGCCTCTCCGTATCCTGCAGAGGATGCCAATAAGGATGTGGATGTATGGGCACAGTCACTGCCTCCTTAGGCGCCAAGGAGTACTGCAATATTTCCGACTCCTCTGCCCTGGGTTCATCCTCGGTCTCCAGAAAGAATGGTATAGCCTTGGCCATATCCCTCACAAAATCCGAGGGCCATGTCTTCGAGGGAGACTTCAGATACTCGTGAGGCAGGGAAAGGTCAGATGGGAGCTCCGGGGACCTGCACTCCAAGAAGTCCTCTGATTCAGATCAGTCACCCAGCCATCAGACTTAGACAGGAAGTCAAAATACCTCTGATCCTGTACCCAGAGGTCCTTTCTGCATCTAGGGGAATGGGAGTTTCTCAGAGAATGCGAATGCGCCAAAGCCCATCTGGGCTTTGAGGGTGCATCGGACCCAGAGACGCTGGATAGGGATATCTGGCTGAGCCGGAACCAGCATCTGATCCCTTCGATGACCAGACGTCAATGCCTCTGATGGGGGCAAGCATGCATCTACAGAATCTGTTGTACAATGATCGATGCCGATGCCTCGTTGCGCTGCATCGCAAACAGGACTGCCATGAGATCCTCAAGCACCTTTAGGAAATGTTTCTCCATGTCTGCCGATTCCGAAGGCTGAGAAGCCTATGTAACTTTGACTGATGTAACCGGCGCCCGTGCGGGGGTCCGTGTGTGCCATCTTTGAGAGGTGCTCATACGAAGGGTTCCAATGCCAATGCACTCGGGTCTTTTCCCAGTGCTCGGTCTGAGCATCCTGTGACATTAATGGGGGTGATGTCGGTTCACTCTTTGCCAGGAAGCCAAACAATAAGAACATAAGATATGCCATATTGGGTCAGACCAAGGTCCATCAAGCCCAGTATTCTGTTTCCAACAGTGGCCAATCTAGGTCATATGTACCTAGCAGTTTCCCCAAGGGACACAGGTTCCACAATGCTTGTATTGGTTCAAGCATTGATATCCTGGGTCCCTTCTTAATAATGGCTTATGGACCTTTCCTCCAGGAACTTGTCCAAACCTTTTTTAAACCCAGCTACACTAACAGCCTTTACTACATCCTCCGGTAACAAATTCCAGAGTTTGATTACACGTTGAGTGAAAAAATATTTTCTTTTATTAGTCTTAAATAGTTTACCCTGTAGCTTCATTGCATGTCCCCTAGTCTTTCTATATTCTGATAAGGTAAACAATCGATCTACGTTTACCCGTTCCACTCCGCTCATTAATTTATAGACTTCTATCATATCTCCCCTCAGCCGTCTCTTTTCCAGGTTAAAGAGCCCTAACCTTTTTAGCCTTTCTTCATAGGAGTATCCTTCCATCCCCTTTACCATTTTGGTGGCTCTTCTCTGAACCTTTTCTAATAACTCTATATCCTTTTTAAGATACGGCAACCAGAATTGCACACAATATTCAAGGTGCGGTCTCACCATGGAACGATATAGAGGCATTATAATATCCTTTGTTTTATTTTCCATTCCTTTCCTTATCATACCTAGCATTCTATTTGCTCTCTTGGCCGATGGTCCAAGGCAGTGTGGGTGCTCGGCTGACTGAACTCAAGAAGTCCTCAATGTCGGCACCCCTCAGATATCCTGAATCACCTTTGAAGGCATGGAGGCTGATGATATTGATACCGATGACGTAGATGCCGAAGACAAAGGATCAGGCTGTTGAGTCACAAACAGTTTTTCCCGACCATTGAGGCCTCTCCTTGTCATCTGCAGACACAAAATTACAAGAGGAGGGCTGATGATCGGATCCCAGGCACAGGAGTTTCTCTGCTTCAGCTGTTGCCTGGGGTTGTTGGGACGCCAGAGTGAGGAGGAGGAGAATCTGAGGCTGCGGTCCTACATGGGAATTTGCTTTCAGCCCAGCAGAGCCCGGGTAGTTGTGCCTTCAGCTGCAGTGTGTTGAGGGAGGGCCGGATGTGTGTATACAGGCAGTGCAACAATGGTAAAGAGACAAATGTTACACCCTCACTTCCCTATCAGCAAAGGGTGCCTGCAGCAGATTAAGACTTCTGGAGCTGGACCCCATTGCTGCTAGTGACCTGCCCTGTGCATAGAAGCTGACAATGGCTTTGTACTTCCTCCCCGGCCATATTGTTCTTCTGGATTAAGTGCTGTTGCTCTGAAATCTTGGACTCTCCCTCTTGCCACCCTCTGCGCTAGTGGGCCATATGGTGTGACCTATGGAGTTGTGGGGACCCCCAATGGTTTCCAGTGTTCTGACCAATTCGGGCTTGTGTAGACCTAGTCTCTTGAATATTGTCCGCTGGAGCAATGTTGACAGAGTGATTTATGGCTGAGAAAGCACAGTTACTTACCTGTAACAGGTGATCTCTGGGAACAGCAGGAATTAGTCCTCACATATGGGTACGTCAGTACCGACGGAGCCTGCGCGGGAAAGCTCCCCAGCCTTTCAGATGAAAGGCTTTTGGAGCCTCCCCCTGCACATGCGCGCTGCCTTCCCGCCTTCCTGACCAGCTCTCTTCAGTTCGAGTTTAAAGCTGAGACAATAGAGAGAGGAAAGGAAGATAGATAGAGATACAACTCCTAGGGGAGGTGGGTGGGTTGTGAGGACTAATTCCTGCTGTTCCCAGAGATCACCTGTTACAGGTAAGTAACTGTGCTATCTCCAGGAACAAGCAGGAATAAGTCCTCACATATGGGGACTCCCTAGCTAAGATGCCTGGGAGATCCCCCTCCAAGGGTAAACCATCTTCGTATGGATCTCAGGCATCCATCCAGGGAAGGTGGGCAGGAGTTGTTTAAGTATGGAACAGGTGTTTGAGGACAGCCTGACCAAACAAGGCATCCCGGCGGGAGTCCTTGTCCAAGCAGTAATGGGCTGTGAAGGTTTGAACCGAGGCCCAAGTGGCTGCTCGACAGATCTGATCTATGGACACAGAGTGAAGATGAGCCATAGAAGTAGCCATGGCTCTCACATTGTGAGCTGTGACATGGCCTTCCAGAGAAATGTTCTTACTCTGGTAAGCAAAAGAAATACACTGAGCAATCCAATTGGAAAGTGTACGTTTGGTGACTGGAAGTCCCAAATGAGAAGGATCAAAAGCCACGAAAAGTTGGGAAGACTTTCGATGTGGCTGAGTCCTGTTGAGGTAAAAGGCGAGAGCTCTTTTACAGTCAAGAGTATGAAGGTTCCTCTCTGCACTGGATGCATGAGGAGCCGGGAAAAAAACAGGTAGATATACCTCTTGATTAAGATGAAAAGGCGAGACCACTTTAGGCATAAAGTGGGGATTCGTCCTAAGGACCACCTTATCATGATGAAATCTGGTATAAGGTGGATTAGCCACCAAAGCCTGCAGTTCACTGATGCGGCGAGTCGAAGTGACTGCAATAAGGAAAAGAACCTTCCAGGAAAGAAATTTCAGGGAGGTAGATACCAACGGTTCAAAAGGTGGCTTCATAAGTTGACCCAGAACTAGATTCAAGTCCCATGCTACCGGAGGAGGTCGGATGGGAGGCTTAGTGAGGGTCAGGCCTCTCATGAACCTTGCAATAAGAGGATGAGAGGAGACAGGTTGTCCATTTATAGGTTTTAAGGATGCTGCAATAGCACTTAAATGGACTCGTACTGAATTCGTCTTGAGGCCTGCATTGGAAAGATGCAGGAGATAGTCCAGTAGAGAATTCAAAGGAAGTGCTAGAGGGTCAAGACCCTGTTGCGCACACCAAATGGAAAAACGTTTCCATTTGAAAGCATAGGAACGCCTAGTAGAGGGTTTCCTAGAGGCATGAAGGATATCTTTCACTGGTTGGGAAAGATTAAACTCATGAAGGCTTAAGCCTTCAGTAACCAAGCTCGGAGATGTAGGGACTTGGGGTTTGGATGCCACAAAGTCCCCTGCTCCTGAGACAGAAGGTCTGGTGCAGCTCCCAGGTCCAGGGAGGAGCCCTGGGAGAGCTGTAGAAGGAGAGGGAACCACACTTGGCGTGGCCAGCGTGGAGCAATGAGGATCATGGATCCGTGATCCCTCTGAAGTTTGAACAGAGTCTTGGGAATCAAAGGAATGGGTGGAAAAGCGTACAGGAATTCCTGACCCCAATGTAGGAGAAAGGCATCGTTGGCCTGAGCTCCCTGACACGGAGTCCTGGAACAGAACCGGGGAAGTTTGGCATTCCACGGACTTGCAAAGAGGTCTATGTCCGGGGTCCCCCATTCCTGAAAGATTCTGCGTATCTGGTCCATATGCAGGGACCATTCGTGTGGGAGCAGAACTCGGCTGAGTCTGTCTGCCCGAGAGTTTTGAACTCCTGGAAGATATACTGCCAGATGATGAATTTGATGCTCTCTGGCGAAGGCCCATAATCTGAGAGCTTCGTTGCAAAGCGACAGAGAGCCCGTCCCTCCTTGTTTGTTGACATAGAACATGGCTACCTGATTGTCTGTTTGGACTAGGACAGTCAGGTTGACAAGGAGGGTGTGGAAGACTGTGAGGGCAAGGAAGATTGCTCGCAGTTCCAGAAGGTTGATGTGAAGGGTGGTCTCCTGAGGAGACCAGGTGCCCTGAGTGGAGAGGTGTTGGAGATGAGCTCCCCACCCTGTTTGGGAGGCATCTGTTGTGAGGGTTGCTTGGGGCAACGAAGGTTGGAAGGGGATCCCCAACAACAGATTTTTGGAGGATGTCCACCACTGGAGAGACCAAAACAGTCGTTTTGAGGTGAGTATTTGGTCTGAGAGCAGTCCTGATGCTTGAGACCACTGGGTGGCCAAGGTCCATTGAGCTGCTCTCATATGAAGACGAGCGTAGGGCACCACGTGTACCGTGGAGGCCATGTGGCCCAGAAGTTGCAGCATTTCTCTGGCTGACAAGTGACTTCTGGACTGAGCCTGGGAGGCCAAGCTTATTAGTCTTTGGCCTCGGACCAGAGGGAGGTAGGCCCTTGCAGTGGTGGAGTCCAATTGGGCCCCTATGAATTCCAGAGACTGAGTAGGGATGAGTTGGGATTTGGAAATGTTTACCACAAGTCCCAGATATTGAAGAATACGCCTTGTGCGGTCCAGAGAAATCTGGGCTTCTGACTGAGATGGAGCTCGGATGAGCCAGTCGTCCAGATATGGGAAGACAAAGATTCCCATGCCTCTGAGAAATGCGGCTATGACTGCCATGCATTTTGTGAAGACTCTTGGAGCAGAGACCAGACCGAAGGGTAGTACTCTGTACTGGAAATGTTTTCCCTGGAACAGAAAGCGAAGATATTTTCTGTGGGATGGATGGATGAGTATATGAGTGTACGCATCCTTGAGATCTAGAGAACAAAGCCAATCCTGACTCTGAAGGTATGGAAGGAGAATGCCCAGAGAGAGCATTTTGAATTTCTCCTTGAATAGAAACCTGTTCAATTCTCTCAGATCTAGGATAGGTCTGAAACCCCCTGTCTTCTTTGTTATGAGAAAATAAGGGGAGTAGAAACCTAACCCCTGTTGTGGATGAGGAACCTCCTCTATTGTCCCTTGGGCAAGGAGAGAAGAGACTTCCTGACCCAACAGGGTCAGGAGAGATGGGGGAGAACTGAATTGCCTCACCATGGTATGGGGAGGAAGGCTGGAGAAATGAAGTTTGTAGTCCTCGCTGAAAATAGAGAGGGTCCATTGCTCTGATGTGATTTGTTCCCATCTGGGAGCAAAATGAGCTAGCCTTCCAGGAATGGTGAGGGGCTCTGGTTGTTCTAGAGCCAGAAACGGCAGGTTCTCTAGGGGCAAGTCAAAACCCCTGAGGGGGTTGAGCCTGTTGGGGTGTAGCAGACACTGCAGACTTTGACTTTACTTGCTTAGACTGCTGACGCTTAGCAGCAAAGCGAGGCTGAGCAGATTGCTGGCCAGTATTTGTGGAAAATCTGGCCTTCTTATAGTAAGGCCTTTTAAAAGACTTTTTTGGCAGGGGTAGAAGTAGACTTAGAAAGTCTATCTAGAGTGGCATTTTCTGCATCCATTTGAGCAGCTTTAATTTGCCAGTCTTCACCAAATAAGTTCTCACCTGTACAGGGCAGATTCCTGAGGCCATCTACAACCCAGGGTTCTAGGTCAGAAGCCTGGAGCCAAGCGAGACGTCGGGCTGCAATAGCAATTCCCGAAGCTCTGCCTGCAACCTCAAAGGAATCAAAGGCTGCCCTGTTGGAGAACTTGGAGACCTCTGAAAGTTGTGTCACCATAGAAAAGAAGTCCGCCCTTTGATCATCAGGGATAAAGGGGGCAAAATGCTGTATCTTTAGGGCAAGTTGTCCAAGAAACATGCCCATATAAAGGTTATAAGAATTGATCCTGGCTATAAGCATACTAGCCTGGAACATCTTTCTACCAAAAGAGTCCAGGGTCTTACATTCTCGCCCTGGAGGGGTGGAAGAATGCCTTTTTGGACTCTTTAGTTTCTTCATGGCAGACTTTACCACAATAGAGTGGTGAGGCAGCTGAGTTTTCTGGAACCCAGGAGAAGGAGGGACCCGATACATGGTGTCCAACCTACGGGAATGGGGAGACAGTGTTAAAGGAGTCTCCCACAAATCCATCAAGTGTTCTTGAAGGATTTCATGGATAGGCAGAGTGACTGCCTCTTTAGGAGCTTTAGAGTATCCTAAAATATCCAATTTTTTTGATCTGGGTTCTTTTTCAGAAGATGTAGCAATAGAAAGTGCTTTAGCTACATCAACAATGAAATCCTGAAAGGATAAATCCTTTGGAGGAGACATCCTCCTCTTTGGAGAAGAGGGCTCCTCAGGAAGAGCAAGCTCAGCAGAGTCATCAGAGGAATTGAATTCATCAGAAGAATCTGAGTATTCTCTCTGTGCTTTCAATGC
Source organism: Ichthyophis bannanicus (assembly GCA_033557465.1). Taxonomy (NCBI): domain Eukaryota; kingdom Metazoa; phylum Chordata; class Amphibia; order Gymnophiona; family Ichthyophiidae; genus Ichthyophis; species Ichthyophis bannanicus. The sequence goes on along the minus strand of CM066031.1, from coordinate 542,353,860 downwards.
ACGATACGCATACCGATCGGTATCGACATCGGGCGTATCGGGCATGGGATCGGTACCGGGCGAAAGCCGGAATCCGGCATGCGGAACCGATCGACGCTTGGAAGTCGATGGTCTCGGTTCCGGTGTGGATACCGGAACCGGGCCCGGTACCGATGGAATCGGTACCGAGGGCGTCGCAGCCTTAATGAATGCCAGAACGGCCTGCTGCATGGTCTGGACAGTATTGCCCATAGACGCCACTACTGCCTGGATGTCGGTACCGGTATGGGCCGGTACCCCAGAGCAGTCCAACAGGTGATCGGTCGAGGCCGTGCCATCGATGTCAACCTGTGACCCCATGATTGCTTTGGAGGCCGGAGCCTCCCGCCGGGGTTTTTTGGCCTGGGCAGAATCCTCGAACTCAAAATTGAGAGCCTCTCGATCTTTAGAGATTTGCTTTTAGAGGATTTGCCCACAGGAGTTTTGGTTACCTGAGATCCATCCGGAGAGGAAGACCTGGATGACTGTGATGCTTCTGAAGGAAACAGCACATGGAGCTTGTTGGCCCGGTTCTGCAAACCACGTTTAGACATCTGGGTGCAGGATGGGCAGTCCGGTATGGAGTAGTCAGGTCCCAAACATTTGAGACACCATTCATGGGTGTCTGTGACAGAAATGACAGCACTGCATTTGGTACATTTTTTAAAACCAGGGACTGGCTTCTCCATGTGGAGAATTTGTGTAGGCCTTAAGGCCTAACAACAGGTACCAAGCTGTGCTGAAGAAAATAAAGTCTTTTTTTTTTTTTTTTTTTATAAAGAAAGAGAGACCGGCGGTACCGGTTTCGGTATGGGGAAGGCAGGTATGCGGTCTAAAGAAAACAAACAAATTTCACAATTTCTTCAGCGGTGACAGGAACACGACCTGCTGGCTCCGCGGAAAAAGAGAAACTGAAGAGAGCTGGTCAGGAAGGCGGGAAGGCAGCGCGCATGTGCAGTGGGAGGCCCCAAAAGCCTTTCATCTGAAAGGCTGGGGAGCTTTCCCGCGCAGGCTCCGTCGGTACCGACGTACCCATATGTGAGGACTTATTCCTGCTTGTTCCTGGAGATACCCTGTTATGCTACATAATAGCCCGCTTCGCTAAAGACTCTGCATCTGCATCTCTCAATATGTCTTCTAAAGGTACTGGTTCCACCACCTTGGGGGCCACCATGGCAATAAGGCTGGACCCGTCCTCTACCCTGGATACAAAAGCAGATCTAGTGTAGATTCTACAGGAGCTGTGGCTCTTACATGTGGACTTTGAAAAGGCTGTGATATCAAGGCGGAGATTAAAGCTTTAGACGAACGGGTCTCTCAGAATGAGATCAATATAGGTGAGCAGATTGATGCTACTGTCTTCTTCCAGTACAAACTCTTTATGTTGGACACTCGCTAAAGAGCTGCTGGAGCGCCATCATGATTTTGAAAACAGACAGCAAAGAAACAAATTGCGCATCCTGGGCATCCCTGAAGTGTCGGGGCCGGGAAGACATGCAGCAGCTGCTGCAACATTTGCCCACTGTGTTCCTGATGCTCAGGGCCAGGTCTGCATTGAGAGCACACCAGGGGTTATGGCCACGCTCTGGGGATGACCAGACCCCATGTCTGCTAGTCGTATGCTTCCACTACTTTGAAACAAGACACTGTTATGCAGTGTTAAGGGCAACAGGGGACTATCATTTCAAGACCATAATTTGTCACAATATACACTACAGCAGCGGAAAAGCGTAGATACTCACCTGCAAAAGGTGATCTCTGGGAACAGCAGAAATCAGTCTTCACATATGAGTGAACGTTACCGACAGAGCCCATGCTGGAACGCTCCCCAGCATCTAAAAGGAAAACCTTAGGGGAGTACTCCATTGGGCCTGTGTGCCTTTCCAATTCCTCTCCTCAGTTGAGTTTGTACCTGAGAAGAAGAAAACTAAAAGAACCCTACAATTCCTAGGGAAGGACGGCAGATTGTGAAGACTGCTTCTTGATGTTCTCAGAGATCACCTGCTACAGGTGAGCAACTACGCTATCTCCAGGAACAAGCAGGAAAGCACAGTTACTTACCTGTAACAGGTGATCTCTGGGAACAGCAGGAATAAGTCTTCACATATGGGTTTCGTCGGTACCGACGGAGCCTGCGCGGGAACATTCCCCAGCGTCCAAAAGGAAAGCTTTTGGGAGCATCCCACAGCGCCTGCATGCTGCCTTCCCGCCTTTCCTAACCGCCTCTCTCCAGTTCGAGTTTTAAAGCTGAGACAAAGAGAGAGTGAGGAAAGGAAAGAAAGATAGAGAGATACAACTCCTAGGGGAGGTGGGTGGGTTGTGAAGACTTATTCCTGCTGTTCCCAGAGATCACCTGTTACAGGTAAGTAACTGTACTATCTCCAGGAACAAGCAGGAATGAGCCTTCACATATGGGCACTCCCCAGCTAGAGATGCCTGGGAGATCACCCAGGTTGTGAGTCCCTGGGAAGGGCTCTACCTCCAGCCATGAATCTCAGGTATCCAGCCAGAGATGGGGGGTAGGAGTTGGTTAGGTATGGAACAGGTGTTTGAGAACAGCCTGACCAAACAAGGCATCCCAGCGGGAGTCCTTGTCCAAGCAGTAATGGGCTGTGAAGGTTTGAACTGAGGCCCAGGTGGCCGCTCGACAGATCTGGTCGATGGACACAGAATTTAGATGAGCCATAGAGGCTGCCATGGCCCTCACATTGTGAGCTGTGACATGGCCCTCCAGAGAAAGGTTCTTACTCTGGTAGGCGAAAGAAATACACTGAGCAATCCAATTGGACAGAGTTCTCTTAGAGACTGGAAGTCCTAAATGAGAGGGATCAAAAGCAACAAAGAGTTGATAGGACTTTCTATGTTGCTGTGTCCTTTGTAAGTAAAAAGTAAGAGTTCTTTTACAATCCAGGGTATGAAGATTCCTCTCTGCACTTGAAGCATGAGGTCCTGGAAAAAAAAGACAGGTAAATAAACCTCCTGGTTCAGATGAAAAGGTGAGACCACTTTAGGCATAAAGTGTGGATTAGTCCTGAGGACTACCTTGTCATGATGGAACCTTGTATAAGGATGATTAGCCACCAAGGCTTGCAGCTCACTGATGCGGCGAGCTGAAGTGACTGCAATGAGAAAAATAACCTTCCAGGAAAGGAATTTCAAGGAGGTAGTGGCTAAGGGTTCAAAAAGTGGCTGCATAAGCTGGCCAAGAACCAGATTTAAGTCCCATGCCACTGGAGGTGGTCTGATGGGAGGTTTAATCAAAAGAAGGCCTCTCATGAATCTTGCTATAAGAGGATGAGAGGAGATAGGCTGTCCATTGAGAGGTTTAAGGGATGCTGCAATAGCACTCAAATGGACTCTTACTGAATTCGTTTTAAGGCCTGCATGGGATAAATGCAGCAAATACTCTAGTAAAGAATTCAGAGGTATTGCAAGAGGGTTAAGACCCTTCTCTGCACACCAAATGGTAAACCTTTTCCATTTAAAAGCATAGTAATGTCTAGTGGAAGGCTTTCTGGAAGCATGAAGGATATCCTTCACTTGCTGAGAAAGATGCAAATCTTGAAGGTTTAAGCCTTCAGCAACCAGGCTCTGAGGTGAAGAGACTGGGGATTTGGGTGCCACAATGTTCCCTCCTCCTGGGACAGGAGGTCTGGAGCAGATCCCAAGTCCAGGGAGGGAGCTTGAGAGAGATGCAGAAGTAGAGGGTACCACACTTGGCGTGGCCAATGTGGTGCTATGAGGATCATAGACCCCTTGTTTCTCTGAAGTTTGAAGAGTGTCTTGGGAATTAGGGGAATGGGTGGAAAGGCATAGAGGAAGTCTTGCCCCCAATGGAGGAGGAAGGCATCCCTGGCCTGAACTCCCTGACACGGAATTCTGGAACAGAACCGGGGAAGTTTGGCATTCCACGGACTTGCAAACAAGTCTATGTCTGGGGTTCCCCAAATTCGAAAGATCCTGGCTATCTGGTCCCCATGAAGGGACCATTCGTGTGGAAGCAGAACTCGACTGAGTCTGTCTGCCCAAGAGTTTTGAACCCCTGGAAGATACACTGCCATGAGATGAATTTGATGCTCTCTGGCGAAGGCCCACAATCTCAGAGCTTTGTTGCAAAGCGACAGAGAGCCAGTCCCTCCCTGCTTGTTCACGTAGAACATGGCTACTTGGTTGTCCGTGTGGATGAGGACTGTCTTTTAGCTGAGCAGGGTGTGGAAGACTCAGAGCTAGAAAAATTGCTCTGAGCTCTAAAAGGTTGATATGTAGAGATGTCTCCTGTAAAGACCAGATGCCTTAAGTGGAGAGATCTTGAAGATGAGCTCCCCAACCTCTTGGAGAGGCATCTGTTGTAAGGGTTGCTTGGGGTAACACCTGTTGAAAGGGTGACCCTAGCAACAGATTTTGAGTGGACTTCCACCACTGGAGAGAGCAAAAGAGGCGACTGGAGGTTGCTATTTTGTCTGACAGGCACCCTGATGCCTGGGTCCATTGGGTGGACAGATCCATTGAGCTGCCCTCATGTGAAGGCGAGCGTAAGGAACCACATGCACAGTGGATGCCATGTGGCCTAACAGTTGCAACATCTCTCGAGCAGTTAAATGGGATTTTAACTGAATTTGTGAGGCTAACTGCACCAAGCGTAGGCAACGAGCCTGGGGAAGATAGGCCCTTGCAGTTGTGGTATCCAGAAAGTCCCCTATGAACTCTAGAGACTGAGTAGGGGTGAGATGGGATTTTGGAATGTTTATTACAAGTCCCAGATACTGAAGGATATGCCTTGTGCAGGTTACGAAGTCTGGGCCTCTGACTGGGATGGAGCTCGGATGAGCCAGTCGTCCAGATATGGGAATACGAATATCCCTAGAGTGCGTAGAAATGCAGCTACTACTGCCATGCATTTTGTGAACACCCTTGCTGCAGAGGCCAGACCGAAAGGAAGCACTCTGTATTGGTAGTGCTTCCCTTGATAAAGGAACCGAAGGAACCTTCTGTGTGTTGGATGGATGAGGACATGGGTGTACGCATCCTTGAGGTCTAGAGAGCAAAGCCAATCCTGACTCTGAAGGTATGGAAGGAGAGTACCGAGAGAAATCATCTTGAATTTCTCCTTACATAAAAACTTGTTCAATTCTCTGAGATCTAATATGGGTCTGTAGCCCCCTGTTTTCTTTAGGATAAGAAAGTAGGGGGAGTAGAACCCTGACCCCTGTTGAAGAAGGGGTACTTCTTCTATTGCCCCTTGGGCAAGAAGGGTAGCAATCTCCTGACCCAGAAGGTCGAGGTGAGATGTCTGAGAATTGAACTGTCTCACCATGGTGTGAGGAGGAAGTTTAAGAAATGAAGCTTGTACCCCTCCCTTATGATGGAGAGGGTCCATTGCTCTGCTGTGATTTGTTCCCACCTGGGAGCAAAGTAAGCCAACCTTCCTGGAATGGTGAGAGGCTCTGGATGTTCTAGATCCAGAAAGACTAAGCTCTCTAGTTTTAAGTCAAAGGCCCTGAGGAGGCTGATGCTGTTGGGCCGTAGCAGTCCTAGCAGCCTTAGGCTTGGCCTGTTTCGGTTGTTGCTGTCTCTTTGTAGCAAAACGACCTGCAGAAGATGACTGCTGACCATAAGCAGAATAATATTTCCCTTTTTTGGGAAAGAAACCCTTTTTGAACAACCTTTTCTTAAAAGGAGCAGAAGTAGACTTTGAAAGTCTATCTAAAGCAGAATTTTCAGCATCCATCTGGGTGGCCTTTGCTTGCCAATCTTTGCCAAAAAGGTTTTCACCTGTACAAGGAAGGTTTCCTAGGCCATCTTGAACCCAGGGTTCCAAATCAGAAGCTTGTAACTAAGCAACTCTGCGTGCACCTATGGCAATGGCCGAGGCTCTGCTGGCACTTTCAAAAGAGTCAAAGGCTGCACGGTTGGAAAACTTGGAAATATCCTGGGCATGTTTGAGCCAGGTGAGGAACTCTTCCCTTTTATCTTCTGAAATAAAAGGCGATAAAGTGTGCAGGTGATCTGTAACTTCTTTTAGAAACATCCCCATATAGAGACTATAGGAGTTGATTCTGGCAACAAGCATACTGGCCTGGAAAACTCTCCTGCCAAAGGCATCTAAGGTTCTGCATTCTCTTCCTGGAGGAGCAGAAGAGTGCCTTTTTGTACTCTTTATCTTCTTCATAGCAGACTCCACCACAATGGAGTGGTGAGGAAGCTGAGTCTTATGGAAGAAAGGACAAGGAGGAACACGATACATGGTGTCCAACCTGCGAGAATGAGGGGAAGTGGTGAGAGGAGTCTCCCATATGCCCAACATGTGATCATAAAGAATCTCATGTATTGGTAAAGTGGCTGCCTCTTTAGGAGCCTTAGGATATTGTAAAATATCTAATTTTTTGGTTCTAGGCTCTGTCTCAGGGGCCACTGAGATGGAAAGACCCCTGGCCACTTCCCTAATGAAGTCTTGAAAAGACAAGTCTTCTGGAGGAGACATTCTCCTTTTTGGAGAAGAGGGCTCCAGAGGATGGACCACCGATGCTTCGACAGAAACCTCTGATTCATCAGTCTTCAGAGGAATCGAAGTATCGTCTGTCTGGATGCTCCTGCAGAGCCCAATACACGTACCGGGTGGTATCGACATCGGGAGTGATCGGTACCGATTCGGTACCGATGGGCATCACAGAACAGTGTACCGCTGCAGTCGACACCGAAGCAGATGTCGATGCAATCGGTACCGGTGCCGAAGTCAGTACCGGCAACGGAGTTTGTTGCGGTACCGAAGGATTCGCAGCTTGTATGAATGCTGTGATAGCATGCTGCATGGTCAGGATATTCTGATCCATCGACGCAACCAATGTCTGGATGTCAGTACCAGTGGGAACCACCGGTACCCCAGAACATGGCAACAGGTGATCGGTCGAGGCCGTGCCATCGATGTCAACCTGTGACCGCATAGATAAAGCTTTGGAAGCCGGAGCCTCCCATCGGGGTAATTTTGCCGGTGCGTATTCCTCGAGGGCAAGCCCGGAGGCATCTCGATACTTAGAGGGAGATCTACCCTTCGAGGACCGGCTGGATTTAAGTTTGGTTACCTGAGATCCATGCGAGGAAGAAGCCGCCCTGGAAGACGTCGATGCAACCAAAGCTGCATCCGAGGGAAACAGGGTACTGAGCTTAGCTGCTCGATTCTGTAGACCTCTTTTAGACATCATGGAGCAGGACTCACAATCCGCAATGGAGTGGTCAGGACCTAAACATTTTAGACACCATTCATGGGTGTCGGTGACAGAAATAGTGCCGCTGCACTTCATGCATTTTTTAAACCCAGAAGCGGGCTTTTCTATGAGGAAAAATTTCTTAGGCCTAAGGCCAAAGAAGAAAATGCACTGAAGTGAAAAAAACATATCTGAAGACTCATTCCTGTTTGTTCCTGGAGATAGCACAGTTACTTACCTGTAACAGGTGATCTCTGGGAACAGCAGGAATAAGTCTTCACAACCCACCCACCTCCCCTAGGAGTTGTATCTCTCTATCTTTCTTTCCTTTCCTCACTCTCTCTTTGTCTCAGCTTTAAAACGCGAACTGGAGAGAGGCGGTTAGGAAAGGCGGGAAGGCAGCACGCAGGCGCTGTGGGATGCTCCCAAAAGCTTTCCTTTTGGACGCAGGGGAGCGTTCCCGCGAAGGCTCCGTCGGTACCGACGAAACCCATATGTGAAGACTCATTCCTGCTTGTTCCTGGAGATTGCAGTCTTCACATATGGGACTCACTAGCTCCCAGGTAACAGGCTGATTTGGGGGGAGAGAACGTAGTTACTCACCTGTAACAGGTGTTTTCCGGGGACAGCAGGAATCAGTCCTCACATATGGGGGACATTGTGCCCACTCGGAAGCATCCCCACTGCTTTCAAAGAAAGCCTTTGGGAGATGCTACCATGCATGCGTGGTCCACTTCCCGCCCAAGGGTGCCATCTTGCTCAGTCAGATGACATAGCTAAAAGATAGCAAAAAATTAAAAAGAGATGGTAAAGAAGCAACTCCAAGGGAAGGAGGGAGGGCTGAGGACTGATTCCTGCTGTCCCCGGAGAACACCTGTTACAAGTGAGTAACTACACTTTCTCCAGGAACAAGCAGGAAGTCAGTCCTCATATACGGGACTCCCCAGCTACAGGCTACTTAAAGCCCATAGCGAAAAAAAACACAGTCTCCCTCAAGGGGAGCCGTGAGCAGCAGCAACTGAGTCCGATGGAAACCAGCACTCCAGTAGCCTGAACACAGAAGGGTCGGAGGGTATGAGTTGCCGAAGCCCCAAAAAGATTACGGAGCACAGCTTGGCCAAAGGCACTGTCCCGTTGGGACTCCCTTTCCAGGCAGTAATGGGCTGCGAAGGTATGGACTGAAGACCAGGTGGCAACCCGGCAGATGTACACAATGGGGACAGAGCGCAGGTTCACCACTGAAACCACCATGGCCCTGACACAGTGCGCTGGGACACGGCCTTCCAGCGGGAGCCCCGCCTGATCATTGGTGAGGGCGATACAGTCCTCCACCCAGGTAGACAGTGTACATTTAGTCACTGCCTCCCCCAGACGACGGGTCGTACGAGACAAAAAGCTGAGCAGCTTTGCTGTGGCCCTGAGTACATTGGACTGTAAGAGGGTCTTGTAAGGACAGAGTGTGAAAGGCAGTCTCACCCCTACTGGTGTGCGGTCTTGGGAAGAAGGTGGGACGTACCAACTCCTGGTTGAGGTGGAAGGACAATATCACCTTCTGAAGGAATTTAGGGTGTGTGCAGAACACTACCCTGTCCTTAAAGAACCTTGTATATGGCGGCTCCGCCACTAAGGCCTGAAGCTGACTGACTGCGAGCAGAGGGTGAGCGCGACCAGGAATGCCACCTTCCATGACAGGGATCGCAGGTGGCAGGTAGCCAGAAGCTCTAAGGGTGGGCGAGTGAGCTGCCCCAAAACCACATTGAGGTCCCACTCGGTCGCCGGAGGGCAAACTGGGGGCTTCAATAAGCCCAGACCCCTTAGAAAATGGGTCACCAGTGGCTGGACCGAGAGTGGTTTGCCATCCACTGGGTGGTGCTGCGCCGTCAGGGCACTGAGGTGCACCATGACTGAGTTCAATTTAAACCTGGATTGCAAGAGGTGAAGGTGGTACTGTAGCATCAGTCCCACTGGGCAGGAGAACAGGCTCTGCACACCAAGTTTAAACTTGCACCGAGAGGATGAAAGGGATTAGGGTCACCTTTTCAGCAGCCATGTTGTCAGTGACAGGGACCCCAAGTTGGGGTGCAGAAGAGAGCTCCCCTCCTGAGCCAGGAGCCCTGGAGAGTTCCCCAACAGGATGGGAGTCTCCACCGATAGCCGGAGGAGTAGTGGGAACCATGGTTGCCTAGGTCATCGAGGGGCTATCAGGATAAGCAAGGCCTTGTCGCAGAGGGTCCTGAACAGCGTCTTGGCAATTAGCGGCGTGGGAGAGAAGGCTTACATGTGGCCCTCTGACCACAAGATGAGGAACGCGTCCGCCGCCACCCTGGAGGAATGGGCCTGCCGGGAGCAGAAGCGGGGCAACTGATAGTTGTCCAGGCTGGCGAACAGGTCCATCAGAGGTTCCCCCCAAAGTTGGAAGAGCCGGTCGGCCACAATGGGATCCAGCTGCCACTCATGCAGCTGGAAGACCCTGCTCAATCTGTCAGCCAGTAAGTTGTTCTGGCCTGGCAGGTATACTGCCTGTAGGAGTATACCCTGATGGACTGCGTAGGAGCAGAGGACCATTGCCTCTCAGCAGAGGGCATGAGACCCTGTGCCCCCCTGTTTGTTCACATAGAACATCGCCACCTGGTTGTCTGTCTGGAACACTGGCTGGTGATGTAGGCAGTGGCAAAAAGCTTGGAGGGCTGTATATCGCTCGTAGTTCCAGGAGGATGATCTGCTGGTTGCTTCCATCCTGTGACCAGTTGCACTGGGTGTGGAGTTCTTGCAGTAGGCTCCCCAGCCAAGCAGATAGGGGTCCATGGTCAGGACCCTTAAGGGGCTCGGGGCTTGAAAAGGCATCCCCATTTAAAGGTATTGGGGTGTCTACCACCAGGTCAGAGAGTCTGCCAATTGGCGGGTCACCGAGACTTTGTCCTGGAGGTGCCCCATAGCCCGTGTCCACTGGTCCTGGTGGCACCACTGTGCGGCCCTCATGTGGAGGCGGGCATCTGGGTTGACACGGACCATGGAGGCCATGTGCCTGAGTAGACGCAGGAGGAGCCAAGGGGGCACCAAGGGGCGGTGCTCTATGTCCAGCGCCAGGGTCCTGAGACGGTCGGCTCGGTCTCCGGGCAGGAAGGCTTTTGCCTGGAGGGTGTCCAGTCTTCCCCTATGAACTCCAGACATTGTGTCGGAAGGAGGTGGGACTTGGGTAGTTTATCACAAACCCCAAGTGTTGCAGGACCTGGATGGTGCGCACAGTCACCTGCTGCAGCTCTGAGACCATGCTTCCCTTTATGAGCCAGTCGTCCAGGTAGGAGAAGACAAAGAGCACCTGAAGGCGGAGGAAGGCAGCTACAACTGCCAGGAATTTTGTGAAGACCCTTGGGGGGGAGGCCAAACCGTGTCCGCCCCTCACCATGAACTGCAGGAAATGCCTGTGGCTAGGGCAAATGAGGATGTGGGTATAGGCAACCTTCAGATTCAAGGAGCATTGCTGCCTTACCTCCAGCAGAGAGATTGCTATGTTCCAAGGTACAGCATCTTGAAAATCTCTCTCACCAGGAACTTGAGGTTGCATAAGTCGAGGATGGGCCTTAGGCCTCCTGTCCTTTTTGGCACGAGGAAGTATCTTGTCTTCGAGAAGACCTGCAAGCTCCTTCAGTAGGTCCTGGTGAAGGGGAGACTTGAGGGGCTCTCCCAAAAAATAAGGGGGAGGTTTATGAGTTAAATGGAGGAGGTAGCTCTCCTTGACCACCCGAAATACCCAGGAATCTGTGGCGATGGTTAGTCATCTTTGGGCACAGTAGATCAGACACCCCCCCCCCTGTGGGCTGCTGACCTCCTTGGGGTAGAAAGACTATGTCCAAGGAGTCAAAAGCTCCTCCCTGGCTGGGCCAGGGCCAACAAATGGGGTTTGGGAGCCTTCTGCTTACGAGGGCCATGCCCATATCCCTTGGTCTGCCGACCCTACTGGGGAGCTGGTGACACCTGAAAAGGAGGGTAGTTTCTGTAAGCAGCCTCTTTTCTCGGGTAGGTGGCTTTTTACCCAAGCCCTTCCGTCGGGGAGGGTCAGCAGTGTTTTTAGAGAGCCTGGTCCTTGTAATGAACTCAGTCTCCAGCTCAGCAGCTTTGTTGGTCATGGGCTTGCCTAAGAGGTTCTCTCCTTGGCATGGTACATTGACCAATTTGTCCTGAACCCATTGCTCGAGGTTGGACAACTGTAGCTAAGCCTGGTATCAGGCAAAGAGGCCCGCTGCCACTACTCGAGCTGCTGCCCAAGACAAACTTGGAGCACTCAAGGATGGCCTTGGCCAAGTTCTTGAGCCGCTGCAGGGGTTCCTCAGACAAACCAGCTGAGAACCCGGCTGAGAACCAGGTCTCTCAGGTACATGCCCATATACAGCCGGTAAGCCTGGATGCAGCCGATGAGCATCGAGACCTGGTAACACTTTCTGTTGAGGATGTCCAAGGTGCTTGACTCCCTGCTGGGGGGCACTGGAGGAGTGCATCTTCTGACTCTTCAGTCGATGCATGGCCATCTCCACCACCATGGAGTTGTGCGGCAGCTATGATTTCTGGAATTCTGGATGCACAGCCTCCGGCAGACTTGATACATCAAGTCAAGCCGCTTGCTCACCAATGGCACAGCCGCCAGTGTCTCCCACATACAGAGCAGCAGCCATTCCAGGATGGGAAGGATGGACACCGTAAGCAATTCCCTCGGAGGAGCCTCGTACTGGAGGATTTCTAACTCATCCGCTCGAGGGTCCTCCTCCCATTCCATCGGGAACGCTAGGACCTTGGACATGTCCTTGACAAAATCAAGGAATCCCATGTCCTACGGCAGAGACCACTGTCGGAGCTCTAAAGCGGAACAGTCTGAGGGTACGTCGCGATGATGAGTGTCGGGCAACTCCTCATCCTCCGTCTTCCACCTGGAGTAGTCCATCGAGGACTCGAAGGAAGGATGGTCCGCAGGCCCAGGAGCCAATCCCAGCCCGTGACCGTCCAAGGCCCCGCGGCTGGTGCTGAGCAGGAATCGGATCAAGACCTCGGCTGAGGATCGACTCAACGCCGATGGATCTCAAGGATCGGCTTGGCTTCTGGAGATGTCTGACGTTGAGGATCTGGTGGTCGGGGCAGATGAACAGGTCCTGCCGGACAACAGCACCCACTGCTGGTCCATGAAGGCAGACAAACTGTGCTCCAAGACCACCATTATGTATTCCAGGCCAAAAGGCTCCGCAGCCATCGGCACAAGCACCGAGGGAATCACGCCCGATGCCAGTTCCCCCGAGGGGGAATCCTCGACGAGGATGGTGTCTGGCGACCGAGGCCGGTCCAAGGTAGAGTTCTTCTAGGGGACCTTTGCAGGCCGCTCCCTCTCTGATCCCTCGGACGAGCGTCTCAGACTGTAGGACCTGGCTCGGGATGTATCCAGCCTGTCAGATCCATCTAGGGACGCCGCCTTTGAGGTTTTCTTCTTCTTGGGTTCCCTTGAGGAAGACCCCCTCTCTGAAGGACCACGGCACTTGCTTGGGTTCGATAGGGCCGTTGCCCCCCCCCCCCCGAGATGCTGTGGCTTCAGATGAGGCCCTGGCCTTCAGGGCTACCAGGGACTTGGGGAAAAACTTATCATGCTGCTGCTGGCGGCTCTTGAGGGCCTTGCTGAACATCTTTTTGCAGAGACCACATCCTGTGGGGTCATGGTCTGGACCAATGCAGCAAAGGCAGCAGTCGTGTGTGTTGGTCAAGGACATAATTTTGGTACACCGATCACACTTCTTGAAGCCACTGGCAGCCATGGGGGAAGAGAGTACCCCAGCAAGGTTGAAGACCTGCTGGGCTGTCAGTTGGAAAAAAGGTGCAAAGACGCCAAAAATGAAAAACTACAAAATGGGACCTGAACTCGATGCAGAGGCAGCGAGGTCGGGTGGCAGGAAGAGTACTGGTGCAGTACCGGAGGAGAGTATGACACTCAGACAGAAAAATAAACTTTTTCTGGGGGACAAGCCAGATGGACGTCTGAAGGGCTCCACGGAAAAAAGGAGACTGAGCAAGATGGCACCCTTGGGCGGGAAGGGGACAACTCATGCGTAGTAGCATCTCTCAAAGGCTTTCTTTGAAAGCTAGGGGGATGCTTGCTTGAGGGCTCCATCAGTGCCAACGTCACCCATATGTGAGGGCTGACTTCCTGCTTGTTCCCAGAGAACAATGCAATCCCAGAGGCAAAAAACATGGATCCGAAAAGTCTGAAAGAGTTGTGGGCCATTGGACTCTATTCCAGGAAGCAATACTCTCCCAATGATGATCTGGTATCTCACAAAAGTCCAGGAGGGTAGGAGTTTAAGTCCCAAAGAGGTATTGGAGTACAGCTTGGCCAAAGATAGCATCCCAATCGGAGACTCTGTCCAGTCAGTGTGCAGCAAAAGTGTGACTAGAGGACCAGGTAGCTGCCCGGCAAATGTTCTCAATGGCTGCTGAATGGAGATTAGCTACGGATGTTGCCATAGCCCGCACATTATGAGCGGTGACATGGCTCTCTAATGAGAGTCTTGCTTGTATATAAGCAAAAGTAATGCAATCTGCTATCCACCTAGATAGGGTACATTTTGTCACCGGGAGGCCCAGGTGACTAGGATCAAAGGAAATGAATAATTGAGAGGATATTTTGTGAGCATTAGTTCTATCCAAGTTGTAAGCCAGTGCTCGCTTGCAGTCTAAAGTATGTAGTGCTGCTTCAGTCCGAGACGCATGTGGTCTAGGGAAGAAAATCAGAAGGATTACCCACTGGTTTAGATGGCAGGAGGAAACCACCTTCGGAAGGAAATGCGGATGGGTATACAGTACCACCGTGTCATGGTGGAACAGAGCAGAGTAAACGGGGGATCTGCCACTATAGCTTGCAGCTCACTGATGCGCCAAGCTGAAGTGAGGGCAATAAGGAAGATGACCTTCCAGGACAGAACCTTCAGTGACGTGGTGGCTAAAAGTTCGAAAGATGGCTTTAGAAGCTGCGCCAGAACCACATTCAGATCCCAAGCCACCAGAGGCGGCTTAATGGGTGGCTTGGACAACAGGAGACCCTGATGTAGTGTGCTACTAAGGGGTGTGAGGAGATAGGTTGTTCATCCACTGATCTACGAGAAGCCACAATGGCACTAAGGTGAACTCTCACTTAGTTAGTTTTAAGATCTGTCAAGGATAAGTGGAGGAGATATAACGGGCAAGATAAGGGGTCAATGTCCCTTGAGGAGTACCAGAGGGCAAACCTATGCCATTTGAAGGCATAAGATCACCTGGTAGAATCCTTATGAGATGCAAGAACATCCTTGACTGCCTGTGTTAGGTTGAGGTCAGCGAGGACTAGCCCTTCAACAGCCATGCTGTCAGATGTAGGGAGTGAAGAATGGAATGGAGAATCGCCCCATGGTCCCGAGAGGAGGTCAGGTGCACATCCCAGGTCAAATGGCTGACTGTGCAAGGCGAAGCAGCAGAGAAAACCACGGTTGACATGGACAAAAGGGGGCTATAAGAATCATAGAGCCCCTGTCTGCCTGTAGGTTGAACAGCCTCTTGGGTATCATGGGAATGGGAGATAATGCGTAGAGCAGTCCCTGTCCCCACTGGAGAAGGAAGACATCTGGGGTCTGTCGGTACAGCAATGAAACCCTGGAGCAGAAGAGTGGAAGCCGTGTGTTTTGCAGAGTGGCAAAAAGATCTATGAGTGAGGTTCCCCATGTTTGGAAGATCCGAGCAGCCGTCTCCCAATGCAAGGTCCATTCGGGCAGACAAAGGATACCGCTTAGCCTGTCTGCTAGGACATTGAGTTCACCCGGGAGATACACCACTCTGAGGTGGATGCTGTGAGAGATGGCAAAGGACCATAGGCGAATCGCTTCATTGCATAGTGGATGGGACCCCGTTCCCCCTTGTTTGTTTACGTAGAACATGGCAACTTGGGTGTCTGTTTTGACTAGAACAGTTTGCCCTGATAGTTGGGGTTGAAAAACCTGAAGAGCATTTGTCAGTGCCCATTGTTCTAGGAGGTTGATCTGCAGGGCAGATTTCTGTTGCGTCCACAGTTCCTGTGTGGTCAGGTCACTAAGATGCGCCCCCCCCCCCCCCGAACCCAGCTTGGAAGTATCTGTCGTCAGAGTGCATCGAGGTGCAAGCATCTGAAAAGGTGACCCAATTAATAGGTTCTGTGGGAGATACCACCACTGAAGGGACTTGATCAGTTGAGGGGTGATCTGGATCTAGTCTCAGATGACCACTCGCTTGCATCCATTGAGAAGAGAGTCCATTGCACATGTGTAATCGAGCGTAGGGGATGACATGGACTGTGGCGGCCATGTGTCCTAATAGACATAGCATCTCTCGAGCTGTAACTCAGCTTTGCTGTTGTACTCCTTTGCCAACTCTATGAGGCAAGCACAGAGTTCCTGTAGGAGAAAAGCTTGGGTCTGTTGAGTGTCTAAGAGTGCTCCAATGAACTCTAGACTTTGGGTCAGAGCGAGGTAGGATTTTGAGAAGTTTATGACAAAGCCCAAGTGTTGAAGCTCCGTGATGGTGAGATGAAAGAAGAGTCTTACCTCTTGAGGGGATTCTCCCCTGATCATAGTACCTGAAAACAAACTTACGCCTGGAACAAACTACCTGTGTCTGTACGCCAGGCACCTTCTCTGACCCTCTTCAAATCCAGGATGAAAACTTCTCTTCGCTGCTGCCTTTGGATCTTGACTCACCTGATCTCATTTTTTCTTTTCCTTTCCCCCTTGTTTCATCCCTGCCGACACTCTCTGTGTTGTCTGCCTTGACTAGATTGTAAGTTCCGATGAGCAGGGACTGTCTCTTACATGTCTGTGCAGCGCTGTGTATGACTTGTAGTGCTATACAAATGCTCAGTAGTAGTAGTAGTAGTAGTAGTAGTAGTAGTAGTAGTAGTAGTAGTGATCAGCCAATCATCTAAGTAAGGAAAGACAAATATCCCCAAGGTGCGTAGGTAGGCAGCGAAGACTGCCATGCATTTTGTGAAGACCCTTGGGGCAGAGGCGAGACTGAAGGGGAGAACCCGGTATTGATAATGCTTTCCTTGAAACATGAAGCATAGATACTATCTGTGCAAAAGATGGATCAGTAAATGCATGTATGACTCTTTTAGGTCTAGAGAACATAGCCAATTGTGTCTCTGGAGGTATGGTAGAAGAGTTCTTAGTTAAATAATCTCAAATGTTTCTTGGACCATGAATTTGTTTAGGTCTCCGAGATCCAAGATGGGCCTGAAGCCTCCTGTTTTCTTTGGAATGAAAGAATATGGAGAGTAGAAGCCCAACCTTTCTTAAGGAGGAGGAACTCTTTATGGCACACTGGGATAACAGGGTGGTCACCTCTTCTTTTAAAGAGAGTGCTTTGAAGTGGTTGTATGGGGTAATCCCCGGTGAAGCTGGTAGTGAGTAAGGATTGAAAATGAAGATGACAATTTCTTTGGACAATCTGGAGCATCCACTGCTCTGATGTTATGAGGTGCCACCTGTGGACATAGTGACAGTCTGCCTGCTATGTGGATGGTCTGGGGAGCCCTCCAAGGGCAGACTGGCAAGGCTCTCTAGGGAGGCGTCAAAAACCAGGTGCAGGCTGTGCCTGTGCAGCTGGTTGAGGCTTAGGAGCCTTGGGTTGGCGAGGACCCTGCTGCTTCTGCTGAAGATGCTGAGATTGATAGGCAGCAGAAGGTAGGTAAGCAGAATAGTATCTCTTTTTAGAATAAAGACTTCTTGGGAAGAGCCTCCCTTTTGGATGGGTCAGCTGTTTTCCTGGAAAGGCGTTTTAGGGCGAGATCATCTGTTTCAATCTCCACTGCTTTTTCCCTCCAATCTTTTCCAAAAAGATTTTCTCCAGTGCATGGGATATTGGCCAGTTTATCCTGAACCCATTGCTCGAGGTCTGATGTCTATAACCAGGCCATTCTGCAAGCCCCAATGCAGACTGCTGAAACTCTGCTTGTGGATTTGAATGCATCAAGAGAGGCACTAGTAAGAAACTTAGAAGTGTTCTGGCCTTGCTTGACGAGTGTCTGGAATGCATTCCGCTTATGCTCAGGAAGCAGGGGAGTGAAGGTCCATGGTGACATCCTTCAGAAACATGTCCATGTATAGCATGTAAGAGTTTATTCTGGAAGCCAACCTGCATGCTTGGAAACACGACACCCGAAGGAATCAAGTTCCTCGAGTCTCTGCCAGGAAGCATGGATGAATATTCTTTGAGCTCTTTATTCAGCGCATCGCCAATTCCACCACCATTGAGTGGTAGGGGAGCAGAGGCTTTTGGAAGTCTGAGCACTCTGGTACTTTGTATCGAGCCTTTTGCTGGCAGGAGTAACTGAGTGGGGCTTCCCACATGTGGAACATAAAATCCTGAAGGATACGATGCACTGGTAAGGTAGCCACCTCCTTGGGTGTGGGAGGGTACAGGAGTATCTCCAATTCCTCTGCCTTTGGTTTCTTCTCCGAGGCTACTGTGATGGAGAGTACTGCTGCCATGTCACGTATGAAGTCTTGAAAGGACATATCTTGGTGGGGACAGATGCCATTCCTGAGACGGTGAAGGGTCTGAAGGGATGTCAGGAAGTTCTCTGGAAACAAGTGACCCCACCCCCACCCCAAGCAATCCTGCTGTTATGTATGCTTATTTGCTATACTGCCTTTCACAATGATTTTCAAGGTGATGTACAATAGCAAAAATAGGTAACACAAAAGGCGTAGGTCAGAACACTGGTGCAAATAAATATTTTATTCAGAAACCCCAACGCGTTTCGGCAGGAACGCCTTCTTCAGGGGGAACGCATCTACATTAAGAAATATTAAAATAAAAAAAACCACATATCACAAATATCACGACACATACTAAAAAGACATGATAAAACATTAAGAATGTTAAAAACTAATGAAAAAAAGATAAGCAAAAATACACAAACATTTAGATCAATACATAAATTATACAATGAAATATATTGCTCAATGAGAGACGAGAGAAGTACTCACAATGGCACCAAACATGTATAAGTCTTGACAAAGACTCAAATGAGCCGATACTATATGCTAGAATGTGAGACAAATAAAATACATTTTATGAACTACCCAGAGTCAGAGAGGTAACTGTAAAAAGGAGCAACTAAAGAGCTTGTATAGGAGACAAACTAAAGTACATGAGGGAAAGCCAACAAATTCAATAGTATATAATTTAAGGGGCTATAATATATATATGCTAAAAACATATATACTTAAACGCTTCATCATTAAGTCAGGACAATGGTATAACATAGGAGAAAAATCATCCTAGCTAAATACAACTGACATGATCCGTTTAAGGATATAAAAAAGGAAAGAGAAAAGGTTTGTACACTGTGAAAAAAGAGATTGTGACCTTTAACTGGTGTTCATGTAAAAATAAAAGGGTAACATAAGGTATAGGCTAACCTTAGAGACAGTCGGGAAACCAGAGGTAACTCAAGGATCGCATCACAGCACTGCAATCAAGATGAAGGCAATAGTAAGAGAGACAACTCGCAAGCAAGTACAGGCAGAAAAATAGACCGATTTCTTTTATAAGAGAATGCACCTCAAGTGGAAAGTTTTACTTCTATCGCGGTCACAGACTTCAAAATAGTGACAGCAGAACTGAAGGAGTGCAGCGAACAGTTCGGCATCTTTTGTATGCTAATTTTTCACGCGTTTAGCTGCTGATTGACGGCATATGGCTCATGCGCAAAAAAAACTTACCGAGAAGCAAGGACGCTTAGTGATGCAAAGTCAACTTAGGCACTTAGGACAGCACTATTGTAGAGGGTATTGCACAAAGGAAACATGCAAACGTAAGTCATCAGAAGTTTGTCCATGAAATAGAACTTGCGATCCATAACAGATACTTTTAAAAGCACTACTGTAGAGGTATTACACAGGGGAAACAAACATGCAAAACAGAATAAGCAGAAGGCAGTAATCAGAACCATCTATCCATGAAATAGAACTTACAATCCGTGACAGCAAATAAAGCCCAGCAAACACCAGCACCGCAGACACATGGGCACTTAAGGGCAGACTCGTAAATTACACAATGGATATAGAAAGAACAATAAAAATAGCATGATCAATCTGTAGAGCAGGCACACAAAAACACCAACTCATATAAATAACGTGCAACTAGACCTGAAAAGACCATTAAACTATAACAAAAACAGCTCCAAAATGGACACTAACAAATATAAATTGGACCATAGGGGACAAAGTGCACAGGACAACAATCCCATCGGTATTCAATGATTAAACCAGACAAAAAACAGATAAAATCTAAGGGAAAACTAAAAGTACATGTGCTCAAGGCTACAACCATAAATAAAGAGATATTAAAAAATCCATGTATTAAGACAAATAAATAAATAAATATTAAAAAACAAACACAGAATACACATCATATAAAAGCAACATATTAAAACCATAACAACCTCTACTATAATAGAAGAGGAGAGTAAAAATAGCAGAAGGGTGAACCAGATCTAAAACTAAAACAGAAGTTAATACAAATAAAAGATGTCCACCAAAAAAAACATAAAACCTGAGTATTAGAAACAAAAGGTAAAAACCAGGAATAAAAAAGTTAAAAGGGGGTGTCTAAAAGCAGAGAAGGAGTGGCATGGACTCAGAGAAAAACTGATAAGTTAACTTCCTGGTTCAAACCATGGTGGGCAAGGGTATGCAATTCGTATATAAACTGTTGTTCTCATCCCAACAGGATTTTATCTAGATCCCCTCCTCGCCAATGTGGGCCAACTACTTCTATGACCAGGAATTGTAAATCAGAGATAAGATGGTTTTTCTCATCCCAATGAGCAACTAAAGGCTTATCCGGAATGTGTCGTAGCAAACAACTCTTGTGTTCAATTATACGTTTTTTTTAACTGGGCACTTCATTTTCCCTACGTACGGCAGATTGCAAGGACACTGTACAATATATATCACATTTGATGTGTCACAGTTGGAAAAGTGATTCATAAAAGTTTTTTTGCCCGAGTATGAAAAGAACTTTTTCGTAACTAATGAGTTAGAGCACACTAAATATCTACCACATCGAAAATGTCCTACTTTCAAAGCAGCTTTGGGTATTGACAGAGCTGAAGGTACCAAAACATTGGCTAAATTCTGATTACGTTTGTAGGCAACAGTGAGTTGCTTAGATTGGAAAACAGGAAGAGAGGAAAGAAGATGCCACACTCTTGTTTTAAAATCTTAACAATCTCTCTTGATAAATTGTAAAATGTAAGAGCACATACTAAACGGTTGTCAGGAATAGACAACTTGGGTTTTAATAAAAGGTTTCAACCCCGATGTTAGGGAGCCACCCTATCTTTAAGGTTATGAGGAGGGTGTGGTGTATGTTATGTCAGGAGTGTTTGTGGAGCCCCAGGGTAACCCCGTTTTTGCCTTTATATGGGAACGGGGCTTTTTGTCCGGGGCTGCAGGGGGGAGTGTTTCGGGGGTGGGAGTCTAAGGGAATAGTAGCTTTAGAACAGGTGGTAAATGAAGTAGAGCAGCTTTTGGAGTTTGCAGATTTGCAGAGTAGATACGGTTTGGTGAACAGGGATTGGTTCCACTATATGCAAGTGAGTAGTTATATCCGCAGTCTGGACAAGAAGGACCTGCATACGGACATCTGTTCTAAATTTGAGGAATTGATGTATGCGGGAGGAGAACAGCGGGCGCGGGTAGCTTTTTTGCACAAGGAGTATCTCCGATTAAAAGGGTTTCCGGAAGAGCGGGAGCTGGCTGCTGCATGGACACATGATCTGGGGGCAGAGGTTAGCGGGGAGGATATGGCAAATTTACTGGCCGATATCCCCAGGAGGATTAAGACTGCAGGGTTTCGAGATATGGAATACCGTATCTTGCGCCGATGTCATTTTGCCCCTTGTAGAGCATTTCGAGTGGGTAGCAGTGCCACTGCGAGTTGCCCTTGCTGTGGGATAGCTAGAGATGACTTGGGACACATGTGGTGGCAATGTTTAGCAGTGGTCCGATTTTGGAGGAGTGTTGTGGAGTGCCTTGCCACCATTTTGGGATGTCCAATTAAAAGAGATCCTCGAGTGTTGGTATTGGGTGGGACTAGATGGGCAGAGGGCTTGGGAGGTGGTCAGAGGCATTGGTTAGGCAAGGTATTGCTGATAGCGCAAAAAGTGATACTGTTAAACTGGCTAATGCCAAGAGGCCCCACTATGGGTCAGTGGAGGAGGGAGGTTTATGGGTTGTTACTCCTTGAACAAGGGGTTAGGCAGGGGGAAGTGGCCACTGGGTTGTTTTTGGAGGAATGGGGCCCCTTCTTACACAGATTGTCGCCACGGAATAGGAGTAGAATTCTTAATGTACTTTACTGAAGGTCAATGGGGGGGTGTGGATCTGTTGTGTCTGTGGAACTGGGGGAGGGAGGGAATAGGGGTTAGGATTATTGGAGAGTGAAGGACTGAAGACCCAGGAGGGGGGAGGGGTGGAGATATATCAATAGGTGGTTGGGGAGGGTTCCTGGGTTCTGTGAAATAGGGTGGGCGGTGGTTGGGTAGAGTGGTGAATGGGGGTAGTATATTGGATCTTGGCTCTTTGGGGTTCGATGATTGTTGCACCATCCATGCTTCGCCCCGAGGAATTGGTTGCACTCTTGGGTGTTACTGGTAGTACCTGTGTATAGCGTCTGCCGTTATCTGTTAATTTGGAATACTCTGTTTATTTTATAGTACAGGGGACAAGTTATTGTTCTACTAGAGTAATTTTGATGTGTGTGAAGTGGGGAGGGTAGGGGGAGGTGGGTGGTGGGGGGAGAAAACTTTAAAAGATTGTGAATTGTTTTAAGACTGAGTGTTGCATTGTTGGAATGTACTGCAAAGTTGTTGGTTTTTTTGTTTGGTTTTTTTGATGAGGCTACTATAACTATGCTCAATAAAACACATTTAAACATAATAAAAGGTTTCTATCAGTAGTCCAAAAGCAAAAGTAGTAAATTTGAAAACATTAGATCAAATTAAAAATTTAGAAATAGAGAACATATGAGGAGAAAAATAGCTGTAAGAGATAAGCCACGTGGCTTTTTCCACCGACAAACAAGATTGGGATTCATCCACTTGTGTGTCTGACTCAAACTCAAGGATTCTCCCTTTTGTATTACTGTATTCTTAGGAGCAGACTGCAGTTGCAGAATGGCAGAGTTGTCAAGTTTACAAAGAGGTAATAGTCAACATGAGTTGATCAGAGGCACGGCCCCACAGTGAAGCTTAGTCAGGTAAAATATGACAAACATTAAGTGAGGACCATGGCGCTGCTTTGCCTACAGCATCCAGCAAAACAAACTTAACCCATTTTGGACAGCTCGCATACTTCTCTCTCTGTTCTATATGATTTATTAGATTTGTTACACTCAAACAACTATGAAATACCGGCAATAATAAAAAATATTAAAACTTTGCAGAAAATAAAAGTTTCACATAGTGTATGTTTTTCATACACTGGTCCAATATAGTATATTGTCCATCTTCAGAAAAGATAGGATTCAGTTCCAATATTCATTGACAAACATACTGTATGATACTATGGAAACTGCAGTTTTCATTTAAAACATTTTATTATGATATAATATAGTTTGTCAACAGTCCATTCTGACAGTGGAATATGATACACGTGAAAACACTTCTTATGCAGTGCGTCGATATTGCACCATTGAAATACCTAGAACAGAATGCGTGACAGCAATTAGTTTCGACAACATATTAGCCCAGCGTATGAAAAACATACAAGGCCGATATACGCACCAATAACTCTGACACTAAGTAACTTACAGTTATCTAAACCTATTTTCTAAAGTCTACAAATACTTTTATTTGCAAAATAGTAGCTATTACAGCATTATAAGCTACTTACTATTTTTTGTGATCTTTTTATGTTGAGCCGCCAGTACCGTCAAAAACAGCAAACTTCAAATACCTATTAAACTAACTAGATCTCAGATAAAAAAAATCTGTATATAACGCTTTTTGACACAACGATAATAGCTAAACATAGTTCCACTGAATTTATAACCAAAACAGTTGAGTAGTAAGTATGGAAACCTTATGTATGTAAAACATACGCTGGTCCAAAACGGGTTAAGGAGAACAATAGCACTTAAACTTTATGTTGAAATACAGTCAAGCACAGTCTTATCCACAACAGGCTTAGAAACATGTTGGGCAAATTGCTAGAACTCTTTGCAAATACTATTAGGATCAAAAGTGAGAGCTGCACAGACTTCACATGCAATTCTGATCTTTTAAAGGTAGCATGCAAGAGAGCTATTCAATGCTGAGATTGCAGATGGTATTTCTACATACATTTTCATAGTGTTTTTAGGAAGGTGTAGAGTGCTAATTGTTCATAAATATATTAGATGGCATTACCTTAAGTGAAAACCTAAAGTGAATTTAAATCACATTCTAAGATGAGATTAAGTAAAGAGTTCGCAGAGAACCCCAGTGTGAACTCAATTATTCACCTGGTCAAGCCAAATGGAACTAGGAAAGTACTTTGCTGTGCAGAAGCTAAAAAATATAAGATGCCAGAAGTTTAAAAGACAGATGCAGTAGTGAAGTTAGCTCCAGATTAAGAGCTCAAAGTACCAGAAACGTTTGCAAGAGAAGTCTGAAACAGAAACACCCCCAACACACATAGAAAGATAAGATGCGATAATAGCTTGATGCAAGGAAGTTAACAACTGGAGCTTAAATAAGCCTAGAGAGGGCACTCTACTGGAAGACATCTGAAATGATACAGAAACTGCAAAGTGTCTTTCAATGAACACAAGGTAGGAATGAGGCCATTAGAAAAAAACGCCAAATAGAAACTATTTGCATTTAAGAACATATATACACCTACGATATTGTTTACTGGAAGCAGTAAGAATGTTTTTCTGCTCTTAGATGGCCATCTAAGAGCGGAAAGAAGAGCTTCCAATTTCTAGGCTAGAGACTTCAAGATCACATGAAGAAAACAGTCCTGTTGAGTTAGGAAATTTAAGAACTGGTGGTGGTTTAATGGAGATAGAAAAATGTTTGCATTTCCTAAGTGAAGCCTGGCTCAGGAGAAGCCAGTGGGAGCACAGCTACAAGTGTGAGGCAAGTATCTTTATCAAAACAACTGCCCCCTTTTTGCTTATTTCTAAAATAGTAGTCTCCTATACCAGAATTACATGCCACTTTCAAGTGCCTCACCTAAACAGAGGCTCACAGTCCAGCAATACGTGACCGATTCCAGAAATGAAAGCTAAAAAGAAAGCAAAAAAAACCATATCGAGTTTGTAGAGTATGAGCAGCCATTCAGTATCCTTTGCCAGTATGGTTGCTAATCAGTCTTGAGATTGTCAGTGGCTTAATCAGAGAAATTTAACTTTCTGAAAGACTATATGCCTGTAATGGAGCTATCTTGAAATTTCAACAACTTTACAAATCCCTGAAGGATACAAAGCAACGACTGTGCATAGGAATTCAGCCTAAGGCTTAAAATGTTGATGTGCAACAGGCTGAGCTTCAGATGCTAGACCCAATGCATCTGTAGTGAAGAATAAAAGGCAACAGTGTTGGAAAGAGGACTTATTGAGGAAACCTGGAAGTAGACCCTTAACAAGATGATGTGACGTCAAGTGAACAGACATGGCATTGAGGAAGCAGGAAGAAAAAAGAAATCAATGGATTTGAAAGTACCCACAGGACCATTCCCATTGTAAAGGAAATGAAGAACGGCATACAAAACAGCTACAGGTCTGTATTCCAAATGTCAGAAATAGGCCTTGGTGAGAACAACGAATGGTGTCTTAATAGCGTGCAGATTGCCACAATGGCTGCAGGTCAAATGCAATGCAACGTGTGCCTTCGAGTCAATGCTGACTCTTGGCGACCCAGCAGCTCCTGGGTTTTCTTGGCAGTGCGACCGGAAGTAGATTGCCAGGCCTTTCTTCCAAGGCAACGAAGGGATAAGTGATTTGCCAAAGACCACAGGGAGTGCTAGTGAGAATCGAACCCCGATCTCTTGGTTACCAAACTAATGCTCTACTAGGCGTGTCCTCCACTCCTCTCATAAGAAAAAAATGGTCACTGAAATGGTCATTGGGATGGCACCGGAAGATGAAAAGTACCTGCCAAGTTAAAGATTTTTTTTTTTTTTTTTAACTTGATTAGTCTTTCAAATATTTCACAATTGAAACTGCACAAGAAAATCACAATATTAGAAGATGGTATATCCTCTCTAAGAGCAGAATGAAAAAAGAAAAAGAAAATGAACTCATTACCAAACAAAAAAAAGGAGGGGGGAGCTGAAGCAGGATATATATCAAAGAAAGGCATAGGAAATAGTCCAAGTAGTAAGCAGCAAAACGTTACAGTGCAGCTGTTAGCTCTCATTCAACAGCAAAGCTTCCTAATCTCTAGAGCCCAAAAGGAAGACATTACTTTTTAGTGTCCAAAAGCAAACAATGTTGTGGGGGGGGGGGGGGGGTCCCCCAAATCTGAACATTTCATATTAGCAATCACAGCAACACATTTATAAAAAATTGTAATAGAAACTGCCCAAGGGACAAAACCTCCTGGCTATCTTTATTTATTTAACATGTTTTATATACTGCGCTATTTGTCATCAGTGCGGTTTACATTAAAACATCATAACACTTGGTCAAAACGTTTGGCCGTCGTTTACATAGAACAGGGAATGAACATGGCGGTAAACTTGGGGAAATTATATACAATCAAGTCGATATACATAAACTTGGTGAAACTATATACAATTCAGATGCATTACATGATAGAGATGAATATACAGTATAGTTTTGCATCATGTAGCGGTTGTTTGACTTAGTGAGGGTGTGGGAGATATTCGGGGAGGGATATCAAGGTGAGTATAATGCAATAGGAAAAGGTGGTGTTTGAGGGCTTTTCTAAACTGACTAAGGTCCTTAATAGCTCTAATGCAAGGGGGGAGTTTGTTCCAGCATGCAGGGGCGTAGTTTGAGAATGCCCTATTAATGGTGATCTGGTTGAGCTTTGTGGATTCGAATGGAATTAGTAGCATGTCAGCGGCCAGTGATCTTCTGGATCTGTTTGGATAGTGTGTGATGAGGTCAGAGATGGAAGCTGGAGATATCTTGTTGAAAGCCTTGTAGGTAATGAGGAGGGTTTTGTATAAGATCCTACTGCTTATGGGAAGCCAGTGGAGTTCCTTTAGAATGGGGGAGATGTGTTCAGTCCTTGCGGCTCCGTAGAGCACACGGGCTGCTGTATTCATGGCGAGCTGCATAGGGTTGAGGGTACTCTTTGGGAGACCATGTAGAATGTTGGCATAATGAAAGTGCGGTGTGATTAGTGCCTGGAAGATGGTGCGGAAATCGCTGGGTTCCATCATGGGTCGAAGATGCCGTAGGGTTTTGATCTTGAAGTATATGGTTTTGACTATTCGTTTGATATGTTCCTTGAAGTTGAGGTGTTGATCAAGTATTACTCCGAGATAACGTATATTGGGTTTGATTAGGAGTTCCGCGTCTCTGACTTTGAGCGTTGGTGGGGAAGAATGACATTTATTCCTTGTGATTATTAGGACTTCGGTTTTTTTGATGTTTATCAGGAGGTTCTGAGTGAGTAGCCAGTCCGTTATTGCATTGAAGCAGTTGACCAGTACTGTGTAGTCAGGACAAGTGATGGTTATGGGTGTAAATAGTAGAACATCATCGGCGTACATAAGGCATGATATGCCATATGAACGGGCAATGTCGCAAATGGGCTGCATATAGATGTTGAAGAGCAGCGCAGAGAGGGAAGAGCCTTGGGGTACGCCTTGAGTCTGCCGGAAAGGTTCGGAGGTGGTATTCCCAATACGGACTTGTTACCATCTGTTTTCGAGGTAGGATTTGCACCAGTTCCAAGCTTGGTCACGAATTCCCTTCTCGTGAAGCCGCGTAAGGAGCTGTTGATGGTCTACGGAGTCAAACGCTGATGCTATATCGAGGAAGATTAGCGCAAAGCCCTTCTTTATGCTGTCTATTCCATTTATCAATGAACTGGTTAATGTTGTTAGCAGAGTTTCAATACCATGAGCTTCCCTGAATCCATGTTGGGCGGGATCTAAAGGTGAGGATGAGTCAACATGCTGCTGAATCTGTCTCAGGGTTAATTTCTTGAGAATTTTAGCAAGTAATGGGATACTAGAGATTGGTCTGTACGAGTCTTCTTTCTTTGGATCGAGTTGATTGTTTTTTAGTAGAGGGCGAACGGATGTGTGCTTGAGTGCATCTGGGAAAAGTCCGGTTTCAAAGGACAACTTGGTAATATTGGCTATGAAAGGGCTGAGCTCCTTGTGCATCGTCTTGATCCAGTGTGCTGGGCAGGGATCAGATGGAGCAGTCGTAGCGTTGATTGAGGCGATCACTTCTTCAATGGCCTTCGATGATGGGGGGGAGAGTTTGGTGATTGTAGGCTGAATATGAGTAGTTTTGGAATCTGAGGTATGGCTGAGATGTGGTGGTGGTGTAGTTGTAGTGATCTTTATTGCTTTGGATTGGATGTAGTTTGCATATGCTTGAGGTTGAATACCGTCTTGTTGAGGTGGGGAGGGTTGGTTAGTAAGGGATTTCACCAGGTTGAAAAGGTCTCTTGGTTTATTTAGTGAGCAGTTGAGGATTTCTGCATGATATTGCTTCCTTTTGGCCCAGGTTGATTCGTGGTGGGTCCTCAGGTATTGTAAATATATGGATTGGTCTGAGGTATTACGAGTGACCCGCCATTTTCTTTCAAGTTTTCTAAGTTTGAGTAGTGAGGCTTGTAGTTCTGATGAAAACCACGGGGCGGTCTGCTTCTTAGTGGATCTTGTGTCAGGTGTGACTTTATTGTTGTTAGCAGGCTGTTGAGCGTGTTGAGATAGGGTCCTGTTCCAGTTGGATAGCATTTCATCAAGGTTGTTTGTTGGTTGAGAAAGTTTTGGTAGAATATCGCTAATGACTGTTTCCCTGTTGAGTTGTTTAAAGCGTGCAACTCTTGATGTAGCCGTTGTATTTAAATGGTGGCATGTAGTTAATTGCATTGGTATCTGAAATGTTATGAGACTATGGTCTGACCAGGGGACTGGTGAGATGGTAAGGTCAAACTGATTTAACGTATCCATAATTGTATGGGGGATGAAAATTAGGTCAAGGGGGTTCCCTCCTTGGTAGGTGGGGTCAGCTATTACTTGCTTGTAGTTGAGGTTAGACATTGCTTCTAGGAAGGTTTTGGTGAGGGTGGGTTGCATAGAAGCAAGATTGAGGTCACCCATCAACCAGTTGGGTTTGGAGGGGTCTTCTGGATTACATGCTAAGTCAATGATTTCCGAGAGCTCATCTGACCCAGTACCTGGTGCTCTGTAGATGAGGTTAATAGTGTGGAATTTATTAGCGATAGTTAGTGTGTTGAGTTGTGTGCTCTTGGTAAGGGTAGCCCGGTATTGTAACTCTGCTTTTGCAATAATCAGTACACCTCCACCTCTTTTGTTTTCCCTGTTACAGGTGTAGATCGAGAATTTAGGAGGTGTCAGGTGGTTCAGTATGACGTTGTCAGATTCAGAGATCCATGTTTCTGTGATCATTAGTATGTCTAGATTGTGTGTAGTGATTAGGTCAGTGATTACAGGCCATTTATTTCAGACTGAGCGCACATTGATAAGGGCGCACTTAAGTATTATACCACATTATCTGTTCTATACTTTATATGATGTTCCTTGTAAGTAAGTTCTGTTTTATTGCAATGTTCCATGTAAAACAAACTTGATTTGTTTATTGTTGTTAACTGTAAACCGCAACTGAACTCTTGGAAGATGCGGTATATAAATGTGAATAAAATAAATAATAAATAAATAAATAAGTTCTTGCTGATGTTTTGCATTTATATGTTTTGTGGGGTTTGAGGTCTCTATAGATACATAAAGTAGGTGTGACTGTCTTCGGTGGTAGGGGAATGCATGATGGTGGTATTGGCTATTGTAGTGTTTACCGTTTGTGCTCTTTAGTAGTTGAATAGGGTTGCAGCCCTCTGCAGACACAACCGAATCGTAGAGTGAGCTGGCTAGAGTATAGAGTAGGGCGAGGGTAAATAATGGGTATGCCATTTGTGCTTCTGATGTAGGGTCTCACTACGTTAAAGGGTGTTGCCGACTTCCGGTGGCATGGTGAGCTGAGAGGACGTGTGCTTCTTAGCTCCGGAGCCTGCTCTCCCTCCCCACCGACAATAATCAATATTATCTGCTGTATATCGCTGCACAGTGGGGAGGATAGAATATCTACTTGCTGCTCCTTTTTGGGACCCTATCCTCGGGGGCAGGGTTGAATGGCCACAAGAATTCCTCGCCGAGACCGCGCATGAGGTGGAGAGACAAAGATGGCGGAAGGCACACAGGAGACCCCGGGACCCTCGGAGGCCTCGATGATGGTGACGGAGGTCTCCAAGGCAGTGGTGGTGGCCTTGGAGAGCCGGCTCGGGGGTTTATCCACGCAGATGCAAGAGGTGGTCCAAGCGGTAGCGGAATTTACCCGGCGGGTTGAGCACGCGGAGAATCGCATCGGCTCCCTGGAAGACCTGAGGGCGCGAGATGTGGTCCGCATTGAGAAATTAGAGGAAGCCCTACGGAAGCACCAGGATAAGCTGGAGGACCTGGAGAACCGCAGTCGGCGGAATAATCTACGCTTCATCGGCATCGAGGAGTCGGTGCCAGACAAAGACCTACGGCGGCATTTGGAGAAGTGGTTGCCTACTCACCTGTCACTGCCTGCAGACGTGGGGGCTGTGGTGGTGGAACGGGCGCACCGGCTGGGACCCTACCGTTCGGGTGAGCAAAGACCCAGGGCAGTAATTGCCCGCTTTCTTAACGCCGCTCAGAAAGAAGCAGTGCTGAGGGCCTCGAGGCAGCTGAGAAGCTCTGGAGCCTCCACGTGCAAAGTCCTGGTCTTCCAGGACTATTCGGCGGGGGTATCCCAGAAGCGTAAAGCTTTCCAGGATGTTTGCAAGAAGCTGATTGAGCGGGATGTCCGCTTCACGCTGGCATATCCCGCGCTCCTGCGGGTCTACGGTGAAGGGGGGAATCAAGTGTTCTCTTCCCCTGAAGAAGCGAAGGAATATTGCAACAGCCTTGGATGATGACGACCTGCGGAGCGGCGGAGCAGAGCGGCGGCTTGCAGCGTGGGGTACCCTAGGGCTAAGGGACCACGTTACGGCAGTGGTGGTCTGGACCTATTGGTTTTCTTTCCCTTCGGGGTGGAAGGCGTCTTGCCGAGACCTCGGCATAGTGGCCGATGGACTGCCTCTATTATGGGCACGTGAAGTGAAGAAGGACTGTATAGCTGTTTATTGATGCCAGTTCTTTTTGCTTGAAAAGGTTCCTTAGCTATAAATACTCTGTTTTTTGAGAGCGAATTTAATGCCTGTTCATGTCGATTGCACTTATGTACATGCTTCTCATTTATTTATTTCTCTCTGTTCTTTTTGGTAACTCCCTGAGGGGTCACGGACTCGCCTGTGCAGATGGGGGTCCGTCCCTCCTTCTTTGAGAGAAGTGGGCACCCTGAAACTGGGACCTACATGGCGGAGGGGAGATGGCTGCTTGCTGGCCCTCTGTGCCTGGGCCTCGGGGAGGGACGGACTCTCTGGTCTCTGGTTTTTTATCTCCTTTCACAATCTCTCATCCCATCTCCCGAACTCTCTTATCTCTCTGAAACTACTCACTCTCCGAGTCTCCTGGTTACATAATTCCTGAATCTCTGTACTCTCAGACTCTCCTGGTTCTCTGCATCCCCGATTTCCTAGTTTGTGTCTAACTCGGTCTCACATGATGTCCCTGGGTTGATTATCATGGTCCAGAGGACCCTCTCTCGCTGAGTTACCCGCCGGAATATTTCTCTTTCTCTCTGGCCTGCATATTTCTCTCTGGCCTGATCACTATGTCTGAGTTTTGCTGTGGCTGTTGGCCTGGCCTTTGGGTGCCCGGGTTAGCCCTCCGGGGGGACTCCCCACTTTTATCTACCTTATGTATTTTTCATTTATTTATTTATTTTCCCTTTTCCATTTTATTTAATTTTCATTTTCCATTTCCTATTCATTCTGTTATTTTACTCTTTACATTTTCTCAACGTTTCTTGTTCGTTCCCCCTCCCTTCTACAATTAGAGACTCGATGGGCCTGGGGGCGGGGCCTGAGGCGGGGTTGTGGAGACCTAGTGAATCGTATTGGTCCACGTGGGAGGGGGGGACCCTTCTTGATAGCTGCTCTGGAGGGGGGCACGGGGTGCTTCGTGGCCCTCCCGGAACCTTGCGGTGAGTGGCTCTCTGTCCCCCTGCTTGACTATGGGCTCACGGTGAGTTGGGGGGCGTGGGTTGGGGGGGTCGGATGGGAGCTGGGATTGGGAGCTGCTGTTGCCCTCGAAGCCGGGGGCCCCATGGGTTTGGGCTTCCCCTCTCACGGGTGGGGAGCGCTCCTCCTCCCATCGGGGGGTTGTCCACCTGAGGAGCGCTTGGTGCGGCTGTACAGTTTAGGTGGGTGGCTTCGGGGGGGGTGGCAATTAGTTGGTCACGGTAATGGGGAGGGTGGCTAGGGCTGGTGGGCCCCTTGAGTGGTGGCTTAACCGTTTCGTTGGACTGGTCTGGAAGGGTGGGCTCCCTTTTTTCTCCCCTCTTTCTTCCTTAACTCTCTCACTGTAATGTACTGGGGGGGGTTTTTACTCAACTTTGAGTGCCGACTGGGGGCGGAGGGCTGGGAGAGGGGATGGAGTGATGTCGGAGAGGGGGGGAGGCAGGTGGGGCTGCATGCTCAGGAAGGACCGGTGGGGCCAGGATGGCTGGCCGTGGATCTGTGGAGGGTTTGAGTGAGGGTGAAGCGGGGAGGGAGGGGGGGGACGGAAGGGCGGGGGGGTTAGTTGGTCTAGGGGAGGGGGGGGGAACTGGAAGTACGCTTAAGTGTAGGGGATGAGTGTGTCTTTGATAGTGTGCGTGGGATTAATTTGAATGAGCTGGTTGCCTGGTTCTTTTGGATGGTCATGATCCGAATGTTATGGAGGGGGGCCCTTGGCTGGGGGGGTCGTCGCTCCGGTATGCAATGGGATCCTAGTAAGTGGTACCACGGTTTTGTAATGTGTGGTGGATAGGCGTTTGCGAATAGTCTCTTGGAATGTTTGCGGGTTGGGATCCCCGGTAAAGCGCTATAAAATCTTGCAGCATTTGCGGTGCCAGAGGGCGGACGTGATTATGTTGCAGGAGACTCATCAGTCGGATGCGGAACATAAAAAGTTAGGCTCCGGTCCTATTGCTCATGTATATGGTGCACCCGCGGTGGGGAAGAAACGAGGAGTGGCCATCCTCGTTGCTAAATCGGTTAGTTGGATTGAAGAAAAGGTGGTGTCTGATGTGGAAGGCAGGTATGTCAGTGTATGGGGGAGACTTGCTGGGAGGAAAGTGATGTTGTGCTCGGTTTATGGACCAAATGTCTATGAGGCGTGTTTTTTCCAGAGGATTTCCCAGTTGTTGGCGAACGCGGGAGGGTACCAGGTCATCATGGGTGGAGACTTTAATGCAGTTCTGGATGCCGGTGCTGACCGGTCAGGCGCGTCGGGGAGTGGGAACCGTCGGGCGAGGCAACGTCTGTGGGGGCTGTGTGAAGCCTATGGCTTAATAGACATCTGGAGGGTGCTGCATCCTGGCGACCGAGACTATACCCATCTGTCCAGAGCACATGGGACTTGGTCGCGTATTGACTACTTTCTAGTTGCGGATTCGCTATTTAGTTGGACCTCGCGGGCAGACATTGGTTCTCTCGTTATATCTGACCATGCGATGGTGATCCTGGAGCTGAGGGGGAGTAGCCCATCCTCAGGCCGCCTGTGGCGATACCCCTTGGAGCTGTGTGGCGATGTCCCTTTTGAAAAGTATTTGCGACAGAGATGGAAAGAGTATGAGTCCCTGAATGCGGCACCGGACGTGTCTCCGGCTCTTTTTTGGGAAGCTGGGAAGGCGGTGCTTCGGGGGGATATAATTAGCTATCACAGTCAGCGGCGCAAGCGGCTGAACCAGCAGATTCTTAAGTTGGAACGGGACTTAGGTAAAGCGCGTAGGGTGGTAGCTGGCTCCAAGACCGCGGCTAATCAGCGTAGGCTCCGGGAGGTACAAGCCGAACTGGAGATGTTACTCCATCAGCGGGCCCAGAAGTCGATGCTGTTTTATCGATATCGGCTATCTCGGTTTGGGAATAAAGCTGGTAAGTTGATGTCCTCGTTGCTGCGGCCAGCAGGGGGCTCCCGGCAGATCGGGGCGATGAGGCAGGCTGATGGCACCATCACCCGTGACTCGGCCGCCATAGAGAAGGTATTCACTGCTTTCTTCCAGCGTCTTTATGCCAGTGATGGAGATAAAGATTTGGAGGGGCGCCTCTTTCTTGAGCGGTGTGGGCTTCCGCGCCTTGCAGCGGAGCATCTGGAGTCTCTTAATCAACCCCTTACTGGACAAGAGGTCCAAGCCGCAATTCGTAATCTGAAAAACGGGAAGGCTCCGGGGGCCGATGGATACCGCAGCGAGTTCTACAAAGCCCTGGGTGATGTAGTGGTGCAACCCCTGGTGGGGTACTTTGAGGATCTGGTAACACGCGGTAATTTTCCGTTTGAAGCTAATAAAGCCTTGATTACTATTTTACCCAAGCCGGGGAAGGATCCCCTCTTACCGAGCTCATATCGTCCTATTTCTTTACTCAACGTAGATGTTAAACTTCTTGCTAAAATAATGGCGGATCGGTTGGCGAACTACCTTCCGTTGTTGATCCATAGGGATCAGGTGGGGTTTGTGCGAGGACGTCAGGTGGCGTACAGCTTGCAGCGGATTTTGTTGTCGCTCGGAGCGGGGCGGTTAACGGGAGACCCTTCTTTACTAATTAGTTTTGATGCCGAGAAGGCTTTTGACCGGGTCAATTGGGGTTTTATGTACCAGGTCCTGGAAACTATGGGGATTGCTGGATTTTTTGTGGATGTGGTCCGCTTACTATACGCGCATCCCATTGGGGTGATTATAGTCAATGGGAATATGACGGCTGATTTTGAAATACAGAAGGGCACTCGGCAGGGATGCCCTCTCTCGCCTCTTCTCTTTGTATTATCACTGGAGCCTCTCCTGTCTCTTATCAGGGCTTCTTCCCAATTTCGGGGGATTCGGATGGGGTGCGAGGAGTTTCGTCTTGCTGCCTTTGCAGATGACTTATTGGTTCATCTGGGGGATCCAGTGGCAGGATTGCCATGTCTGTTAAAGCTTATTCAGGAATACGGGGAACCCTCGGGCCTTCGCCTTAATCTAGATAAATCAGAAGCGATGTTTATAGCTCCTGAGGGGCATCAGGGGTGGCAAGGCCCTTTTCCTCTGCAGTGGGCGAAGGGGCATTTTAAGTACTTGGGCATCTACTTGCCGGCGCGGCTGGAGGATCTTTATCATCTTAATGTGACTAAGATATTGGGGGAGGTGACGGCGTGTGTAGATAGGTGGCGTGATTTGCCGCTGTCTCTGGGGGGCAGAGTAGCCCTTAGTAAGATGGCGATTTTTCCTAAAATACTCTATCCGCTCCAGATTCTCCCGCTGTTCTTGCGGCGCACCGATCTTCGTCTCCTGGAGCGCCTGTTTAACCGGCTTCTTTGGCGGGGGCGAAAGCCTAGGGTTCGTCTGGCAATCTTGCAGCAACCCTGGGGGCTGGGTGGGATGGGCTTCCCGGATATACGGCGCTACAATGTGGCATGTCTGTTGCGGTATGTCCGCGACTGGCTGTGGGACTCGGACGACTGCACTCCATTGGGGCTGTGGGAGGCCATACTGGCGCCTCTTCATATGCGATATCTGTTACACGCCAAGACGACTCGGACTGTCCCCAAAGATTTTCGGGAGTTCATTCTTAAGCCAATTCGGCAGGCGTGGCGATCCTTTTGTGCTGGACGTCAGATCTCTGCGTTTTGCACCCCATATCTTCCTATTCAGGGTAACGCAGACTTCTTGCCGGGCTTGAGGCGGTCTCCTTTTCAGTCTTGGGAAGCACTCGGAATGGCGAATTTGGAGCATGTGCTCACCTCTGAAGGAGCCCTGATGTCCTTCGCCGAGCTGCGTCACACTTACATGTTGGGGGACTGGGATGTCTTCCGCTATAATCAGCTTCGGAGCTATATCCGTACGCTTCCTCGGGTAGCTTTGCGTGGCGTGGTCTGTTCGGAGATTGAGCTAGCACTACTGGGGGGAGACGTGGGGGTTCGGGTGTCTGGCCTTCATAGAATGTTGTGGGAGGGTGTGTCGTCTCTAGAGGTTGAAGCCTTGGCGCCCGCCTGGTCCGCGGAGTTGGGAGAGGTGGTCAGTGCGGAGCAGCTTCTGGGGGGGCTGGCGGCTATCCCGACACTAAGCGTACAAGTTCTTCATCGTGACACCCAATACAGGATCACGCGCCGTTTATATTTTGCCCCTGTGAGAGCTTGGCGGGCAGGAATGGGGGCGAGTCACTGTTGTCCTAGATGTGGCGCTGACCGGGCGACTCTGGGCCATATGTTCTGGAGCTGCCCCACGGTTCAGGCCTTTTGGGGTCGGGTGTGGGGTCATCTTCGTCGGTGCCTGTCGCGTTTGGAGCCTCTTAGCGCAAGGCATGCGGTGCTGGATGTTTGGGATGATGGAGGGGGGGACGGGCTGGGGACCGTGGGACTGCGATGGTTGCGTCTGGGGTTGATGATGGGGCGTTTGACGATATTGCATCACTGGTTGGATGGAAGGGGGCCGATCTATGGGCTCTGGAGGCTTCGACTGCATAAAGCTCTGCTTCTGGACCGGCTGCATGCTGCTGGGATAGAGCAGCGATGGGCCCGTTTTTTGCAGATGTGGGGACCTCATGTGCAACTGTTACCTGCAGGAGCGCGGCGGCGTATTCTGGGGGAACTTTCCTCATAGGATTGGTATGGAGACTGGCGACAGAGTTTGTGGGTGGTGTGTGTCTAGCTGGAACCTTGGTTAGGTGATTGGCAGCCTTTGGCTACATCCCCTGTTTCTTTTTGTTCTTTTTGTTTCCTTTTACACTGTACTTCCGGGGGGGGGGGGGGGAAGGATTGTTGTCTAGGCAAGGTGCCCCGACCCAGCTGCCTCGGGGCGGGATGGGTAGGCCAGGGGGAAGAGCCACCTCTTGGTCTGCCGGTGTTGCCCCCTTTGGCTGGCCTGGGGTTGACTGGGCGGGGGTGAACTCTCCTGGTTGGCAATGACGGGGTTGGGGGGGGGAGAAGGGATACAGGGGGGGTAGCTACTCGGGGGGGGGGGGGGGAAGGTTCCCGGGGGGATGGGTTGTGGATTGGAGGAGTGTGGACCGAAACCCGGACCCTTGGGTTTTGTACCTCTTTGGTTCTGTACCTATCTGGGATATCTGTACTTTACCTTTCTAATCTTAACCATTTATCCCCATTTTAGTGACCTCTCGGTGCTTTTACTTTATCTCTTGGGCATTCTGGCTCAGTGGTTGGTGTCTTCCATGGGGGGAGCGGGTTGCACCCGACGGTGGACTGCCGGATTGGATGGGTTCTTGTTTCAATCACAAGTTGCTAATTACGATACTGCAATTGACTCGTCCTATAAACTGAACTACTGTGCACGTTATTTTGTACTGTTTCACTTCATAGGTTGTTTGCACCGTTATTGTTCTGTATGATTATTCAACCTGAATAAAAAGATTTAAACATAAAGGGTGTTGCCTTGTGGCAGGGGTGTTTAACAACTCAGTATAGCGAATCAGGTGATAAGTCAATGTAGCAATTCTGAGTAGCAATTCAGTGTGGCAGAGCAGTGTAGCAATTCAGTGTAACAATTCAATGTGGCAATTCAATGTAGCAATGCAATGTGGCAACTCAGTATAGCAAATCAGTGTACAAATCAATGTAGCAATTCAATGTGGCAATTCAGTAGAGCAATTCAGTTACTTAGTTGCAGTTACAGATGTACTATTGTGCAGGTACTTTGTATAGTAGTAATGAGGGTGAATGAGTCAGCTATAGATCTCTGTGAGGATTTGCAGTGATGTAATTCTTGTTGTTAGTGATAGAGCAGACGTACACTGTCCTGATAGGTGGCTCACGTGGATGTCGGCTGCGGTGGGCTCGGTGTTGTTCAATCCCTCCAGGGAGATCCTGGGCATCTGTGGTGGTATTAGGGCAGATAGGCTGATCATTCGTTGTAACGAGGTGGTTTAGTTGATGGGTTGTGGACTCTGTGGGCCAATGCGTGCCACTGCCTAGCGCGGGCGCGCCTAGCGGCGCTGCTGTTTTAAAGCACCTGGCTGCCCCAATTGGGCAGCGGCAGCGGCTGGGGCGGCCCTTGTTGATCTGGCGGCTGCTGGAGTGGGAGAGGGCTTCGTTGGGGCCGGCGCTGCTCTTTTAAAGCACCTGGCTGCCCTGATTGGGCAGCGGCAGCGGCGGCCCTTGTTGATCCGGCAGCTGCTGGAGTGGGAGAGGGCTTCATTGGGGCCGGCGCTGCTCTTTTAAAGCACCTGGCTGCCCCGATTGGGTAGCGACAGCGGCTGGGGCGGCCCTTGTTGATCCGGCGGCTGCTGGAGTGGGAGAGGGCTTCGTTGGGGCCGGCACTGCTCTTTTAAAGCACCTGGCTGCCCCGATTGGGCAGCGGCTGGGGCGGCCCTTGTTGATCCGGCGGCTGCTGGAGTGGGAGAGGGCTTCGTTGGGGCTGGCGCTGCTCTTTTAAAGCACCTGGCTGCCCCGATTGGGCAGCGGCTGGGGCGGCCCTTGTTGATCCGGCAGCTGCTGGAGTGGGAGAGGGCTTCGTTGGGGCCAGCGCTGCTCTTTTAAAGCACCTGGCTGCCCCGATTGGGCAGCGGCAGCGGCTGGGGCGGCCCTTGTTGATCCGGCGGCTGCTTTATTCTTTCCCACAAAACATGACAGCTCAGGAAAAACCTAAAAACTTTCAAACCAAAATATTAAACATTTATATTACAGAAAAATATAATGTAGCATTTAATCTCTGTCTTGAGGGAATGCAAGAGTCACCAGCAGAGGCCCTCTATGTTGGATCCTGCACACAAGATTGCTCACAGTACTTGGAGATACCCAAGCTGTCTGCAGAAATCACACCCTTCCTCTTTGCTTTCAAAACTTCTCTATGGATGTTTATATGTTTTCACAAAAGGTAGAAGTGCAGACTCAAAAAGTATTTTATTTAGCATATTTCTCACCTGCCTATCAGACCTTCTAAGCACTGTACAATATTATATTCATAACAAGAATATACATAGGACAGACACATATCAGAAGAATACCATACCACAATCATCCAAAGTCAGTTTGAAAAAGGTATTGTTCCACCCACTTCCGAAGAGTCAGGTAATCTTTGATAGAATGCATGGTGGACGGTAAACGTATTCCACGACAGACATTGGACTTGTGAAACCATAGGAATAGGCAAAAAGCCTTGAGAAGCAAATCGCAGATTGAGGGGAGACACATGATTTTAACATAAAGCATAAGGGGGGGTGCTTGGGCATCTTTGGATCTCATGGAAGTGCAGTATGGTGATGAGAGTACTGTCCTGGGGCCGAGGCTGGGCGGTCCCTGGAATAGATATTTGTAGTCCTGCAGTAAAAGGCCGAAGCCCTAGATACAAATTAATCATAGTATAAAAATCATCTCCTGGAATGTTGGCGGAATAAGCTCCTCTGTTAAGCGAACTAAAATACTCCAAGCTTTAAAGAGGAAAGGAGCACATATAGTTTTATTACAGGAGACGCATCTCAGTGAGCAGGAGCATCAGAAATTGGTAAAAGACTGGGTGGCCAACATATATGGAGCTTCATCTGGGGGGAAAACGGCAGGAGTGGTGGTCTTGGTAAGGAGGGGGATTCCGTTCGAAGTGAAGCAGGTGGAGTCTGACCCGAAGGGGCGATACATTTTTCTCCAGGCTAAATTGGGTACTGATGAGATATGGATAGGGAATGTTTATGCACCAAATATATATGATCACGCATTCTTTAAATTGCTCCTGGGCTTTGTGAAAAGAGCGGGAGATGGTAAACTCATAATGGCTGGAGATTTTAACTGCCCCCATGACCCTCTTCTGGACGAATCAATGACAAGTGGGGGGGGGGGCTTGGTCTAAAAAAGGGGTAGGCTATCTTTGTAGACTAGGGGGCCTGCTGGATGTCTGGCGTACCCTGCATCCGGGTGAGCGTGTCTACACCCATCAATCGAAAGCCCACCTTACTTGGTCAAGGCTGGACTATATCCCGATGAGTGTGGAGGCTTTTCCCAGGGTAGATCAGGCGAACATAGAGCCCATAACAATATCAGACCATGGGATGGTTTGGGTGACCTGGGAATGCCAAGGAGTGGGAAAGTCCAGCTGGCGATTTCCAGCCTATTTATGGGAAGATAAGGACTTCCGGAGCTTTTTGGAAACAAGCTGGGATGAATATGTTCTTTTCAATGATACACCCGAATGTACACCTCTTTTATTGTGGGAAGCTAGTAAGGCAGTCATGCGGGGGGGTAATAATTGCCTACACTGCTAAGAGGCGCAGACATTTAGATCATAGTATTCTGGTGATGGAGCATAGCCTTCAGGACTTGCAGAGTATTTATTTATTTATTTTATTTTTATTTAGTATACCGCTACTTCCAGCGATCAGCAGCGGTTTGATTACAGATTGGAAATTGTCAAATCATGACAGGAAATTTTTTTTTTTTGAGGTATAAACACATTGATTAGACAGGAAAGCACAGCACACAGAGAACTATTTTACAGGGAACATGGGCTATGGAGGGTTAAGTGGCTTGCCCAAGACCACAAGGAGCACCTGTGGGACTAGAAACCCCAGTCCTTCCGGCCCAAGGTTGCTGTCCTCTAGTGGGATTTGAACCCCCCGACCTTCCGGCCCGAAGTACCTTGCCCCAACCACTAGGCCACTCCTCCACTCCTTAGCTTAGCACTCCACTCCTTAGCTTAGCACTCCCGGTAGATCGGGAGGTAAGACACAGCAGCAGGAATATGTTGCGGCCCAACTGGCTCTTAATGAGCTCCTTCAGAGGCGAGCTAAGATGTCTTTGCAGTACTACCGGCATAAATTGTATAGATATGGGAATAGATCCGGGAGGCTTTTAGCAAGGCTGGTGAAAGAACCGGGTGGTGCACGTTTTGTTCCCGTTCTGAAGGATGAGGGGAAGTTACAGCACCAGCCGAAGCACATAGCAGCACTTTTTCGGAACTTCTACTCCCGCCTTTATACGGAAGAGAAGTGCGACAATGCAAAAGGCAGAATGTTCCTGGAAGGGTTGTCATTGCCCCAATTAACTGAGGAAGAGGTGCATAGTCTTAACGCCCCTTTGTCGGGGAGGGAACTCCAAGAAGCCATACGGAAGGGGAAAGCACATAAGGCTCCAGGTCCCGACGGGTTTGGAGCAGAGTACTATAAAATATTATCGCCCAGACTGGCCCCCAGTATGCTAGCGATGTATGCGGAGGCGCTCCAAGAGGGGGGTTTCCCTAGAGACATGCATTGTGCAAATGTCACTGTAATCCCAAAGCCCGGGAAAGACCGGCTTGACGCGGCGTCCTATAGGCCCATATCACTTATTAATTGCGATGTTAAGATTTTGGCCTCGATATTAGCGAAGCGATTGAACCCTCTTTTGCCATCCTTAATAGCAGATAGGCAGGTCGGCTTTGTCTTGGGGAGAGATGCGACTAAGAACATTGCTAAGTTGCTATTGGGAATGGAGCATTGTATTGAGGAGGACGAGCCCCTGCTGTTGGTTAGTCTAGACGCTGAAAAAGCGTTTGATCCGGTGGCTTGGTCCTACCTATGGGATGCATTAGGTAGCTTTGGGATATGGGGGGAGTTTGCTCAGTGGGTTCGGGTACTATATATGCTTCCTACAGCACGGATAGGTGTGAATGGGGTCTTCTCTGAGACATTTACATTGAGTAGAGGCACGCGGCAGGGCTGCCCCTTGTTCCCTCTTCTGTTTGTCCTCGCATTAGAGTCTCTTTTGAGGGCCATTCAACAGGAGGCCCAGGTGAAGGGGGTGCAAAGGGGGAATGAAGAACTGAAGCTTAGCGCTTTTGCGGATGACATGCTTCTTTGCTTGACTGAACCGCAAAAGTCGTTACAGCGAGTCTTGCAGCTCATTCAAGAGTTTGGTAACTTTTCTGGGTTAAAAGTCAATACTTCTAAATCAATGGCTTTAGATGTTGGCGGGAGAGTACGACCGGCTTGGCGCGGTGACTTCCCCCTTGCATGGGCGGCGGGTTCTATCAGATACCTAGGCATACAGTTACCGGCATGCCCAGAGAGGCTTTATTCAGAAAATGTGGCGGGCATGCTCGACAGGGCACGGGCTACGTTCCAGAGATGGCGAGCTTTCCCACTGCCTTTGCGAGGCAGGATTGCGTTGTTCACTATGGTAGAACTTCCCCGATGGCTATATATGTTGCGACTTTTGCCGATTTGGGTTATGGCGAGAGACTGGAAAGTCTTTGATAGGCACTTGAGTGGATTTCTTTGGGGAGGCCGCCGAGCCCGAATCCCGTTGAGGGCCTTGCGGTGCAGGAAGGAGGAAGGAGGATTGGAGCTCCCTTCACTGAGAAACTATAATCTTAGATATCTGACCAGACATATTTGAGGTTTGTTGATAGAAGGTGGCGGGTGTACCCCAGAACAACAATTGATGGAAATTTGCTCCCCGTATCACTGCCTATATTTGCTCCACGTGCTGCGTCCACGTAGTATGGGGAGTAAGAAGGAAAGTGCGTATCTGAGAATTCTATGGGTGGCCTGGCGAGAGATATGTGCGAGAACTGGGTGGGATGGGAACTGTTCCCTTCTGCTGCCCTTGGTGGGGAACCCGGACTTTCTCCAGGGCTTTGATAGTTATACGCTGTTCCATTCCTGGCAGCAGAGAGGAATAGTGTGCGTGGGGGATTTGGGTAGGAATGAGAGAGGTGTATTGGACAGCTATCAGCAGTTTAGTCTTCAGTATGAATTGCCTGCTCGGGACTTTTATGGCTACCTCCAACTTCGACATTATGTCGACCAGTTGAGGAGGAGGGTTCCAGCCCTGTTGGACATGAAAGACCCGAAGAAACTGTTGGGTGGGTGGGTGGAGAAAGATTTGCTGGACTGGGATGAGAGGAAGCAACTGCTCTGCCCATTAGAGGGCCCTTGCTATCTTCTGATGCTGCTTCAGCATTGGAATAGGGAGGGCTTGGTTGATCTGACATTGGAAGTCTTGCAGTCCGCGTTTGAACGAATTCCCAAGGGAACAGTCTGGATGTACTTGCAGGAGATGCAATATAAATTTCTTTGGACAGCGTACACCAGTGATCACTGGGCGCTTAAAGTAGGCTTGCGTAATAGTGCTGTGTGTGCCTGGTGCCAGCAAGCTGAAGGGACGTTGCTCCATAAATTTTGGATATGCCCTGAAATCCAAGGCTTGTGGAAGCAGGTGATTGATAAGATGGAGGAATGGTTGACGGAGGCGGCTCCCAGGCAATGGGAGGTGTGTTTGTTTCACTTTTGGGAGAGGGGCCGGCCTATGATTGTACCCCATCATAGAGTACTATTTGAAAGGGGCCTTCTCCTAGTGAAGGTGGTCATACTGGGTAGTTGGGTTGGGGGCGCCCCCCCACGACTTGGGGGTTGGGTAAAAGCAATGCTCGATTTGATGTATATGGAAAAGCTAACGGCGAAACAATTGGGGGGAAAGCAGTGGGACATGTATGTTGAGCTCTGGTTGCCTGTCATAAATACCCTCTCCTCCCAGGAGCGCAGCGCAGTGTTGAATGTATAGCTGACTTCCCTCGTAGGAGAAACTCTCTCTGGCATGTGGGTAATGTTGAGATGGGATGCTTTTGCTTCTGAATTAGATCTAATCTACAATTGTAAGACCACGGGGTGGACTATGAACTTCCAGAGGTGCTCGGGCACTAGGCCCTATGGCACTAGGCTTAGTGCTTTACTTAGGAGGGAGGGGGGAGGATGGGATGGGAGGGGGGGGAGATAGCTTTTGTATCGCCTCATGCAATCTGTTATATGTTTCTTGAAAAATGTTGATCTTTATGGGAAGTAGGGATGTGCAGATCTGCTCCCTATGTGGGTGGGCGGGTGGGGTAGGGTTATAATCATTGAACGCAAAGGATATTAACACTTACTGTTATTTATAAGTCCCCTCTCCGGGCAGCCGGACAGCTGGATAAATGGATGAATAGGTGTGGGGATAGGGCCGTTAGTAGGGAGGAGTTGGTACGGGCATGTAGTATTTTGCAGCTCTGTATAAATCACTATGAACCTTGGAAGGAATGCTGGATGTATACTGTTTTGGATATGGATGTACTGTACCCTACTGTTATTTTAGTTTGCAAATCAATAAAAAAGAAGTTGAAATAAAGCATAAGCATTTAACCTGCAAGTGATACATAATACATACACAATCAATGTAGATTGTACAATGTAGGGATAATATGGTTGTACTTTCTCAGATCCTGAACATGTACCACTGCATTTTGAGCAATTGATAATGGCTTGATTGCACACTAGGGCAACCCAAGATATGATATTACAGTAGCTAGATGACAGTGCCATAGGGTTACCAGATATCCACAATTTTCAGGGATTGTCCCTGATTTCAGGGCTGTGCCCCAACTCCTGCCTCTCTGGCAACTGCCTTTCTCCAATTTCATCACCGCTGTCACTTCATTGGCTCTGCATCTGCAGCAGTGGCAATAGCAAGCTGTCAGCCATTGAGTAACAAAAGCATGGGGGTCTCTGCAACTCCTGATTGCTTGGAAGTCCTTGACAGTTCCTTCCCCTCTGACCTAAAAAGGATGGGACACTCAGGGACTTCCCAGTGTGCAGGAATCACAAAGACCCCATGTTTTTGTTTTTCTAAACTACAGCCACTGCCACAGACATTGAGGCAGCAATAGCGACAGTGGTAGGCTAGGGGGTAAGATGTTGAGGGGCAGAAGAGGGAGGCCACTATTGCGGCTCAGAGGCATGCTGTCTGACCATGAGGAGTCCATCCCACGTGGGCAGAAGCAGATGGCTGCAACTGCAGCAAAGACCTCTTCAATCTGCCTGTAAGAGATCGAATCCTGCGGAAGAAGAGACGGGGGGGGGGGGGGGCGCGGCGCTGCAATTGGGGCCTGCAGCACAAAAGGTTGTGTATTGGGGCGAGGGGGAGCAGGGAAGGAAAGGAAGCGAGTTAGAAAGGCAGGGACAATTTAAAGAGACAGGCCCTATTGATAAAGGAGGATGGTTGGGGTGGGGGGGGGTGG
The DNA here is from genome assembly GCA_033557465.1 of Ichthyophis bannanicus. Taxonomy (NCBI): domain Eukaryota; kingdom Metazoa; phylum Chordata; class Amphibia; order Gymnophiona; family Ichthyophiidae; genus Ichthyophis; species Ichthyophis bannanicus. The sequence continues at coordinate 542,309,266 of CM066031.1, read as the reverse complement.
AATTTTAGGGCAGTGGATGGGAGTGCAAGGATGTTTGGTGAAGGGGGAGAGTCTGGGGTAACAGAGGAGGGAAGCCTGCAGGAGAGGGTTAGGAGGGGGAGGGAAGAGTGCAAGGTGTTGCCAAAAGGTGCATTCCCCACTCCCTAAAGCACACACACAAGCACCTCACCTCCACACCACTTCTGCACCATGCAAAGAGAGGCTCCCCAACTCTGCAGCACATACACATACAATGAAACCACGTTCCCCACCCACACAAAGGTGCCCACCGCCACATCCCATGCACACACAATCATTGCACCACACATATATACAGACACTTAATATCTGAAGCTATAACTTATCTGTATTTCCGTCTAAAGATGCCACACAGCATAGAAACTCTCAGACTTGAGAACAAGACCAGCATGAGAAACAATGGGGAAAGAGGGGGCACAAGGAGGTCACATGCACTGGTTCCTAACATTTTGGCCTGGCTCCTAAATCCACACAAATGCTGTTGAGGCCTGCAATAGAGGCACAGCACTTGTGGAAATCTGGCACCAGCTATAGGCGGCACAGTTGCACAAATAAAGTCCCATCACCATGTGCACTCATCTGCTAGCTGCTGCTTTTCCTTTTGCTGAGCAGTAATATGAGACATTAAGCAGCATGGGTATACCAGAACACCTGATCGTTCTCTTGCACAACCTTTACATTAGAAGCATAGAAACATGACGAGAGAAAAAGACCACATGGCCTATCTAATCTATCCTTCCATATCAACCACTATAACATTCCCCCCTTTTTTCCTTTAGAGATCCTCTGTGTTTGTCCCATGCTTCTTTGAATTCAGATACTGTCCTCATCTCTACCACCTCCACTGGAAGATTATTCCACGGATCCACCACTCTTTCCGTAAAGAAGCAACAGTTTGAACGGAACTAGGAGAAACAGAATTGTTTAAATTCAGCAAAGGTGTAAATCAAGGCTGCATACTTTCCCCTACCTGTTTAATTTATATGCAGAACAAATCATCAGAGAAGCAGGACTGTATGAAGACAACTGAGGTGTGAAGATTGGTGGAAGACAACAACCTTCACTATGCTGATGATACCACAATACTGGCTGAAAGTGAAGACAATATGAAATATTTGCTTCTCAAGATCAAGGAATATAGTCTTAAAAAGGGCCTGCACCTTAACATTAAGACAAAGATCCTGACAACTGGCAAAATCAATAAGTTCATCATTGATGGAGAAGAAATTGAAATAGTTGACAGCTTTAACTTACTTGGATCAACAATCAATAAAGGACTAGTAGTCAAGAAATCCGATAACGTATTGCTGTTGGTAGAATGGCTATGAAGGACCTAGACAAGATTCTCAATAGCAGAGATGTCTCTCTCCTTACAAAGATTTGACTTGTCAAGGCCATGGTATTTTCAACATCATATGGATGCGAAAGTTGGTTAATGAAAAAGATAGACAGGAAGAAAACTGATGCCTTTGAATTATAGTGCTGGCAACAAATACTGTGTATATCATGGACTGCCTGAAGAACAAACCAGTCAATACTTCAGGAACTCAAACCTAAGCTATCCTTAGAAGCTCAGACGACAAAACTTTGACTTTCATACTCTGTACATATCATGCGGAGAGATCGATCATTGGAGAAAAGATAATGATTGGCAAGGTAGGTGGTCACTGTAAAAGAGGAAGGCCGGCAATGAGATGGATCAATACAATAACAGCAGCTATGGATACCACTCTATCAACAATGACCCACTTGGCTGAAGACCAAAGTTTAGGTCAATTATCCAGAGAATCGCCAGGAGTCGACAGACTCGATGGCACTTAACAATAATATAAGACAATATTTTCTGAGGTCACGTGATGCAGTGAGAATGAGCGGACGGGTGTCGCTCGTGCTCCGGTCATCCCCTTCATAAGCTGTGGATTTAGAGCAGAAAATATTGATTTATGTCCCACACGGTCACAGGGGAAAGTTTGCTGCGGTCGGACAGCGAAAAGATTGATGGCAGCGGCGGCAAAGCTAGGGCGGAGAGACAAAGACCGCATGGCGGGCTCTAGCAAAATGGCAGACTTACAGGCGGCGCCAAGCTCCCCCACTTCCCCTGCCTTTTTGGAAGAGGTGTCAGCGGCGGTAGCGTGTGCATTATCCACACAGCTGGAGGCACTCCACAGCAAGATGGATATGTTGCACAGCTCGCTGGGAGATATGGGGAACAGAATACAAGAGGCGGAGGGCCACATTGCGGAGACGGAGGAGAGCCTGGACCAGCTTGCACATGAGGTGGGCCGTATGAGAGAGAAATTGCAGTCTCAGGAAGCAAAAATTGATGATTTGGAGAATCGGTCTAGACGTAATAATTTAAGGTTTATGGGGATCGCGGACAGTGTTTCGGACAGAGACTTGAGACAGTATATTGAAACCCTGATCCCCCAACTCTTTGAAGGCTTGGAGACTGGCAGGAAGATGATAGAGAGAGCACACAGAGTTGGGCCAAAGCAAGCAAGAGAACATCGGCCCAGAGTGGTCCTGGCCAAATTCGTGCTGCGAGCGGCTAGAAAGAAAGGGGACATTGTCATTGACAACCAGAAACTGCGTATCGCGCAGGACTACTCCATAGCCCTCAGTCAACGGCGGAGAGTGTATGCGCCCCATGTCAAAAGTTGATTGATGCACACACAAAATTCTCCATGCAGTACCCAGCTAGACTGCATATTATATGGGAGGGAAAGCGCCGTACCTTTGAAGCAGCTGAGGAGGCTAGTACATACATTGAGGAACTGCTGAATGGAGGATGGGCAAATTCAGAAGTTTCTTACGGAGGGGTGCAGTGATTATTTTGCTTGCCATTGGACATCAGCCCAGCGTGCATACATGCAGGCGGCGATAAGCAGTGCTGCCTTTAGAGCATGGATATTGCACAATTGGAGGCCGGGAGAGGACTTCCTGGAGAAGCTGGGGTGCAGTCGCCGACCCGAGTTGGGGTGAACAGACTGCAGGCAACAAGTGCAGGTCATTGTTTAAGAGTTGAAATTTGTATGCATATATTGTATGTTCGGTTTGCACTTCATTTCTCTGACATTTGTTATGCTGATAAGGGGGGTGGGGGGCCGGCCGGACGCATCAGCAGGCTTTTTAGAGTTTAGGATAGAAGAGGGAGTGGGTTAAGGGTTAAAGGTGTTGCAGTGGGTAATGGGGGACAGAGGGGGGGTTAGGCAGAGGATGGCTAGGGGAAGGGGAGGAGGTAATAAGGGGGGGGAGGGGGGGAGGAGGGGAGGAAGGAAGGGAGGGAGGGAAGAGGGAGGGAAGGAAAAGGGGAGCACAACTGGGAGAGAGGGGGAAGATTTGATTTTGAGAGTAACATACAAAAAGAGGGGGGGCTCCAGGATGGGAGGGCTCTTTCCTGGAAGGGAGGGTTTAATGTATGGTTAGGGCCTGGAACCCTCATGGTATTCTGAAGATAGTATCCTGGAATGTATGTGGGGTGGGCAGCCCGATAAAGCACTATAAAGTCCTGAAAGCATTGGCCAGACAACAATGTGATATTGCCATGTTACAAGAAACTCACCAGACAGCCGAGGAGCACTACAAAATGTGCAGAGATTGGGTGGGCCTGCAGAGGGGAGCCCCTGCGCAGGGGAAAAAGGGTGGTGTGGTTATTCTGATTCATAAGAGAGTACGGTTTATTGTAGAAAGAGAGGTTACCGATTCGGCAGGCCGGTATATATTGTTACAGGGTGTTCTGGAGGGAAAACCTGTTATATTGGGCAATTTGTATAGTCCGAATGTCTTGGATCAGGAGCTCTATGCAAGGCTAGCCTCGAGGGTTGAGCAGTTGCCAGAGATTCCTTTGATATTAGGAGGAGATTTTAACGGGGTTTTTGATTTGACACTGGATACATCACACGGGGGTGGTGGGGGGGAGAACGAGATCAGACAGCACGTGTGCTGGGAAGGTTTCAGAAGAGATTGGGGCTAGTGGATCCCTGCATCCTCTTGAAAAGGATTTCACACATGAATCTCGAGCGCATGGCTTGAGTGCTAGAATTGACTATATTTTAATATCAGAGGGCTCTTTCGCTCAAGTTGGGGATGCTGAGATTGGTCCGACGGAGATCTCGGACCATGCATGGATAGGGTTAGATCTACAGTGGGGGGGTGGGGGGGGGGGGAGTCGGAAGTCTACCGTACTTGCATGTGGAGGTTCCCCATAGAATTGTATAAAGATGCTCAGTTTCAGCAGTTTCTTGAACAATGGCAGGATTTTGCGATGAATAATAAGGGGCACCTGGAGGACCCTGAGTTATTTTGGGAGACAGCCAAAGTAGTGCTGAGAGGCGCTATTATAGGGTTTTAGCTAGGAAACGTAGACTGATCTCAGAGCAAGTTATCTGTCTGGAAAATAAAGTGACTAAAACACGACGGAAATATGCTAGCTCCCCGGATGCAGGGACAAAAAAAAGACCTGTGGGAAGCCCAAGTAGAGTTAAATGAGTTGTTGCATAGAAGAGCAAAAGTCAGTTGCATATTATCGATATCAATTATATCGATATGGGGATAAATACGGGAAGCTATTAGCGCGGTGTTTGAGGGGGAGCAGAGGAACGAGAATGGTTGCAGCGATACGGGATGACCAGGGACGTATGCACAAAGATAGCAAAGAGATTACCCAGGTCTTCCGAGCTTTCTATCAGAAGCTGTACACGGAGGATAGTGGATCTTTGGCCAGGGTGGAAGACTATCTGAAGAATATTGATTTGCCTTGATTGGGAGAGGTACAGAGAACCCAATTAGGCAAGCCCATTACAGTGATGGAGGTGCAACAGGTAATCGCCAGGGCGAGTTGTTGTAAGGCGCCCGTTCCTGACAGGTACGGGGCAGAATTCTATAAATTGTTGCAGGAAGTTGTTTCTCCTATATTGGTGAAAGTCTTTAGTAGACGGGCCGAGCAGGGTACATTTCAATGGGGGGAGAACTGGGCACATATTTTAATCCCTAAACCGGGCAAAGACTTGACCCTAGCGACTTCGTACTAGCCTATTTCCCTTCTGAACTTTGATTTGAAAATATTGTCTAAAATCTTAGCGGATAGGCTGGCAGGGGTATTAGGTGAGCTAGTACACGAGACACAGGTGGGGTTTGTTAAGAAGAGGTACACGATGCGTAACTTATGGAAAGTTTTAGCCTCGCTGGAATGGGTGCAAGACCGTCGGTTGCAGTCGCTGTTAGCTTTGATGCTGAAAAAGCATTTGACAGTCAATTGGCAGTACCTAAAATTGTTGTTACCCTACTATGGGTTGGGGTCTTCCTTCTGTAAACTGGTCGAGAGCTTGTATATAGAACCAACCGCCGGCATAGTATGCAATGGTGTGTTGTCTGAGGTTTTCCCCTTGGAAAGGGGTACGAGATAGGGATGCCCTCTTTCTCCTCTGTTTGTTTTGTCCTTAGACCCTTTGATAAGGACAATAGAAGAATCATCGATGATTAGAGGAGTGAGGGTGGGTAAGGCATAGTTTTAAGTTGTCGGCTTTCGCAGATGATATGCTGGTGCATTTGCTGGCCCCGCAAGAGTCCCTACCGCGGCTGATTGAGGAATTTTCTTATTTTGGAAGTTTTGCAGGCTTGCGGATTAATAAAGATAAATCGGAAGCGTTAGATGTGTCGGGCGGCCTCCGAGCAGGGTGGGGAAGTTCCTTTCCGCTGCAATGGGCCAAATATGCCTTTGTGTATCTGGGTATTCTGTTGCCAAGGAATCCGTGAGACCTATATGAGCGGAATTTCGAACGAGTTTTCTCCAGATTGCAGATCCAGCTGAGGGCATGGAACCCCCTTCCGTTGTCTCTGCTGGGCAGAGTGGCTGCGTTGCAAATGGTAGTGTTGCCACGCGTTTTATATTGGATGCAGACCCTCCCGGTGTGGTTGCTGCGGCGAGACTTAGTTCAGTTGGAAAAGGAAATACGCGGGTTTATATGGCGGGGAGCCCGAGCGCGAATTCCTTTGGATCGCCGGAAAGGTTGGTGGAAGGAAGGGGGGATGGGTGTGCCCGATCTGGGGTTATATGCTTTAGCGTGCCAAGTGCGTCATATTGGGGATTGGTTAGGGGACACGGACGTTTACACTCCTAGAGCTTTAGAAGAAGCCTTAGTAGCTCCTCAGACATTGCTGGCTGTGCTACACTCTGATCGGTCGCTGTTGTCGGACAGATTGAAGGGGAGTGTGTTGCTGAATTCTGTGCAGCGCACCTGGACAACTGAACATTTACTGGAACAGATCCATGTATGTTTCGAGTTGGTTGCCTTTACAAGGCAACGTGGCCTTTACTCCGGGTTCAGACTCTGCAATCTTTCGGGAGTGGCGGCTAGGGGGCATCTTGAATATTGGACATGTGGTGGACGTAGCGGGGAAATGTAAAATATTTGCTTCATTATGTCAGGAATATGATCTGAGACCGAACCACTATTTTGCATATGCCCAACTCTCATTATGTAGCTTCCCTACTGGAGAGTGAGCTGAGAGCTGAACGGTAGGCACAGATCTTAGAATTTTTCAATTTGAGAGAAGAAAAATCTCCTACGATCTCAGTGTTAAAGGGTAGGTTGGATCGGTATAGGCCAGGGCCAGAACATGTGGGAGTGGAGGCAGCTTGGGCGACGGAACTAGGCCAAGAGATAGCACCAGGCTCCATAGGTGCTGGCTTGCGGAAGATAGTTGATCTAGTGGAGGGCACGCGGTGGAGGGAAGTGCAATTTAAATGTTTGACCAGAGCGCACTTCTCCCCAAGGTGCGCGTTGCGTAGTCATTTGACTTTGGATGGAAGCTGTCCCCGTTGTGCTGAGCCTCTTGCTAATTTGAGTCACATGTGGTGGGGATGTAAGAATTCGCCTCTATTGGGTGCGGATTTGTACCTTTTTGAGGAAAATACTACATCAGCAGATCTGGTGGACGGGCCTCTTGGTAGTCTTGGATCAGCTTGGTTTGACGTGCCCGAAGGGGAGGTGGGAGTGTTTATTGGTGCAGAAGGCTTGTCTGGTGGGTAAAGGCTCAATACTCCGGAGGTGGAGAGAACATAAGCCCCCTACCTTCTGGGAATGGCACAATAGTTTTCACCAACTGATGCTTTCAGAGCGGTGGGGAGCCCGGGGTAATGTGCGTCGGTAGGCCTGCTTTTTGCTGATATGGGAACCCTATATACAGGTGTTGAGGCCCCATGTCCGCAATGAGATACTGCAATTGGGCTGAGTTCCTGGGTCGGGAGAGGAGGGCAAGAGATGGAAGGATGGACAGGATCATTGTTGTCTTAGTGACTCTAATTGAAGTATCCCTCTGGGAGGGGGGAGGAGGTTGTGGGGGGGGGAGGGGGGAGGGGGGATGGGCAACTACATATATAAGAAAAATAATAATGTTAAAAACCCACTTGATAACAGATGATGTGCCCCGGGGCAATGGATAAGAGTCAGCCCTGCCCGGTGGCTGGTAACTTATTATGTTGAATGTATATTCTATGTCTGTGGTCAATAAACAGAGTTTATTAATAAAAGACAATATTTTCTGATCCCATATGTCCTCCACCTTGATCCTTGTACAGAGACAGACTGTGGGGACAGTCAGCACTGCACCTAATCAGTGACATGGCTACCTCTGAGCAAAAGGCACTGAGATCGACGGAGGGGAAGACTGTGGGGAGAGGCAGCATTGCTTGCATATGGGATCAGAGAGGCCTGTGTGTTTCAGGTTACTGATCAGCAAAAGCAAGTTAAAATGTCATCCACCTCCTCTGTTCTAAGTCCCACTGTATACTGATCTTTTCTGGGTATGTACCTTATTGTGTTAATTTTAAAAGCTGGTGTCATTATGGTATGGTAGATTTGCATTACAGGTCTTCAGTGACCTTTGTAGGGTTTTGTGTTAGTTCATGATCTGCCTGGTACTGGAGAGACTGTTATTGAGGATACCAGAATCAGATTTTTTTTCTTGTATGTTGGGTTCTATAGTGAAATGTCCTAGTTTTACTCAGCACCTACTATTGGAGGAGGGGGTTCATTGGAAACATAACAGATGTTCAAAAAGAAAGAACTATAAGCAGAGTTTCCAATGCCAAAATAAAATGTTATAATTTATTTTCATGTTATAAACTGTGCTGTGATTCTCTTTTTGTCTCTTGACATGCAAGCACCTTACATCTCCTTTGTATTTTGCAGAATATATATTTACAGGTGTCAATATTTTTATTATCTTAGCATGTCAGGCTAAATAATTAAACAGCTACAATTTTTGCTGTATTTTAGTTATATAGCCTGGGAATGTGTTGCTTTCCTTTATTTTCAAAAAGCCACTAAATAAGTACCTCCTCTCCCTCTTTGGGTATCTTAGGGGATGCCAGTTCATCCCTCACTTGTTTGATATATTAGCTTCCTAATCAGCTAGTGTTTTTTAAGAAAACCATAATGAATATGCAAATGTCACTCCACCATTCCCCTCCAAATGAAGCAGTCAAAGTATGCCCATGGAGAGAAGCAATACTAGACAATGGAGGGGAGGGGTTACAGAGGTGGAGGAAGATGCTGGACATGGGATGGGGGAGATGGACACCAGATGCTTGCCGCAGGGTGGGGAAGGTGGAGGACAGCAATGACTGGATGGGATAGAGAGTAGATACTGGACACGGGGTGGGGCATGGGGGGATATGAAGGCAGATACTGGACAATGGACAACGGAGAGACAGAGGAGAGATGCTGGACATCTGGGAGAGGGGATAAGAATAGATACTGGATTATGAGAGGGAAGGGAAGGGAAGGGAAGGGGAAATACTGGATATGGAAGCCGGAGAAGGGAAGAGAATGGAAAATTCTGGACATGTAACAAGGAGAAGGAAAAAGAGTGGGAGATAATGAACAAGGGACAGGGAGAAGGGATATGGAGAGAAGGGGGAGTTAGTGAGAGGATGGGAAGGAGAGAGAGAGATGAGTATGTCTAGGAGGGCTGGGGTGAGGAAGATAAAAACAGCAGGTAAATGCAGTAGAAAAGTTGGAGACTGAGGACTGATTGATGAGGACAGGTGAAGGAGTGTATAAAAAAGCAGAAAATTAAATGGAAGAAAGCTAAAATATCAATGCCAGATGAATGCAGGAGGGGAGAAAAGAAACGACAAATGGACAGGACATCCTGGGAACAGCGTTAGGAGCAGACAGATGAAAGCAGAAACCAGAGACTGGAAGAGAGGTGATGCGAAAAACTGATAAAACAGCAAAGGTAGAAAAAAAATTATCTTAATTTCAGTGACTGGAACATGTCAGTTTTTGGAATTTGCATCTGCTAGTTTTATATTTTGCATATTAAGTGGGGAAATGCATCACAGTTTCTATTTCTTTGGCGATTCGTCTGCTTTGGAGGTGATATTGCTGCTCTCATGGGATGGATGGTGAGAAGAGTGATTCCTCTTCTCTCACCTACCCCCCCCCCCCCATTGCACAATCCTGGTATTAAAGGGGACTCTTCCACTCCCCACCCTGCACTGGATAAGTGTCCCAAATGTGTCTGTAAAAATGTGGTAACCTTAGAGCCAGTGTCTGGACTACTGTTCGATAATCTGCAACCTCCAAGTACAGTCTTAGTCAATGTACTACCATAACTCAGGCTTTAACAAACTGTGTGTGGATTTGGGAGCCAGTGCTTGTGTCGTCCTCGCACCTCCTCTTCCGTTATCTCACACTGGTCTCATGTTCTCAAGTCTTATGAGACCAGCACCAGAGTTTCTACACCAATCATCGTCATCTTTAGATAACAGATATAGCTTCAGATAGCAAGTATCTCTGTGCGTGCGTGTGTGTGGGTACAACAGTGATATGCCTATCTGCCTAAAATGTGGTTGTGTGTGGTGTGTGCGCGTGTGCGTGTGCATGTGCATGTGCGGTGTGCGTGCATGCGTGTGCGTGCGGTGTGCGTGCATGCGTGTGCGTGCGGTGTGCGAGAGAGAGAGAGAATCAGTGCATGTATGTGGTGCAGAGGTGACGTGCCTGTGTGTATGGCATGTGGAGCTATGGTTAATTGTCTATCATGCAGAGGTGGGCTACGGGTCCCGTGTGTGTGTTTTGGGGGGCAGAGGATGCACTTTTTGGTAAATACACAATAACCACCAACATCTTACACTCTTTTCTATTCCCCCCCTCCAAGCTGCCTCCACTCTGTCCACCTTGCAGACACCCTCCCCTTCTCCCTCACCTCAGCACTCCCACCCCCTGCCCTCTATTCTCCTCATTCTTCCCCCGCCTTTTTTTTTTTTTTTTAAGTTACTTGCCCTTTACATTTTTTACTTTTTCACTCCCTCCCCCACCCCCCACCCAATCTTTTTTTTTAATTTTTTTGCAGGCCCCCATCAGCTCTCCTCCTCTGCCAGTGGAAGATGGGATCCCTGCAGGCAGCCTGCTGTCTTCCAGGCTGTAACAGCAACCTTGCCTTTTTTTCTGCCTGCGGGGATCTGATCTCCTGTTGGCAGAAAAAAAAAAAAAAAAAAAAGAAGAGGGTCTTTGCAACGAATGTGGCTGCGCTCTTCTCTTCTGCCCATGGAGATAGGATCCCAGTGGGCAGACAACTTGCTTCTGAGCTGCAATTCCAAGTGCCATGTGCAAATTTCTGGATGCCATGGTGACCTGGTGTCTGGGATTTGTCAAGCCCTGCCATAATTCTGGACTACCATGGCAATCTGATTGCAGAATGTAAGCCACAAATCCAAAAGCATCCCTAAATAATAATTTTTCCCTTATGGGGATCACATGGCTACTCAGCATAATGGAAAGAGTGGTATAAGTCAGATCCTTAGAAATTATCACTGCCTCTATTTTTCCCCAAAGTTAATGAAAAGATCCTTGTCCACCTTGCATTCTATAATCATATGGAAATTTTGAACGACATTCAATGAGAAAATCATAGATGTCAGACAACGGTTTTAAGATGGTATCTGCATAAAAGTCTGAATTCTAGTCCAAGTTGGCAAAATAGAGTGCATAAAGGAACCAGACAGATGTTGAGAGCTAAAGAAAATGTGGACCCTTATGGGATCCCATAGTGCAATGAGTGCCATTTCAATGTGTCCCCCACCCCCTCCCCAAGGGAAATCCACTTGTTGTGCTTGTTAAATTAAAAATGTAGCAAAACATGGCAAAGTAATGCCAAAGCGTAGCTACTCATCTGTAACAAGTTTTATCCAGGGACAGCAGGAATCAGTCCTTACATGTGTGTGACATTGGTGCCAATGGAGCCCGCGTGGTAACCTCTCCCCAGCTTTCATAGAAAGCCTTTGGGAGATGTACCATGCATGCATGGTTTCCTTCCTGCCCAAGGGTACCATCTTGCCTCAGCATAACAGTTTAAGACAAAATAAAAAAGCAACTCCACAGGGAGGAGGGAGAGTTGAGAGGACTGATTCCTGCTGTCCCCAAAATAACACCTTTTACAGGTGAGTAATTACGCTTTCTCCGGGAACAAGCAGGAAGTCAGTCCTGTCATATGGGACTCCCTAGCTACAGGTTACTGAAAAAAACTTGTAAAAATGCCACAGGTGACCAGAAAAGGTGAACTGTGAGAAGCAGCAACTGAGTCAAGGACACCAGACCCAAGAGTCAAGTGAGGAGCCAGTTCTCCAGTAGTCTGAACACAGCAAAGGGCCGGAGGGCAGGAATAGCGTAGTTATTCAGCTGTAACAGGTGTTCACCAGGGACAGCAGGAATCAGCCCTCACATATGGGTGATGTCGGCGCAGACGGAGCCCGTGCAGAGCATTTCCCCAGCTTTCAAAGAAAGCCTTTGGGACATGCTACCATGCACGCGTAGTTCCCCCCCCCCCTTCCTGCCCAAGGGGACTCACTCAGATGACACAGCTAGGACGGCAGTAAAAACTAAAACAAGGTAGGAAGGCAACTCCCAAGGAAGGAGAGAGGGTTGAGAGGACTGATTCCTGCTATCCCTGGAGAACACCTGTTGAGTAACTACATTTTCTCCATGAACAAGCAAGAAGTCATCCTCACATATAGGACTTCCTAACTCCAGGCTGCTGAGGACAGAACCATGACAGCACCAATGAAGACCAATCAGGTAGCTGTGAGTTGCTGAAGGCGAGTCCCCACTGAGAGACTCTGCAAGACCCTAGCGTCCAGCGACACTATCACTCCGGTAGCCTGAACACAGAAGGGTCAGAGGGCAGGAGTTGCCTACACCCTGAGATTATTATGGAGTTCTGCCTGGACAAATGCACTGTCCCTGCAGGACTCGCTCTCCAGGCAATAGTGAACTGCGAACATATGAAATGAAGACCATGTGGCAGCCTTGCAGATTTCCATCAACAGCACTGAGCGGAGGTTGGCCACCAATGCGGCCCTCACGTGATACGCTATGATCCAGTGCTCGAGGGAGAAGCCAGTTCGCTCATAGGCAAGGGCAATACAGTCCCGTCTCCGAAGTGGACAGTTTGCTTAGTCATGGGGAGCCCCAGTTTGCTGGGGTCATAAGACACAAAATGCTGAGGAGTTTTAGGATGGGCCCGAGTCCGCTGTAAGTAGAAGGCAGGGCCTGTTTGCAATCTAATGTATGAAGTACTAGTTCCTCCCTGCTGGCGTGAGGCCATGGGAAGAGGGTGGAGAAAACCACCTCTTGGTTGAAGTGGAAAGAAGATACCAACTTCGGGAAGAATTTGGGGTGTGCGCAAAGCACTATTCTGTTCTTGTAGAACCTTGAATATGGTGGATCTGCCACCAGGGCCTGAAGTTCACTCACTCTTCAAGCAGACATGAGGGCCATCAGAAAAGTACTGCAGGTGGCAAGTGGCCAGGGGCTCGAACGGTGGTTTGGTGAGCTGGGAGAGCACCATGCTGAGGTCCCAACTCTGTTGCTGGAGGGCAGAGAGGGGGCCTGGATAACAGGAGGCCCCGGAGAAACATGGAGACCAGGGGCTGGCTTCAGAGGGGTATTCCCTCAATAGGGTGATGGTGAGCAGCTATGGCGCTCAGAGGTACCCTCTCTTGAGTTAAGATTTCAGCCCGGTGTACGACAGGTACAATAGGTACTGAATTACTAGTTGCACATGATAGAAGGTATTCTCCTCCTCTTTTGCACACCAGGTGGAGAACTTTCTCCACTTAAAGGCATAAGCCCGTCTGGTGGAGGGTTTTTGGGAGACCAGTAGTATCTCCTTGAATTCTGGAAGATTGAAAGGTGCCAATGCTATCCTTTCAGCAGCCACGCTGTTCTTGTTAGCGACACCAAATTGGGGTGGAGGTCTGGGGCTCAGCCCAGAGGGACTGGGAGTGCCACAGACAGGGAATGCAGCAGAGGGAACCAAAGCTATCTGAGCCACCTGGGGGGAAATCAGTATAACTGATGCCTTTTCGCTCTGGACCTTGAAGATGGTCCTGGTGACCGAGGGGGGGGGGGGGGGGGGAGAGAGAAGAGAAGAGGTCAGTGGAAACGCATAGAGTAGGCCCTCAGATCACGAGATCCGGAAAGCATCTACTGCTACTCTCTCCAGGTGTGGCTGACGGGAGCAGAAGCAGGGTAGCTGTGTGTTGTCTGGAGAGGCGATTACATCACTGGCCTACCCCAGAGATGGAAGAGCTGTTTTGTCACCCTGGCGTTCAAGCACCACTGGTGCGGGTGAAGGACTGCTCAGCCTGTCTGCAGACAGTTGTCCTGGCCTGGGAGGTACACCGCTTGCAGAAGCATGCTGTTGCATGCTGCGAAGGAGAGGAGGGCCACCGCCTCCTGGCAGAGGAGGCATGAACCCGTGTCCCCTGCTTGTTGATAAAAAACACGGCAACCTGTTTGTCCATATGGATCTGCACAGGTCAGTGTCGCAGGCGGTGGCTGAACGCTCATAGGGCCAAGAAGACTGCCCTGAGCTACAGGAGATTGATCTGTAGGAGTGACGCCTCCTGAGACCAGCTGCCCTGTGTGCAGCAGTCTTTGCAATGGGCCCCCCTACCCAGGAGGGAGGCATCTGTGGTCAGGGTCCTCTGCGGCAAGGGGTCCTGGAAGGGCACTCCTGCCAGGAGGTGGTGCAAGTTTTGCCACCAGATGAGGGAATCTGCCAGTTGGCAGGTAGCCCTGACCCTGTCCCATAGCCTGCCCGTGGCCTGAGTCCACTGCGAGCATAGGCACCACTGGGCGGTCTGCATGTGTAAGCGGATTGAGAGCATGACATGGACCATCAAGGCCATAAGCCCTAGTAGGTGCAGGAGATGATGAGCCAGCAGAGACCGGTGGCGCTGTACCACCCCTGCCAGTTGCCTGAGGCATTCTGCCCTCTCTCTTAGGAGGACAGCCTTAACCTGTAACACATATACAACTGGGCACCTATGAACTCCAGGCTTTGGGATGGAGAGTGATGTGATTTGGAGTAGTTGTTGACGAAACCCCAGGTGCTGCAGAAGAAGGGTTGCATGCTCTGCAACCTGACTGAACCTCTGAGGCCATACCACCCCGATGAGCCAGTCTTCTAGGTAGGGGAAAATGAAAGCCCCTTGTAGGCGCAGGTAGGCAGCAACCACCGCCAGGCATTTGGTAAAGACCCTTGGCAAGGCGGCCAGGCTGAAGGGTAGCACCTTATACTGGTAGTGCCCTCCTCCCACCACAAACCATAGATACTGCCTGTGGGAGCAGTGGATCAGGATGTGAGTAAGAGTAGTTACTCACCTGTAACAGGTGTTCTCCAGGAGCAGCAGGAATCAGTCCTCACATATGAGTGACATTGACGTCGATGGAGCCCTTGCGGAGCATTTCCCCAGCTTTCCATGAAAGCCTTTGGGAATGCAGGCACGCATGCGCGTTTCCCTTCCCGCCTAAAGGTGCCATCTTGCTTCAGTCAAATGACAAAGCTAAAAACAGCACACAAAAATGAAAAAATGAACTATGTACAACTGCAACTCCCAGGGGAGGAGGGAGGGTTGTGAGGACTGATTCCTGCTGCTCCTGGAGAACACCTGTTACAGGTGAGTAACTATTCTTTCTCCAGGACCAAGCAGGAAGTCAGTCCTCACATATGGGTGGACTCCCTAGCTCTGGGCTACCAGGAACCCAGGCTGAACAAGAGAACTCCCTCTAGTCCCAGCATCAAAGAAAGGCTTTTCACTGACAGAACCTCCACCGGTAGCCCAACGGAGGGCAGGAGTTGCCTAAACCTCAAAGAGATTCCGGAGTACTGCCTGGCCAAAAGCACTGTCCCTACGGGACTCCCTCTCCAGACAGTAATGGGCCGCAAAAGTCTGTCTTGAAGACCAAGTTGCAGCCCTGCAGATGTCTACCAACGGTACAGAGCGGAGATGAGCCACTGAGGCAGCCATTGCCCTGACACGATGGGCCGTGACCCAACCCTGCAAAGGAAGGTCAGCCACCCTGTAAGCCCAGGTGATACAGTCAGCCACCCAGGTGGACAAGGTATGCTTGGACACATCTAACCCCAAATTATTAGGGTCAAAAGAGATGAAGAGCTGAGTAGCCCTTCCATGTCCCTGCGTATGGTCAAGGTAGAAGGATAAGGCCCTCCTACAGTCCAGGGTATGCAGAACTGCTTCAGCCTGGCTTGCATGAGGCCTAGGGAAGAATGTTGGAAGAACCACCTCTTGGTTAAGGTGGAAGGAGGAGACAACTTTAGGGAGGAACTTTGGATGAGTCCTAAGGACTACCCTGTTCCTACAGAAGCGGGTATATAAGGCCTGTCACAGACCAGGGCCTGAAGCTCACTGACTTGCCTGGCCGAGGTCAGGGCTATCAAGAAGAGCGTCTTCCAGGATAGGAAGCGTAGAGGGCAAGTAGCCATCGGCTCAAAAGGTGGGCGAGTCAGTTGCTGCAAGACCACATTCAACTCCCACTCAGGAGCAGGAGGACAGATTGGAGGCTTGAGCAAAAGCAAGAATCTGAGGAAGCGGGACACCAAGGGGTGAACCGACAGAGAATGTCCTTCCACTAGTGAGTGGTGAGCTGCTAGAGCTGAGAGGTGGACCGAACAGAATTGGACTTAAGTCCCTGATTTGATAAGTGCAGTAAGTACTGAAGCACTACTGGTACAGTACAGGAGAAGGGATCCTCTGTACGTAGCTGACACCACACAGAAAACCTTTTTCATTTGAGAGCATAGGTTTTCCTAGTGGACTGTTTCCTAGAGGCTAGGACAACCTCCTCAACTTCCTGAGGTAGGCCCCAGGGAGCCAAAACTACCCTTGCAGCCTCCATGCCATCAAATTGAGAGCTTTGAGATTGGGGTGCAGAAGGGTACCCTGATCTTGAGAGAGAAGGTCGGGTTGCAACCCCAGAGGCAGTGGGGGATCCACTGCCAACTGAAGCAGAAGTGGAAACCAAGGCTGTCTGGGCCACCTGGGAGCCACCAGCAGGACTGAGGCCTTGTCCTGAAGAATCTTGAACAGAGTTCGGGCCACCAAGGGCATGGGAGGAAACACATACACTAGACCAGGGAATCAGAAAAGCATCTGCTGCTATCCGCAGAGGATGCGGTTGCCTGAAGCAGAACTTTGGCAGCTGTTTGTTGAGAGGACTGGCAAAGAGGTCTATGGATGGAAATCCCCATTTCAGGAAAATCTTCTGAACTACCAAAGGATGGAGCTGCCACTTGTGGGGCTGCAGAATCCTGCTCAACCTGTCTGCCAGGTAGTTCTTCTGGCCAGGTAGATACACTGCCTTGAGGAGCATGTTGTGTCTGAGAGCAAACAAACAAAGGTTCTGTGCCTCGTGACAAAGGAGCCTGGACCCAGTTCCGCCCTGCTTGTTCACATAAAACATGGCTATCTGGTTGTCTGTTTGAACTAGGACAGACTGATGAGCCAGGGTTTGAGAAAAAGCCTTGAGGGCTAACCGAATAGCCCTGAGTTCCAGGAGATTGATTTGCTGTGCTGCTTCCCAGGGAGACCACAGACCCTGGGTGCACTTGCCTAGACAATGAGCTCCCCAGCCCTGCAGGGAGGCATCCGTGGTCAACACCCCTGTGAACCAAGGAATCTGAAAAGGTACCCCTTGTAGTAGATTGGGTGGGTGCAGCCACCAGCTGAGGGAGTTCAGAAATGGTCTGGACACCCTTATCCTGTCTCTGAGGCTGCCTGTGACCACTGAGTCCGAAGGCACCACTGTGCAGGCCTCATATGTAGCCTGGCATTGGGGGTCACATGCACTGTCAAAGCCATGTGACCAAGGAGCCTCAGGCAGAGTCTGGCAGAGACTAGTGACCTGCTGAGAAACTGGTTTGCTAAGTTGATCAGCCTTTGGGCTCTGTCTTCTGGCAAGAATGCCTTTGCCAGCAGAGAGTCCAACCTCACCCCTATGAACTCCAAGTTCTGGGAGGGGAGCAAAGTGGACTTTGCAAAGTTTATGATGAACCCCAAGCTTTGAAGAAGAGCAATAGTTCTGAGTGTAGCCTGTCGGGCCTCCTGGCACGTCTGACCTCTTATGAGCCAGTCGTCCAGATATGGGAAGACAAAGACTCCCTGATTTCGCAGGTAGGCCGCCACCACTGCCAGGCACTTGGTAAAGACCCTGGGAGCGGAGGTGAGGCCAAAAGGTAGTACTCTGTACTGATAATTGTTTCCTCCCACAATGAACCTGAGGTACTTTCTGTGGTCTGGATGAATGAGGATGTGAGTATATGCATCCTTTAGATCCAATGAGCATAGCCAATCGCCCTGCTGGAGGTAGGGCAGAAGTGTTCCAAGAGTAAGCATCTTGAACTTTTCCTTCTCCAGGAACTTGAGGTTTCTGCGATCTAGAATAGGTCGAAGGCCACCGGTTCTTTTGGGTACCAGGAAATACCTGGAGTAGAACCCTCGACCGTGCAAGTGGGGAGGCACAGACTCCACTGCCCTGTCCACCAATAGACCTTGGAGCTCCTGAAGGAGAAGATCTGTGTGCAGGGGAGGCCTTGGAGGCTCCCCTGGGAAGTATGGAGGAGGCAGTTGATGGAAGTGTAGTGCATAGCCCTTGTGGACTATGCTTAACACCCAACTGTCTCCAGTGATGAGTGGCCACTGGTGGGCAAACAGGGCGAGGCGACCTCCTGTGCAGGGCTGGGAGAGCAGGGATGGAGAGGCTATGCCTAAAGAGTCAAAAACCCCCACCCTGCTGAGTGGGAGCAGGGGCCGGAGGCTTGGGGGTCCTCTGCCTACGGGGCTCATTACCCTGCCCCTTGGCTTGCTGACCCTGAGGGGCAGCTTGGGCAGCCTGGTACTGTGGGTACTGTTTGTAGGCAGTGCCCTTCCTCGGGTAAAAGGGCTTTTTACCCGAGCCCTTCTTCTTGTGAGAAGGGGCAGAAGTCTTTCTAGACAGCCTTGTCCTCGTGAGGTGCTCTGTCTCGAGCTGTGCGGCCTTCTCGGTCATGAGCTTGCCAAAAAGGTTCTCACCTCGGAAAGGGACATCGACCAACTTGTCCTGAACCCATGGCTCGAGGTCCGCTGACTGCAGCCATGCATGGCGTCGAGCCGCGATGCTGGCTGCCGCAACATGGGCCGAAGCCTCGAAGCCATTGTAGGCGGCGCGGGACATAAACTTAAGAGCATTCCCGGATCCCCGAGGACAAGGACTTGAACCTCTGCAAAGGTTCCCCAGAGAGACCAGCAGAGAACCCGGCCAGCTCCTTGGCCAGGTCTCGCAAGTACATGCCCATGTACAGCTGGTAAGACTGGACACGGCAAGCAAGCATCGAGCCCTGGAAGCACTTTCTACCAAAACCATCAAGATTTCGGGCCTCCCTGCCAGGGGGCACCGCAGTTTGCATCTTCTGACTTTTCAGGCGATGCATGGTCGATTCCACCACCATGGAATGGTGTGGTAGCTGCGCCTTTTGAAAGCCAGGACTCTTCCGGAGTCGATAGATCGAATCGACCTGCTTGCTAAGAACCGGCGCCGAGGCCAGTGCCTCCCACATCTGGAAGAGGAGCCGTTCCAGCATCGGAGGAACCGGAACAGTAAAGGCCTCCTTCGGAGGAGAGTCGTACTGTAGGGCCTCGAGCTCCTCGGCTCGAGGCTCCTCCTCGGGGTCCACCGGGATAGCCAACGCAGTGGCCATATCCCGGACGAACTCCGAGAACCAGGTATCCTCCGGGGCTCAGACTGCGGTGCGTCCGACGGGACGCACCGAGTCCAGAAGGTGTCGGGGGACTCCTTGTCCTCTGTCTCCCAGGCGGACTTGTCCGATGAGGAATCGGGGTCCGACCGCGCAGGGCCTGTGAGCACCCACCCCGACGCCGAAGGCACCGGCGTCGACGCCCTCGGTCCTGAACGGGAGGTCGAGGGAGACCGCGACCTAGGTCGACCTAGAGCCTTCATGGTCTCGAGTATCGGCTCGGTCTCCGGGGTCGACTTCAATGTCGATGTCCCGGTGGTCGGGGCAGATGCGCCAGACAGGCTGCCCATCAGTGCCTGCTGCTGTTTCATGAAGGCAGACAGTCTGCTCTCCAAGGCTGTCAGCCTGAGACCCAGCTCAGGAGACTCCGCAGCCCCCGACTCGGGCCCCGGCAGCGCCGGGCCCGACGTCGGCTCTCTGGGAGGAAAGTCCACGAGGACTACAGGACTTACGTGTCCAGAAGACTCCGGCTCCACTTGAAGTACTTTGGGAGGCTTCTCTTGTTCCATGGACCCGGGGCGACGGTCGGGGGTCTGAGACCTAGCTCTCGAGGAGCCAGGGACCTCTTCCGACGACGCCTTCCCGAGCCGCTTCTTCCTCTTTCGTTCCCGGTCGGAGGACCCCCTGTCCGAGGAGCCCCGACGGTGCTCGGGATCTGATTCCCGAGATGTCGAGGCCTCAGACGAGGTTCGGGCCCGGCCGGAGGCCGAGTCAGAAAAAAGCCTTTCCTTTTGGTGCTGACGACTTCGCAGTGCCTTGGAAGACATTTTTCCACATGGTCTGCACGTCTTAGGATCGTGGTCAGGACCGAGGCACCGAAAGCAGCAGTCGTGTGTGTCGGTGAGAGACATCAGCTTCTTGCACCGATCACACTTTTTAAAACCACTGGAAGCCACCGGGGAAAAAAGAGTCCCCGTGAGGTCAAAGGACCGGCTTTCCAGGGAAAAAGAAAAAAAGGGCGCGAACGCCAGCCACAAAGGGCAAAAACTGAAAAAAGAAGATCGGGCTCAATACCGGTGTACCGAACCTGGCGGGAGGGGAACCGGCATCGAACCGGAGTAAAAAATAGCGAAGGATTGCCAAAAAATCGAACTATTTTCCAGGATGACTAGGACACACGTCTGGTGGGCTTCACGGAAAAAGAGAGACTGAAGCAAGATGGCACCTTTAGGTGGGAAGGGAACAGCGCATGCGTGCCTGCATTCCCAAAGGCTTTCATGGAAAGCTCGGGAAATGCTCTGCAAGGGCTCCATCGACGTCGATGTTGCCCATATGTAAGGACTGACTTCCTGCTTGGTCCTGGAGAATACGCATCGTTTTGGTCCAAGGAGCATAGCCAATCTCCCTGGCGGAGGTAAGGCAGCAGTGTTTAAAGGGAGCATCTTGATCTTCTCCCTCACCAGAAACTTGTTTAAGTTTCACAGGTCTAGTATGGGCCTGAGGCCCCCAGTTCTCTTTGGGACAAGGAACTATCTGGAGTAGAAGTTTTCCCCCATAGATGTTTGGGTACAGGCTTCACTGCGTTGTCCCTGAGCAGACCTGCAAGCTTTGAGAGCAGAAGGCTCTGGTGAACGAGAGGCTGCACTGGCTCTTGTGGAAAGAACCTGGGTGATACCTGCTGTGGGTAGAGGAGGTATCCCTCTTACCACATGCAGTACCCACTAGTCTAAGGTGACACTGGCCAACCTGTGCACGAAGAGTGCCAGGCAGCCCCATGTGGGCTAGTAAAAGTCTCCCGGGGGAAGGGAGGCCATGCCTCAGGAGTCAAACATTCCCCTCGATCTGAGCGGGAGCTTGGGGCTTCTGTGCCTTTGGCTTCTGAGCTCCTTGGCTTTGTATTTTAGGGTGAGAACCGCATTGCTGGCCTGAGAAGAGCTGGTAGTGGTGACTGATGAAAGGGCCCCTTTTCCCTCAGGAACAGGGGGCTTTTCCCTGATGGTTTCTTACAGGGAAAGGATGAGGACTTTTTGAAGAGCCTCTGTCGAGTCACCACATCGGCCTCTATCTCAGCTGCCTTGTCAGCCATAGGCTTGTTGAACAGGTTCTCCCCAGTGCAGGCAATGTTGAGCAGCTTGTCGTGGACCCATTGCTTGAAGTCCGAAGACTGAAGCCAGGCTTGGCGTCGGGTACCAATGTTGGCCACTGCTACCTGAGCCGCTGATTCAAAGCAGTCATAGGCCACCCGGGAAAGGAACTTAGAGCAGTCCCTGATCCCAGAGGTCAGGGACTGGAACCATTGGAGGGGTTCCACAGTAAGCCCCACTGAAAACCCGGACAACTCCTGGGTTAGGGCCTTAGTTATATGCCTATGTATAGTTCATAGGCTTGAATCTGGCAACCCAGCATGTAGCCCTGGTAACACTTGCGCCCGAGGACATCGAGGGCTCTAGCGTCCCTTCCAGCAGGAACCGAAGAGTGGGTCTTCTGGATCTTAAGTTTCTGCATGGTTGACTCCACAAGCATGGAATTATGTGGGAGTTAGGGTTTGTGGAACCCAAGGCCCTTCTGGATGCGGTAGATGGCATCGAGGCACCAGCTCACCATCGGCACCAGCTCACCATCGGCACCAAGGCCAGCGTTTCCCACATTCTAAGTAGCAGCCGCTCGAAGATCGGCTGCATGGGCACCATAAGAGTCTCCTTGAGTGGAGACTCATACTAGAGAATCTCCAGTTCCTCGGCGCATGGATCTTCCGCTGCCTCAGTTTACACAGAGGGCTCTGGTCATATCCTTGACAAAGTCATGGAAGGTCACATCTTCTGGAGGAAAATGGTGTCAGGGGAGACAAGTCCAAGGGAATATCTCGGTGCCATTTGGTTTCTGGGGATGCCTCGCCGTCATTCTCCCACTCAGAGTCTAGTAGTGACGATGAATCCAAGGCCCTGTGACTCAAAGTTGAGGCCAGGGCTGAGTGGCCGGCGGCCTCCAGAGGACCTGGGGTCCGAGTTGTGGAAACTAGCTGGGAAGGATCAGATGCCCAGGAAAGGGACCGAGACATTGACCGGTGCAGAGGGCTTACCCGAGGCCGATGGCGCTCAGAGCTCGGTTCGACAACCAGGGACGCCTCTGCATTTGGGGGTCTGGTCATTGCGACAGATGATGCAGATGAACCAGCCATCATTGCCTGCTGTAGGGCCAGGATAGCAGTGATGTTCTGCTCCAAGGCCGCCATTCTGGTTTCAAAGTCAGAAGGCTCCGCAGCTTTTTGGTGCGGGCACAGAGTACCTCGGGCCCAGCACTGGCACTCTAAGTGCATCCTCAATGAGGACGATGGTCAGGAGGAACCTTGCACCGTCTCCATTGGCCAAGGGATCCTTCTTGAGGACCTTGGTAGGGTGCTTCTCGGAGCCACCCAAGTCCCTCTGCGCAGTTATACCGGGTTTCTCCGGTGCAACCTCAGTAGACTTTGAAGATTTTCTCTTCTCTCTCTTGGGGTCAGAGGTCTTCTCAGAGGAGTGTCAACACGGGACTCAGAGGATGCACGGACTTCACAGGAAGTGCTGGGCTTGAAGCTTGGCGTCAGGGAGGCCGGTGCCGAGTCGGACCTGGAGAACAGTTTTTCCTGCAACTCCAACCTCTTTATTGGTTTTAGGCATCATGATTTGGCACAGGTCACAAGAGATGCTGTCATGGTCCAGGTCCAGGCAGTGTAGGCAGCAGTCATGGGAGTCTGTGACTGGCATGGTTTGACTGCAGCAATTGCATTTTTTGAACCCACCGGGGGACATGGTGGGGAACACCCAGATGGGGGTCAACAACCCCCAGGTGAAAAAGCATGTGAATGCCAGTCGAAGCAAGCCTTGATAAAAAAAAAAAAGACAAAAAGGAGCCGAGAATGGTGACAGTGCTGGCTAGAGAAACCGGAACACAAATAAGGAAACTAATTTAAGGATAATTAGCAAGGATTTTTCTGGGGAAACAGGACAGATGTCCATTGGGCTCCACGGAAAAAGGCAGACTGAAGAAGATGGCACTCTTGGGCGGGAAGGAGACCATGCATGTGTGGTAGCATGTCCCAAAGACTTTCTTTGAAAGCTGGGGAAATGCTCCGCGCGGGCTCAGTCGGCGCAGACATCACCCATATATAAGGACTGGCTTCCTGCTTGTTCCTGGAGAATGCCTTACATGTCAAACATATAATGGAGTACTGCCTGGCCGAAGGCACTGTCCCTGCAGGACTCCCTCTCCAGATAGTAGTGAGCTGCGAAGGTCTGGACAGAGGACCAGGAGGCGGCCTGACAGATCTCCACCAAGGGGACGGAGTGCAGGTTTGCCACAGAGGCCGCCATGGTCTGGACGATGTGCGCTGTGACCAGATGCTCCAGCAATAGACCAGCCTGCTCATAAGCAAAGGCAATGCAGTCCGCCACTCAAGTGGACAGGGTATGTTTAGAGACCACTGTCCCCAGCCTATTTGAGTCAGATAGATGAAATTGCTGTGAGGAGCAACTGTGGGTCCGAGTACACTTCAGGTGGAAGGACAAGGCATGGAGAGCCGCCTGCTGGCATAGGGGCATGGAAAGAATGTAGGTAACACCACCTCCTGGTTGAGGTGGAACAAGGACACCACCTTTGGGAGAAACTTGGAGTGTGTGTGGAGCATGACCCTGTTATTGTAGAACCTCGCATAAGGTGGGTGAGCCACCAGGGCCTGGAGCTCGCTGACCCTATCCATGACCCTGCAAGCAGAGGTGAGCGCCACAAGGAAGACCACCTTTTAGGATAGATACTTAAGGTGACACGAGTTAAGAGATGTGGAGGGTCTAGGGGGAGGCTGGGGGCAGGCCACATGCTCTAGCAGCGTAGCCGCAGACCTCGCTACTCCGACCTCCACCTCTGTTGTGAGACGGAACTCCTAAGATAAGGAGGAGCTCTTCTCCAGACCCCCACTTGCCCGCAAGTCCCGCTCTACCGACTAGGTCTCATTGGCGCATCCACAGCAAATTCCAGCATCTGAGACCATCCCACACCAGATTCCACATACTAGGCATTGCTGCCTGGCCAGTATAGTGCTATGTTGAAGAGGCTTTCCCTTTCTGCCACCAATTCTAGCCAAAAACGCAGATTTGAGGGAACAAACCCATAGGAAAAGAAAAGAAATAAAACTAAGCTAGAGGAAAATAAAAAGAATAAGGCTTTTCTTTTCTCTATTTTATTTTTTTGCTTACAGTAGACTTTGGGAGGCAAGCACTGTTAACTACCGCTAATGAGACCCGCGGCTCAGAGAAGAGACGCTGTGGGGAAACAAATTGAGACTTTTAGGCTGCCCAGAGTAATGGTGCGCTTTTTCCCATGCCATGGACAGAAACCCCGTGCACCACGTGGCTTCCCGATGCACACACGCTGTCTCGCCTGACCAAAATCCTAGGGCCCTGAACTGCCCTCTGAGCAGCCTGCTCCTGGAAGCCCCGATAGCCTTTACCTGGTGCCAATACATTCACGCTTCTGGATTGCTGAGGGAATCCTCTACTGCTCAGCCACTCAAGGATTTCCAAGCATCCGCGCTCAGCATCCAACCTCCTGCTTCGACAAAGAGGCAGGGCTGGTTGGGTTTATGGTTTAATTGTTTTTACTCTGTCCTTTTTCTCCTCTTTCCTGTTATTTTATGGTGTTCCTTTTTCTATGATTTGCGGCGCTTGACCTTTTGTTTTATTGTAAACCGCTTAATGTTTCGACAAAGCGGTCTATCAAGTGATGGAATAAAGATAAAGACTCCCTCTCTCGCAGCGGACTCCTCACCCTGGAACATGTTTGGGAGCCACTTTATTTATTTATTTATTTAACATTTCTTATATACCGCGCTATTTGTCATCAGCGCGGTTTACATCAAAACAATAGAACACTTGACCATATACATTGGCCGTCGTTTACATAAAACGGGGAGTTAACATGGATGAGAACTTGGGGAACTATTTACATTCAGGTTTCTAGCAAACTTAGGAAACTATGTACAAATCGATTGTATTACATATTAGGTATGATTAGAGTGTTTTACATCATGTAGCGGCTGTATGATATAGTGAGGGTGTGTGGGAGGTAATGGGGTATCGGGATGGCTATAATGTAAGAGAAAAAGGTGGTGTTTGAGGGCTTTTCTAAATTGAATAAGGTCTCTAATAGCTCTAAGTGTGGGGGGGAGTTTTTTCCAGCATACGGGGGCATAGTTCCTGAAAGCCCTATTGGTGGTGATCTGGTTGAGTTTTGCGGATTCAATTGGTATAAGTAGCATGTTGGCAGCCTGGGATCTCCTGGATCTGTTGTCTGGAGAACGCGTTATGAGGTCGGAAATGGATGGGGGAGCTATCATATTGAAGGCCTTGAAGGTAATGAGGAGGGTTTTGTACAGGATTCTACTGCTTATGGGAAGCCAGTGTAGTTCCTTTAGAATGGGGGAGATGTGGTCGACCCTTGAGGTTCCGTAGAGCACACGGGCTGCCGCATTCATGGCTAGCTGTAATGGTTTGAGGGAGCTCTTTGGAAGGCCATGTAGAACTATGTTGGCATAGTCGAAGTGCGGTGTGACTAGTGCCTGGAAGATGGTGCGGAAATCCGCGGATTCCATCATGGGCCTAAGATGCCGTAGGGTTTTTATCTTGAAATAGATGGTCTTGACAGTGCGTTTGATATGATCCTTGAAGTTGAGTTGTTGATCAAGAATTACCCCGAGATATCGTATGTTGGATTTGATTGGAAGTTCCGCGTCTCTGACTTTGAGTGTTGGTGGCGGAGAGAAGGCTTTATTCCTTGTGATCATTAGTACTTCCGTTTTCTTGAAGTTTATCCGGAGGTTCTGAGTGAGTAGCCAGTCAGTTATTGTGTTGAAGCAGTCAACTAGCACTGTATAGTCGGGACAATTGATGACAATGGGTGTGAATAGCAGGACATCATCGGCATACATAAGACACGATATGCCAAATGAACGGGCAATGTCACAGATTGGTTGCATATAGATGTTAAAGAGCAACGCGGAGAGGGAGGATCCTTGGGGGACACCTTGGTGCTGTTGGAAAGGTTCGGAGGTGGTGCTTTGAATCCGGACTTGTTGACATCTGCCTTCGAGGTAGGATTTACACCAGTCCCACGCTTGATCTCGGATTCCCTTTTCATGTAGCCGGGTGAGGAGCTGCAGGTGGTCTACGGAGTCAAACGCTGCTGATATATCAAGGAAGATTAGTGCCTTTAGACCAAGGCAGTTCTCCACCGCTCTAAGCTCGCTCCTTAGGGCCAGGGTGGAGTCTTTTTTTTTTTTTTAGGCACTAGACTAACCTAAGAAAAATAAAGCCAAGTAATGGAAAGTAAATTAACAAGGACAAAATCCCAACTACTCTCCTTAGTTGTTCCTTCAGTGAATCAGCACCCTGGCTCACCACCTCCTCCAGCTGCTTGGAGACCGAGCTTATTGAGAGTTGCTGAGTGGTGCCTGCAGTATAAAGTGCACCAATGTCATCAAAAAGATGACATGCTCAGTCTCCGAGCTGCTGGAAAGGTGCACTACCCAGAGGTGCGGGACTGAACTGGAGGAACGATAAGGAAAATGAATTTCAACCATAGACCAGATGGCCTAAGAGACTGAAGTGAAGAACATAAGATATGCCATACTGGGTCAGACCAAGGTCCACCAAGCCCAGTATCCTGTTTCCAACAGTGGACAATCTAGGTCGCAAGTACCTAGCAGTTTCCCCAAAGGACACAGGTTCCACAATGCTTGAATTGGGGCAAGTAGTGGGTTTTCCAGGTCCTCTTTATTAATGGTTTATGGACCTTTCCTCCAGGAACTTGTCCAAACCTTTTTAAAACTCAGCTACTCTAACAGCTTTTATTACATCCTCCGGTAACGAATTCCAGAGTTTGATTACGTGTTGAGTGAAAAATATTTTCTGTTATTAGTCTTAAATAGGTTACACTATAGCTTCATTGCACGTCCCCCAGTCTTTCTATATTTTGATGGCATAAAACAATTGATCTACGTTTACCCATTCCACTCCACTCAATTTATGGACCTCTATCATATCTCCCCTCTGTTCCAGGTTGAAGAGCCCTAACCTTTTTAGCCTCTTCTCATAGGGGTATCCTTCCATCCCCTTTACCATTTTGTTGGCTCTTCTCTGTACCTTTTCTAATAACGCTATATCCTTTTTAAGATATGGCGACCAGAATTGTACACAATATTCAAGGTGCGGTCGCACCATGGAACGATTCAGAGGCATTACAAAGTCCTTTATTTTATTCTCCATTCCTTTCCTTATGATTCCTAGCATTCTATTTGCTTTCTTGACTGCCGCTGCACGCTGGGCGGAGAGCTTCAGCATGTTATCCATGACGTGCATGCAAATATATCTCATGCATATTCATTAGGGCACAGGCTACTTTGTACTGAACTGAGAGCTTGTGTGTTTTGGGCTTCACCCTGCTGGTTGGTGAACATAACCCACTGGACTAGACTGGAGGAAATACAGGAAAGAAAATTATTAGGTTAGGTCTAATTTCACCTTCAATGTTGATAGCCCAGGGGTCTCCAACTCCAGTCCTGGAGGTTCCGCAAACCAGTCAGATTTTCAGGATGTCCCTAATGAATATGCATGAAATATATATGCATGCATGGACCCCACTATATTCAAATTTCTCATGCATATTCATTAGGGACATCCTGAAAATCTGACTGGTTTGCGGAACCTCCAGGACTAGAGTTGGAGATCCCTCTGCTAGCCTCTCCTTGGAGGATGTTTGTGCAGAGAGTTTACAAATGATGTGAGACAGATCCATAAGAAAATGCAAACTACATTCAAATAAAGCCAAAAAGTATCCTGTACATAACCAAGCATTTTCTTTATCAGTGATTCTAGAATGCTCTCTGCTCATCTCTGTGCTTTTTCTTTTTTTAAAAAATTTTTTCCTCCAGTCAAAGGAGCTACACAAGGGGGCGATGATATTATGTGCTATGGGGATGGAATTCTCTCTCGGAGCTCAGAAAAGCCTGCAGTATTCTAGCTTTTCTTTTTTTTTTTTTTTTTAATTTATATTTTATTAAGATTATACAAAAATATACATAGGCAACATAATTATCACAAGAAAAAATAAGAAAACAAACCTAGTCCACATCACGGGGAGTATCAGCAAGTGTCAGAGCTGAAGACCTAAATTTCAAAACTCTATTACTTACAATGCTAAATAGAAAAAAAAAAGAAGAAAACAATCAGATTGCACATTTATACATCTGCTGTTTCCTGTGGGACTAAACCTTTTAGAAATGCTTCTAAAGACCCGACATCAGTGAAAACATACTTAGTACCCCCAAGTGTGACCAGGCATTTGCAAGGAAACTAAGAAAAATGTTGCGCCAGCAGCAAGTACCCGTGACTTAAGAGTCAAAAAGGCCCTGCGCCTAGCTTGAGTTTGCCTGGACACATCTGGAAACATATTAATTTTCCCCCCACAAAAATCAGCATTCTTATTTCGCATAACAGTATTTTTATCATTTTCCGAGGAAAAGGACACCAGGAGCGTAGATCTGGTCTCAATTAAATCTTGAGAAGATTCTATAAAATTAGTAACATCAAGAGAATCTAAAGCTACTGTTGGAACTGCAGCTTGCCGTCCACCAGAAACTAGTGGTACTGTCTGAGGCAAATAATACATTCTCGTAATTAAAGGCTTAGTATTTACCTGATACCCCAATATTTCTATTAAGTAGTTATCAAATAAAATCTGTGGTGATAATCTAGAACAAGGAAAATTTAAACATCTGACATTTACCGCCCGCAGACTATTCTCAAGTAGTTCTTGCTGAGTATGCAATATCAAGCTATCCTTCATAAAAGACAAATTAGAAGACTGTAGCAAGGAATATTGCACATCTAGTTTCTGACACTTATTGTCTAAAGCAATAATCTGGAGATCATGTTGAGTCATCTTAGCTACTGAGTCCCGTGAAAAATCATTAATCTGAGTTGCAACAGAAGATAAAGAGCGTTCAATCTGGGAGAGAACACACCAAATATCAGACAAAGAAACAGTCTGAATATCCTCAGGAGAGACAGATGCGCCATCACGTTGAGCCCCTCTGGAAACCACTGGAATCTGAAGGACTTGGGGCAAAGAAACTGCCGCAATGTCCGACAAACAGCTGGATAAAAGCACTGATGTTAGTTCCAGACCCCAGGGATGCACTTCCTCCACAGGCGAAGAAGTCACTAGATGGCAATTCTTTACATTAGCATGTGGGGCAGAGTTAAAACCCCCTAATGAACTAGAGGAGCTATCAAAAGAGACCGGAGACTTAGGAACAGCAACAGGCAATTTCCCATCCCCAGAAACAGATACAACATGCTTATCCATAGGGCCAGAAATCTTAACAGCCTTATCTGGGTTGATAGTACTCACATTTAACGTCTTACGTTTGCCCATTCCAAGCCTCCGGACTCAATGCTCCTCGTGCGCCACGTGCGCTTAAGGGGCGCACAAGGGGCCTAATCAAACCCCTTTAAACGCACCCCTTCAAACGCAACCGCGACCGCGCAACCGCGGTACAAGCCGCGGATTTCAAGCCCCGAAGATGACGTCGGGACCAGGCACTGCGTCACACCGCTGCTCTGGAAGACCAGGCTCCCCCAAACTCGCAGGATAGACGCAGGACACGTTCAGGCAACAACTCAACTCCTCACATCCACTCCCGAAGTGCAGATCACAGCCGCCTCCTTTTCAAGCCCCGGAGATGACGTTGGGACCAGGCACTGCGTCACACCGCTGCTCTGGAAGACCAGGCTCCCCCAAACTCGCAGGATAGACGCAGGACACGTTCAGGCAACAGCTCAACTCCTCACATCCACTCTCGAGTATTCTAGCTTTTTCTGAGGCTACATGGGTCACGCCATATAACTACCCACTCAGTCTTCGTCTGTGCTTTTGCCTGCACATGTGTTTCATATCTGTTAACTTCGAACATACTGAAAGATCTCTCTTCTACCCGTGGCCTACTTCTCACTGGGCTACTAAATAACTGATCTCAATCCTTGACTTTTAATTCTCTAAATTCAAAACAAATAAGCACACACATACAGAGTTATATAAAAACATTACTACTTAAGACTTTAAGGGGAGGGAGCCCACAGTCCTGCAAACTTACACAGTTCCTGTAAGTCCCCTCACCTTCGCTAGGCCAGAGCACCTCATTTTATTAGGGAAAAACTATTACATGGTACAAATTCAGCTCTACGTCAAGCTTTGCTTATATACATGATATAGGTCAGAGAACAGACATTCGCAGCTCCAGCATTTTTGAAAACAAAAGCATTCTGTCTCGTTCTCATTTGTCATCGCAAAGTACAACCTTGGCTTTTATAAACACATCTCTCTGCAAGCTGCTAGGCTTCAGACCGTCAGCAACATTATAAACTACTCTCCATATTAATCCTTTCAGAGGGTCCTGGTACCCCATTTTCAGTTACTTTCAACAGTACCACCTCTGATTCTGGACAGAATTACTATTAAACATGTCCAAGTCCTAAATAGACAGACAAATAAAATAAATCTTCTGCCACAGTGGGGATGCCTTCCACTCAACTTCACTAGTCTTGAAGAACTACAAAAAGGGACTGCTACAACTGGAAGTAGATCTAAACTTGCGTGTATAATTTTCTGGAATAAATGATAATTACACTTACCTGGCAATTGTAGTTCCTTGAGTTACGACAGTTCAGTCCTCTACCTCTGGGTTGTCAATCTCCTCCTGCAGCTAGGAGACTGGTATGTCAGAACAATGACATCACTGGATATAGCCTGCTGCACTCCCACTCGCATCCCAGTGTGAACTATAACAAAGCAGACTCAAAGGAGCAACAAAATAAGTAGCTAATCATAAAGACCAATACCTCTGAAGGCTATGTACTCCCCCCCCCCCCCGACAAGGCTTTCATACGACCTGCCCCGTCATCGAGAAGGAAACAAAGCACAAAATGAAATGCAGACTCACCTGTAAATATCTGCCGCCTGCCACGAACAGAGAATCCCCTGACACATCCGGGCGGGAAGGAGGACTGAACTGTCGTAACTCAAGGAACTACAATTACCAGGTAAGTGTAATTATCATTTCCTTATCATTCCTCCAGTTCAGTCCTCTACCTCTGGGATGTACCAGAGCAGTGATTAATGGGAGGGACCCTTCCAGCCGGCAGATAAAACCGCCGTGCCGAAACGAGCATCCGAGGCAGCTGCCACATCCAGACGGTAATGCTTGCTGAACGTGTGCAGTGTGGACCAAGTGGCAGCTCTGCAAATGTCCGCCGGCGGAAGCAAGGCATGCTCCGCCCAAGACGTCGCCTGCGCCCTAGTAGAATGCGCTCTGAGCCCCACGGGCGCAATACGCCCTTGAAGCAAGTAAGCAGACACAATCGCTTCCCGAAGCCAACGGGCGATGGAGGCCTTAGCCGCCGCCTCCCCTTTGCGCACGCTGCCAAACAGAACAAACAAGCGCTCCGACTTCCGGAACGGCTCTGTGACTGTCAGATACCGACGTAATACTCTCTTCACGTCCAGCCGCCGAAGACCACGATCCGAGGCGGTATCCCCCAAGGCCCCCAGAACGGGCAAACAGACGGCCTGGTTCAAATGAAAGGGAGACACCACCTTCGGCAAAAAGGACGGAACCGGCCGCAACACCACCTTTTCCTTGGAAAAAGATAAGAAATGCTCTCGGCACGATAAAGCCTGCAGTTCGGAAACTCTCCGCGCAGAACAAATAGCCACCAGAAACACCGCCTTCAAAGTCAAATCCTTCAACGATGCCCGACGCAAGGGCTCAAAGGGGGACCCGGACAGCGCCGTGAGAACGAGATTCAAGTCCCATGGCGGCACATGCACTCGATGGACCGGGCGCAACCGTGAAGTCGCTCGGAGAAAACGACCCACGTCAGGATGGGACCCTAACGGTACGCCATTGACCTTGCCACGATAACAGGAAAGAGCTGCCAGTTGAACTCGCAAGGAACTAGCCGCGAGCCCTTTCTCAAAACCGTTCTGAAGAAATTCCAATATCCTCGACACGGAAGCCGAACAGGGCCGAACCTGGCGGGACATACACCAATCTTCAAAGATACGCCAGACACGCACATAAGTAAGGGAAGTGGACTGCTTCCGCGCCTTCAGTAACGTCACGACCACCGCCGACGAATAACCTTTCTTCAGGAACTTAGCCCTCTCAAGGGCCAAACCGTAAGCGAGAACTGATCCACTTGCGGCATGACCAGAGGCCCCTGAAGTAAGAGATCCGCCCTCGACGGCAATCGCCAAGGATCCCCGTCCAGGAGCCGGATGAGATCGGCGTACCAAGGACGCCGCGGCCAATCGGGTGCCACCAACAGCACCCTTCCGGCATGCGCCTCGATCTTCTGGAGCACCCGGCCTATCAGCGCCCAGGGTGGAAACACATAAAGAAGCCCGTTCGACGGCCACTGACGGAGCAAGGCGTCGATGCCCTCCGACATGCGCTCCCGACGCCTGCTGAAGAAACGGCCGACTTTGGCCGATTGAAAGGTCGCCATGAGATCCATGAGCGGAGTTCCCCAGCGCCGAACTATCCGCCGGAAAATCTCGGGATGAAGCTCCCACTCCCCGGCATCCACCTGAACTCTGCTGAGGAAGTCCGCGGTGACATTGTCCTTGCCGGCAATGTGCGCCGCCGAGAACGCGGTCAAGCGAGGCTCCACCCACGCGAACAACTCGTCGGCCTCTGCCTCCATCGCGGCACTTCCGGTGCCGCCCTGGCGGTTGATGTACGCTACCGTCGCCGAGTTGTCGGACAGGACACGCACCGGCTGACCGTGCACGGACCCTTCGAACGCCTGAAGACCCCGAAACACCGCCCGAAGCTCCAAACGGTTTATCGCCCACGAGGCTTCCAGGGGAGTCCAAAGCCCCTGCGCAAATTGGACCCCGCAGTGGGCTCCCCAGCCCCTCAGACTGGCATCCGTCAGCAGCGGAATCCATTTCGGCTGTTCCAGTGGCAGACCTGCCGCCAGGGACGATGGGCGCAGCCACCAACGAAGAGAGTGCCGCACCTTGCCCGGGCAAAGAAGACGCTTGTTCAAGGAATCCCGCTGATGCGACCAACGACGGAGCAAAGCCCTCTGAAGAGGACGCATATGAAAGCGAGCCCACGGCACGGCTTCCAGTGTCGCTGCCATGGTGCCTAGCACCCGCAGGTAATCCCATGCTGACGGCGCCGCCACCGACAGAAAGCGCCGCACAAGGGCCCGCAATCCCTCGGCCCGCAGGCGCGGGAGAAACACGCGACCCTCCTTCGTGTCGAACCGGACACCCAAGTATTCGAGATCCTGAGACGGCTGCAGCCGGCTTTTGGTTGGGTTGATCACCCAACCCAGGTCTTGCAAGAAACGAACTACGTGGTCCGTTACCCGGCGGCTTTCCTCCGCGGACTTGGCCCGGATCAACCAATTGTCCAGATAAGGATGGACCAGGATCCCTTCCTTGCGCAACGCCGCCGCCACCACCACCATAATCTTGGTGAACGTCCGCGGCGCCGTTGCCAAGCCGAACGGCAACGCCGGAAACTGATAATGCCCCCAAGGAAGAGCGAATCGCAAAAAACGCTGGTGAGCTTCTCGAATGGGAATGTGCAAATACGCTTCCGACAGATCGAGAGACGTCAAGAACTCGCCCTGCCGAACCGCCACTATGACGGAGCGCAGCGTTTCCATCCGAAAGTGTGGCACCCTTAAGCATCGATTCACACCCTTCAAGTCGAGAATGGGACGCAGCTTGCCGTCCTTCTTGGGCACCACGAAATAAATGGAGTAGCGACCCATGCCGTATTCGGCTCTGGGAACCTGCACCACGGCGCCTAACCGCATCAGCCGTTGCAAGGTTTCGCGAACGGCCACCGTTTTCTGGGGACCCCTGCAAGGAGACAGAACAAAGGAATCCCGAACGGGCCGCGCAAACTCCAGGGCGTAGACTTCATTGGGGCTTCCGCGTGGCGGGCCCTGGGTTACCAGAGAAGCCTCTGTTCGCTCCCCGAAACCCACGAAAGCCCTGGCCTCTGGAAGAGAACCGCCCGCGCTGAAAAGTACCGGGACGGGTCGAGCGAAACTTCCGAAAGTCCCGAAACTGACCACGACCGCTTTGTCCGGGCTTGGGCGGCTTCGGCTTGTCCTCCGGCAGGCGACCCGCCTTGGACTCCCCGAGATCCTTCACTAACTTATCCAAATCTTCACCAAACAGCAACCCCCCCCTTAAAGGGGAGCTTGCTGAGACGGGACTTGGAAGAACCGTCCGCAGCCCAATTGCGAAGCCACAAGGACCGTCGCGCAGCCACCACGGAACCCGTACTATTGGCTAGCGCCCTAATCAGATCATAGTGGACGTCGGCGAGGAAAGCCGCCCCGGACTCCAAGCGATCCAGCTCCTTGAGCTCCTCCGGAGCGACGTGCGACGATTGGCGAAGCCTTTGCGCCCAGCGCAAACACGCCCGGGCCACCCAAGCTCCGCAGACGGAGGCCTGAAGCGAAATAGAATCCGCTTCAAAAACCTGCTTTAAAAGGCCATCAATCCTACGGTCCTGTGCATCCTTCAAGGCCGCACTGCCTTCCACCGGAATCGTGGTCTTCTTCGTAACAGCGGAGACCACCGCGTCTATGCGCGGCGTTCGGAACCTCTCCTTAGAAGCATCCGCCAAGGGATATAAGCGAGAAAGTGTCCGAGTTCCCCGCAGACCCGCTTCCGGCTTGTCCCATTCGTCTTGAATCATCTTCTCCACCACACGGTGCAGCGGGAAGACCACCTGTGTCTGCCGAACCGCCTGGATGACAGGATCCTCCACGTCCTCCTCTGGCGCTGCTGGCGGCGTGAGGTTCAAGACCTGCAAGGTTTCCGCAATCAAGGCAGGCAACTCGTCCCTGCGGAACACCCGAATGATTTTAGCCTGGTCCTCGGGCTGTGGAATCTCACCTTCTTCCAGGTCCTGGGACCCCTCATCAGGATCCCATTCGGGATCGTCCGCCTCCCGCCAGGTCCTGTCCCCGGGCTCGGTCATCTTTGCCCGTTTCGGGTCTGGGGGGTCCGCGCCCAACCCACCCTCCGTCAGCAATGGCGGAGGAGGGGCCACCGGCGACCCCGAACGCGGTCTCTTACCTTGCTGCCGCAAGCAGAACGCTTGATGCATCAGGAGCACAAACTCCGGACTAAAGACCCCGATGCCGGACTCCTGATCGGAGAGAAGCCCCCCCCAGAGGGGCCGGCCACCTCCTCCGACCCCCCCTCTGGCGTTAAAAGGTGCGCAGGGGTCGGCTCTACCACCACCGGCGTGACCTGCGCCTCCGCTACCTCAGGGGCCTCTAGCTGCATCTCCACAGATGAGGAGAGGGCGGCACAACCCCTACACACACCTGTGTCGGCGACAGTGCCCCTCCGAGTGCCACAGACGAGGCACTGAGGCCTGGTAGCCATCAGTAGAAGCTAATAGGGAACTGCACCCAGGAAACAAGCAGTCCTGCACAGAACACAGCTAGCAGAAGCACCCACCAGGCCTTCGAGTATTGATGATGTCTGAAGAAGAGAAAGTGCCAACAGAAGCACTTCTCTCAGCGCCCCCCCCCCCCCGCGATCGCGAAGGGCCGAACGAGGGAGCAAAATAACAAAGGAAACCAAAAGGCACCCGCAACGAAAAATAAATGAAAAATAAACGAAGGCAAAGGAAAACTCAAAGAAAATCGCTAACAGAAAGGAAAACAGCCGCCACGCGGCTGCAACGCGGTCCCAAAGATGGCCGCCGCACTGCAAAACCAAAGGGCGCCAAAATCCCGACGCTTCTCAGCGCCGGCTAACCTAAACGGCCTGGCTAAGTAAGCTGCCGGATGGCGGCGAAACACTTACCGCACCGGACAGGACATCTGCACAGAGCGTTGCAGATAGCAGGAACCCCGGACCCCGCCAGAGAAGTGTATCCCCGCAGCGATGCTGCCGCGGGACACAGAGACAGCAGAAGTGTGCGCACCGTCTCAGGGAAGGACTCACCCCCGTAAAGTCCGGGGGGTGAGGCTTCCGGGTCCAACGGGAGAGGGGAGAGGACTCGTACTGGCCTGAGTCAGAACCCCCAAGGAAGAAAAGACCTGACCCTGACAGGGGGTAAGAAAGCCTGCCTTCCTCCACAGCCGTGTGCAAGAAACAGCCTGAATACAGGCCTAGCACTGCTGAGGTTCCTGTCTTTTTTTAAAGCCACAGCATCCTAATACCCAAACAGACTATTAACTACACTAAACCCTTATTGCTCCTTATCTATTCCTCCAAAGAGCCTCTCCCTAAGGCTCGTCAATTCCTCCTGCTGCAAGGAGACTGGTTACACTGGGATGCGAGTGGGAGTGCAGCAGGCTATATCCAGTGATGTCATTGTTCTGACATACCAGTCTCCTAGCTGCAGGAGGAGATTGACAACCCAGAGGTAGAGGACTGAACTGGAGGAACGATAAGGAAACTCTAAATCTTGGAGTAAAAGTGGACTCCTTGGGGTTAAAGCTGGTAAATCTGTGTATTTTAGAATTAAGTGTTTTTGCTATGTCAGTCAGGTCAGTACCACCAGTGAGCAGAGTATACCTTAGCATAAAACATATAAAATAAGAGTAAATAGACTTTGAAATAAATTTACTAGAGAGCTTTTCATTTAAATCAAATCAGAGTTTAGCTTAACCTAGAAAGTAAATTGGTAAGCCTTTACTTTAGAAGCACAGGACAGGGCACTGTGTAGCAGCCAACTATTAATAAGTCTTCTTTCCCTCCCTCCCCAACTTCCCACCCACCCCTGGGATAATCATAGCTTTATAAGTGCTTAAACCTCCTAAAGGAAAGGAGGTTCCCATATTGACTCTCAGGTGCAGCTGTTTATCCTCATCAGGTATACATTAAAGACCTGAGATTAATTAATCTTGAGGTGAACAAAGTCCATTAAACGTATTAGGTATAGTTTTATTAGTATAAGTATCCCCAGCAAAACCTAAGTAAACAAACAACTTAAATACCTAAAACGAAATTAGATCTTACCTGCTAATTGTCTTTCCTTGAGCTTTCTCCGGGCCAGTCCAGGGAAAGGTAGGGTTGTCAATCCCCCATAGCAGCTGAGGACTGATGACTTCAAGTTTTCTTGAGAGGTGAAGCCACTCCCCCTGCCAGAAATCCAGCAGTCTCCTACTGACAAAGCAGCTAAAATGAAAGAACTGAGAAAACACAGATTAATTCTGGAAAAACTGATAACATTCCATAGCCCCTAAAAACCTTGAAGCTCGCAATACGCTTCCTTGGTGTTCACATTATGAGCCGTTCTTTTCCTCTTTTTTTTTTTTTTTTTACAGATACCGAGAAGTTCTGCACCGAGGGAAAACCTAGAAGCCCCACACCGCTCCCCTCGCAGCCGAAGACGCAGATATTACGGAACTCTTATAGATATAGGACCAAGCGCCCGGAACGCGAAAAGGGTGGGACCCTGGACTGGCCCGGAGAAAGCTCAAGGAAAGACAATTAGCAGGTAAGATCTAATTTCGTTTTCCTTATCGCTTCTCCGGGCCAGTCCAGGGAAAGGTAGGGCAGTACCAAAGCAGTACCTATACTCGGGAGGGACCCGCCAGACCTGCGATAAGAGCCGAGGAACCCACTTTCGCATCGTCTTGGGCCTGTACCTCCAACCGGCAATGCCTCGCAAAAGTATGCCACGAAAATCACATCGCCACACTACAGATCAACTGGTGGAACGAAAGCATATTCTGCCCAGGACGTCGCCAACGCTCGAGTTGACAGAGCTCGCAAACCGACTGGAGGTGAAATGCCCTGAGCAGCGTAAGCTGCTCCAAGAGCTCCGCGAACCCAATGCGCAATGGTGGACGTCGACGCGGATTGGTTCTGCCGAGGACTAGCAAACTGCACAAAAAGCCTATCCGTCGTCCGAAACGGTTTCGAAACCCGAAGATAAGTCTTTAAGACACGCTCAAGATCGAAATGTCTGAGAGGCCGATCCCGAGAGGTCGTGGAGACCTGAGAAAATACCGGGAACACCAGTGACTGGTTAACATGAAAAAACCGAGAGCACTGTTTGGGAAGAAAGAAGGTATCGTCCGTAGCAAAACCCGTTCCGGGAGAAACTGATGAGAAGGCCCTTGACAGGACAGAGCCTGCAAAACCGAAATGCGGCGTGCCGAACATAAAAATATATCAGTAAGGCCGCCTTCCCAGAACACTCCCGAAAAATGTGAGAGCAAAGGGAATGCAAAGGCGCCCGTGACAAAGCATCCAACACTATATTCAAAAACCCAAGGAGAGACCATGGGACGCACTGCCGGACGAAGAACTTGCGCCGCTCGCCAAAAAACGATGTATGTCCGGATGCGCCGAAAGAAGGCGACGCTGAACAGATCCCCGAAAACAAGAGAGCGCGGCGATCCGAACCTTAAGGGTACTAAGCTCCAACCCTGCGTCCCAGCCATGCTGAAGAAAGAGGAGCGACTGAGGCAAAAACGACTCCAGCGTAGAAGCATTGTGTTGACCATCCCAAGGTTCGAAAAGACGCCAGATTCGGACATACGCTAAAGAAGTTCCAGGTCTCGTAGCCCGAAGTAAGATGGTAACAACCGAACTGGCATACCCTTTACGGTCCAAGCGAGCCCTTTCAAGAGCCAAGCCATAAGTAAGAAGCGATCCACTCGAGGCATGAGAATGGGTCCCTGAAGCAACAAAGTGATGCGGACTGGAAGAGGCCAGAAAGGAGCCAGGAGAAGACGAAGGAGATCGGCATACCAAGGCCGACGAGGCCAAGCCGGAGCTATGATAAGCACTACTCCGCGGTGTTGCACCATGCGCTGGAGAACTCGACTCAACATCGGCCACGGCGGGAAAAACGTACTAGAGAGAGTCTTGGGACCAGGGCCGCACGATAGCATCTAGTCCTTCGGACATGTACTCCCTGCGCCTGCTGAAAAAAAACGATTGGACTTGGCATTGCTGAAGGTCGCCCCCAACAGAACGTCAGCTGAACGTAAGTCAGCTCCGAGCAACCAATCGTCGAGGTAAGGATGCACCCGAACACCTTCTTTGCGAAGTGCCGCTGCCACCCCAACGATCAGCTTTGTGAACGTCCGCGGAACCGTTGCGAGACGGAATGGCAACACTCGAAACAGGAAGTGACCCTGTGGAAGAGCAAAACACAAAAAATTTTTGATGCGATGCCCTAATGGAAACATGAAGGTAGGCTCCCGTGAGTTCGAAGGACGAGAGAAACTCGCCCGGACGAACCGCTCGAATCACAGCACGTAGCGTTTCCACTCAAAAGTGAGGAACTCGGAAAGTACGGTTTACTTCTATGAGATGGAGCCCGGGACAAAAAGAATCTTCCTGTTTGGAAACCACCAAGTAAAACGAGTATCGACCACAACCGTATTGGTCAGGAGGAACTGGAATTCTCGCTCGCATTTGAAGAAGACGGTCGAGCGACTCCGCAAGAGCTCGGCTCCTTCGACCGGGCGCAGAGGTAGACACTACCAAAGCGGGCGACAAAGAGCATGTAAAATCGAGAGTATACCCCTTCTGAAGCAGCTCTAACACCCAGTTGAAGTTCGTGAGGGCGGTCCAGACCGCCAGAAAATTCCGGAGGCGAGCGCCTACAGGCATGGAAACCTGGACCTGCAGCCCTTCATTGTGGCTTCGTGACGGTAGGTTGGGAGGCACGAAGGTAAGAGTGGGCAAAACCTCTTGCCCCACGAAAGGACTGTCCCGGAAAACGAGTACGGCCCCTGGCATAGGGAGCAAGGCGTGCTCCACGAAATCTACCGGAGTCGCGACCGGAGCCCCGAAAAAAACCTCCGTATCTCTAGATGGCTTAGGCTTATCCTCAGGCAAATGACCCCTTGCAGATTCGCCGAAAGCTTTCACAATCTTATATAAAGCTTCCCCGAAGAGTAATAACCCGTTATAGGGCAATCTACTGAGTCGCAACGTCGAGGAGATATCCGCAGACCAGCCACGCAACCAGAGAAAACGCCGCGCCGCCACCAGGGACGTCATAGTCGCAGCTGTAATGCGCAGTAAATTATAAAAAAACATCCGCCAGATACGCAGCGGCGGAGTCCAACTTCGCAGAAGTCTCCGCTACCGGAGACGAGTCCCCGGAAGCATCACCGTGCATCCAATGGACGCACGAGACACTTACGCTCCACAAACCACAGAAGGCAGCGCCAATGCAGTAGAATGAAAAGACTACTGAAGCCGAATGTCCAACCTCCTATCCAGCAGGTTCGACAGCGCTGCCGTTCCATCTATAGGGATAGAAGTCTGTTTAGCCACTGCCGAGATGATAGTATGCACCTTAAGCATGCGGAACATCCTCTTCACCTCCTGCGGCAGGGGATACAAGCGAGGGTGGCTGCAGGACATTCCCATTGCGATGCAATCATTTGTCTGAGAATTCTGTGTAGCGGGAAACACCGCAGCTCAGCCTCAATGCCCGGCAACAATGGATCCTCCAAGGGTTCCTGAGCGGCAGCAGGGAGAAGCAAGGGAAGTGCTGCCAAGGATGGTGAAATAAGCGCTGACAGCTCTTCTGAACGAAAGATCCGAAAAATATTGGCATGCAGACCCGGAGCAATCTCCCCTTCTTCCAATTCCTCTGCTTCCATCACCAGATCTGGCGTAGCCAACACTTCTGTGCCTCCTAGATTCAACAGAACTGAAGGCAGAGAAGAAAAAAAGGATCCAAAGGGCCCTTAAGAACATGGTGAGTCCGAGAAGACCCGTTACCTGGGTCCTCCGGCAGTTGAGCATGCAGAGGAAAAGGGCTAGGACCGGGAACTGCTGAATTGAAATCAGGCTGAGAGGAGGGAAGCAAAAAGCCTTGTGCATTGCAATAATAAATGCAGAGAATTCCTTCCCTTTCAGAAAATACTAGAATTAGTGGACACTCCATTAACAGGTAAAACAGATTAGCTAGGGAAACCTGGGAAAGCAACGGCTGATTCCTCCGATAATGAACAGGAAGGACCGTTCCCGTTTGTGATCCTAACTGAGATAGTATATGTGCATACCGGTACGCCTGTATATGCGTTAGCTCGTAAGCGTTTAAGACAAAAAAACAACTGCATATTGCCACTGTATATAACCCCTTTCTCTGCCTCTTTTGTACCGCAAAGCTTGTGCAGACATTTTTGTTCTGGGGGGGGGGGGGGAAATCTGTCAGTTGAATGTGTAACTAGCAAGTTCACAAGTTCTGTAGGACTGGGTTTTTCCTGGTAGGATCCTTGCAGCAGATACCAATGGCCTTTAGCAGCTCTGACCATGTGACCCGAACCACCGGTGCTAGGTCCCGTTTTGAAAGGGATGTGGCGACCTGATGCCGGAGGCTGTTAAGCCCTGAAACAAATGGCCTCTACAAAGGCTCTAGCCGAGGCCCTTTCAGCTAATCTGATTGTTTAAAGCATTATTCACATCCTGTATGTGCAATACTTAGCCATCTAGGGAACTATTAATTTCGGGAGTCACACATGAAGGGGCTGACCCTTCAAAGCCTTATCCGGACAGCCCACAGGAGGGGAGGGGGCATACAGAGAAGGCCGCTGAGAGAAAGAGAGAGAGACACTGACTTTCTCCACAGAGCACGCTAGCCCTTTGCAGCTATGTAGTTATTTAGTCATTTGCGGTTTGTATTTTTATTTATATATATATATATATATATATATATATAGATATATATATATATTATATATATATATATACATATATATATACATATACACATATATATATATATACACATATATATATATATACACACACACACACACCGCGGAGCAGAAAAAAACGCTGGCAAAGACTGCAAAAGAGGGACGGAATCCGTAGAAGATTGTGTCCTCTTTTTATGCTGCCGGAGCAGATCTGCCGGCACCCTGACTGAGGGCGCCAAAATGGCCGCCCTTCCCGCCCTCTCCGCGGGCAAGGAGGACCCATCTAAGTGAATTGCGGGCTTATCTGCCAAGGGAGAAAAAATGACCCCGACTCCCAGAGAAATGAAATCGCTGTAAAAACCGGCTCCGTGAAAGCCCCGCGGCAAGGAAAAGAACTGAGAGGTTGCGCTGAACGCGCCGACGCGATCGTGACTAAAAATAAAAAAGACAAGCAGAGACTCACCGGATAAAAAACGCTGACCACTCAACTAAGTCCCGCTGCTAGCGGAACCGCAAATACCGGTCAAGCAGTGCAGAGGAATACCTGGGGCTCCCAGGCTCACTCTGACCCCAGAGACGGAGACGGTGACAAGAGGCAGGCTCTACCTCACACCGCAAATGCAGAAGCTCTCCACGTCTCACAATAACTTAAAGGGCAAGCGCACCCCAGTCAACAGAGTTAAAGGACTATAAATTCACTCAGCTCTGCTAGAGCCAAGCATTTTTTCACCGAAAAACAAAGAACGAATTGAAGGTAAACGAAGGCCATGAGGGAGAAATAGGGATTCGATCCTCCTTAGCTGCTGAGGACTGAAAGACTGCTGGATTTCTGGCAGGGGGAGTGGCTTCACCTCTCAAGAAAACTTGAAGTCATCAGTCCTCAGCTGCTATGGGGGATTGACAACCCTACCTTTCCCTGGACTGGCCCGGAGAAGCGATAAGGAAACAGTCTTTTGCATTGAGTGTCACATGTATGATTTTCTCCCAGTTGGTGAGGGGTCTTACATGTGCACTAGGTGCAAGGAGCTCTTTGCTCTGAGGGAATGAGTCCGATCTCTGGAGGCTAGAGTAGCAGACTTGGAGGACATAAGGAAAACAGAGAGATTCAGAGATGAGACCTACAGGAATTTAGTACTGAAGCCCCACTTCCGATAATCGGGCAGCATCCCTGTTGCCATGGAGAAGAGAGGTCACGTGGTAGGAGAGCATCACCCTGGTGTGGCAGGAAGTGATCCTGTAGCTAAGACCTGTCCTCAAGGTGATGTAAAACCCTCACACCCAGGAGGTTTCTCCAGGGCCATGTGTCCACGAGGGAAAGTTTAGGGTAGTTGTTATTGTTGATTCGATCATTAGGCATGGGTGGCTGGTGGACATGAGGATCGCCTGCTAAAATGCCTGCTTGGTGT
Organism: Ichthyophis bannanicus; assembly: GCA_033557465.1. NCBI lineage: Eukaryota > Metazoa > Chordata > Amphibia > Gymnophiona > Ichthyophiidae > Ichthyophis > Ichthyophis bannanicus. Next base: position 542,266,038 of record CM066031.1, on the reverse strand, counting down.
GAAGGTAGCGGACCTCACACGCCAACTAGACAAAGTCTTAAATAGTGCTGGGGAGGAATCTGCTGTCTTGGTACATGTTGATACCAATGACATGGGAAAGTGTGGTAGGGAGGTTCTGGAGGCCAAATTTAGGCTTTTAGGTAGTAAGTTGAAATTCAGAATTCTAGGGCAGGATTGACCGAAATGCTTCCCATTCCACGTGCAGGACCCAAAAGGCAGGCAACGCTCTGGAGTCTCAATGCATAGATGAGACTATGGTGCAAGGAAGTGGGGTTTGGATTCATTAGGAACTGGACAACATTCTGGGGAAAGGAGGGACTTTTCTGAAGGCATGGGCTCCACCTTAACTGGGATGGAACCAGGCTGCTGGCATTAACCTTTAAAAAGGAGAGCGAGCAGCTTTGAAAATAGATAATAGGAGAAAGCTGAAAGTTGCCCAAGAACGCATGGTTCATAATCTATCCTTGAAGGATAGTAGCAAAAGATTGAAGTTAGGGCATATCAATAGAGAGGTTCCAATAAAGACAGAAGTAGCCCAGATGCCCTTAAATACAAAGCAGACAGAGCTTAAAGATTCCAAATTATCCCTGCCTACTGATAACCAGATTAATATGAATAAAATACAACCTCTAAAATGCTTCTATGCAAATGCTAGAAGTCTAAAAAAATAAGATGGGCGAGTTAGCATATATAGCACTAAATGAGAGGTTAGATATGATTGGTATCTCTGAGATATGGTGGAAGGAGGAAAACCAGTGGGACACTGATACCTGGGTACAAACTTTGATTAGTAGCTGGGGAGGGTTCCTGTGCAGGCTGTCAGCTGACAGCCATACGCAAGGACTTATTTCCTGCTTGTTCACAGAAAAAGAGGAGAGATATTGGGCATGGAGGAGCCATGGGAGAGTTGTCAGTAACATGAACAGGAGAAGGATGGCGAGTACAGAGGGTCAAACTGTATTAACGGGAGTGGGTGAAATATTGAAGGGACTAAGTACAGAGAAGCAGTGAGAAAGGGAAATGGGAGAGCTAGGAGAGATGGTCTGGACAGGAAGTAAGAGGAGGAGATGCAAAGTTGTTAGGCAAGTGAAAAATTAAAAGGAGGCAGAGCTAGAAAAAGGGTGAAATTTGAGCGGACAGAGGCAGAAAAGAAAAATGGAGGAAAGAGCTAAAAGGGAAAGATTAGTGTCAGAGAGAGTGGAAAGAAAGTTAGCAGAAGAGACTGGGCCCATAATGACTGGATGGAAAGAGAAAATGTCCAAAAGGTAGAAACAAGTACTTTATTTTGAATTTAACAAATGGATTTTTTTTGCTTTCTGAAACGTGCATCGTAGATGTCTTTTGTTCAGTAAAAGAGGAAATGCATTTCTATTTTTTATTTCTCTAGTGTTGTGGCACATGCAGTGTTTGATTTCTTAAGGTTCCAAGTTCAATTTTGGCTTCATAGTTCCATTTCTAGATTTGTGATCCCTGGTTCTGTATTCAGCAAGAGCCTATGTTTTGCATATGACAGACTAGTTACTTTAGTGTATAGTTTCTGCTGCAGCAACAAAAACCCTAATGCTTCTTTCACCATGTGGTTCTTACTAGGTTTGAGCAACATGGTGAAAGTATGTATCATCACTCCTATGACAAACACCCAGCAGATCACAAGACATACAAAAATAGATAAGAAGTAATTAGACCTTACCTGCTAATTGGTGTTCCTGAAGGAACTCCAGTCCAGTCCCTTCAATCTGGGTATTGTGCTCCACTTCCAGCAGCTTTGGAGACTGAGCTCACCAATGATTTGCTGACCCTCTGGTATATATACCACTGGCACCACCCACCAGCTTCCAGTATTCTATTGAAAAAGCAAACTGAACAGAGAGACAACAAAGAAAACAACCAACCATTCCAACTTGTATAATAACAAGAAGCTCTAAACGTCTCCCATCCCTCCACCCCCAGGAAGGGACTTCTACCCCCCCCCCCCGAAGAGGAAGAGGAGAAGACTTACCTGAGCCCACATCTAATCCAGCCTACTCCGCAAACCTTACCTTCCGCTGGACCCGAAGTGCCCCAGCTTTCAACAAGAAGCCCCGGCCCCTATCTTATCTTCACCTGATCCTCCAGGCTGGCAACTTCCTCATGAACCTAAAAAGACAATACTGGGTGGGATCAGGGACTGGACTGGAGTTCCTTCAGGAACACCAATTAGCAGGTAAGTTCTAATTACTTCTTCCTTATCGCAACTCCAGTCCAGTCCCTTCAATCTGGGATGTAACAGAGCAGTTCATGACTGGGAGGGGTTCCTAAGACTGGACCGAAACACTGCTTCCCCAAAAGCCGCATCCACCGATGCCTGAACATCCAACCGGTAATGCTTCACAAAGGTGTGCAAAGATGACCACGTAGCCACTTTACAAATATCCAACGGTGGCACCAAACCATACTCCGCCCAAGACACTGCTTGGGCCCGTGTTGAATGCACCCGAAATCCTTCTGGAACCCTTCTTCCCTTCAGGATGTAGGCTGACGAAATGGCTTCACGAATCCACCTAGAGATGGAAGCCTTAGCCGCCGCCTCCCCCTTACGCGGCCCCCCGAACAAAACAACGTTCCGACCTACGAAAGACCGCGGTGTGACTCAGGTAACGCTTCAACACCCTGCGCAGATCCAAACTGTGCAAACGAGCATCCACCGCTCCCAGCCCCTCCCTTGGAAAGGCCGGAAGAGAAACCGACTGATTAACATGAAACGAGGACACCACCTTCGGTACAAAAGGTGGTACTGTACGCAAAACCACCTTCTCCTTGAAGAAAACAAGAAACGGGGGCTGGCACGACAGGGCCTGAAGTTCCGAAATTCTCCTGGCTGAACAGATCGCCACAAGAAAAACCAACTTGAGAGTTAAATCCTTCAATGACGCTTTCCCTACAGGTTTGTAAGGCTCCCCGGCCATTGAATTCAGTACCAAATTAAGGTCCCAGGGGGGAACAGTCGACCTCAGCCGAGGATGCAGCAGGCGGACTGCCCACAGAAACCTTCCAATGTCCGCATTTTCTCCTAAGGGCTTCCCCTGAACCTTTCCCCTATAACAGGAAATGGCTCCCAACTGAACCCGTAGGGAACTGGCTGCTAGCCCTTTCTAAAAACCATCCTGCAAAAACTCCAAGACCACCGGCACAGATGCCGAAAGAGGGGACTTCCCCCTGCCTGCGCACCAGCCCTCAAATATCCTCCAGATTCTCACATAGGAAAGGCACGTTGAGCGTTTGCGTGCACCCAACAAAGTCAAAATCACCGCTCCTGAATATCTCTGCTTCTGGAGCCACGCCCTCTCAAGAGCCAAGCCGTAAGCAAGAACTGATCCACCTGAGGCATCCACAGAGGACCCTGGACCAGAAGATCGTCCTTGCAAGGCAGCCTCCACGGCCAATCGACCAACAGCCGTACCAGATCCGCATACCACGGCCTTCGAGGCCAATCTGGAGCAATGAGGATCACTAATCCCTGGTGCACCTCCACTCGCTGCAGGACCCTTCCTATGAGCGCCAACGGTGGAAAAACGTAAAGACGACCCTCAGAAGGCCACTTTTGAACCAGGGCACCGAGCCCCTCTGACATTCTTTCCTTTCTGCGGCTGAAGAACCGGCTCGCTTTGGCCGACTCCCAACGCGCCATCAGATCCATGACCGGGACTCCCCAATAGCCTACCACCAGATTGAACACCTCCTGGCAAAGTTCCCACTCTCCGTGGTCTACCTTGTGCCTGCTCAGAAAATCCGCCGTCACGTTTTCTATCCCGGCCACATGCTGCGCCGAGGGCCAACAGATGAACCTCGGCCCATTCCAGCAAGCCGTCCGCTTCTTCCTCCAACTGTGGACTGCTCGTGCCACCTTGGCGATTGATGTAGGCCACCGTAGTCACATTATCTGACAACACTCGGATCGCTCTCCCTTGGACCAGATGCCCGAATGCTTTGAGAGCCAGGGACACCGCTCTCAACTCCAAACTGTTTATTGACCACCCGGACTCCCCTGCACTCCAGAGGCTCTGGGCGAGCCCGCCTTCGCAGTGAGCCCCCCATCCTGTCAGACTGGCAACCGTGGTCAACTGACACCACTCCGGGGGTTCGAGGGGCATTTCCCGCTCCAGATTCCCCGGGACGAGCCACCATCGCAAGGCTTTCTTGGTCCCAGACGGACAGGGAAGCGCTACCAACAAGGTCTGGCGTTGATGGGACCAACAAGGTCTGGCGTTGATGGGACCACCGACGCAGCAGTGATTGCTGAAGCGGCCTCATGTGAGCTCTGGCCCATGGCACTAGCTCAATCGTCGCCGCCATGGTACCCAACACCTGCAAATAATGCCATGCTGACTGAGCCGGTGTGGCCAGAAACTGCTGTACCAGGCTTCTCAAACTCTTCACCCTTTGTTCCGGCAAGAACACCTTGCCTCTGATGGCGTCGAATCTTGCCCCCAAATACTCCAACTCCTGCACCGGTACCAACCTGCTCTTTGCCAGATTGATGACCCAGCCCAGTTCCCTTAGCAGAACTACCACTCTGACCGTAGCTTCCTGCGATTCCGCCTCGTACTTCACCCGTATCAACCAGTCATCGAGGTAGGGATGGACTAAGATCCCCTCCTTGCGAAGCGCCGCGGCCACTACCACCATCACCTTGGTGAATGTCCTTGGAGCTGTTGCCAGACCAAAGGGCATCGCTTGAAATTGGAAATGTCCCATCGGTACCGCAAACCTCAGAAACTGCTGGTGAGACTTGCGTACTGGAATATGTAAATACGCTTCCACCAGATCTAGAGATGTCAAAAACTCTCCCTGCCAAATGGCTACAATAACGGACCGCAAAGTCTCCATATGAAAATGCAGAACCCTGAGATAGCGATTGAGGCGCTTGAGATCGAGCATCGGTCGAAAGGTGCCTTCCTTCTTGGGGACTACAAAATAAATTGAGTATCGATCGCAACCGTACTGGTCCGCAGGAACCGGAATCACCACCTCTACTGTGAGCAGCCGTTCTAGGGTCTCTTTCACAGCTGCGGCCTTTACTGGGGGATCTGCAAGGGACTGCACAAACGCCAGGTGCACTGGTCTTGCGAACTCGAGGGCATACCCCTTCTGAATCACTTCCAGAACCCAATGGTCCGATGTGACCCGGGCCCAGGCAGGGAAGAACTACCTTAGCTGACCCCCCACTGGCAGTACTCCCCTCTTGGGCCCCCGCTGTTTCATTGCAACTTTCTGGGGCCCGAGGATGAAGAGGCCCCAAAGCCCCTCCCTGCTCCCCTAAATCCCTGAAAGCCTTGACCCCTGGCGGGAAAACGGCCCCTCTGAAAGGACATCGTTCTGAAAGCACAGTTACTTACCTGTAACAAGTGATCTCAGGGAACAGCAGGAATTAGTCTTCACATGTGGGTACGTCGGCGCCGACGGAGCCCGCACGGGAATGCTACCCAGCATCCAATCAGAAAGCCTTTGGGAGCATCCCTCGCGCCTGCGCGGTGACTTCCCGCCTTTCCCACTGCCTCTCCCCAGTTGAGTTTCATAGCTGAGACAGAAGGAGAGGAAGAGGAAAGGAAATAGATAGATACAACTCCTAGGGGAGGTGGGAGGGTTGTGAAGACTAATACCTGCTGTTCCCTGAGATCACCTGTTACAGGTAAGTAACTGTGCTATCTCCAGGAACAAGCAGGAATGAGTCTTCACATGTGGGGACTCCCTAGCTGAGGGTGCCATGGGAGATCCCATAAAATGCGTATCCCTGGACAGGACGGCATTTTCCCAACCTGGATCCCCGGCATCCATTGAGGGATGGGGGGGGTAGGAGTTGAAGAGAGAAGAGTTGCAGAGGAGCAACAAACAAACTAAAGACCACAGGGGAGAAGAGTCTTTAGAATGCATGTCAGGTATCATTAAAGTATTTAATGAACTAGTACCATATAGAGCTTACCTACTGGATTGTAGGAAGTAGAACTGTGATGGAAGGTACTGTAGACGCAGTAGTGGAATCTTCAAGGGAACTTCACAGCAGTGAGGATGAAGTTCCAAATCTGGAATGGGCAGGTGACCCAGGTGTCAACTGGAGCAGGAGAAGAACGGCAGGTCTTCAATGGAGAGCTTTATGTGAAAGCTGAGAACTCTGGTAGGCACAGAGTTATTAACATCGAGGATTAAAAGGAGAAGACTGACCGATCTGGAATTAGCCCAGTCCAGAAGGGAAGAGAAGGTATGGAAAAAACCCCTTTTCCCAGGGAAAACAGGAGGGAACTCCGGAACACTGAAGATGCACACTGTCTCTCCTAGCCAATAAGAAATAGGAAGACATTGAAGTTTGATACCTCATAGATAAGGAGGTGTATAACAAATATAGAAGCTGTTGACGCCACAGCAATAAGTGTGAGTATAACCGGACCCAGGTACCGAGCCGTATGATAATAGGCAAGCGGACTGTCTGGACCCCTTAGAAAGTAAATAAGAAAAAACAAAAACTTTAGTACCGACAGTTAGGGAGATAGTGGGTAATACACAGGGTGCTATGACCATCTCCCAAAAAGCGCATACCTATATAGATATATATATTCACATCTGTATTGATCTGTGTGTGTGTGTATATATATATGTATATATATATATATATATATATATATATATATATATATATATATATATATATATATATATATATATATATATATATATATATATATATATATATATATGTCTAGACAAGTGTGACACATATAGCCATATATATATATATAGATGGACATGGTTTATGCCCACCCAGGGTACAAAAACCATGTATGCATAGGACAACAATACTGCCTGCAACTGGGCCACAGAAGAAACATCCACATGGGACATGGGAAATGTGATGCGAAAAACTCCATCTATATCTGTGGTACAGGGATGCAGAGCAGTGGAATTAGCAGTATAGTTGCGTGAAGAACAGAGGACAATATCAGTCTGTGGAGAGCACGGCAGGAGCACTTTAGGCTGCTGATGCGTCCCAAGGACAGAAAACGCATAGACCAAGATACCAGGATGACCCAGCCAAGGGACTCAGGGGTATCGTGTACAGTAAAAGAGTATGCGTTGTCCAAGTGGAGCAGACATATAATGCCAAGCTGTAGGGAAAAATGGGATTCCTGCCAGATTGGGAGCTCCTTGGACATTCACGCAAAACAAACTTGTCTGCTGCATCACAACGGAAGACAAGAGGGCATAATTATCTAGATAGCCATGGAATGACTATATAAGCCTCTTCAATTAGATGGAAGACCCTCAGAGACGAAGTCCAATGCTCTATGGCAAGGGCCCATAGTGGGAAGCCTCTCTGACGATTGCAGAGAGCATCGTGCAGGAGATGGGACTGACATCAGTCGACAGGTTGCCCCATCCTCGATAAGGCCATGGCCAGGAGATGATAACCGGCAGTGAGTGTCAGCACGCAGATAGTTGAGAGCAGCGTGCAGAGGCATTAAAGTACGCACTGGAACTCCTGTACGCACAGCAAGATAGCAGAGGGGATTCACCTGTATGAAACAGGGAGAAGACAGACCAAGGGAGCGGGGATATTCCGGCCCTGTCTGAGGAGTTGTCCAGAACATGCGTTGAAGGATAACAGGAAGCCTACACTGGAAAGAAAGAGAGAGAGATGTTCCAGTATGGTACCGACTCAAGCAGGGGAAACCCTGGAAGAGAGGGGTTGAAGGTGACGTACCATATGGTAAGTCAGCAGAAGGAAAGAATGTCCATGCGGGGACAGAAGCTATCATTGGATAGTGGTGATCTCCCTTTATAGCAATAAGAAAGGGAGAATACTGTAAAGAAACCCAGTGTAGAGTTGGAAGAAAAACTTCTGGTAAGAAGAAGTTAATTGTAGACTGCAGCATACGGGAGCCTAGGGCTGCCAGCTATGAGTATCCTGGTGAGAGCCTGGGAACTTCAGACCAGGATGAGATGTCCCTTGCTTGGGGACCTCTGGAGGATGGGCAGAAGGAGGGTGAAACTTTTTCTTAGGGAAAGAAGGTTTGGTAGGACATTTCCTACATCCTGGGGAAACAGAAGGCTGAGGATGGTTTCCAGAACTAGGAAAGTCAGTGGAGCACTGAGCAACCTGACGCAAAGCCTCGATATTGAAAAGATTTTCTCCAGTACACGGAGAATTACCCAGTGTATGTTGTGCCCATCTGTTCAGGTCGGAAGCCTGCAGCCAGGCTGTACGACGCGCTCCAATGGCAATAGCAGAGGACCTGCTAACAGACTCAAAAGAGCCTAAGAAAGCACGAGAAAGAAACCAAGAGATATTCCTGCTATGGTGAAGAAGCAAGGAATAGTCAGAGGCCTTAGGTTCCGACAAAAAGGGAGACAAGAGAGATAATTTCTCTGTGACCTCCCGAAGTGTTAGACTCATATAAAAGATATATGAAATAATTCGGGAAGCCAACATGGAAGTTTGGAAGGTTTGACGCCCAAAGGCATCAAGTGCTTTAAGATGCACGACCCGGAGGAGAAGAAGAATGCTTCTTCTTGCTTCTGACCTTCCGCATTGCTGATTCCACTACAATGGAATGATGCGGAAGTTGGTTCTTCTGAAACCCCGGAGAGGGGGGCACCTGATACAGAACATGCATGGCTGTAGAAGGTGCAGGAACCATCAAAGGCGACTGCCAAATCCCCAGAAGAAGGTCCTGCAAGGAAGGATGTAAAGGAAGCATCATGGTTGCTTTTTCTGCAGGACCTTGGTTAAGAGTAGGGCCAGGAACAGGAATGGCAAGAAAGTCTGCCATGTCAAGGAGAAATTCCTGAAAAGAAGGAACTCCCAGAGGAACTATTTCTGGGTAGGCTGAGGTTGGATGAACAGCTTGAACACCAGGAGACCTACAGGACTGGTGCACCCCAGAGAGCACGCTAGATGGAGAATGATACTGACAGTTCCGATTCGAGGCAGTTAGTACTGCATCGTCGGTTCCTGGTATCGATTCCAAGCTAGGTACAGAAAGGATCGATGGCTCCGATGGAGCTGCAGGAGTCAACCTCGATACCGACACCGGCATCGGGGACGGCAATGCCCTCAGAGCCGGCAGCGATGGCTGCCGGAGTGATACCGAGGCAACTAGAGAGCTTTGATACCGACAGCTCCGGTTCTAGGCAGTTAGCACTGCATCGTCGGTTCCCGGTATCGATTCCAAGCTAGGCATCGAGAGGATCGAAGGCACCGATGGAACTACAGGAGACGACATCGGTACCGTACTGCATAGCCGGAAGGGACAAGGATCGGTTCCGAAAACCGTCGGAACCAAGTCATCCAGACTGGATATCGATTCTAGACTGGGCATCGAACCGAGCGAGGTTATCGATGCCCGTCTAGAGGGCACCGACGTCGATGGTGGTGTCGGCGACGCCGATCCCGGAAAGTTAATCGGAATCGCATCGATCGGCGCCGAAGACGTCCGACGATGCCACTCGGCAAAGAGAGGAACACTCGATGCCGGCGCCGATGTCGGGGCATAGGTACCGCCCGAAGCCGGTACCCCCTCCGAGCATGGCGTAGCAAGAGGAAAAACCATCTGGGGCGTATCACTCGGCCCCGAGGCCCAGGATACCCGACGCCGAGCCCCGGTGGAAAGTGGAACACTCGACACCGACGCCGGGGCATCAGCATCGCTCGAAGCCGGAACCAACCTCGCGGCTGGCTGGGGCAGAGGAAAGCCAGTCTGGGTCGTATCGATCGAAGGCACCAAGGACCCCAGATGACGATCCCTAGTGACAACCGGAGCACTCGACACCGGCGTCGATGCCGGGGAATCGGCCCCATCCGAAGCCGGCACTAACCCCACTCGTGGCTGGGATGCAGGAAGGCCAGTCTGGGTCGAATCGATCGGTCCCGAAGGCACCGAGGACACCAGTTGACTATCCTCGGCGAAGAGTGGATCACTCGATGCCGGCGCCGGGGAATCGGCACCGCTCGAAGCGGATACCACCCCCGAGCATGGCTCAGGTATGTTCTGTGAGGAACGAACCCCAGGAACAACCTGAAACCCCGTGAATGCTTTGGAGCCCGAAGACTCCCGCCGGGGTTTTATTGCCAAAGGGGTCTTGAGGGGAAGGCCGGAGCCGTCGTCATGCTGTGCATGAGACTTACCCCTCAAGAATTGGCTAGTCTTAACAGACTGTTTGCGGGTTACCTGATCCTGGGGAGAAGAATAAATCGATGTCCTCACCTCAGGAGGAAAAACAGCATCGAGGGATACCCGAAAAAGAGAGGGTCTCCTCCCAACTCTAAAGCCCGATGGACCGGGGGAACAAGGGTCAGGACCCAAACAGGATATACACCAAGTGGTGGAGTCTAAAAAGAAGACTAAGTCTCCACAGTGGAGGCACTTCTTAGGGGAAGAAGGCTCCATGCTGGAAAAGCCTGGAAGGCCTCAGAAAGGACTTGAGGAGAAAAAGACCTCGAAGTGGTAAAGAAAACAAAAACAAGGCACCGGTGGTGCCGGTATCGGCGGGAAAACGGCCGCGACCACAAAAAAACAAAAAATAAGGATTTAAGAGAAAAAGTTTCTGCGGTGACAGGAGGTACGTCCTGCCGGCTCCGCGGAAAAACGAAAACTGGGGAGAGGCAGTGGGAAAGGCGGGAAGTCACCGCGCAGGCGCGAGGGATGCTCCCAAAGGCTTTCTGATTGGATGCTGGGGAGCATTCCCGTGCGGGCTCCGTCGGCGCCGACGTACCCACATGTGAAGATGCATTCCTGCTTGTTCCTGGAAATAGTCCGAAATCTGCGAGAATCCCTCTGCTGACTCCGTGCTGCCGGGGGCGTCCTATTCTGCTTTGGCCTGTCCTCTGGGAGCCTGCCTCCCTTTGTTTCACCAAGCTCCTTCACCAATTTATCCAAGTCCTCCCCAAACAGCAACTTCCCTTTAAACGGAAGCCTGCTGAGGCAGGACTTAGACGAAGCATCCACCACCCAATTCCGGAGCCACAGATATCGCCTGGCTGCTACCACTGAAGTCATGTTCTTTGCCAGACTCCTAATGAGATCATATTGACTATCTGCCAGGTACGCAGCCCCTGATTCAATCCTGGCTGCCTCCCCCTGGTCCTCCCCGGACTGTTCGCCAACACCTTGAAGTTGTTGCGCCCAACGCAAGCATGCCCTGGCCACCCAGGACCCAGAAACCAAAGCCTGGAGCGCCATGGCACAGACAACAAATGCCTGCTTCAGCAGCGCATCCAACCTCCTGTCCTGGGAGTCCTTAAAGGCCGCACCGCCCTCCACCGGAATCGTTGTCTTCTTTGTTACTGCCGCATCCACCCTAGGCAATCTCAGCAACTCCTTTTCTGATTCTGGCAACGGATACAGACGGGCCATGGCCCGCACTCCCCTTAAACTGGACTCAAGCTGATTCCACTCCTCCTGAATCATCTGGCAAACCACCCGGTGAACTGGCAAAACCTTCTGAGATTTCCTGACCGCCTGAATCAACGGGTCCTCCAGCACCTCCTCATCCGCCGGAGCGTCCGCTGACATGATGAGTACCTTCAAGGTCTCCCCGATTAAGGCCAGGAGCTCCTCCTGCCTAAAGACCCGAACAATCCGTGTCTGAGACTCATCCGGGATTTCCCCTTCTTCCAGCTCTTCCTCCACATCCCCCAGGTCTCTATCGGAGGCCTCGCCCTCTGAAGTCTCCGATCCCAGGGCTCGTAAAGAGTCCTCCCCCGTAACGCCTTCTCTTGTTACGCTGGGACGCTTAGAGGGAGGCGCTGACTCATCCTGCACCCCTGTCACCTCTACCGCTCCGTGCTTCCGCAAGCAAAAGGCCTTCTGCATCAACAGAACAAACTCCGGAGAGAAAGCTCCCTCACCTTCCCCTTCCAGAGCCCACAAGGCCGTAGAGGGCACAGGCTGAGATAGTACAGGGGTTGTCTGCTCCAGCCCCGAGGTCCGAGCGGAAGGGCCAGCCCGCCCCCCCTCCAGAGGATCATCGGAGCCCTGCGTGTCAGCCGGCGGTAAAGGCAGAGCCAGCTGAATGTCCTGTTCCACTGAGGCGGCTTCAGTCTCACAGCCTCTGCAAATTCCCGCCTCTGAGACCGTACCCCTCCTGGGGGTCTAGGCATGGTACTGTTCCCAGGACCCCCCCCCCCCCAAAAAAAAAGAAATAAAATAAAATGATATAACTTAAAGATCAATCTTTCCCCAAGGTATGTCTAAATATATATGAACACACCTATAGACAAATGTAACTCAATATACCTACATAAACATCCCCACACTATCTATCCAACTAATATACATATATACACACATACACATATACACACACACACACACCCCTATATATACACACACTTCAGCTTTATCTTTTTTATTCTCTATACAAAAGGCCCCTGCCCACTTCTTCTCCGCGGCAAACCACCGGCCACCTACCTCCCTGCAGCAGCCCTCCACGTGCTGCAGTAGGCCACACCACGCCACGTGGTTAGTAACGAGGTCTCTGCTGCCTCGCAGCTTAACTGTTGCTGTCCCCGCTCTCCTCCGACTGCCCACAGGAGTCTCTCTCTCTCTCAGAGCCGGACTCTCCTGCTGCTAAGCTTCCCTCACCGTGCTCAGCCGCCGATAGGCTTCGGCGTGGCGGGACCGGCAGACAGTGCTCCACCTCCGAAAGGACTGGCAATGCCTCGGCCACTACCCGGAAGGCGGGACAATGTATCCTTCTCCACCGCCCAGCCAGCCAAAGATCCTACACGGCAGGCAAGCCTCCTCCTTTCGGACCCCACCGAAAGAAGCCCGGGGCAGGAGGGAAGGGAGAGGGGGGGAAAGAGGGGGGGGGGCTGCCACAAATCTTAAAGAAACACTACCAAAAATAAAATAAACAGAAAGTAAAATCAAAGAAAGGAACCAAAGGAAACAAAAAAAAAACCAAAGTCCCTAGGCTACAACTTCAGTAAGACCTGCTCTGGCTTACTGCCTCCTAGCTGCTTTGGAGACTGAGCTTACTGGAAGCTGGTGGGTGGTGCCAGTGGTATATATACCATAAGGTCAGCAAATCATTGGTGAGCTCAGTCTCCAAAGCTGCTGGAAGGGGAGCACAATACCCAGATTGAAGGGACTGGACTGGAGTTGTGATAAGGAACTCAAGGTTGTCGGTATTTATTCACACTGAGTTCACAGAATGCCCAAAAACACACTGATCTAATTTTTCTTTGTACTTATATTTTATTGCATAAGTTTAAGTATACATACATAGTATCTCTCTCTCCTCCCCTTCCCCTCCCTCCCATGGTATTCATCTTTTGTGTTGCAGTCCAGCATGATCTGTTCCAGTAGGGTCAGAAAGCCCCCCTACCTTCTATTCCCAGTACGCACATTCCAGATGAGCCTCTATTCGCACCTACCCTGTCACAGTCTCATACCAGTTCCCATTTCCTAATCCCAAAAACATATCTTCTCAGTATTAAACATATACCTTTTATAAACATTTCAACAATACAACCAAAAAATGTTAGCCCCTTCAAACATTTGCTGTAATATTTTCCCACTGATCCCCCAACCCCCCCTCCCAAAAGATATATCTTTTATTCTTTCACATATTAAATGTCCTCTTCCTTGTTAGTCATTCTTATTGATTTATATTCCCCAAAACCTGTATCCAAAGATTTTCCACCTCCTTAGCCATCTTCTCTCCTCTTTCTAGTGCTCCTCCATGTTATCTTCATTGGTTGCCCCTGTGTACTTATTCTTTACTCCCTCCCCTTGCTTGCAAAGTTTTTCAGCCTGGATTGGAACTTTCCCCACACCCTCCCATTTGCCATTCCTCATATTGAGCCCATGCCTGGTGCACCTTTTCCCATCTATGTTGTGTGAGAGCCACCAATCTGCTCATGGTATAGCAATATTGTAATCTCTGTAAAATCTCTTTGTGGGGGTGTTTTACTGTGCCATACCCCTGCCAGCACCATCCATACTGCCACCACCACTTGTATGGCAAACCTCCCTTTGGGGCTCTCCCCCTCCCCCATCCCTCTTAACAGCAGCAGAAACTCCAGGGTATTATCCTTTTCTATAGCCATCACTTCCTTGTAAAGGGGATGGAAGGATACTCCTATGAAGAAAGGCTAAAAAGGTTAGGGCTCTTTAACCTGGAAAAGAGACGGCTGAGGGGAGATATGATAGAAGTCTATAAATTAATGAACCGAGTGGAACGGGTAAACGTAGATCAATTGTTTACCTTATCAGAATATAGAAAGACTAGGGGACATGCAATGAAGCTACAGGGTAAACTATTTAAGACTAATAAAAGAAAATATTTTTTCACTCAACGTGTAATCAAACTCTGGAATTTGTTACCGGAGGATGTAGTAAAGGCCGTTAGTGTAGCTGGGTTTAAAAAAGGTTTGGACAAGTTCCTGGAGGAAAGGTCCATAAGCCATCATTAAGAAGGGACCCAGGATATCAATGCTTGAACCAATACAAGCATTGTGGAACCTGTGTCCCTTGGGGAAACTGCTAGGTACATATGACCTAGATTGGCCACTGTTGGAAACAGAATACTGGGCTTGATGGACCTTGGTCTGACCCAGTATGGCATATCTTATGTTCTTATGCCACCCACCAACCTCTAGTATTCCCACACCTTAGGGCATCCCCACCACATGTGTAAGTAATTCCTTATTTGTCCACACCGCTTCCAGCAATCAGGTGCACCCTTTCTAGTCCATCTACTTAGTCTCTGCAATGTTAAATATGCTAGCCATAACACCTTCCAGTTGTGTTTTTGCATCACTGCTGACCCCCCCCCCCACACCTCTGCTATCCCTTGAAAAATCTGTTCCCAAGTGGTCTCATAACCCACTCTCCCCCCAATTCTAGTTTCCATGCCTCCATAAAGGTACTCTTTCCATTTGGCTGGATAAGCTGATGTTATATCTTTGCCAATTGACCCTTCAGGGCTTGACCCTTGCTCACCATTTTCTCAAACTGGGTAATTTCTACTGTCCCCCACTCAACCTGGTCTTTCCCCTTAAAAAGCATGCTACTTGTGCATACACATAAAATCTTCTTGGGCTCATTGCATATTGTTTTTGTAGAGCTTCCCATTCTTTAATCTTTCCCCTGTTACCAACTGCCTCCAATACAACAAACCCTAATTCTCCCAGTCCTTAAAACGCCCTTGTCTCCCAACCATGTGCTAACCCCTTGTATGCTTCATATTCTGCAAATACAGTCCCTCCCCCTTCAGGCCAATTTAGTGTGCGCCCTACTCCAAAATCTCTCTTATCTTTATAACATGGCTGTGCAAAGGCTATCTCCCATTTCCATTTTCCGTAGTACTGTAAACATTAATCCCCACCTCCACCCTTTTTACACGTCGATTGCTACCAGCACTGTGGGTTTTTTCCGATTTTGAATCTGCCAAATAATATTCAAAAGCGTCCAAACATTATCTCGTACCTGCGTCCTGGTATAAATCCCATCTGGTCTGCTCCTGAGCCTAGGTAGGAACCGCTGTACTCGCCCTGCCAGTATCTTGAAAAAGATTTTTGCATCAAGATTATTTAATGAAATGGATCTATGAGAACCACAAACTGTCCTTCCCCTGTTTCGACAGTACCGTTATTCCCAACATGGCCATAGATTCTGGAAGTCGTCCCCCTTGCACTACTTTATTAAACATTTCTGCCATTAATATTGCCACTTAATTTCCAAAGACCTTGTAAAATTGGGCTGTGAAACAGTCCAACCCAGGTGCCTTCCAACACTTCCTCTTCTGCTATTGCTTGCCCAAGAAAGTCCCTGTCCTCCTCCCTTAACACTTGCAGCTGGAGATTCTGCAAGAAGGCCTGGCCCACCTCTTCCCCTCCTGACACTTCTGTACTGTATAACTTTTGATAAAATTCCACGAATGCCCGCTGAATTTTATCCATGGTATTCAATTTATCCCTGCCCATTTCGAGTTTTCAAAATGCTTGCTGTGCCTTCCAGGCCTTCGATTTTCTAGTCAGCCAGCTCCCTAATTTGTTTTTATGCATAATCACTGTCGAGTTTCAGCTTTTCCAGCTGAAAGGCCCACTCCTCCATACTCAAACTCCTTAGGGCTTCTCTAATCCTCTCCAATTCCTTAAGTGACCTGCTTCCCCCTTATTGTTTATGCTTCTTAGACCAGTGTATCAGCTATGTCCACAACTTTGCTTCCACCGTCCCTCTCTCTTTTCTTTCTTGCTCCTAACCTTATAAGCTCCCCCCGCATAAAAGCTTTGTAACTGTCTCATATGACCTCCAAACCCATCCCGGGTATACTATTCTCCTGAAAATACCTCTTATTTACTGCCTTCATTTGTTCCACCACTGCCTTATCTTGGAGGAGTGAGTCATTAAGTCTCCAAAACTGGAGACCTTTGGCAAACAGCAGCTAATCTATGTTCACCACAGCTGGGGCATGATCTGACCATTCTATCTGACCTATCTCCACTTCCTTTACCTCTAGGAGACAGCTGCCCTCCAAATAAAATCCATACTGATACGACTATATGTGTGGTGAACCAGTGAATAATAAGTGTAGTCTCTTTTATGTCCCACTTTCTGCCTCCACACATCAACTAGCCCAAAAGATGCCACCAACCTTTTCAACACATACCTATGTTTTCAGTTGCCCTCCCTCCCCCCGAGTTATCTATCCATGGGTTCATGGTCATATTAAAATCTCCCCCCCCCCCCCCAAGCATGGTAGTGGCCTCCCCCACCTCCGCTCACAACTTATCATAAGGGCCCTTGCCCCTCGTTTGGTGCATAGACGCACACTATCTTGATTTGTTTGGCATTCACTGTTCCCTCCCATATCAGCCACCAGCCCTCCTCATCTCCAACAACTAATTTTCTTCAATTTGCAAGGTCCCGGAAAACATTGTGCCTACCCCCCCCCCCCCCCCCTCCTCTTCTGGGATCTGTTTCTCGCCAGACAGACTCAGGGGAATTCTTTCATGCGGAGCATCCCTTCTTGATTAGCCCTCAGATGTGTCTCCTGGACAAGTATTATGTCTGCTCTTCTACGCCCTCCCTCCCTTATAAGACTTGGCTGCTTCTGCCAGAATGTTAAGCCTTTAACATTCAAGGTAACAACCACAACTTCTGTTCCTCCTCCCCCTTTCCCCTCCCCCCTCCTCCTCCTACTTCCCCCCTGCCCATCTAACTCACCCTCTCCTCCTTCACTTTCCTAGCTATCACATCACCGAGGGGTGACTCACCATCACCGAGGGGTGACTCACCATGCCCTAAGGTCCGCTCCGTCCTGTCCCAGCTCCCCCACTTCCCCCTCTCTTCCATCTCTCCCCACTTTTTATCTCCCTTTACTCCAAGCCTTCATCTTACCCCCACATCATTTCCCTATTATATTCACCCCTCCCGCATTTACCCCCTCACCCAATCCCTCCATCCCTCATCTTACAAAGATTCCCCATATTCAACCATTCCCTACTTTTATATTTGCTCTTTAGTATTCCTTAGAACAATTTTTCACAGTCTTAAGTCCCATTCAGGACCCATCCGGTCCCCTTGTTCCTTCTTTTCTGCTCTGCACTCTCCCATTTTCGCTGTAGATCTCGCCAACTTCTTTGAGCACCCGGGCTCGCAATGTTCTGTAGTAATTCTTTGAAGCTCATGTCTTGCATTGCCGTTCTCAGCTCTTCAGTCATCGCTCGCTTTGTAATCCCATTCCTTGAGGGCCATCCGTATCGCACATTTTCCTGCCTCATTATCACAGTGTAGCTACTCAGTGATTGCCTTCTAGCCAACATAGCAGATGCGAAGTCCGCAAATACAGCAATCATATGTCCCTTTCAACAAAATTTTCCCGCCTTATCCATCTGGGCAGCTATATGCTTTTTGGTGCTGTAATTATGTAAGCATACCACGATGTCCCGAGCCTGCTGGTTCCTTGCTGGGCCTACTGCCCTGTGCGCCCAGTCAATGATTATCTACTCTTTCACACTGTCTTGATCAGGGCATAGCAGTTGCCCAAATATAACTTTCGCCACTTTCACGCAGTCTGCAAATTCTTCTCCTTCCAGGACCTCTTTTATTCTTAAATGCTGCCTCCTCCACTTGTTCTCCAGATCTTCTACTTTTAGTGCTAATTCTTGCCTCTCAGAGTGCAGCTTGACCAGCTCTCGGCGCACCTTGTCTACCATTGTCTGTCTCCACCATACGCCCCGTCCAGCTCTTCCATGTGTTGACCCACCTCTGCCACTTCGGCTTTGAGGCCTGTTCCCATCTCCACTACTTCCTCTTTCATCCCTGCGATGCCGTGCCAAATTTCCGTAAACCAGCTTCTCATTTTGGCCTGTGTAATTTGGCCGATCACCTCTGCTCCTGGACCCCCCCCCCCTTCTGTTTCCAATTCTGTCTCACCAGGATCAGTCTGCTGCACCCGGGGATCCTCCATCTTCCCGCTCTCTGAAATCAATGCTTTTGCTTTGCCATGGCTCCACTCTGGCTCCATTCCTCTTTTATCTCCAACCTACTGGAGAGTGATTATAGGTGGTGTTTTTCTCTACTATTTCCCCACTATTAGGCATCTGAGCTCTGGAGCGTCTGTTATGCGGCCATGCAGCTCAGTGATGTCACTTCCTCCCACACTGACCTAATTTTAACTTGTATGTTTTTGTGGTTTTTGTTTTTTTTAAAGCTTCTTTTGTGGTTGTGAGAACTATCTACAAAGGAAACAGAAGTAGTAGTCAGATGCCTTTATGACAAGTTTATCACCATACAACCATGTCTCAAAATTAATCGAAGCAGCAGCCGCCGCCGCCACCACCCCCCCCCCCCCCCCGTCTTATTCTTGTGCTTTCACACCACCATAATTTTTAAGATTCAGGAATTTAATCATAAAACCTGATCCTCTAATAAAAGGGTTTTATTAGGAAAATATTTGCTTCTCTCTAGTATGCTTCAGACCAACCTGCATGTTGTGACAAAAGTATATTAGAAGCAAAAAGGTAAAAAGGATGTTCAGGCCATAGTGAAAAAATTAAGTCGTCAATATTTAAGCATGGCAGTCAGTGTTATTTTTTAAAAATGCTGGCTACTGCAGTTAAAACAGATATTTAGCATCAGTATCTGGCTAGTGGCCAGCACAGAATCTGCACAGAGCAGTCAAACCCAGTTGCTATCTGACAGAACATTAAAAAACCCTGTCCTAATTTACTACTTATATTGCAGGGCTGAAAATAAACTAACAGTGTTCCATCCTAGAACTGCCCCAGCACTATCCAGACAGCAATGGAGGCAATAACAGGAAATATGCAGATAATGCTGCTGAATATAGCTTTGGCTGGCAGTTGTCCAGTTAGCAGGTACTGCTAACCTGATAAGTGTCTGATTACCCCCCATAAATGAATTCTTTGTCAGGAAGATTAGAAGGAACTTGAAGCAAATCACAATGAATCTGGAAGATGTATGTATGTTTATGTAAACATCTGATGAATAGCCTTCTGAAGACAGAGGTGGTGTACAATAAAACACACACAAAATTCAAAGTAACAGGTCAAACAAGCTAAAAGTGTAGCAAATCATCTGGAATGGATGGCATATACCTTAAGTCTACAATGTCATCTCTCAGTTCTTTCAGAACCTTATCAGTAGCAAGCTGCAACCTATCAAAAATCAGCAATAATACCTGAGGACTGAGTGGGAGAATCTAGTAAACTACACACCAGCGAGACTGACATTGCTGCCCAGTAAATTTAAAAAGAAAAAAAAAAGGTAAAAACCACTCACCATTCTGAAAAACAAAAATTACTTAAGATATATATAACATGGCTTAATGGGTCAGAGCCAAGTTTTGCCTTCTGTTCAGTTTTTTTTAAAGGGGTTAAGAAACATGGATAAAAGCAATCCAGTTGATACAGTGTATGTAGATTTTCAGATGGCATGTGATAGTTGCTGCTCATGAGACACTAAGGAAATTAAATCATGGGATAGGAGGCAATGTCCTGTGGATTGATAGTTTGTTAAAGACGACCGCAAATAGTAGAGCTAAATAGTCGATATTCTCAGTCAAGATAAATAGTAGTAGGCTCCAAGGACTTGTACTGGGATCAATGCTTTTTAAACATATTTATGAATGTTTGTGGGTTTTACCAGAGATCAAATAAGATGGAGAAATTTTACATGCCCAATCATTTTCTTTCTTTGAATCCTGCTAGACCAGTTCAGATAAATGGGTTATGCTTCCTTTGCGAACAGGAGGAGATGTCAGACTAACATTTTCAGCAATGTCACTCTGCTTAAGTACTGGTGCAACACATATCCCCCATCATGGAATTTAGTACACAAAATTCAAAATTCTGGGTGAAGATATAAATTATTCAAAATTCTGCATGCTTTGGTTGTCACACCAAAGCAAATTGTTCCAGCAGAAGTAAACACAGAAGTCAGTATGACATTTCCCATATAGTAAAAAGACAGACAAAAAATTCAGAAACTTTAACATTAATAACCAACCATAAATTTCAACATTTGAAACAAGTATTTGGATCGCTTACCATAAACTCTGCATCAGATACAAATGCTTATTTATTTATTTATTTAACAAGTTTTTTATACCGCCTTTTCCTTCAATCAAAGCGGTCACAAGAAATACAAGGTATAAACAAGGGAAACAAACAGTATAGACATGACAACATATGGTAATGTAGGAAAAATAACAAGGGTTAACAAAATAGTGGATTATTTATAAAATATATACAATAGATGATATCTTAGTCATTTGTTGATCCATAGTGCTCAATAAAAAGTAAAGTTTTTAATTGCTTACGAAAGTCACTTAAAACATCAATTGCACGTAAATCAGGGGGAGAGAGTTCCAAATCAAAGGGGCAGCCAAAGAAATTGCTCGTTGTGATGTACATTTGCGTGATTTAGCGAAGTTTCTTGGGGTATTGAGGGTGTTTGAGGTGGATAATCTTCTAGGTCTGTTGCTGGTATCACGGGATAAGAGGGCATGGAGGCTGGTTGCAGAACTGTTGTGCTTCATTTTGAAGATGCTTATAAGATGATCAAAGCGGCAGCGGTACTCCCAAACCTGTAGAAGTCTTACAAGGATGGGTCCTGGACTAATCTAGCATGATTCAAGGAAAGAACATTACCAGCTATGTAAAATTTCTCTTTTCTTATCCTGCTAGACTAGTTCAGGTGAGTGGGATGTATCCAAGTAGGACCCATGGGGGGGAGGAAGAGAGCACTCTGGAGAGAACTGCCCTACCAAATTTGCCATCTGCTCCCCACAGTATTTCACAAAAAGTGCTCAGTGACAGCCAGCTACCATCTTACAGATGTCCTCCAGAGATACCAGAGTGGGCTCTGCCAGAAGGCAGCCTGTGCCCTAGTGAAATGAGCTCAGACTCCATCCAGTGCACACGTTTCAGACAGAAGGTATGCCAAAGAGACAGCCTCCTTAATCTACCGGGCAATAGAGGACTTGGCTGCCACCCATCTATTCCTTGGCCCACTGAAGGAGGACAAAGATTGCCCAACCATCAAAAGGTGTTAGTGATCTCCAGATACAGTATTTAAAACAGCACCCTTTTCACATCTAGCAGACACAAAGGAGTCTGAACAAAGATCCTCTTCTGAGGAGCGCAACAAAACAGTGTGATTGAGATGAAAGAGGGATAGTGCCTTTGGGAGAAAGGATGGCACCATCTTCAAGAAGACTAAAGAGAGAGAACCAGCAAAGGTTTGCTGCAGACAAGGCTGCAGCTCTGATACCCTCCTGACAAAGGCAATAACTGTAAGACGGCCTTAAGGGTCAAATCCTTGAGGGAGGCCTTATGAATAGGCTCATAATAGGGCGGGGGGGGGCCTTTACAAGTCTTCAGAATCAGACTCACTATACGGGGGAAATCAGCAGATCACTGGATGCACAGAGAAGT
The DNA here is from genome assembly GCA_033557465.1 of Ichthyophis bannanicus. NCBI lineage: Eukaryota > Metazoa > Chordata > Amphibia > Gymnophiona > Ichthyophiidae > Ichthyophis > Ichthyophis bannanicus. The sequence goes on along the minus strand of CM066031.1, from coordinate 542,244,098 downwards.
CTCCTTCACTCCTCCTTCCCAAGGAAGAGAGACATCAGGGTGCATTGCTGCTGCTACTACTACTACTGATCATTTGTATAGTGCTGCCACTGAACCTTGAGAGCATTCAGAGGCAGACCTTGGTCCGACCCAGACTGTAATAAGGACACACACCATAACTATGTCTTCCTTTCTGGCAACCATAGCCAAAGAAACATATTGTCTCTCAAATGCCCTCCAGACTGTCAGATAGGCCAAGGAGGTAGCCGCCATAGAGGCCTTTAGCTGGGTGTCCACTATTGCTCATGAACAGCCCTTCCTGAACAACTTATGCCTCTTAAAGGCCAAGTTATAAGTGAGAAGGAAACAGGATCCAGAGGCCTGCATACCATAGCTTGCATGACCAATCTGGCACCACTAGAAATCACCAGCTCAGGTGGGGGAAATCACCAGCCCAGGTTGGGCAAAAATATGCACAGTAGACAGTTAAGACATACAGAAGCTCGTCCTGGACCACTATTAAAGCAGGGCATCCATGCCCACTGCACACAGACCCTTCCTTCATCTGAAAAGGTTCTCCACTCTGGCATTCTCCTGAGTGGCCACTGAGTTGAATACTGGGAGGTCCCACCTCTGCACTATGAGATCGAACACATAAAAGCTCCCCCTCTTGTTGGGATCCACAGAGTTCTGACTCTGGAAGATGGTCTGCACATTGTCTCCACCTACTATGTGGGCAGTGGGCAGGACAATTAGATGTTTCTCTGCCCTATGATACAGGTCCATCACAGTAAAAGCCACTTGAGCACTGCAAGTCCCATCTTGCTTGAAAATGTACACCACAGCTGTGGCATTGTCGAAAAACATGTGGACTGCTTTGCCCAAGAGAAAGGAGTGAACTCCAGCAGTGCCAGGTGGATAACTCTGGCCTCCAACTGGTTAATTGGCCAGGAGGTCTCCTGAGGGATAAGACTTCCTGCGCAACTGACCTACACAAAGAGCTTACTGGCTCTTCAGGCTGGCATCTGTGGTGCCTACCAACCAATTTGACATTTCTAGCGGTATCCCAGTCATCAGAAGGCAAAACAGCAACCATTATAACAGCTGGACATTGATTTCCTGAGGGAAGAGAAGGGTCTGGTCAAACAACTGAAAAGGGAGACCAATAAGCCAGATCTCTCTGAGAGGCAGTGCACCTGCGTGCCCTAGCCCAAAGGGTTAGTTCCAGGGTCAATGCTATGTACCCTAGGAGTCAGTGGCAGACCCAGGCCCAGGGAAGACAACACAAAACTCGACAAAATGACTCTGCAGCTTGAGCAACCTCTCCTGCATGAAGAACACAGCCTAGATGAGTACTGAACGCCAAGCTCTGGGAAAAACAAGGCTGTTTATCACAGACCACAGCCATTCCAACCAACAAAACCCAAGGGCTATGTCATCCCTGGACATATCGTAGGAGCCTAACTGAAATAGCCAGTCGTCCAAGTACAGGTGCACTTAGATTCCTTGCCTATGCTGGAATGCCACTGCCACCACAACCCTCATGAAGGTATGAGGAGCCATGGCCAGGCCAAAAAGGTAGAGCCAGGAACTGGAAGTGATGGGCCAGGACATAAGAGTGAAAATAGCTTGTGAAAGTATGTCTCTGCCAGATCCAGGAAGGTTGGGAACTTTCCCTGCCAGACTGATGCAATGACCAGCCTGATAAAGTTCTCACTGGCACGTGGGCCCTGCTCTACAGAGGGTATGGGACGAATATTGTGCAACTCTATCACCACCCACTTGAACATGGAGCCACAGGGAGACTCCAAAAAGGTGTCCCACAGAGGCTCTGCAAACTCCAGTGCACAACCCTGCCCAAGGACCTTGGGGACCCATTGATCTGATGTGATATGGGTCCACTCAGATAAACTGAAGCCCTCCCCAACTGGCTGTACCTCAGAAGAGACCTGCCAGATCTCATTGCAGGGGTTTACAGACTGCAGAGGGAGCTGCAGCTGAGTCTCAAGCACACTGAGCACACTGAAAAGGCTAGCCCTTTATGAACTTAGACCCATAGGGTGAATAGGCCCTATCCAGACTCTCTGAAGTCTGAGACCAACAGCATTCTCCACATAAGGTCCTTCAACAAGTACTTCTAGCACTCTTGGGCTGTCTTTGAGAGCCATTGAGGTCGAGCTCCACCAGGGGGGTCTCGGCACTTCACTAGGTCCTCCCCAAAAAAGCAACGTTTAATGGGGAGTTTGACTCTGCAATTGGTCAGTTGGTGCTTCTTATAAGTTACAGCTGTGTAAAGTTACCACCAAGCTATCACCACCACTATCATAGACTTGGAGGCGAGAATGACCAAGTCAATACAGGGCAACAGCCACATACATGGCTCCAGATGCTAAACTCAGCAGTCCCCAGCTTATCGAGCAGCTGGAAGAAGAAGTGTAATTGGCAGCTTAACAGGAGAGCACAGGCCAGCTTCCAGAACATCTCTGCTCCATTTGACATCACAGACAGAACAGTGTCTGCTGACATGATCAGCAAAGGAACTTCAAAAGCACAGCCCTGGGATAGCATGTGGCTGTGGGGCTGTGCCCAAAGGAGCAGATAATGTCTTTTTGAAGTCTTTTTGAAGTCTTGGCGGAGCAGCAAAAGAGCACTGGACTCTCTTTCCTAGACCAGCAAGAGCCTTAATATCTGCATGCAGCACCAATAAACTCCAGGGGTGCAGGCACTCATCCCCTTCCATCTCCAACAATGCAAATCCAGACAGAGGCTAGCCAATCCTTTAGATGACGCAGGTTGCCTGCTCTATTGTACAAACTCTGATCTGGGGACACCAACTCCCCTCTGCTTCATCCTCTCTTGAGCATCTGCAATGTAAACATTGCCCTCCTGCCATTCAAGAAAAAAAATGGCTGAAACACTCTCTCTATATATTTGATGTCCTTAAGAAGTCTAAGAGACAACATCTGCATTACATAGAATATTTTAGCAAAATCCATCATTCTGCCCAACAGTGAGAGTGGATGGCAGAACTGCAGTTTATCACTCAAATGTTTTATCAATTCCTCCAAACAGCGTATACCCTCCAGGGATTCATCAGTAACCATATACCTAAATATCTAAATGCTTCCCTGGCCCATTTTAGGAGGAAACCCCCATTTTACATCCTCTCTCACATCCAAGGCCTCAGCCTTGTCCATATAAAGTTGTAAGCCTGCAATAGCACCATATTCACAGAATTCTTCCAGCAAAGGTTTACGTGAACTGGGTAAGCTTGTTGTCAACTGGATGAGTAAACTGCACAATTTAAAAAGGTGCTAGCATCCAACTTCAGCCCTTTGATGTCTTCACTGAAATGAATCATTCTGAGCACTGGATCTAATCCTAAAATGAACAGCAGCAGTGATGGTGAACACTCCCTACCAGGTCCCTCAGCTGTAAGCCAAAACAGAGCGCGACTTCTCCATTAATATTGCCGCTTTGGATGATAAAGTAACTATTCACTTATGGAAATGCTCACCCAGTCAATATGCATCCAGTACCTCAGATATGTCCACTCCACCCCGTCAAATCTAATTAACAAAAAAAGCATTGGTTCCCTTTTGTAACAGCTCCAGGGAGACCAATATCATCTGCATGTTTAACGAGGCATATCGGTCCCTGATGAATCCCACTTGGCTCTCAAGCACAAGCCCCTGGCAGAAACAATGCTAACTCATCAGCTATAAGTTTTGCAAGCATCTTCATTTCAATTTTAACAGAGAGATGGGGCGATAAGAGTCTGGACAACCAATCCTTCCCCAGTTTGAGGATTACTGTAATAAAAGCATGATTTGTATAAGGGAAATGCCCCTGCGCTATTAGCTCACTGAAAACTTCTAAGGGAAGATAAATCTTAACCTGTAGTAGCTTCTAAAATTCCCCATGTACCCATCTGGACCTGGGGGCCTTACAATGTTGAGCACCCCCTATAACTCTGAATTTCATTGGCTGTGACTAGTTCTCCTAATGTTTCTCTTTGCTGATCGGTTAACCTGTGCAGATCCACCTGAGCCAAGTAATCTCTGACAAACTGACATTCCCTTTTATAGTTTTCTAGTTAGACATAAAAGATATTACCAATGACTCTAGTCTCCACTGTATTGTGCCTTGCTTATTCCTTAACTCTGGAATATACCAAGACCACTGTTCCCTCTAAGCTGTGCGCGTGTGCACGCGCGCACACCTCGCCGAGCGAGCGCACATACTTTACAACAGAGCGCACAAAAATTACGGCTCTGATGATAGAAAACACAGATGTCTTAAAAAGTTATGATTGTAATTACTAGAAATTTCCCGCGTCATTTAGTAATCGTCTATTTTCATTTAATTTGATTAAAATCAATGTGGTATACATACTGTATTCTGACGTGTAGTCAAAGTTTAAAGTATATAACTCTGAGTGTCGTTATGTGGCGCACAAAAATTTAACCTTCCTTCAAAAGCTGCACACAGCTGATATTTTATGCGCACACAGCCTACAGAAAATTAGAGGGAACATTGACCAAGACCCTTTGGGGCAGTGTCACAGAAGCCTCCCACCTTTATCTCCAAACTGACAGAATTGAAATCTATAGTACTGAATGGATTTCTTAGTCCTCTGATGAAGCAGTGTACTCAACGCTGCCTCGGTTTCCAAAAGCTTAGCCCTATTTTAAAGAGTGGGGTGCCGTAAGTATAACCTACGAACAGCACAGACTAGCCTTCCCAATCACAGTACTTTAGCATTAAGTTCCTTCTGAATTCGCTATAATGTTCCCACCTCAAAATTACCTCAGTGGTCTCCCAAAACAGGATCAGAGTGGTCACACTATGACTGACGCAGAAAGCTAGGAAGTAATTAGTCCTTACCTGCTAATTAGTGTTCCTGAAGGAACGACAGTCCAGTCCCTTTACTTCTGGGTTGTGCAACCCTTCCAGCAGCTTGGAGGCTGAGCCCATCCTTTTTGAGGATGGTGCGGTATAAATACCACTGGCACCACCCACAGATCCCAGTAATCTAATGAAAAAGCAGACTTAACCAAAAAAAAAACCAATTAATATCCTATACTTTAATATCACGAAATCACAACAAACTCTCCCCCTTTTTTTTTTTTTTATACTGTAGTAGAAAAGAAGGAAAAACAGAGGTAGAGGGAAGGAGGAGGTTTACCCGAGCCTGCCATAACCTTCCTTCACCCCGGCCCGCAGGATCTGCTCCAAGGGCCCGTCCGCTTTGCTTCGGCCCTGACTTCGGTCCGCTGTTCTAAACATACCCACTGGAACCCTACGCCAATAGAAGAACCTGGGTGGGAACAGGGACTGGACTGTCGTTCCTTCAGGAACACTAATTAACAGGTAAGGAATAATTACTTCTTCCTTATCGTCACTCCAGTCCAGTCTCTTTACTTCTGGGATGTAACAGAGCAGTTCAGGCCTGGGTGGGGTTCACTATCCCGGACCGAAGGACCAAATCATCAAATTGAGCATCAGCTGATCTCTGAACATCCAGCCTGTAGTGTTTGGTAAAGGTATGCAGCGACAACCAAGTAGCCGCTCTGCAAATGTCCAGCGGCGGAACTAAGCTATACTCCGCCCAAGAAGTAGCCTGCGCCCGAGTTGAGTGCGCGCGCAGACCTCCTGGAACCTGCTTTCCCTTCAGGATATAGGCTGAAGCAATAGCTTCCCTGATCCACCTAGAGATGGAAGCCTTGGCCGCTGCCTCCCCCTTATGCGGCCCTCCGAACTGAATGAATAAACGTTCGGACTTTCGAAAGGGCGCCGTGCGGGAGAGGTAACGCTTCAATGCTCTCTGGACGTCCAGAAGACGCAGCTTCTTGTCATTCCCCTCTTGCCCTTCTGCCGAGAAAGACGGAAGCGAAACCGTCTGGTTCACATGGAAAGGAGAGATGACCTTGGGCAAGAAGGAGGGTACTGTCTGCAAGACCACCTTATCCCTGAAGAAGGAAAGAAAGGGGGGCCGAGAGGACAGTGCTTGAAGTTCGGAGACACGTCTGGCCGAGCAAATGGCGACCAGAAAGACAGTCTTCAGTGTCAGATCCTTTAGGGAGGCTTTCTTAGCCGGCTCGAAAGGCTCCCTGGTCAGGGCATTTAACACCAGGTTGAGATCCCAAGGAGGAATCACCGATCTTTGCCGAGGACGCAGACGCCTAACCGCTCTTAGGAACCTGGCTACATCCGCGTGAGCCCCTAAGGACTTCCCACGGACCTTACCTCTATAACAAGAGATCACCGCCAACTGGACTCGTAAGGAGCTGGGCGCTAGGCCCTTCTCAAAACCTGCTTGCAAAAATTCCAGGACCTCCGGAACAGAGGCCAAAAGGGGTTTCTTCCAGTGCGTCGCACACCATGCTTCGAAGATGCGACAAACCCTTACATAGGAAAGACAGGTCGAGCGCTTTCGTGCGCTCAACAAAGTTGAGATTACCGATCCCGAATACCCCCGCTTCCGGTACTGCGCCCTTTCAATAGCCATGCCATAAGCGAGAATCGATCCACGTGAGGCATCCGAACCGGCCCCTGTCTCAGATCCTTTCTGCAGGGGAGTCGCCAAGGCCGGACGGCGGTTAACCTCACTAGGTCCGCATACCAGGGACGGCAAGGCCAGTCCGGAGCTATGAGGATTATCAAACCTCGGTGGGCTTCAACCCACTGCAGAACCCTTCCGATGAGAGCCCATGGAGGGAACACATACAGGAGACCCCTCCGAAGGCCACCTCTGGGCCAGAGCATCTAAGCCTTAAGATATGCCATACTGGGTCAGACCAAGGTCCATCAAGCCCAGTATTCTGTTTCCAACAGTGGCCAATCTAGGTCATATGTACCTAGCAGTTTCCCCAAGAGACAGAAGTTCCACAATGCTTGTACTGCGTCAAGCATTGATATCTTCGGTCACTTCTTAATAATGGTTTATGGACCTTTCCTCCAGGAACTTGTCCAAACCTTTTTTAAACCCAGCTACACTAACATCCTTTACTACATCCTCCAGTAACAAATTCCAGAGTTTGATTACATGTTGAGTGAAAAAATATTTTCTTTTATTAGTCTTAAATAGTTTACCCTGCAGCTTCATTGCATGTCCCCTAGTCTTTCTATATTCTGATAACGTAAACAATCGATCTACGTTTACCCGTTCCACTCCGTTCATTAATTTATAGACTTCTATCATATCCCCCCTCAGCCGTCTCTTTTCCAGGTTAAAGAGCCCTAACCTTTTTAGCCTTTCTTCATAGGAATATCCTTCCATCCCCTTTACCATTTTGGTGGCTCTTCTCTGAACCTTTTCTAAAATCGCTATATCCTTTTTAAGATACGGCGACCAGAACTGCACACAATATTCAAGGTGCGGTCTCACCATGGAACGATATAGAAGCATTATAATATCTTTTGTTTTATTTTCCATTCCTTTCCTTATCATACCTAGCATTCTATTTGCTCTCTTGGCCACCGCTGCACACTGGGCCGAGGGTTTTAACATGATATCCACAATGACGCCTAAATCTTTTTCCTGGGTGGTGGTTCCTAATGTGGAACCTTGCATCGTGTAACCATAGTTTGGGTTGTTCTTCCCTAGGTGCATAACCTTGCACTTGTCCACATTAAATTTCATCTGCCATTTTGATGCCCAGTCTTCCAATTTATCAAGATCCTCTTGCAATTTTTCACATTCCTCTTGGGTTTTAACAACTTTAAATAGTTTTGTGTCATCTGCAAATTTGATAACCTCACTCGTTATTCCACTTTCCAGGTCATTTATGAATATGTCAAAAAGCAGCGGACCCAGCACAGATCCCTGGGGTACACCACTATCACCTTTCTCCATTGGGAAAATTGGCCATTTAGCCCTACCCTCTGCTTTCTATCTTTTAACCAGTTCCTGATCCACAATAGTACACTGCCTCCTATCCCATGAATCTTTAGTTTTGCCAAATGTCTCTGATGAGGGACCTAGTCAAAGGCTTTCTGAAAGTCCAGATACACAATATCAACCGACTCACCTTTGTCCACCTGTTTATTCACTCCTTCAAAAAAACATAACAGATTAGTAAGACAAGATCTTCCTTGTCTAAAGCCATGTTGGCTGTCTCCCATTAGGTTGTGACTATCTACATGCTGAGTAATTTTATTCTTTATGATGGTTTCTACCATTTTTCCCGGTACTGACGTCAGGCTCACCGGTCTGTAGTTTCCCGGATCACCCCTGGAACCCTTTTTAAAAATTGGTGTTACATTGGCGATCCTCCAATCTTCAGGTATTAGAGATGATTTTAATGATAGTTCACAGATTACTGATAGCAGGTCTGCAATCTCATATTTCAGTTCTTTCAACACCCTTGGATGTATACCATCCGGCCCAGGTGATTTGCTACTCTTCAGTTTATCTAATAGTTGTAAGACATCTTCCCGATGTATCGATATTTCCTTCAATTCTTCTGCACCTTTAAATACCACTTCAGTCATGGGTAACATCCCTACATCTTCCTCAGTAAAGACCGAAGCAAAGAATTCATTCAGCTTCTCCACTATCACCTTGTCGCCTCTTAGTGCTCCTTTAACCCCTTTATCATCTAATGGACCAACTGACTCTCTCACAGGTTTTTTGCTACGAATGTACTTGAAAAGGTCTTTATTTCGCGTTTTTGCTTCTGCAGCAAGCTTCTTCTCAAATTCTCTCTTTGCCTGCCTTATCAATGCCTTGCATTTGACTTGCCAGTGCTTGTGCTGTTCCCAGGTTTCGTCGTTTGGCTCTTTTTTCCATTTCCTGAAAGATGCTTTTTTGGTAACAGCCTCTCTGACCTCACCTTTAAACCATGCTGGCAGTTTTTTGGACTTCCTTCCACTTTTCTTAAAGCGTGGAATACAGCTGGTCTGGGCTTCCAAGATAGTATTTTTCAACAACACCCAAGCTTGATGTACGTCTTTAACCTTCGCAACTGCTCCTTTTAGTTTTTTCTTAACTGTTTTCCTCATTTTATCATAGTCTCCCTTTCGAAAGTTAAAAGGTAGTACTGTGGATTTCCTTACTATCCCTCCTCCACTAATTAAATTAAAGGCGATCATGCTATGATCACTATTGCCAAGTGGCCCCAACACCCTTATCTCTTGCACTAGATCTGGTGTTCCACTAAGGACTAGGTCTAATATGGCTTCCCCTCTGGTCGGTTCATGAACCAGCTGCTCCAAGAAGCAGTCATTTATTTCATCTAGGAACTTTATCTCCCTAGCATATCCTGACATGACACTGACCCAGTCGATACCGGGGTAATTGAAATCACCCATTATTATTACTGCGCTGTAACTTTTGTTAGCTTCCTTGATTTCTTTTAGCATTTCATCATCCATTTGGTCATTCTGGCCAGGTGCTCGATAGTACACCCCCACTGCCATTGCCTTCCCCCTTTTATATGGAATTTCAATCCATATAGATTCTACAGCAGATTTTGTTTCCTGCAAAACTTTAATCCTTTCTGAGTCAATGCCCTCTCTAACATAAAGCGCAACCCCTCCACCAATTTGATCAGCTCTATCATTACGATATAGTTTGTACCCAGGTATCACAGTGTCCCACTGGGTGTCCTCCTTCCACCATGTCTCTGATATTCCAATCATATCTAACCTTTCATTTAGTGCTATATATTCTAACTCTCCCATCTTATTCTTTAGACTTCTAGCATTTGCATACAAGCATTTTAGAGAATGTATTTTATTCATGTTAATCTGGCTATTGTTAGACATGGGTAAATTGGGATCTTTAAGCTCTGTCTGCTCCATACTTGAGGGCATTTGGGCTACTTTACTCTTTTGTGGAACCTCTCTGCTTTTGATAGTATCCTTCAAGGATACATTCGTCCGAACCATCCGCTCTTGGGCGACTGTCGGCTTTCCTCTAATATCTAGTTTAAAAGCTGCTCTCTCTCCTTTTTAAAGGTTAATGCCAGCAGCCTGGTTCCATCCCAGTTAAGGTGAAGGCCATCCCTTCGGAAGAGCCCCTCCTTTCCCCAGAATGTTCCCCAGTTCCTAACAAATCCAAAACCCATACCTCTGCACCATTGTTTCATCCACGCATTGAGACTCCGGAGCTCTGCCTGCCTTTTGGGTCCTGCGCGTGGAACAGGAAGCATTTCGGAGAATGCTACCATGGAAGTTCTGGATTTCAACTTCCTACCTAAAAGCCTAAATTTTGCCTCCAGAACCTCCCTACCACATTTTCCTATGTCATTGGTACCGACATGTACCAAGACAGCAGACTCCTCCCCAGCACTATCTAAGACCTTATCTAGGTGGCGCGTGTGATCCGCTACCTTTGCACCAGGCAGGCATGTTACCAGGTGATCCTCACGTCCACCAGCCACCCAGCTATCTACAAGCCTAATGATCGAATCACCAACTATAACAGCAGTCCTAACCCTTCTCTCATGGGCACATGGCCCTGGAGAAACTTCCTCGGTGCGAGAGGGTTTCACATCACCTAGAGGACAGGTCCTAGTTACAGGATCACTTCCTGCCACACCAGGGTGATGCTCTCCTGTCACGTGACCTCTCTCCTCCATGGCAACAGGGGTGCTGCCAGACTGGAGGTGGGACTTCAGGACTATATCCCTGTAGGTCTCGTCTATGTACCTCTCTGTCTTATGTTTTCCAAGTCTGCTACTTTAGCCTCTAGAGAACGGACTTGTTCCCTGAGAGCAAAGAGCTCCTTGCACCTAGTGCACACGTAAGACCTCTCACCAACTGGGAGAAAATCATACATGTGACACTCAATGCAATAGACTGGAAAGCCCCCATCCCGCTGCTGGACTGCTGTCTGCATCTTAGTTTTAAGTTTGTGTCTAGATCTTTAAGTTCTTACTTACTAGGGGTTGCTATGGGTATTTATACCAATAAAACTGTACCTAATATATTTAATATACCTTGTTCACCTGAAGCTTAATTAATCTCAGGTCCTTAGTGTATGACTGATTTGGGTAATGAGCTTCACCCGAGAGCACCTCCTGTCTTTTAAGATGTGTAAGTACCTATAAAGCTACGATTATCCCAGGGGAGGGAGGGAAATAACACTTATTAAAAGAGGGCTGCTACACAGTACCCTGTCTTGTGCTGCTGAGGTAAGCTAAATTCTGATTTGATTTAAATTATAGCTCTTAGCTGCTGCTAGGCTCTAACTTCTTATGAAATTTAAACTACAAGCTCTCTGCTGGGTTCCAAATGTAACCAGAAAGCTCTCTTCTGTGTGTTAAATTTAAACTAAAAGTACTTTGCTGTTACTTGGCCCTGAGTTAAGACTATTAAATTTAAACTACAAGCTCTCTGCTGGGTATGAAATGTAACCAGAAAGTTCTCCTCTGTGTTTTAAATTCAAACTTTAATTGCTGCTACTAGGCCCTAACTGATCCAACAAAAAACAGTGGGTTCACAGATTAAGTAGCTTTAATACAAAGAATTATTTTTAGAAAATTACCAGAAGTATATACTCACAGTTGTAGATTTCTCTCCAGAAGTAACAGTCCCCCTTTCTAGTCCTTCAAGACATCATTTCCTTCCTTCAACTGAAAAATCGGCTTGCCTTGGCTGAAGCATACCGTGCCATGAGATCCATGACCGGTGGACCCCAACGGGCTACTATCTGGTCGAAGACCTCCTACTCCAGCTTCCACTCCCCGTGGTCGATCTTGAATCTGCTGAGGTAATCGGCCATTACGTTGTCCGTTCCGGCCACGTGCTGGGCTGAAAGAGCCTCCAGCCAGACTTCGGCCCACTGGAACAGGCTATCCGCTTCTTTCTCCAAGGAGGAACTGCTTGTACCTCCCTGGCGGTTGATGTAAGCGACCGCGGTGACATTGTCGGAGAGGACGCAAATTGCTCTTTGTCGAACTAAGGGCTCGAGTGCCCTGAGCGCTAAGGCTACCGCTCGCAATTCCAGTCTGTTGATGGACCAATGAGATTCCATCAAAGTTCAACATCCCTGGACGAACTGGTCCTCGCAATGAGCTCCCCAGCCTGCCAGACTGGCATCCGTCGTCAACAGTAACTACTGTGGGGGTTCAAGAGGCATCCCGCAATCCAGGTTCCTTGAGCACCGCCACCACTGGAGGGCCTTCTTGGTTCGAGGAGCGCAGGGCAGACGCATAGATAAAGGATGATGTTGGTGGGACCACCGACGTAACAGGGCCTGCTGCAGAGGCCACATGTGAGCCCTGGCCCACGGAACTACCTCTATTGCTGCAGCCATGGTTCCCAGGAATTGAAGGTAATGTCACACCGTAGGGGTTCGCCTGCTCAGAAATTGAGAAACCAGGATCCTTAGTTCCACTGACCTCTTCTTGGACAGGAACACTCTTCCTCTTCTGGTGTCGAACCTTGCTCCGAGATACTTAATCTCTTGAGAGGGTATCAACCTGCTCTTTGCCCGATTGATGACCCACCCTAACTCCTCCAGGACTTCCACCACTCTGGCAGTAGCTGAGCGACTCTCCTCTTCTGACTTCGCCCGGATCAGCCAATCGTCCAGGTAGGGATGTACCAGGATTCCCTCTTTTCGCAGGGCTGCGGCCATCACCACCATTATCTTGGTGAAAGTCCGAGGAGCCGTAGCTAGCCCGAAGGGCAGTGCCTGGAATTGAAAATGACCTCTTGGTACCGCGAATCTCAGGAACTGTTGATGGGACCTTCGAACCGGGATATGTAAATAGGCTTCCGTCAGATCCAAGGAAGTCAGGAACTCTCCGCTCCTTACGGCCATGATGACTGACTTTAGGGTTTCCAACCGGAAATGAGGCACCTTGAGACAGTGATTGACTTGCTTTAGATCCAGGATGGGGCGAAAAGAACCTTCCTTCTTTGGTACCACAAAATAAATTGAGTATCGACCGGTGCCGCATTGATCTAGCGGAACAGGGACCACTGCTCCGAGCGCTATGAGCCTTGAAAGTGTGACTTCTATTGCCGCCCTCTTTACCGGAGATCCGCAGGGAGACTGAATAAAGGCTGGAAGTATTTGCTTTGCAAATTCGAGAGCATAACCCTCTCGGATCACTTCTAGGACCCATTTGATCGGACGTGACCTGGGACCAGGCGGGAAGAAACTGCCTTAAACGGCCCCCCCACCAGCAGGCCGCCCACCTGGACCCCCGTCTTGTCACTGTGGTTTTCTAGGTCCCGCGGAGGAGGAAGAGACCCCAAAACCTCTCCCCGCCCCCCGAAACCCTCTGAAGCTTTGACCCCTAGAAGGGAAAGGGCCCCTAGGAAAGGGGTTCGACCTGGCTGGGCGAAACCTCCAGGGATCCCTAGGCTGGTTCCGCACAGGAGCTAGCGAACGACCTTGTTTTGGTCTGTCCTCCGGAAACCTGCCTCCTTTAGATTCGCCAAGGTCTTTCACCAACTTATCTAAGTCTTCCCCAAACAATAGCTTCCCCTTAAAGGGAAGATGACTCGGGCGTGCCTTTGAAGAGGCATCGGCTGCCCAATTACGTAGCCATAAATATCGCCTAGCTGCTACCACAGAGGCCATGTTCTTGGCTAGGCTCCTGATGAGGTCGTACTGGCTATCCACCAGGTAGGCAGCCCCGGACTCCAACCTAGCCATAATAGTCTGTGCGTCCCCTGAGGAACCCTCTGCTAGCTGAAGTTGCTGGGACCACCTCAAACAGGCCCGAGCCACCCAAGCCCCCGAAACCGAGGCCTGTAAGGCGAGAGCACTAACATCCAAGGCTTGCTTCAGCAGCGTATCCAATTTTCTATCCTGAGAGTCCCTCAAAGCTGCGCTACCTTCGACCGGGATAGTCGTCTTCTTTGTCACTGCAGATACCGCCGCATCCACCTTGGGCAACCTCAGCAGTTCTTTGTCCGGCTCCGGTAATGGGTATAATCGCGTCATGGAACGCACCCCCCTCAAGCTTGATTCTGGTTGATCCCATTCCTCCTGGATCATCTGATGCACCACTCTGTGGACAGGAAAGACCCTTTGAGACCTCCTCACAGCTTGGATTAAAGGGTCCTCCAACGCTTCCTCCTCCGTTGGAGCGTCCGAGGCCACATTGAGCACCTTGAGGAACTCGTTAATCAACGCCGGAAGCTCCTCTCGCCGAAAAACAAGCACTATGCGGGATTGGTCCTCCTCTGGAATCCCTCCCTCTTCAAGCTCCTCATCTTCCCCTAGATCCTTGTCCGAGACCTCCTCTTCCGGAGTGTCATGTGAGAAGGACATGAGAGGCTCCTCGCTCACCAGCCTTGCACGCTTGAGTGGGACCCCGGAATCTTTGGAGCTTGCCATCAATGGCCTGGCCCCCACGCTTTCCTTCGCTGCGCTCGACTCACCTGCCCCAAGCCCCTTCTTGCGCATACAATAGGCCTTGTGCAGCAAAAGGATGAAATCAGGAGAGAAGAGGTCGCAGGCACTCTCCTCCCCAACTGCAGTGGAGGGAAGGGAAAGAGAGGAGACAGGCAAATCCGAGGTAGGAGGAGGAGGGGAATGGGGTTCCCTTTCCCCCTCCAGAGGGTCCCCCGACCCTTGAGCGGTTTGAGACATGGACAATTGGATACCCTGCTCCACAGAAGCAGCCTCTGCAGCACAACCCCTGCAGATCCCTGATTCAGAGGCCGTACCCCTACGAATGCCACAGGACGGGCACCATGGTTTGCCAGTCATGCCCTCTTCAAAGGCAAGCTAGAAAATACTGCTTGGCTAATCAAATAGGCAACTTTACATTAATACAATTTAAAAGTTTGCAGCAATTGCAGTCGGGAAGGCCAAATAGCAGAATTGCTCCCTCCCCTCCCCCAGACCGCTAACTAACCCCGCAGGGAATTAAAAGTAAAATTAAAATAAATTAAAATAATTAAATTAAAATCAAGAATACACTTTTCTCCCTCCAGCTACCAAATCACTCCCCAGTACTTGCGGTTTGTTGCTTCCAAACAGCACGATGCTCCGAGTAAGGCAGCCGCACTCCGGGGGCTTGCACGTGGAAGGCCGCAGCCACGTGGAGCACTACCCGGCGGTCAGTCTCTGCTTGCACCGCCAGACAATTTTCTCGCCTGTAGCCTGATCGGCGCTGGATTAGGGCTCTGGTGCAGATTTCAGCCCCCGACGCTCCAGAACTGCCGTGCCAATTCGGAGGATGAGGGGGGATAACGTGCTGCCGCCTCAAGCGCTCAGCCACCGGAGGGCTTCTGCGCGAGGCAGGGCAGGCCCACGAGCAGGTCCGCGGAGAGCCGGTCGACCTGGCAGGAGAGAGGAGACTTTGCGGTCCTCCTCGTTGCTGTCGGCAAAAAACCACCTCCTCTGTTCTGGGTCCGGTAAGAGAAGGGGGGTGGGGAGAAAGAAAAATTTAAAGGCGCAGTAAGCCCAATAGGGAATACAAAGAAAATATCTTTATTTCTTTAAGTTACCTTGAATTGGGTAAGTAAATAAAATAAAATGATTAATTAAATGAAAAATTAAATAGAAGACTCCAGTAAGCTCTTGGCTTACGGAACCCTCCAGCTGCTTGGAGGCTGAGAATACTGGGATCTCTGGGTGGTGCCAGTGGTATTTATACCGCACCATCCTCAAAAAGGATGGGCTCAGCCTCCAAGCTGCTGGAAGGGTTGCGCAATCCAGAAGTAAAGCACAGTTACTTACCTGTAACAGGTGATCTCTGGGAACAGCAGGAATAAGTCTTCACATATGGGTATCGTCGGTACCGACGGAGCCTGCGCGGGAACGCTCCCCAGCGTCCAATAAGAAAGCTTTTGGGAGCATCCCACAGCGCCTGTGTGCTGCCTTCCCGCCTTTCCCAACCGCCTCTCTCCAGTTCGAGTTTTAAAGCTGAGACAAAGAGAGAGAGAGGAAAGGAAAGATAGATAGAGAGATACAACTCCTAGGGAGGAGTAGCCTAGTGGTTGGGGCAAGGTACTTCAGGCCGGAAGGTCTGGGGTTCAAATCCCACTAGAGGACAGCAACCTTGGGCTAGAAGGACTGGGGTTTCTAGTCCCACAGGTGCTCCTTGTGGTCTTGGGCAAGCCACTTAACCCTCCATAGCCCATGTTCCCTGTAAAATAGTTATCTCCAAGTTATAATACCCTGTTCAATGTAATTTCAGTTCGTTCAATGTAAACCGCACTGATGCAGAATAGCGCGGTATATAAGAGAATGTAAATAAATTAAATAAATAAATAAATAGGGGAGGTGGGTGGGTTGTGAAGACTTATTCCTGCTGTTCCCAGAGATCACCTGTTACAGGTAAGTAACTGTGCTATCTACAGGAACAAGCAGGAATGAGTCTTCACATATGGGGACTCCCTAGCTGCAGATGCCAGGGAGAGACCCCAGGGTTGTGTGTCCTTGAAAAGGGCTCCACCTCCCCCCATGGATCTCTAGCATCCAACCAGAGTAGGTGGGTAGGAGTTGATTAAGAATGGAACAGGTGTTTGAGAACAGCCTGACCAAACGAGGCATCCCGGCAGGAGTCCTTGTCCAAACAGTAATGGGCTGTGAAGGTATGAACCGAGGCCCAGGTGGCCGCTCGACAGATTTGGTCGATGGACACAGAGTTTAGGTGAGCCATTGAGGTTGCCATGGCCCTCACATTGTGGGCTGTGACATGGCCTTCCAGAGAAAGGTTCCTACTCTGGTAGGCGAAAGAAATATACTGAGCAATCCAGTTGGACAGTGTTCTCTTACAAACTGGAAGTCCTAAATGGGAAGGATCAAAAGCAACAAAGAGTTGAGAAGATTTTCTATGTTGCTTTGTTTTTTGTAAGTAAAAGGCAAGAGCTCTTTTACAATCCAAAGTATGAAGATTCCTCTCTGCACTTGATGCATGAGGTCCTGGAAAAAAGACAGGTAAGTATACCTCTTGGTTCAGATGAAAAGGCGAGACCACTTTGGGCATAAAGTGTGGATTGGTCCTGAGGACTACCTTATGATGGAATCTTGTATAAGGAGGATTAGCCACCAAGGCTTGCAACTCACTGATGCGACGTGCTGAGATGACTGCAATGAGAAAGAAAACCTTCCAAGAAAGAAACTTCAAGGAGGTGGTGGCTAAAGGTTCAAAGGGTGGCTTCATAAGCTGGCCAAGAACCAGATTTAAGTCCCATGCCACTGGAGGTGGCCTAATGGGAGGTTTAGTTAAAAGAAGGCCTCTCATGAATCTTGCTATAAGAGGATGAGAGGAAATAGGCTGTCCATTGAGAGGCTTGAGGGACGCTGCAATAGCACTCAAATGGACTCTTACTGAATTTGTTTTAAGGCCTGCATGGGATAGATGCAGAAGATACTCTAGTAAAGTATTCAGAGGTATTGCAAGAGGGTTAAGACCCTTCTCTGAACACCAAATGGTAAATCTTTTCCATTTGAAAGCATAAGAACGTCTAGTGGAAGGCTTTCTAGAAGCATGAAGAATATCTCTGACTTGCTGAGAGAGATGAAAAACTTGAAGGTCTAGGCCTTCAGCAACCAGGCCCTGAGATGGAGAGACTGGGGGTTTGGGTGCCACAACGTTCAGTCTTCCTGGGATAGAAGATCTGGTGCAGAGCCCAATTCCAGGGAGGGAGCTTGAGAGAGATGCAGAAGTAGAGGGTACCACACTTGGCGTGGCCAATGTGGTGCTATGAGGATCATAGAACCTCGGTCTCTCTGAAGCTTGAACAGTGTTTTGGGAATTAGGGGAATGGGTGGAAAGGCATAAAGGAAGTCTTGACCCCAGTTAAGAAGGAAGGCATCCTTGGCCTGAACTCCCTGACACGGAATTCTGGAACAGAACCGGGGAAGTTTGGCATTCCACGGACTTGCAAAGAGGTCTATGTCCAGGGTTCCCCAAACTCGAAAAATCCTGGCTACCTGGTCCATGTGGAGGGACTACTCGTGTGGAAGCAGAACTCGACTGAGTCTGTCTGCCCAAGAGTTTTGAACGCCTGGAAGATATACTGCCATAAGATGAATCTGATGCTCTCTGGCGAAGGCCTACAGTCGCAAAGCTTCATTGCAAAGCGACAGAGAGCCAGTCCCTCCCTGCTTGTTCACATAGAACATGGCTACTTGGTTGTCCGTGTGTATGAGGACTGTCCTGTAGCTGAGCATGGAGTGGAACACTCTGAGAGCTAAGAAAATTGCTCCGAGTTCCAAGAGATTGATGTGTAGAGAAGTCTCCTGTGGAGACCAGATGCCCTGGGTGGAGAGATCTTGCAGATGAGCTCCCCAACCCATTGGAGAGGCATCTGTTGTAAGGGTTGCTTGGGGGAGTGACTGTTGAAAAGGGGACCCCAGCAACAGGTTTTGAGAGGACTTCCACCACTGGAGAGACCAAAAAAGGCGACTGGAGTTTGCTATTTTGTCTGACAGGCAACCTGATGCCTGAGTCCATTGGGTGGACAGAGTCCATTGAGCTGCCCTCATGTGAAGGCGAGCATATGGAACCACATGCACGGTGGATGCCATGTGGCCTAAGAGTTGTATCATTTCCCGAGCAGTTAAATGGGACTTTAACTGTATTTGGGAGGCTAACTGCACCAAGCGTAGGCAACGAGCCTGAGGAAGATAGGCCCTTGCAGTTGTGGTATCCAGGACAGCCCCTATAAACTCCAGAGATTGAGTAGGGGTGAGATTGGATTTTGGGATGTTTATTACCAGTCCCAAATACTGAAGGACACGCATTGTGCAGGTTAGAAAAGTCTTGGCCTCCAACCGAGAGGGAGCTCGAATGAGCCAGTCGTCTAGATATGGGAAAACGAATATTCCCAGGGTGCGTAGAAATGCAGCTACTACTGCCATGCATTTCGTGAACACCCTTGGTGCGGAGGCCAGACCGAAAGGAAGCACCCTGTATTGGTAGTGCTTTTCTCCAAAAAGGAACCGAAGGAACCTTCTGTGTGTTGGATGGATGAGGACATGGGTGTACGCATCCTTGAGATCTAGAGAACAAAGCCAGTCCTGACTCTGAAGGTATGGAAGCAGAGCACCGAGAGAAATCATCTTGAATTTCTCCTTGAATAGAAATTTGTTCAATTCTCTGATATCTAAGATGGGTCTGTAGCCCCCTGTTTTCTTTGGAATAAGAAAATAAGGGGAGTAGAACCCTGTGCCTTGCTGAAGAAGAGGTACTTCTTCTATTGCCCCTTGGGCAAGAAGGGTGGCAATCTCCTGACCCAGAAGGTTGAGGAGAGATGTTGGAGAATTGAACTGTTTCACTATGGTGTGAGGGGGGGGGGGGGCTTAAGAAATGAAGCTTGTACCCTTCCCTTATGATAGAGAGTGTCCACTGCTCTGCTGTAATTTGTTCCCATCTGGAAGCAAAGTAAGTCAACCTTCCTGGAATGGTAAGGGGCTCTGGTTCTTCCAGAGCCAGAAAGGCTAAGTTCTCTAGCTGCAAGTCAAAGGCCCTGAGGAGGCTGAGGCTGCTGGGTCATGGCAGGCCTAGCAGCCTTTGATTTGGCCTGTTTAGGTGGTTGCTGACGCTTTGCAGCAAAACGACCTGCAGAAGATGCCTGCTGACCATAAGCAGGATAGTATCTTCCCTTTTTGGAAAAAGATGTCTTTTTGAACAATCTTTTCTTAACAGAAGCAGAGGTAGACTTTGAAAGACGATCCAAAGCAGAGTTCTCAGCATCCATCTGATTGGCCTTTGCTTGCCAATCCTTACCAGAAATGTTTTCACCTGTACAAGGGATATTTCCTAATTCATCTTGTACCCAGAGCTCCAAATCAGAAGTTTGTAGCCAAGCAATTCTGCGTGCCCCTATGGCAATAGCCGAAGCTCTGCTTACACACTCAAAAGAGTCAAAGGCTGCACGGTTGGAAAATTTGGAGGCATCTTGGGCATGTTTCAGCCAAGTGAGAAACTCCTGCCTTTTATCCTCTGAAATAAGTTAAAGTCTGCAGATGATCTGTGACTTCTTTTAGAAACATACCTATATAGAGACTATAGGAGTTGATTCTGGCAGCTAGCATAGAAGCTTGGAAAACCCTTCGGCCAAAAGCATCTAGGGTCCTGCATTCATGCCCTGGAGGATTAGATGAGTGTCTCTTTGCACTCTTTATCTTTCTCATGGCAGACTCTACCACAATAGAGTGGTGAGGAAGCTGAGTTTTGTGGAAGCCAGGACAAGGAGGGACACGATACATGGTGTCTAGCCTGCGCAAATGAGGAGAGGTGGTAAGAGGTGTCTCCCACATCCTCAACATGAGATCATACAGAATCCCATGGATAGGTAAAGTAGCTGCCTCTTTAGGAGTTTTAGGATATTGCAAAATATCTAACTCCTTGGCTCTGGGTTCTGACTCAGGGGCCACTGTGATGGAGAGGCCCCTAGCCACTTCCCTAATGAAGTCTTGAAAAGAGAAGTCTTCTGGAGGAGACATTCTTCGTTTAGGAGAAGATGACTCCTGAGGAATAAGTATCGATGCCTCACCAGAACCCTCAGACTCAGAGTCTTCAGAGGAATCGAAGTAGCGCCTGTCTGGATGCTCCTGTAAAGCCCGATAGCCGTACCGAGTAGGATCAGTATCGGGAGTTAACCGGTACCAGTTCGGTACCGATGGGCATCATAGGACAGGGTACCGTTGCAGTCGACACCGAAGCCGATGCAATCGGTACTGGCACCTGGAGTGATGCCTGTCTCAGAGCCGGTACCGACAACGGGGATTGTTGTGGTACCGGAGGCGTCGCAGCCTGTATGAATGCCGACAGGGTGCGCTGCATGGCCAGAATCCTCTGGTCCATCGACGCCACCAATGTCTGAATGTCGGTACCAGTGGGAGCCACCGGTACCCCAGAACACGGCAACAGGTGATCTTGTCAAGGCCAAGCCATCGATGTCAACCTGTGACCCCATAGATAATGCTTTGGAAGCCGGAGCTTCCCGCCGGGGTAATTTTGCCAGTGCGGAATCCTCGAGGGCAAGCCCAGAGGCATCTCGATGCTTGGAGGGAGATCTACCCTTCCAGGACCGGCTAGATTTATGCTTGGTTACCTGAGACCCGTGGGAGTAAGAAGTAGCCCTGGAAGATGTCGATGCCACCGAAGCTGCATCAGAGGGAAACAGGGTACTGAGCTTGGCTGCTCGGTTCTGCCGACCTCTTTTAGACATCATGGCACAGGACATACAATCCGTGATGGAATGGTCAGGCCCCAAACATTTTAGACACCAGTCATGGGTGTCGGTGACAGAAATAGTACCGCCACATTTTGTGCACTTTTTAAACCCAGAAGCGGGCTTCTCCATGAGGAAAATATTTTTAGGCCTAAGGCCCAAAAACTGAAAATGCACAGTGACTAAAAGATAAATTGTTTTGGGTTTTTTTTTGAAAGAAAGAAAAGAGAAGACCGGTGGTACCGGTCCGACGTCGAAGAAGGCAGACGCGACACAAAAAAATTAAGAAAAAATAAAGAATTTCTTCTGCGGTGACAGGAACACGACCTGCTGGCTCCGCGGAAAAGAAGAACTGGAGAGAGGCGGTTGGGAAAGGCGAGAAGGAAGCACGCAGGCACTGTGAGATGCTCCCAAAAGCTTTCTTATTGGACGCTGGGGAGCGTTCCCGCGCAGGCTCCGTCGGTACCGATGATACCCATATGTGAAGACTCATTCCTGCTTGTTCATGGAGATAGGGACTGGACTGACGATAAGGAACATGGCATTTAGGCGCAGATAACACAACTCTTAAGCACAATTACTGCCACAGCCAAATGCAGAAAAGAGATGGATGCATGCGTAAACAGCAAAGGAAAAGCTAGCGCACCCATAACACCAAAAGTATTTAAATGATAGACAAACGAGCCGCACAGCATAAAATGGCATGCTAATACCATCTGCGCACGATATAGAGAAACATGTACAGAATTTCATAACCAGCATTGGTCTTGAGGTGACAAACATCTAGCGCGTGCTCCCAACAGTATTTTGATGGCATCGGGGCTTTCACCAATGCATGGATCATCTGAGGTAAAATGTCAAACTTCCCCTCAAATGGATCCAGGCATCGGGGAAAGCCCCCCCGATGCCATCAAAATACTATCAGGGGCATATGCAAATTAGCCAAACGGTGCCCTTATTTCTCTAGGAGAGCATGCCAAACTTGTGCCGACTTCTGTGCACGTGTTTGGTTTGCTCTCCCAGTTTAAAACGTGGCTAATTTGCATATGTACCCCGTTCTGCATGCCGGCACTGAAGTTGTGCGCTATCATGCTGCAAAGAGGAGTACAGAGTTGATAGTACGCAATTTCAGCGCCAGCTTTCTGCATCAGCCCGACTGACCTTCTGGGCCTCAAACTCTCCCCATTTTTCCCCCCAGATAAGCCAAAACACCATAAACCTTATAAAGCTCTACGGGAAGTCATCATAGCCTAGTATTAGCAGCATCATATCTCCATTCTCAGTCAATTCAAATTAATGCGTGATCAGATATTTCATATAGACCAATAGCCACAGCTGTTACTTTAACAAAAAAGGAGTGCTGATAACAAAAAAATCTGTGCAACACTAGTAGCATGGCCTCTAAAGAGATGCATATAATCTTTCTGCTGGTGATGCATACACCAGGTGTCTACAAAGTTCAGTCTGTTGGTAAAACACCGTAAACATCTGGTTGTGCAACCTCATCCCATCCCAGACATGTTAGAGCAATCCATATTTAAGCCCAGCACCCACTGAAGTCATCACCCCCCAACAAAATAATGACTTGGCAGCTGCTAGAGCTCCTTAGTCTACTCTGCAATCTGATCGACATTAGGAGCATATATTTTACATAAAATAACTGGGAAGTCCTGCAACATTCCTGACACAAAGAGTATACATTTCCTGAACATAAGAAATGCCATACTAGGTCAGACCAAGGTCCAAAGTCCAGTGTCCCGTTTCCAACAGTGGCCAATCCAGGTTACAAGTAGCTGCCAGGTTCCCAAAAAAGGGTCCACAGAGAGCACTCACACTTGCAAGTAGAAAAGGCAGAACGAGGAGAAAGGAAGCAGTCTTTATTAAAGATTGTTTCCTTTCACCTCACTCCTGCCTGTTGTAGGTTCCCAAAAAGGTATACAAATTTCATGAAGCTTATCCTGGGGCAAGCAGTGGCTTTTCCTGGTCCTCCTCAATTATTTATGAACCTTTCCTCAAGGAACTTGTCCAAACCTTTTTTAAACCTAGCTACACAACAGCTTTTACCATATCCTCTGGTAACAAATTCCAGTGTTTGATTACACAGCGAGTGAAAAACGTTTTTATTAGTCTTAAATGGGTTACAATGTAGCTTCATTGCATGTCCCCCTACGTTTTGATGGAGTAAACAGCTCTAAATTTCCCTGTTCCACTCAATTCATTATTATAGACATAGAGGTCTATAAATTGATGAATTGAGTGGAACAGGGAAATTTAGATTGTTTACTCCATCAAAAAGTAGGGGGACATGCAATGAAGCTACATTGTAACCCATTTAAGACTAATACGCTTTTCACTTATTTTGCCATCTCTATCCTATCTGCCCTCAGCTGTTTTTTCAAAGTTGAAGAGCCCTAATATCTTTTAAGTCTTTCCTCATAGGGGTATCCATCCATCCCCTTTACCATTTTGGTGACTCTTCTCTGTACCTTTTCTAATTCTGCTGTATCCTTTTTAAGATTTGGTGACCAGAACTGTACACAATATTCAAGGTGCAGTCTCAACATGCAAGGATATAGAGGCATTATAATATCCTTTGTTTTAGTCTCCATTCCTTTCCTTATGATTCCTAGCATTCTATTTGCTTTCTTGGTTGCCGCTGCTGCACACTGGGCAGAGGAGTTCAAGGTATTATACACAATGACACCTAGATCCTTTTCCTTAGTGGTGGTTCCTAATATTGAACCTTTCATTGTGTAACCATAGTTTGT
The DNA here is from genome assembly GCA_033557465.1 of Ichthyophis bannanicus. Lineage (NCBI taxonomy): Eukaryota > Metazoa > Chordata > Amphibia > Gymnophiona > Ichthyophiidae > Ichthyophis > Ichthyophis bannanicus. The sequence continues at coordinate 542,220,246 of CM066031.1, read as the reverse complement.
GGTATTCTTGCCTAAATGCAGTTTATCAAGGTCCTCTTGCAATATTTCACAATACTCTTGTTTTCACAACTTTGAATAATTGTATCTCATCTGCAAATTTGATCACCACACTCGTTATTCCCAGTTCAAGGTCATTTATGAATATGTTAAAAAGCAGCAGGCCCCGCACCGATCCCTGAGGTAATCAACTATATTTCTTTCTCTATTGATAAGATTGGCCATTTAATGCCTCTCTGCCACCTACCTTTTAAACAGTTCCTGATTCACAATAATACACTGCCTCCTATCCCAAGGCTTTTTAATTTTGCCAAGAGTCTCATGAGAGATCCTGTCAACATTTTTCTGAAAATCCAGATGCACCATATTGACTGACTCACCTTTATCAATCTGATTATTCACATTTTCAAAAACATATAACAGATTAGTAAGACAAGACCTTCCCAGTTAGCATCCATGTTGGCTTTCTCCCATTAAACCATGACTATCTACATGTTCAGAAATTTTATTCTTTATAATGGTTTCTATAATTTGTCCGGTAATGACATCAGGCTCACCGGGTTGTAGTTTCCCGGATAACTCCTGGTCCCTTTTTAAAAACTGGAGTTACATTGGCCATTCTCTAACCTTCCGGTACTACAGATGATTTTAATGATAGTTCACAGATTACTAATAGTAGGTTTGCAATCTCATATTTCAGTTTTTTCAGCACCTTGGACTCTATGCTGTCTCATCCAGATTTGCTACTTTTTAGTTAATCAAATAATTGTAATACATCTTCCTTGTTTATCAATATTTATTATTTATTTATTTATTACAGGCTCTTATATACCGCACTATTTAGCATCAGCGCGGTTTACATTATAACAATAGACCAGAACAAACTGTTTGGTTTTACAGAGAACAGGTACGACAACTTGGATAAACATAGGGGAATTGTTAGCTGAAACTATTTAACTTCTCAATAATGGTTTATGGACCGATCCTCCAGGAACTTGTCCAAACCCCCTCCAATCCCAGCTTCACCAACAGCCCCCACCACATCCTCCGGCAACAAACTCCAGAGCCTGACCACACGCTGAGTGAAAAAATATCCTCCTCCACTAGTCCCAAACAGTCCACCCCGTAGTACCGTCTACTGACACATGTGTTTTAGGGTATTTGCCACCTGACTATCGCCTAACCATGGCCGTCTTAACTGTCTGGTTTTAGCTGCCCGATCGGTCATTAGTCGCTTTTGGATGAGAGCATATGTCCTCACATTAGAAGTTCCCCCACATTCTCAGTAAAGACAGAAGCAAATAATTCATTCAGTTTCTCTATTATGGCCTCCCCTTAACACCCCTTTTACCCCTCTATCATCTAATGGTCCAACTGACTCTCTCACTGGTTTTCTGCTATGGATGTTCTTGAAAAAGCTTTTATTGTGTGTTTTTGCCTCCATGGCAAGCTTTTTTTTCAAATTCTCTTTGCCTGCCTTATCAATGCCTTGCATCTAACGTGCCAGTGCTTATGTTTCCCCATTTTTGTCATTTGGCTCCTTTCAGTTTCTTGAAAGATGCTTTTTTGGCTACAACAGCTTCTCTGACCTCACCTTTAAATCATGCTGGCAGTTTTTTGGCCTTCCTTCCACATCTCAAAGCGTGGAATCCATCTGGTCTGGTTTTTGAAGATTGTTTAAAAAAATACTATGCCGTGCTTGACTTATTTACAGTATTTAGCACATGCTTTTCCAAGAGGAGATTAAAATCTTTAACCTTTGCAGCTTCTCCTCTTAGTTTTTTTCTTAACTACTTTCCTCATTTTATCATAATCCTTTTTGAAAGTTAAAAGGTAATTCTGTGGGATTTCCTTGCTATCCTCCCTCCACTTATTAAATCAAATGTGATCATTCTATGATCACTATTGCCAAGTGACCCCAAAACAGTTCTCTTGCACCAAATCCTGTGTTCCACTAAGGATTAGGTCCAAAATAGCTTCCCTTGTCTGTTCATAAACCAGCTGCTCCAAGAAGCAGTCATTTATTTCATCTAGAAACTATCTCCCTAGCATGTCCAGCTGTGACGCTGACCCAGTCGTTAGAGGTAATTGAAATCACCCGTTATTACTGTGTTCTAACTTAGCTTCTCTGTTTTCTTTTAGCATTTTGTAAGGTTCCCTTGTAGATGTGCAGTCCTAACTTTGGAATGTTCTTTTGGCATTTTTCTGGCAGATTGCACACTGCTGAAGGGCCAGCAACCAGCTCCACTGACTCCCCCGTGGCGCCTACGGCTCCCTGGACCACCCGAGAACACGAGGAACTCACCTCCCCTGTCTTGTCTTGCAGACCATAATACAAAAATGTTGCTTCTTGCCTTCAGCCTAGGCCAATGCCTGTCTCAGAGGCTGCCCTCCCACCAGGCCTCGCATACCAAGCACTGCAGTCTGGTCGGCATCTAAAGATGGATGGGACTGTGCCCTGCTGTGCCTTAATGCATACCCGGAAGTGTAGGGACCACACAAAAGCACCAAACACCAAGGGGATTCAGCACTGAAGACTGACAGAAAAATACTGCAGCCCAAGGCAAAGTGTATCAGAATGAAACTAAAATTAAATAAAGTAAAATAAAGTACACAAAACTAAAAGAATTTGGGGCTTTTCTTCTCTGTCCATGTTGTAGGCAGCTGCTTAAATTACTGCCCTAGGAGGGAAAATCGCAGCAGGAGAAAACCGGCCGAGCTGCAGTGCTCTGAAGAGGGAACTATAAAAAAAAAGGCACCTTTCAGCCGCGCAGCTAACAGCCCACAGCCATGCTGTCTAGCCCAAAAGCCAGGGCCTTCTCCTCAGATTTTAAATCAGTGCAGCCATTTCCGCTATGCACCATACAAATTATTCCAATTTCTGATCTCGGTCCTACTTCGCAGCATTTACCTTTCCCCCCCCCCCCCCCCCTCTGCGACTTCTGGACTGTGGCCCAAAGCACTGCTCTTCCCTTTGCGCTCAGCCATTAAAGCAGGCTTTGGCACTGAGGGGCTGCCCGGGGCGCCGTTCATCTGCCGGTTTCCGTGCTCGTGGCGGCTCCTCACCCGTTGATGGGTTCAGGAGCCGCCTCTAATCCCGGGATGTCTCTGCCACCCACAAACTCCCCAACACAGCAGAGAGGTGGGGAGGAGGATGTGGAGGGAAATCTTCCTTTGCTGCTTTAGCTATGAGAATCTTCCTTTTTTTTTTGGTGGATCCTACCAAAAAGAGCAGCTCTACTACCAATTACAGGTAACTATCAGTCCTATGCTCCTTAGCTGCCCCTGCAATGAGCCCAAACCTTGGCTTACTACCTCCTCCAGCTGCTTGGAGACTGAGCATACTGGGGCTGGTAGATGGGGCAGCTGCCTAAGTACTATGAGGTCATCAAAAGATGACGTGCTCAGTCTCCAAGCTGCTGGATGAGATACACTACCCAGACGTTGGGACTGGACTGGAGGGACGATAAGGAAACACAAACAAACCAACCCTCTAAAGCAGCCAGAACCCTCCAAATCTTCAGAAAAAAAAAATCTCGCAGGCAGTAATCTTGCTAAATGCGAGAAAAGGGCAGCAGGCTTTGCACACTGCAAAAGGAGTCTTCCAAGACAGGTCCTGAACTGGTCTAGCAGGACTCAAGGACAGGAGATTATCAGGTATGTTAAAATATCTCCTTCCTTATCCTGCTAGACCAATACAGCCAAATGGGATGTACCCAAGACAGACTACCCTGCCAAAGAAGTCATCTGAATTAGCTCCAGAAGTACCCTGGGAAACTCACAAAGGCCAGCAACGAAGGTGAAGCAGCTTATAAATTTCCTCTGGGAACATCCAAGTGGACTCCACCCAAGAAGATTGCACTCCATAGAGAGTTGCAACTGAGCACGCTTTCCAGGTAGGATGCACATCGCGCCGCAACAGTCTCCAGAGATGAATGGGCAATAGAGGACTCTACCTCTGCCAGCTCTTCTCTTAAACTGCCAAAGATGGAGAAAGTCCAATCAATGAGATGCATGAGAAATTGCTATGATCTCGAGCAACACCCTCCGCTTATCCACCAGATGCCTTCCCTCATAGAGAAAGGTCTTCAAACAGACTCTCTGCGGCAGGATCACAATCCAGTCAGGATGAGAAATAGGGGACAGCCTCTTTGAAGAAAAGGATGGCAAAGGCTTCACAGCAAAAGGAGCTGTCCAAAGAACCAGAAAAGTGTACTTGAAATCGAAGGGCTGCAGCATGGACACCCATTGACACCAGAGATACCAGGAATGGATCGTAAAAGACCAACTCCCCTCCACCTCAGGAGGACTTCTAAATGGACCCCAAGGGTCTTCCCAGGGCCCTCTACCACAAGATCCCTAACAGGACGTTCAGGCAGGCAGGACTGCTTCACTTCTGCTGAAGGAAGCCTTGCAGAGTCCTCTGGAGGCAAAGTCTGTAGCAGAACAGGACCACCACTCAAACCCCCTAAAGATTCAGAGCCAAACCACAGCACCACCTGAAAAGTTGAAGGTGGCTGCCATCAAGGCCTCCTGAAGGATCCCAGGTCTTCCAAATAGATTCAGCACATGCAGCAACCTCTACTTCCAGGATAGTTATGCACTTTGTCACAGCTGAGAAATGAACTTCTACCCCAGGGGACCCAACAGGCTGGTCCAGCTTACCAATGGCCGAGGCAGCAGCAGCTGCGCTAGAACCTTATCATTATTATTGACTTATAAAGCGCCGCAACATACGAAGCGCTGTACATAGAAGGGAGACAGTCCCTACTCTTCAGAGCTCACAATCTAATAAGACAGAAAACAAAATAAGTTACATAATACAAACAAAAATTTACAGGACAAAGTAAGCAAATGTTGATAGAGAGATCAAGATAGGGTAAGACAGGAACGGAAAGCAATAGTGAAGAGATGGGATTTTAGTCTGGACTTGAAAATGGCCAGGGACGACGCCTGGGGCACAGAGATAGGAAGACTATTCCAAGCAAAGGAGCTGGAAGGAGAGAAGTCTGGAATTGGTAGCACGAGTAAAGGGCACAGATAAACGAAGACTATTAGAAAAGCGAAGCAAACGAGAGGGGGTGTAAGGAGAGATGAGAGATGAAAGGTACTGGGGGCAGAAGAGTGAATACATTTATAGGTCAGGAGGAGAAGTTTAAATTGGATACGGAGACGGATGGGAAGCCAATGAAGCGACATGAGAAGAGGAGTGATGTGGGAAAAACGAGACTGGCGGAAAATGAGTCGAGCAGCGGAATGTTGAACTGACTGAAGAGGAAAGAGGTGGCTTGCAGGGAGGCCGGCAAGGAGAAGGTTACAATAATCAAGACGGGAGGTGATTAAGGAGTGGACAATCAATTTAGTGGTGTCAACAGAGAGGAAGGGGCGAATTTTGGAAATATTGTATAGAAAGAAATGACAAGTTTTAGCAATGAGCTGGATATGTGAAGAGAAAGAGAGAGGAATCGAAGATAACACCAAGGTTACGTGCTGAAGAAACAGGGAGGAGTAAAGAGTTATCAACAGAGAGAGAAAGGGGAAAGAGGTTATTGTAACCTTAGGGGTCCAGGCGCAGGGTATTTCCTCCTAAATGTTCATACACAAGTGCTAGGGACTTGGAGAAGGTGGAACATCCCAAAGCCACATGTCCACCAGGAACAAAAGCAGACCAGTCTGCTACCCTTGCCCCAAAGCCTAAAGAGGGCTAGGCCAAGGAAAAATGAATTTTGCAGAGATCACACCTGGCCCATGGAGGTACCACGACTCTGTTGTCCTCAAACTTACACCTTACGGCAGAACTTGAGACCTTCAGACAATCCCCACAGGGGAAGACTGGGCTCGCAGAGGAACAGAGGAGCACAAGGAGCTGTGAATTCTCTAGCTGCCTGTGAGAAGAGCATGCAGGGGCTTCAGGTCCCCAGAGGGCCCTAAATCCCCTTGCAGGGGTTTGAAAAGCAGCTAGCCAACTGGGAATCCCAAGGCCTGTCAGATCAACTAAGGAAGCCTCCACAGGGAGGCTCTGAATGCCCCCAAAGACCTAATGAGACCAGGCTGTGAAAGGTCCCCCCCCCCCTCCACACACACCCCTTTTTGTAACTGAAAAGGCTTTATTCAAAGAAAATGAGAGCCAATTGAGCTCCCATTGAAATCAATGAGAGAAAAAAAGGCTCAGGTCAAAAAAGAAATCGTGAAGATCAGATTAGGACAGCAGGTGGGGGGGGGGGGGAGGGAGAATCTGGGCCCAATTTACTGATCTATTCAGAGGTGCCTCTCCTGCTCCACCAGTGTTTGTAACCCACCTGAAACAGAGGACATGGGGTGGTTGTCCGCTTCAGGAGACATGGGCACATACCCACGCTCCAAGCCATCGGGCCCTTCAAGACCTACTAAGGCCTGACTGTCCTGTTCTCTCACTATGGTGAGAGGCATATCTTCACTGCTGCACCAGTTCACACATCTTGAAACCTGCTGCAGCGACAATACTGACTTCTCTCAGTGCTATACCAGAGGATACACCACGTGATATCACTGAAGGTTGCTCAAATCTGCCGCCACCTGCTGGCACGGGGACATACCGTATTTTTCGGACCATAAGACGCACTTTTTCTTCACCAAAAAGTGGGAGGAAAAGTGCCTGCGTCTTATGGTGCGAATAGAAGAATTTTTCGCTTTAAAGAGCAAGTTTGTCCCTCACGCTGTGCACTATTGTATTAAAACACCTGGTCCACTCTTTTTCCAATTTCTCTCAATATCTATATACTCTCAAAACAGCCTACCTTATATATTTTCATGCTGCCCGCGTGAAAAAGCCAAACAATCTCTCTCTCACAGAGTTTCAGTTTACTGCCAGACGCCGCGCATGCGGGCCTGAGGATCTTCTCCGTCATTTAAATCTCTCATTAGCTTATCCCCTCCCCCAGTTTCATACGTGTGTAATACGTAGATCTTATCACGGCCTTCTTGCGGTAATCGACATTACACTCCTGGTTCATTAATAGGTTCCTTCTATTACTGCTCCCCTCTATGAACTTAATAATCACTTATTAAGGAACCTATTAATGAACCAGGAGTGTAATGTCGATTACCGCAAGAAGGCCGTGATAAGATCTACGTATTACACACGTATGAAACTGGGGGAGGGGATAAGCTAATGAGAGATTTAAATGACGGAGAAGATCCTCAGGCCCGCATGCGCGGCATCTGGCAGTAAACTGAAACTCTTTGAGAGAGAGATTGTTTGGCTTTTTCACGCGGGCAGCATGAAACTAGGTAGGCTGTTTTGAGAGTATATAGACATTGAGAGAAATTGGAAAAAGAGTGGACCAGGTGTTTTAATACAATAGTGTTTCTTAAGGCAGGATTTTTAAGTTTGCTTCTGTTTTTTGATACAGCAGTAGCGATTTAAAGGTCTCCTGAAGAACCGCAATGAGAAACGCAGAGGCGCTTCACAAACAGCGTCGGGACACTTAGAGAACACAGCGCGATCATAACAACAGAACATAATGCCATCAGACAGCAAGCTAAGTGCAATATTGATCATAATCATGCTGTAGATGGATTTTTAACTGAAGAAAGGGGCAAAATAATAAATGGGTCGTTGATGCGAACAAGCACAAATACTGGAGACTTGATCTCCGTAGATAGTGCCGTTGTAAGTCTGAGACCCACAGATAAAGAAGCCCTTTCATGTTTTAAAATCTGGTACCTTTAAGAAACTCGTAAGACATTACGTGGTAGAGCATAGGATTTTTTGTTGCCATTCAAGTTTGATTGATTGCTCTGATACAAGACCACTTTGGACAGTAGAAACTCTAAGCGTAGGCTACCTTAACCATTTCCACTCGGTTTACTTTTCTGTCGTTCCAGATGGGAACAACTTTTAAAAAGAAACTGGGTGCTGAGTGTAGAAAGAATTTTGGTTCAGAATTTTTTTTTTCCTATTTTTCTACCCCAAAAAACCAGGTGCGTCTTATGGTCCGGTGCGTCTTATGGTCCGAAAAATACGGTAACCTACTCATCTGGACTGGTTAAGCAGGACAAGGAAGGTGTGATGCTAGCTATCTAGGATTTGTATTAGGGCAGGCCTGTTTAATATTGGGTTACATAGGCATGATATATTCATCCAATTTTTGCTTTAACAATTGTTGCTTAAAAGTAGCCTCTCCTTGAAGTGGGCTATGCTTCACCATTAAGATTAGTGTTTTTGTGTATTTTTTTTCCCCTTGGAGTAATGGTGCATTATTTCTGCTAGGCCTCCATTCCTGCGGAATACATGGCTCTAGAGTGTAAAGCAGAGGTTACAAGGACGTTCCTTAAGGTCAGGTCTCAATCCACCTAACAGGAGCCTTTGTGAGCACAGTGCCCCTGAAAGACTTTCACTGTGTCAACACTGATGAGCCCATCCACCCAAAGGGAGCCCCCCAAAAGGCTGAACCAGCCTACACTGGAAGAGAAGGGAGGACAGCCAGAATAGGACCTTACGGCCCCGCCAGGGAGCCTTCCACTGAGACGGTACAAACTGTCAGATGGGCATATGCAGGGGAAAAGGAAAAATTCAGTTGGATGCTAGAAACTCCCAAAAGAAGGTTTTGCTTGCTAAGCATACATGGGAGCCTATTCTACAAGAAGCAGGATCACCATCGCGTCCAGAAAAAGAATAGGAAGGCCCTCCCTAAGAATTAGGCAGATCACTGAAGATGCTCGTCTTCCATTAGGGGAATCTCCTCTTCAAACTCTAACTCACCTGCAGAAGATGGGGAGCCCACTTTGCATTCCAGCAAACCCCCATAGGGGATACGGCTGGCCTCCCAGAGGAACAGACGGGTGGGAAATACAAAGCAGGGGTACTTAATCCACTTACTGCCAGTGACCATAGTACTTGAGGGCTCTAGGCCTCAGAACCCTGCAAATAAGCTGCCAAGCAGCTAGAAGGGACAAAAAGCAGATCATTAGCTAGTTTTAGGAGCTACAACTCAAGCTGGTTGAGAGGCCCTGAGACCCATAGACCTGAGGCTAAGGCAACTCACCCTCCTCCCCCGACTGGGAGCAAACAGCTATCCTAAAATGGCCAAGGTGCCTGCCAGTGGGGAAATAAAATGGGGACAATGCGGCAGAGGTGGCAAATACTGAAGTTCTAAAATGAGCCCCAGAGCATTCCAGCCAAAATCAGGACAAAAAATATCAGCTGTGGGTTCAAACTGCTACGGGTTGCAGGTTGCATTAGGCTGTGGGGCTGAGCACTGCAGGAGCAAAAACAAAACACACCACACACACAACCTGCAAAAAAGAACAGCAACAGCCACAACAAAAAGGGAATCCTCAAAGACAGAATCCAAAACCTGTCAGAAACGCCATCCCCCCACCCTGTGTTTTGATTTTGTTTTTTGTTTGTTTGTTTTAATTTAGAGCTGCTTTATTGCAAGACAGCCAACTGACGTGCATTGAAGACAATGGGGACAAGAAAAAAAAGTCAGAAAAAAATAAAGAAAGCAAGCAGAGAGACATCAAGAGAGAAGGAGAGCTTTGGCAGAAACTTACCACCCCATCAGGGGCCCCCATGGAGTCCTTGTGTCAGCACTCTGACCCACCAAGCATTAGAACACATGGGTAGCGGCACTGGACACAGAGCAAGTTGTCAGCTCAAGGAGACAGGGGCATTCAAGCAACTGCTAGGCCTATCAGTCTCTAGCACACAGGCCAAAGAACCATAAATCTACACACCTCATCACCTGCTAGAGGCAGAAAATATTGGCTTCTCTCAGCGCTCCACTAGAAGAGATACCAAATGACAGCATCACTGAAATTTGCTTTCAGCAACATCAACTGTTTCAACGATGATGCACTCCTTGTGGCCTTGGGCAGGTCACTTAACCCTCCATTGCCTCGGAAGAAAGGCCTGGCAATCTACTTCCGGTGACACTGCCAAGAAAACCCAGGAGCTTCTGGGTCGCCAGGAGTCAGGTCTGACTCGAAGGCACACATTGCATTTGCAGTAATAAAAATTGCTAATATGACACTTTCCAAGCACAAAGCACGACTGAAAAACAGCTAAGAAGAAATATTTGGCTCTCTTACCATACTTGACTGCATAAGACACTGATACTGAAAATACTCAGAACAGGAAACAGGACTTCCAAACCTGTAGCCGAAATCTTCCCAGGGTAGGGTCCCAGACTGGTCTAACAGTAGTCAAGGAAAGAAAATCAAACAGGTATAGAAAATTTCTTCTCCTTTATCATGCCAGATGAGTGGAATATACCCAAGCAGTCAGAGTGCAAGGTGGGAGGAAGATGATGCTCCAAACAGAACTGTTCTGCCAAAGGTGCCATCCACACCAGCTCCTACCTGTAACCTGTAGTGCTTCACAATAGTTGGTGTTCATGGACAACTAGGTAGCTGCCTTACACATGTCTTCCAAAGACACTATAAGGCAGACTCTGCCTATGAGGTGGCTTGTGCCCTAGTGGAATGGGCTCCGATTCCTTCTGACACTTGTTTTCCACAGAAGAGGTAGGCTAAATTAATAGCCTCTTTAATCCAACAGGCAACTGAGAACTTGGCCGTTGTCCTGTTCAGTTGCCGGGGAAAGGCCAGGCAGCGATCTACCAGCAGAAGAGATTAGTAAACTCCAGATACATCAACACCCTTTTCACATCCAGCACACGTAACAAGTATCTGCAGGCCACTTACAGATGCAGCCACTCAGAGGAGATCCTTGGCGTTTAACTAAAGAAATCAATTCTTGAAGGACTATGGGCATGGGATTACAAGTATAATCCCGAAGCCTCGGATTTCTCATTCTCAAAACATCCACCAATGCAAAATCCCACAACAAATGTGCCGGCCCCACATCTTTTGCCTGTTTTCCCCCCCCCCCCCCCCCAGGAATCACCACTTCATTTAAATACACCCCTAAAATTAAAGGCAGGACTGTGCATCCTGCAATAAATTGCAATATATCCTTTATGAACTGCAATTGCCCTTTATTTGGGGCATACATATTAACTATACAGTAGTTTAAATTTTTTAACCAATGTTCTATCCCCATTGTGTCCCACCATATCTTTAACAACTACCATTCAATATCTTTCCTTACAATTATGGCCACACCATCATTATTTGATTTGTTGTAAGAGAATAAGGTTATTAGCAATCAAAAGACTTTGACTTCATTCACTCCCACCCCACCCCACCTTACTAAATGTGTTCCCTGAAGGAGATACAAGTTTGCTTCCATCTTCGCCAAATTTAGTAAAACCTTTTGTCACTTTTGGGGGGGGGGGATTGCAGACCCCGCACATAAGAGATCAAGTTGAGTTGCACCATATTTCAAATTGTAAAATGTAACCCAGTACATGAATAGACACCATCCATGGAACTACCATCCCATATCTCCCATTAATTGCACATCAGGCCCAACCCCCCCCCCCCCCAATTCTCATAGTCAGACACAGTTACCCCAAATAAACACACCCCCTGACCACTGCACCTCCACATCCTTAATTCCAAGCAAGCCTTCCTGAAGTACATGGCCCTGGAAATCACCCAGCCATGCAGACTGACATGTCTCCCTCCAGAAGCTTCTTCATATGTCAGAAGGCTTAAACGAACCACAGTGAACTCGCCCCAAACTTATGTGTAAACCATATCTCCATCCCACATTTATCCTGGAGCTCCCAAGCCTCTCACACACATATACACTGTAAATACCCTATACATAAACGCTCTAGCCAAATACAATTACCTTCTATACCATATACTCAATTTGACCCAACATTCACACAAAAAGCAACCAATATGTTTTACAACTGGGCACCCATAAATGTGTTAGTGCACATAGGCCAAAAAACACACAAAAACATTGTTCCTCACAGCTCAGCTTTCTTCCACAGCAAGCTTCACACAAACTTGTCTGCATATGAATCCAAGTTTTGGATTGGGGGGGGGGGGGCGGGTGTGAAGCAACATGCACCCTCTACTTTAATCTGGACCCGTAAAACCAAGTATTCAATGAAAAGCATGTTCAAAACTGTTTGAGCTTCAGAAGCCAAGCCGAACACCATTGATACACCATTGATTCACCCTTTCAAGTAATCTTTAGCTGCAGTGGAGGTAGCCTAATTTGAGGAATATTGCAATTAGAAAAATATTTTTTCATGGAATTTTTGTCTTCACAGAAAAATCAGGGAAGAGCATGATCTCTGCATTATTATAAGGTGACATTTCATTTACCAGATAATCTCCTTTCCTTGAGTCCTGCTAGACCAGTCCAGACAAGTGGGTTGTGTTTCCCTACCAGCAGGTTGGTGGAGACAAAGAACCAATGAAAAGCCCAGGTTTCAATGACATCACTCCCATGCCTCTATCCGCCTCACCCACCAAGAGGACTCTTTACTGCAAAGAAACACAGAAGCATGATGGCAGAAAAAGACCATATAACCTATCAAATCTGCCCTTCCATATCAACTTCTATAGCCCCTTCCCCCCCCCCTTAGAGATCTCCTGCATTTGTTCCATGTTTTCTTGAATTCAGGTGGTCCTCGTCTCTATCTCCAATGGGAGACTAATCCATGCATCTACCGCTCTTTCCATAAAGAAATATTTCCATATATTACTCCCAAGTCTATCCCCTTTCACCGTCATCCCATGTCCCCTCGTGGCAGTGCTTTCTTTCAATTTATTTATTTATTTATTTATTTAGACAGTTTTGTATACCGCCTTATCCTTCAATCAAAGCGGTCACAACACAATTGGGGGATACATTTAATACGCGGGGATGTGAGACACATACACTAATACTTACAGGGAACATGGGCAATGGAGGGTTAAGTGGCTTGCCTAAGACCACAAGGAGCATCTGTGGGACTAGAAACCCCAGTCCTTCCGGCCCAAGGTTGCTGTCCTCTAGTGGGATTTGAACCCCCGACCTTCCGGCCTGAAGTACCTTGCCCCAACCACTAGGCAACTCCTCCTCCTCAATTGAAAGATGTTCTCCTCCAGTGTATTTATGCCACAGAGGTATTCAAATATCTGTCATACTGTATCTCCTCTATGCCACCTTTCGTCAAAAGTATACATATTGAGTTATTTAAATCTGTCCCCGTATGGTTTATAACGAAGAGCGCTGACCATTTTGGTAGCCACCCTCTGCACCGACTCCATCCTGTTTATATCCTTTTGAAGGCGTAGTCTCCAAAATTGCACAATACACTCCAAATGAGGTCTCAAAGGCTTATGAGGTGTGATCAAAAAAGTATCGAGACTTGTACAACACAAGAAGTATAACTCTGACAGTTATTGCATTCAGTCTCCTTCAAAGTAGTCTCCTTCCGATAAAACACACTTCCTCCAGTGTTCCTGCCATTGCCGGAAACAAATTTAAAATGCCTCCTCTGTTATGCTGAGAAGCTGCTGTGTCAAATTTTGCTCAATGGTCTCCAAGTCATCAAATTTCTTTCCTTTCAGTGGCAGTTTCAGTTTCAGAGAAAGTCACAGGGTGCGAGATCAGTACAGAGGCTGATGGACTTGCTCGATTTGATGTTTGGCCAAGAACTGCTTGACAAAATGTGATGCATGAGCTGGGGTGTTATCCTGATGAAGCAACCATTTACCATTCCTGTGCAATTCTGGCCATTTACAACAAACTGCATCTCTCAAACGTGACTGAACTTGGACATAGTACTCCTTATTGATGGTTTGGCCTTTTGGAGAATACTCATGATGAATACCCTGATAATCAAAGAAAACTGCGAGCATAACCTTGACATAGCCTGTCAGGTGAGGAGTATCATTGGGTCTGGGAGAGTCTGGAGTCTTTCATTATAAGGACTGAGCCTTAGTTTCTGGGTTATAACCATAAACCCATGATTCATCACCAGTAATCTTTTTAATGAAATCGGAGTCATTTTCAATGCATGCCAACTCCTCCCTGGCTACAGTCGATCATCTTTTTGGTCAGGGAACAGAGGTTTTGGCACAGGTTTTGCTGACACACATCTCATCCCCAAATCAACAGTAAAAATGGATTGTACCGACCCGAAACTGATGCCCATGAACTCAGCAAGCTTGCTGATAGTCAATTGACAATTTGAGCATACTGCGGCATGCACTGCTTCAACTTTCTCTTCATTCCTGCTCGGGGATGGCCTTCCAGAATGTTAGTCACTGTCAATGCTTTGGAAGCACTTTTGGAAACATTTGCACCAGTTAAACTCGAGCACAACTCATACATTCATCATCACACTTGCTGTAACTTGTCATAAGTGTCTTTGCATGAATCTCCATGTTTCTGGCAGAATTTAATGCAAATCTGCTGTTCAATTTTTTCACTCATCGTAAATCTGTCAAACTGCTTTTTACACATACCAAACATCATGTGATTTAAAAAATACAGGTGGCTGCAGCCATGCTACACTACACATGCAGAGCACATAACTAGGTTACTGCATGCTTAATAGCATCATGGTGCGACGTATGTTATATAGCTACACAAGTGTCTATACTTTTTCATCACACCTCGTATACAGAAGTATTACCATCTCCTTTTTCCTGCTGGCCATTCCTTTCTCTATGCACCCAAGCATCCTTGGCTTTCGTTGTCACCTTTTATACCTGTTTAGCCTTGATCATCAGAAACAGATCCCGCCAAGATCCCGCTCTTCTTTCATGGAGAGAAGTACTTCACCCCCTATACTGTACAGTTCTCTTGGAATTTTTTGCAGTCCAAATGCACAACCCTGCATTTTTAGAATTAAAATCTCAGCTGCCAAATTCTTGACCATTCCTCAAGTTTAGCTAGATCCCTCCTCATGTAATCTATTCCTTTCTGGGCATCTACTCTATTGCAGATTTTGGTATCATCTGCAAAGAAGCAAACCTTACCCAACAGCCCTTCCACAATATTACTAACAAAAATGTTAAAAAGAATCAGACTGAGGACAGATCCCTGCGGCACACCACTGGTAACACCCTCCTCCTCTTCAGAATGAGCTCCATTTACCTGTACCCTTTATCGCCTTCTACCCAACCAATTTCTAACCCAGTCAGTCACTTTGGAGTCCATCCCTAGGGTGCTCAATTTGTTTATAAGTCACCTGTGCAGAACACTGTCAAAGGCTTTACTAAAATTTAAGTACACCACATCTAGGGCTGTTTCTCGGTCCGACTCTCTGGTCACCCAGTCAAAGAAATCAATCAGATTTTTCCCGATAAGGACTGCCTCTAGTAAACCCATGCTGCCTCAGATCCTGCAAGCCACTGAACTCCAGAAACCTCACTATCCTCTGCTTTAGCAGCGTTTCCATTAATTTACTCACCAGAGGTCAGAATAACTGACCTGTAGCTCTCAACTTCATCCCCACTTCTGCTTTTATGTAAAAGGGACCACGTGTGTCTCTCAAGTCCTCTGGGACCACTCAACTCTAAAGAAGCATTGAAAAAGGTCAGACAGTGGAGCCCCTAGAACTTCCAAGTTCCTTCAATACTCTCAGACACTGTTCCCTGTAAGCTGTGCGCGCGCACACACCTCGCCGAACGAGCGCACATACTTTACAACAGAGCGCACAAAAATTACGGTTCTGATTCTGATAGAAAACAATACAGACATCTTAAAATTTAAAGGTTTTTGTGTATTTATGGTTTTCACAAGTTCTACAATATTTTCTAGTGCAATGTGGTGTACATACTGTATTCTGACGTGTAGTCAAATTTTAAAGTATATAACTCCGAGTGTCGTTATGTAGCGCACAAAAATTTAACCTTCCTTCAAAAGCTGCACAGCTGATATTTTATGCGCACACAGCCTACAGAAAATTAGAGGGAACATTGCTCTCAGATGTATCATTGCTATGTCTACTTTTAGTTTAGCTAGATCCTCTTGAACACAGTCTTCTGAAAACTGTTCAAGATCCCTTTTACTTTTGTTCCTATTTAAAGATGTTTCTGAGGTCTTGCTTCTGGCCACTTCATCTTTGAAACTAGAACAATAATATTTGTTAAGCAATTCCATTTTATCCTCATTTGCTTCTACATATTCCTCCCCGTCACCCTTGAGTCTCACAATACCACTTTTGCACTTCCTCCTCTCGCTATCAGATCTGAAAAAGATCTTGTCCCCCTATATTATTGCCTTGGCAATTATTTCTTCTTTTTTTATCTTCACTTTCCTGACTACTTTCCTAGCTTCTCTAAGTTTTTCCAAAATATTGATGCTTGTCTAAATCTTTTTGTGATCTCTTGTATTTTATGAAGGCCACCCTCTTTTTCTTCGCCTTTTTGGCTACTTCTTTTGAGAGTCAGTGTGGCCTCCTCTTCCTTTTACATTTATGTACAAAACAAAAAGATTTGCTGTCCTTGAAAATATCCCATTTCCATTTTGATCATTGCGTTACTACATCCCCCAGCTGTTCCCATCTTTGCAAAATTAGTTTTCCTAAGGTCTAAGACCCTTGCTTTCGAACAGACTTTATCATCCCTAGTCCTAGTACTGAACCACACCATCTGATGATCACTGGGTGCAAGATTATCTCCCACTAACACATCAGATACACTTTCCCCATAGGTAAAGCACCAGATCCAGTATGGCCCCTTCACGTAAGGGTTCTGTTACCAGCTGCCAGAATAGTTCTCCTGGTAGAGAATTTAGGATCTCCTTACTTCTAGATGACACCACAGCACGGATGTGCAAATCAGCATCTGGCATATTGAAATCACCTCGGTAGCACTTCGCCTTTCATAGCAATACTGCATGTGTCTTGTATTAATTCTCTGTCCACTTTTTCCTGCAAAGGTGATCTGTATATATCACCAATCCAAATAGATTTCCAGTTCCCTCTTTCAAATTTAACCCACAGTACTTACTCGCTCCCTTTTAAGTCCTGTAATTCTATAGTTTTAATATTTTTTTTAATGCATAGCGACTCTCCTCCTCCTCCTCCCCCACCCCCATCTTCCTACCCTGTCCTTCCTGAATAAAGTATAGCCCGGTATAATTACATCCTAGTCATGGGTATCCGTAAACCACGTCTCCGTAACTACCACTAAATCCAAGTCAGCCTCTTCCATTAAAGCTCAATATCTGGGATCTTATTTCCCATACTAGGGGCATTTATACACACCGCTTTCCATATGTTGTCCCTTTTACCCAATTTGCAGAGGTATTTAATGTTTTACTTGCCTGAGGGCTTTCTTCATCCACCCCAAAAAATTGCTAAATCCTGTCTTTTTCTCTTCAACATTAACAAGATTCATCCTTTCCTCTCTGCCTCTACTACTAAGGCTCTTGTTCACTCCTTTATCTCACAGCTTGACTTTGTAACCACCTCCTTGTTGGTCTCCCTCAATCTTATCTTTTCCCTCTACAATCCATTCAAAACTTCACTGCGTGCTTAATTCTTCGCCAGCCACGTTACTATCATATTACTCCTCTTCTAAAGTCCTTTCACCGGCTCCCTATTACCACATTCAGTAAATGCATCCACTCTGCTGCTCCTCCTTACCTTTCCTCTCTCCTCGCTTCCTCTACCTTCCTTCTCTCTATGCCGTTCTCTTCTTCCTCTAACTCCAGGTTTTGTTCTTTTAACCTTGCTGCTATGTTTACCTGGAACAACCTGTCCGTATCAGATCTCTTCCTTCACCCTCTTCACGTCCAAGCTCAAGACTCACCTCTGAGACCGCCTTTGATTCTTAATCCCCTCCCTTGACTTTCAACTGCTATTGCCCTTATTCCTATCATATTTTGTCCTGTATATTTGTCTGCTAGATTGTAAGCTCTTTGTGCAGGGACTCTTGTGTCTGCACAGCGCTGCTTATGCTTGGTAGCGCTTTATAAATGCTTAATAATAAAGCCCTCTTCAGTAGGTTAGCCAGTCTGCTGCAGAAGACACTTTGACCCTTCTTGGATAGGTGGATGCCATTTCTGCTCTGCAGTCCTTGGAAAATCATCCCATGGTCCAGGAAACCAAAATGCTCAACACCACCATCCATGCATTCATCTCCAGGATGCAAGATTCTCTACCTTGGCCTTTAACCTCAACAGGGAGGATTGAAGAGGACACCATATGCAGCAGTGAATGCATTTGTGTCAAGATAAGTAGTTTGTACTGAATGTGGTAACAGGGAGCCAGTGAAGGGAGTTTAGAAGAGGAGTAATATGACAGTAACATGGCTGGCGAAGAATTAAGCGTACAGTGTTGAATGGATTGTAGAGGGAAAAGATGAGATTGAGGGAGACCAGCAAGGTGGAGGTTGCAATAGTCTGCTTCATCCTCTATCCCAGAGTCATTAAGTCACTCTTGATATGATCTGAGGATACTTAGCAGTATCATTTGTGCCAACATGGATGAGTAACATTGGATAATAGTCAGTCGGCTTGACGAGTCATGGCAAACTATCCATAATATCTTAGATTTTGGCACCTGGCAGACAGCACATTTCCATGGACATCCAATTTGATTGGCAGATGGGACGCCTCAGTACCCCTAAGAAGAAAGTCACCAACCACCACTACCTTTCACTACCTTGTGGTCACTGATTTTGCAACTTTGGGGTGCTTGAGCTCTGGTTCTTCCCTTTTCTGGGATGCTTTCACCTCCTCCACTTCAAGACCAAAAGCATATAGAAGAACAAGTCAAGCCTCACAGAACCTCAATATGGACAACGATGATTAATCAAAAAGTAGAGAACTATGTACAGGAAAGTATAAACAAAAGGCTGTCAGTAGAAGATGGACCTACAGAGCCAAGTATAAAAATCATAGCAGACCCCAATTAACACCGCAGAAGAACAGCGCAAACAGTTCCAGGGGGCGGGCCCTGGACTGCTCTAGCAGGACCCAAGAAAAGGCCATTATCTGCTAAGTCAATTGTCACCTTCTATATCGCCCTGTTAGACCAGTCCAGACAAGTGGGATGTACCAAAATTATGCCTCCACTGGGCGAGAAGGAGAGCAGCTCGCAAAACCTCAGAATCAAAGGCCAGCAAACAGCACAAAAAGGTTGGGGGTGCAGCCAGCCGCGGAGCAAGATGGATGCCTGAGAGCCAAGCTCCGGAGGACCATTGAACCTATCCTGCATCCTTTCAACAAACACAACAAATTACCAAATTCTAGCAGTAAACCCCATATGGTCATGTCAGGACCCAAATCTTTGCGGCTGGACTTTCCTGCAACTCAAAGCACGAGCGCTAAGCGTTCAAAGCAAGAGCCCTCGTCCCCACAATAGATGGAGGCTGTACGAGAACCCTCTGAAGGCCTTGAAGAACTACTCTCATAGATAAGGGCAATAAAGGACCTGGTAAGAGTCAATGGTGAGTCACTGACGGTAATGCATAAGAACATAAGATACGCCATACTGGGTCAGACCAAGGTCCATCAAGCCCAGTATCCTGTTTCCAACAGTGGCCAATCTAGGTCATACATACCTAGCAGTTTCCCCAAAAGACACAGGTTCCACAATGCTTGTATTGGATCAAGTATTGATATCCTGGGTCCCTTTTTAATAATGGTTTATGGACCTTTCCTCCAGGAACTTGCCAAACCTTTTTTAAACCCAGCTACACTAACAGCCTTTACTACATCTTCCGGTAACAAATTCCAGAGTTTGATTACACGTTGAATGAAAAAATATTTTCTATTATTTGTCTTAACCCTTTGAAGGCCTACTTTAAATTTTGAATCCACATTCTGCAGCCAGGTTAATTTTTTCATATTTCAGGAAAATTGTACCAGTCTTATTCAATATGTTCTAATAGTGATTTTCCTTCTGCTATGGTCATGTATTATATACCATTTGATAGGAATATTTAGTCAGAATTTTGGATCCCGAGAGTTTTGGGCTTGGCCTGGAAAGGGTTAAATAGTTTACCCTGTAGCTTCATTGCATGTCCCCTAGTCATGCAAGACAACATAACTCTGAAAAGTAGTCTGGCTGCATTAACACTCCGATTGGACAAAGCCGAAAGTCTACTCGCTGCACATGAAGTCCACTTCCAACTAGTAGACAAGCACACCAGACAAATCCAGGTGATACCATGCGACTTAGAGGACAACAATAGATCGCAAAGAAACAACATAAGAATACTGGGTGTCCCTGAGGGTGCAGAGGGCACAAATGCTCTCTTTTCTAGAGACTATGATCCCTAAAACTGCTCAAACTTTAGTTCTCCAAGCCATTTGAATTAGAGAGCGCGCATCGGGTCCCACGCAGCCCACACCACACAGAAGACAACCACACCCAATTATACTAGGACTACTCGGATATTAACAGGCTACGCAAATATTGGATGCAGCCAAAAAGCTCTTTCCAACAACCTTTGAAGGGCACAAACTCCTGCTCTTCAAGGACTATGCCAAAACCACTGTCAATAGAAGAAAAACTCCTGGCACTCTGTCCAGGCCTCCAGCAGCTGCAGGCGTGGTATGGCCTGTTCTACCCAGCATTATGAGAGTGACCTTATACAACCAGACCAAGTCCTTTGACGACCCAGAAGCGCTACAGGCCTTCTTAGACAACAATGAGCAAGCTCAAATGCGTTTGACTGCAATGAAAAGTGCACCTTTCATCTTTACAAGGATCTTTGATGGCAGCGACATCAGACGTTCTATATATACAGGCAACAATACCGCCACCTCCTGAATTCTGCTATAGAGCACAACCGCAACACCGGACTCAAAGCTACTAACCCTACTGTACAATCAGCCCTATTCATACAATAGTACGGCATGGTAGTTAAAGATAACACTACTGGCCACAGCCAACTTCCCGCCAGCGCAACAATTGGCTTCACATAAGGAACTGGTAATTATGCGGATCTTCACTAACGGACTTACAGCATATCCCACACATATAACTGACTTTCCACATCAGAACTTCGTGTGTCGAAATGATGCTTGAGATAAAACAGCGTACAAGAACACAAGCAATTGGGCACCACTGTAACACTGATCTGCTTTAGGGTACCGAACTTTACGGTTAATCTTGGTACAACACTGCTCCTCTGCAAACTCCGCAAAACTGAACTGTTACAAGAAATACTATTAAAAACTGACACCCATGGAGAAAGGTTGAATTTCCCCACCTGCCTACTACTGTATAGAAGGCATGGGACCTTATTTCTGGTGAATCACTGGGGAATGAGGCGGGATCCATGACAGCGAGCCCAGGGAACAATCTCATATGTATCTGGCCACAAGAGGACCCACTCCTCTAAGCTGGCAACCAATGGCAGGCTCTCGAGGGCTGGTTGTTGATATAGCAGTAGCTCAGTGGGGGGCATGTTGGTGCCTAAATTTTGAAGTTGGGTTGGGTATCTAAACTGACTACCGGTTGATCATGTCAACAAGTTAGGATGCTAAGAAATAGTAGAGTGGTCCTCTGCATCTATTTTGCACACTGTTGGCTCACCCACACAGATGAACTTTCTGTACACCTCCCCTGGCGACTAATAGTGTTTATTTATACCTGGTTTGCAATGATCCAAATGAGACCCCATAAGTGGCATCAACATCTATATCTAGACGTATACAAAGGAGGTATGTTATCTATTTTAAGTTTGTTAAACTCAATAAAGGTTCAGAAGTAACTATAGACAAATAAAAAATTCTAGATTCATTAACCAGCCGAGCTCAGAACCCAAACCTACAACCACTAACTCCTCTCTCTAACACTGTCTTAAGAAAGGGCTAACGAAATTCCTATTCCATGGGAATACTTAAAATATTGTCCCTGAATGTTCAGGGCATTAATAGTCCTATAAAACGTAAAAAGATACTGCTGTATGCATGCAAGTAAAAAGCATACATCCTTTTCCTTCAAGAGACCCATCTAAACGCTCTCGAGTCTCAAAACCTGAGCATTAACCCCTTTACTTTAATAACCTTGGCCACCAGTCGTAAACGAAATGGGGTAGCAATTCTAATCAGGAAATCACTTTCCCCAGTAGTGAAACAGACTCCATCAGATTTAGAAGGCTGATGAACAAAAGCATCAGTCAAGATTGGTCTTTCCGTCTTGGCCTTAATGTCTATGTCCTGAATTCTTTCAAGCACTCGCAAGAGAAGTCCCAGTGTCATCTTCATATTATTTTGGACAGCGATTTCAATCTAACTTTGGACTCCCTTGTAGATAGAAAAACACCCAGGTCTCTCAAACCCCCCAAAGCACACACTGTACTCTTATCTTTGATGCAGGATGCTGGCCTAATGGCTATATGGTGACTACAGCACCCTACTGAGTACACCTTCTTTTCTTCCCCCCTTGGTTCACTATCACGTATAGATTTCCTTCTTATACCCAAGACATTGCTCCCAATGGTAATTAACTCAGAAATTCACAGAGCTCACATTTCAGATCATGCAGCCTTCTCAATATCTCTTCAAGATGCCCAGTCTAATACTCCATCATGCTGCTGTTTCAATAGATCCCTCCTCACAAATCAGGAGTTCTGTGAGAATATTAAGCCTGTTATTTTGGAGTACTTTGAATTCAACACTCCTGAATCTACTGTGGGTTGGGCCTGGTGGGAAGGTTTTAAGGCCTCCATATGGGCTACAATCACCAGTTATACTATCTGCTTAGCCAAACAACGCCGTGCCCAGTTGTTAGCCTTCAACAAGCAGAGGAACGTATACTCAGACAGGAAGACCCTAACATCCTACTCCAGTTGCAGCAATTAAGGTTTCTTTACTACACTATATTGACATCTGAAGCATTGCAGATCATCCATACCCAACAAGGTAGATATTACACTGAAAGTAACAAAGCTGGCAGTCTGCTTGCCAACTCCTTGAAGGCTCGTAGAGAGGCATCGCATATTGCGTCACTACAGGCAGATATGACACAGACTAATACTAAAAGACAAGGAAATAGTAGACACCTTTCGGTCATTCTATACCCAATTATACACATCTGAGATGATTCTCCAGGAAGGCACCTTTAAACGTCTAATGGCTAACTTGCAACATCCCACCCTTGTCGGCCAAAGATGCCACAGTATTAGATGGCCAAATCTCAACTGAAGAACTATGCATAGTAATAGGGATGCTGCCATCAGGAAAGGTGGCAGGCCCAGATGGACTCCCTATCGAATTCTACAAGGTATTTGGCAAAGGAGCTAATTCCACGCCTGCAATACTACTATCCCTCCTACTTGACAAGGACTCAACTACGGGCACATTCGCTTCTGCTTCTATAATCATCCTGGAAAAACCAGGTAGAGACCCCCAGATGGTAGGAAACTACTGCCCAATTTCGCTTCTCAATGCAGATTATAAAATCTTTGCATCAGTGTTGCCAAAGCAGTTGGCCAATATGGCTCCTTCCTTGATCCATCCGGATCAATGTGGATTTAGTAAGACGCTCCATGGCCGATAATGCTAAACTGTTATACCATGTACTGTTGGCGGCGGAAGGAAGGGACGGCCCTCTAGTAGGGCTATCTCTAGATGCTGAAAAAACATTTGACTGGCTGGAGTGGTTGTTCCTGTTCTCTGCCCTTAGGTGGTTCGGAGTTGGTGAGGGCTTTCTTAATATGCTCCAAGTTATGTATGCACCGCCATATGACAATATAATCGCAAATGCAAATAAGTCTCGACTTCCCACTCTGCCAGGGTACCTGGCAAGGTTGCCCACTTTCCCCGCTCCTATTCAACTTAGCCCTTGAACCGCTGACCCTTCTCCTCTGTCAAAATCCCGAAGTGCATGGTATACGTATCTCAGGAATGGAAATTAAACTCTCAGCATATGCAGACGAGCTCTTATTTGTCACCCCCACTTCCATACCAACTGTCTTGGAGCTTATGGACCAGTATTCGCGATTCTCAGGCTACAAAATCAACTAGTCCAAATCCACAGCATTCCCACTCAACAGACAAACAGATCAGAAACAGAGGCCTTCCCATTTGTCGAGAAGCCTAAGATGTTAAAATATCTTGGTGTTCACTACTGCTCTCCCCTCTCCAAAGCCCTACGATATAACAAATCCAGTATTTTATCAATTGTGCGCAAATGACAAATGGTCCACGCTTTCTTTGTCCTGGTGGGACTGTCTTGAAAAACGATCAAGATGACCATAACTACAAAGGTTAACTTACATGCTTGAAATGTTACCCTTCTTTATGTCAAATAGTTCTAGGTGGCTATTTTTTCCACAGAAATTGGATAGCTACAAAAAATTGCAGAACAAGTAAGAATCAGGAGTTAACTTTCCAGATTCTAATCGTGTCATTGCACCTTTCTTCTAGAACAAGGCTCCAAAATGGGTGCTAGCCTCTCATATCAACCCCCCAGTCTGGCTCACTCTCGAGGAGAGAATGACAGTGCCAGTCCCAGGATGTCTTTTGCCCAGTATGATATTTAATGACAAATTAAAACCTCACCCTCAATTGTTATAGACACTCAGAAAGCTTTTCAAATGCTAGCCCATTCTCTCTTAACAGATAATCGACCCTCCAAGCAACTCCCAATATGGCACAACCCCCTCTTTAAAATCCAACATAGACCAATAGTCTGGAGACAATGGTATTACACAGGAATTTGGTCAATTGGTCAATTACTCTCGGGGCAAGATTGGAAAGCCTTTTCAGAGCTACAACTGGAATACAGTCTACCTCCATCCTCTTATTTCCAATGGCTCCAATTTAAAAAAACATTGTATAGGCAAAACTGGGCTAGATATAAAACACTGGACAGGTGTGGGGACTCCTTATGAAATCAAAGTCCATCCAGGAGGCACCTGGCGTTGCCTCACAGTTTTATCAGATACTATGTGAACGACTGTCGGGCCATCCAGACATCCTCCAAAAAACATGGGAACATGATGTCTGATCTATTCTCTCCCTACAAAAGTGGAAGCAATTCTGGGGAAAGTTCATTAGAATTTCAAGTTTGGAATCTCTTACACAAACTATATTTCCTTGTACACAGAGCATATAACACACCAGTTCACTTAACCTTCTGTTGGCAATGCTTGCTGGTCATGTCATAGCAATAAAGGCACGCTATCCCACATGCTTTACCCTCTGCCCTAATGTTCAGATGTATTGGATACCTATATGGAAGCGAGTTCAGGATATCCTTAAATTTCAAGACCCGCTCACTTGGAAGATCGTTATCTACCAGTCATTAAATAACATTCCCTCCCTCGGGAAGAAATATCACTTCCTCTTAGATTTTATGCTGAGTGCCGCTTTGAACCATATCATTGCTAAGTGGCAATCCCCTACTGTACTTAGCTGGCACATATGGTGGAATTATGTATATACATAAATACAAACAATTGAAGGCAAGCGGAATTCGCCAACATTCCCACACTATACTCAAGTGGAAGCCCTTAAATGACTATGCGTCTACTGCAAGGTATATATATGGTAATTCACAACAGTAAGATAACAACTGTACCTATGTAAACCATGGATCTTTTGCATTTCTCTAGCTGCCAGGGCCCCCTGGAGGGAGGGGGGGGATTGAAGTGGGGCAAGGTTAGTGTTAGGTTTTAGTCAAGTTATTTTGTATGACAAGTTGTTTTCTTCTTAAGTTCTTATGTATGTTATGTTTCATGTTTTCTAAAAGCAAAATAAAGTTTCAAAAACAGCACAAAAAGGTGGTCTGACTTACAAAATGTATACTAACTAGATCCCTCCCTTATGTTATCTACTTCTTCCAGGGTGTCTACTCTATTGCAGATTTTGGTATCATCCACAAACAGGCAAGCCTTACCCAACAACCCTTCCGCAATATCACTAACAAAGAAGTTAAAAGGATGACAGGAGGACAGCATCTATGGAAGAAAAGGAAGGCACAGTCTGTAAGGAGACAGAAATCATCGAGATGACCAAGAAAGGTTCCCTGCAAGACCAGGCCTGCAGCTGGGACACCTACTTGATGGACACCAAAGACAACTGAAAAACTACCTCAAGGGTCAAATCTTTGACAGACACCTTACAAACAATCCCAAAGGGGGGACCCTTTCAGTGTCATCAACAAGAGAGAGAGAGAGAGAGAGACTCTGAGGCAAAGTTGGGCCCACAGGCAAACTGAACTACTTCTTTCTCAAGGAAGCAGGGACATCAGTGGAGCGCTGCCAATAAAAACCCTTGTATGAGACCCCTATGGAACATTAGGACCACCATTTGAACCTCGAGAGTTCAGGGCCAAGCCCTGGTCCAGGCTGGACAATAGTGACAATGCATGGCTTCCTGACTTCCATGGATCGAGAGGAACACTCTCTCTTGGAAACTCTCCAGATTCACATATAAGCTAAGGATGTAGAGGCCCACCCAGGCCTTAAGCAGAGGTTCTAATATCGCTTTTGACTAGCTCTTCTTGGAGAACCTATGCCTCTAAAGTGCTAGGTCATAAACAAGGGGGGACTGGGATCCTTCATTACCAGAAGCCCCTGCCAAAGGAGGCCCTTCTCTTGTAGTAGTAAGAGGGTGGGGGAGGGGGAAGAGGCTTCACCAACAGGTTCAAGAGATCCACTTATCACCTCCTGCGAGGCCAGTCCACGGCCTTGATCACCAGACTCAGAGAGGCCCAAATCCTGTGCAGAAGGCAGCTCACCAGAGGCCGGGGGAAGATGAAACACAGTATCCTGCCCGAGGTCACTCCTGATGTAGGGCAGCCAAGCCCGTCATGCACAGATACTTCCTGTAGCTGAAAAAAGATCCCCATTTTGGCATCTCCCAAGTGGCCATCAAGTAGAACACTGGAAGACCCCAGTTCTGCACCATGAGGTTGAATGCACAAGATCTAAGCTCCCACTTGCCATCCAGGATCCATGTAGCTCTAACTCTTGAAGCCAGCCTGCATGTTGTCTACACCTGAAATGGGTGCTGTGGACAGGGCAATCTGATGCTCCTCTGCCTAATGTAGCTCCATGACCCCCAAGAGCCAATCCAGCACTGCGAGTTCCACTACCCTCCGCTGGGGATGAGAACACCTGAATGTTTTGCCCACTAGGAGAGGTCTAGACTTTTCCAGAGCCAGAAAGATCGATCTAGCCTCCTGAATGGAACAGAGTCCCTGGGCCCACTGGCTCAAGCAGTGTGCACCCAAGCCCTTCAAAGCTAGCATATGAGGTGACAAGCACCCAATTTGGTGCTTCCAACTGCATCCTGGCCAACAGATGGAGGCACTGCATCACTAGCTCAACTGCTCCTTGATCTCTCAGGGGAGAGAAAGGGCCTGGTCGAACATCTGGGAACAGGGAGACCAGAGGGTTAACAGGTGCCTCTACAGAAGGCACATGTGTGCCTTAATGCAAGGATCCGGCTCCAAAGTCAATATTATGGACCCGAGAAACTGGAGGACCAGACTTTGAAGTTTGAGGAACCTCTGTCATGAGGAAAAACAACCTAGGAGAGAGAGTGGAACTGAGTCCCCAGGTACTCCAAGATCTGGAACAGAAGAAAGATGCTCTTAGGATAGTTGATCACTAATTCCAGCCAGTAAATCACCAAGTCTGTGTCAACGCTGGATCTCTCCAGCAAGTTCGCTGGTTCAGACAGACGTCCAGAAATGAGTGAACCTGGATTCCCTGCTTGCTCAAAAAATGCCTCTACTCCCACCATTACCTTGGAAAAGGTACAGGGAGCCTTGGCTAGGCCAAAGGGCAGGGCCCTGAAATGGAAACTGCAGCCCAAAACAGAGAACCAGAGAAACTGCTGAAAATAGGAATGTGACAATACGTACTGGCAAGGGGGAGGGGTTGAAAAATAAATAAATAAAATCACAGGCTACATCAGGCAAAGATTAAAAAGAGAAAAAGCATGTAGATCAAGGACAGCAAGAGGGAAGGGAGTCTGGGACCAATTTACCAACCCCAATCAGGGGCTTCATGGGATCTCCTGCTCCTCTCCGGCTCAGAAAGCACCAGTGTCCATTGATGGCATTGTTGCATTGCACTGTTTTAAAAGTTTTTATATTGACCTCAAGTCAATCAACTGAAATGCAGTGGAAACATTTGCATTTTAATTGGGAGTCAAACAAGTGTTTAATGCCACCTTTTACACTGGTAATCCCTATTCCAGCATTTGTGAAAACTAAAGGTAAATTTCCTGTGGGTTGTTTTTTTTTTTTTTTTAAAGATTTTTGATGTTGAGCACTATAGTTTTAAAATCATACGAAGTGAAAGTAAAAATCGGGGACCTGTACACTTTTCTTGTAACTTATTTTTAAGTTGCTTTTTGCTGCCCCCCACCCTTTTAAGTAACTTTCCTTAGAGTGCGTTATTGCTCTTTGATAGTGTTTTAGTGTAACAAGGTGGTAAATTACTATAAATTATTTAATTATTTTATGAATAGATTTAGTTTTTCCTTTGTTTTAGGGTGCTTTTCTAACAGATATACCCCCATTTTTTATATTTCTATGTTTGCATGGTGATATGCCATGAAGATGATTTCACATTGTGCATATATTCAGTAGGCATTATCATACTTTTATGTTTACTATCTTGATTTTTGCTTATTTGGCATGTTTATTATAGTGGGACCCCTTCCCCACCTACCCATAATTCTTTGCAATTGAGGTTAGCAGTCCCTCACAAGTGGAGAAACACTTAACACCTTTTATTTTCCCTATTCCAATTAAATCACATTTTTTTCTTTCCCCCTTTTTTTGTGGGAAACACTTCTAACCAAATCCCTTGAGACAGGCTTTTATACCTAAACATGTGGGCAACCAAATATTTTATAGGCAATTATAATTAGACACTATGTTGGTATATCAAAAGACACATTCTGTCCATGGTTCTGGGATGTGATTTATTAATAAACTATTTAAAAAAATATTAAACAAACTGAAAATTTAGGGACATGACTACTAAACTACGTTAGAATTTGCCAAGGCAGTACGTTAGCTACCAAAATCAGGAGGTAAAAATAAAACCGCCCACGGTATCTGCAGGGGATATTCCCGGAATAGCCCCTGCAGATACCACAGAGGACTGATTTCCTGCTGAGACCCAGTGTTACCTGCCATAGCAGATTTCATAAGAAAAATCCCCATGGTAAATTCATGGGTAGGGATGGTAGCAATTGGGTACACAAAACTGTCAGCATCTCTGTGCCCCGATCACTACCATGTACCCACCCCCACAGCCATCTGGGCACCCCCAACTCCACAATATTGTCAGTGCCACAGTGCTGCAATCCACAGCACTACAAATATTAAAGTGCTGGTCCACCTGCAGTACTAATTCCCCCCTGGGCAGCTCTTGATCACCATCGGGAGATAACGGGGGGGGGGGGGGGGCAAAACATACCCCTCAGTGCAGCCCCCCTCATTTCCCCTCCCTCATGTCCCTCTTGGAGAGCACACTCACCTAGACACCCACACCCACCTCCCTCTAAATCTCAGCATTACCCTAGAAATAGACCCCCATGCTACCCTGATAAGAAATCTGCACATAATTTATCCAACCTTATCCATATCCCTCTCCTCCCCCCCTCCGCTCTCCGGTTTTCATGTGCCCTATGGAACGCATGCTCAGTCATCAAAAAAAACCCTTTTATTCATGACCTTTTCATCTCCAATGCCCTACACCTTCTTGCCTTGATCGAGACCTCGCTCCCCCCCCAGACGACACTGCATCCATTGCCTCTCTCTGCTATGGGGGCTACCAGTTCTCCCATACACCCCGACTTACTGGTTGTGGTGATGGTGTTGGCCTCCTACTCTCTCCCTCCTGCCAATTCCAACCCCTTCTGCCACCCCATGGAGACTCCTTCGAAGTCCACTCCATTCGCCTCCTCTCACCATTTCCCCTCCGAATAGCTGTTATCGCCCACTGGAGAAATCCAAATCAACCTTCCTCACCAACTTCGACTCCTGGCTTTCTGCCTTTATGGATCCCTCCTCCCCCACTCTTATTCTTGGCGATTTCAACATTCACATTGACAACCTCTCCGACCCCCTTGCCTCAAAGTTCCTCGCTCTTACCTCCTCGTTCGACCTCCAACTTTGCTCCACTGCCCCCACACATCTACACAGCCACTGCCTTGACCTAATACTATTCTCCAACTCCTCTCCTTCAAACTTCCGCAAATCAATCCTTCCCTCATCTGACCATCACCTCTTAACATTTAATATTCAACTTCTGCCGTCACAACCTCGTCCTGTCTCCTCTGTCCTATTTAGAAACCTTCATAATACTGATCCCCTGACACTCTCCTCCACCATCTCTCCATCTCTTCCTGCCATTTTATCCTCCAAGTCCATCAACGAGGCATTATCTTCATACAATGCTACATTATCCTCAGCCCTTGACACTCTAACCCCTCCCACCCCACGTCCTGTCAAACGATCTACTCCCCAACCCTGGCTTTCACCCACAATCCGTTACCTACGCATCTACGCCCGTTCTGCCGAACAAGCTTGGTCCAAATCCCGCTCCCCGGAAGACCTTCTACACTTCAAATTCATGCTTGGCTCCTTCCAGTCAGCCTTAGCACTTGCCAATCAAGATTACTACATCCATCTGACCAACTCCCTTGCCTCTGATCCTCGCCATCTCTTTAATACCCTCAACTCTCTCCTCAAGGTCCCCCCGCCCCTCCCTCCCTTTCTGCCCAAACCCTAGCCGACTACTTCCACGACAAAATCCACAAGACTACCCTCCAATTCCCTACCCCCCCCCATCTACCTCCCCTCCTCCCCCATCCATACTCCCTCCCCCACCCTTCTCCTCCTTCCCTACGATCTCTGAGGAAGAAACTGCACTCCTCCTGTCCTCCTCCAAACCCACCACCTATTCATCAGACCCTATCCCCACCCATCTCCTACGTTCCATCCCCCTCACCATTGCCCCCTCCATCACTCATATCCTCAACCTCTCACTCTCCACTGCAACTGTCCCCGTTGACTTCAAACATGCTGTTGTCACACCCCTCCTCAAGAAACCCTCACTTGATCCCACATGCCCTTCTAATTATTGGCCCATCTCCCTCCTCCCCTTCATATCCAAACTACTAGAATGAGCAGTCCACTGTCGCTGCCTCAACTTCCTCACCTCCCAAGCCCTCCTCAACCCACTACAATCCGGCTTCCGTCCTCTACACTCCACTGAAACGGCACTCACAAGAGTCACAAACGACCTGTTCCTGGCTAAATCCAAGGGCCTCTATTCTATCCTCATCCTTCTACACTGGCTCCCGATTCAAAGTCGAATAGAATATAAAACTATTTTAACCACCTACAAAGCTCTAAATAAAACAGCACCCCTGTCTATAAATAACCTCATTAAAACTGAGCCTACTCATAACCTTCAAAGGAGAGACCAGCTAAACAAATTAACTACACCAAAAGAATTTATTAAGGCCAAAAAGACCACAAACAAGAAAGCCTTCTCCCATGCTGCCCCCATACTTTGGAACACTATCCCATCAGAATTAAGATCCTTACCCAAAATCATGGAGTTTAGGAAAAAACTCAAAACACACTTATTCACAATGTACTATGCACCCTTGGCGAACTCTCCTCCCACCCCACAGATAGATAAAGGATAGTCATATTTCAGCCAAATACAACTATTCCAAAAAAGGTCGAACCAATAAAGCCTGAAAACAATGTATTCAAAGACTAACGAATAATATTTAAGCCTGTATATAGTTTTTAACTCTGTTACTCTGTACATAGTTCACAAATTGTTAAATGTAAGTTACAACTTATCTGTAAAAACAGTTCACTGTTTATTGTTGTTCCATGTAAACCGCACCTGATCAATGGAAGGAGCGGTATATAAAAAAATCTGTAAATTAAATTAAATTAAATTAATTGACCTTTCTGCTGCCTTTGACACCGTTGACCACGACCTTCTCATCACCCTCTCCTCGCTTGGCTTCAAGGACTCCGCACTATCCTGGTTCTCCTCCTACCTCTCCCATCGCTCATTCAGCGTATGCTCTGGTGGTTCCTCCTCCTCCCCTATCCCGCTCCATGTAGGTGTACCCCAGGGATCTGTCTTAGGCCCCCTCCTCTTCTCTCTCTACACCCAAGGCCTTGGAGCACTTATCTCCTCCCATGGCTTTCAGTACCATCTCTATGCCAATGACTCACAAATCTACCTCTCTACATCTAATATTTCTCCGGCAACCCAGTCCAAGATCTCTGCCTGTCTTTCGGACATCGCTGCCTGGATGTCTCATCGGCGATTGAAATTGAACATGACCAAGACTGAACTCCTTGTCTTTCCACCTAACTCCTCCCCCCCCCACACACACTTCCTCCTCTCTCAATCCATGTGGATGGATCTACTATCCTTCCCATTCCCTCGGCCCGAAATCTAGGGGTTATCTTTGACACCTCTCTCTCTTTCTCCACTCATATCCAGCTTGTAGCTAAGACCTGCCGCTTCTTTCTCCACAACATCAGCAAAATCCGCCCCCTTCCTCTCTGAACACACTACCAAAACGCTTATCCACTCCTTAATCTCCTCCCGCCTCGATTATTGCAACCTACTCCTTGCTGGTCTTCCCGTGAGCCACCTCCTTCCCCTTCAATCTATATAAAATCACGCTGCTCGACTAATCTTCTGCCAGCCTCGCCATGCCCATATTACTCCTCTTTTCAAATCACTTCACTGGCTCCCTGTCCAGTTCCGCATCAAATTCAAGCTTCTCCTGCTGACCTATAAATGCATTCACTCTATGGCCCCTCAATACCTTTTATCTCTTCCTACGACCCTCTCGAAATTTGTGTTCCGCTAACAAATTACTTCTATCAATGCCTTTCACCCGCACCGCAAACTCCCGACTACGTTCCTTTCACCTTGCTGCACCTCATGCCTGGAACAACCTACCTGCGTCTGTGCACCAGGCACCCTCCCTGGCCCTCTTCAAGTCCAGGCTGAAGACCCACCTCTTCACCACTGCATTCAGATCCTGACTCCTTCCTCATCCCACCCTAACCCCCGTCAACGTTTATGACCAACTTCAGACCAAACTGCACCACACCGTACCTTGCGTAGAACCGATTAACACTCTGCACTGTTTTTAACTAATGTACTACTCTAACTAGATTGTAAGCTCCAATGAGCATGACTCTGATGGGCAGGGACTGTCTCATGTACGCTACCTCTTGTAGGTTAGGTTAGCTGTGCAGCACTGCGTGCATGGCGCTCTAGAAGTGCTAAATAGTAGTAGTAGTAGTAGTAGTAGCCCCTCCCCCAAGGTAAACCTCATCCCAGCTAGCCATTTATTATTTTATTTATTTATTTACAGTCTCTTATATACCACGCTATTCAGTATCAGTGCAGTTTACATTGAACATAGAAGTTTACACATTTCATTGACTGATCTGTGTTTACAATAAACAAGTATTAAAACTTTGATAACTTGGGTTAACTATTTACAGTTGGGTTAAGACCCCCTTCCCCTCATCCCCTTGAAGGGGGGCCACAGCAGCCCCCTCCCTCGCCAGTAAAAAAAAAAAAAAAAAAATTCTCTTGACTAGCCAGTGAGCAAAGGGGGGGGGGGGGGGGGCGCACGAACCTCACACATCCCCCCATTGGCGTACCTTAGTGAAACATGGTGATCTAGTGGGCCTACAGGGAAGGAGCAGTTCTCTCCACTCAAGCGCCATCATCCGGTCAATCCAAAATGGCCACCGTCACGCGGCACTACCCTCTAGCCTCACGCTAGGCGACAGCACTGTGAGATCGTAGTGATTTTTAGGAGGGCAGGAGCTGTTGGAGGCCCAATCGCCTCCAGGGCAGACGGCCACTGCCTACTGGCAGTGGCTGCACTGTTGCATTATCAGGCTTCCAGGCAGATAAGGCCACTTCTTGAAGTGGCTTTATCTGCCGCTGCAACTGGGACCAATTTTTGCAGACATCTTAGCTGCCAACCACTGCCACTCCCACTCCGATCCGATCTCACCCCTAAAGCCCTGCACAGAACGGAAATCAGATCTCTCAAGCAATTTTCTGTGATATCTGATTTTTTCTCACAAGGTAACTGCTACTGTGATAGCAGCTAATGCCCTTTAGCAGACATACTCCAAAGTTTTACTGCTGATCCAGTATTTGATATTTAATATTAGTTATTAATTGAAGTTAGTGCTAAGTGTGTGGGGGGGGGGGGGGAGTCTGTATACTGTGTTCCTGCTTTTTGACTTTCATCTTGGCTCTATGCTATTCATTGTTTCAGGAACAGCTGTTCTATTTCCTCTTAACATAGAAGATACAGGCCACGCCAGGACATTAGTAGCACTCATACCCTGCTCTAATATCTCCCACCGAGAGATCACTAGCTTTTGCAAAGACTCAGGGAGGAGAAAGAAACCTGAGGGACATCTCAAACTCTTCAAGACAGGGTCCATTTATGAAACCCCTCCAGGAGGGGGCTCCGCAATACATAGAGCCACAATGGCATTCAGAATCAGGGTGGTGAGCTTCTCCCCGTAAAAAACGAATCACTGGCGGATCCTTCCCCTCCATCAGGGGACACTCCCCTTCCTCTGACTCACCCACTGGAGAAGGGAAACCTCCTTTTCTCCCCAGCCTCACCTCAGAGAGGCACAAGGCTGGGCTCCTGAAATAAACAGAACAGATGCACTTCACCCCCCCCCCCACCCTGCCATCTGAGGAAGAGACCTAGGAGGGCAGCCCCAAGTCCCCCAGAAATGGTTAGGGCCCTGGATCCCATCACGCAGCCATTAGAGACTGAAAACAGTCCGTGAGCTGTTTCAGAAGCTGCTGCTCAAAACAGGCCAAGAATGGGCCCTGGAGCCCCAGAGGATATTTATGGATCTGCTAGCTCAAGACTGAGGCCTCCTCTCCATGCTCTGCACATCAGCCAAGATGGCTGCCATTCCTAGTGGAGGAAAAATCATGGGAGAGGGAACTTAGGCTGTACAATTAGCATTGGATCCTGAGCCTCCTGAGGGGTCCAAAATTGCGCCCCAAGGCTTCTCTATCACATCTGGGGTAAAAGAAGCCCTGACTTACCAGCTGCAGAGCTCAACCACTGGGAGCTGGGAGCAGCACATCTCCGTGCACTCTATAATGCAGCCGAGCTCAGTAGTGATCAAAATTTCAAAAATTTCAAAAGACCTTGACAAAAAACAAAAATTGCAGCTAGAAAACAGAAAATAAATCATTTTCCCTGTTAAGTCAGCTGGAGAAACCTGAAAAGGGACTCTGTAGCTGCCTACAAAGGGCTGAGGGAAGACAGGATGCCTGAAAGGATTCTTTTTAGTTGCTTTATTAAAAACAGCAAATTCAGAGAGCTATTCAAAGAATAGGAAAAAAAGGGAAAGAGACAAAAATAAAAGTGGAACAAGGAGAGGGAGGGGAGCCTCAGCCCTGACTTACCACTCCCTGCAAGGGCCCTATGAGGTGGTCTTGACCGCTCTCCATCCCACCAGTGCTGGAACCCATACGTAATGACTCTGGATACAGGACCACTGCCAGTTCAGGGAGAAAGGGGCATACCCAAGCTCTAAGCCGACATTGGGCCAAAGGAGATTGGTGCAGCTGTGTAAATAAACCTATCCACATGTCTTGCCATCTGCTGGAGGCAGACAATACTGATGATTCTCAATGCTAGAACACCGGATATAGTCAATGATATCACCATTAGTTGCTCCAGACTGTCAACCTAAACAGTCAACCCACCCACTCCAACTGGTGCAAAACACAGCAGCCCGCATCATAACCGGCACAGCCAAGAATGAGCACATTACACCTGTACTCCAACAACTGCACTGGCTCCCAATAAATGTACGGGCAAGATTCAAAACAACCACCAACATATACAAAATCATATACCAATGCACAGCAGATGTACTCCACAGCCTGATAACCAAGGACACAACCAACAGACCCAGACAAACTGGCAACAACAAAAAAACCTATGCACACCAGCTGGATATCATAAAACAAAACAAACTGCTTCCAGCAGAGCCATATCCCTCTCAGCACCAACCCTCTGGAATACTCTCCCGAATGAGCTGAGGGCGATAAATGACCTCAAGGACTTCCGCAAATCTCTTAAGATCTTCCTATTCAGAGATCACTACGACCAGACAAAGGACCCACTAACTGTGCTTGAATATAATGATAACCCATGCTTCTAACTTTTATGTACGTAATGTCACCCCTATTCAATATAAACCCAATGTGTGTAGCCCACTACTTTGAATGAAGGAGAAAGTGGTATACAAATCTAGATAAATAAATAAATAAAAATAAGTTTGCTAGATGCGGAGCATAACCCAACTTGTTTAGGCCAGTCTAGCAGGATAAGGGATAGCAAGATTCTTCATCCAGGGATATTCAATCAACTCAGCTACTATGACTAGACATAGATGGGCTCTATTTAAGTTATTATGGGGCCTTACACAATTTTGTGAAATGGAGCTAAATAAAACCATATTTGTTTCTCTTATAACAGCATGTAAATATTTATGCAGTTATGACTTTTGGTTTCTTGTTACTCTTGTTTTCTACATACAAAAATATTAAAAGTACACTGCACAGATAGTGGCAAACACCAATGGTGGCAGACCAACAGTGTACTGTATGTTTCGGCATGAGCCCTTTCCTAACACACCTCAGAATCTCATCCTTTATCCTGTACTTGCACTTGAGATGTAGAAATTCAAGAAACATGACTATATTTTGTATCAATTTGACCACTCCTTGAACTCTTAAAACACACTCTTCAGTGGACACTCCAGGTGGAGTAGAAACTATGAACTACAGGTCCCCGTTATCTGCCAAGAGAAAAAAGGATTAACAAAATGACTGAAGAGGGAAAATGAATGACAAAGGTGTTACAGAACATTGGTTAAATTACATAAGAAAGAGCAAAATGAGGTTTACTGGAGGTGAGAGCAGATGTAATTGAGAGAAAGAAGCTACTGAGGAAAAGGGTGAATAAGAAACTGGGAGGAAGTTATGGAGAGGAGAAAGGCTGACAGAGTAACTGTGGGGGTTATAAAAGTGGAATTGACCATAAATATGTGGAGGTAATTTTTTGTAGTGTCAATGAAAGCTAATGACAAAGATCATGTGAAATTCTAGCAGTAGACCTATCAAAACAGTTTACTTCTTGTCCATAAAGCAAAAATTGCAATTTTTCCTGCTTTTTAAAAAAATTCAACCAGAGGTAAGAAAATGAGACATGAATTAGAAGGCAAAATCATATTTCTTATAATGGCTAGCATTTATTACATGCATAGCAAATGAAAGAAAACTTCATGATGATGTATGATCATTTTCAAGTCAGAAGTCTGCCATACAAAAATTAATAGCACATCACCTAACAGTTCACTTCCTGTACTAGTCAAAGTACTTCCAACTTAAGACTGGTAACTGCTAAATGCAGACATATTCTACCACCCAGAAACAGCTTCTCAAGATCAACATTTTGTTGCTAGAAGTGCAAACCGATCTGTAAAACAGAACACCTTTAAATCACATATTTACACTTTACAAAAAAAGATCTAACTTACTGCTGTATCTGCCTGAATAGCCATCAAGTGGCTTGCTGGTTAGCTCTGGGTATACTGTAACTAGACAATCCTTGTTTACTCGGCATTAGAAACTGCTGCTTCCTGAAGGCATTGTAACTGAACAGTTTAAGAAGGCAGAGTACTAAAAGAAGCGAGCTAGTTGAAAACATTAAAGGAGCTGGAAGAAGTTTAAACATTGTACAATCAATAAGTGGTCTTCTGTTAGCCAGGCTTTTATAGTACTTGGATTATTAATACTTTTGAACTTAAAATAGCAACACCATACCAAAAACATAACAGCAATACTAGTCAGACTCTTCAAAATAGCATCATCTCCTTTTTGCTTCCTCTTCTGCTCATACCTGAATTGTTTCCTTTAAATCTATACATTCTTTGTGTATTTTGTGCCTTAAAAATAATCCTTTATTTCCCTATTACTAGAATGCTACAGTTTCCTTCATAAAGTCAATTATTCAAGCTTTCATCCTGTATTCTATGCTAGGTGAATCAGTGACCCCATATGGGACAGAATAAAAATTAGAAAGCAACACCCCTGCATATTGGCTATCAATTAAAGTATATACGTTTTTTAAAAAATAAATTGCCAGTTGCTACTAGTGCTGCTTTAGAATAATTTTACATTCTATTCCTGAAATATAATTACTAATGGTATCACAGACTCCTTGCCATCAAACTTTGCTCTGTCAGACCTCCAGACTTCAATTTAAAAAAAAAAAACACATTAAGGAACATGTTTGTTAAAGGTTAATGCATGATAGCATCTGTAAACGTACATTAAGCGCCACCAGTCACAGAATAAAATGGTCTACCGTGGCACTTAATTTTTAACCTTTAGTAACAGGTAACAGACTTAAAAACACACACTTACCTGCAACACTGGTGATAGTTACTGGAACTCCCTGCACTTGCACACCTGCTGCACCCAGACTGGCAACACTTACTGTCTGCAGGTTAGGCACTGAAGCAAGCTGGGCAGCATTCAAAGTAATTGGTGTGCCAGCAACAGTTAATGGTGCAATCTGGGCAATGGTTGTGCCACCACTTGAAGACACAGGAGTAATGGTGAGCTGCTGGGGCAACCCAGCATTCTGGACTTGTAAATTTGGCAGACTTTGAATATTCTGAACCTGCACAGTTTGCCAGCTGATCTGCCCTGATGGTGTTATGGTAGGAGCCCTAATGAGCACCTGGGTTGGACTTACTGCTTGAAGCTGAACATTCTGCAATGGCTGCTGCTGAAGGGTGTGGAAAGTCTGTCCTGGTTGGAGCTGAAATGACTGCTGAGGAATGGCCTGGATAATCTGCTG
Source organism: Ichthyophis bannanicus (assembly GCA_033557465.1). Taxonomy (NCBI): domain Eukaryota; kingdom Metazoa; phylum Chordata; class Amphibia; order Gymnophiona; family Ichthyophiidae; genus Ichthyophis; species Ichthyophis bannanicus. The sequence continues at coordinate 542,181,476 of CM066031.1, read as the reverse complement.
CTGAGGTTGCTGAATCTGTATTTGCTGTAGAACAGGCTGCCCCAATATCTGCACCTGCTGAAGTGAGTTTGACTGATCCTGTGTACTTTGTAGTCCGTTAGACTGAAGCTGACCGGTGCTCTGAGCTTCAGAATCCGAAAGAGACGTTTGGGGTTCTTCGGCAGTACGTTCTGCACCGGCCGATGTGCTTGCAAACTGACCCGTCTCTACGGAGCTCACTAGAGTATCACTGCTGGTCAGAGTTGAGACAGATGTTGTGCAGGTGGAAGAAGAGGAGGGAGACTCAGGCATGGTACTGAGAGAAGTGGTGATGGGTGCTGACACTAACTGATTGCCATTAGAAACTCCGCTGTCTGACTGCTGGACAATTTGCCCCGACCCTCCTGCTACATTATTTATCACAGGCAATGCCAGAGTCACTCCTCCAATGTTTATAGGCAAGGTAGTCACTACTTGAGTTGGAGTGCCAGGGATAGTCTGGAGCTGCAAAGGTATTGATACGCCAGGCCTAATTTGGACTGGAACAGTTTGGTTTGCTAGATTTTGGGTAATAATATTGCCAGATGTTGTTCTGTTAGCAGCAGTGATGATAGCTTGGTTATTTCCTGCAGGAATTAGCTGTATCTGACCCTGCAAATCTTGCAGAGCTGAGGTATTAGCAGGACTGATCTGGATCTGCTGACCTTCCATTGTCTGGAGTTGTGGAATGACTTGATACTGTACATTACCTCCTGAATTTTGAACTTGTATGACCTGAAACTGCCCAGGGGTGGAAGGTGAATTACCAGGTTTGTTTTTTGTTGGTGATGTATTCCCATTATTACCACTAGAAGAAGTTGCTGTACTTGTAGAAATAGTAACTCCTGGCTGAGTTACATTGTTTTCTTTAGAAGTAGAAGGTGCAGCGGCAACAATCTGCCAGGTATTGCTAGCAAGTTGGGCTGTTACCAATTCTAATTGTTGTGGTTGATTTTGAAGTTGCACCAAACCTTGACTTGGATCTAAAACAATCTGTTGCTGTCCACCACCTGTTTGATTTTCACCAGTTGTTCCTATTTTACTGCATGTGGCAGCCAGCAAAGCCAGAGGAGAAGGCTGGGAGTCCTATTCAAAAATAAAGTGGGAAGATAAAAGGAAATACAACGGGCGCGTTCACCTTTTTGAAAATACTAATATCGCTAGCATGCACTTCAATGCGGTATATTAACCTAAATAACCAATGCAAAATGAGTAAGTTAGAAAATATAAAGAACAGTTTTGGCCTTAAAGAGACAACTGTGCAATTAAAAATTCTTTACTATAATCACTGAAGGTGGACTCTAGATAATATTAACTTAAACTGGTAGTGAGAAACTATTTTGGCCTTTCATCCTTAAGTTTTGTATAACTGCTTTGAGTTTTTTCACAAACTGCACTTTAAAAACTTGGACCTTTGATAAGGGATTACCTGCGAACCTGATGTTTTGCCTTTTTTACTAAAATCAGCATCTGATGACTTTCCTCCTTCAGTAGCCATAGTTTCGTTCTTTTGATCTGTAAAAACATAACGTGACAGTTATGTCTCAATCCTAAACCCACTGGATTTGGTGTCTGTCACTTTAAGATTATCTGACGGTCCTATTTCTGAAAGATTAAAAATTAAAAGCCACAAAACGTGGTTTGAAATCCAACCCAATGGACTAAAAGGTAACACCCAGAAAGGAGGTTGTCTTTTCGCACAGACATTAAGGGGGTGGGGGTGGAAATAGAGAAAGGAAACTAGGGTATAAAAATGGAAGTGGGGGAAAGAGGAATTTGGAAAAAAAATCATGCATTAAAATTAAAAAATAAAAACAAATATGGGAGGTGTGAAGAAAGAGGGGTGGGGATTTACGTACCACTCATCCCTCCTATATAATGAAAAACAAACAGTGAAAGGAGGGGTAGGGGAAAGGGGGAAGGCCGGCCGCTCAGGAGCAGAGGCTGGCAGAGGGACGGCTTATCTCGCCGCGCATGGCTGCCGCTGGGCTGTGGCGTAGCTCGGCTCCCACCCGCCGCCCGGCCCCCGTCCGGTTCCCCGCACTGATTGACAGCGCAGCCCAGCCCGGCGGAGGCAGGGCGGTGACAGGAGGCGGCATCAGCGGACACAGGGAGCCCGTGTCTCACTTCCCTGAGCCGCGGGGGCTGCGGGAGGGGAAAGGAGGAGGGAGAGCGGCCCCCTGCGCCTCCCTCCGCCGCCGCCCTCTCCCGGGGAGGACCCGCCCTGCCCCCGGCTTACCCGCCCGCCGGCTGGTTCTGGCTGTCGCTGGGGGGAGCTGGTTGCTACTGCTGGCGCTGCGGGCTACCACTGTCTCCACCTCCCCGGTGCTGCGCCCGGGCGTGTAGGAATGTGACCGCCGCGCGCTTTTCGCCTGGTATCGGCCCCTCACCCTCCCCCGCGCGCGCGCACACACCCACACTAATGCACTGTAACCTGCTGCACGAGGATGTCCCGCCTCTTGCGCCGGGAGGACAGGTTGATGGGCCAAGGCAATGTGGCAGATGCATAAATTCTAGCTAGAAGACAAAAGTCGGGGCACGCACCTTCCCAAGAAAACTAACAGAGCACTTCTTTGGGAACTACTATACACAAACCTTACCCCTAGATATTTAGCAAGAGCCACCGGATACACGCATGTATACACCCATTCCTTTCCATTGGCTAAAAGCTGAAGGGGGCGGTGCGAAACGGCTGGAGCACGACGGGAGTTGTATTCTTTTGGTCTGACAGCTCCGGGGGCGTGGCCTAGTACAGGACACGGTGTTTGGAGGTCGGATTGTTTGGGGCGATGAAGGCGGGGTAGAGTGGGAGGGCTAGTGAAGTGAAGGAGGGGAGGACGTTGGGAAGAGGGAGGTGGTAGTTTTACTAGTCTTTCCCCCTCGCTGTTTTCCCTCCTTTCCATCATAGAGTGAATGGGAAGAGGGATGCTCCCTTTACACTGTAGACTTTTAAAAATGCCTTGGGCAAGTCGCTTAACTTACCATTACCTCTCAAGAAAGGCTTGGCATTCTACTTACGGTCACACTGCCAAGAAAACTCCGGAGCTGCTGGGTCGCCAGGAGTCAGCACTGACTCGAAGACACACATTTGCATTTAGTTTGTTTGGGGGGGTCGAGGGATTTTTTCCCCCCCTGAAGTTTGGTCATACTGTACTTGCTACCGGTACTCGCTAAAGAGTTCAAATTTTGCCCCTTGAAGGTATAGTTTGTGGGGAAACTAATCCTGATGATAGTGCCACCTGATCCAGAGGACAACAATGTGAAGTTTCAATTAGCTAACTTTTAAGATTTGGGATACATTTTTAGCGTGCTTTCTCATTAATGTATTTTGAAATAAGGAACACTGGAAGAAAAATAAAGATATAGTGTGGGGAAAAGTTGGAAGTAAACAAGCAAGACTAAGGCTGAAGGCAGTTAAAAAAAAACCTCTTTTATGGCTTATGTATCATGGATATAGTATTTTAATTTCTGCTCATGCATTTTTTGGCACTTTGCTTTGATTTGTTTTTGAGCACCACGCTGCCCTAATTCATCTGTTGGTCTTCCTGCTGTTCCTGTGTGCCACTGCTTCTGTATACACTCGTACTCTGGTGCATGGCTGCATGTCCATAATGTTCCACTTGAATCTTATCATTGTGTTTCTGGAACAGAATAAAAGAATTGAGAACACAAACCGGTGGCGCTAGGTGTCATCTACATTAATAACACAAGTCACACAAACTAATCAATTGCAAAAATGAAAAACAATCAAATTTACCAATATGTTGTTTCAATAAATACTATGGATACAAACTCTTGTTTCTTATGGCAGGCTTTTCAAAACTTTGCCCTTGTTTGCAAATTATGTTACCTCTTTGCATATATTTGCAGATTAAGTTATCTGCTTATAATTCTTTATATCCCAAGAGATGTTAGAAAGAAATTATAACTACAGGCTTGAGAATGGCTCTTTGGGGTCAAAATAACAGAATTTGAGGGAAAGATGAAAAGACACATTAAGTTTGAAAATGGGCCTGATCAAACTGGAGATTTTAGAGATATAAAGCTTTCCTCACTCACCCCCCCCCCCCCCCAAAAAAAAAAAATTGGCGCAGTGCATTTCTATGGGAGAAGCAGTTCAAGCTTCTGAAGCATAGAAACTCTGGTACATTAAACATTGCAGTTAGGGAACTACTCCTTTCAAACACTTCTCTCCTTGCGCTCACTGTTATAGATATACATGCTCACATACACATATAGCAGAATTAGAAAAGTAACAGAGACAGGTGATCAAAATGATAAAAGAGACGCAGTGACTCATATGACAAAAGGCTAAGAGGTTAGGGCTCTTCAGCTTTTTTTTTCCAAATTTATTTTCAATTTAAAAAACAATAACAATACAGTAACATAATAGCAGGCACTATGTTCCCCCACCCCTCAAAAAAAGGCAAAGTTCAGGCTAAAATAACATAACACAATACTTGGGTCAGATACCTTCCAGATATAGGTCTAATGATTTCTAAATTCTTTCCACTTTATCAATACAGTTAGATGATATTGAGGCAGTGCCTTCCCATTTTCTAGTTATACAGATTGCATACCACCAAAAGGTCACATTTAACAAGGACAAGTCCTTCCAGTTATGAAAAATATGTTGTATAACAATCAATATCATGCTATCAAATCAATATCATGATATCAAATAATGCTGTCATTTTTATTAAGAACATTTTGCAAACATAAGGATCTAAATAACACAACTTGTATCATCATAGTAGAGTTCAATTTGAACATTTCACAAACGAATCTCCATACCTCCTTCCAGAATGGCTTAATGCAGGCACATTCAAACAGCATATGGGTTAGCGTACCAATCATAGTTGAGCAGTGCCAGCAAAAATTAGACTCACAGAGCCTGGCCCTGAACACATGTAACAGAGTCCAGATTGCACTGTATGCTCCAAAGTATAAAGAATGTGCCAGGCTGCTAGACCTGATTGATCTAATATTTTGATCCCAAAAGATAATCCAGTTAATTTTGTCCTGACGAACACCAGTATTATGTTCCCAGGTCCTGTGAAGACCCACCAAAGAATACCACCATGACATTTCAACAACTTATAAAAATAGGAGACTAACCTCCCATTTACCTTAGCCTTATGACATAACTCATAAATATCTGAGATAAGACATAGTCCATTTAACCAAAGGGATATCTGCGCAAAGTTCCGAATCTAGCAATTGAGGGGAATGAGGGAATAATGAATCCAACTTCAGGTACCCTTATCTCAGGTTAGACTACTGTCTTCCATCTTGTGCCAACGTCTTCAGCTCTAGGCCTAAGTAAGAAATAGCCTGCTGACCCTTCCACCCTGGAATTGCAGAATAAGCAGTTTGAGCTATGGAATGTGCTAGCATGCTGAAATCATAGAGCTGACACAATGAGAGGTGCTGACCTTATCGGCTCTGAAAACTACACAGCTGTTGAAAATGCCACCTGGGCCCCTAGATTAGGAAAAGGGGAACAAAAAGAAGAACTAGGTGGCAGGATGGAGTTGACCAACATCAGCATCTGGAGTTAATCTGCAGGAAACAGGGTTAGCAAAAGGCAAGGAACTGCCAGGAGGATGAGAAGAGAGGATGCCACAAAGGGAAAGCAGAGGGCAAAAGGTTAAGGAGCAGAGAAAATGGGGAACAAGAAGGAGAGGAAATCTGCTTATCAGCAGTTCTGTTTCACAAGCCTAAAAAATGAGTATAAATATAGGAGAACACTAGTATTGGGGACAGACTGGCACATGCTCCTTAGAGAGCAATGTTACTCTGTCCCCAGGACCCTTCATAAGGAGACCTCAGGTGCTTTGTGCATAAAGACAATTATATATTCATTTTCCTGTTTCATGCTGATTTGTAATATAGAGATTAGAGCATTGACTTTAAACTTGCAAAGCTTTTGATATTACATACCTGACAATAAAATTTCTACTTTACTTCAGTGGCATGATACTTTATTTGAAAGAGAGTCCTGTGCTTTACAATTATGTTGGGGTGAACCCTGCAGCCACGACAATTAATAAGAGGGCGAAAAAAACCAACACCATCCAATTTGCAGCCTGAGTTGACGATAAACCAAACCTATCAATTAAATCCTCCTGAGTAAGTATATTACCCCCATGAAATAGTTGACCAATACTGATGCAGTAATTCCTTTTTCAATCCAGTCCTTCCAAAAATGTTTCTGTCTATTAATTTGTATCAGTTGATTATAACGGATGGAGGGTGCTTCTGACAAAGCGTAAGATGTCTCACAGCAGGAATCAATCATATTAACTGCTTTAACAGTGCTACGAATAAGCGAAGATCCAAGCTTAGAGACTGGGATACTCAATGTGGGCAGGACAGACAAACTAAAAGGAAAAACAATCACCTTCTTCATCTCAATCTAGATGAGAGAAGATACGATATAGGTCTAGAAAATCTTGAGTGGACTAGAACGGGTAACTGCAAATCAATGTTTACTTTTTCAAAAAGTACAAAGACTAGGGGGCAGCCCATGAAGTTACAAAGTAGCATCTTGAAGCAAATAAGCGAAAATATTTTTTCATTTAACACATAGTATCTGGAACTCATTGCCAGATGATGTGGTTAATGCACTTATGGCTGGATTTAAAAAGGTTTACACAGATTCCTGCGGGAAAAGTCCATAACCTGTTATTAAGGTAGACCTGGGAAAAACCATTGCTTATCCCTGAGAATAAGTAGCATGGAAACTATGTTTTGGGATCCTGCAACATATTTATGGATAGTCCACTTTTAGAAACAGGATACTGGGATCAACAGACTTTTGGTCTGACCCAGTATGGCAAGTCTATTACAGGCTGTGCTCCTACCTTCTAGCTAGGGTCTGACTTTTTAACTGCTTGCTTGTAAGGTCTGTCTGCCTGTATATATTATTTATTTATTTCTCTTATCATTGTTAGAGTGCCTTACTTGTCAGTATTTTTGTTCAGCTCTGCCGCTCTGTTTTCAACTGTGTGTCTCTCTCTTCCTTCTCACCCTCTCCCCCACAGCCCACCCACCCCTTGGCTTATAGTCTCTTATAGCCACCCTGTGCTCATTACCACATTCAGTCACAGGTGCACCTTATCCCCTGCAATTTCTACCATCTATCCTTTTATTTCTTCTGACTTCTTTGCTCCTCTTCATCTCTCTCTTTTATGGCTCCTCAGAACTTTCTCTTCCTATTGCTCATACTCCTAATTGTCTCCCCTCCTACCAACACCTTCAAGCCCCTCTCCCTTATCTCTCCTTTACCATTGTCACTTCCCCACCATCTTGTCATCTACCATATCATCAGCTCTTCAGCTTCACCGCTTTCACCCTCTCATTCAGCCATCTTTTCTCTCTCTCAAACAACCTCACCCTCGTTACCGCCGTGCTGTCTCCTCTCTGTCCGCACTCTTCTACTCCTTCTCCTTCTCTCTTCTGGAGATATCAACTCCAACCTTGGCCCCCCTAGACTTTTATCACACTCCCAAAACAGATCCTCACGCAAGAACTCAAATCTTATTCATATCCCTCTCCTTTCCCCCTCCTCCCTCCCTTTCTCATGTGTCTTGTGAAACTCACACTCTTTCCCAAATTAACTTGTCTTTACTAATGATCTCTTTATTTCTAATGCTTTCCATCTCCTTGCTCTGAGACCTGACTCCTCCTTGAGGACACAGCTTCAGTCGCTGCTCTCTGTCATGGGGGCTATCAGTTCTCTCACATGCCTCGTCCCACTGGCTGTGGTGATGGTGTTGGGCTTCTACTCTTTTCTTTCTGTCAATTTCAACCCCTCCTTCTGCCTCAGTCTCACTACTTTCCCTCCTTTGAAGCCCACTCCATCCGGCTTTTTACTCCACTACCTCTCTGATTAGCTGTTATTTATTGACCCCCTGACAAGTCCACCTCTACCTTTCTCTCTGACTTTGACTCATGACTTTCCTTCTTTCTGGATTCACCTTCCCTCTCCCTTATTCTCGGGGATTTTAACATTCATGTTGATAACCCCTCTGACCCTTATGCTATAAAGCTCCTCTGCCTTACCTCATCATTCAACCTGCAGCCTTGCTCTACTGCCCCTACTCACTAGCAGGGCCACTGCCTCGACCTGTATTCGTCTCTAATTGCTTACCCTCAAACTTCTGTACCTCACTTCTTCCCTTATCAGACCATCACCTGCTAAGCGTCACTCTGCATCACTCACCGCCTCAACCTCACCATCCTCTTTCAAAATTTTCATGCTATAGACCCGTTGGCTGTCTCCTCCACTGTCTCATCACCTCTTTTCTCCACTATGTCATCTGACTCTGTTGATGAGGCAGTAGCTTCCTATAACACTGCACTCTCCTCTGCTCTGGATGCTCTTGCTCCACCTATGCCAAGTCCTCTGAAGTCTACTGTATCTCGGCCCTGGCTGTCTTCCACTACCCTCTATCTACGTTCCTGCGCTCGCTCAGCTGAGCGTGCTTGGCTCAAATCCAGCACCCTTGCAGACTTTCTACACTTCAAATTCATCCTTATCTCTTTCCAGTCACCATAGCTCTCACCAAACAAGATAATTATGTCCAGCTGACTAACTCTCTTGCCTCTGACCCTCGCCGTGTCTTTACAACTCTGAACTCTCTCCTCAAGGTGCCTCCACCTCCAATCCCTCCATCCTTTGCTGCCCAAACCCTGACTGACTATTTCCATCACAAAATCCCCAAGATCACACTCCAGTTCCCCATGAGGTCAGCTACTTCCCCTTCTCCTCCTCCTCCTCCCACTTTTCACTCCCTTCTTTCCCTCCCTACCACAAGCACTGGCAGGTCAAATGCAAGGCATTGATAAAGAAGGCAAAGGGAGAATTTGAGAAGAAGCTTGATGCGGAAGCAAAAATGTGAAATAAAGATTTTTTCAAGTACATTCGTAGCAAAAAAACTGTGAGAGAGTCGGTTGGACCATTAGATGATAGAGGAGTTAAAGGGGCACTAAGAGGCGACAAGGCGATAGCGGAGAGACTGAATGAATTCTTTGCTTTGGTCTTTACTGAGGAAGATGTAGGGATGTTACCCATGACTGAAGTGGTATTTAAAGGTGCGGAAGAATTGAAGGAAATATTGATACATCGGGAAGATGTATTACAACTATTAGATAAACTGAAGAGTAGCAAATCACCTGGGCCGGATGGTATACATCCAAGGGTGTTGAAAGAACAGAAATATGAGATTGCAGACCTGCTATTAGTAATCTGTGAACTATAATTAAATTAATCTCTAATACCTGAAGATTGGAGGATCGCCAATGTAACAGAAATTTTTAAAAAGGGTTCCAGGGGTGATCCGGGAAACTACAGACCGGTGAGCCTCACGTCAGTACCGGGAAAAATGGTAGAAACCATCATAAAGAATACAATTACTCAGCATGTAGATAGTCATGGCCTAATGGGAGACAGCCAACATGGCTTTAGACAAGGAAGATCTTGTCTTACTAATCTGTTATGTTTTTTTGAAAGTGTGAATAAACAGGTGGACAAAGGTGAGTCGGTTGATATAGTGTATCTGGACTTTCAGAAAGCCTTTGACAAGGTCCCTCATCAGAGACTATTGGCAAAACTAAAGAGTCATGGGATAGGAGGCAGTGTACTACTGTGGATCAGGAACTGGTTAAAAGATAGAAAGCAGAGGGTTGGGCTAAATGGCCAATTTTCCCAATGGAGAAAGGTGAATAGTGGTGTACCCCAGAGATCTGTGCTGGGTCCGCTGCTTTTTGACATTTTCATAAATGACCTGGAAAGTGGAATAACGAGTGAGGTTATCAAATTTGCAGATGACACAAAACTATTTAAAGTTGTTAAAACCCAAGAGGATTGTGGAAAATTGCAAGAGGATCTTGATAAATTGGAAGACTATCCACTATCTGAAAAGAGACCTTAGAAAACATGAAAGAAGGTGGAGACATACAAAATCCATCGAGCTCAGGTCTGTGTACCTCAACCTCCTCTCAAAATACAAGGAAGAAGTAAACACAGCTAAGAGGACACACCATACCAACATTCTAAGCAAAGCCATCAACAAACCACGTGAACTCTTTGCACTAGTTAAATCATTAACCAAAACAGCCCCACCGGAACATCAAGATAGCCCCATACATCCACAAACGCTTGCAAACCACTACGCAAGCAAGCTTACTACCACCAACCCCACTCTCTATATAGACACACCATGCCAAGGAACAGGGATGGAGCATAAACAGGCATGGAGTATTTTCCGCAACATTGATGTGCAACAAACCATCAACATACTAACCTCCATAAATACCACCACCTCCCCACTCGACCCCTGCCCAACGGCATGGATCAAAGCAGCAAAAAAAGAGATCAACCAGCAAATATCCCACATCGTAAACCAGTCACTAAGTCAAGGAATAATGCCTGACCAACTGAAGCAATCTATAATAAGGCCAATCCTAAAGAATAACTCGCTCAATAAGGAAGATCCGACATCATACCGCCCCATCTCCAGCATTTCATTCCTCGCAAAGATCATTGAAAAAGCAGTGCTCATACAACTTCAAGAACACCTTGATGACTGTGATACCATAGATAAACAGCAATACAGGTTCAGAAGAAATCATGGAGTTGAGACACTTTTGATAGCGCTAATGAACAACCTCCTCAAAGGCCTAGAAGACAGAAAGAAAATGTTTATACTCATTTTCATTGACATTTCTGCCGCCTTTAACACTGTACACCATGGGATCCTCCTTAACAAACTGGAATCTATAGGAATTGTGGGAACCCCCCTCAAATGGTTCACCTCATACATAACGAACAGAAGGCCACAAGTACAATTCAATGGTGAGAAAGCTGAACCTTTCTCTCAAACGCAGGGCATACCCCAGGGTTCGGCCCTCTCGGCACTACTGTTCAACATTTACATGCAACCCCTCTGTGACATTTCCAAAAGACATAATATCAAATACCACATCTATGCAGATGATATTATGCTTTACACACAACTAGATACCGCGGACCCTCAATATACACTGCTCGAAAATTGCCTGGATGAGATGTTAAGTTGGCTGCAGAAAAACAACATGACAATTAACCATAAGAAAACAGAAGTCATGTATATATCCAGTAAACCAAACTTCAACCCCCCCCCCTACAATCACTCTGTGCAACAACACGTACAACACGAAAAATGAAATCAAATATCTAGGAGTCACACTCGACTGCAACCTAAAAATGGAGACACACCTACGCAAAACGAATAAAGCCATCTTCCATAAACTTAGAGTGATACAACCACTAAGGAAAATAATAGAACCCAGTGATTTTCGGTCGGTAGCGCAAGCTCTCATTATGCCACACCTAGACTACTGTAATGCCATCTTACAAGGTCTGCCTAAAAAATCACTAAATATCCTTCAGATGGCCCAAAATGTGACAGCCAGGATCATAATGGGAACAAGCATTGCTGAACACATTACCCCCATTTTAATAGAGCTACATTGGCTCCCAATTGCAGCTAGGATACAATACAAGATGTTAGTGACCACCTTCAAACTAATAAACAACGTATCCCCATCATTCCTATCCTCACTTATCAGCACACAACCTACAAATAGGGACAGAAGAACCATCAACTCAGGCACCCTGCAAGTCCCCACCAACTTCAGAACAGTGAAAGCAAGTACGAGTCGTAGAGCTTTCTCATTCTCTGCGCCAACTATCTGGAATCAACTCCCGTGTGAGCTGCGTTTAACTAAGGACATCACCAAATTCAGGAAGGAGCTAAAAACTTACCTATTCCGATGTCATTACAATCAGCTATGACCAACAACTGCGAGAGAGTTTAAAACTGCTAATATGTATAAATATGTAAATATGTATATATAGATGTAAGAATGTATAATTCATCCCCTAAGATGCTAACCATGTGTGCTGTGACCTCAGTTCTATGTATATACCACCCCCCCCAAGTCTTGATTGACAATCCCCCAAAGATGAATCAAACCGCTGCTGATCGCTGGAAGTAGCGGTATATAAGTGTGTAGTAAATAAATAAATAAAATAAATAAATAAGACTGGGCATCAAAATGGCAGATGAAATTTAATGTGGACAAGTGCAAAGTTATGCACCTAGGGAAGAACAACCCAAACTATGGTTACACGATGCAGGGTTCCACATTAGGAACCACCACCCAGGAAAAAGATGTAGGCGTCATTGTGGATAACATGTTAAAACCCTCGGCCCAGTGTGCAGCAGCAGCCAAGAGAGCAAATAGAATGCTAGGTATCATAAGGAAAGGAATGGAAAATAAAACAAAAGATATTATAATGCCTCTATACCGTTCCATGGTGAGACCGCACCTTGAATATTGTGTGCAATTCTGGTCGCCGTATCTTAAAAAGGATATAGCGTTATTAGAAAAGGTTCAGAGAAGAGCCACCAAAGTGGTAAAGGGGATGGAAGGATATTCCTATGAAGAAAGGCTAAAAAGGTTAGGGCTCTTTAACCTGGAAAAGAGACGGCTGAGGGGAGATATGATAGAAGCCTATAAATTAATGAACGGAGTGGAACGGGTAAACGTAGATCGATTGTTTACATTATCGGAATATAGAAAGACTAGGGGACATGCAAAGAAGCTACAGGGTAAACTATTTAAGACTAATAAAAGAAAATATTTTTTCACTCAACATGTAATCAAACTCTGGAATTTGTTACTGGAGGATGTAGTAAAGGCTGTTAGTGTATCTGGGTTTAAAAAAGGTTTGGACAAGTTCCTGGAGGAAAGGTCCATAAACCATTATTAAGAAGGGACCCAGGATATCAATGCTTGACCCAGTACAAGCATTGTGGAACCTGTGTCTTTTGGGGAAACTGCTAGGTACGTATGACCTAGATTGGCCACTGTTGGAAAGAGGATACTGGGCTTGATGGACCTTGGTCTGACCCAGTATGGCATATCTTATGTTCTTATGTACCTCTGTTACCCTTTCTTCCTTTTCTATGATCTCTGAGGAGGAAACCACTAACCTTCTTTCCTCATCCAAACTTACTACCTGGTCCTCTGATCCTATTCCCACCCATCTCCTTAACTCCATCTCCTCCACTGTAGTCCCTTCCATCTCTCATATTCTCAACCTATTGCTCTCCACTGCAACTTTCCCCACAGCCTTCAAGCATATTGTGCTCACACATCTCCTCAAGATACCCTCACTAGACCGCTGACCTGTAAATGCATTCACTCTGCAGCTCCTCACTACCTTTCCTCTCTTATTTCTCCTTACACCCCTGATTACACTTCCTGATTGAGAAATTTCCAAGCGTACCTTGACAAATTACCCATACAGTGGTGCTAAAGAGTTTCCTTCTGGCGTTCGTAACATGTATAGGCAATTAATCAAGGTGGGCAAACCTGTGGCAAGGCCAGCCTTTCCACTAGGTATGTTAGGCAGTCACCTAGGGCAGAATAATTTTTAGGGGCAGCAGTCACAGCACAGCACTGAAGAAGGAGTGGCAGCAGAAGGCAGCCAACTCAGCAACCCCCCCCCCCCAAATGCTGCAGGACAAGTTCCTCTTTTCCCATTTCCCACCTTGTGATCCACATCCTCAAATCTTCCAGACACTGCTACTTTCTTCCAATTTGTGAATGTCAGCACTGAAAATAAAATGAAACTACGGTGGAGCATTGCACTCAAGTGTGCTGGAAGCCCCTGCCTGTCCCCCTACTTCCTGCTATCATGGAGTTGGGACCAGAAGGTTCTTCCAATACACTTCAGCATGAGACTCCACAAAAGAGTACCCAGGATCCCCTAGCAGTAGTCTTGCAGTATACTGCTAGTGAATCCTAGGCATTATTTTGAAGCTGGTGCTGGCAGGCATGAGGTGGATTGATTTACTATTAGTAAGGTGTAAGCTAAGGGGAGTAGTTAGTAAACTGTGCTAAAATACATCATTTTACCACAGCTTAGTTTAGTCATTAACCTGCAGTATCTCTGTACCGCAGGTTTATAACTCCCTTAATAAAGCAATAACACAGCTTGCAGTAATCAATATTCCAAGGGAAAACATTTTCTCTGTGAACAAGCCAGAAATAAGTCCTCATGTAGGTTGACATCACCGACGGAGCCCCACATGGAACGCTCCCCAGTTTCCAAAGAAAGCTTTTGGGAGGTATGCCACGCATGTGTGCCTGCCTTCCCCGCCTGTTGTGGTGTCATATTTACCAGTATTTATTCCTCTGAGCTCCTAGGACATATTTCTGCAGTTGGGGAAAAGTTTGAATTTCTTGTCCTTTTAGCTGAACTGAGCTCATTTTTTTCACCCACCTCTCATTGATTAGTCTTTTTCTTACTCTTTGAGTGTTTTTTTCTTAATTATTTTTTCACCTTTTGGGCATTTTTTCCCCTTCGGGGACTTTTTCCCATCCACATTCATTTTCAATTTGATTTTGCCAAGACGGTATTTTTTGGCATGTCTAAGCCAGTTAGCAGCTTTAAAAAATGCACCAAATGTGGCAAGACCATTTCTGCCACTGACCTCCATAATTCGTGCCTGCAAAGCTTTGGACCTGACCACCAGCCGGCATTCTGTGAGCTGTGCTTTCAAATGATACATCAAGGGCCAAAGGATCAGGAATAGCAGGAGTCCCTCTTTGGCTCATCTGATTCAGCATCTTCAGCCCCAAATCCCTCATCCACGCCTGAGGTAGCAAAGGGAAAAGACCAGAGGGCTCAGTCAGAGCAGAAGGGTTCAAGAGGAGAAGGACGACCCTCTGCAGAGACCCCCATCTATGTCAAAAGGGAAACACAAGGATAAGATCCATATGCAGCGTCATCGCAGCCAGGGGCGACCCAAGGGGGGTGCGGGGCCATGTGCGGAGATTAATTGCGGGGCCTCATTTGCATAGGGAGCCTCATTTGCATAAATACTTGCATAATGTTAACATGCATTTTTAGTAAACATGCTTCTTAATGAGTGTCTGGATAAAGAAAGACTAATAGATTTCTACGTTACTATATTCCAGTGCCAACCTCCAGGCCCATTAGGAAGTACTATAAACACTGACCTTTTAGAACTCATAGCAAATCCACCATATCATAACAGCTCTGCCAGGACTCACAAAGCACCAAACCCTACCTATCAAAAGGCAACACTGCAAATATTAAACCAATACATCTCAGAGAATACCAATGCATCTCCTACTGGGGAAAGAGAACAAGTGACATGGTCAAATAGAAACTACATGAACAGAATACCTCAGCTTGGTTAAAATGCAGAATATAGACTGTCACCAAAGAACAAGGGATCACAATTTAGAAATAGGAAGACAATAATTAAACTGGGAACCCCAAAAGCCAAACTTGGGATGTACAACAACACTGGAGAAATAAAACTATAAATTAATTTCCTCTTGTACTAAACAAAACACAAAAGATGTTAACAATACACATTTCCCAGAGCTGATATATTCCAGTTAATAAATTCAAAATAAAAAAGTATTTTTCTACCTTTTGTTGCTTGTGCATTTTCTTTTCAGTTGCAATTGCTCCAGTCACTTTCTTCTGGTTTCTTTGTGTCTTCTGCGAGCTATCCATTTTCCTTTCTTCTCTTTTAGATTTTTTTCCAATTTTTTTCTCTATATCTGCTTTAACATACTGATCTTTCCCCTTTTGCTCTTTCCTCCATTTCTTTCCTTATTGCTTTATCATCCACTCAAATTTCACCCTTCCATTCTCAATCTACACTTACTCTTCCAATACCCGGCCCTTCGTAGACTTTTCTTCCCTCCCACACAAAATATCTTTTCCCCTCTCCATTCTCATTTCCCATCCCTTTTTAGTCCTTCCCCAAAATCAGCTCCTTTATAGTTCTAGACCCACCCAGCATCTGCCCCCTTCTAGTCCCAGTCTCCCAAGCTTCCACATCAGCCCATTTCCAGTCCTAGCCTCCCATATGCTGTTTTCCAGTTCCATTCCAGCCCCCCATCAGCCCATTTCCACTCCAAGCTCCCCATCAGCCCATTTCCAGCCCTTTTCCAACTCCCATCAGCCCACTTCCAGTCCTATTCCAGCCCCCATCAGCCCATTTCCAGTGTCCTATTCCAGCCCATCACCCATTTGCAGTCTACGTTCCCCCCATCAGCCCATTTCTAGTCCTATCCTAGCTCAACATCAGCCCATTTCCAGTCCTAGCCCCCATATGCTCTTTTCCAGTTCCATTCCAGTCCCTCATCAGCCCATTTCCTCCATGCTCCCCCATCAGCTAATTTCCAATCCTAGCCCCCTCGTCAGCCCACTTCGCCCTATTCCAGCCCCCATCAGCCCATTTCCAGTCCTAATCCAGCTCTTCATCAGCCCATTTCCAGTCCAAGTTCCCCCCCATCACAGCCCATTTCGTCCATTCCCCCCACCATCACAGCCCATTTGCAGTCCTATCCCCCCCTACCATCACAACCCAATTGTAGTCCGTTCCCCCCATCACAGCCCATTTCCAGTCTGTTCTCCCCCCCACCACCACAGCCCATTTCCAGTCTGTTTCCCCCATCCCAGCCCAATTTGTCTGTTCCCCCCCATCACAGCCCATTTCCAGTCCTATCCCCCCCATCACAGACTATTTGCAGTCCTCCCCCATCACAGCCCATTTCCAGTCCGTTCTCCCCCCCCCCCCACATCACATCCCATTTCTAGTCTGTTTCCCCCCCATCACAGCCCATTTCCAGTCTGTTCCCCTCCCCCATCACAGCCCATTTCCAGCCTGTTTCCCCCATCCCAGCCCATTTTCAGTCTCCCCCCTCACAGCCCATTTCCAGTCCATTTCCCCCCCCATCACAGCCCATTTCCAGTCCGTTCCCCCCCCATCACAGCCCATCCAGTCCTAGCCGCCCCCCCCGAAGAGCCCCGCGCCGTCTAAGGGGCTGCAGAGGGAGCCTGGGAAGCCCGCGCGAGGCCCCAGCTCCCTCTGCACAGCTCGCCAGCGTGAAGAACCTTTACCTTCCCGCTGGCGGCTGTTTCAATGAAGCTGCGAATGCCGGGAAAGGTTAAAGGCAATGCCCTTTAACCTCTCGCGGCATTCGCGGCTTCATTGAAACAGCCGCCAGCGTGAAGGTAAAGGTTCTTCATGCTGGCGGGCTGTGCAGAGGGAGCCGGGGCTTCGCGCGGGCTTCCCCGGCTCCCTCTGCAGCAGTCCATTGAGCGAGAATGTGGTTCGCGCGGGGCCCCTGAAGCATGGGGCCCTGTGTGAACAACATTCTCGCTCAATGGACGGGCCAGCCCTGATCGCAGCCCCTCTCAGGCAGAGAGCAAGGACCAAGAACAACTGATCAAGCTTCCTTGGTGGGAGGACCCGACCCAGATGGTGGAGTCCTTTCCCAGTACCCAGGAAGGCAGCCAGATATCTCCTGATGCTCCTGATGTTCCTATCCTCATGTAGCTGAGTTTAAAAAAGGTTTGGACAAGTTCCTGGAGGAAAGGTCCATAAACCATTATTAAGAAGGGACCCAGGATATCAATGCTTGACCCAGTACAAGCATTGTGGAACCTGTGTCTTTTGGGGAAACCGCTAGGCATGTATGACCTAAATTGGCCACTGTTGGAAACAGGATACTGGGCTTGATGGACCTTGGTCTGACCCAGTATGGCATATCTTATGTCACCAGTAGTCAGCCCGTAGCCTCAGCGTATGGGGTAGATAGCCTGGAGACCCTTTATTGAAAGGTTGGAGTCAATGCTTTATGGTTGCATTGCCTCCTGGGAGTAGTAGTTGTGTCCCTTTTCAATAAGATGTAGTTGTGAAACGAGTGTTCAGGCAAAGACAGGCTTTTAATTCCCCTCCCGGGGCGGATTCAAACACAATGTAACTTAGAATCAGAAAGCCATACACTCTGGCACAAGGTAAGAAAAAGAACTAATAACAGCTTCCAAACTTAACTCAAAAGTGGCACGGTATTCACAGCATACAGTCACTTCTTATAAGCAAAATAAACTCCTGTGCTTCTCAATTGCCAGTTAAACAGCTTCCTCAGATTATCTGGCTCAGCACAATGAAATCACATCATCAGTAACCGTTAATGTACAATCCATTTGGTTATCAGACAATTCTTCCTCTGGAGGATCAATTAGCATTGACTCATGCTGGTTCTCAGCTGAATACAACTTATGCTTTGTATATAACGTTTCCAGACTGTCCTCCTCTGCCTGTTCCTGAGGCTTCCCTATTACTGCCTCTTTGAGATAGGGTTCAGCCCTACCGTATATCCTGGTATAGCCTAGAGGAGAGTCATACCCTTTAGGGTTTCTAGGAGAGAAATTCTTGTAACCACTTTTATAGTAATTAGACAGCCTACCTTCTGGCTTTGAGGCAGGGGAAAGTCCGTGCACAGCTCTATCAGGACGGGGTTTAAACCTCAGAGGTTTTTCTCTGTATTCTGGCTGCTCACCTTCTTCCTCTGACATGCAAATGTCTTGCACCGTATACTTTTCACTCCTTGGAGCTTGTAAGTGCTTCCCAGCTATCCTTACTGGTAACTTTTCCCTCTGTGTGCCTTCACCATAGGATAAATGCCTGGAGTTCTGGCCAAAGGGTTTTTGTGCCCTGCTCCTCCAGTTATTCCTGCCAGTTACTTTCTGTCTTTCTCTCTCACACTCAGAATCAGAATCCACTGAGTCATTCACATACGTTTTCCTTTCACACCGAGACAGACGCTGTTTCCAAGACCCAGACTTCAGCTCACACAATCCTTCCAGCTGGTTCTGCTCTCTTCTGTCTTTCTCTTGCTTCTGCTCTCTGTTCTCTCCGTCCTTCCTGTTCTCTCCGTCCTCCCTGTTCTCCCTTTCAAACTCTAATGAACGTTTCTTATACGTTTGCTTGGGAGCTAATCTAGTCCTTCCCCCTCCCAGGTGAAAGCTATTAGGCCCAGGAGATGGGGATTGTTTGCTAGCTGGGCGGGGTTCCTGCCCTCGTGGCTGGGATTGTTTATGTTGCTCCTGGCAACTGGGAGTCCTGAGCTTTTCCTTCCTGCCAGCAACAAACCTACTGCTCTCAGGTTCCTCTGTTTCCATAGCATAGGATGTCTCTTCCCCATTACATATCCCCCCCCCTTAAGATATTACGGGCTGCAGCTTCCTGAGTCTGCCAGCCTGTAATCCTCAACTGGTCAGCCAAACATTCCTCGACCTTGACCAGCCGTACTGTGGCTGTTCTGTCGTGCCAAGGTTTTAACAGGTTCAGGTGGTATACTTGTCGCCGCCCCTTTTCATTCTCCACCTTATAGGAGACGGGACCGACCTTTTCCACTACTGTACAGGGTCCTTTCCATCTGGATTCAAATTTGGGACCGGCCTCTGCTACTAGGACTAGAACCTTATCTCCGACTTCTAACTGTCGTGTCTTGGTTCCCCGATCATAATAATGTTTTTGCCGGCGTTGGCTAGCCTGCAAATTTTCTATAGATACTCGGGAGGTCCTCTCTAATCGGCTCCTAAGATCCCTGAGAAACTGCTTCATCAGGTTCGACCCATTGTTCCCTTAGGATATCCAATATCCCCCTTGGAACCCGGCCAAATAAAAGCTTGTAGGGCGATGCCCCTAAAGATGCTTGTACGCGCTCTCGGCACGCATATAAGACAAATGGGAGTACATTATCCCATTCGGCCATCCTTCCTTCTAGGCTACGTCGTAACATCTGTTTAATTGACTGATTCATCCTCTCTACTAATCCGTTAGCTTGAGGATGGTAGGCGGAGGTCCGGATATGCCGTACCCCAAAAGCGTCCCATACCCTAGCTAAGTGTTTTGATGTGAAATTACTCCCCTGATCTGTCAGAATTTCCTGGGGAAATCCGATTTCACAAAACAGCTTTATAAGCTCGAGGGCTATGGTCTTGGCCGAGATGTTACGTAATGGAATGGCCCATGGAAAACGAGTTGCTTGATCGATGATCACCAGTATGTACTGGAAACCTCTTGGCGTTTTAACGATGGGTCCTACGATGTCCATCGCTAACCGACGAACTGGGGTTGAAATAGTAGGCGTAGGTTTCATGGGTACAGGTTTTGGCTTAGTGGCTGTGACTCGCTGGCAAGCGGGACAGGACTCGCAATAGCGGGCTGTCTCCTTGAAGACTCCGGGCCAATAAAATTGGGCCAAGATCTGGTCCAATGTCCCCTGTGTACCTTTATGGCAGCCTACAGGATGGTCATGTGCCAATCGCAGGACTACCGCCTTAAAGGTAGTAGGCACGACCAACTGTTTCCTTACAGTGCCTATATGCGGGTCTGTGCTCTCCCTGTACAATATTTCATCCTCTAAAAAGAACCTAGGCAAGATGGTCCTATTCTCTTGAGCATACTCAAAGGCTCTTTTTAATGCAGGATCATCTTTCTGCTCTCTAGGGAAGGAAGGGAATTTTTGGACAAGTTCCGCTGGGACCCAGGGCAACCCCTCCCCTGCTTCCAGCTCTGCCCTCGCTTGGGACCTATGCCTTCTCTCGTGGCGCCTCTCAGCCTTTCCTTTCCTATCCTTAGAGGGAATATTCAGCAAATCCTCATAAGAGGGAAGTATATCCTGTACCTCCTCTCCCCCGTCATTCTCACATACTTGGGCTTCTTCCTCACCCTCAGGAGCTTCAGCTTCCTCATCTACTGGACTAACCCCTGTTCCAGGAACTTTGGCCTGGGACCTGGTAGAAATCAGGCCTGTTCTCTCAGTTAAGCCTCTTCTTAACTCTTTTTGAAATGGAGGCCAATCTCTCCCTAAAACAATATCCCGAGAAAGTCGTGGTATGACTGCCACGCGTACTTCCTCATCAATCCCCAAACCTGTTACAGACACTTTATGCACAGGATAATACGAGGCTGCCCCATGTACACACCTCACTTTTACTCTTCCATCTGCTTGGCTCCGGGCGGATCGGTCATGGTCACTGATGGTCTTCCACAGCTTCTGGGAGACCATACTCTGGTCTGCTCCGGAGTCAAGCAGTGCCAGAGCCTCTACCCCTTCCACTTGGACCTTCAGCAGAAATCCCTCCCCTAGGGGTTTCTCTTTTCCTGACATCAAGGCAGTGCGTACTGTACAATCTCTGCGTATGTGTCCTACCTGACCACAGTTATAACATTTTCTCCTAGAAAATTTTTCTACATTTTTGTCAATCACATTCCTGTTAGAGGTCTTTTCTAAGCTCCATAGCTTATCAATGCCAGCCCCCTTTAAAACATTTTTCTTAGAGGTCCCGGCTAACTCCGCCTCAAAGTATCTTTCCGTGAGGTCAGCCGCTTCCTCGGTGGAACTGCATTTCTGGAGCACTAGGAAAGCTTTTACCTCCGGAGGTACGGCTTCAAGGACTTGCTCCATAATGATGGTGTCTATCAAAGCTTCCACTGTCCTCCTTTCAGGAGCAAGCCATTTCACCGCTAGTCCCTTTAATCGCTGAAATAGTGCTTTTGGTGTTTCTGTAGGCCTAAGCCTAGCTTCCCTGAATAAACGCCTGTAGTGCATGGGAGTCAAACCCAGCCTGTCTCTCACAGCATTTTTTACATTCAGGTAATTGGACGCCAGATCAGCGGGCATTGTTTTGTAGGCTGCTAGTGCCTCACCTGACAGGGACATAGCGAACCTGACAGCCCACTGGTCAGTCGGCCAGTTAGCTGACTCTGCTATTCTTTCAAAAGCATCGGCAAAGTTATCAAAGTTATCATTTGCTTTAAACTGTCCCAGTGCTAGTGCACCGCAATTAGAAAGTCCTACCCCCACTTGTAATGAGGGAATAGTTTCCTCTTTGTCCACAGTTTTCTTCAGCAGAGCTCCCAGTAGCTCGAGAAGTGGCTGCTGTTGCGCATTCATTGCGGCTACAGTCTTTTCCTGGATCACCCTGGCCAGTTCGCTCTGTGCCTTCCATTGAGCCTCCATCCAGCTCTTTACGTCCTGGGGATCCATCTCGGGTTTCTGTACCTGCAGGGATAGAAAAACAACAGAGGCCCACCAAGTGTGGCACCAAAAAAAATTTTTTATGCCTCCCACCTATAGCACAGATATTGACACTTTCTCACCAATCCTTCTACACCCGTGCCCCCTTACTTTTACCTGGGCACGGTGCAGGATCTTGCCTTGAGAAAGATGTCTTTGGTGGCTCCAAGTCAGGTTGTATCCGAAGTCTGGTCCGGGCTTTTCCTCTTTTCCTCAGGATAGCCGAACTTCTCCTGATCCAAAGGTAATCCTTTTCCCTTTAACAAGCTGATATCCTTTTCTTTAATACTGTGTTTTAAAAATCCATAAAACTACGCCATTTCCTGTCACCAGTAGTCAGCCCGTAGCCTCAGCGTACGGGGTAGATAGCCTGGAGACCCTTTATTGAAAGGTTGGAGTCAATGCTTTATGGTTGCATTGCCTCCTGGGAGTTGTAGTTGTGTCCCTTTTCAATAAGATGTAGTTGTGAAACGAGTGTTCAGGCAAAGACAGGTTTTTAATTCCCCTCCCCTAGGGGACATGCAATGAAGCTACAGGGTAAACTATTTAATACTAATAAAAGAAAATATTTTTTCACTCAACGTGTAATCAAACTCTGGAATTTGTTACCGGAGGATGTAGTAAAGGCTGTTAGTGTAGCTGGGTTTAAAAAAGGTTTGGACAAGTTCCTGGAGGAAAGGTCCATAAGCCATTATTAAGAAGGGACCCAGGATATCAATGCTTGAACCAATACAAGCATTGTGGAACCTGTGTCCCTTGGGGAAACTGCTAGGTACATATGACCTAGATTGGCCACTGTTGGAAACAGAATACTGGGCTTGATGGACCTTGGTCTGACCCAGTATGGCATATCTTATGTTCTTATGGATTCAAACACAATGTAACTTAGGATCAGAAAGCCATACACTCTGGCACAAGGTAAGAAAAAGAACTAATAACAGCTTCCAAACTTAACTCAAAAGTGGCACGGTATTCACAGCATACAGTCACTTCTTATAAGCAAAATAAACTCCTGTGCTTCTCAATTGCCAGTTAAACAGCTTCCTCAGATTATCTGGCTCAGCACAATGAAATCACATCATCAGTAACCGTTAATGTACAATCCATTTGGTTATCAGACAATTCTTCCTCTGGAGGATCAATTAGCATTGACTCATGCTGGTTCTCAGCTGAATACAACTTCTGCTTTGTATATAACGTTTCCAGACTGTCCTCCTCTGCCTGTTCCTGAGGCTTCCCTATTACTGCCTCTGTGAGATAGGGTTCAGCCCTACTGTATATCCTGGTATAGCCTAGAGGAGAGTCATACCCTTTAGGGTTTCTAGGAGAGAAATTCTTGTAACCACTTTTATAGTAATTAGACAGCCTACCTTCTGGCTTTGAGGCAGGGGAAAGTCCGTGCACAGCTCTATCAGGACGGGGTTTAAACCTCAGAGGTTTTTCTCTGTATTCTGGCTGCTCACCTTCTTTCTCTGACATGCAAATGTCTTGCACCGTATACTTTTCACTCCTTGGAGCTTGTAAGTGCTTCCCAGCTATCCTTACTGGTAACTTTTCCCTCTGTGTGCCTTCACCATTGGATAAATGCCTGGAGTTCTGGCCAAAGGGTTTTTGTGCCCTGCTCCTCCAGTTATTCCTGCCAGTTACTTTCTGTCTTTCTCTCTCACACTCAGAATCAGAATCCACTGAGTCATTCACATACGTTTTCCTTTCACACCGAGACAGACGCTGTTTCCAAGACCCAGACTTCAGCTCACACAATCCTTCCAGCTGGTTCTGCTCTCTTCCGTCTTTCTCTTGCTTCTGCTCTCTGTTCTCTCCGTCCTCCCTGTTCTCCCTTTCAAACTCTAATGAACGTTTATTATACGTTTGCTTGGGAGCTAATCTAGCCCTTCCCCCTCCCAGGTGAAAGCTGTTCTTTGTAAACTCAATGTTGCCTGTATGCATTGCAGTATGTTTTGTTCATTGTACACCGCGCTGATTTTAATAGCGCGGTATAGAAGAAATGTTAAATAAAATAAATAAATATTAGGCCCAGGAGATGGGGATTGTTTGCTAGCTGGGCGGGGTTCCTGCCCTCGTGGCTGGGATTGTTTATGTTGCTCCTGGCAACTGGGAGTCCTGAGCTTTTCCTTCCTGCCAGCAACAGACCTACTGCTCTCAGGTTCCTCTGTTTCCATAGCACAGGATGTCTCTTCCCCATTACACTTATGTTCTTATGAGTCCCCACCTGAGGGTTCACCGATGATGTCCATGGCTGCGGCATTGACATCCTCGTCGGTGGTGGTTCTGGAGGAACACCTATGAGCCTTAGATGCTCATTTGGCAGCAGTGGAAGCCTTTGCAGCATGGAGCTCATCATCACCGCTCTCCTTCCAGCCTATCTTGGAGACCAATGCCCTGCCTGTCGTGGCTGGAAGATCAGTATCGACACTGATGGCTAGTGCCATCTCCCTCTCCAGTGTGTCAAAGTCTGAGGCCCCAGTGCCTCACCATTGGCATGAAGGTTGCCAGGGGAACCATTGATGTCCACCCTCTCCTAAGTCATGTAGTTGGCGCTTGGAGGAGACTTATCATTACTTCGACTTCCTCTTGGAATCTGAATTGGACTAGGAAACCGAGACAGAATCGATGGTGTCAGATCATCAGGCCCAGGATCTCCCATCTGACTCGTCACCCTCTCTGGTTCAGTGGAAGTCAGCCACAGAACACGTCTTTTCAGGATTTTGTTCGGGATCTGGCCCAGGCCATCCCCATTTCTCTGGAAGTGGAAGAAGAACTGAGAGTGGAGGAACTGTAGCTCCTCCAATACCCCTCAGTCCCTGGTGAAGCCCCACCATGTTCTGTAGGGGCTGCTACTGTGGCTGTGGGAGGTGCCACTTATGCTTCCTGCCATCAGCTGCCAGCTTGACTCCCTCTACTGGATCCAAAAAAGCCACGAGGTTCGAGAAGGCTCAGTTACTCCACAATTCCATTGTGCTCGAGTCCACCTTGAAGCATGCCAAGAGTGCTAAAATGCAGTCCTCGGTACTGCCCACACCGGAGGCATGGACCCTGGACTCCTTCGGGAGGAGGTGCTTCCAGGGTTCCATGCTGATAGCCTGGATCCTGGTCTACCAGACTTACATGGCCATGTTCCTGGAGAATGTCATGCTGGACATCGAGGATTTTGCTTCCCTCATTCCCAAGGACCGCTGCAAGTCTTTTTGAGGCCTTGTAACTCATGGCAAGGATTGTTCGAAGTTTATTATCTGGGGCACTTATGATGCCTTTGAATCCACCAGTAGGGTGGCAGCCATGTGTATCACTGTGCAGCGGATGGCTTGCTTTCAGTCTTCTGACCTGGAACAGTGGATCCCGGACAAGATTTCCAACATCTCTTGTCGGGATGAGAACCTCTTTGGCAATCCCATGGAGGAAAAAGCTAAAGAGCTGGAAAACGTGCAGGTGACCCTCACCAGGCTCTCCAGAAAGACTGCGGATCCCACTTGAAAGAAAATTCAAACTAGGAAGGTTTTTCTTCCGCACCTGTGGAGGTACTTTCCATCTCAGGTGCAACCTAAGGCACAAGCTCCTCACTCATAGTGGAAGGAGAAAACCCAGAAAGCACAACCTGCAGCTGCCGCCTCCTTAATATCCCATGGACCCTGCACACTGGAGCCTCCTGCAGACTAAGGTCATGGTCCTGTTTGCCGACCTCACCATTGAGCCAGTTGCCCCAGCCCAGATCAAGCAGAGCTTCTATTCAAGGTACTTCCTGCTCCCCAAAAAGACCGTCAGGTTCTGTCTCATTCTGGATCTGCGAAATCTCAATTGGTTCTTGGTGCATAAAAAGTTTAAAATGGTCTCATTGGGGATGCTGCTCCCATTCCTCCTACAAGATGACTGGCTATGTTCCTTGGATATTGTGATCCACCCAGACTGTACCTTCAGTTCGTACTGGGCTGCCAGCACTTTCAGTACTGGATCCTACTCTTTGAGCTGGTTGCAGCCCCCAGAGTCTTCACAAAGTGCCTGGTGGTCATGGCTGCCTTTATTTGGATCCGGGGGAGGGGGTTGTTTTCCCGTACCCGGACAACTGGCTCATAAAAGGTCCCACACCGTCCAGCATACAGTAGTCCACCAAGCTCACCATTCAGGTGCTCGAAGGACTCTGCTTCATGATC
Organism: Ichthyophis bannanicus; assembly: GCA_033557465.1. Classification (NCBI taxonomy): domain Eukaryota; kingdom Metazoa; phylum Chordata; class Amphibia; order Gymnophiona; family Ichthyophiidae; genus Ichthyophis; species Ichthyophis bannanicus. The sequence continues at coordinate 542,155,314 of CM066031.1, read as the reverse complement.
AACTATTCGAAGTCTCACCTCCAGCCAGTGCAACAACTGGAGTTCTTTGGGGCCCTCCTCAATACCACTTGGGCGAGAGCTTTTCTGCTGGTGGACTGCCTGCAGGGCCTCATCAAGGTCCATGAGCCCATGAGCTGCTGAGAGCCCTTGGACACATGGGCCACGGTGCATGTCATCCCTAAGGCCTGGCTTTGCATATGGCAAGCTCAATGGACCTTGTAAATGCAATAGCAGCAAGCCTCAGGTCACCTGCGGGACAGGGTGGTGGTCACTGCACCACTCTCGCATTCCCTGAAGTGGTTACTCGTGCCTGCAAACTTATGTTGAGGCCTCCTGTTCAACCAACAGCACCCTGCAGGCTGCTCATGATAGATACCTCCAAGCTCAGCTGGGGCACACACCTGGACAGTCTCCGCACCCAGGACCTGTGTTCCAAGAGCGAGAGCCTCCATCAGATCAATTTCCTCGAGCTCCGGGCCATTGCAAATGCTTGTCCATTCCAGATGAACAACCAGGTGGCCATGTTCTATGTTAAAAAACAGGGAGGCACAGGTTCGTACCTCCTGTGTTGGAAGGCGGTTCGCCTTTGGAAGTTTGCCCTGCTCTACGGCATGGATCTCAAGGCAACGTATTTGCCCAGCAAAAGCAACGGCGTAGTGGATCACCTTAGCTGGCTTCTTCAGTCACACGAGTGGTCCCTCAAGAGAGAGATGGTGGACTGGATCTTTTGGGAGTGGGGCACTCTTGACATGGACCTCTTTGCTATGGCACAGAATGACCAGGTAGCTCGGTTCTGCTCCTGGAGGCTGATCAGTGATCGCCTGGCTCCAGATGCCTTCTTTGTCCCCTGGGGGAAAGCCCTGCTCTATGCCTATCTCCCGATTCCACTCATCACGAAGACACTCCTGAAGCTCCAGGCCGAGAGGGGATCCATGGTTCTCATCACTCCTTACTGGCCTTGAAAGCTGTGGTTCCCTTTACTGCTGCAGCCCTTGCAGACGGAACCTCTTCACCTGGGCTCTGACCCAGACTTCATCTCATAGGAGGGTGGCTCCTTGTTGAATCCCAACATCTGCTCCCTGGCACTCACAGCATGGATGCTGAGCAGGTAGCCCTCACCCGAGCTTGCCCTACCCGAGGGCGTCGCTGAGATCCTACTAGCATCCCAGAAGGAATCAATGCGTAAAGCCTACGCATTCAAATAGCGACAGTTTGCCATCTGGTGTGCTGGTCGGGCAATGGACTCCTTTGCCTGCTCTATAGACTAGTTGTTGGAGTACCACTTGCACCTCTCCAATTCTGGGCTCATCCAACTCGGTGCGTGTTCACCTCAGAGCAATAGGAGCATTCCATTGTGGCTGCAAAGGGAAACCTATGTCAACTCATCCTCTAGTAGGCTGATTCATACAGGACTTGCTTCTCTCAAAGTCTCCTGTTAAGCCCTACAGTCTCTTGAGATCTGAACGTGGTCCTCAGCATGCTCATGCGGGCTCCTTTTGAGCCACTGGATGCATGTTTGGTGAAGTTCTTGACCTGGAAGGTCCTCTTCCTGGTGGTCGTCAGATCGGCCCAGTGTGTGAGGGAGCTCCAGGCTCTGGTCACACACCCTCCATATACCAGGTTCCACCAAAATCAGTTGATGCTCCGCACACAGCCCTGTTTTCTGCCCAAGGTGGTCTCGACTTTTCACCTTAACCAGTCCATTGCCCTTCCAACATTCTTTCCCCAGTTCACACCAATTGCAGGCAGTGTTGCACAGGCTGGATTGCAAGTGTGCGTTGGCCTTCTACTTGGCACACACAAAGGTACACCATCAATCCTCTCAGTTGTTCGTCTCCTTTGACCCCAATAGGCTGGGTGTCACTGTTTCAAAGCCTACACTATCCCACTGGCTCGCTGATTGTATCACTCATTCGTATTCCTTGGCTGCTCTGATATTTGAGTGTCATGTCACAGCTCACATTGTCCACGTGATGGCTACATCGATAGCTGACCTCCGTTCTGTCTCCATAGAAGAGATCTGCAAGACTGCGATATGGTCTTCGGCCCATACCTTTGCAGCCCATTACTGTCTGGATGGGGATTCACGACTGGACAGCAATTTTAGCCAGGCTGTGCTCCAGCATCTCTTTGGGTCTTGAGGGTCAACTCCTGCCCACCAGCCCTTCTGTCCATCCAGGCTACCTGCTCAAAATGCACTTGGTCAATGTCGACTGTGTATACTGCATCAGATGAGTCCCTCATTGGGAATACCTCTCTGGTTTTCCTGGCTTCTCCAGGTCTCAATGCCCGGCTGGACTATTCTTCTCCTCTGGTTCCAGTAGCCTGGAGCTTGGGAGTCCCATACGTTAGGACTTATTTCCTGCTTGTTCACAGAGAAAGCGTTGTTGCTTACCTGTAGCAGGTGTTCTCCATGAATAGCAGGAACCCTCCCACCGCCCCGGGGAGTTGCCTTTTTGGCTCCTGTTATGTGATCATATTGGAGAATATGGTGCCGTGGTGGGCGGGGAAGGCAGGTACACATGTATGGCATACCTCCCAAAAGCTTCCTATGGAAGCTGGGGAGCATCTGTTTCGGGCTCCATTGGTGATGTCACCCATACATGAGGACTGATTCCTGCTATTTATGGAGAAAACCTGCTACAGGTGAGTACGCTTTCCTAGCCAAGAGCATCAGACCACTAACATGTAGCCCAATGCTCCAGGCCACAAAATCGAAGGGGCAGTGCCTAGCAGTACAAAGAATGATCTGGGATCCCCTTCCCCACACCACTACCAATGATTCAGCTCCATCCCAAAAATACCCCTTCCCAGTGCTCCTCCAAGCCCCAGTATAGCCAATTCCCCCCCCCACCCCGATCTGAAAAGACAACCTCAAAGACCTCCCTTAAACCCTGAAGGCCACCAGGGCCTACCTTTGATGTCCATGGTAGTCTAGGGGGGTAGGCTGGCAGAAGCAATCCTTCTCAAGCCTGCCAGCGCCGGTTTCAAAATAATGCCTGGGAATCATTAGCAGTATGCCGTGAGACTACTGCTAGGGGATGCTGGGTACTCATTTGAATCTGGAGTCAGTGAGGGAGAATTGCTCCCACTGACCTATCCCCCCCCACCACCCAAAACACAAGGGAATTCAAAAGTAGGCCTCAGTGGCTGGGGATTGGCGAAGGTCTTTGGGGAGGTTATCTTTTCAGATCAGGGTATGGTATCCCTGAGGGAGCTACACTGGGGCTTTGGGGAGGTTAGGGAATGGGGTATTTCAGACCATCTGTTGTAGTACTAGGTGTGGCCCTTTTAAATTTGCAGCCTGGAGCTTTGGTTTGTGTGTTAGTGGCTCATTGTTCCCAGAAGACAAATAACACCAGCTTCGAGCTGACGTTATTTTTCCCTGAATAAAATGGCTTGCAGTAATTTACTGCAAGGCGTGTTATTTATTTGAATAGTAATGAGGTGTTCTGCATGCATTTGCATTTCATTAGTATTCAATACATGCTGCAGTAGCAATTTGTGCATTATGGTAAATTAACGCATGTTATTGTTCTTTAACATGTATTAAGGGTCAAATAACGTGCGCTATTGCCATAACACACTTTAATGACTACTCTCTAAATCTTTACATGACTACTCTCTAAATCTTTACAGGTGCATACACACATACACAATAATGGATTAGAAATAATTCCTTGAGTCATGTTTCACATGCTTTCCTCACCAAACACCTTCCATAGTTGTGCTGGCTCTTAGTGATTCATATTTGTATATATTTATTTATTCTGGAAAATAAGAAAACTGAAATAGATTAATACAGGAATTTTGTGTCAGCTCATCTTCATTGTATAACATCAAAGCACAGAAGGACAAGGACATAATTGGTACCCCTGCTGGATACTGTAGGACTAAACAAGCAACTTCAAAAAGAGCTCCTTCCTTACTGGCTTCCAAACTTTGGAACTCTCTCCCGATGGACCTTAGAATTATGACTGATATTAAAGATTTTCGCAAAGCCTTGAAGACCCTGCTATTTGCTGAAACTTATGATTTGATATATAATCAATAGTTTTTACCAAAAGGTCCATTTTATTACATTAATTCTTTTAGTTTGTTTGTTAATGTCTTATCTACCCTATGTTATTTGTTACCTTCCATTTGTATTGTGGCCACTTTGATTGAAGGATAAGGTGGGATACAAATCTGTCTAAATAAATAAATAAATCTGAATTTAAAAAAGCATGGGACAAACACAGAGGATCTCTAAAGATAAAAAGGGGACTATTGTAGTTGATATGAAAGGGCAGACTAGATGGGCCATGTGGTCTTTTTCTGCTGATATGTTTCTTCTACAGTATGTAACAAATTCTGAGACAAGCAAAGCAATTGAACAGCGCTGTACTCTACACAAACCAAAACTGGAACAGTTAGACAAGGGATTATGGGGTCCTTTTACTAAGGTACGGTAAGGTTTTGCACTTACTGTGCTTTTTAAGTAAAAACTAATGCATAGTAAGTGCAAAGTCATGTGCCATTGGAGGCACGGCCAGCATGTTCCTGGCAGTTACCATGCAGAAAAGTATCCTAATGCGCAGCAGCGGCAGCACTCACAATTAACATGGGTGCCCTTAATGCCACCAATTGATGTGGCATACCTGCACCCGTGCTAATTACAACATTGACAGCGCATGATATACACCCTCACACTAACTGCAATGTGCTCTCTATGTCCACTCTCTGCCCCTAATCCGCTCATTCCCTACCCCATCATGCAATATGCAGTTACCACAGGAATTAGCGCATGGTAATGGTCATGTCCACATGGTAACAGTTACCATGGCGCTGGGCTAAAAGTTACTACATGCTAAACATGCATTAACATAGAAACATAGAAATATGATGACAGAAAAAGACCACATGGCCTATCTAGTCTGTCCTTCCATATCAACAACTACAACAGTCCCCTTTTTATCTTCAGAGATGCTCTGTGTTTGTCCCATGCTTTTTTGAATTCAGTTACTGTCCTCATCTCTACCACCTCCACCGGGAGACTATTCCACGGATCCACTACTCTTTCTGTAAAGAAATATTTCCGCATATCACTCCTGAATCTATCTCCCTTCACCCTCATCCCATGTCCCCTCGTAGCAGAACTTGCTTTCAATTGAAAGAGGCTCTCTCCCTGAACATTTATGCCACAGAGGTATTTAAACATCTCAATCATATCACCTCTATCCCGACTTTCCTCTAAGGTGTACATATTAAGATCCTTCAGTCTGTCCTCATATGCTTTATAATGAAGACCACTAATCATTTTAGTAGACACCCTCTGCACCGACTCCATCCTGTTCACATCCTTTTGAAGGTGCGGTCTCCAGAATTGCACACTATACTCCAAATGAGGTCGCACCCAGGACTTATAGAGAGGCATTATCATCTCCTTTTTTCTGCTAGCCATTCCTCTCCGTATGCACCCAAGCATCCTTTTAGCTTTTGCTGTCGCCTTTTCTACCTGTTTAGCTACTTTAAGATCATCAGACACAACCACGCCTAGGTCCCGCTCTTCTTTAGTGGACAAAAGTACTTCACCCCTATACTATATTGCTCCCTTGGATTGCTGCAGCCCAAATGCATGACCTTACATTTTTTAACATTAAATCCCAGCTGCCAAATTCTAGACCATTCTTCAATTTTAGCTAGATCCCTCCTCATGTTATCTACACATTCCTGGGTGTCTACTCTATTGCAGATTTTGGTATCATCCGCAAAGAGGCAAACCTTACCCGACAGCCCTTCCGCTATATCACTAACAAAGATGTTAAAAAGAATCGGACCAAGGACAGATCCCTGGGGCACACCACTGGTAACATCTTTCTCCTCAGAGTGAGCTCCATTTACTTGTACTCTTTGTTGCCTCCCACCCAACCAATTTATAACCCAAGCAGAAACTTTAGGGCCCATCCCTAGGGTGCTCAGTTTGTTTATAAGTCGCCTGTGAGGAACAATGTCAAAGGCTTTACTGAAATCTAAATACACCACATCTAGAGCTCTCCCTCGGTCCATCTCCCTGGTCACCCAGTCAAAGAAATCAATCAGATTTGTCTGACAAGACCTGCCTCTGGTGAACCCATGCTGCCTCGGATCCTGTAATCCGCTGGACTCCAGAAACCTCACTATTTTCTCTTTCAGCAGCGTTTCCAATAATTTATTCACCACCGAAGTTAAACTAACCGGCCTGTAGTTTTCAACCACATCCTTACTTCCGCTTTTGTGTAAAGGCACCACATGAGCCTCTCTCCAGTCCTTCGGCACCACTCCTGACTCCAACGAGGCATTGAAAAGGTCAGTCAGTGGAGTTGCTAGAATGTCCCCAAGTTCCCTCAGTATTCTAGGGTGTATCCCATCCGGTCCCATCGCTTTGTCTACTTTAAGTTGAGCTAGTTTCTCACGAACACAGTCTTCTGAAAATTGTTCAAGATGTCCCTCGCTTCTGTTCCTATTTGTGGGTGTTTTCTGAGGTCCTGCTCCTGGTTCTTCATCTGTGAACACAGAACAAAAATATTTGTTAAGCAATTCCGCTTTATCCTTATCAGCTTCTACATATTCCTCCCCTGCACCCTTGAGTCTGACAATACCACTTTTGCCCTTCCTCTTCTCACTATTTTATTTATTTATTTATTTTACAGTTTTTATATACCGCGCTCTTTGGTATCAGCGCGGTTTACAGATAACAATATATAATATATTTGAAAAATGTCTTATCCCCCCATTTTATTGCATTGGCTATTTCCTCCTCCTTTTGATTCTTTGCCTTCTTGACTACTTTGCTAGCTTCTCTAAGTTTTTCCAAATACAGATGCCTGTCTTCCTCTTCTGTGATCTCTTGTATTTAATGAAGGCCTCCCTCTTTTTCTTCACTTTTTCAGCTACTTCTTTCGAAAACCATAGCGGTCTCCTTTTCCTTTTACCTTTATTTACCATTTTAACAAAAAGGTTGGTTGCCCTTAAAATATCCCCTTTCAGTTTTGCCCACTGTTTTTCTACATCCCCCAGCTGTTCCCATTCCACTAACGACTCCCTGAGGTTTTGGCCCATCTTCGCAAAGTTAGTCTTCCTAAAGTCTAAGATCCTCACCTTTGAATGGATTCTAACAGCCCTAGTCCTAATACTGAACCACACCATCTGGTGATCACTGGATGCAAAATGATCTCCCACTACAACATCAGATACACTTTCACCATTGGTAAGCATCAAGTCCAGTATGGCCCCTTCACGTGTGGGGTCTGTTACCAATTGCCTGAATAGTTCTCCCTGTACAGAATCCAGGATCTCCTTACTTCTAGATGATACTGCAGCAGGAATGAGCCAATCAACATCTGGCATAATGAAATCTCCTATCAGTAGCACTTCCCCTTTCCTAGCAATGCTGTGTATGTCTTAAATTAACTCTCTATCCAGCTCTTCCTCTTGTGAGGGAGGTCTGTATATCACACCAATGCAAATAGATTTCTCTTTCCCTCTTTCTAGTTTAACCCACAATGCCTCCTCTCTCCCTTTTAGGCTCTGTAATTCCAAAGCTTTAATAGTAGTTTTTACATATAGTGCCACTCCTCCTCCCCTTCTTCCTACCCTGTCCTTTCTGAATAAAGTATAGCCAGGAATAGTTACATCCCGATCATGGTTTTCTGTAAACCATGTTTCTGTAACTGCCACTAAATCCAAGTCAGCCACTCTCACCAAAGCTTCAACACCAGGGATCTTATTTCCCATGCTACGGGCATTTATACACACTGCTTTCTATATGTTACCCCTGTTACCCATTTCCATAAAGGTATTTAATGTATCACCTACCTGGGGGGTTTCACTTACCTAGGGGCTTTCTTCATCCATCCCCAACGAATCTAGTTTAAAGCCCTCTTCAGTAGATTAGTCAGTCTACTACCGAAGATGCGTTGACCTTTCTTGGACAGATGGATGCCATCTCTGCTCTGCAACCCTTGGAACAGCATCCCATGGTCTAGGAAACCAAAACGCTCTCGATGACACCATCCACGCAGCCATGCATTCATCTCCAGGATGCGAGCCTCTCTGCCTTGCATTTACCCTCAACAGGGAGGATTGAAGAGAACACCAACTGTGCACCTAACTGCTTCACCCTCTGTCCCAGAGCCATGAAGTCACTTTTGATACGTTCCGAGGTATACCTGGCAGTATCATTTGTTCCAACATGGATTAGCAACATTGCGTAATAGTCAGTGGGCTTGATGAGTCTCGGCATACTCTCTGTAGCATCTTGGATTTTGGCACCAGGCAGACAGCATACCTCTCTGGACATCAAGTCTGGTCGGCAGATGGATGCCTCAGTACCCCTCAGAAGAGTCTCCAACCACCACTACCCTTCGTTTCCTTCTGGTCACTGATTCTGCAACTTTGGGGTACTTGAGCTCTGGTTCTTCCCTTTCCAGGGATGCTTTCACCTTCTCCACTTCCAGGGCTGCATAATGGTTCTTCAATTCAAGGGCTGGAGAAGTTGGATTGGTGATTTTGCAGGCCCTGGTGACTTGTGTCCAACCATTGACATTCTGTTGGCACCCATCTTCTGCTGTGCTGGAGAGCTTGGTTGCAGCAAGAAGCATCTCATCAATGTACTTCTCACTGTCTTGAATGTTCCTCAGCCTCGCCACCTCCTCTCTGAGTTCCTCCACTTGTTTCCTCAGAGCTTCAGCATGCAGGCACCCTGCACATGAAACCGGTCCTTCAACTGGCATTAGGACCTCTGTCTGGACCGAGGCAGAAGCTGTAATGGGGCAACAGCTTTAGCGATACGATTTTTCCCAGCCATTGTTCTGTTCGTGGAGCTTAGGTATCTGTTAAAGCAAAAGAGAGAGATCTACCAAGTACCAGCCGGTTTCCCAGCTGTCCTTTCAGAGAAAAAGCAGTTAAATCTCTTTAATTATATTCAAAATGTGCTGGTCCAAATCTCTGTGATTTGTTAAATGGGGAGGTGCCCTATAAAGCAAGACTGCTCACTAGGGGTGAGTGGGAGTCGGGGTGGGTAGGGAGGAAACTAACACCTGATTAGGTGTTAGCAGTTTCTAAACCTGAGGAGGTTACTAGAGTTCAGCAACCTACTGTGCTCAAGGAAAGTTCCACTAAAGCACCAAAAAGAACGTAACCTTGCTTTAAAAAATACAAAAAACCCTTTTAAGAGCTCCCAGTTAGAGAGCTAGCAATTTAATATAATAAAATAAACCTTCAAATCCTTACTGTTGGTTGATCTGTAGAGCCCTTGTTAGGAGAGCATTAGCCTCTTAGCACATTTAGTAAAAGAGCCCCTGTGTGAATTAATTTGAAAGTTTCAATGTGGAAAGAAAAAATTCCACAAAGAAAGATTCTTGATGTCCTTCAAATTTAATTTAATAACAGCGCTTATATTCCACTTTTACAATCTACAGATATACAAAGCGGAGTACAAAATTAAAGTATAGACAATTTACATTTAGTATGATTTAAAAATGTATTCCATAACCATGTTTTTAAAACTTTTTGAAATTGCACATAATCCTCAATGTCCCTAGTTATAACAGGTAAGTCATTCCACAATTTTGGAACCGCACCTGAAAACCACCTTTCCTTGATCCTCTTTTGTCGAAAGGCAGAAGCAGAAGGCAATATCAATGTCCAATGAGTTGACAAATGGAGTGATTTGGTTGATTAATGAAATAGCTATTAGTCAAATAGATAGAGCCAATCTGATGAATACTGTAGCTTTAAAAGCCAGGCACAACACTAGGCACAAAGAACTGAATCCCACAAACTCTATCACTAATTTAATCCTGACTGAGGACAAAATTATATAAAAGGTTTTGCATCCAGAGAGCTACTACACTTGGATAGGATTCTGAAGATGAATACAGTGAAGAAATTAAAGTGGCTTGGGCTACTGCAGCACAATACTTTGAAGCATTTTTGAAATTAGCTGAGAACAATAGAAACGCGATAGCAGAAAAAGACCATATGGCCTATCTAGTCTGCCCATCCATATCAATTACTACAGTCCCTTTTTATCCTTTAGTGATCTTCAATGTTTGTCCCATGCTTTCTTGAATTCAGATACTGTTCTCATCTCTACCACCTACACTGGGAGACTATTCCACACATCTACCACGCATTCCATAAAGAAATATTTCCTCATATTACTCCTGAGTCTATCCCCTTTCACCTTCATCCTATGTCACCTCGTTGCAGAGTTTTCTTTCAATTGAAAGAGGCTCAGAAGTATTTATGCCACAGAAGTATTTAAGCGTCTCTATCATATCTCCTCAATCCCACCTTTCCTGCAAAGTAAACATATTGAGGTCTTGAAGTCTGTCCCCATATGGTTAATAATGAAGACTACTCAAACCAATATCCTTTCACATTTGACAATCAAGCTTGTATATAATTTTACGTTTACGGCTGTTTTCTTTTAAAACAATATTAATATTAATAGTTATAATTCGTTTTCTGTAAATAAATACATACCTTCCATTGTACTATTCTAAGTTTGTTTCATTGTAAACTGTATTTGATCGCCCGGAAAATGCGGTATAAACATTTATAATAAATAAATACTAACCATTTTGGTAGCAACTCTCTGCACTGACTGGATCCTTTTTATATACTTTTGAAGGTGTGGTCTCCAAATGAAGTTTCATCAAAGAGGCACTATCAACTCCTTTTTCCTGCTGGTCATTCCTCTCCCTATGCACCCAAGTATCCTTCTGGCTTTTGCCTTCACCTTTTCTACTTGTTTAGCCACTATAAGCTTATCAGAAACAATTATGCCCAGGTCCCTCTCTTCTTTCGTGGATAGAAGTACTTCGCCCCTTACACTGTATACTGCTCCCTTGGATTTTTGCAACCCAAATACATGACCCTGCATTTTTAGCATTAAATCTCAGCTGCCAAATTCTCGATCATTCCTCAAACTTCACTAGATCCCTCCTCATGTTATCTAATCTCCAGGAACAAGCAGGAATGCAGTTTGTACAAATGGGTATCGTCGGTACCGATTGAGCCCACGTGGGAACGCTCCCCAGGGTCCAATAAGAGAGCTTTTTAGGGGTATTCCACTGCACCTGCGCAGCTGGCTTCCCATCTTCCTCAGAGCTGTCTTCAGTTCTTCATTTTCCGTGGAGCCAGCAGGAAGCCTTTCCTGTCACTGCTGAAAAACTTTCTTTTTTTTTTCATTTTATTCCTGTACTCTGCCTTCCTGTTGACGCCGGTAACCTTTCAGGATAGCAGCTCTATTTTTTCTTTATTTTTTTTCTTTTATTTTAGTATCTTTTTTCTTCAGGCGGTTCCACTGTCTTTTAGGCCTCAGGCCTACATTTTTTTCTTTGTCATGGACAAACATATCAGTGGCTTTAAAAAATGCTCCAAGTGCTCTGGCACTATGTCAGTCACTGATTCCCATAACTGGTGTCTCAAATGTTTGGGCCTGGACCATAATCCAGATGACTGTCCTTTGTGCAAACAAATGACCAAACGAGGCCTACAGAACATGGCCAGGCAGTGTGACTCACTGTTTGCCCCATATTCGATTTCAATAGCCTTGGCTTTGTCGAGGGGCTTGGTCTCCTCTGTTGAGCCTAAGGTCTCCAAAAAGACCAAACATAAGTCCAAATCATCCTCGTCATCGAAGTCCGATACCAAATATTGAGGTAAGTCTTATTGTCTAAGAGATGCATCAAAGCAGCCCCAGCGGACTAACTCTTCAAAGCCACTCAGGGGCCCAAGGATGCTCACAAGGCATCGGACTCTGGAAAGCTACTGGTACCATGCTCGGGGATGGTAGCTCTCGGCCTCATACTGCAATCAATCCAAGCATCATGGCATCCATCGATCAGTGCTTTCTGGCTATCAAAAGGACCTTGGAAAAGCTCCTGGCTGCTGTGGTACCACAGGTATCAACAGTCCCAGAAACTCAGGCACTACCATCCCCTTCAGTGCTGGTTCTTCACGGTTCGATGCCAGCCCTGGAACTGGTCACATCGGAACCACTCCCGCCAATTCCACTGCTTGAGACTGTATCGACAGGACCCCTCCTTCAGATTCCTTCATTGGAATCGGTATCGATGGGACCCCTTCCTCTGATTTCTCCTCTGGAACCGGTAGGCATTGTCAGTACCCAACCAGTTCCTGGTTCCAGTGCAGCACGCTCTGAGCACCGATATCGATATCAACATCGACATCGAGCATTGACATCGGCTCATGAACATTGATACTTTGATTTCCTTTAAGAGTCAGAATATTCTTCTAATTCTGAGGATATATCGGAGGACTCTATAGGAACATAAGATGTGCCATACTGGGTCAGACCAAGGTTCATCAAGCCCAGTATCCTGTTTCCAACAGTGGCTAATTGAGGTTACATGTACCTAGCAGTTTCCCCAAAAGACACAGGTTCCACAGTGCTTGCATTGGGTCAAGCAGTGGATATCCTGGGTCCCCTTTAATAATGATTTATGGACCTTTCCTCCATGAACTTGTCCAAACCTTTTTTAAACTTGACTACACTAACAACTTTTACTATATCCTCCGGTAACAAATTCCAGAGTTTGATTATACGTTGAGTGAAAAAATATTTTCTCTTATTAGTCTTAAATAGGTTACCCTATAGCTTCATTGTATGTCCCCTAGTCTTTCCATATTTTGATGGCGTAAACAATCCATCTATGTTTACCTGTTCCACTCCATTCATTAATTTATAGACTTCTATCATATCTCCCCTCAGCCATCCCTTTTCCAGGCTGAAGAGCCCTAAGCTTTTTAGCCTCTCTTCATAGGGGTATCCTTCCATCCCCTTTACCATTTTGGTGGCTCTTCTCTGTACCTTTTCTAATAATACTATATCCTTTTTAAGATATGGTGACCAGAATTGCACACACTATTCAAGGTGCAGTTGCACCATGGAATGATACAGAGGCATTATAATATCCTCTGTTTTATTCTCCATTCCTTTCCTTATGATACCTAGAATTCTATTTGCTCTCTTGGCTGCCGCTGCACACTGGGTGGAGGGTTTCAACATGTTGTCCACGATGACGCCTAAATCTTTTTCCTGGGTGGTGGTTCCTAATGTGGAACCTTGCATCGTGTAACCATAGTTTGGGTTGTTCTTTCCTAGATGCATAACTTTGCACTTGTCCACATTAAATTTCTTCTGCCATTTGGATGCCCAGTCTTGCAATTTATCAAGATCCTCTTGCAATTTTCCACAATCCTCATGGGTTTTAACAACTTTGAATAGTTCTGTGTCATCTGCAAATTTGATTACCTCACTCGTTATTCCCATTCCTAGGTCATTTATGAATGGTTTTTTTTATAAATTTTATTTATTAACCACCAACATACATCAATAACTACTATACAACCAGTCTCTGAGTGGGGTTGACTTTTATCCCCGCCACAGAGGTGATCAGCAATGACAGGTGAGTTATAACATTTTATACCCTCCTCCCTCCCTCTCCCCATCCCTCTCCCCCTCCCTCCCGATCATCACCCACACCATGTTACCAACCTCTCAACTGGTTCCACATCTTTATCCTCACTAACCCTGTTCTATGATCCTCTACTCATCACTAGTTAGCTACCCACATGCAACACTTCATTGTGACCATGGGGCCCCAAGTTTTGAATATAGGGTTCCCAAATCAGTAAAAAGACTGACCATCCTCTGACACTGCCCGTGCTCGCCATCTTTCAGTAAGCCTCAGTTGGTGAAAACTGTTACGCCATTCCCAAAAGGTAGGCGGGGCGGGCTCTCTCCATCTACGAAGTATCAGGCCTTTACCCACCAGACATGCCTTATGCACCAATAAACGCTTCCATATCCCTTTAGGTTGGATAAGGCCAAGCTGATCCAGAACAACAAATGAGCCAGTCCAGCGTATCCTCTGATGGAGCAACCTACTTAAAAAGGTACAAATCCTCGCCCAATAAGAGCAGAGAGATTTACAACTCCACCACATATGGATCAAGTTCGCCAAAGGCTTCAAACACTGAGGACAACTGCCATCAGAAGTTATATGACTATGTAGCGCTCTTCTGGGTGAAAAGTGCACTCTGGTTATACACTTAAATTGCACTTCCCTCCAGCGAGCCCCCTCGGCGAGGTCAATGATCCATCTTAGAGCACTAATAACAGTGCCGGAAGACACCGCATGCCCCAGCTCTACTGCCCAAGCCGACTCCACTCCCCGATAGTCTGGGATAATCCTGTATCGGTCCAACCGCACTTTCAACACCGCTATCGATGGAGGACTATCCTCCCCATATCAAAAAATTCTAAGATCTGTGCTGATTGTTCAATACTAAGCGCCGTCCTTGGCAACGAGGCCACATAGTGAGAAATCTGCATAAACGCAAAAAAATGGCTAGGGCTAAAATCATATTCTTGTCGCAAAGACGCAAACGATTTACACATCCCTGATGGTTCCACCACATGCCCTATATTCCGAATACCACAGCCTGCCCAATCCCGAAACGTCACCGTTTCCGATTCTGGGGTAAAATTAACGTTCCCTTGTATCGGCATCCAACCCTCCAAGATCTATGCCAATACACATTAAGTTCCCTCCAGGTACGCTGAACTGAGCTAAGCAACACACTCTCTGCTAGTCTGTTTGGTAAAACCTGGTTCTCCAAATGTAAGACTGCAAATAATGTCTGAGGGGCAACAAAGGCTTCCTCAAAGGCCCTAGGTGTATAAACCTCTGTCCCACCTAACCAAGCCCCAATTTGTCGGGCCTGGCAGGCCAAAGCATAGGTCCCCAAATCAGGGAATCCCATCCCCCCTCCCTCCATTTCCCCAACAAATGGTTAAGCGGAATGAGTGCTCTAGTCCCCTTCCACAAGAACCCCCGTATTACCCGTTCGAGACACTGTAAATTGTGTCTCAGCAACCAGACTGGTAAAGTCTGCAGCCAGTATAATATCCATGGCAATATCACCAGTTTTATTGCTGCCACTCTCCCCAACAGAGAAAGCGTGAGGGACCTCACGCCCTCAGCTGGGTCTGCAATCGAGATATGATATGCTCGAAATTGCAAACATATAACTCTTGTGGCTGTCTTGTCAATAGAATACTCGGATACACAAAATTGTTCTCTGCCCATTTGAGTGGAAACACACCCTCCCAATGCTCCTGTAGCTTCCCCGACACGTCCAGTGTCTCAGATTTATCCTTGTTAATACGAAGCCCTGCAAAAAGGCCAAAATGCTCAAATCCTCTAACAAATGGGGCAATGACTCCCTAGGGGAAAGCAGATGTACCAGAAGGTCATCTGCAAAGGCTGACAGCTTAAACACTTGCGGGCCAATATGCACCCCTCATATCTCCCGGGATGTCTCTATTTTCCTAATCAAAGGATCCAATGACAAGACAAACAAGAGAGGGGAGAGGGGGCATCCCTGCCTTGTACCACAACCCAAAGAAAAAGCCTCCGACAATACCCCATTACAAAGCACCCTCGCAGTCGGCTCCGCATATAGGCTCCCAACCATTTTACAAAATGATGCACCCAGCCCATAGCATGGCAACAAGTATCGCAAATACTGCCAATTGACCCAATCGAAGGCTTTTTCCGCATCAAAGCTGACCAACAAAGACTGCAATTGTCGGTCCTGCACTCACTCCAGCAAGGTCAAAATTTTCCGCAGATTACGCACCGCAAATCGCCCTTTCACAAATCCAACTTGTGAATCATGCACCAAACGTCCTAACACTCCAGCCAACCGATCTGCTAATATTTTTGCCAACAGCTTCAAATCAAAATTTAGCAACGATATGGGCCTATATGATGCCGCTTGGACTGTATTTTTTCACGGTTTTGGTATTAATATAATATGGGCATGGTTACTACCCCAGCAAAAGGTACCCTGTTCGGCTCTTTTACTATGAACTGCTACCAAGGTTGGGGCGATGAAATCGAGCAATAACTTATAAAATTCCGCTCCTAGCCCATCAAGTCCTGGTGTTTTATAGCACTTCGCGCTCTAAATGATGTTTTGCACTTCCTGTACAGTTATCAGCTGACCCAATTGAGTGCTTTGCTCCTCACTGAGTTTGGGCAAATGCAACTCCCTCAGATACTCTTGCATCCGCGTAGGAGATCCAGCCTTCACTGTATATAACTGTTGAAAAAAGACAAGGAACACTCGGGCAATAGCCGCGTTTTCCTTGTACAAACCCCTCTGAACATCTCGAATCGCTGCCACCGTTTTCATACCTCTCTGGCCCCGCAAGCAGCGGGCCAACAATTTCCCAGGCTTGTCCCCATGACAATGCAATTGATAACAGTAGTATAATATAGACTTCTTGGCTCGCTGATGCAACAGCTCGTTCAAATCTGTCTGAACTTCCCATAGTCTCTTCTTGTTCAATGCAGTTGGGAATTGTGCACACAAATGTCTCACCTTAGTAACTTGTTGCTCAAGTTGGATAATCTGCTCCACTATCATTCGATGCTTCTGAGCTAAGAACCCAATTATATCCCCACGTAAGACCACTTTAGCTGTCTCCCAAACCAACTCGGGATCCCCCTGATGACAATGAAGATTAGTCTCAAACTCCTGCCATCGCCGTCTAAGAAACTAGTGGATATGAGTATCCTTATAAAGCTCCAAAGGAAATCGCCAAACACGTGCCCTTGTAGTGTCCCCTCCCCACTGCAGCTCTATCCAGATCGTCGCATGGTCCAAAATCTCTATGGGACCAATCTGAGCATTGCCGGTATGGACAAACAATCCCTCAGATATCAAAAGATAATCAATGCACGCACTAGAACTGTGTGCGCGAGACTGGTGTGTAAAATCTTTCTCTGAAGGATGCAGCAACCTCCATGGATCCACCAATCCCAGCCTTCTTTGAAAGCATTCCAATGCCCGAGCTGTCTGAGCTCTTTCCCGCGCCCCCTCCCCTCGAGACGTGTCTAAGCTCACTTCCAAGACCCCATTGAAATCACCACCTAATATCAATGGGAGCTCGGGCAGCTGTTCCACTTTAGAGGCAAGGCAAACATAAAGATCTTGATCCAACACATTGGGGCTATAGATATTCCCCAGGATTACAGACTTCCCCTCTAAGATTCCTTGCAGCAATACAAACCTCCCGGAAGAATCCGTAAGGTCCCTGTCCACCACAAATCGCACATGCTTATGGATCAGAATGGCCACTCCCCCCTTCTTGCCTTTAGCAGGTGAGCTCCACACCTGACCCACCCAATCTCTACAAAGTTTACTATGTTCGTCCGCAGTCTGGTGGGTTTCTTGCAGTAGAGCAATATAACATTTCTGTCTGGCTAACGCTTGCAGAAATTTATATCTCTTGATTGGGTTCCCTAATCCACAAACATTCCACAAAATTATCTTCAGAGCATCAGGGCAGTGTCAAGGCTCCTCCACACAGTAATTACCAGTCTCCAGGAAGAAGCTCCTCCAGCCTGGAGCCCCTCCCAAAACACTCTCAGGTAGCTTTTTAGTCGCCAGCTACATATCTCTTGCGTGTGATCCTCCCCCCCTTGTAAAACCCCTCCCCTCCCCCCCTGTGGAACCCCCCTCCCTCCTCTTCCTGTCTCTCTCTCATCTAACCCTCCCCCACTAGCTAATAAACTTAGGTCCCGCTTGATGCGTACGGTCACCCCCTCCCTCTAACCCGATCCCACTTATCTAAACTATGGCCTAGTGCTACCTCTCCCCCCTTTAATACCCCAATTAACAGTACATCTACCATTCTATAGGCCAGTCCATCTAGAACCCACACACTCACGATTACGACAATTTAACACAATATTAGTTTAACACAATATCAAACATATTAACTGGACCATAATATACAGTATATAGATATATATAGATAGCTATAGTCCTTTGGGCAGAGCATATTCCCAGTCCATACCAACCCAGGCTGCTGGTAAGTCGAGGCTTCCTTGCTGCACTCCCATCACTCCAGAGGCCCCCAGCCAGCACGTCAGCTACAACGTGGCCTCTGGCAGTCCTCCAGGATGCTAGCACCGCAGCAGACCAGGCACTACCAGTTATGGGGCAAAGCCGCTACTGCGGAGTTGCTGAGGCATCCCGATCCCCACACACAAGTTTCTTAATATAGGGCCTTGCTTCTTCAGTTACCTAAAATGTCCGGTGAGTGCCCTCATGAATCACAGGCAATTGAGCCGGATATTGCACTGAGAATTTGAGCTTAGCATTTATTAGTTTCTGGCAGAGGGGTGCATAGGCTCTCCGCTGCTGACTCAACGCTGCAGAATAATCCTGAGCAATGCGGATCTTCAAATTATCTTGCATAATGCCCCCCTTCTGCTGTGCTGCTCTCAGTAATGCTTCTTTCTGAGGGAATTGTAAAAACTTGGCAAGCACTACTCTCGGCCTCTGATCTCGGGCCTGCTTACTTCCAACACGATGCGCCCGCTCTATAAGCAGTTTACCTCCTTCTTCCACGCCCTCATTTGGGGGAGCAGCGTTTCCAGGTACTGTTTTAAGTCTTTGTCAGCAACAGTGTCTGGGATGCCCATTAACCCCAAATTGTTGCAGCGCGACCGGTTCTCCAAATTGTCTAGTTTAGCCTCATGCAAGTGCAGCTGTGTTCTCAATCCCACCACTTCCTGAGTCAGCGCCTCGAGGCTATCCTCTGCTTTCCCAATGCCGTCCTCTGCTTCCTGCAACCTAGTCCCCAAAGCTCCCACTGAGCTATGCAGAGTATCAATCTTCTCATGCAATTCTGTAAATTGCGCCGATAAGGCCTCTGTCACCGATGCCGAGACCTCTTCCAAAAAGGCAGGGGACGTAGGTGAGTGTGGCGCCGTCATTCCCTCCGCCATCTTGCTAGTAGCTGTAATGCGGTCTCTCTCTCTGCGAGCCGTCTTTGTGGTCGCCACCATACCTCAGCTCGCTCTCAAGCAACCCCAGTAGCTGTGGCAACTCCAGTTGAGGTAGACACTAATTTTATTACTTTTTTGCCTCTTTAAATGGCACTATGATCCCGGTTTGGGCCGAGGGCGACCGGAGCGCAAGCAGGGCATACCTGCTTGCATTCACCGCATCACGTGACCTCCATTTATGAATATATTAAAAAGCAGCGGACCCAGCACAGATCCCTGGGGTACTCCACTATTCACCTTTCTCCATTGGGAAAATTGGCCATTTAGCCCTACCCTCTGCTTTCTATCTTTTAACCAGTTCCTGATCCATAATAGTACACTGCCTGCTATCCCATGACTCTTTAATTTCACCAAAAGTCTCTTATGAAGGACCTTGTCAAAGGCTTTCTGAGAATCCAGATACACTATATCAGCTGACTCACCTTTATCTACCGGTTTATTCACACCTTCAAAAAAACATAGCAGATTAGTAAAACAAGACCTTCATTGGCTAAAGCCATGTTGGCTGTCTCCCATTAAGCCATGACTATCTACATGTATAGTAATTTTGTTCTTTATAATGGTTTCTACCATTTTTCCCAGTACTGATGTCAGGCTCAACGGTCTGTAGTTTCCTTTATCACACCTGGAACCCTTTTTATAAATTGGCATTACATTAATACTAATAGTAGGTCTGCAATCTCATATTTCAGTTCTTTCAATACCCTTGGATGTATACCATCTGGTCTAGGTGATTTGCTACTCTTCAGTTATCAAGTAGTTGTAATACATCTTCCTGGTGTATCGATATTTCTTTCAATTCTTCTGCAGTATCACCTTTAAATACCATTTCAGTGATGGGTAACATCCCTACGTCTTCCTCAGAAAAGACCAAAGCAAAGAATTCATTCAGCCTCTCCGCTATGGCCTTGTCCCCTCTTAGTGCCCCTTTTACCCTCTTTCATCTAATGGTCCATCTGATTCTTTTACCGCTTTTTTTGCTAGGAATGTAATTGAAAAAGTCTTTATTATATGTCTTTGCTTCCACAGCAAACTTCTCAAATTCTCTCTTTGCCTGCCTTATCAATGCCTTGCATCTAACTTGCCAGTGCTTGTGTTGTTTCCAGTTTTCGTCATTTGGCTCCTTTTTCCATTTCCTGTGAGGGGAAAACGAATCCCCCTTCAGGCACCCTTGTCTGAGGTTGGACTACTGTCCTCCATCTTGTGCTAACGTCTTCAGTTCCAGGCCTAAGTAAGAAATAGCCTGCTGATCCTTCCATCCTGGAATTGCAGAATAAGCATTTTGAGCTATGGAATGTGCTAACATCCTGAAATCATAGAGCTGACACAATGAGAGGTGCTGACCTTATCGGCTTTGAAAACTACACAGCTATTGAAAATGCCACCTGGGCCCCTAGATTAGGAAAAGGGGAACAAAAAGAAGAACTAGGTGGCAGGATGGAGTTGACCAACATCAGCATCTGGAGTTAATCTGCAGGAAACAGGGTTAGCAAAAGGCAAGGAACTGCCAGGAGGATGAGAAGACAGGATGCCACAAGGGGAAAGCAGAGGGCAAGAGGGCCAAAGATTAAGGAGCAGAGAAAATGGGGAACAAGAAGGAGAGGAAATCTTATTCATTTTCCTGTTTCATGCTGATTTGTAATGTAGAGATTAGTGCATTGACTTTAAACTTGCAAATCTTGTGATATTACATACCTGACAATAAAATTTCTACTTTACTTCAGTGGCATGATACTTTATTTGAAAGAGGGTCCTGTGCTTTACACTTATGTTGGGGTGAACCCTGCAGCCACGACAATTAACAAGAGGGCGAAAACCCCAACATAATTGGCGCCCGAACAGGGACTTGAAAAGAAAAAAAAATATATATAAAAAAGTGTCAAGGAAATGGTTCTCCCATACTTGTTGGAAAAGTATAGGTGAGAAGAATATAAGGTTCTCCTGTGTTCGCCGGACGAAGCACAGGTGAAAAGAGGTAAGCGTGATTTGGATTCCTGCAGAAGAAGTGTTCTCATGAGGGTAAGAGACACTTTTACCTTTTTATATGTTTTAAGGTACCTTTTATTTAGATATTCTAGTTAATAGTAGGATGTTTTTATATAGGCTCAAGATAGTATAGGAATGAGTAGGATGTTTAAGAAAAAGATTGATGAAACTGACAAACACTAAAAAAGAACTATTATAGAACAGAACAATGACATTATTATAGATTTGGAACAGTATGACATTAAAGAAGAAGACCCCTGGGAGAATTTTGGCTTATATGCTCAGGCTTGGAACCAGGCAGGACCAAACAGCGGGGGTACTTGGAAAGGGGGATGGGCAGGAGCAGCTCAGTCACAGCGTTTTCAGAGAAGCTCCCTTAGTTGCTGGAATTGTGGCAGAAGGGGACATCTTCAGCGTGAATGCTGAAGCCCCCCAGCCCAAGGATCAGTAAAACCACAGGGGCCACCCAATGCCTACCAGGGTCCCCAGGGCAGATTTCCCCAGTGGCAACCTAATGACCCACTATGGTGATGCGGGCCATGCTCAATGAATGTGAGCTGATAATTGAAGTCTGTTTAAATGGGTGTAAAGTGCAGATGTTGTAGAATTCCAGAGCCACAACGTCAGTACTGAATTCCCTACCCCCAGGTGTGAAACTCTCTCATCAAATCACTGTGACTAAAGGGTTTAATGGAGACATGATTACTACCAATATGACAGCACCTATTGAAGTAGAACTCATGGAGCAAGGTACCTGTAAACTATTACTGTATGCCCCACACTGTCCAATTAACTTGATGGGACAGGATCTGTTATCTGCCTTTGAGGTACAGATGTCCTTTATCAGCACACCATAGAGTCACCCACATTTTTGCTGAAATCCCTTCTGTCTCTGAAAACCTCTTTTGGTCTAATAAGGTTTGCATCACCTGACAGAATTAAACTAAAAAGAAATTGCCATGGTCCCAAAAATAGCTCAATGAGAAAGGTTTGTTTGCATATACAAAAGCAGACACTTGTCTGTAACTTGTCCTTTCAGACTGCGGTTGAAAGCTAAGATTTAAAACTTTTAGGTTTAAATGCAATTTGCCCAAACTATTTTCAAATGCCTGAAGTATTTTTCAAATGCAAGAGGAAAAAACAGAAAAACGTGTTCATGATTAATCAATCTTGTTTTTCTTTCCTTGCTCATAGGTTCCCGAGAAGAAATTCCTTTGTTTAAAGACTAACATTGTTTTATCTGTTTGTGAATATAAGTACTTATTTGTGCCCATAGTCTGAAATGAAATAAGAAAGTTTAATTTCCAGATCTTAATGAAAGATTTTACCAGCACATGTAAATTTGCTCAGTTCAAATAATTTAAAACAAAAAGAGGAAGTGTTCTCTGGTATTGCTGTGGCTGCATTGTAAAAGCTCAGTGCTATAAAAAAGAGAAGTATGTGCTATCCTGTTTCCTCTCATGATTGTGGATTGATAAATAGAACAGCAGCACCTTGTTTGCTGTGTGTGAATTATATGTTTTTTAGGAAAATGCACTTTGTTTTTAAAAACATTCCTGATTTCAGTTTTGGAGGAACAACTAAGAAAAACAGATAGATGTTTAAGCACCATGAATTCATCTAGTTTATCCTCATGCATGTATGTTATCAAATTTGATCCTTCTAGAACTTTATTTATGCAGATGTCCAGTTTTAGATAAGTAATCACAGGACGAGTAAAATCTTATTGTTTCTTTTGAACTTGCATTGCCTTTGAATCTGTTAGAATTTGGTTAAAGACACTACCTTAAGCTAACTGGACAAAAACAAAATCTTGCTTGTCATCAATGATCCAGGAGAAGTTTGGGAAAGAACACAGGTAGAGAGAGAAAGCTATAATCATTTAATAATTTTCATGTTATGCTTAATAAAGTTTTTTAGAGGGTTGTTTTAGTTTAAAGAAACAATGTTAGACTTAAATGAGTGTTTGGTATGTTAGAACAGCCTTATCAAATAAGGATACATTAGTATGTCATAAAAACAAGGAGTCTGATGGAATGATGAGCAATTGACTCTGCAGTCCTAATATTTGATGTCTTCATTATCTCCAATTTCAGAAGTTACCTAGCTCAGACATAAGCTTAATAATTGGAAATGACACTTGGAGACAGGCTAGGTGTAATTGCATCCTGATGGGCTTTGGAAACACTTACACTGGCCATGTGTTATTTCCAAATGTTTATCTACATTTTGCCTCTGTGTGCCCTGGCCAGACACATGAAGGCAAAAGGAGGAAAGATATCCACACAAATTTTCACAAGATTGGTACAATCCCAAATTTGTAAAAATTGAGGAAGTGTGGGAATCTTGTCTGCAACTTTTCTGATCTGTAAAAAAAAATTGTTAGCTAATTGAGTTGCTTAGGATTGACTGCTGTATGCAAGCAGCAATCCAAGAGGGGGAACCTCCAAAACCTTAAAACTTTGTAAAAAATGAAACTGTCTTGCTTTTGATTCTATTCAATATGAAAACTACCCCAACGGAGGTCATCATTTGCAAACTGGAGACTGGATCCCAGCAAAAGCATACCACCAGCACATTCCACAACTGCTATGTGAGGGACCATTCCAAGTACTTCTGACACACCAGAGCAGCCAAGGCCTTAGCAGCTGGAGAGGGAGAAGAGAATACTCCCGAAGAAGATACACAAATGACTGTGCACTATTATCTGATTGGCAAACCTGCTGATGTAGAATGCCCTTCGCTAATTGGCAAACTGAGAAGTCTAGAGTGGACTGGATTTATAGTTCTATGTTTAATTTCTGTTATCAATGTAATTTTGCTGTTATTATTTACTTAAGATATTGCTCTTTCTCCATTTTGTTGTGCTTTAGTAAGCCTACCCCTGATGAGACTACTGCAGCCATCCTTGAGTATAACAAGAAAAACTGTAGCTATCAGGAAGAAAGAAATTACACTAAATGTCCTTCCAATTTGGCAACAGTAACGTTTCTTCCCCATTCCAGCTCTTGTGAATATACTGCCATAGCACATAGGTCTGGAATTACCAATGTATATGACAATACATCCAATGCCCTGCCTCTTATTCCAGAGGGTTTTCAATTGATAGAGGTCCAATATTCAGGTAACAAGTAACCCTATATGAGTTTCCTCTCCTCTCAGTTCCCTATATTAGGTATAGAGTTAATGGGATTCAGATCTCACGTGGCAACTTTGTCTTGTCATGCCTCCATCTTTTCAGTGAGTGTCACTGGAGGTTCCGGTTGGTCGAGTGTAGAAGGGCACACTATGGGGAGAGCGGAAGGAACCTGAAGTGGGATTCAAGAGAGGAATGAGGGGAAAATGAATCCACCTTCAGGTACCCTTGTCTCAGGTTGGACTACTGTCCTCCATCTTGTGCCAACGTCTTCAGCTCCAGGCCTAAGTAAGAAATAGCCTGCTGACCCTTCCACCCTGGAATTGCAGAATAAGCAGTTTGAGCTATGGAATGTGCTAACATCCTGAAATCATAGAGCTGGCACAATGAGAGGTGCTGACCTTATCGGCTCTGAAAACTACACAGCTATTGAAAAATGCCACCTGGGCCCCTAGATTAGGAAAATGGGAACAAAAAGAAGAACTAGGTGGCAGGATGGAGTTGACCAGCATCAGCATCTGGAGTTAATCTGCAGGAAACAGGGTTAGCAAAAGGCAAGGAACTGCCAGGAGGATGAGAAGACAGGATGCCACAAGGGGAAAGCAGAGAGCAAGAGGGCCAAAGGTTAAGGAGCAGAGAAAATGGGGAACAAGAAGGAGGGGAAATCTGCTTATCAGCAGTTCTGTTTCACAAGCCTAATAAATGAGTATAAATATAGGAGAGAAACTCTGATGGATGGACAGACTGGCACATGCTCCTTAGAGGGCAACGCTACTCTGTCCCCAGGACCCTTCATAGGAGACCTCAGGTGCTTTGCGCATAAAGACAATTATATATACTTCAACTGTGACTAATGTGTATAGACTACTGTATATAGTTACATAATGTACATAGTTTCCCTTTATTACCAAGTTCAAATTCCTGTTACTTGTAAAATGCACTACAGTTTTTCTGTATGTATATGTTTGGTTCCATGTAAACCGCGCTGATGATAATAGTGCGGTATATAAGAGATGTTAAATAAAAAAAAAAAAAATAAAAAAAAAAATAAATAAATAAATTTTCCTGTTTCATGCTGATTTGTAATATAGAGATTGGAGCATTGACTTTAAACTTGCAAAGCTTGTGATATTACATACCTGACAATAAAATTTCTACTTTAATTCATTGGCACGATACTTTATTTGAAAGACGGTCCTGTGCTTTACACTTATGTTGGGAACCCTGCAGCCACAACAATTAACAAGAGGGCGAAAACCCTAACACCTGAAAGATGCTTTTTTGGCAATAACAGCCTCTCTGACTTCAACTTTTAACAATGCTGGCAGTTTTTTGGACTTCCTTCCACTTTTCTTAAAGCAGGGAATGCAGCTGGTCTGGGCTTCCAAGATAGTATTTTTAAATAACATTCATGCTTGAAACAAATCTTTAACCTTTACAACTGCTCCCCTTAGTTTTTTCTTAACTATTTTCCTCATTTTATCATAGTCTCCCTTTTGAAAGTTAAAACGTAGTACTGTGGATTTCCTTACCGTCCCTCCTCCATTTATTAAATCAAATGTGATCATGCTAAGATCACTATTGCCAAGTGGCCCCAACACCCTTATCTCTTGCACAAGAACTTGTGTTGCACTAAGGACTAGGTCCAAAATGGCTTCCCCTCTTATCAGTTCATGAACCAGCTGCTCCAAGAAGCAGTCATTTATTTCATCTAGAAACTTTATCTCCCAAGCATGTCCTGCCTTGATACTGACCCAGTCGATACCGGGGTAATTGAAATCACCCATTATTATTACTGTGCTGTAACTTTTGTTAGCTTCCCTGATTTCTTTGAGCATTTCATCATCCATTTGTTCATTCTGGACAGGTGGTTGATAGTACACCCCCACTGCCATCACCTTCCCCTTCCCCTTTTTACATGGACTTTCAAACCATAGAGATTTAGGATTTAGGATTTAGTTTCCTGCAAAACTTTAATTATTTGTGACTCAATGCCTTCTCTAACATAGAGTGCAATCTCTCCACCAATTTGATCTGCTCTATCATTACAATATAGTTTGTACCCAGGTATCACAGTGTCCCACTGGTTGTCCTCCTTCCACCATGTCTCTGAGATACCAATCATATCTAACCTCTCATTTAGTTCAATATATATTCTAACAATCCCATCTTATTTTTTAAACTTCTAGCATTTGCATACAAGCATTTTAGAAACTGTATTTTATTCATATTAATCTGGTTATCAGTAGGCAGGGGTAATTTGGAATCTTTAAGTTCTGTCTGCTCTCTACTCAAGGGTATTTGGGCTACTTTTGTCTTTAATGGAACATCTCTGCTGATATGCCCTAACTTCAATCTTTTGCTAGTATCCTTCAAGGATACATTGTTCCGAACCATGCGTTCTTGGGCGACTGTCGGCTCTCCCCTATTATCTAGTTTAAAAGCTGCTCTATCTCCTTTCTAAAGGTCACCAGAGATATTCCCTCCGATACTTTTCCGCCTCATACACTGTGTCAATCCCTGCCAGAAGACATGCCCTTTCAGGATTTCATCAGTGATATGGTGGCGGCCTTCAAATTACTGCTTCATCCGAAACTGAACTGAGGACTGAAGAATTGGGAATTCGCCAATAACCCTAGATACCCCAGGAGACAGCAACATTACCGGTGCAACAAATTATACAGGATCTAATGCTACATATATGAGAGGTCCCTCTAACTGTTGCACCTATAAGTAAACATCTAGATACCATGTATTGAGTTCCTCCATGCCCAGGGTTTGAAAAGCCTCAACTTCCACACCTTTCCATGGTGGTGGAATGGGCACTGAGATGCATTAAGAGTTCTAAGACTCATTCGTCGGTACCTCCTGGCAAGTATGCCAGGGCTCTCAATGCCTTTGGACACCACTGTTTCCAAGCTTGCATGCTTGCTTCTAGGATTACATCTATACTCTTTACATGGGCATGTATCTTAAGGATGTTGCCAGGGATCTATGAAACTTTGCTCCTATCCTCCCAGATAACGAATGAGACTCATACTTGCAAGTACAAAATACCTCAAAATTCCTTACCAGGGCTTCAGATCTTGAACAGTGAGTTCAAGATAAATTAGCCAACATTCCTTGCTCTGGTGAAAACCTTTTTGGTAAAGGTTGGAGAAAGAAATCAGGGGAAATTGAGACAGGTGATCTTACCCTCAAGCACCTCTCCAGGAAGACTTCAGACCCCTCTAGAAAGAAAACCACTTCTAAGAAGTCTTTCTATGCTAGAAAGAAGAGATATTATCCTTCTTACCAACCATTTACTAGTTATCAGCCTCAGCAACAACCGCAGAGGCCTCAGGGTCCTCGTCAACCTAAGAAGGCCAAGACTCTTAAACCCCAACCAGCTGCTAAACAACAGCAAGCACCTGGTTTTTGACTCCTTCCTAGAGAGCATAGCTATTCAACCTCTGCAAGGTCCTCAGCCCCTGCACATATCAGGCCACCTTTCTGCCTATGCCCACAGGTGGCATCTCATCACATCAAAGAACTGGACTTCCAACATAGTCAGAAGTGGTTATCCTTCACTTCCAGAGCTTACCCCCAACCACCTCTCCAAGGACTTACCCTGCAAATCTTTTGCAGGCAAGTCTCCTATCCTCAGAGATGGCCACCCTGTTAACTCAGGGGGCTATCAAAAGAGTCCCTCCCATCCAAGAATGCAAAAGCTTCTACTCTCCTTACTTTCTGATCCCAAAGAAAACAGGAGAGTACAGGCCCATCCTAGATCTGAGAGATCTCAACAAGTTTCTAATTCAAGAAAAGTTCAAGATGATTTCCCTTGATACTCTTCTGCCCTATTTTCAGAA
Organism: Ichthyophis bannanicus; assembly: GCA_033557465.1. Classification (NCBI taxonomy): domain Eukaryota; kingdom Metazoa; phylum Chordata; class Amphibia; order Gymnophiona; family Ichthyophiidae; genus Ichthyophis; species Ichthyophis bannanicus. The sequence continues at coordinate 542,127,418 of CM066031.1, read as the reverse complement.
GGGTGACTGGCTATGTTCTCTAGATCTCAAGGATGCTTACACGCATTTACCATTCCACCCTCACCACAGGAAATATCTGCGCTTCAGGATTCTGCAAATACACTACTAGTATCGGGTACTACCCTTTGGCCTAGCCTCAGCTCTCAGAGTCTTCATGAAGTGCATGTCAGTCATTGCTGCATACTTGCACACACTGAGGATCTTGATCTTCCCCTACTTAGACGACTGGTTGATAAAGGGAGAATCCCCTGAAGAGGTAAAACTATCCCTTCATTGCACTATCACAGTGCTCCAAAGTCTAGGATTCATTCTAACTTTCCAAAGTCACATCTGGTTCCAGCACAACAGCTGGAATTCATCACAGCATTTCTAGACACATGTCAAGGCCGAGCTTTCCTTCCCAAGGATTTTTCTACACACCTCATTAAGCTGACTCACATGATACAAGGCCAAAGCATCGTGATGGCTCGAGACATGCTACATCTTCTGGGACACATGGCTTCCATGGTGCATGTCATTGCATATGCCTGTCTCCACGTGAGACAAGCCCAATGGACACTTTTGTCCCAGTGGTCTCAGTTGACAGGCCAGTTCTCAGACAAGATTCATGTAACACCTCTAGTCAATTCCCTTCAATGGTGGTGTTCCCCCCCCCCAAAATCTCCTAGGAGGGAAATGGCCCCCAACCCAGTGCACCCTAACCATGGATGCTTCCAAACTCAGTAGGGGAATGCATCTGAGCAACATTTATTTTATTTATTTAACAGGTTTTATATATCGCCTTATCTTTTAATCAAAGTGGTTTACATAGAAACTATGATATTACAACAACCATTTGTGTCAAAACTAGCTTGGGGGGGGCATGCAGAGAGAGAGAAGGTGTCATGGGGATACTATTTACGGTGAGGTGAGTGAGCTATATACAATGTTGCATATCAGGTTATGTGTGCTATTTGCAGGGTGTCAGTTCAATGTACAATGGACAGACCACGAATCCCAGATGCAGATCAATCTCCTAGAGCTTCGTGCTCTCACGAATGCCCTTTGGATTTTTTTAACCCCAACTATTGGGCAAATACGTCTTAGCACAGATGAACAACTAGATAGCCATGTTCTATGTAAACAAGCACGGAGGAACCAGCTCCTATCCCCTGTGTCAGGAAGCCCTTCGCCTCTGGTCCTTTGCAATTGCACACCGTATCCACCTTCAAGCGGTGTATCTCCCGGGTCATCTCAATGTCCTGGAAGACAGACTCAATCGCATTCTACATCCACACATGTGGACTCTGAATCAGCATACTGTCTCTTGGATCTTCCAGATGTGGGGGACCCCTAAAATAGATCTGTTTGCCACTCAGGAGAATACATGTCTACCGCTTTTTTGCTCCAGAGTCCCTTCCCCCTTCCCCTTTCTTCTCCATTGGGGACAGGGCTTGCTTTACGTATTCCCACCAACCCCTCTGATTCCTAAGACTCTGTTCAAACTCTCTGATCTTGGTGGTGGCCCCTTAATGGCCTTGTCAGCCTTGGTTTCCTCTGCTACTTCGTCTAGCGCAGGCTCCACCCCTTAATTTGGGTCATACCACCGACCTCCTTTCCCAGAATCAGGGACGTTTCCTCAATCCCAATCCACAAGCCCTCCATCTCAAGATGTGGCTCCTGAAAGCATGACTTTTGATGACCTTGATCTTCCCCAACTGGTCAGGAAGATCCTGCTAGCCTCTCGCAAGCCTTCTATCAGGCAATCTTATGCCTTCAAGTGACAATGCTTCACCCTCTGGTGCCCCTCTAAGCAGTGAATCCATCTGATTGCCCAGTGGAGCTTCTTCTACAATATCTTCTCCACTTGTCCTTCACAGGGCTTAAGACTAACTCTGTCAGAGTTCATCTAAGTGCTATTGCAGTCTATCACAGGCCTCAAGATATTCTTTCCATTTGCTCACACCCCCTGGTGCAGCGATTCATTCGAGGTCTTCTGTATTCCAAGCCATCGATCAAACCACCGCCAGTGGCTTGGGACCTCAATGTGGTCCTGGCCCAACTTATCAAATTCCTGTTTGAGCCTGGCTACCGCGCCTCTGAAATTCCTATCATGTAAGGTCATCTTTCTCATTGCCCTCATCTCAGCTTGTTGCATCAGCGAGCTACAGGCTTTAGTGGTGGATCCTCCTTATGCTCGATTCCACCATGACAAGGTAGTTCTTCAGACTCATCGACATTTCCTTTCAAAAATAGTCTCCACTTTTTTATCTCAACCAGTTGGTGATACCACCAGTCTTTTTTCCCCGGCCGCATGCCTCCAGAGCTGAGGCAGCATTGCATACCCTGGACTACAAGCTTGCTCTTGCATTCTACGTACATAGGACTAAGGATTTTAGGAAAGCTTCTCAATTATTTGTTTCTTTTGACTCAAGTCATTTAGGTCTTCCGGTGTCAAAGCGTATCCTATCCAACTGAATTGCAAATTGCATTTCACTGGCCCATGATCAAGCTGGTCTCTCTCTTGAGGCTCACATTACCGCTCACAATGTGAGGGCCATGGCGACATCGGTCACCAACTGCAGTTCTGTCTCTATACAGGGGATCTGGCAAGGAGCCAGCTGGTCCTCTGTTCACACCTTTGCTGTTCCCTACTGCCTGGACAGGGACTCTCGTCAGGATGCTGTCTTTGGACAGGCTGTGCTTCAGTATTTATTTGGGACTTAACCTGAGCTCCTACCAATTCTACCTCTGGCACCTAACTCTCTTCCATGTTCTCGGCTACTGCACTCAAATCCGTCGAGGCCACCATACCTACTTGGCTCCATTCTTTCATCTCATGGACAGATTCAGTTTGGTACCTGGGAGCTAGTGAGTCCCAGCTGTGATGACTGCATTCCTGCTTGTTGCTGGATGATACCAAAATCTGCAATAGACACCAGGAAGGAGAGTAAAGTTACTCACCTGTAACAGATGATCTCCGGGAATAGCAGGAATCAGTCTTCACTTCCCACCCTCCTCCCTAGGATTTGTGGAGTACCATTTTTTCCTCTTTCTCTCAGCTGCAAACACAACTGAAGAGAGCTGTGAGGAAGGCAGGAAGGCAGCTGCGCAAGGGCAGAGGAGTGCTCCCAAAAACTCTCCTTTTGGATGCTGCAGAGCGATCCCACGCGAGCTCTGTCAGTACCAACAATACCCATCTGTGAAGACTGATTCTTGCTGTTCCTAGAGATCACTTATTAAAGGTGAGTAACTACGCTCTCCTTCCTGATGTCTATTGCAAACCTTACCTGACGGCCCTTCCGCAATATCACTTACAAAAATTTTAAAAAGAATTGGACCAAGGACAGGTTCCTGAGGCATACCACTGGTAACATCCTTCTCCTCAGAGTGAGCTCTATTTACCTGTACCCTTTGTTGCCTCCCACTCAACCAATTTCTAACCCAGTCAGTCACTTCAGAGTCTGTCCCTAGGCTACTCTATTTATAAGTCATCTGTGCAGAACGGTATCAATGGCTTTACTGAAATATAAGTATACCACATCTGGTGCTCTCCCTCAGTCCAACTCTCTGGTCACCCAGTCAAAGAAATCAATCAGATTTCTCTGACAAGACCTGCCTCTAGTGAACCCATGCTGCCTTGGAGACTGCAATCCATTGGACTCCAGAAACCTCACTATCCTCTGTTTTAGCAGCATTACATTAATTTACTCACCAGAGGTTGGCTAAACAGTTTGTAGTTCTCAATCTCATCCTTACTTCCGTTTTTGTGTAAAGGGAATACATGTGCCTTTCTCCAGTCCTCTCGGACCACTTCCAACTCTAAAGAAACATTGAAAAGATCAGAGCGTGGAGCTGCTAGAACGTCCCCAAGTTCCTTCAGTACTCTCAGATGTATCCCATCCATCTCCATCATTTTGTCTACTTTTAATTTAGGTAGTTTCTCACAAATCCAGTCTTCTGAAAATTGTTCAAGATCCCCTTCACTTCTGTTCCTATTTGAGGGTGTTTTCTGAGGTCCTGCTTCGGGTCCTTCGTCTGTGAACACAGAACAAAAATATTTGTTAAGCAATTCTGCTTTATCCTCATCAGCTTCTACATATTCCTCCCCTTCACCCTTGAGTATGACAATACCACTTTTGCACTTCCTGCTCTCGCTAACATATCTGAAAAATGTCTTGTCCCCCATTTTATTGCATTGGCTATTTCTTCTTCTTTTTGTATTTTTTTGTGTCTTCTTCTGTTCAAGAGGTGATAAAAACTTATGTTTTTTGAGGTTTTCTGTTGGCTCTGATCTTACTTACTTTGGATTCCTGTGCTGCCGTATGGGAGGAAGTTCCAACTGACGTCATCAACCCCCCCTGGGCCGGTATAAAAGCTCGTCCTGCTGTGGAACGTGGCCCGCGGGCACATACCTATGGGCGTGTGCCCGAAGGGGCATGTCCAAAGGTGCACGTCCCACTCCTTTGGAGCCTTGAGGAGCTATATTGGTGGTACGGATGGGCAAAAGAAGGAAGAAGGTGTTTCCATCAGTTGCAGCCAAGTCTGTAAAAACTTTGGGACCTATGTGCCATCACTTACTGGTGGTTGCGCCTGACTTATCATTGAAAGATCATTCCATAGTGTCCATGAGTACTGTCTGAGATTGATCCTCATTAAATATGTTGGGTGTTTCCCCGACCAGACAGGAAGCGGTAAATGGGGCTGTTGCCCCCTCTGGGGATATAGTACTGGAGGGGGGAAGGCCCAATGGTAACCAGATAGTTTCTCCATTACTGAATGTTAATTTGAGTAACATGGGGATTAAAATGCCTTTTATACTGAATTTGCCTGAATCTACTTCAAAATTGGTGCCTCTGAATGAGATTTCCTTATGGGATGTCTGGGAGGTGGTGGCCCGCATGGAAATTTCCCTGAAGTCCTCTCTCTCCCAGATATCTCAATTTTCTAAGGAAGTTGTAGAGAAGTTTTCTGAGCAGGCTGTCCGTATTGTTAATTGTAGTTCATCCCTGAATAAATTGGAGGGGCAGGTCTTGGTTGCTCAGGCAGCTATTTCTTCTTCAATTTGGGATAGTGTTATTATTCACTATCAATTAGGGTCTTTGGAAAAGGCAACTAGGGCAAAATATTTGCTGTTTATAAACTTCCCACAAACTCATTATTGATACCCAATCATTTTGATTTATAAATATTTCAAGGAGATTTTGTTAATTGAGAATCCTGAATCTATTAAATTTTCTTCAATTTATTATGCTCCTCAGTCGCCTAATACGGAGACCTCCTCTCCAATTAATAATAAAGGGATTCCTCCTCAGGTGGAAACTTTGGATGTATCTGCATTTCTGGAATCGTCTTTGGATTTAATTCTGCAGAGGGCAACCTTAATAGCCTCCTTTCTAATTTTGGTGGATAAGAATTTGATCATGAAATTGTATTTTTCAAAAAAGGATCAGGTTTTTTGTGGTAGACAGATACAGATTTTTCCTGATGTGTGTAGACATACTCAAAAGCATAGGAAGACTTTCTTAATTTTGAAGCCTAGGATCTTGGCTATTGGGCTTCTTTTTTTTTCTTAAATACCCATGCATATGTGTGTTAATTTATCAGGGTATTAAATATGTTTTTTTTTTGAGTCAGAGCAGGTGGAGGCTTTTCTATCTGGGAAAGAAAATGGTTGATATTTTGTTACTTCCTGTCTATGTTAAGGAAGGTAAATTCAGTTTGATTATCATGGGGATCCATAATAGTTGTTTCTTTTCTTTTGATTCTTAATATTACTTGTATGAGATATTGTTATCTTTGGACATTGCTTTCAACTTTCCTCTTGATGTGGACTTGATGTTGTATTCATACTTTATTATCAATAAAGACTTTTGAAATGGAAAAAAATATGTTGTTCACACTAGGTTCATGGAAAAAAAGGCAACAGATCTTTGGACAGGATGCACTTAGGTAAGTACAACCCAAATTACGGTTAAATGAAACAAGGTTTCACATTAGGGATCACCACCCAGGAAAAGGATCTAGGTGTCATTGAGGATAATACACTGAAACCCTCTGCCTAGTGTGCAGCAGCAGCCAAGAAAGCTAATACAATGCTAGCAATCATAAGAAAATAAATGGAGACTAAAACAAAGGATATTATAATGCCTCTGTATTGCTCTGTGGTATGACTGCACCCCAAATATTGTATGCAATTCTGGTCACCATATCTTAAAAAGAATATAGCGGAATTAGAAAAGGTATATTGAAGAGCCACCAAAATGATAACGGGGGTGGGAAAATATCACTACAAGGAAAGACTTAAAAGGTTAGGGCTCTTTAGCTTGGAAAAGAGAAGGCTGAGAGGAGATATGATAGAGGTTTATAAAATAATGAATGGATTGGAACAGGTAAATGTAGATCGATTTTTTATTCCTTCAAGAAGTAGAAAGACTAGGGTACATGCAATGAAGACTAATCAGAGAAAATATTTTTTCACTTTACATATAATCAAATGAGTCTGTTACTGGAGGATTTAGTAAAGGCTGTTAGTGTAGCTGGGTTTAAAATAGTTTTGGACAAGTTTCTGGAGGAAACGTCCACACACCATTTTTAAAGCGGACTGAGGAAATTCACTGCGTACCCCAGGAATAAGCAGCATGGAATCTGGCTTCTTTTTGGGAACCTGACCTGGATTGGCCACTGGTGGAAACAGGATACTGGGCTTGATAGACCTGTGGTTTCGCCTAGTATGGCATATCTTATGTTCTTATGACATCTGCAAGTTACTTCAAAGAGTTTCTCATGCTTCTATTAAAAATTTAGGCCCTGCTCATGCAGGGGTGGCCCAAGGGGGGTGCAGGGCCATGTGCGGAGACTCATTGCGGGACCTCATTTGCATAAATATTTGCATAATGTTAACATGCAGTAACTTTTAGTAAACATACCTCTTAATGAATGTCTGGATAAAGAAAGACTACCAGATTTCTGTATTACTATACTCCAGTGCCAACCGCCAGGCACATTAGGAAGTACTATAAATACTGCCTATTTAGAACCCATAACAAACCCACTATATCATAACAGCACTATCAGGACTCAAAAAGCACCAAACCCTACCTTTCAAAAGGCAACACTGCAAATATTAAACCAATACATCTCAGAGAATACCAATACATCTCCTACCGGGGAAAGAGAACAAGTGGCACTGTCAAATAGAAACTACATGAACAGAATACCTCGGCTTGGTTACACATGCAGAACATAGACCGTCAGCAAAGAATAAGAGATCACAATTTAGAAATAGGAAGACAATAATTAAATTGGGAACCCCTAAAGCCAAACTTGGAATGTACAACAACACTGGAGAAATAAAACTGTAGGGTGGTGAACCGGGGCGTGCCGGGAGCCGAACAGCATGTGCAGGATGTTGTTGGCGTGGGGTCCTCTGAAGCACGGGGCCCTGTGTGAACAAACCTCTTGCACAATGGACGGGCTGGCCCTGTGCTGATGTTCATCAGGGCTTAATTTCTGGGGGCAAAAGCCTGGAAAGCAGGTCTGCCATGTCTTTTCAGACTCCAGCTATACTCCAAAAGGAAACTCGTTCACTTTCACCACTCAAGGATCAGAACAAAAATACAGAGGTCTCAGTTTAAAAGAGCACTGCTGTATAAGGCTCGCACCACATTACAGCAACATGCTTTGTAACATCAACGACCTAAAAAACACAAATAAGAACAGATAGCCAGTCGGCATTAACTTTCCAAATCATGAGGATACACCGATAGAATCCAACAACTTCATGGATAAACCTCACTCGCACGACTGGACACATCTGAAACATCCATCGATCCCAACGTACATCCCCGGTACCATCAAGACGTTTCACACAAACGGTTTCTTCAGGGGATCTTGCCAAATCTAAAAAACAAACACAACAAACCACCATCATCCTAATCCCACCTACAAACAAACTACATATTACACAAACCCATGAACAGAAACAACACCCAAACCTTACCGCAACTGCTGCCCGCGTTCAATGAAATGTCGGCTCACTGCTGCTCTCCATGAATCGGGAGCTATACCCGCCTTCCTGGACAAAAAACACCGCGCATGCGGGATGACAACCACGACTCCATTTTTAAAGCTCCCACAAAGGATGACACCAACCTATACAGAACTACCACGTCAGAAGTTCTACCAGATCACACAAATCACACATGGAACACCCTCCTCGTTGCACCAAGATTCCACCGGGAACACTCTAGACACACCGCTATTACAAAAAGTCCAAGATACACGGGGTGACCACCCAAAACTGAGGAGCGCCTGACATCCAGAGAAGATGCTCCTACCCAAACACCGACATAAACCACCAGCAGCCTACTACCACTACCATATCAAAACCAGCACTCAACTACAGACATGCCGCCCAGTCTATACTACTATTTAAGCCGAACGGGGCAAGAGTATTCAAACGATAGATCAAGCTCTGTTCCAACTTAATCAGAACCTGATCGATCGTCCTTCCCATGCTTCCCCGGACGACCTGATCCAAACAGAGGCAACGCAACTGCTCAAAAATGTGGTCCAGTTGAACACAATGTGAAACGATAGGAGCCTCTAAAATCTTACGATGTAAACGGCTACGATGCTCACGCATCCGTGTCCGGAAAGCACGCGTAGTTTTTCCAATATAGCATAACCCACAAGAGCACACTATAGCATAAAGAACATTGCACGAATCGCAAGTGGTGGAACGTTTCAATCGAATCCATGAAGTTGTTGGATTCTATCGGTGTATCCTCATGATTTGGAAAGTTAATGCCGATTGGCTATCTGTTCTTATTTGTGTTTTTGAGGTCGTTGATGTTACAAAGCATGTTGCTGTAATGTGGTGTGAGCCTTATACAGCAGTGCTCTTTTAAACTGAGACCTCTGTATTTTTGTTCTGATCCTTGAGTGGTGAAAGTGAACGATTTTCCTTTTGGAGTATAGCTGTGAATCGTTCTTAAATAAGAGGCCAATACTATAGTGTGTTTTCAGACTCCAGAGCAGCAGGGTTGTTCTGCTTCAGCCCCCTCCCTTCCAAGCAGCATGCAATGAAAAAGCGGGTAGGGATGAACCTTGAGCAGAGAACAATCTCTCTTCTCCGTACTCCAGCCCATCTTCTCCTGTTACTTCTGCCCCAGTCCATCCATGCCCTCCTCTTCATTTCACTTTCTTTTTGTCTACAAATTAAGCCCTGATGTTGATGATCCTCCAGATGCTGAAATTTTTTTTAAAAAGATTTGGAGCGAGTCATTGCATTTATACAAAATTCTGAAGAAGACCACAGTGAAGAAACTAATGTGGGGGGCGGGGGCGGGGGAGGAGTAATGATAAACTATGAGAGAGAGGGCAAGATATGAGCAATGTGCATGGGGGCACTGTGAGTATTATTGACAGGGCTGCTTTTACCTATGGGCAAACAGGGCAGCTACCCCAGGCCTCTGCATAATGGGGGTCCAGCTGCCCTGCTGCCCATTGATAACAGTGGCCTTGCTCCTGCCCCTGTGCCCAGTTCTGCCATTGCTGCCCCTACCCAGGAACATGCAGCAGCAGCAACACATTATAAATGCACCGCACTGCCAGAATTGCCTTCTTTTATGGTGCCGCAGTGACATTTGTGCTTCCGCTTCCACCCTTCTGGGGGGGGGGGGGGGGCGGTAAGTGGAAGCACCAACGGCATTGCGGCAGCAGAAAAGAAGATAACTCTGGCATCATGGTGCATTTTTAATGTATTGCTGTCGCTGCACATCCCAAAGAAGGGTAGTAGTGGCGCAGGAAGAGGGGGTACATGGATGGAGGTCCTGCAAATGGAGAGGCAGGGCCCATGGATGGTGGGAACTGCCGGAAATATTTGCCCCGGGTCCCATAAGGGGTTAAAGTGGCCCTGATTGTTGAGGGAAGGAGTAAGGGTAAGTAGTGTGGGGTTTGAGAGGGAGTGGGTGCAAGCAATGCATGAGAAAGGCAGAATATGAGCAATATGTGTTATAAATGTGACCACTGGGTGATTTAATGTGGCTATTTTTGTTTCAATGTACTATACAGTTAATTATTAAACTTCAATAAATACAGTTATATGCAAACGTTTAAGCACCCCTGATCAAATGGTATATTTCAGTTAATCCTCAGGGGAGTCATTTTAAGAGGCTTAGATGTGATTTGGATGTCCAAAAATGTGCATGCAGACATCCAAGTCATACAGACATCCCTGGAGCCATTTCACAAATGGCTTATTAAGACTTCTTCACTACAGGGACATCCAAGTAGGCAGGGGGCATAGCAGAGGTGTATCCAGGGTGAGGCGATGGGTGTAGATGTTGCTGATCGATTTCAGAAACCTCTGGGATGACTGTGACCTTGTCCGACTTTAGATCTGTTCCAGGCATGAATAAACATTGGAAAACTGTTTGTTTGGGCCCTAAAACATCTGGCTGGTGTAGACAAGATGGTATTCCACTATCCTCTATACAGTATGCTCCACAATTACAATGTTATGTTTTGTGTATTTAATCAAAGTGTTTTGTATTTGAGTGGAGTGGAGTGGAGGAGTAGCGTAATAGTTAGAGCACTGGCTTGGGAACCCAGATATCAGGATTTGATTCCCACTAGCATGCCTTGTGGCCTTGAACAAGTCACTTAACCCTCCATTCCCTCAGAAAAATTCAAGTTATCAATGTCCCTGTTTAATGTATATTACCAACTTTAAGTTACAATGTAAACAGCTTTGACTGAAATGATAAAGCGGTATAAAAGAAACCTATTAAATAAATAAATATTTGCATCACTACTGCATGTCTCTTAGATGTCCCTAGTATCAAATGCTATACCGTGTAGATCAGTGGTTCTTAACCTGGGTTCGATCGAACCCTAGAGGTTCGGTGAGTCAGTCTCAGGGGTTCGGCGGAGGTCAAGACACAAGACACGCACTCGACTCATATGATTTGTGATGACACGCCCCGCTTGGCCATCATTGGCTGCAGGTGATCACGCTACATTGCTTGGCCAATCTGTGCTACAGGGAATTTGGTGCTCTCAGTAGTCAACTTGTGACTGTCGTGATGGTATGTCGTGTGATTTCTTTCTTAATATTTTAATCCATACTATGTCGAGCAAAAAAAGAAAGTGGTCGGACGAATATGTACAACATGAATTCGCATATATAACAGAACGTGATGGGAGTCAGCGTCCTATCTGCATGATTTGCAATGCCAAGTTAAGCAATTCTAGTCTAGTACCGGCAAAACTAAAGGAACACTTCCTTAACCTGCATGGAGATGGGGAATACAAGAACACAACGCTTGCTGAATTCAAGGTGAAGAGAGCCAGATTCAATGAAAAGGCTACTCTGCCTGCTCTCTACTTTGTACCCATCAACAAAACGATCCTCACAGCATTGTACGAAGTTGCTTACCTGATCGCAAAGCAGGGCAAACCACACACCATTGGTGAAACACTCATAAAACCAGCTGTGTTGAAGATGGCGAATCTGATGCTGGGAAAAGCGGCCGAAGTTAAATTATCCCAAATTCCTCTTTCAAATGACACCATCAGCGACAGAATAGAGGACATGAGCAAAGACATCTTGACTCAAGTAGTTGCAGATCTGATTTCAAGCCCGGCAAAATTCAGCCTCCAACTCGACGAGACCACAGACGTTTCTAATCTAAGTCAGCTTGCTGTATTTGTGCGCTATGTGAAAGACGACATGATAAAGGAAGATTTTTTATTTTGTAAGCCTCTTACAACCAGAACTAAGGCAGCCGATGTGAAGAAACATGTGGATGACTTCTTCAGAGACAACAATCTTTCGTGGGATATGGTTTCTGCAGTTTGTACGGACGGAGCTCCAGTCATGTTGGGAAGAAAGTCTGGTTTTGGAGCGCTAGTGAAAGCCGATGCACCACACATCATTGTTACGCATTGTATTCTGCACAGGCATGCGTTAGCAACAAATACCTTGCCTCCAGAAATGACAGAAGTATTAAAAATTGTAGTGGAATGTGTGAACTATGTGCGAAATAGTGCACTGAGGCACCGCATCTTCAGTGAGCTGTGTAAAGAAATGGGCTCTGAATTTGAGGTACTTCTGTACCATTCTAACGTTCGGTGGTTATCCCGGGGACAGGTGCTGAATCGTGTTTTTGCCATGTGTGTGGAATTAGCCCTGTTTTTGCAAGAGCACCAACATCGTCATGCAGATTGCTTCAAAAATTCTAAGTTCATTCTCATTTTAGCGTACATGGCTGATATATTCGCATCTCTCAATCATCTCAATCAGCAGATGCAGGGTGGTGGAGTCAACATCATCGAAGCGGAAGAAAACCTGAAGGCTTTTCATAAAAAGCTACCGTTATGGAAACGACGAACAGAGAACGATAACTTCGCAAACTTTCCCCTTCTGGACGACTGTGTAAGTAAGATCAACGATGTGTCTGGAATCGGAGACATTTCTGTACCCACAGAACCGAAGCAAGCAATTGCCACGCACCTAGTTGTGCTTGCAAAGTCTCTCGACGGATACTTCCCTACAAGAGAGTCATATCCAGCATGGGTGAGACAGCCATTCACGTTTGGTGTTGAGACAGCAGATGTCAATGATGAATACCTCGACGAAATCATTGAAATTCAGCAGAGCCAGGTTCAACAGCAACTCTTCAGAACAACAACGCTCTCAACGTTTTGGTGTCGACAAATGGTAACATATCCTGTTATTGCTAGGAAAGCCCTGGAAATTTTTATACCATTTGTTACAACATATCTTTGTGAGCAATCCTTTTCGAGGATGCTGGACATAAAAACGAAGAAAAGGAACAGACTTTGCTGTGAAAATGACATGAGAGTGGCACTTGCCAAGGTGAAGCCACGCATTTCTGAACTGGTCTCTCAAAGGCAACAGCAGAAGTCACACTGATTTGCAGTAAATATTCATTATTATTGTAGCGGTGTAGCCTGATGGAAATTAAGTGATGGGTGTATGTTAAAATGTTAAAAATAATAAATAGCATAAATACAATAAGTTCATTATTGGAATACATAAGGTTAAAAATTAAAACCATTTCAGTGTGGTAGTATTAAAAAAGGTCATGTCTTTGTGAAAAGTTATGTATGTAATTTGTTGTGAGTTCATACATTGTATTGGTTTTGTTCTTTGAACACAGTGATGTTAATACACGATTCATTTTGTGAACCAGTAAAACATATACCTATGTCTTGAATTTGAAAAAAAATCATATTTTATTTTTCAATAAAGAAGGGTTCGGTGAAAGTGCATATGAAACTGGTGGGGTTCAGTACCTCCAACAAGGTTAAGAACCACTGGTGTAGATGGTCCCTCAGACGTCCATATCAGGCATGTCCACGTTTGTGAAATCATGCATGAACTTGGCCGTGCTTGCCTTTTCCCTGGACGTTAGGGCTTGGACGCCCCCAGTTGCACTTTGTAAAATGTGCCTTCAGGTGAACAGAAGCTGACAAACATCTTTCTGCAATTTTTAATACAAAATTACTTTGTATTTGCTGCTTTTAACAGATTGAAAATCATGAAAAAGTTAATATGGTATATGCAAAATGTGGATACCCATCCCGTTGATTCATTGCTAACTTTCTTTTTAGTCAGATGAAAACAATTCCACAGTTGAACAAATATGAGTACTCTAACCCTCCTAACCTCGTGGCTTGTAATTGTTCTATCTGCTTTCAACAGCCATGGTCTCCTCTAAACTGTTGTCTGGGCATTTGAAACTGAAGACAATTCATGCTTACAAAGTAGAGGAGACTATAAACAAATCTCTAAGGGGCATGTCTACTAAACTATGAAGTTAGCACAGTGCAAAAGGCCCAGGGTAAGTCCAAAACCTCTGCAGTATCTGCAGCGGGTGTTCCCAGCTTTCTCCCTGCAGATACTGCAGAGGTTTTGTATTTACTGCGGAGACCCACGATACCTGTATCGGCACAACATCAATAAAAAGCCTGCTGAAAGTAAAATGTCTTCATTTGCATCCGAAGTCACTAGTACAGACCATCAATCGAAGTGAAACAGAAAGAGTATTCTGTTCTGTTGGACCAGCTATTGAGAACAACCTATTCCTGTACTCACTCAAGTGTATATAATGGATAGAAGGAACATCAAGGTATTGGTTCCCATTGATTTTAATGCATGGGTAGGTTTGTAAATACGTAATACTGTATTAAGACAGATAGGAGCTGAGCTCCTCAATGCCTTGTGTATTAAAATTAAAACTTTAAATTTTATTCTCCAGGCCATTGGAAGCCAGTGCAATGCACATAAAATCTCAACTATATGTTTTGACTGAGGGGTAACTGAAAGCAAATGAATTGCTGAATTCTGAACTTTTTGAAATTCTTGGATAATCAGTCAGAAGGACCCAAATGCAATGAACTGCAATATTCAATTTTATCATCAAAACTAAAAAGGACTTTGCTGATTCTGTACAAATCAAAATCGACAATATAAATAGCAGAGCCAAAAACACGCCTCCCAAGTTTGTTACACATTTAATGCTACTCAAAATTTGTTAAATAAAAATATATATAGTTGGAGTATCAAAAAGATAAATTATAGGCATAACAAAAGGACTGTGCCAGAGTAATATGCACTAAATTGCCCTAAATGCGTTTAATGTGTTGCGTCATCATTTACCCCAAATTATATTTTTTAACAATACCGCTGTGTAATACCAATATGTAACTTTAAATCAAAGTCCAAATCATTCCTGTCACTTACTAGTGTAAAACATTAAAAAGGAAACATTTTTAAAAGATTCAGCCAGCAACATTTAGTATAATAATGTTCACTTTCCAGCAGTGCTGGTGCTACCTGGTGCTCCCCTGCTGTGCTTCAAGGGGCACCAAAGCTGCAGCAGCATTGTGTACCTGCAGGCTGACAAGGAAAGCAGCGGTGCATGTGCGCATCATGTAGGCACACAGCAGCACTGCTGGAAGCGATCACAGCCTCTCTCTCCTCTTTGGCCCGTGGGACAGGTTGCTCCTGCAAGCACAGGCAGCGCTGCCGATCATGGCTTTTCTCTCCTCTTCAGCTCACAGGACAGGCTGCTCTTGTGGGCCAAAGAGAGGCGAGAAGCCATGCTGCATGGGTCCACGGGAGAAACTTGTCCTGCGGGCCGAAGAGGAGAGAAAAGCCGCCATCAACTGTGCTGCATGTGCCCATGGGACAGGCTGCTCCCAGGAGCCGAAGAGAGGAGAGCGGCGATGCTACATGTGGCCGAGGGAGCAGCCTGTTCTGTGAGCTGAAAAGGAGAGCGCTGTGATGGGTAAATTGCTGCAGGAGCTGGGGCCAGAGATGCACAGGAGGTAGGGAACATTTAAAAGAGCAGTGGTTTGGGGAAATAAAGCTGGAGGAGGGGAATGGAGGGCAAGAGGTGAGACTGGAAGGGGAGAAAGAAAGGCTGGAGACGGGGAAGGGAACAGAGTGGGGGGAAGCAGCAGGAGAGAGTCTGCAGGGAGAGGTGAAAGAGTGCAAGGGGTTGAAAACTGAAGAGAGGGGAGAAAAGGGCACTAAGAATATATGCTAAAGGTGCAGCATCCCAACCCCCATCCTCCCGGAAGGCACATAGGCCCATTCCCATACCACATAAACATACACACAGAGGCAGCCCAACCCTCACACACACAGGCACTTGATCAGTGCACCAAACACACACACTGCACCCCACAGAGGCATTGCATCCATGCACCACGTACCACGCACCACACACCCACTGTCTGAAGAGAGAGACATAGCACCAGTTATAAAGATTCCTCATATAGCCTTTGCCCTCATAATGAGACACATTTTATCATCTCTCTTTGAACTCTTCTTCCACACACACCCCTACCCCAGATATGTAGAACTTTGCAAATGAAGGAAGGGGAAATGCATCGCTTTGTCACACTGTAGTTGTGTTGTTTTCACATGCACATGCAGTCCTGTAGGGCTGGTACCTGTGGCCTATTTTGAACCATTGTGGCCTGCTCAGACACCAAAAGCCTGAACCAGAGATGAGCCATAAAAATGGATTCCTTTTCTGCTGTGTTCAAGCTTCAGACATGCTGACTTCAAGCAATTGTCTGCCAAATTTTATGTACACATACAGCAAGTCTAATCCCAGCCATGACTACATGCAAGAGGACCTGCTCCTGAGGCCATTCTCATCCAGAGACTGTTCTACTGGTCCTAACATTTGCAACAGTGTATGAACCTGAATATCATCATCTTTCTCTCACCATCGACCTTTGTTTGGAGAAGGACCACCTGACAACTGCTACCTGATTCGCTGAAGATGTCTCACAGTACCTGAGACCCATCAATCTCCATGCTGTAACGGGGAATTCAGTGCAAGGAATTATGTACTGGGCACGGAGGGACTCACACTTTTTCACTCACACCTTTTGTTCTGTGGCAGTCCTTCATTCCTGCTTTGCCATTTTTTGCACTTTATGTGCTTCCCTGCCATCTTCATGACACACAGAAAGACACAAACACATGCATCTGCTGACACACACACACATATGCATGCACCCCCAAACACTTCCCATGGCATACAGAAATGAAGCCCACAGATGTCTGATCCTGTGAGTGAGGGAAAAATGCTATTGTGTAGAACAGTGGTTCTCAACCCAGTCCTCTAGGACCTCCAGGCCAGTCAGGTTTTCAGGATATCCACAATGAATATGCATGAGATAGATCTACATACAGTGGAAGCAGTACATGCAGATCTATCTCATGCATATTCATTGTGGATATCCTGAAAACCTGAGTGGCCTGGGGGGGAGCCCAGAGGACTGGGTTGAAAACCACTGCTCTAGAAACCCAGAAGCATCACGGCAGATAAAGGCCACATGGCCTATCCAGTCTGCCCTTCCATACCAACTACTAGTCCCTTTATTTCTTTTAGAGATTTTCTGTGTTCATTTCATGCTTTCTTGAATTCAGATACAGTGTTCATCTCTACCACCTCTGTTGGGAGACCATACCATGCATCTTCTGCTCTTTCCATAAAGAAATATTTCCACAAATTTCTCCTGAGCCTATCCCCTTTCACCTTCATCCTATGTCCCTTATTGCAGAGTCTTTCCTTCAATGGAAAGAGGCTCTCCTCCTGTGCATTTGTTCTATGGAGGTATTTAAACATATCTATCATATCTCCCCTCTCCTGCCTTTCCTCCAAAGTGTACATATTGAGATTTTTAAGTCAGTCCCCATATGCCTTCTGATGAAGCCTACTGATCAATTTGATAGCCACACTCTGCACTGACTCCATCCTGTTTATATCCTCTTGAAGATCTCCAGAATTGCACACAATACTCCAAATGGGGTATCATCAAAGATTTATAAAGAGGCACTATCACCTCCTTCTGTGTGCTGGCCATTCTTCTTCTTAAGCACCCAGGTCTCGCTCTTCTTTTGTGGACAGAAGTACTTCTTCCCTTGGATTTTTGCAGTCCAAGTGCATGACTCTGCATTTTTTAGCATTACATCCCAGCTGACAAACTCTCGGCCCTTTTTCAAGCTTTTCTCGATCCCTGCTCATGTTATCTACACCTTTCTGGGTGTCTACTCTGCTGCAGATTTTGGCATCATCTGCAAAGAGGCAAACCTTGCCCGACAGCCCTTCCGCAATATCACTTACAAAAATGTGAACAAGGATCAAACCAAGGACAGATTCCTTTGGCTCACCACTGGTAACATTCTTCTCCCCAGTAAACTCCATTTACCTGTACCCTTTGCCGCCTCCCAGTCAATCAGTGTCTAAGTCACCTGTGAGGAATAGCGTCAAAGGCTTTACTCTGTAAAATGTGCACTTTTCAACTTGTTTCAGCTTTGCTGCAGGGCACCAAGTGCGCTGCTAGGGTGGTATTTACCTTTATGTCACAGCCAGGCAGCTAGTCACAGAGAATACAGGAAGTGGGGGGAGCTTTGGGTGTCAGTCAGAGTTGGACAAGGTGCATCACTGCCAATCCATTACAAGGAGCGTCACCACTGGCTTTTATAGGAACATATAGAATGATCTTTCCACTTTTGTCCAGCCTGGCTGCATGCTAGCAAAGTCTCTGCATGTTTCACAATTGCAACAGCTCCAACAGGCAGAAGCGAAGCAGCGACCTCAAAGAAATCTCAAAAGTCCAGCCAAGTGGTGGTTCGTACAATGATGCTGCCACTGTCGACTGTCAGGACTGCCAACATCAGCTCTGGGATTGAGTCCTGCCTCTTAATGCTCCCCATGGCTTCCATGCTGCTTACACCCAGGGATAGAAGTGGCTTTTCCCAGGTCTGTCTCAATAGCAGTCTATTGACTTTTTCTCCAGGAACTTGTCCAAATCTTTTTTCAACCCAGCTACAGTATCTGCTTTTATCACCTCCTCCTCATTTGTCAGATTTATAAAAGAGCTATGTAACCATACATGCAGAGACAGAGCAATGGTAGTGTCTGTGGCAACAGTAGAAAGCGGGAGAAGAGACATGAAAAGTTAAGTACCAACCTTTGTAGATCTTTTTTTGGTTAAATAAATAAACACATTGATCATGTTTGCTTCGATCACATTTACCCTTTGCTATCACAGACTGTTCATACGATGTTAAATATTTATTTGTCAGTGCTTATTTTTATTCCAGCTATGCATTTCCCTTTCACTGCAATTTTCTTGTGACAATATTTGATTTAAAGGAGAAATGCTAGCATCACGTGAACACAAAGGAGTTTTGGGAAAGGAGGAGATGTAGCCTACCATTAATAGTAATGAGGGCGCTAATCTATAGGTTGCAGGGAGACGCCAGAGACCCTAGCACCATCTCTGCTCCTTGACATCTTGGTAGGAGAACACTTCATTCATAGACGTGAACCAGCCCACCAGATAATGTTCCACTTTTCTCAGATTGTGAATGAGAGATAGTAGAGCACCTATGCTGGGCCGGGTGGAAGCCCTGTTGAAGACCCTCCTTTGGAGCATTGATTCTAATACTACCGCATGTTGTCCTTGTTGATGTCATCAACTGGGGGCCATGGGAAGTTGTGATGTACACTTCCCAAGGGAGAGGAAAGATTGGAGAGTACCTGTGTTGAACTGGGTGGAAGCCCTGTTGAAGATCCTCCTTTGGAGTGCTGATTCTATTGCTAATGCGCCTGGTCTCACTATTGTCATCAACTAGGGGACAACAGGAAATATAAAAACCAGGCCATGATGAACACTTCCTGAGGGACAGGAAAGATGAGAGAGCACCTATGTTTGGCTGGGGACAGTGGGAAGCACAAAAATCAGGCTGGCCTGCCATTGTGCAGCCATAGGGACATGACCCAAGGGGCATGACTGAAAGGCAATGCCACCTAGGAGCTCAAGAGGAGCCAAGAGAGCCTGAAGAGCATCTTTCTTATATTATTACTTCTGGTTGATGAATCAACTACCATCATTTACTTTTGGACCATGGTTTAAAAAAAGGAAAGAAAATGGTTCCAATGCTTCTGTGATGTTCAAATGATCTATAGATAAGCATTTCAATGGGAAAATAGATAACACCCTTAACCCAAAAGATTATCTTTACAAACTTACTTAACACAGAAATAGTCTCATTTCATGATCCTTTTAATAAAAAAGATGGACAGGGATCTAAGATGTAATACTCTCAACTAAATCAGTTACAGAAACAGCTGAAATATTTTGCCAAAGCAGACCCTCAGAAAGTACTTCTGATCTGAATAACAGACCACATTCTGTTATCATAGACTGGGCCTGTGAAGAATCTTAGACTGAGCAACTAGAACATCTCTGAAAGAATAAACTTTCTCCTGGAAAATTTCACAATTGCTGGCTAGCCGGCGTTTTTTTTTTTTAAATCAGGAGGTGGGCCTTTGTGGGCTAGATTGATTAATCGGGATATTGTTTTTTGTCATGGTGTGCACCGATCCTCCCCGGACAGTTGCTGATAGGAATCAGGAGCTGTCTGGGGAGGATCGGTGCTGAAGGGGAGCAAAGGCACTTTTTAAAATATTGTTGGTGTCGCATATTTGTATATCCATTGCACTGACAATGTTCTAAGGTTGGGAGGGCCCAATCGCAGCCTTGGTGGGGGGCGTGGTAGTTATCGGGGAACAGAACTAGTGAGATTCTGCGCACCCAATCACTACCTGACCTTCCCTTGGACTTAAAGTAGAGACCTGTGGTACCTGCATCAGCAGGCACCATAAGACTTCCCACACTACCTGACGATGCAAGTATCCCGGCTCTACTACTACTACTGAGCATTTATATAGTGCTACAAGATGTATGCAGCTCTGCACAGACATGTAAGTGACAGTCTCTGCTCATCAGAGCTTACAATCTCCACAGTAAGTCCAACATCTCCATAGTATCTGCAGGGGGAAACTGGGAACATCCCCTGCAGATATTGCAGAGATTTTGGACTTACTGCAGGCTTTTTGCAGTTATTGCGCCGGAATAGCTGCAAGAGGCTATCGTAGTTTAGTAAACATGCCCTTTAAATGTGCAAGAGGATGCACATAGATAATAATTCATTATATTCCCTCCAACACCACCAGTACGCATTTACAATTGAACATAACAGAGATTTTCCATCGACAGGATCAGGTACACAGGTGAATGATGTCATCACACCTCACTGGAACGGAAAGCTCTCCCAAAGCCCAGTATAATGTTCTGAGCATGCAAAGCTCTTCCCTTACAAGGAACACAAAAGACAAACACAGATAGAGAGCACTACACAGTTGGGCAACAGGCAGACTGACACACCCTGGGCTAGGGAGAGAGACCCTAGCAATATGGGATTGGCATGGCTGAGGGGAGATCAGAAAGGGATTCAGGGAGATGGAATATACAAGGATCTGTGAAAGGGGGTGCAGGATAGGTCTGAGAGAAGAACAGGAAAGAGTGTAGGGAAATAAAAGGTACCCAAAACCATACCTACATAGATACAGATGACAGTCAAGCCAAGGAATCACAAGTAAAGCTCCTCTAGTCATCAACAGGCAGTCCCAATAGACAACTGAGGTTGGTGTTTGTTCACTATTTATAGCAGGTGTAAATTGGCACATTTAGAAATCTCACTTTGCACATTGCTGGCCTTTGTGAAATAGTCATACATGTAAACACTGGTGCTCCAAAATGCCCCTGGAATGCCTCCATAAAAATGTGTATAGAACCGCATAGAACAGAACGCCCACATGTAAATCATGGCTTTTCCAAAATTGCTTTTCCCATATAGATGCATCTTACTGTATATGTGTACCTCCTAACACATCCCTGTTTAAAATGCAAATAGGGCTTCTAAAATAACTCCTTTAGTCTCCAAACACCTAGGCCCCTCACTTCCCCTCTGCTTCCCCCTTCCCCTCCCAATTTCACAAACATTGTTAGCATTGCATGATCAAAAAGGCAAACTGGATAAAAGCTTCAAGTATCTGTCAGGGATGATAAATACAGTGAAAAGCAAAGGCCGATCTCTCAGTGCAAGATCATGAAACTCTATATGGTGTAATCCCAGTAGACACCCTGGAATCGTTCATCCAGATAGGAATCAAACCACTTTAAAGAAATTTCATCAGCCCCAACTTTTGCAAGGAAGGTGACAGCAGTGTGTGATGAACAGCGTCAGATGCTGCTGATAAATTGAACTGCACCCATAGGGCATCATAGCCCAGACTGGCCTTAACTTTAGTTCTGTGATACCAAGAAGGACTGTTTCAGTACTACGGAATAGTTGATATCCTGACCAAAGAAGGATCAAGAGCTGCTTGCAGGGCTACTGAGGTGCCCTAGGCAAAGCTTATTCCTTGTGCCCGCCTGCAGCATGTCTCACCACCGTGATGCCCATTGCTACCGCTGCTGCCTCTGGCACTGACAGCATCAACGATAGCCACAAACAGCCCCATGGTGCTTACTTTCAAGCTTCAGCACTATGGGGCTGTTTGCTTCCATCCCACAGGAAGTTGGCATCAGAGAGCGGTGGAAGCAATTAGTCCCATGGCACCAAAGCTTGGAGGTAAGCGCCATGGGGCTGTTTGTGCATATTGCTGCTGCAGTAGGTCCCAGAGAGGGGTGACAGTGGTGGGAATGGATGCCCCCAGAGGGCCAGCACTCTAGGCAACTACCTAGTTCGTCTAATGGTAGCGCCAGCCCTGGCTGCTTGGATTTTACATAGTTGACAACTTGCGTTAGAACCACGCTTTCCAAAACCTTAGCAAAAATTGAAATATTGGAAATGGGATGACAGTTGGGGTAGCACAATTTTGGAGGCATATCTTTTTTCAAAATTGGTGTAATCACTACTTATTTGAGCACACTGGCAACACAGCCCTGGGTGAGAAAGAGATTTACCAGGTGGATCAGAAAGGAAACTAATAGGCCCCAAAACTTACACAAATAGGCAACAGGAACTTTGTCAAGAAAGATGGCCAATGACTTTGTTGAACTAATTGTTCTTTTAATCACCAGTGTTGTGGAAGATTTAAAGGCCCCAGAGATGACTTGGTATCAGTTGCAGCATAGCCCAAAGATAGGTGATCTACTTTGGTTGTGGTGGCATCTCAAGGACCATCTAACACTTCTGTCCTACTGCCTGCAGATTGTCCGGTAGTTTAATCGACAGCATCATTTGAGAAGCCTGCATTTTGTGACAACTTCTGAATCTTTTTGTGGAAAAATTCTAAGAACTGATTACACAATAAAGAGCAGTTATAAGTCAGACTAGTGACCCCTTGCCAACAAGCTCATTAATTAGTTGAATAGCTTGTGTGAATTGTTGTCAGCTTGCGCTGATTTCTCATGTAAATAATTTGTTTTCCTTTTAGTAATTTCCTGACGGTAAAGAGCCTCATGGAGTTCAACAATTAATTGTATTCTCTTCTGATCTTGATTTTCACCATCAACATTCTAATTGCTGTAGTTGTTGACATATGAAGAACAGGCCAGGATAAAAACAGCCTGAAGTGACTCCTGGGACAGGAGAAACCCTGTGCTCCGCCATGATCTTATTGGCAATATTATTGAGTAGCTTGCTCCACTGATCCATGCTCTCTAGTAGAACTAGATGGGTGTACTTGGGGGTCAGTGGCTTGACCATAGCAACCAGCTGATCGTCAGTGAGATCCTTTTTTACTACTATTACTACTTATCATTTGTATAGCACTACAAAGTGTAAATACTTGATAAAAACAGGGGGTCCTCTAGGGTTGCGTTTCACAATTGTAGATGTATCTGGATCCCTGGTAAAGATTTCTTTCTCAACCACATGCTCGCCTTTTTAACTCCCACTCTGGACATGTCATCCAGTAATACTTCCTGCAGCTGAGTGGAAACGCCACCTCACAAAACCTCCTCCATAAATCCCTAGATATCTGAACAGTATGCTTGGACCTTTGGACACATCAAAAACATATGGCCTAGTGTAACCCACATTGCCCTCTCAACATTTTGGGCTACGCAACTACAGGATAAGCTTTAGTTGGAGAGTAAAAAGCTTGTTGAAGCACTTTGTTTTGTATGTCCCATAGCATGCTATTGATTGTAAGCTGTGGAATTCTTGCAAGTGCTGCCAAAAGTGTTTCTTCTTGTAGGCCTAGACCCAGCTCTTCATTCCACTTTGCTGCTAACTCATCACAAATCTGGGTTATGCTCAAATCCAACAAGCCTCACTGTACCCATGAAATCTTAAATTGCTGTATTTCTCCCAACAAGAAAACAATCTTCCAATTCCATTCAAAACTCACTGGAAAGATTGTCTCTATTTAAACTCTTAACTCAGCTGCATATTTGTAGACATGCAAAAACATCTCACGTGTCTAGCCTGTATTGACGCTGCAAGTCTCGGAAGTGGATCAACCCCTCCCTTTGACTATTAATTACTCTAGAATCCCCAGTCCTTTCCCTTCCCATTCCCAAAACCATTGTGCTTGGATCCCTCATTGAAAGTCTCCATTGCCTTGCACTGGCAAATATATGAACTGTTTTTCAGAAAGTTTTAATTGTGCACCTATCTGACACCATATTTTACAGTCTACCTAAAAGAGGTCCAACCTCCTTAGTTCACAGGGTAGTTTTCGAAGTCGGGCATGCAAAACATATTTAAGGGAGAGAGGTAAAGCCAGCACCTGCTTATATGCCAAAGGGCTATAATCATATGTATCAAACAGCCAGTCCTTTCAATGCCATAAGGAACAGTCCTTTCAATGCCAGTTGGGGAGTCCTATGCTTCCCCCTGCCCATGCACCTGTAAGTATCTACAGCAAGATGCGGGCCCTCTGTCCCTTCCATAGGAATTTTGTTAACAGGCATTTTACCTCCTGGAGATCTTCTTGAGAATATGCAAGGGCAATACTTGTAAAACATACAACTAATGAGAGAAAAGGAAAATCTTATAAATTGCCACTCAGGGGGAGATCTTGTCATCTCAGGTGAGTCTCCATGTCCCCAAGTAAAGGCAGAATGTTACATTGGTAGAGGTTAAGTGGGTTAGCCCAATAAGGTGATCCCTAGATATTTAAAAGACCCATTAGTTCACTGTAATGGAAATGTCTCCCCTAATTATGCCTGGAGTTCCAACTGAGTGGACAGTGCCTCGAACTTGTCCAAATTCAACTTAAAACCTAAAAAATTACCAAATTTGGTAGAAATAATAGGTGGTTGGTACAATGTATCAGAATTTGTCTACAAACGCTGTCACCTTGAATTTCTGGCCGCCAATTTGGACTCCTCCAATCTTCTTGTGCTCACAGATTTTGCAAAAAAAAAAAAAGGCTCCAAGAGTAAAAGAAGGGATAAAGGATACCGTTACCTATTACCCTGTTGAAGAACAAACCCAACTGTCTTATTTTTTATTTATTTATTTAGCAGTGCCTTTATACCATTTTATCTTACAGCCAAAGCAGTGTACAATACAACTCAACTTCATAACATTAAAGAGAACCACTGCTTGCAGTGCAGAATAAAGCAGATGCAGTGTATCCAAAAATTGCCCCAGTCAACCAAATCACTCTGGGGTCATTCTGTCCAGCGAATGGCGGGTATGGATATCCTGTTGGGACGTCCATCCCTGCTATATGTTCCCTGTAAATTAGTTATCTCCAAGTTATAATACCCTGTTCAATGTAATTTCAGTTTGTTCAATGTAAACCGCACTGATGCAGAATAGCGCGGTATATAAGAGAATGTAAATAAATAAATAAATAAAAATATTTGCCCCCCTGCTGGCCCTGTCAAAAGCCTCCCCATATGAAAAATGAGTTTGTATGGGGAGGCTTAGATGAGGGTGGGTGGGGGGCGTTTTGGAGGCAAAGAAAGGGTGGGACATGGGCAGTCCACAGCCCGGATGTGTAGGGCCAATGCTGAGATTGGCCCTGTATGTTCGGGGCAGTGAACATAGACGGGGGACTTATTCCACTGCAGAGATGGAATCAGGGGATCCTGCTGCCAGGCCCGGATAGTAAGGTAGGGGCATGCAGGAAGTTCCCCGCAGCTGGACCCTGGCCATGGGAGGCGAAATCGAGGGTCCGGCTGCAGGGAAAGAAGTGCAGCGGCAGCAGCTGACATTCGCAGCTCTTAAATAGAGCCATGGTGCCATGGTGATGGGACACCATGGCACTGTGGCTCCATTCAGGAGCCTGACTGAGGTAGCCGGGCAAGTGGCCGTGCATGCAGGCCGATCAGAATCAGGGCCCAGCCTGCACATTCAAGCCCTAGACCTGATTCTGATCCCGCAGACATGTCTAGCCCCCACAGGATCAGAATCGGGTCTATCTCTGGGCATCCCAATTCCAATCAGCTGCACAGGGGACTGGACACCCACAATGGAATGTGCCTTCACATGACTAAAAACATAAACCCAGTCCATCCGATCAAAGGCCTTTTCTGCTTCAAAGATGAGGGGAACTTCCTAGAGACACAAAAACTCAACAAAGCCAGAATCTTTTGCATATTAATAACAGAATGCTGCTCCTTTACCAAACCCAGACAGTCCACTATGACCTTGGCCATGATTATTTGACCTACATTCAGCAGTGAAATTGGACATTATGATTCTGGGAGCAATGGATCCCTCCCTGGTTTAGGAATAATAGTATTGAGGCCTCATTGGTATCATATGAGAATTTTCCAAGATGATCAGTTGTTTACTCACTCACTTAGTGGGGCACATACAGCAGTTTCACTCCTAAAGCCATCTGGCCCGGGGCTTGATCTAAATACATCTGCTTAACTGCCCGTTGTATTGCTGCTACTAATATCGGGGCATTCAAGGTCTCAAGCTGTTTCAGGGTGGCCCTAAGAAATAAACAGCCCTCCAGATACTGCCTCCGACAAGTCATATTCCTTCTCTTCCTCCCAATATAATTGCTGGTAGACGTTCTGAAAAATGTCTCCTATTTGCCCTCTGTTCAGTCCACAATCTCCCCTGTTCATTCTTGAATGCCCATGCCAAGCATCACTCCTTCCACATACCACAAAGGAAAATAGAAACTTGTCTGGCTTATGAACAAACTTAAAGAGTACATCACCAACTTCATTGTTAGCTTATGCAGGAGCATGACCAATTTAAAATGAGTGCCATTAGGTTCAAATGTATCTCTGCTTTTCAGCTGCTTACAGAGCTTGCAAATAACTAAATGTTTGGTTGTATCCCTCCAGCGTTTACATGTATTGCCAAGGACAGTACCCCCGAGGAACATTTTAACTGACTCCAAAAAAAGCATTGGTTTCCTCAAATAGCTTCTTTTGTCCTCTAAGGAACATGTGAAATCCCTCATTTCCACACAAATAAAAAAGAAAGCACCACAGCTTCCTATGCTCTGTTTGGTTAACCACATTAAATCTCCATAGCATGATCAGATATTTTGGGTGGGCCAATCTCCACCACTTGAACAATTCTTTGAGATGTGCTTGGAGGCCAGGAAGTACATAAGAACATAAGATATGCCATACTGGATCAGACCAAGGTCCATCAAGCCCAGTATCCTGTTTCCAACAGTGGCCAATCTAAGTCAAACGTTCCTAGCAGTTTCCCTAGAAGACACATAGGTTCCACAATGCTTGTATTGTGACAAGCAGTGGATCTCCCGGATCCCCTTTAATAATGGTGAATGGACTTTTTCTCCAGGAACTTATCCAAACCTTTTTTAAACACAGCTACACTAACAGCTTTTACTACATCTTCCGGTAATGAATTCCAGAGTTTGATTATGCATTGAGTGAAAAAATATTTCTCTTATTAGTCTTATATGGGTTACACTGTAACTTCATTGCATGTCTCCTAGTCTTTCTACATTTTGATGGTGTAAACAATCGATCTACGTTTACCAATTTCACTCCATTCATTAATTTATAGACCTATCTGTGACCATGTGCCATGTGATAAAATGAGGAAAATAGTTATGAAAAAACTAAAAGGAGCATTTTGCAAAGGTTAAAGACTTACATCAAGCTTGGGTGTTGTTTAAAAATACTATCTTGGAAGCCCAGACCAGCTGTATTCCACATATTAAGAAAAGTGGAAGGAAGTCCAAAAAACTGCCAGCATGGATTAAAGGTGAGGTCAGAGAGGCTGTTGTTGCCAAAAAAGCATCTTTTAGGAAATGGAAAAAAGAGCCAAATGACGAAAACTGGAAACAGCACAAGCACTGGCAAGTTAAATGCAAGGCATTGATAAGGCAGGCAAAGCGAGAATTTGAGAAGAAACTTGCTATGGAAACAAAAACACGTAATAAAGACTTTTTCAAGTACATTCATAGCAAAAAACCTGTGAGAGAGTCAATTGGACCGTTAGATGATAGAGGGGTAAAAGGGGCAGTAAGAGGGGACAAGGCTATAGCGGAGAGACTGAATGAATTCTTTGCTTCGGTCTTTACTGAGGAAGATGTAGGGATGTTACCCATGACTGAAGTGGTATTTAAAGGTGATACTGCAGAGGAATTGAAAGAAATATCGCTACACCAGGAAGATGTATTACAGCTATTTGATAAACTAAAGAGTGGCAAATCACCTGGACCGGATAGTATACATCCAAGGGTGTTGAAAGAACTGAAATATGAGATTGCAGACCTGCTATTAGTAATCTGTGAACTTTCATTAAAATCATCTGTAATACCTGAAGATTGGAGGATCGCCAATGTAACGCCAATTTTTAAAGGGGTGATCCGGGAAACTACAGACCGGTGAGCCTGACGTCAGTACCGGGAAAAATGGTAGAAACCATCATAAAGAACAAAATTACTCAGCATATAGATAGTCATGGCCTAACGGAAGACAGCCAACATGGCTTTAGACAAGGAAGATCTTGTCTTACTAATCTGTTATGTTTTTTTGAAGGTGTGAATAAACAGGTAGACAAAGGTGAGTCGATTGATACAGTGTATCTGGACTTTCAGAAAGCCTTTGACAAGGTCCCTCCTATCCCATGACTTTTGGCAAAACTAAAAAGTCATGGGATAGGAGGCAGTGTACATTTGTGGATCAGGAACTGGTTAAAAGATAGAAAGCAGAGGGTAGGGCTAAATGGCCAATTTTCCCAATGGAAAAAGGTGAATAGTGGAGTACCCCAGGGATCTGTGCTGGGTCCGCTGCTTTTTGACATATTCATAAATGACCTGGAAAAATGAATAACGAGTGAGGTTATCAAATTTGCAGATGACCTGGAAAAGGGAACAACAAGTGAGGTTATCAAATTTGTGGATGACACAAAACTATTTAAAGTTGTTAAAACCCAAGAGGATTGTGGAAAATTGCAAGAGGATCTTGATAAATTGGAAGACTGGGCATCCAAATGGCAGATGAAATTTAATGTGGACAAGTGCAAAGTTATGCACCTAGGAAAGAACAACCCAAACTATGGTTACACGATGCAAGGTTTCACATTGGGAACCACCACTCAGGAAAAAGATTTAGGTGTCATTGTGGATAACATGTTAAAACCCTCTGCCCAGTGTGCGGCGGCAGTCAAGAGAGCAAATAGAATGCTAGGTATCATAAGGAAAGGAATGGAAAATAAAACAAAAGCTATTATAATGCCTCTATATCGTTCAATGGTGAGACCGCGCCTTGAATATTGTATGCAATTCTGGTCGCCGTATCTTAAAAAGGATATAGCGTTATTAGAAAAGGTACAGAGAAGAGCCACCAAAATGGTAAAGGGGATGGAAGGATACTCCTATGAGTAGAGGCTAAAAAGGTTAGGGCTCTTGAACCTGGAAAAGAGACGGCTGAGGGGAGCTATGATAGAGGTCTATAAATTAATGAATGGAGTGGAACGGGTAAACATAGATCGATTGTTTACATTATAAGAATATAGAAAGACTAGGGGACATGCAATAAAGCTACAGGGTAAACTATTTAAGACAAATAAGAGAAAATATTTTTTCACTCAATGTGTAATCAAACTCTGGAATTTGTTACCGGAGGATGTAGTAAAGGCTGTTAGTGTAGCTGGGTTTAAAAAAGGTTTGGACAAGTTCCTGGAGGAAAGGTCCATAAACCATTATTAAAAAGGGACCCAGGATATGAATGTTTGACCCAATACAAGCATTGTGGAGCCTGTGTCTTTTGGGGAAACTGTTAGGTATGTATAACCTAGATTGGCCACTGTTGGAAACAGGATACTGGGCTTGATGGACCTTGGTCTGACCCAGTATGGCATATCTTATGTTCTTATGTGCCTGTGATAGGTGAGTGAAGTCCTTGCTTAAGGGATGGAAAATCTGACAGCTATCCAGCAAATCATATCTCTCACACAAGCTGTGACACCTGTACTGCTACCAAGGAGTCCCACATGAGGACCTAGAGGACCTGTCCAAGATGTTGTTTGCTGTTAAAGTCTCTTCCCATGAGTATCCTGGACTCTCCCCACTGAGAAATGCCCTGTATCAGACCCGCAAAGGTAGCCAAATTTTATTTATTTAAAATATATCTTTCCTGCCAAATCACAACATTCTTGATGGGTTACAATAAACATATACAACTATAAAATAGAAATACATACAACCATATCATACTCACACTCAAACAGAATTTAAAATCATACAGAAAATGCCTGCATAAATAATGCCTAAACTCCAGTAAGCCATCAGTCAACTTAATCTCTACAGGAAGTCTTATCCGTGAGTGCAAATGAGGTACTCACAGAAAAGACATGTCTACTTACCAAATGTTGTGCCCCTCCATCAACCAAAGGCAAAACTGGGGAACCCTGTAGGGAGCACCTCAAAGGCAGATTAGAGGCACTCCCTGCAGGATTCCCTGGTTTTACCTTGGGTGGTTGGAGGACCATAAACATTTCCTAAGACCAAAGGTCTACCCATAAGTTTCCCTAGTATGAAAATATTGTGGTCATGAGAATCTTTCTGAACCTTTTCTATCTGAACCCTACATTTTTAAATATCAGGATTGTTACCTCTGCCTTCTTTCTCCCTGAGGAAGCCCCATGTACCTATCCATTCACCATGTCTTCAATGTTTTGTATTCAGTTTCAGTCATATGAGTCTCTTGTAAGTGCACTATGTCAGCCCTGAGGTCCCACATAGCCTTTAGGAGCTTGTGACGTTTTATTCCATGTACAGTCCAAGTCAAAATGCATAACCCTCCTTTCTTCATCCCATGCCAATTCAAGGCCAGTCCAAATGATAAATACATAATCCCTTGATAAGGGGATTCTCTGAGCCTAGAATTCCCCCATCATCCCAGAGGATTTGAACACAGGAGCTCTAGACTTCCCTCCCAAACCAATCTAACCACCATGCACTCTCCCCACCTATACTTTTCCATTACTTCTCCATAACCAACTCCCCAACTTCTCAAACCCTCTACCTCTCTCCTTACCACTTATACTAGGTAGTATACCACCTCCCACATGCATCACATGCTTGCATTGAGGATCTCATCAGGCCACATTGTTCTATCTCACCATAGTACTAGAATGCCATAATGCATTGATCGACTCTGCTGGCTAATCCTATTGAGCCCTAGTACTATCTAGTCTCTACAAATTCCCATGGTCCTCTTCATCACCAGTCCTACCTTGTCCCATGCATCTCAGAGCACTACAGTAGTCCTAGGTGTCCCCCTTGGGTCTACAGCCCTATGTGTCTTTATGACTTGTAAGGATCCTAAACACACAATCCTAGCCCAGTCATACCCCTCAACTGTACGCAGGAACCCAACAGGCAGCCACAGCCCCAAAACCATACTAAACCACTCATGCCATACATTTAACCCTCCTTGCCATTATTCACAATCATTCACAATTGATAAATTGATGCAGTGTGTCGCCTACATGTCAAATCCAGGGGAGCTGATCTGTAGTGTTAACCAAAAGCTAAAAAGAAAAAGCTCCCCACTCACACAGTCTGATGGAGTTTAGCATTGCGTTATGTAAATGGGCCATTGTCTTGTAGGCCTTACAGGTCCCTTCAAGGAAAAAACATAAAACATAAGGTCAGACGAAGAACACAAAATAAAAACAGAAGCAACTAAAAAATGGAATTAAACACAAAGAGGGCCAAAAACCAAAAATGGAGAAGTCTCTCCACTATGACATCAAGAAAAAGTTATTCCACATGATGAGAGAGGACCCTACAACAAAACAAAGGATACTGTACATGTTCTCAGTAGTTAGTTTCTGCAAAATCCATTGCATCAGGTAAGGCTCACCATCTTCCCCATATGCTCCAAATAACACTGCAATATCCACACTTCAGGTTATGAGCAAACACTTTCCAAGTCATTCTAGTTGCCAAGTGCAAAAGGATCCTTCATACTCATTTATAGTATGAGGGATCTCTCAAGTTCAAAATGGTACCGCCCCTTAAGTCAATAAATCAAATTTTCCCCTCAAGAAAAATAAATGAAGGTTCTCCAGTAGTCAGGGCAGGAGAAGTACCTTACCAAATCTCCAGTTGATGATAACTCCAATAATGCTATCCAAAGCCATGGTACAGTCCAGCAATCTTACAGTCCATTGCCCTTGTGGTGTACAAAATTACAAAGCCTTCCACATAATCAGAATAGATGATCTTACTATCATGAAGAACATCAAGCTGTCAGATGCTGATTAATAAATTACTTGGCAACTTGAAGAGAATAAAAAAACCTGGGTAACGCTGTTATGGGAGATCTGCAGGCCTGTTGGATATTGAAGCATTTAATGAACTTTCAACTCACTGAACTGGGCACAGACCACCAAATACTCTTTGCTTTGTGCCATTAGTCTTACAAAATAATCTTGGAACGTCAGGACTTGCTCCAGGGTGCCTCCCCATTTTGCTGCTTGAAGAATTTATTTATTTTTTTAAAACACTTCATGCCCTGCTCATGCCCAGTCAAGGCTTACAAAATAAATGCAGATATGTCAAACACAGTTCAACAGCAATAAACACTTCCCATATACCCTACACCCCTAACCCCCTTATTCACCCTGGTTTGCACTTCCAACATCTTGCCATTTGTGGTCTTTGGTCTCTCCTTCTCTTTTTGCAGAGTTTTGGAATTGTGTATTTTTGAACATAATTGAGAAAAGGTACCAGAACCACAGATGACTGGGTATCATGCTCTCTCCTAGGCCTGACATGATGAGCCTGTTCAATTCACAGTGCACCGAGGTTTCTAAAAAATCTGTCTTCTGAAGGCTTTCGATGAGACAAATGAAACACAGGTTCTTCCAATGAACTCTTTTTTGAGGTTGTCGATTTTGACTGCCTGCTAGGCCACTAGCTCTTTTAGTGAGGCAAGGCTCTCTGCAGTTTGCTGTGCCAAGTCCTCAAAAGCCTGGATACCTAGACCTCCTTTTTTCAACCACGCTCTGGAACATTTCCAGAGATTGGGAGACAAAATCTAGCATGACACATAGATGGCTGAAGAAGCTATCTAAAACCCTCATTATTGTTTCTGTAAGCTCTTCCACTAGTATGTATGACAGCAGCGATCAAGGGCTCCAAGTTGGCACCATGTCATCTGTGGTCCTCAGTCTCTCCTCTTTGCTTTGAGTTTTAGATGGCATCACACTGCTTTCCCGGTCTCCCCTATTGATGTGACAGTAGCTGGAGTTAACAATGCATGTAGAGTACCCCGATGTGTTATTATATTTTATGGGAGAGTCCGGAACTTGGAGAAAATAGGTTTTCCTCCTGCTCATTGCATCACAGACCCCCTCACTGCCAGCTTTAAAAAGAAAACTAACCACATAAACTGGAACAACAGACCATCCCCCAGTTCATGTTGGGGAATTCCACTATATACCTTCCCCTCCACCTTTGTTACCTTCCTTAACAACTCACCTCCTTGTTTACACTCCCAGCAACCCTGGACCTCTCCCAGACCATCATTCAATCAAGCCCCGCATCCACACTTCCATTCACACCTCACCATTACCTTCAAAGCTGTCAGACCTCTTCAGGGCCCTTCTTGCCTCTAAATGTTTATAAATAAATAAACCCCTATAGTCCATTCATAAAACTCCTCTCCTACCTTTTACACAACTCATAAACCTCAAAAACATAAACTTATTCATCCACCTGAATAGTATTTCAGAAACCCCCCTTCCCATTCAATGTGCGGAAAATTCCTGCACCCTTTCAATCTTTTCAGCAAACAAGAAAGCATTCCTCTCTGCACTTGACTTGCGCATCCGTTTGCCATCACTTTCATTGTCCTTCTCTCTATTCAAGTTTGGTCTCCCTGGAACTTTGCACCGCATGGTCATCACCATCTTACTACTCCCAACATGTCTATATCCCTGCAGCCATTTTACCTCTGGCAAACTGTTGCAAAAATGTTATACTCTATTTTCTGTGTGTGTAAGACAGGTGGGGTACCATTTTCTGACTCTAATCCCTTTCTACCCCATATCTCACTTGTATTTTAGCAGTTCTTTCCTCTTCCACATTGTCTCTGCACTCAGATATAGATTAAATCTCCCAGTCTTTACATAATACATATCCTATATTGTGTGTTCTTTTTCTTGTTAGCTCAGAAGCTTGACAATTAATGCTCTTGGATGCTCCTCTGTTTGCTATGGAGTGAGAATTTCTCAATATGCCCTTTCCATCTAGTACACTTTAATATCCGATTCAAACAGGAAATACATTGGCAACATTTCACATATAAAAATAATTGGGTTGGGCCTCTCCAATTCCTCCAGCACTCTGAATATTCTCAGATTTCATTGCCAGTTTCTGTTCTCGTGATATTTGGCTTAATCTTCCAGGACCACTAGTATCTTTTGCAAGTGCTGGAGTTCTGATATGGTGGTCATGATCCCACTTACAGCTCTCCCATCTGTGTCTCTATCTCTGCCAAAAGCAACTGGTAACTGTCCAGCTGACTTTCAATGTGACCCTTCTTGGCAAGTATTTCTTTATTCAAGTCTCTAATCCCATACTTGCATCAGCTGCATTAGTGTCCCTTCCCACCATCTTCTGCAGTGATGAGGTTCTTGCAGCTCAGTAAGGGATAACTTTCCCACACATCCAGTCACCTTTCTGCTTTCAGTTCATCACCAGTTTTTCTCAGTTTGCTCCGGGTGATTCTCAGCATACCCTAGCATGATCTTAGAGACACAGGGGCTTGAAGAAGTCTCTGAATTCCATATTTTAATTAGAGTCCAAGGAAGCTCCCCAGGTCTGTGTCCTCTCACATACCCCTAGCAACCAGAAGATCACATTTATTCTTTTAGAAAATTTGCAAGAATTTAAAATTTTGAGGGAAAAATGACATTTGACACTGGGGCCAAAACTAGAAACATAGAAACATGATGACAGAAAAAGACCACATGGCCTATCTAGTCTGTCCTTCCATATCAACAACTACAACAGTCCCCTTTTTACCTTTAGAGATCCTCTGTGTTTGTCCCATGCTTTTTTGAATTCAGTTACTGTCCTCATCTCTACCACCTCCACTGGGAGACTATTCCATGGATCCACTACTCTTTCTGTAAAGAAATATTTCCGCATATCACTCCTGAATCTATCTCCCTTCACCCTCATCCCATGTCCCCTTGTAGCAGAACTTGCTTTCAATTGAAAGAGGCTCTCTCCCTGAACATTTATGCCATGGAGGTTTTTAAACATCTCAATCATATCACCTCTGTCCCGTCTTTCCTCTCTAAGGTGTACATATTAAGATCCCTCAGTCTGTCCTCATATGCTTTATAATGGAGACCACTAGTTATTTTAGTAGCCACCCTCTGCACCGACTCCATCCTGTTCACATCCTTTTGAAGGTGCAGTCTCCAGAATTGCACACTATACTCCAAATGAGGTCACACCAAAGACTTATAGAGAGGCATTATCACCTCCTTTTTCTGCTGGCCATTCCTCTCCGTATACACCCAAGCATCCTTTTAGCTTTTGCCGTCGCCTTTTCTACCTGTTAAGCTACTTTAAGATCATCAGACACAACCACGCCTAGGTCCGGCTCTTCTTTAGTGGACAAAAGTACTTCACTCCCTATACTATATTGCTCCCTTGGATTGCTGCAGCCCAAATGCATGACCTTACATTTTTTAACATTAAATCCCATCTGCCAAATTCTAGACCATTCTTCAAGCTTAGCTAGATCCCTCCTCATGTTATTTACACCTTCCTGGGTGTCTACTCTATTGCAGATTTTGGTATCATCCGCAAAGAGGCAAACCTTACCCGACAGCCCTTCCGCTATATCACTAACAAAGATGTTAAAAAGAATTGGACCAAGGACAGATCCCTGGGGCACACTACTGGTAACATCCTTCTCCTCAGAGTGAGCTCCATTTACGTGTACTCTTTGTCGCCTCCCACCCAACCAATTTCTAACCCAAGCAGTAACTTTAGGGTCCATCCCTAGGGTGCTCAGTTTGTTTATAAGTCACCTGTGAGGAACAGTGTCAAAGGCTTTACTGAAATCTAAATACACCACATCTAGAGCTCTCCCTCGGTCCAACTTCCTGGTCACCCAGTCAAAGAAATCAATCAGATTTGTCTGACAAGACCTGCCTCTGGTGAATCCATGCTGCCTCAGATCCTGTAATCCGCTGGACTCCAGAAACCTCACTATTTTCTCTTTCAGCAGCATTTCCAATAATTTACTCACCACTGAAGTTAAACTAACCGGCCTGTAGTTTTCAACCACATCCTTACTTCCGCTTTTGTGTAAAGGCACCACATGAGCCTCTCTCCAGTCCTTTGGCACCACTCCCGACTCCAACGAGGCATTGAAAAGGTCAGTCAGTGGAGTTCCTAGAACGTCCCCAAGTTCCCTCAGTATTCTAGGGTGTATCCCATCCGGTCCCATCGCTTTGTCTACTTTAAGTTGAGCTAGTTTCTCACGAACACAGTCTTTTGAAAATTGTTCAAGATGTCCCTCGCTTCTGTTCCTATTTGTGGGTGTTTTCTGAGGTCCTGCTCCTGGTTCTTTATCTGTGAACACAGAACAAAAATATTTGTTAAGCAATTCCGCTTTATCCTTATCAGCTTCTACATATTCCTCCCCTGCACCCTTGAGTCTGACAATACCACTTTTGCCCTTCCTCTTCTCACTAATATATCTGAAAAATGTCTTATCCCCCCATTTTATTGCATTGGCTATTTCCTCCTCCTTTTGAATCTTTGCCTTCTTGACTACTTTGCTAGCTTCTCTAAGTTTTTCCAAATACTGATGCCCGTCTTCCTCTCTTTGTGATCTCTTGTATTTCATGAAGGCCTCCCTCTTTTTCTTCACTTTTTCAACTACTTTTTTCGAAAACCATAGCGGTCTCCTTTTCCTTTTACCTTTATTTACCATTTTAACAAAAAGGTTGGTTGCCCTTAAAATATCCCCTTTCAGTTTTGCCCACTGTTTTTCTACATCCCCCAGCTGTTCCCATTCCACTAATGACTCCCTGAGGTATTGGCCCATCTTCGCAAAGTTAGTCTTCCTAAAGTCTAAGATCCTCACCTTTGAATGGATTCTAACAGCCCTAGTCCTAATACTGAACCACACCATCTGGTGATCACTGGATGCAAAATGATCTCCCACTACAACATCAGAAACACTTTCACCATTGGTAAGCACCAAGTCCAGTATGGCCCCTTCACGTGTGGGGTCTGTTACCAATTGCCTGAATAGTTCTCCTTGTAGAGAATCCAGGATCACCTTACTTCTAGATGATACTGCAGCAGAAATGTGCCAATCAACATCTGGCATATTGAAATCTCCTATCAGTAGCACTTCCCCTTTCCTAGCAATGCTGCATATGTCTTCAATTAACTCTCTGTCCACCTCTTCCTCTTGTGAGGGAGGTCTCTATATCACACCAATGGAAATAGATTTCTCTTTCCCTCTTTCTAGTTTAACCCACAATGCCTCCTCTCTCCCTTTTAAGCTCTGTAATTCCAAAGCTTTAGTTTTCACATATAGTGCCACTCCTCCTCCCCTTCTTCCTACCCTGTCCTTTCTGAATAAAGTATAGCCAGGTATAGTTACATCCCAATCATGGTTTTCTGTGAACCATGTTTCTGTAACTGCCACTAAATCCAAGTCAGCCACTCCCACCAAAGCTTCAACATCAGGGATCTTATTTCCCATGCTACGGGCATTTATACACACTGCTTTCCATATGTTACCCCGGTTACCCATTTCCATAAACGTATTTAATGTATCACCTACCTGGGGGCTTTCACTTACCTGGGGGCTTTCTTCACCCATCCCCAACGAATCTAGTTTAAAGCCCTCTTCGGTAGATTAGCCAGTCTACTACAGAAGATGCGTTGACTTTTCTTGGACAGATGGATGCCATCTCTGCTCTGCAACCCTTGGAACAGCATCCCATGGTCTAGGAAACTAGGGTGGGTTGACTAGGATGTTGCCTTGGGCATCATAGTTCCATGGGCACCAACCTTGGGTCTTTGGGAGGGGTTTTATGCCATTGTATTGTATAGTGATGCC
Organism: Ichthyophis bannanicus; assembly: GCA_033557465.1. Classification (NCBI taxonomy): domain Eukaryota; kingdom Metazoa; phylum Chordata; class Amphibia; order Gymnophiona; family Ichthyophiidae; genus Ichthyophis; species Ichthyophis bannanicus. The sequence goes on along the minus strand of CM066031.1, from coordinate 542,089,504 downwards.
CTGGACACTGTCATACCTAGTTCTATCACCAACAATTATGATATTCTTTTGGAAAAATCTCATGATGCTTGGTGTTAATGGAACAATGTTAGTTTGTTTAAAATGTTATTTATTTATTTAGCAGGGCTTATATACCGCTTTTTATTGGGTCAAAGCGGTTTACATTGAACAGAAAGATTCAATTACATATAACAGTTTACTATGTACAGGGGACATTGTAACTATATACAGGTAACAGGTAACTATATTTTCCACAGTTTTGGTAGGTACATTTACAGAGGGACTCAGTATGTTCCTGGTTCAGCCTCAATAGGAGTCAGGGTTGAAGTGCTTGGAGAACAAGAAGGTTTTGAGGTGTTTATAGAAGGAATGGAGGTTAGAGATATTTCTTATAGGGTTTGGGAGTGTGTGCCAGAGGGAAGGGGCATATAATTTTCATAGAATGTTTTCGATATCATTGTAGATAGTGTATTCTGTATAGGTTGAGAATGTTTAATCTCTTCTTTTGTCCTCTTGTTAGATGTCTATACCCAGTCACTGGGAGATTTGATAAGGAGTGAAAGTTTTATTCAGATTGGCTTGCATTTTTTAAGTCAAATTTTTCCTGAACTTTCACTGCATCTTCCACTGCACCTGAAGAGTGAGTTTTTGCCCGTAATGAAATGCTTGTTTTGCAAGTGCTCAGTAAGGGGCCTTTCACTAAAGTGCAGTAAGTGTTTGCACATACCACCCCTTCATTGCAGTGCAGAGCCCGTGGAGGCACACCCAGCATCTGCCCTGCATTTACCACACAGGACGGACACTTACCGCATGAGCTCCACATTACACGCGCCTGCGCTATCTGCAGCTGTTTGAAATGTGGGGCCCGATGCTCTCTTACCCCTACGAGCCCAACACTTGCACCAGCAGCAAGTGATGCTGACAGCTCTCATCCCTTCTCAATCTCTCCAAGCACCCAGTGCACAGCCTTTCTCTCTCTCCCGACCCAACTTCCCCCCTGCAATAGAAGCTCCTGATTCCCCTTCTGAAACAAAAGGCTGACCGCTGGAAATCCTCCCACAATGGAAGCCCGCCCTTTTCCTGGCCCCCTCAGGCACTTGACCCCAGCATAATCCCTGGTGCCTGATGGACAGGGCAGGAGTGATTCCCCCTTTCTTCTGCCCTATTGCTGTCCAAGAGCAAAATGGTAGATTGGACCTCTAGCAATACTCCTGCGATATTACTGCTAGGTCAGAGGTGGCACTACGTGCAGCCACACTATTGGCAATCATGACAGCTAGGGCGCAGCAACTCTCGCTCTCTGCCCCGTCTCTTAGCTTGTGGTCGTGGTTACTGCAGGTCATTAGTACGCGCTGAATCCCGCAGTAACAGTTGCCGCAGTTTAGTAAAAGGGCCCCTAAATTTGTTTAATTCATAATGAAAATTTTTTATTACTAATTTGTTAAAAAAAAGGGCGAAACAAATCATGTAACTTGTATAAAAACTGAAAACCAAAATGATGCAAGCGAATTGCCAGTTCACAGTACTGAAGGGCATTTTTTTGAAAATGATTTTATTGACTGCTTCAAAAATGCTTCTGCAAAGTCTTCAAGATCACTGCTTATATATTTAGAAAACCATTTAATACGACACTTTGATCTTAATGTTATTTAGGAATTTACTGAAACAAAACAAATTCTGAGAAACAAGCAACTACAGGCAGCGGAAATCTGAAAGGAAAGAAACAAAAATTCAAATGCATTGCTGACTGTAGAAACAAATTGCCTTGTGTCCCCCGCAATTTAGAACATCTATTCTGTAGTTGCGAGAGAATATAGGCAGAATAGTTCAAGGGATGTGGACAAAGGAGAGTCAACTAGCTAACATTGCCAGGTACTGCAAGAAGGTTGTTATGCTCTCAGCATCTGCAGGACTCCTACTGATATCTTGGGCCATTTGTCAAGGACAAATGGGAACTCACACTGTTAAGGCACTTACATGGTCTCCCACCATTAAGTTAAACAGTATGAGCAGTTCAAGGTAAAAGGTTACATTTCTCACTGTGGCAATGTTACATATATTATAAGATGACTTGTTATTAGCTGGTTGTGCCATTCACAAGCAGACATGCTTTATATCAGTTTTCACTGATTTTACTGTACTCTGCAAAAGATTTAAAGGTTAATTTTAAAAACTTATGACCCAGGTAAAAAGTGTCTCTGAAAATTGCCCCTCCTCCCCCACAGTGCAACTAGAAGTATGCACATTTGCTTACAGGGAAAAGTGGCGAGCTTTGATCAGGGAAGGGAATGTGCAACCAGGGATTTAATTTTGTGGAGGAGGGAGTAGTCTAAAAATTGCCCCCTTAGGGGCAATAATCAAACTAGCCATGTTGGTGCAGATACATTTGACCTGTGGGGTTTGCCCCAGTAATCAAAACAAATGTATAGGCAGAATAGGCAACCTGCATTAGTACACTCGACACACGTGATATCTAATACTACCATATACTAGCCCTCTCTCACAAAGAAAACATAATGACCTACTTAAAAATAAAATCACTGCCAACCACTCTCCTACTAATAGCTCTCCTATTACAACAAATCTACACATATAAAGCCAACAACCCTCCTTGTAATAGCATCCCCATCATCCATAACCCCAACCGCAACCTAACACGCTCCCCATTACACAATCATCCATTCAACCAACTACCACACAACAATACCCACAGACATCCTCCTAGAGTAATTCAGATAAACTGCACAAACCACAACAACAACCCCCCCCCCCAACACAGACACTAAATTAAAACTGATCTTAATAAACATTCGTTCCATACGGAACAAAATGCCAATTGTAAATGACATAATAAGGGATAAACAACCTGACATCTTTATCACTGAAACATGGCTAACACCCACAGACACAATATTGCTAAACCAACTCCACATATCGCAATATGATATATTCAACTGCCACCGTGATATAAAAAGAGGAGGTGGCGCACTAATACTCACTAAAAAAGACTTACAATACACTCTAACGAACTCAAACAATGTTGAAGGCATGGACATAATCAACATTGAAAACAGAACACTAGCATTCTCCCTAATCTATAGACCCCCATCAGCGGATCAGAAAAATCTCTCCCCCATCCTTGAACTCGCATGCACAGCATCCCAAAGAAAACCCCTCATAATCCTAGGTGACCTTAACTTCCCATCCCTAAACCAATCTCAAAAAGACAACTTCATAGACTCAATGACCCACATGGGATATAACCAGATAGTCCTTACCCCCACCCATACTAAAGGAAACTCACTAGATCTCATCTTCCTTCCTACCCCTTTTAATCTCCATCCACTCTTCCCCAATAACTACGGAAGTACCATGGTCTGACCACCACCTGATAACCTTTCACCTACTAGCACAAGCACCCTCACAGTCTGCAAATACAATATCACACCACTCACGTTTCACCCGCTTTGACAATGATACATTCCTTGAAAAGGTATTACCCAAGCTCACTACAAGCCTAACTGATATCAACCTAACTATAGAGAACTGGAACCAAACAATCGACTTATACAGAAGAAAATGAAAGAATCACAAAAATGGTTCACTAAAGACATTGCCCTGCTAAAAAAACAACTACGTAAACAAGAAAAAACCTGGAGAAAAACAAAATCACACGACAACAAAACCAAATATATAAACATACTTAATAGATATAAGGATGCAATCAACAAGTCAAAAAGAGATTACTATTCCAAATTAATAAATCTTGCTCTCAACCGGCCAAGAGAACTCTTCTCTATTGTGAAAACACTAACAAAAACACACAACCCAGAACCGAACCAAGATACAATAAGCGTACAAACCTTAGCATCACATTTTGCCGAAAAACTAAAAAAAAAAACTTATCCTCCAACCACAACAATAAAATTAAACCATGACAATAATTATGAATGGACAACCTTTCACAAGGTCGAACGAAAGCACATCCTTAATATTATAACAATGATCAATACTACAACCTCCCCGCTTGACCCATGCCCGGTTTCATGGATCAAGTATACTAAGGACTTTCTCGCAGAAAACATCCAATATATAGTGAACCAATCACTCTCTCAAGGAACTATGCCCAATGCCCTAAAGCTCTCCTCGATCTGCCCCATAATAAAAAACAATAAACTAGACCCAAAAGACCCCAACTCATACAGGCCAATAGCCAGCATACCACTAATCGCCAAAATAATAGAAAAAACCATACAACTCCAATTACAAGACTACATTGATGAGCACAAACTCCTTGATGCACATCAGTTTGGCTTCCGCCCCTTCCATGGAGTTGAAACTCTCCTAATCGCACTGACAGACCTCCTAATTAGAGGTACTAATGACAATAACAAAGGTTTCTTACTTCTTTTCATAGATCTATCTGCCGCATTCGACAGCATTAATCATAGTACACTCATCAACAGACTAGAAAATTTAAAAATAGGAGGGACAGTCCTTGAATGGTTCAAGTCATACATCTCACATAGATTAATACGGATACAATTAGGTAAAGAAACATCAGAAACGTTCCCTCAAAGCCAGGGTATCCCCCAAGGATCCGCCCTCTCTGCCCTCCTCTTCAACCTGTACCTCCAAACCTATTACAAACATATTCAAGAAGCATAAAATCAACCATTTCATATACGCGGATGATATCATGCTTGCCATTCCAATAAACTCCAACAGCCCCAAATACAACAGCTTACTCCAGTGCATGAATGAGACTACCATATGGCTTGAAGACAATCACCTAAGCATCAACCTCAAAAAAAACAGAAGCACTGTTCATAACAAGAAAGCAAGACACTGACTTCAACTTCTCAACCACAATCACAATAAACAACACACCCATACCTGTTAAAAAGGAGGTAAAGTACCTTGGAATAATTTTAGACCACTCACTCACCATGCTCCCACACATAAAACAGACAGTAAAAATCATATTCTATAAACTCAAGACAATACAACATCTGAGACCCCTACTTAACACACATGACTTTAGATCAGTAGTCAACACCCTCATCACCCCCCACTTCGACTATTGTAATAGTCTCCTAAACGGTTTACCACTAAAGAGCATATACCTACTCCAAAGAGCCCAAAACATATGTGCCAAAATGATCACAAAAGCTAAACTAACAGACCATGTGTCCCCAATACTGTTAGACTTGCATTGGCTCCCTATAAGTAGCAGAATAAAATATAAAATCCTGACCTCTGGATGCCTTTGTGGTGCGCGCCGACCGGACTCCAGTAAATAATAGGGGTGAATGCCGAGCTGCAGTCTGTTTGGAGTCGGGTGGCTCAGCTTCTGCTTCGGCTGTATCTCTGTCCCCTGAGAGTCCCGCGCCAAAGGCTCTTAAAGGTCAGTCCTTGCCTGAAGGGTTCCTGGTGCTGGGCTCCTCACCTGAGTTGCGAGAAGACGCCGGTTCGAGGGGGCCAGGAACGGAAGGGCTGTGGAGCCAGGGGAGAGCGGTTATTGATCTGCGCTCTCCGGGTCCATCTTTGGCGACGGTGGAGGAAGTGACCGCAGGATTGGTGCTTCCTGTGGCGAATAGAGCCTAAGCGACCGGGATAGCAATGGCGGCTGCTGTATCGGAAGTGGACTCTGGAAAAAGTTTTGTTTTACAGCGACCGGAGAATTTCACATTGGAATCTATTTGGCAGGCCATTCTTTCACTGGGGGAAGTGTTGGTGCCCCAGATTGCATTGTTGGAACGGAAGTTACAGAACTCTGTGACGGCCGTAGAAGAGCTGGATCAGAAGGTGTTGGCATTGCAAATAGATGTGGATGAATCTCAGAGAACAGTAACAACTTTGGAAGAATGTGCAGATGCGTTTCAAAAGGATCTTTCCAATATTCAAGCTAAGTTAGAGCGTTTAGATCAGGGGTCTCAAACACGCGGCCCGCGAGAGACCTTTGTGCGGCCCGCGATGCAGAGGCAAAACCCCCCCCCCCCCGGCTTCTGCTGCTGCTGCCGGGATTCCCCCAACTAAAGCTAACGTCCGCTAAACAGCAACATTTCCCCCCCCCCCCCCCCGGGGCTTCACCGTTCCAGGTTGATGACAGTGTGTGGATCCTCTCCAGTGCCTGAGAGACCAGTCGGTGGCGATTTACGGGTGCGGGAGGAGGAAGAGCGTGCCCCCGAGGCAGGTGCTGCTTTCTCTCACCTGCTGACTGCAACTGTGAGCGCCAGCGGAAAAGCCGCGGATCCCCGCGGTTGGAGCCGCTTCGCTCCGCCTGCTGCTACTGTAAGCCTGCCTGAGCCGTGCAGCCCCAGCGATCTCAGGTGAGCACGGTCAAGAGCCTGCAGCCCGGCGAGTGAGCAGCGACCTGCACAGAAAGAAGGCCTGCGGGCCGGGTCGTTGGAGAGCGGATCGCAGGGGGTACTCGGGCCCACAGGGACGGCAGCTATATCCTGTTGACTCTCCTGGCTTCCAGCTTGGGAAAAAGCTACAACTAAATTTACTTGGGCTGATGGGGGGGAGGGGGTTAGGACTAGTAATGGGGGGGGGGGGTTAGGACTATTAATGGGGGGAGTTAGGACTGAAAATGGGGTGATGGGGGATAGTACTGAAAATGGGGTGATGGGGGTTAGGACTGGAGGTGGTCTGATTGGGGGGCTAAGACTGAAAATGGGGTTATGGGGGGGCTAAGAATGAAGATGGGGCGATGGAAGGGTTAGGACTGGAAGTGGGCTGTTGGGGGGCTTAGGACTGATAATGGGCTATGGGGGGGGGGCTAGAACTGGTAATGGACTGGGGGGGGGGTGCTAGGACTGGAAATGGGCCAAGTAGAAGGGGGAGCTTGAACTGCAAATAGCTGATGGGGACAGGGTCTTGGAATGGAAATGGGCTGAGTGGAAGGGGGCTTGGAATGGAAATGGGCTGATGGGGAGGGGGGCTTGGAAAGGAAATGGGCTGTGAGGGGAGGGAGCTAGGACTGGAAATGGGCTGATGATGCGGGGACTAGAAGGGAGCGGATGCTGGGTGGGGCAGGAGCTAGAAGGGAGTTGATGTTGGGGGACGATTAGAATGGGATGGGGCTGGGAGAGTGAAATGGAGAGGGGAAATATATTTTGTGTGGGAGGGAAGAAAAATCTACAATTGGCCGGGTATTGGGAGAGTAAGTGGGGATTGAGGATGGAGGGGTAAAATTTGAGTGGATGAAATAGGAATGAGGAAAGAGCAAAAGGAGAATGATTATTATGTTAAAGCAGATGTAGAGAGAATGGAAAAAAACTAGGAAAGAAGAAAGGACAAATGGACAGCAGACAATGGAGCGTTAGCAGAAGACACGAAGAAACCAGAAGAAAGTGGCTGGAACAAAAAATGCACAAAAGGTAGAAAAATATCTCTTTATTTTGAATTTATTAACTGAAATATGTCAGCTCTTGGAAATGTGCATCTTTAACGTCTGCACTTTATTTAATACAAGAGGAAATCAATTTTTAGTTTTATTTCTACAGTGTTGTACATTCTAAGTTTGGCTTTTGGGGTTCCCAGTTTAATTGTCTTCCTGTTTCTAAATTGTGATTCCTTGTTTGGTGATGGTGTATGTTCTGCATGTTTACTAAAAGTTAGTGTATGGTAACATTATGCAAATATTTATGCAAATGATGCCCTTATGCAAATGATGCCCTTATGCAAATGAGGCCTGCGTTTTGTGCGGCCCCCGGGTTACTCTACAAGTCCTCATTTGGCCCTCAAAGCAATTTGAGTTTGAGACCCCTGGTTTAGATAATATTTCAAGAGCTCATAATCTCCGTTTAATTAATTTTCCTAAGTTAATCTCTGTATCTCCTAGAGAAATGTTTAAGCAGTATTTAATGGAGACGTTGGGGGTAGCCTCTGAATTAATGCCTCCTTTGGTGAGAATTTATTATCTTCCTAAGGCAAAAATTGTTGAAAATGGGGTTGAAAAAGGGGCTGATTCGGAGGGGGTAAAAGATCAAGTTAATGTTCTGAATGTTACAGATTTATTGGAAACCTCTGAATGTGAGACTCCGGTTTCATCTACGCTGCTTGTTACTTTTGCATTATTGTCAGATAGAGAGTGGCTTCTTAGGCTATTCTTTAAGAAAAGAAATTTATTGTTTAAGGGTTTAATGGTACGCATTTTTCCAGACTTAGCTAAAGAAACACAGAGGCGTCGCAAGGATTTTCTCCTGTTACGCCCTGGGGTTCTTCAACTGGGAGGGCTCTTTTTTCTTAAACACCCATGCAAATGCTTGGTGAAATACAGAGCTAATTCATATATTTTTTATGATCCTTCCCAGTTAACGGCCTTTATTGCTGCCAGGCGCTTGGAGACTTCTATTGGAGCTTCACCTGTGCTCTCATAAAATAATACTAGAGTTAGTTAGCTGCCTTTTCCTTTCTACTTTGTTAGTATATTGTGTATTTGGAATTTTGGAATTCTCCCCTCTTATATTGTGGGCTAGGGTGAACAGATGCATTGATTTTTGAAAAAAGTTTCTTGTTATAATTAATCTGCTATGATTGTTTCTGATTGTATCTGTACTTTTTCTTTCAAGATTGTTCTGTGAACTTTCTTGATTTATAATGTTAAATGGTTATAAATAAATATATTTAAAAAAAAAAAGAATAAAATATAAAATCCTCCTAACCACTTTCAAACTCATTAATAACATCTCTCCCTCACAATTATCTACTCTAATACACCCCCCATCAGAAACTAGAGCGCGCAGACAGAATGAAACCCATTCCCTCAACGTAAATACAACTTTTAGAAAAACTAAAGCAACAACAAGTGATAGAGCCTTCTCCTTTGCTGCCCCTACTCTCTGGAATGAAATTCCATTAACCCTCCGCATGATAAAGGACCTTCATCAATTCAAAAAGGAACTAAAAACCTACCTCTTTACAAATCACTTTGAAATCCGCTATCAACAAAAAACCTCTCCCAACAATCACAGAAACACATTCACAGTACTCAAGATAGAACAAACGACTAACACAAGAATCCTTACATACTCCACACAACATGCAAAAGACTCACCCAAACTGTCTGCTATATCGCTATTGTAAATAATTACTTGTAATTAGTTATGTTATGTTCCATGTATTACAACCTGTATATAGTTTAAAACCATTGTTCCAGCTAACGTTTAAAAGTATGTTCCCTGTAATTACACTTGTATATAGTTAAAACCCTGTTCTATGTAAAGTATACACAAGTATACACAAGTATACAAGTTTCTGTTCACTGTTCAATGTAAACCGCCCCTGATCTCTGGAAGGGGCGGTATAGAAGAAACTGTTAAATAAATAAATAAATAAATGTATATATGCACTTCTGCTTTGGTTATTGCCTCTTCAAAAATTACCCACAGAGGTTTGCACCTATTTTCTCTGTGGGTATTTTTTTCCTTTTTTTTTTTTGGAAATGAATGCACACAGTTTTGATTATACAAACCTACACACATCCTTTGATCGCCACCTTCTCCCTTTCCTTGTGAATGCCATTTTACAATGTGGAGGCAAATGCATGTCTTGTAGAGCAAGAATACATATTTTCCCACACACTGAGGGGTATGTTTACTAAACTGCGCACACGTGCGCGGCGCACAGTAGCATACGCTAATGATGCACTTAAGTGCTCTTAAGTGCCCCGCACACGTGCGCGTCACACTAACGGGCCCGCGCAAGTGTGCGGTGCGCTGATGTGCGATAGAGGCGGGGAAAGGTGTACGGAGGGCGGAGGAAGGCCCCCGAGGGGCGGAGGGACGAGGTCAATGGGTGGAGAGTGGGAGGGGAGAGGCTCCCCGCACAGGAGCGGCGCTGAATTTTGTCAAAAAAAATACCGCGAGTGAAAACCTCGCGTTAGAGCCGATTTAAAGGGAAGAGAAACTATTTCCGTCAGCAATGTACAGCAAAACCGGGGAAACCTGCAAAACGTGAGCAGTGTGGTACATGTGCACAGAACAAAATAGCAAATATAAATTGAAAATAACCACAACAAATTCCAGATAAATTATAATCCAGCTGGGCAACAGTGATATTAATGGGCAACCATAAAAAACACTCCCAGGAAAGCTCCAAAAAAAAAAAAAAGATTTTTGGAAGGGTCTACGTTCCGTAGACTCTTTCAAAAGCACTGCATTTTAATGGAGCTTTCCTGGGAGTGTTTTTCAGGTTGCCCATTGATATCACTGTTGCCCAGCTTGGTTTTGGTTTTTTTCTCCTTTTTTGGAGGTCATTTTTGAGGTTTATTTGCACCTTTGTCCCCATACAAGGTAAACGAGCCCACAGTAAAATTGTGCAGAGCAGGATGTCTGTCTCGTGCTGCCAGGTTTCCTATCTCCAGAGACTGCACTATCTCTGTGGCCACAGTGTGGTGCAGCAGACACAGCCAGTGTCTGTAGGGTCACATGTTCAAATCCCAGCTGGGGCTCCTGCCAACCCAGTCCACATAGTTTTACCCACCACTAAACAGTGATAGTACAGATACTCCTTTATTGCAGAGAACATAAGCATGGTTCCAACACCTATATTTTACCCTACACCGCACACAAACCATAACAATGGGCATTACCTACAGCCGAGTCCCCCAAATTCAGTCCTGGAGTGCCACAACTCAATCAGGTCATATGCTTTTTTCCAGATAAGGACATGTCTGCATGTTGGCAGAGGGTACAGGTGGTGGAGGTGGCAGTGGCTGCAAGCCACAGCAGACAGTGGCCTAGGTATGTGCAGGCCGGCACCGTCCACCGCAACAGACAGGCTCTGTTGTATGTACAGTCATGGACTCCCCAAGGAAAGCAGCATATTTGTGGCAACATGGTGGTGCACTGCACACAGACAGTGTGTGCAAGAACAGAAGATCACAGGTTCAAAGGCCAGCTAGGGCTACCACCAATCCTATCCACATATTTTTCCCACAACTAAACCGTGATAGTAAGGACAAACCTTTATTTATTTATTTATTTGGTATATATTTGTATGCCGCCACTTCCAGCGATCAGCTGCGGACCAATGGTGTAAAATACAAGGGAGTAATGTATAAAATCAGTTGAAGGTACAGAATGATTTGGGGGAGGGGTACACCACCATCATATAAAAATTACAAATAGACATTACATTTTGATCACCCAGGTTTGAACCACAAATCAAATAAAATATACATTTGATTGATCAGATAATAAATATACATTTGATTGATCAGATTGTAAATATACATTTGATTGACCAGATAAATTACAGTTTTATCACCCAGTTAGAGCAACCAGTTAAATTACAGGTTTATCAAGAACATAGATAGTTGTAAGGTACATTGCCAGTTATGCAGTCTTATTAACATTGACATTGGATCTATTTCCTGCCTCTTGTGCTTCGGGGGTTAGGCAATTTGGGTAAGGAGGGAAGGATTGAATTTGCCTAGGTGATACCGTAGTGTGTTTGGAACAGGTGTGTTTTAAGCTTATACTGCTCGTGTGGTGATTGGGAGCCAGTGAAGCTCAATCAGTACTGGAGTAATGTGATCCCTCAGTTTCTTATTCAAGATGATCCTGGCTGATACGTTTTGCGCCAATTGTAAGATGTTTACGTTTTTTTTTGGTAGACCTTGCAAGATGGCATTACAGTAGTCAAAGTGAGGAATGATGAGCGCTTGAGCTACTGTTCTGAAGTCTGTTTGTTCGATTACGTTGCGTAGGGGTTGAAGGACTCTCAGCTTGTGAAATATTGCTCTGTTGGTTAACCGGAGATGTTTGTCCATTTTTAGATTAGCATCAATGAGAACTCCTAGATATTTGATCTCATTTTTTGATTGATAGGTGTTGTTGTTGAGGGTGATTGAAGCAGGAGGTTTGAAGTCTTGTTTGCTTGATACGAACATCACATCAGTTTTTTGTGGTTTATCGACATGTTGTTATCTTGGAGCCAAATTTGCATTTCGCCTAGGCATTCTTCTATTTGATTGAAGTTGGGGTTGTCTATATCAAGTTGTGTGTATAACATGATATCATCCGCGTATAAGTGGTAACTGATGTTATGCTTTTGGAATATCGTACAGACTGGCTGGACGTAAACGTTGAATAGCAGGGAGGATATAGCTGAGCCCTGACGTATTCCTTGGGTTTGGGGGAAAGGCTTTGCCTGCTCGTTATTGAAGCGTACCTGTTGCATTCTATTTGTGAGGTATGACTCGAACCATTTTAACGGTGTTCCTGCTATACCTATGGACGCAAGTCTTTGCAAGAGTGTTAGATGATGTACTGTGTCGAATGCTGCTGATATATCGATGAATATGAGTAGGAACATCTTACTTTTGTTTTCTAGACCCTTGATGAGGTTGTCTAGGAGCGCAATGAGTAGGGTTTCAACTCCATGGTGATGTCTGAAACCATATTGATGGTGGTCAAGGATTTTGTTTTCGTCCAGGTGGTCTTGTAATTGCAGTTGGGTTACCTTCTCAATAATCTTAGCCAGGAAAGATATGCTTGATATCGGTCTGTATGATGTTGGGTCTTCTTTGTTGAGCGCTTTATTCTTTAAAATAGGCCTTATTAGGGATCTTTTAAGTTGGGCGGGCATGATACCCTGCTGAAGAGATTGATTTACTATGTGCGTTATCAGGTGGGCAATTTCCTGCTTAGTAGATTTGATCCATTCCGCTGGAAAGGGATCTAGAAGCGAGGTGGTTGTGTTAAGGTTAGAGATGGTATTTATTATGATCCTTTCGTCAATTATCTGGAAGGTAGACCAACCTTCTTTTTGTTTACAGCTTGAGTTCATGCTGTTCGGCTGCTTAGGGCATGTAGCGATCACGTTCTGCGATTGGATAGTCAGGCTTTGTGGATTTAGTTTGATAGCATAGTGATTTGCCAGATCTTGGGCCTTTATATTTCCATAAGAACATAAGAACATAAGAAATGCCATACTGGGTCAGACCGAGGTCCATCAAGCCCAGTATCCTGTTTCCAACAGTGGCCAATCTAGGTCATACGTACCTAGCAGTTTCCCCAAAAGACACAGGTTCTGCAGTGCTTGTACTAGGTCAAGCATTGATATCCTGGGTCCCTTTTTAATAGTGGTTTATGGACCTTTCCTCCAGGAACTTGTCCAAACCTTTTTTAAACCCAGCTATACTAACAGCCCTTACTACATCCTCCGGTAACAGATTCCAGAGTTTGATTACACGTTGAGTGAAGAAATATTTTCTCTTATTTGTCTTAAATAGTTTACCCCGTAGCTTCATTACATGTCCCCTAGTCCTTCTATATTCTGATAGCGTAAACAATTGATCCACGTTTATCCGTTCCACTCCATTCATTAATTTATAGACCTCTATCATATCTCCCCTCAGCCGTCTCTTTTCCAGGTTAAAGAGCCCTAACCTTTTTAGCCTCTCTTCATAGGAGTAGCCTTCCATCCCCTTCACCAATTTGGTGGCTCTTCTGTGTACTTTTTCTAATAACTCTATGTCCTTTTTAAGATACGGTGACCAGAATTGCACACAATATTCAAGGTGCGGTCGTACCATGGAGCGATACAGAGGCATTATAATATCCTTTGTTTTATTCTCCATCCCTTTCCTTATGATACCTAGCATTCTATTTGCTTTCTTGGCCGCCGCTGCACACTGGGCGGAGGGTTTTAACATGTTATCCACGATGACTCCTAAATCTTTTTCCTGGGTGGTGGTTTCTAATGTGGAGCCTTGCATCGTGTAACTATAGTGTGGGTTGTTCTTTCCTAGGTGCATAACTTTGCACTTGTCCACATTAAATTTCATCTGCCATTTGGATGCCCAGTCTTCCAAATTATCCAGATCCTCCTGCAGTTTTCCACAATCCTCTTGGGTTTTAACAACTTTAAACAGTTTTGTGTCATCTGCAAATTTGATAACCTCACTAGTTATTCCCTTTTCCAGGTCATTTATTAATATGTCAAAAAGTAGCGGACCCAGTACAGATCCCTGGGGTACTCCACTATTCACCTTTTTCCATTGGGAATATTGGCCATTTAGCCCTACCCTCTGCTTTCTATCTTTTAACCAGTTCCCGATCCACAATAGTACACTGCCTCCTATCCCATGACTTTTTAGCTTTGCCAAAAGTCTCTGATGGGGGACCTTGTCAAAAGCTTTCTGAAAGTCCAGATACACTATATCAACCGACTCACCTTTGTCTACCTGTTTATGCACACCTTCAAAAAAACAGATCAGATTAGTAAGACAAGATCTTCCTTGTCTAAAGCCATGTTGGCTGTCTCCCATTAGGCCATGACTATCTACATGCTGTGTAATTTTGTTCTTTATGATGGTTTCTACCATTTTCCCTGGTACTGACGTCAGGCTCACCGGTCTGTAATTTCCCGGGTCACCCCTGGAACCCTTTTTAAAAATTGGTGTTACGTTGGCGACCCTCCAATCTTCAGGTATTACAGATGATTTTAATGAAAGTTCACAGATTACCAATAGCAGGTCTGCAATCTCATATTTCAGTTCTTTCAACACTCTGGGATGTATACCATCCGGTCCAGGTGATTTGCTACTATTCAGTTTATCAAATAGTTGTAATATATCTTCCCGGTGTAGCGATATTTCTCTCAATTCCTCTGCAGTATCACCTTTAAATACCACTTCAGTCTTGGGTAACATCCCTACATCTTCCTCAGTAAAGACCGAAGCAAAGAATTCATTCAGTCTCTCTGCTATAGCCTTGTCTCCTCTTACTGCCCCTTTTACCCCTCTATCATCTAATGGTCCAATTGACTCTCTCACAGGCCTTTTGCTACGAATGTACTTGAAAAAGTCTTTATTTCGTGTTTTTGCTTCCGTAGCAAGTTTCTTCTCAAATTCCCGCTTTGCCTGCCTTATCAATGCTTTACATTTAACTTGCCAGTGCTTGTGCTGTTTCCAGTTTTCATCATTTGGCTCTTTTTTCCATTTCCTGAAGGTTGCTCTTTTGGCAGCAACAGCCTCTCTGACCTCACCTTTAAACCATGCTGGCAGTTTTTTGGACTTTCTTCCACTTTTCTTAATGCGTGGAATACAGCTGGTCTGGGCTTCGAGGATAGTATTTTTAAATAACACCCAAGCTTGCTGTAAGTCTTTAACCTTTGGAACCGCTCCTTTTAGTTTTTTCCGAACTATATTCCTCATTCTATCATAGTCTCCCTTTTGAAAGTTAAAAGGTAGTACTGTGGATTCCTTTACTATCTGTCCTCCACTGATTAAATCAAACATGATCATACTATGATCACTATTGCCAAGTGGTCCCAACACCCTTATTTCTTGCACCAGATCTGGCGTTCCACTAAGGACTAGGTCCAGTATGGCTTCCCCTCTGGTCGGTTCATGAATCAGCTGCTCCAAGAAGCAGTCATTTATTTCATCTAGAAACTTTATCTCTTTAGCTTGTCCTGCTGTGACACTGTCCCAGTCGATACCGGGGTAATTGAAATCACCCATTATTACTACTCTGTTGTGGCTTTTGTTAGCTTCCTTGATTTCTTTGAGCATTTCATCATCCATTTGTTCATTCTGGCCAGGCGGTCGATAGTATACTCCCACTGCCATCACCTTCCCCTTCATAAATGGAATTTCAATCCATAGAGATTCTACAGCAAATTTTGTTCCCTGCAAAACCTTAATCCTTTCTGACTCAATGCCCTCTCTAACATAGAGCGCAACCCCTCCACCAATTTGTTCAGCTCTATCATTACGATATAGTTTGTATCCAGGTATCACAGTGTCCCACTGGTTATCCTCCTTCCACCATGTCTCTGAGAGTGCAATCATATCTAACCTCTCATTTAGTGCTATATATTCTAATTCTCCCATCTTATTGTTTAGACTTCTAGCATTGGCATACAAGCATTTTAGAGACTGTATTTTATTAATATTAATCTGGCTATTGGTAGGCATGGGTAATTGGGAATCTTTATGCTCTGTCTGCTGCTTACTCAAGGGCATTTGGGCTACTATACTCCCTTTTGGAACCTCACTGCTTTTGGTAGTATCCTTCAAGGATACCTTTGTCCAAACCATGCGCTCTTGGGTGACTGTCGGCTTTCTCCTTTTCCATTGCAGTCGACTTCCGGCAAGGGCTTCGTGAGTGATTTGACTAGCTCAAACAGTTCTCTAGGTCTGTGAATAGCCTTGTTGAGTACTTTGGTGTGGTGAGCTTTCTTGGCAAGGTTGATCTCATTTTTGTATTTGGCTAGGAGCTCCATGTATTCCAATTTGTGCAGATCAAACTTAGTTCGTCTCCATTTTCTTTCCAATTTTCTTAAATCCTTTTTCATTTTGTGCAATAGTGATGTGTACCAGGGCTCTGTTCTAGCTTTTGTCCCCCTGTTTGATGACTTCCATGTTGGCTCAGAGCTGGCCTCTATTGTAGAGTTCCATTGTTGGATTAGATCTTCCACATCATAGTTGTCATGGGTTATGTGTTCATTAAGCGAGTTTATTAGGGTTTCCTTGTTGAATTGCTGGAACTTTCTTCGTTGTTGATTAGTTGGACCAGAGACTAACTTGTTCGTTGAGGAGCATGGATATAGGGTGATCTGGATTTGATGGTGGTCGGACCAGGGAACTTGGGTTATGTGGATTTTGGGTTGCTTCAATTCAAGTTGTAATGGCGTCTTAGGGAGAAATACCAAGTCCAGGGTGTTCCCTTTATAGTGGGTTTCTTCTTGGATTAATTGATTATATCCGAGCTGATCCATGGCCTCTAGGAAAGATGTTGCCTGGAAGTGGGGGGTTGAGTTCAGATTGAAATCGCCTAGGATTATCTGGTATTTCTTAACTGCAGTGGTGGAAATGGTTTCGAGAACATCAGCGAGGGTTTCGTCGTGTGGTGTTGGAGGTCTATAAAACAGGCATATTGACAGGTTGTTATTCTCTACTCGGAGCATGTCGATTCCCTGTATAGCCGCCTTTGAGGTGTTTGTCAGCCCTAAGGAGGTTTATTGCTGAGAACATACGCATGGTTAATACGCCTATATTTTACCACACCAAACACAGACACCATAAACAGCCGCATTACCTAGAGCAGAGTCTCCCAAATGCAATCCTGGAGGGCCCCACACCATTCAGGTTCCATGCTGCCTCTAATAAAGATGCCTGTGCTGCATATCTATGCACCACCCACATGGTATGCAGATGTAGCTCATGCATATTCATGCGGGACAGCATGAAAACCCGAACAGTGTTTGGAACACCAGGACTGGAGTTGGGAAACTCTGCCGTAAAGCAGCAGCCAACAGGGCCAGACACACCCACACACACACCCACAGGCCCCATTGGCCAATGCCTCCTGGAGAGGCAGGACATTGGGCCCTGCCTGTATCTCCCAATACTAGCAGTTGCATACCTTAGCAATGCCACCCTACACCTGGGTATATGGTACACCGCTATCAAATGTTTCCCATGATAACTGGCAGATATCAATGCCTACGTTAAGCACATTTTGCTCCTTGGGCTCCACCATAACAATCATTCTGATGTCTGCGGTGTGTGCTGCAGGTCTGGTCTCTGACAGTGTTTACCGCCCTGGGGAGTGACCCCCAACAGTATTGCGTACCATATCCATGCCTATACTGTGCCCAGGACTGGTGTGGTGGGTATGGCTGCTGAACTCCTCTATAGTAGCACAATGCTGGCTTAGGTGTGGGGGTGGCTGTCTGTCTATCCAGTGTGTGGTGGCTGCAAACACCTTCCACAGCCCACACTGCCAGCAATGTTGCCAGTATTGGGCTGCGAATGTGCATAATGAGGAGCAAGGTACCATGGGTATAGGCCAGACAGGGTGGCCTGGCCAGGGTGCATCTGCACAGGGCATAGGGCACTGACTGGGACATTTTAGTGCCCGGCCACCACCTACACAGACAGGGTGACCTCAGTATGTCCTGCTGAGAGATCACTCTCACCCTGACTGTGCAGTGACCACAGCATGGCTAGGCACCCCCATAGTGCTATATGGTATTTTTCTCATGTGATAGATATGGGTTTCCTTTTGGGGCCCAGTCACTGATTTATCTGCTTGCTGTGTATGCTGACATCCCAGTTCTGGGTGCATGCATCTCCACTGGGAACATGCACTGTGGACTAACTAGCACACTGTTTGCAGCTGGTATGTGTTGTGATGGAGCAGCTTGCAGGGTGCAGTGGCTGATGACTTGCTGTAGGAGAATATCAGATAGTGGTGGGGTGCAGCTCACCATATCCAGGCCTACTGTCTGTCTTCTATTGTGTTATGGATGTGTATAGAGCTGCATTGACTGCCCTGTGGGGTGTCTGTTCCTCAGCAGGACCGGGGTTGATGTTCCCCTCTACTGCCACCTTTGCAGGGGTAGAATGTGGACCTATTGATAGGGGACCCTGTTTGCCACCCTCGGCCCTGGGGTGGTGGTGGTAGTACATGGCCCACCTGGGGGTCCATGGGGGCTACAACTGAAACAGACAGAGATATCCAAGGTGCTTCTGCAGAAGCTACCTATCTCACAGTTTAACACTGCTTTGGACCTCTGGCATGGCCTTATTCAGCCATGGAAGGTGCTGTGGACCTGGTGCTGGGCGCCTCACCGCACCCTCAGGGTGAGCACAGTACCCGCACAATGTGACGGTGTGTAGCTACTCTGTGCCAGTAAAACACACGGTCAGTACCCCCTACCAGGCCGAGGTGGTGTGTGGGTGCACATGGTCACTTCCCTCTACCAGGCCGAGGTGCTGTGGGGGTGCATTACCCATCTTGTGTTAATCTGTGGACAGCTGATTTGCATGTGCAGTGCATCATGGGTATGGGTGGGCTAACCCTATCCTGGTGACCACAGCAGACTGTCTGTGTGGTGACATGCATGCTCTCTACAGCCAGCCAAGGGCTTGTTAGTAGCTAGAGAGCTATAGCCCAATGGTTACTTCAGTACTTCTCAAGCCAGAGGTCATGGGTTCAAACCCACAGTGGGGTTATTTGATAGGGTTGTCCAATGCATTATCTTTTGTTAATGTACATATTTTGATGCCAGCAAAAACACCCTCAGCGTACTGTACCCATAAGGTGCCTCTGAGGGTGCTTTATAGGGCGCCCTATAGGGCACCTTATGGTTCCCGTCCATATAAGGTGCACTATACATTATCCTGTGACACAACCTATAGGGTGCCCTATAAGGGACATTTTAGGGTGCTGTGGTGGACAGTGCAATTTATAATGTGCCCTATGGAGTGCCTTATAGGGTGCCTTATACGGCACCTTCAATTACGGCATGTGAGGGCGTGTTTGCTGGCAACAATTAATAACATAAAAATAAAGTGCTGCAGGACAAAATATGTACAATGCAAAGCTGATGCCACAGTCAGCCTTATGTATTAGGCACACTGGGGAGCAAACTCATGACCCCTGTATCAGTAGTCAGTGCCTTAACCATTGTGCTCCACTGCTGTGCCTCCTTGCCTGTCAGCGCACCTACTTATGCTTTTCATTCCTTACACTGCACAGTGCTGCCATCAAAAACAGTACACTGACCTTGCGGTACCTCATACGGCACCCTCTAAAGCGCCCTATAAGCAACATTCTAGGGTGCCTTGGCTGACAGTGCACTTTAAAATGTGCCTTATAGGGCGCCTTATGTTAACACACTTTGAGAGTGCGTTTGCTAGTAGTGATAATTAAAATATGAATAAAATGCCTCCTAACGCAATCATCCCCATAATATGTTATGCCTCAGCCAGCCTTGTTCATTGGGCACTTTGGGGATTGAACCCCTGATCCTGGCACCATTGGTCAGTGTCTTAACCATTGTGCTGTAGTTCTGTTCCTGTGATTGCACATCAGTGCGCCGTCTTATGCTGCACAATATTAAAAAGCCTCCTAAAACATTAGCGCGCCGCCTTATGCCGCCCATCATTTAAATGCCTCAGCCAGCTGTCTCCATTGGGCACTGTGGGGGATTGAACTTCTGATCCCTGCACCATTGGTAAGTGCCTTAAACATTGTGCTGTGGCTCTGCTTTTCTTTCTGCACATCAGCGCGCCACTTATACCGCCCAGTATTATAATGCTTCCATAAACATCAGCGCGCCGCCTTATGCCACCCAGTATTTCTGCACCTCATAAATTAATGCCTCAGCCAGCTGTCTTCATTGGGCACTGTTGGGGATTGAACCCCTGATCCTTGCACCATTGGTCACTGTCTTAACCATTGTGCTTTGGCTCTGCTCATTTTCTTGCACTTCAGTGTGCCACTTATGCCTCCCGCGCAGCTATCTCATGCGCTAAGGTGCGGGGCGCACATGGGCGCCGCGCACCTTAGCGCATATGTAAATTCCGGCTTTTCTTTTTCAGGACGGAACGCCCACTCCTTATATGGCACCCGCACACTACCGGGGCCCGCACTTTACCGGGGTTTTAGTAAACATACCCCTGAGAGTGGGCAAAAATCAAAGTTCTGATTTCTACAGGTAAAATGCTGTTTTATCCTGTTTTATCCTTTTATCCTCTGCACTACTATCCCCTGTTCCACCACTTTATTGACTGCCGCTAAGGAGTCCACCCAAAGAATGGCCTTACTGTCCAGCTTGATGGTTGCCACCACATGGTGGGCACCTACCACGACAGCCAGTGCTGTGACATATGGGTGGACACCATGGCTTACTAGAATGGGGCATCTGACCCCATGCTTTATGCAGAGGTGTGCATTCCCTCCTGCTGCACAGGACAATTTGTCCATGAAGTGGATGGGCAGAGAAGAGAGGGGGAGGGGTGATCTAATCCCTGACGTAGCCACCTCTGCATATGACTGTCTTGCAAGGATGCTAGGAAGAGCTTTCTGGGTGGTAGTGGAAGACTTACTACTTTCCCCTGCACCCATAGCAGGGGAGGGGGCATTCCTGGTGTTTAGGTTTAGCAGGGCATTTCGCCTTCTCCCCCCTGCGATTTCAGTGGGGATGTGGTCCCTGCTATTAAGGCCTCTTTGCTATTGTTTTTTGACTGAGAGGCCAAAGAGGGAAGGTTACTGGCCTCCTTGGTTTGAATCTCTTTCCCCTTTCCCCCTATAATATAGAGGGCAGTTGATTGTATACCTGTTGCTGCATCTTCCATATTCCCAGGCCCGGTAGTCTTATTGGAGAGTGGGGAATCGAGATAGCAGTGGCTGCAGAAAGAGGAGGAGGAGGCAATGCTGAAATTTGTGTGGCAGCCATGTCGAGTAGCCAGCCAGGGGGATGCTAGCAGCTATGGGGCTGTAGCCCAGTGGTTCCTTCATTGTCTGTGGGGCCAGTGGTCATGGGTTCCAGCCCACAGTGGGCTTATTTTATTGGGCTGTCTGCAGCATTGTATATTTTTAATGCACATTAGTGCTGCCAGCGATAGCCCCTCAGCGTAATATAACCTTACAGTGCCTCATAAGGCGCACCGTGCGGCACCTTATCTGGCACCCTTTAAGTTGCCTTATAGGGTGTTCTATAGGGGACATTTTGGTGTGCCTCAGCGGACAGTGCACTTTATAATGTAGCCTGTGAAGTGCTTTATGGGGTGCCTTCTGCGGCACCTTCGGTTACGCCACTGTGAGGGTGTGTTTGCTGGCAACACTACTGAACATAAGCAAAAACTTGCCCCCTCATTCACTACATAATGTACAGGGTGATGCCTGGGCCAGCCTTCTGCATTAGGCACACTGGGGACTCAAACCCATGCTGCTTGTATTAGCAGTCAGTGAAGTAACCATTGTGCTACAGCGCTGTTTCAGTGATTTGTGTCTGTGCGCCTTCTTATGATTTACGTGAGATTGAGAAGTACTTGGCAGACTGAACTTCTGCCTTAATACGATCGACAACTGACTGGCCAATCAGCTGAATTAGTTTATTTTTATTTATTTATTTACTGCACATTTATATACCGCTACTTCCAGCGATCAGCAGCGGTTTGATTCATGTTCGGGGATTGTCAATCAAGACTGGAGGGGGGTGGTATGAACAAAGAACTGGGGTCACAGCACACATGGTTAGCGTCTTAGGGGGTGACTTATACATTCTTACATCTATATATACATATTTACATAATTATACATATAGCAGTTTTGAATACTCTCTCAGTTGATGGTCATAGCTGATTGTAATGACATCGGAATAGGTGAGTTTTTAGCTCCTTCCTGAATTTGGTGATGTCTTTGGTTAAACGCAGATGTTGGCAGACAGGTATGAAGTGTGTCCTTTTCCCTTGTTAGCATGCATCTGCAGGTGTTGCGCCATGAAGGGATCAAATTTTGATATAAGTTCAAGGATTCCCAAATAATTGCCATTATGGGCCGAGCCAACATCTGGTTGTCACCTCTAAAGGCCAGGCCACGTTCAGATAAAAAGGAAATAGTTTCAAACAACCGCTTGAGAACAGCACGCCAATACTCACGTTTTTTGTCACATTGCTTTACTAGTGCCTGATCAACACGTTTTGCTGTGTCACGTCGCATTAGCCATTTAATCACAGATGCTTGATGAGTAGAATGGACCTCATGCTCCATGATTTGTTGCTTCTTATGTTTCCAGTTGCAAAAACCTTTTGTGCCAAAGGCTACAACTTCTGGTGACATTAGCTTGCATGGAAAGCAAAATAGACGAAGCTTAGATGGTGAATAGCAAAGCCAGTCACGATCGATAGGTTCCTTCGACAGTGGATGAGTTGTTTTGAACAGGTCATGAGAGCATTTCCTTGGTTTTCCATCGGCTGCATGGACAGTTCTGGTTGGAGTGAAATCCAAGTCCCAGTGGGCAGATTGCGCACTACCTGCTGTCACCCAGTACTCGTGCACTCGAAGGGCCATTTGCTGAGGTCTGTAGAGTAGCAGACAACAGACAGACACCGAAGTGGAACATCATCACGTTCTAGAAACTCAGTAATGTCCGTTGCAGCGTCTTCTGCCTGCTGGAATGGCGGACAGTTCACTTCCATTTTCTCTTCAGTTTTAACTGCTGTCTCATTTATGTTAGTAGTTGCAGTCATTGAAGCTTCAACATCTACTCCTATCTCAGCCTCCTGAACTGGAGCGGTCATGCAGGGCCGAGTTGTCGGCCCAAAGTACGTCATAATCGACCGCGTTCCAGTTATAGCGGCAGCATCCCGCTGCGCCTGTTCATGACGTTTTTGCCAACCGGACTTATACTTGCGGTTTATGTCACACTCCCTTGAAGTCATGCCGTTATATTAACTGTAGTTTTGTTATATAATCTGTAATATAAAATATATAAGCAAGTTAATATTACGGTAACCAGTAAAACTAACCACACAGACACGGTTAAATTAAACCAGCAAAACTTAGTAATAGCAGACGACTGTGACAAAACTTGTGTTTACATTACAAAGAATAGCAAACATATATATTATATTATATTTATTTTATTTAGACAGTTTTGTATACCGCCTTATCCTTCAATCAAAGCGGTCACAACACAATTGGGGGATACATTTAACACACGGGGATATGAGACACATACACTAATACTTACAGGGAACATGGGCAATGGAGGGTTAAGTGGCTTGCCCAAGACCACAAGGAGCATCTGTGGGACAAGAAACCCCAGTCCTTCCAGCCCAAGGTTGCTGTCCTCTAGTGGGATTTGAACACCTGACCTTCCGGCCTGAAGTACCTTGCCCCAACCACTAGGCTACTTCTTTGTAGTTTAATACTATTTAATATTATTTAAATTAAATGTTACGCTGTCAGGTGAGGCTTCAGCATCTTTCAGTGTTTACAATTTAAACCGGATGTAGATTATGATAGCCTGGTTCCCGGTCTACAGTCTACTGTTCAGGAACACCGAACAAGCTGAATGAAGGACCAAAACATTTAAAAATAACTTAAAAAAACTTTACGAGTGTAAAATAAAAATGTAAAAAAAATAAATTGAAACTAGAATAAGTAAAGAAATCACATAATAAAAAAATTAAACTTTAAATGTCTTAAACATAAAAAGGACTTATAAAACTAAAACATTACAACAAGCAGCTGCTGGAGCACGCGGGGCCCCTTAGATGCACGGGGTCCCTGCCACAGTGCCATAGTGCCAACCCATAAAGACAGGTCAGGCTGTGACACGCAGCCGCATATAGCATATGCTGGTTCTTATCAGAGAGAAGGGGAGAGGTCCTGTCCTGTGGGCACACAACAGCACTGCTGGCAGAGATCACAGAGAGAGGGAGCCTGTTCTGCGGGCCAAAGAGGAGATAAAGGAGCAGTACTGCGTGTGCTTGCCAGACCGGCTTCTTCTGTGGGCTGAAGAGAGGAGAGAGCAGCAATTGGCAAGAGTGCTGCAGGAGCTGAGGCCAGAGATAGGAAAAATTTAAAGGGGCAGTAGTTTGGGGAAATAAAGCTGGGGGGAGGAGAATGAAGGGCAAGGGGTGAGAATGGAAGGGGGAGGGAGAAAAGGCAGAGGCTGGGGAGGGAACAGAGTGGGTGGAGGCAGCAGGAGAGAGTCTGCATGGAGAGGTGAAAGAGTGCGAGAGGTTGAAAATCGAAGAGGGGAGAACAGAGCACATGAATATATGCTAAAAGGCGCAGCACCCTGACCCCTCCCCAGAAGTCACACAGGCACTCCATCCCCACACCATACAAACATACACACAGAGACAGCATAACCTCGACACACTCAGGAGTGGTGGCATGCCGTTCTCTTTGGGAGGGCCAAGTTGCACCCCTTGGCCAGCCAAACTGCACTGCCATGATCGCCGGCATCACCCTCCTGTCTGCCCGTAGGGATCTGATCTACTGCTGGCAGACAGGAGGGGTCTTTATGCCGGGGGGGGGGGGGGGGGTGATGGATCTCCACAGGCAGCCTGCTGCCTGCTGGGTAGCGATCATGGCCTTCCCCTCCTGTCTGCCCATAGGAGATTGGATCCTCACATGCAGAGAGGAAGCGAAGGATGGCGATCGTAGCAGTGCATTTTGATGAGGCCAGGGCCAATGTGACCCACCCCTTTCTGACGCCTCTGCACACATACTCACGGGCACTTGACCAGTGCAGCAAACAGACATACAGGCACACACCTCACTCCAACACTGCACCATACACACATACACACAGTGTCATAAATACTGCTCAATCAGCCCCTGCAATGCAGGGGCAGGAGGCTCCAGGCCAGAAAAGGGCCCAGCATTCCTAACACGGCAGTGGCAAACTTCATATTTACTTTCAAAGAAGCTTGTCATGCCGTGCTGCGCCGGTGCTTTTTTCCCTTTGTAAAGCGCTGCTCTGCAGCAGCCGGAGACTCGGGAAAGCATTTTCTATTGAGAAGTCAGAGTCTTGTGATATGCATGCAGCCCTGACACTCTTCATGACACAGACAAGCATATAGCCCCCAACAGTCTCCAAGACATACACATATGCATGCACACATACACACGCACATGTATGTAGCACCCAACAGCCCACATAGCACGCACATACACAGACACGTGTGCATGTAGTCTCTGGCAATCTTCCTGGATCACAGAAAGACACAAGCACATGCACCTGCTGACATATGCGCCTATGCGTGCACCCAACAACACTTCCCATGACACACAAAGATGAAGCCCCCAAATGTCTGATCCTGTGAGTGAGAGAAACATGCTATTGAGTCACTCTAGAAGCATAGAAACATGATGATAGATAAAGACCATATGGCCTATCCAGTCTTCCCTTCCATACTAACTACTACAGTCCCTTTTTTCCTTTAGAGATCTTCTGTGTTTGTCTCAGGTTTTCTTGAATTCAGATACTGTCCTCATCTCTATTACCTCCACTGGGAGACTATTCCATGCATCTACCACTCTTTCCATATAGAAATATTTCTGCATATTACTCCTGAGTCTATCCCCTTTCACCTTCATCCTGTGCCCCTTGTTGCAGGGCTTTCCTTCAATTGAAAGAGCTCTCCTCCTATGCATTTATTTCATGAAGGTATTTAAATATCTCTATTATATCTCTCCTCTCCTGCCTTTCCTCCAAAGTGTACATATTGAGATCTTTAAGTCTGTCCCCATGTGCCTTATGACGAAGCTCACTGACCAATTTGGTGGCCACCCTCTGCACCGACTCCATCAGGTTTATATACTATTGAAGGTGTGGTCTCCAGAATTGCACATAATGCTTCAAATACATAGTAACATAGTATCTGATGGCAGATAAAGTCCAGCACGGTCCATCTAGTCTGCCCAGCAAGGTGGAAAGAGTAGGCATACCTGCTGCTCCATGCAGGTCTCCCTCCACATGCCTTTGTTTAGGGGTATACCTGCTGCTCCATGCAGGTCTCCCTCCACATGCCTTTGTTTAGGGGTATACCCACTGCTCCATGCAGGTGACCCGTATTTGTTGAGATATAAGAGATAGTTAAGTTTATTTTGATTTTATCCTGTTGCTATAAAGAACACTGTGTCTGTCCCATGCCATTTTGAATTCAGTCATTGTATTTGCCCCCACCACTTCCATCGGCAGGGCATTCCAAGCATCCACCACCCTTTCAGTGAAAAAGTATTTCTTGACGTTGCTGTTCAATTTCATGTTATGATCTCTAGTTTTACACCTTCCCCGTCTTTGAAAAAGGTTGGTTTGTTCATTAATACTCTTTAAGTATTTAAAGATCTGAATAATATCTCCCCTGTCCTTCCTCTCCTCTAGCGTATACATATTTAGATCGTTAAGTCTCTTCTCATATGTCTTCTGGTGCAGGCTCCAAATCATTTTGATTGCCTTTCTTTGAACAGTTTCCAGTCTTTTCATGTCCTTTGTGAGATAGGGTCTCCAAAACTGAACACAATATTCCAAATGAGGCCTCACCAGTGACTTGTACAGTGGCATCAGTACCTCCTCATTTCTGCTGGTAATTCATCTCTGTATGCAACCCAGCATCCTTATGGCTTTGGCCACTGCCTTGTCACCACCTTGAGATCCTCAAAATCAATCACTCCAAGGTCCTTCTCTTGGTCTGTGCGCACCAACTTCTCACCCCCTATTGCATACAATTTCCTTGGATTCCTGCATCCACAGTGCATGACACTGCACCTCTTCACATTAAATCTTAACTGCCAAGCATTAGACCATTTTTACAGTGTTTTTAGATCTTTCCTCATGTTATTCACTCCCTCAGAAATGTACACTCTGTTGCAAATTTTTGTGTCATCTGCAAAAAGGCAGACTTTTCCATTCAGTCCTTTAGCAATATCACTCACAAATAAATTGAACAGTACCAGTCTCAGGACTGATTCCTGGGGCACGCCACTAATCATCTTCCTTTCATCTGAGTGAGTTCCATTTACCACCACCTTCTGTCATCTGTCAGTCAACCAATTCCTGATTCAGTTTACCACCTTGAGACCCATCCTCAGGCTATTGATTTTATTGATAAGCCTCCTATGGGAAACAGTATCAAAGGCTTTGCTGAAATCTAGGTAGATCACATCCATGCCCTTGATCGGGTTCTCTGGTCACCCATTCAAAGAACTCAATCAGATTTGTTTGGCATGATCATCCTTTGGTAAAACCATGTTGCCTCGGATCATGCAACCTATTGGTTTCGAGAAAGTCTACTATTCTCTCTTTCCTGCCACCGAGGTAAGACTTACTAGCCTGTAGTTTGTTACTTCTTCCCTTTTGCCACTTTTGTGAAGAGGTAACACATCAGCCCTTCTTTACTCCTGTGGAACTTCTCCTGTCTCCAAGGATATATTAAAAACATCCTTTAACGGTGCTGCAAGAACCTCTCTGAGCTCTTTCAGTATCCTGGGATGTATCCCATCTGGTCCCATGGCCTTGTCCACTTTCAGTTTTGCAAGCTGTTCAAACACATCATTTTCTGTGAATGGTGTGGTATCTTCTCCATTCCCATTTGTATATTTTTCAATCACAGGTGGTTCTTTTCCAGGATTTTCTTTAGTAAAAACAGAACAGACACTATCACCTCCTTCTTCCTGCTGGCCATTCCTCTCCCTATGCATCTAAGCATCTTCAGACTTTTGCCATTGCCTTTTCTACCTGATTAGCCACCTTATAATTCGAAACAATAATCTCAGGTCTCGCTCTTCTTTTGTAGACAGAATTACTTCACCCTCTATATTGTACTGCTCCCTTGGATTTTGCAGCCCACATGCATGACTCTGCATTTTTTAGCATTAAATTTCAACTGACAAACTCGACCCTTCTTCAAGCTTTTCTGGATTCCTTCTCATGTTATCTACACCTTCCTGGGTGTCTACTCTATGGCAGATTTTGGTATCACCTGTAAAAAGGCAAGCCTTAATCAGCAGCCCTTCTGCAATATTACAAAAGTGTTAAAAAGGATCAGACCAAGGACAGATTCCTGCGGCACAGTCCTGGTAATATTCTTCTCCTCAGAATGAGCTCTATTTACCTGTACCCTTTGCTGCATCCCACTCAATCAATTTCTAACCCAGTCAGTCATTTTAGGGTCACGTTCCTAGGGCACTCAATTTATTTCTAAGTGGCTTGTGAGGAACCGTGTCAAAGGCTTGACTCTCTAAAGTGTGCACTTTTCAACTTGTTTCGGTTTTGTTGCAGGGCACCAAACAAACACTGTTAGGGTCGTATCTACTTTTATGCCATAACCAGGCAGCTGGCCATAGAGAATGGGAGCTTTGGGTGAAGCACATTGGTCGGTCAGAGTTGGACACAGGTGCATCACTGCCAGTCCACTACAAGGAGCATCATCACTGGGTCTCATAAGAACATAAGATATGCCATACTGGGTCATACCAAGGCTCCATCAAGCCCAGTATCCTTTTTCCAACAGCAGTCCATCCAGGTCACAAGTACCTGTCAGGCTCCCAAAAAGGTACACAGATTCCATTCTGCTTTTCCCAGGGGTAAGTATGGATTTCCCTGATCCATTTTAATAAGGGATTATGGACTTTTCCTCCAGAAACTTATCCAAACCTTTTTTAAATGTGGCTACACTAACAGATTTTACTACATCCTCTGGTAATGAATTCCAGAATTTGATTACGTATTGAGTGAAAAGATATTTTCTCCTTTTAGTCTTAAATGGGCTATATTGTAGCTTCTTTGTGTGTCCCCTAGTCTGTTTACTTTTTGAAGCAGTAAAAAACTGATAAACTCTTACCCATTCCACTCTATTCATTATTTTATAGACATCTACAGTTGTAGTCAGCATTACTGGCACCCTTGCAGTTTAACCCCTTAATGCCCAATAGCTCCTAAAAAAAGTGGCCAGTGAAATGGCTTTGGACTATTTATGCACACATATATGATACATAAAAGAAGCAAATGAAACAAGACCAATCAAAAATGAAATACTAGGAAATAGTAGAAACATACAAACATGATTATTGGCACCCTTATAAACAATTCAAATCTGTTAGAACAGAAGAACCACATTCCCATTACAGTAACATTAGATGCACTTGTGATGAATTGTCAGTACGCACATGACTTGAATCAACCAAAGAATGATGGCTCTAATGTTTAAAATGGCCACATTCACTCCTTGTTCTATTTTGACAATGGTGAAGACAAGAGAGGTGCCTGAGACCATCAGACAAGCCATTATCACCAGACATCAAACTTCAAAGGGATACAAGGCCATCTCCAAAGATCTTGGGATTCCTGTGTCTACAGTTCACAATGTATTAAGAAGTTTCATGCTCATGGAACTGTCAAGCACCTCCCAGGGTTTGGTGGGAAGAGGAAAATTAATCCAAAAAGCCTTGTAAGGTTAGTGCAAAGTGTTGTAAAAATAGCACATACAACATCCTAAGAGCTTAAGGCTGACCTGGAGCTATCTGGAGTGGTGGTTTCAACCCGCACCATATGCCGCCCACTAAACAAAGAAGGACTTCATGGGAGAACGCCAAAGAGGACCCTACTACTCAAAGACAGACATAAAAAGGCACGCCTGATCTTAGCTCAAACCCACTTTGAGAAACTACAATCCTTCTGAGGAAATATTCTGTGGATAGATGAAACCAAACTTGAGCTCTTTGGCAATGCAGACCAGCGATACATTTATAGGCGAAGAATGAAGCTTATAAGGGAACAAACACCCTTCCTACAATTAAATATGGTGGAGGTTCCATAATGTTCTGGGGCTGTTTTGCTGCCTCAGGAACTGAAGTCCTAGAACGTATTAAAGGAATCATGAAGTCAGAGGATTACCAAGATATGTTGGAGTGAAATGTGCTACCTAGTTTCAGAAAGCCAGGTCTGAGTCGAAGGTCATGGGCAGAACAATGACCCAAAATATACATCCAAAAGTACAAAAGAATGTTTAAAAAGGAAAAACTAGCCAGCAATGAGTCCTGATCTCAGTGCAATTGAGAACTTTGGAAAGAGTTGAAATCTGCCATTGGTAAAAGGAATCCTGGAAACATTCATGGCCTGGAAGAAATCACAGTTGACGAGTGGGAGAAACTACCAGCAGACAGATGTATGAAACTTATAGATGGCTACAAGAAACATTTGGAGGCTGTCATCCCTGCCAGGTGTTTTGCAACCAAATATTAATGAAAGGAGCTATTAATCCTCCTATTCAGGTAATATTTTGGGGGTTTTTTTGTTGGATACCTTTGAACATACTATTAAAATATTACGATGACATACAGTTGGAATATTTCCAATTATTTCTCAAGAGGTTTTACATAACATACCTAAAATGCAAGAGTGCCAATAATGTTGGCCATAACTGTATTATATCTCACCTCAGCCACTTTTGCCAGCTTGGCTGCAGTGCGAGCAAAATCTCTGTATGTTTCACAATTATAACAGCTCCAACAGTCAGCAGCGAAGCAGCACTCTCAAAGAAATCTCAAAAGTCCAGGCAAGCGGTGGTTCTCACATTGATGCTGCCATTGTCGACTGTCAGGACTGCCAACATCTGCTCCGGGATTGAGTCCTGCTTCTTAATGCTCCCCATGGCTTCCATGCTGCTTATACCCAGGGATAGCAGTGGCTTTCCCCCGGTCTGTCTTAATAACAGTCTATTGACTTTTTCTCCAGGAACTTGTCCAAACCTTTTTCAACCAAGCTGCACTATTTGCTTTAATCACCTCCTTCTTACTTGTCAGATTTACAAAAGAGCTGTCCAATGTACATGCAGAGACAGAGCAGTGGTAGTATCTGTGGCAACAATAGCAGGCAGGAGAAGGGGCATGAAAAGCTAAGTTCCAACCTTTGTACATCTTTTTTGATTAAATAAATAAACACCGATTATGTTTGCTTGGATCACATTAACCATTTACTATCACAGCCTGTTCATATGATGTTAAACATTTAGGGGGTTATTCTGAGACACGAATAGTGGGAATGGACATCCCAATGTTCGCCCATCCCCACTATTTGTGTTGGCGGCAGCCCCCGACTAATGTCCCTGCCGGTTGTGCGGGGAAGTTAGTCGGGGGCAGGGAAGAGGCGGCCCGGAGGCAGAGAGTGGGCGGGAAGTGTTGCTGGCCCTGGACGTACAGGGCCGATTCTACTGTCGGCCCTGTATGTTCAGGGCCGGTGAAATGGCTGGGGAAGTTATTCCGCCTTCGAAGTGAAATAACTTCCCTGGATGTTGTTTTTTTTAAAGTCGGGAGGCTGGATCAGGGGTCGGGCTGTGGGGAAAAATCCTTAATTGCTGGTGGCCGGCATCGCGGCATTTAAATGGAGCTGTGGTGCCATGGTAACAGGATGCCATGGCGCCATGGCTCCATTTAAATTCTTGACTGAGCTATCCGGGCAGTGCCTGTACGTGTAGGCTGGGACTGAATCTCAGTCCCAGCCTGCATGTACAGGCCTGTTTTTGATTCTGATCCCGTGGGGCTAGATGTGCCCCGCAGGATCAGAATCGTGATCCCCTTTGTACATCTGGCTCAGACTGGACATAGAAAGGGGATGTAAGTGCTGGTCAGAATCGGGCCCTTACTCTTCAATTCTTATTTTTATTTGAACCATGCATTTGCCCCTTCATTGCAATTTTCTTGTTACAATATTTGATTTGAAGGAGAAATACTAGCATCACGTGAACAGAGTTCACAAAGGATTTGTAGTGAGGGAGGGGGGCACCAATCAGTAAATTGCAGGGAGGCACCAGAGACCCTAGCACTGGCCCTGTCTGCACCCATTGTTGGGAGAGGGGTTTCTTAAGATGCAAAATATATGTTCAAAAATAAAAAGTGAGAACCAAAGTACAATTTATAACATCAAAATATAATTAGTTATCATAATTTTATTTTGGTGTTATAAACTGTATTGTGGTCCTCGCTTTAAATTTTTGCTCCTTCGTGTGTGATGACTTTGCATTTCTTTTTGTTTCTTGCAGAATATATATTTACATTTAATACTGTGCTGGCCCAGCATGCAGTGTCAGGAGTCAGTATGGTTTATATTAGATTCCCGGGCTACATAATTAAATCGTTACAATTTTAGCTCTATATAAACAACATTGCAAAGTTATTTTTTAAAAAATAAATAGCCTGGGAATATGTTGCTTTCTTTTTTTCTTGGGGAAACCACCTGACAAGCTCTGAGGAGGCCCCTCTATTTTGGTGCAGAGGGAGAGGCACCAGCTCATCTCTTGCCTCAGGCGGCAGATTGCCTTGAACTGTCCCTGGTTGTGGGAGTCCTTTGCCATTATAGGACTGGGGCTTCCTGAGCCCAAATGGCTCAGAGCTGTTGAGGAGTAGCAAAAAGACCTGCCTCTGCATGGCTGGTTAGGCTTAGAGAAAGGAGAGGAGATCCCTTAGGCTGGCTCTCTTCCCTTCAATCTCTTCAAAACTCAGTTGCCTTCCGCCAGTGTCGCTATGCTCATGTAATCCCTCTTCTCAAGTCACTTCACTGGCTCCCTATCCCTTTCCACATGCAGTTCAAACTTCTCCTACTGACCTACAAGTACATTCATTTCACAGCTCCTCACTACCTTTCCTCTCTGATCTTACTCTGCACCCCTTCTTGGGAGCTCCGCTCCTGCGGCAGATCCCTTTTATCTGTGTCCTTCTCTGCCACTGCCAAATCCAGACTTCGTCCATTCCACCTTGCTGCTCCATATGCCTGGAACAAACTACCTGAGTCTGTGTGTCAGGCTCCTTCTCTAGTCCTATTCAAATCCAGGCTAAAAACCCACCTCTTTGAAGCCGCTTTTGGATCCTGATGTTCCTCACTCTCTTGTCCACTACTTATATGTATCTTACCATACTCTAGTCCCCAGTTTCACTGTGTCTTTTGCCTTGATTAGATTGTAAGTTCTGATGAGCAGGGACTGTCTTACACCTATATGGACTGCGCTGCATATTCGTTGTAGCGCTATACAAATGATTAGTAGTACTAGTGGCTTGGTCTGACAAAGAGGAGGAGATTGGAGAGGAGTATAAAATCAAGAAGGTTATGCAAGCAGGGCAGCAGCTGGGAGCACCATGTGAAAAGCAGCAGAAGTTTAAAAGGCACTCAGGCAAGTGTTCCTGAGGGAGTCCAGCTGCAGGAGTGGGTTTGTACACCTCATGAGGTCAGTGGGACTTGGAAAATCCTGGGACGTCCAGACTGTATTGTGAGGAGTCAAACTCCAGTCTATCATAAGTACTCAGTAAAAGTGATTTTATGAGTATTTTGGCAATGTTTTGCCAGTGATGAGTTTTGGGGATTTTTGTATGGCTTGTGTCTTTGGTGAGATGATGCACTTTTCTGGTTTTTTTTGTACTTTTCACAAAGGTGTTGTTTTTGAAAGTAGTTTTGGATTTTTATAGAGAGTCCAGGGCACGATATCCTTTTGTATTTATCATGACTACTAAAGATATTTTGATATTTTAAGTCTTTATCTTTATCTTTATTTATCGCTTGATATACCACCCAAGCATATGCGTCAGGGTGGTGTACAATATGAACAATATAAGTAGGAAAAGGAAAAGGAAAAGAACGCCATTAATTCAGACAGGACAGGAAGAAGCAGCGAAGGACAGATGAGCGAGAAAGAGAGAGGTCCAGAAGATACTGGTGGAGAAAATGGTTCTAAGAGTCTGGGAGGTCAAAGGCCTGCTGAAAAAGATGGGTTTTGAGTAAGCGTTTGAAACGTTGGAAGGACAATTCAGTGCGGAGTGTGGATGGGAGCGAGTTCCAAAGGGCCGGGGCCAGGAAGAAAAAAGCGGAGTGACATGTAGTTTCCAGGTGAGCTGCGGATGGGGCAGGGAGGTAGAGGCGGTAGAGGCGGTAGCCATGTGCTGAGCGAAGTGGACAGGGAGAAGGTTGTAGACGGATGGAATCAGCTAGGTATTGAGGGGAGTCCGTGTGCAATGCTTTATGAGTAAGTATGAGGAGCTTGTAATGAAAGCGGAAATTGAGTGGGAGCCAGTGTAATTGAAGGAGCAAGGGAGTGACATGATCGCGAGGGGAGGAGTAGGTGAGTAGACGTGCAGCCGTATTTTGAACCAGTTGGAGACATTGAAGCTGATATTGAGGAAGGCCTGCTAAAACTGTATTGCAGTAGTCCAGCCTTGAGAGAACTAGGGAGACAACTAAGGAGGTGAGAGAGGAGGAAGGGAGGAAAGGGCGGACAGCTCGGATTTGTCGCAGAAAAAAGAAGGACCGACGGATGAGTGAAGAAATGTGGTGATGAAACGAGAGAGAGGAATCAAGAGTGACTCCAAGGTAACGGAGGGAAGAGACTAAGGGAATAGGAGTAGAGAGAAAGAGAGGAGAGCAGGAAGGTGGTGATGTGTTAAAGGAAAGCCAAAGTGAGGCAGATTTGGAGGGATTCACGTGGAGAAAGTTATCACTGATCCATGAAGCGACACGGGTGAGAGAAAGATTGAGGGCAGAGAGGTCTGGTGAGAGGGAACTGGTGTGGTGAACAAGAAGAATGTCATCAGCATAGAAGTAACCAGAAATCCCTGACTGTTGCACAACAAGTGCTAACGGGGCGAGAAAAACGTTAAAAAGAAGAGGAGTGAGAACTGAACCCTAGGGAACCCCGCACAGAAGGGGTAGGGGAGAGGAAGTAGTTGAACTGGTTTTTACTGAAAAAATGCGGGAGGAGAGAAAAGACTGAAACCAGGCAAGGACAGCTTGTTGTATGGTCTTTTGTTGTACTGTAAACCGCGCTGATCCCAAATAGTGCGGTATATAAGAGCTTGTAATAAATAAAAAATAAATAAAGCACAGACCCACAGATCCCAAGGTCAGCCAGCCGAGTTAGGAGGGAACTACGATGTCAAAGGTAGAGGAGAGATCTAAAGTCACCACAAGGGAGAGATCACCTCGATCGTGGGCTTGATGGACTTCACTTAGAAGGGAGGTAAGAATAGTTTCAGTGCTGTGACCCGTACGAAACCCAGATTGACGTGGGTGGAGAGAGAGAGTAGAATCCAGATGTGCGGAGAGCTGAGCAAATACCAGTTTTTCCAGAGATTTAGACAGGAAGGGAAGATTTGATACAGGACGCCAGCTTGCTGGGGCGGAAGGATCCAGAGAAGGTTTTTTTAGGAGCGGACGGATAAGGGCATGTTTCCAGGCTGTGGAGAAGATACCAGAGGAAAGGCTGTTATTAAAAATATGAAGTACGTAGGGAAGCAGTGCAAGAGAGGTGTCTGACAACCAAGAGGAAGGTATGGGGTCAAGAGGAAAGTGAGAGTTAATCCTGTTATTTTCCAGAGAGACAAGTGGAGGAGTCCAGAGAACAGCAAAACTGGCCAAAACTAGGAGAAAAGAGCCATTCCGTGAACCAAAGTAAAGAGTAAGGAGGTATTAACAGTAGATTGTATAGAAGTCTGCCGGTGCTTAACCTGCAATACTTATGTTTTTTTTCTGCCACTTTGTTTGAATTATGCCATTGATTTTGCTGAAACTTTCCTTTTCTTAGGAACATTTTTACTAAGTTCTGCTCTGGCAGCACAGATGTAGGATGTGTTACCAGAGTAGAGCAGGTACATCTGTCCCGCTGTACTTACCGCACTTCAATATAGTAAAATGGCTGCGGCTGCAATGACTGTCACTCAATGAGGTGTGTGATGGAGCTGAAGCCATTGAATCGATGGATGTAGAAAAAAACTCTCTTTCTTATGAAGCAACTGAGTTACAGAGGGTGCAATTACCTAGAAGTGCAGCTAGAGGGAGCAGGCACGAGGCTGCAGAAGTTAAGCTGACACACCCAGGTTGTAGCAATGCAGTACCTAATCAAAGGCACCTGGGTAGAAAGCCAGGAAACTCAGTTGGAGAAGCTTGGATACATGGAAAAGCAGAGCTAGGTTCCAGGGAGAACAAGCCCAGCATAGAAAGCTCTAGAAGCCAGTCTTCAAGGAAGACGGTGACAAAGGGAGAGTCTCTGGTGGAGAGAACATCAGCAGCAAATGCTACAGAGATCCAAGGTACAGCGCTACTTTATTTATTAAATGGATGCCAGGTCCTAGGAAGGCTGATAACCTAAAAAGCCATTCTGAGAAGAAACAAAGCTGGAGGAAGTTTTGCAACCCTGTACAGAGAGGTAGAGGGAAAAGCTCTAATAGTTATTTGCTAAACCCAGGCCAGCAAGGCTGGAAAGTGGGGGAAAGAAATACTGAACTGCAACTTGTGTTAACCAGGGAAAGCTCAGGATTAGAAGACACCCCGAGTGAGCTAGAACCCATGCAAATTGAGTTTGCAGAACCAGAACCGTTGATGCTTGAACCAATGGATTGTTCTCTGTGTATTACTGAGAGCCTGGAATCTCTTACCGAGATATAACAGCAGCATATGTTTTAAAGTACCTTTTGCTTCTGTTAAAACTGAAGGAAGAAGTTTTGTCTTGTTTTTCTTGCTGTTTGAGAAACTTGCTTGGATACAGAGAACTGTGAAGCATTTATAACAGTTGCTGACCTTTTGTAAATATTCTTGGCACTAAACCTGAAGTAAGGTAAATTCTACTTTGTTTCCTGAAGAAACCTTTGTGTAACAAGGGAATAAAAACCTTTTTGTTTCACCCTGCTCAAGGCACACATCTATTTTCTTGGTGAAGAGGGACTACAAGGACCAGAATGCACTAGGTCTAAAAATTTTTCTTTCTTCAACAAAATTAAAATGTCCACCCTGA
Source organism: Ichthyophis bannanicus (assembly GCA_033557465.1). Taxonomy (NCBI): domain Eukaryota; kingdom Metazoa; phylum Chordata; class Amphibia; order Gymnophiona; family Ichthyophiidae; genus Ichthyophis; species Ichthyophis bannanicus. The sequence continues at coordinate 542,052,462 of CM066031.1, read as the reverse complement.
CCCTTTGGCACACTGCCACTAGGAGGGGGTGTGACAGGTGGCATTAGTTGCACCCATGCTACTTGGTGCTAAGTGCAGGTAACATGGGCTCAAGCACCCATATTAGCTGTGCTGCCATGGGAACTGTGCCATCCTGCTGAGTTGCTGCCTCGACACGTGCTACCAAGGTAGTGGCAGGCTTTGGGCATGCAGTCTCATGCTACTTTTTATTGCAGCACCCAAACCGCATGCTAGACATGCCCCTTACTGGTAGGAAAACATCCTGGTTTTTGGAGACATGCCTAATAAAGGCACTTTTAAGAAAATATCCACCAGACTAGACTTTATTTTTAAGTTATGGAACAGTACCAATTTGGTTTTCTTTTCCAAGTGTTATCAGACAATCAGGGCCTTGGGTATATTTGCCCCTTTGCCCACCAGAACCTCTTTCAGTTACTTTTACTAATTTTTCGTGTACCCTCTATGGAGTGATAAGCTAATTTACAACCCCAAGTAGTTTGGGGGTTACAAAATTTTCTCACAGATTTTTTTCCAAGTAACAAGAAAGCAATAAAAGAAAAGCATCTTTTTGTGCGCCCATTTAACTGACACCCTGAAGCCCATTAATGGATCCCAGCTTAAGAATGCCTGGTCCATTTAGATGTATGGAAATCCACTGCTTACCTCAGGAATAAGCAGCATGGAATTGGTCTACCTTTTGGGAACCTAACAGGCAGAAAATGGAGTGACCAGACCCCCACGATCCTACAAAGGCATTGCTAGGTCCTTTTCCTCCCTGCACACCTATGCTCAGCCCTCTGTTGCCTCTCTGCACTGGAAAGAACAACTTTATTATCAGCCTTTGCTCTTAGCTCCTGGCTTGGGTCAGACATTTTACTGCTTGCGTGTGAGTTCTGAGCTTGTCTGTCTGTCTATATTTATTTAGTTATCATTGCTAATGTGTTTTTATCTTATCTGTGTGTGTTTTTGTAATATTGTTCAGCTCTCTGCTATCTTCTGCTAACTGTCTCTTGCTCCTCCTCTGGTCTGACCTAGTATGACATCTCTTATATTCTGTTCTAAAGCTCTGCTGGAATCTCTGGCGATGTCTTTTTATTGGATTTGCTTAATGACATTTGTGATTAATTTTGTAAGAATATCTCCCCTCACCAGGTCGGATTAAAACCGTGCTATTGTTTCTAAAATGAATTGAGACTCCTACAGGAAAGGGCAGATAATCTTTTGAGCTCTAATCTTTACTAGACAAGATTCCACAAACTATGAACCAAATATCATTACAGCCTCGGGTAGAGAATTCAACAGTTCTTTGCAGGCTCAAAAATCGAAGCAGAAAAGACACACCCCGGGGGTTGTCTCCACTTTCCTAAAAAGTATAAAGCGTGTGTTTTTATATTCACTGCCTTGTTAAAAATCCCCAGGTTCTCTCTTTCTCCTTTAGTTGCTCTATGCACCTACACTATTAAAAACAAAACTGTACTCGCCATGAACTGTGCATTATTTCACAATTACACACAACATAGATTAATGTTTTGCAAAGATGCATAATTTAAAGCAGAATGAACTGGCATTACAATTAATGATTCATAAATGTTCTTTTCTATAACTCTCTTGAACTCCTGGGTGGCAGCATGTATGGGACACGAGTAATGATTTAACTGATATGAAAAGAGATTATTGTTCAGATTTGTGAAATATATTTTCCTTTGGTATTTTACAAGAATACATCCAGTTACACAGGAGTTATGAGGAATTACAATTTAATAATTAAACATAAGGTAAAGCAAAATCTGATAAGTATATGTGAAGCTGCTTAGCGTCCCGGTGTTCTGGAGGTAGATTGGAGGTGGGGATAATGGCAAGTGGCAATAATCAGCTGCTAGCTGGTTATCCCAAAGCAGCAAAGGTTAGTCACCTGAAAGGCTCACCTATCTTTTGCAGCTGAAGCTAACCGGGCAGTGGCTGAATTATCGCCACTGCCCAGTTAGCTTTGGCACTATCCGGCCAACCCGGATATTCATTGCCAGTGACCAGATATGGCCCCAACATTGAAGATCCGAGTGAAAAGTTCAGCGACAATGACTAGCCGCTGTACAAACACTAGCCACCGCTGCTGAATATCCCCTCCCCCAATAATTTTAATCAGTTTGGGGATTTTGTTTTTGGCTTCTGCTTGATAGATATTTAGAGGTACCTCTACCGAACCCAGAGAGACTATGTCTAGTATTCTGAGATTTATACCTTATGAGCCCGAACCAGGAAGGGGCACGTCTGAGCCATCCAGATGTCCCAGCACAGGATGGTCTCCTTTGTACCCGATTCTGCACCGCGGGAACTAGATGCTCCCATGGAATGCAGGATCGGGCAACAGGACAGCCCGGCGTGCCCCTGCAGCAGCCATGGGGACATCCTGGAGGCAGCAAGTCCAGGCACTCCTGCTCCTGCTGGTGTGTCAATGGCCCGGCGCCCCCCCCGAGACCGGTTTTTCCATTGCTCGACCCTCGGCAGGTCTGCCGGGGCCGGGTTCAGGCAGTACTGTCAGTGGCTCCATTGTGTTGGGGGGATCTGAGGTGGAATAAGCTGTGTGCCCCTGGTGCTCTCCGGACATACAGGGCCGTGACCTGAATCGACCCTGTACGTTTGGGTGCCTGTCCTGCCCGCACTCTGGCCCTTTGCCTATCCTGCTGTCCCCACACAGCAGCTCTGTGCGTGCGGGGAGAAGGGCTGCCAGAATTCGGGCAGGAGGGCTAGCGGGGCTGCACGTTCCACCGGGATGTACAACCCCACTAGTCACCTTACAGAATCAGGCCCTGTATCTCCAATATAGCTTAGTTTTTGTGTTTTCTCTCTTTGTGTCTGCTTAGTTAACTTTTGAGATGTTGAAGCAATCCCTTGGTCTGACCATGTTCCCCTGCATGTTGTCTTCTTATTTATTTATTCAACAATTTTTCTATACCGCCTTATCATATAATCAAGGTGGTTTACATTGAAACTTTAACTGTTACAGAGAACTTGCATATAAAAACAATAAAACTCAAACAATAGCAACAATTTTCCTTAGGGAACAAAAAAGGGGGATGAATGGGTAGTGCTAAAAGTACAACTTTTGGCTTGTGACATATAAACAGTTGATCATGAGGTATGGGAATGAGACGAGTTGCTAACTGGGATGTTGGGAATGTTCATTGAAGTTTTCAATGAAGAGGAGGGTCTTGAGTTGTTTCCGGAATTCCTTTAAGTCTGTGGTTGACCTTAACCTTTTCAGGAGAGAGTTCCAAATAGTGGGAGCAGCAAGTGAAAGAGCCCTCTTAGTGGTGGATTTTTTGGCCTTTGTAAATAAGCTGGGGGTTGGTATGGTGTTTATGGTGCTGCTTCTCTCAGGTCTGTTACTGGGTTTGGTAAAATTCCTGCTGAAATGTTATTTTTGATTTTAAAGATGGTAAGAGCGGATTTGTATTTAATGCGTGAGGTAATTAGTAAGCAGTGAAGTTTGTACAGGAGGGGAGTGATATGGTCATATTGTGATGCTCCAATGATGGTAAGGGCGGCAGTTTTTTGGGCTAATTGAAGGGGTCGGATGGTTTGTTTGGGTAATCCTTGGAAAAGGGCATTACAGTAGTCTAAAGCTGGTGTTATGTTGGCTTGACATACTTTGTGGAAATGTTCTTGACTGAGGAGATGTTTTAATCTTCGAATCATTGCAAGTTTGTAGAAGGCGGTCTTGGAGGTCTTATTGATGTGCGCTTGTAGCGTGAGATACTTATCAAGGATGACCCCGAGGTATTGAACTTCGTTTCTTATTGTAATTGGCGTATTGGCAATATTAATTGAAGTCTGTGTGTGTGTGTGGGGTGGGGGGGGGGGGTTGAATACAGTTTCCCATGTGATGATGATTGCTTCAGTTTTTTTATGTTGATATTGAGGTTGTTGTTCGTAAGCCAGGTTATCATTTCTTGGAGATAAGTTGATATTGTGATGAAGTCAGGGGTGTCCAAATGGATTGGGGTATAGGCCATAATATCATCTGCATATATGGTGTATTGAGTCTACATACATTCTGAGATCATTTATTGCCATATAGTTTTAATCGATTTTGCAAGCTGCAAAGGGGATTGAGTCAACCTTTTTATTTCTCTGACAAAGATCATCAGTTCCATTATCAGGTGGGAGGCAAGTACAATCTGTGTTGGTTCAAGGGTATTGGGCCCCTAGGTGAACCTTTTGTCTTGTGTGCCCCCCTGAAATTTTGACTATTGAACTCAACAATCATGATCATCCCAACACTATCCCTCCCACAACAATCCTGTAAAAATGCATTATTGGACAACATACTTTTCAATGTGAAACTTTGCTTTGTATGTGTACGTGTGTCCACTCTCTCTGCAGGTAAAACGATGTGCTAATGGCTCTTTGAGTTTGTGTAGCTGTTGAGATCTATTGTTTTGCTTTGATCGCAGCAGCTCTTTGCTGCCCCTCAAAAGTTTCTGCTCTAGGCAACCACCTAGTCTTGTTTGATGGTTGGGCCGACCATGGGTAGATGCTAAAATCACCTAGTGGTCTGCATTTTTACAGGATTATATAGACAAAGGGGAGCAGGGACCCAGAGAAGTGCATCTTGCTATTAAGATGCCATCACATGATCTCTCTCTTTAACATTCTTTTCTATGTCCTCCATTGGTGTATCTCCTTCTATATGTAGAGTAACTTGTGAACTGTCTTCACACCCTTGTAAATCTTTCACATTCTGCCACCTAAAAAATACAATTCAAAATGACTAAACTAGAAATTTGTTTCACTGATTTACACAACACACTCTACCCCAAAAGGCTAGATAGCAAAAGTTTTCACATCCCTTGACTCCATGCAAGCCCCTGTTTGCAGCAATAATAGCCACGAGGCATCTAGGATAAGCTTCTATTAATTTCACAGAGTGGGATGGTGCATTCATCTTGGCAGAAGTCCCTTCAGGTTGGCTAGGGGTCATCTGCAGGCTGCAGCCTTCAAGTCTTGCCCCCGATTTTCTGTGGGATTCAGAATAGGCTTTGATTTGGCCACTTGGGCACATTCACTTTTTTCTTGCTGAACCACTTCTTGTTGCGTTTGCTTTGTAGCGAGGAATACTGTAGGTCTAAGGCAGACTGTGATAAGGTTTCCTCCAGGATCTGCCTGTACTTTGTGCCATCTATCTATCTTTCCTTCAGTTTTCACAGGCCTCCTTGCTGCAAAGCATCACTACAACATAGTGTAATGCTGCCGCCAGCATGCTTTACTGTAGGGACAGGGCGATCTGCTGCGTTTCTTTTATGCCACACACAGAGGGTACTTCTATAAGGGTTGCCTAGTTTAATGAGTAAAATATGTGTGTACTTTATGGAATAGGGGCATTCAGACCCTCCTTAACCCAGTCAGGGCAGGTGCAAATGCCTGCACCTCGATTATTCAGAAACATAGGTCAGTTATAACATTTTACAACTTACGTGCATAAATTTAGATTTCATCCAAGCTCTGCTCCTGCGCACATACAAACTGATAGGCCTTATGTGCATGCTTACAAAATGACAACCACCCAAAGCACACGCTTAAGCCCCCATTCATGTGCATAGAATAGAATACTAGAGGGAAACTTTCCACACGCCCCTAATAGAATCAGCCCCACACTGTTTAGCATTGAGATTATAAAGTTTCACTTTGGTTTCATCAGACTACTACTACTACTACTGCTGAACATTTGTATAGTTCTACAAGGCGTACGCAGCATTGCACAGACACATGTAAAAGAGGGCCCCTGCTCATTGGAGCTTACAGTCTAGTCAAGACAGACACCACAGTAGCTGTAAACATGGGATACAGCTAGGGGGAATGATAAGGAAACAGAAAGGAGATCAGGTGAGTCAAGATCTGAAAGTGGTAGCGAAGAGGTGAGTTTTCAGCCTGGATTTGAAAAGGGTCAGAGAAGGCGCCTGACGTACAGACTCAGGTAGTTTGTTCCAGGCATAAGGAGCAGCAAGGTGAAAGGAGCAAAGTCTGGAGTTGGCAATAGAAGAGAAGGTCACAGATAGGATCAATTTGCCAGAAGAGCGGAGTTTCCGGGGAGGGGTGTAGGGTGAGATAAGAGGAAAGGTAGTGAGGAGCTGCAGAGTGAATGCACTTATAGGTCAGCAGGAGAAGTTTAAACTGGATGTGGAAATGGATAGGAAGCCAATGAAGAGACTTGAGAAGAGGGGTAATATGGGCATGATGAGGCTGGCGGAAGATTAGCCGTACAGCAGTGTTGAACAGATTGAAGGGGAGAGAGATGGCTCAGAGGGAGAACAGCAAGGAGAAGGCCACAAAACCTCCCACATGGATGCTAATATTATGTGGCACATCATATGATGTTTCTTCAATATCACTTCCCTCTTCCATTCAGGCCATTATGTTGTGTAATCTTGAAATTGTTCAGCAATCTTAGGCCTCACAGTGACTTTCCTCAGCAGTTTCCTGAAGTCACAGCTACTGACTTTGGAAGGACGGCCTGATTGATGCTGTGTCTTGGTGATGCCAAATTCTTTCCACTTTAAAATAATGGTTTTGACAGTACCCCGGGGATATTCAAACACAGTTAAATTTCCTTATAGCCTTACCCCAATATGTAGCTTTCAATAACTTTATCACAGAATTTTTTGAGTAGCTCCATGTTCAGCATGTGCAGATCCTTTTGTCAAATTCACTGGTAGGGCGACCCTGCTGAAGAAATTGCAAACCATATGGACTATAGCTGCCAGGAGGAGGAAATGTGGTCACATGATGCATTTGTTTTATAAAGAACATTGCTTTCCCATTGTTTTTAGAGTTCAATTTAAAGATTCTATTGTTGACACATTGAGCATTTTATGTATGTTTATCATATTATCTTGCCTCCTTGTTGGTAATACATTAAGTTTACCTGATTTTTTGCAGGCAAATCTGGGATACTTATCAGAAGTGTGTGTGGGGAAGAGGAAGGGACACCTTAGTTCCAGGTTTGAGCAACAAGGCATGGCATGGAAGAGAGAAGAGTCGTCATTACACTGTCCAGGGCTGGCGCTAGGGTATCTGGCGCCCCTCCTGCAACCTATAGATCAGCGTCCTCCCCTTCATTATTATTAATGCTGGCTATGCCCTACCCTCCTTTTTCCCAAAACTCCTTTGTGAACTCTTCATGTGATGCTAATATTTCTCTTTCATATCCAATATTGTAAGAAAATTGCAGTGAAGGGGCAAATGCATAGCCAGAATAAAAATAACTACTAAGTAGTTATAGTCCAGGTGCATACTAAATTTTTGATATGATCAAAAGAAAAACAATCAGCTGTGTGGACAGCTCAGAAATATTTTACTCATTGAAAAAATATGCAGGAGAAAGATTTTGTAAGAATGTAAGAATCAAAAACATGATAACCATGCAGTCAATGTACATCTGGAAACTATAAGCAATTCACTGTTAATATAGTAAACTGGACCAGGAAACCCAAACATTAGCGTCCATAAACTATGTTAAAGCAATCTGATTACTATTCATGGTGTTATGCTTTGATAAGACAAACAGCCTTCCACAAACTCCCAAGTCTGAAAGTCACATTGTTAAACACCCAAACAATATTGCAAAAGACTATCATTTAGGGCTGCTCTAACACTGCATCATTGAAAGACATCCTGGAGCTCTAATGGGGTCGCAAAATTGGTTACCCTTGCCTCCCCAATAAATCCATGCTTTTCCCTTGTTCACAGGATGTGTTTTTATTTCTTGATCATGCATGTGTTATTTTGTTTTTTTCTCACTCTAGCTTCACTTCCTGTTGGCAATAGGTAGTGAAGCTGGAGTGATAGAAAAACAAGAATTGCAGGGCCACTTTCCGGCCAGACTAGGGAGTAAGTTCCATGCTTTTATCTATTAATCTTAGGTTTTCAGGAAGTCTTTCCCAAAATTATACTTTCCTTTATAATGAGGCGAGAGAAAGAACTCTCACATGCAGGCATCTGTATTGTCGGCAGAAACTAACACAATGGTTCAGTGCAAGTACCTGTTTTGCTATGTTTAAATATGGTAACTGCAGGGAGATGTGTGACTGAGGCCAGGTGTTCTATTAACATGGAGTTTATACTTACTAATTTGACTTATTCAGCTTTTCAAATAGGTGTATGGATGTTCTAGGGCCTGCTGCAGTATTTATAGTGCTGTTTTTTTCTGGGTAGGCTCCTTGTGTGAATTTTGGAAGTTGATGCTGGTATGATATGGTAAATTTGCTCTGTAGATCCTCGGTAACAGTTGTAGGGTTTTGTATTAGTTCACAATATGCCTGGTACTGGAGAATGTTTATGTTGTTGTTAGTGAGATGACCAAAATCAGATTTTTTTTAATATATAGATTGAGTTCTGTGGGTGAATGTCCTACTTCTGCTCTGCACTCATTGTCAAGGGAGAGGTTTCTGTGGATGTAGAATACAGTATATGTTCAAAAAGAAAAAGCAAGATCATAACACAGTTTATAAAACAAAATAAAATGAGTTATAATTTAATGTTATAAACTGTGCTGTGTTCCTCACTTTTTCTTTTGGTTCCTTGGTAAGCAAACATACAGCTGAAGCATACAGCAATAAGACCACTACTGAAAAACAGTAAACTTGACCCAGCAAAGATGGATTCCTACAGGCCAATATCAAGCATCCCGCTGCTAGCTAAGATCATCGAGAAGGTGGTACATCAGCAACTTGACCAACACATTGAGATCAATGCACCCCTCGACCCTTGTCAACATGGCTTCCGCAGTTCACACGGAGTGGAAACATTGCTAACCACATTATTCAACACCCTTACCATCGGGATCGACAATGTCAAACAAGGATTCGCCCTGATCTTCCTTGACATTGCCGCGGCATTCGACACCGTATGTCACGAAATACTCCTCTCCCGTCTTAGTGAGAAGGGCGTCCAGGGCTACGCTTTATCATGGTGCACCTCGTACCTAACCGACAGATGGCAACAAGTGCGTTCCGGCCTCACAACATCCTCTTCTTTCCTCCAAGAAAAAGGAGTCCTGCAAGGATCTTCATTGTCAGCACTCCTATTTAACATCTACATGCAGCCCTTATGCAACCTTGTCCGCTCATTCAACATTAACTGCTTGATCTACGCAGATGATGTTCTTCTATATATGCCGTTCCTACTAAACAAACCAGACTTATCACCCCTGACCGCCTGTTTTGATGCGGTTACTGATTGGCTACTCTCACAGAAACTAAGAATAAATTTTAAGAAAACAGAAGTTCTCTTCCTTACAAGAAACACAACATTCATACCACCAAGCTCCCTGAAGGTCAGGGATGCGGAGCTCCTAAGCAAGCACACAATCCGGTACCTTGGAGTCACGATCGACCAACATCTTAACATGAAGGCCCAGATAAACAATATGATCAAGGCAATATACAACAAAATCAAGACACTCCGCCACCTGAGACAACTACTATGAAGATTATCGGACAGTTTATCAGGCGCTAATAATCCCACACTTCGACTACGCGAACGCCATACTACACGGCCTTCCTAAAAACTCCTTAAACCCGCTTCAACTAGCAATGAACGCGGCCGCCAGAGTGCTGATCAGGATATCAAGGAGGGAACACATAACCCCAATCCTAAAAAACCTGCACTGGCTCCCAGTTCAATCCAGGATCACCTTCAAAGTCCTGACACTGACTCACAAAGCCATTAATAAAAACTCTTCCACGTCACTCACAGATCTCATCCATACTACATCCCTAAACAGAGTCAGGAGATCAGCATCAGTCAATACATTGAACATCCCAAAGGAAATCATAAAATGCTCGCAATCAGCCAAAAACAGAGCATTCGCCTTTTATGCACCGACTTGCTGGAACGCCCTACCCCCTACTATCCGGGCCATAAGTGACCTTGCCCAATTTAGGAAGGCACTTAAACATCACCTGTTCCTACAATACTACGCACACCCAGGTCACCACACACCCCCTGCCACACCTATGAGCCCATGTAGCCCACCAAACTCCAACCCTCCTGCTAGTAGCACTTCAATCATCACATTGACATCATGATCACTACAGATCCAATTTATATATAGCTGAATGATCCAGGTACATATGTTGATAGTTTATTATTGATCCATGTACATATGTTGATAGTTTATTCTGCACATAGTTACCTCGTTCGTATGTCTCCTGTACATAACCCCCTGTTATAATGTAAATGCAGTTCAATCCCCTGCTCTGCATAATTTCATTTCATGTAAACCGCACTGATGTAAAGAGCGCGGTATATAAGAAAGTTAAATAAATAAATAAATACATAAATCTTGCATTTCCTTTGTTTTTTTGCAGAATATATATTTACATTAAAACATCATGCTGGTCCAATACACAATTTTAGAAGTTATGTTGTGGTTACCAAGTCCCTCTTGACGTTTATTTTGGAGTGGGAGGTGTTTTTGTTCAGATCACACAGCCCCTCTTGTTTTTCTGAAAGTCGAAAGTGTTATGTAGGGGCACAGATCTTCTCTTGTTTTGTGAAGGTGGAAAATGCTGTGTTGGGGCCACCAAGTCGCTCTTGTTTTTGTGGAAGTGGGTAGTGCTGCATGGGTGCTGCGGAGGGGTGACCTGCATGGAGTGGTAGGTGCACCTGCTCTTGCTGCATTGCTGGGCAGACTAGATGGATCATACTGGTCTTTATCTGCTGTCATATGTAACTGCTTCCCTGCAGTTAGCCTACAGCCTCGTGCTAGTAATGTGACCCACACATGTTACCAGTGCAGAGCTTAGGAAACATGCTGCTAAATATGCCAAACAACATGAGGGGATCAACAGCACCCATGCAGCACCACCCACTTCCACAAAAACAAGAGCGACTTGGTGGCCCCAACACAGCATTTTCCACCTTCACAAAACAAGAGAAGGTCAGTGCCCCTACTTAACACTTTTCACTCTCAGAAAAACAAGAGGGGGTTTGTGACCCAAACACAACACCTCCCACTCCAACATAAACCTCAAGAGGGACTTGGTAACCACAACATAACTCCTAAAATTGTGCACTGGACCAGCATGGTGTTTTAATGTAAATACATATTCTGCAAAAAACAAAGGAAATGTAAGATGCTTGCTTACCAAAGAACAAAAAACCCCAAGAAACACAGCACAGTTTATAACATTAAATTATAACTCATTTTATTTTGCTGTTATAAACTGCGTTATGATTCTTGCTTTTTCTTTTCTAACATATACTGTATTCTACATCCACAGAAACCTCTTCCTCGACAATGGGTGCAGAGCAGAAGTAGGATATTCACCCACAGAACTCTCTCTCTATATATACAAAAAAATTTGATTCTGGTCATCTCACTAAGAACAACATAAACATTCTCCAGTACCAGGCCTATTGTGAACTAATACAAAACCCTACAAGAGTTATCGAGGATCTACAGAGCAAATTTACCATACCATACCAGCATCAACTTCAAAAACTCACACAAGGAACCTACCCAGAAAAAAACAGCACTATAAATACTGCAGCAGGTCCTAGAACTCCATACACCTATTTGAAAAGCTGAACATGTCAAATTAGTAAGTATAAACTCCATATTAACAGAACACCTGGCCTCGGTCACATACTCAGAACACAGACCCTCACCAAATACAGAATAAGTGACCACAACCTAAAATAAAAATAAAAATATGTAGACAAAAAATGAAACTGAAATCCCAAGAAGTCCGACAATGCGTGCAGTGCAACACCAGAGAAATAAAAGAGAAGCATTTATCCATACTGTGTAAAACATCGGGAAGATGTATTACAACTATTAGATAAACTGATGAGTAGCAAATCACCTGGGCTGGATGGTATACATCCAAGGGTGTTGAAGGAACTGAAATATGAGATTGCAGACCTGCTATTAGTAATCTGTGAATTTTCATTAAAATCATCTGTAATACCTGAAGATTGGAGTAGCGCCAATGTAACGCCAATTTTTAAAAAGATTTCCAGGAGTGATCCGGGAAACTTCAGACCGGTGAGCCTGACGTCAGTACCGGGAATAATGATAGAAACCATCATAAAGAACAAAATTACTCAGCATGTAGATAGTCATGGCCTAATAGGAGACAGCCAACATGACTTTAGACAAGGAAGATCTTGTCTTACTAATCTGTTGTTTTTTTGAAGGTGTGAATAAACAGGTGGACAAAGGTGACTCGGTTGATATAGTGTATCTGGACTTTCAGAAAGCCTTTGACAAGGTCCCTCATCAGAGACTTTTGGCAAAACTAAAGAGTCATGGGATAGGAGGCAGTGTACTATTGTGGATCAGGAACTGGTTAAAAGATAAAAAGCAGAGGGTAGGGCTAAATGGCCAATTTTCCCAATGGAGAAAGGTGAATAGTGGTGTACCCCAGGGATCCGTGCTGGGTCTGGTGCTTTTTGACATATTCATAAATGACTTGGAAAAGGGAATAACGAGTGAGGTTATCAAATTTGCAGATGACACAAAACTATTTAAAGTTGTTAAAACCCAAGAGGATTGTGGAAAATTGCAAGAGGATCTTGATAAATTGGAAGACTGGGCATCAAAATGGCAGATGAAATTTAATGTGGACAAGTGCAAAGTTATGCACCTAGGGAAGAACAACCCAAACTATGGTTACAAGATGCAAGGTTCCACATTAGGAACCACCACCCAGGAAAAAGATTTAGGCATCATTGTGGATAACATGTTAAAACCCTCCGCTCAGTGTGCAGTGGCAGCCAAGAGAGCAAATAGAATGCTAGGTATCTTAAGGAAAGGAATGGAAAATAAAACAAAAGATATCATAATGCCTCTATATCGTTCCATGGTGAGACCGCACCTTGAATATTGTGTGCAATTCTGGTTGCCGTATCTTAAAAAGGATATAGCATTATTAGAAAAGGTTCAGAGAAGAGCCACCAAAATGGTAAAGGAGATGGAAGGATACTCCTATGAAGAAAGGCTAAAAAGGTTAGGGCTCTTTAACTTGGAAAAGAGACGGCTGAGGGGAGATATGATAGAAGTCTATAAATTAATGAACGGAGTGGAACGGGTAAATGTAGATCGATTGTTTACGTTATCAGAATATAGAAAGGCTAGGGGACATGCAATGAAGTTACAGGGTAAACTATTTAAGACTAATAAAAGAAAATATTTTTTCACTCAACATGTAATCAAACTCTGGAATTTGTTACCGGAGAATGTAGTAAAGGCTGTTAGTGTAGCTGGGTTTAAAAAAGGTTTGGACAAGTTCCTGGAGGAAAGGTCCATAAACCATTATTAAGAAGGGATCCAGGATATCAATGCTTGACCCAGTACAAGCATTGTGGAACCTGTGTCTTTTGGGGAAACTTCTAGGTACGTATGACCTAGATTGGCCACTGTTGGAAACAGGTTACTGGGCTTGATGGACCTTGGTCTGACCCAGTATGGAATATCTTATGTTCTTATAAATATAAAGATAGTGCAAAGTCTGATCACTAAATTGGAAATAAAATTATTTTTCTACCTGTGTTGTCTGACCATTTTATTCTCTGATCATGCCGGTTCCAGTCTGAGGGTTCTGCTTTCCTATCTTAGCTCTCTTTCTATGGTTTGTAGCCCATCTGCCATTTCTTGTCTCTCCTTGTGCTTTCTTCACTTCCTTCCATCTTGGATATTGATTTTTTCCTTTCAGCTTTCTTCCATTTATTTCTCTCTCTCTCTCTCTCTGTCCACTCAGATTTCACTACTCCTTCTTCCTATCCAGTTCTCAGTCCCCCTCTTTTTTACTCCATCTACATACAACTTTAAGTTTAAGTTTATTAGCTTAATATACCGCTAAACGTAAAGGAACATCATAGCGGTTTACAGAGTTCAAATCATAATGGTCACCGTATGGTGAAGGGAAAAAAGGAAAAGAAGTTACATCGACTGATAGGAAAGCAAACTAGGCAGATTCATACAACAGGACGGTAGAGGGGAAAGTGAGGGGAGGGGGAAGGGAAGACAAAGTCATGTGGGAGGTTCAGGAAGGTCAAAGGCAAGGGTAAAGAGGTGAGTTTTAAGGCGGTTCTTGAAGGTGGCATGTTCTTGTTCGAGGCGGATAGAAGAGGGGAGAGAGTTCCACAGGGCAGGGGCAAGGAAGAAAAATGCAGAGGAACGAGTGGATTGGAGGTGAGCACAGGTGGGTGAGGGAAGATGCAAGCGATTCAGGTGAAAGGAGCGTAGGGAACGAGTTGGATTGTGAAAGTGAACCAAGTCAGCTAGATACTGAGGGGAGTGGGTGTAGAGGATGCGGTGGAGAAGGACCAGAATCTTGAAATGAATGCGGAACTTGACAGGGAGCCAGTGGAGACGGATGAGGAGAGGAGTGATATGATCACGGATAGATGCATGAAAGATGAGCCGGGCAGCAGTGTTTTGGATACGTTGAAGACGGAGTAGTTGGGAGGCGGGGAGACCAGACAGGACGGAGTTGCAGAAATCAATGCGAGATGTAACCAAGGAGAGAAGGAGGGTAGAGAGAGCCTGTGAAGAGAGAAAGGGCCGAATGGCACGAATCTGACGCAGAAAGTAGAACGAGGTCTTTGAAACGTGAGCAATGTGATCCCGAAAGGTGAGGCCAGGGTCAAAAAGGACACCCAGGTAGCGAAAGGTGGAGACTAAGGGAATGGGCGAACCAGAGAAGGAGGGGGAAACCAGAGGGGGGCACCATCACGTGAGAACCAGATGGCCAGAGTCTTAGTAAGATTAAGGTGTAGGCAATGGGTGGTAAGCCAATGGGCTACAGCTGTGAGACAGGTATTCAGTGGGGAGAGGTCAGGGGAAAGGGGAGAGGTGTGGTATAGAAGAAGGAGGTCATCAGCATAGTAGAAGGCAGAAATCCCGTGTTGTTGAACCAGTAGTGAAAGAGGTGTAAGGAAGACATTGAAGAGGAGAGGAGCCAGAACAGAGCCCTGGGGGACACCGCAGAGCAGGGGAGTAGGTGTAGAGGCGGTTGGGGGAGTGGAGGCAGAGAGAACTGAAAAGGACCTGGAGGAGAGAAAAGAATGGAACCAGTGAAGGACGGTGCTGCAGAGGCCCGCCTCGCGAAGACGGGCTAGGAGGAGGGAGTGGTCGACAAGATCGAAAGCAGCGGAGCGGTCGAGAGAAACTGCCACCGAAAGATCACCACGGTCGTGGGCAGTGTGAATTTCGTTCAGGTAACCAAGAAGAACAGTTTCGACGCTATGGCCGGGGTGGAAGCCAGACTGACGAGGGTGGAGAAAGTGAGTAGAATCAAGGTGGGAAGAAAGTTGAGAGAAGACAGCTTTTTTGAGGATTTTAGATAGGAAGGGAAGGTTAGAGACTGGGCGGTAGTGTGTGGGAACCATGGGGTCGAGAGAAGACTTTTTAAGGATAGGTCGGACAAGAGCGTGTTTCCAGGATCGGGGGAATACCCCAGAGGAAAGACTGGCGTTAATCATAGAGAGGATGGGAGGGATAAGGGCTAAAGAGGGGGTGAGAAGCCAAGAGGAGGGGATGGGGTCTAGAGCACAGGAAGTTTTTTTAGAAGAGGTGATAGTTGCAATGAGTTCAGAGGAGGTGAGTGGGTGGAAAGAGTGCCAGACGTGGGACAGATGAGGGAGCGAGGGGGAGAACAGGGGGGCGGACTTGAAATGGGAGGAGGGCAGTGGGGCAGAGAGCCCCTCACCCCAGTCTTTCCATTCCCCACTTGTTTTTCCTTGGTCCATTATTCTCCAGTTTTTTGCTCACTCTCTCTCTCCCCTCCAGATCTAACATCTTTTACCAACCATCTAGTATCTCTCTCTCTGGCTCTCCCTTTCCTATACCTCTGCTCTTTCTCCCTATCCTTCCATGCCTGTCCTCTCCTTTCCTTTCCCCCTGCATCCAGTATCTCTCCCGTCTCCATACCATCCCATCATCTCTCTATTACTCCCATGTCCAGCATCTCTCCATCTCTTTCTCGACCTATTTACCCTATGTCTATATTATACCCTCTCTCTTCCTATCACCCCCATGTCCTGCATTTCCCTCTCCTCTTATTACCCTGTGTCAAGCATCTCCCCCCTTTGTTCCGCATTCCCCATGTCCAGCATTTTCCCATAGTCTCCATATAACCTCCTGGCCAGCATCATCACTCCTTGCTTCTCCCTTTGCCCATTCCCCCTATGCCCCTTCCCATGTCCAGTATCTCCATTCATCTCCCTAGCCCCAGGGCTGGCCCAAGGGTTTCTGCTGCCCTAGGCAAAACCCCCAGCCTCGCTGCCCCCCCAGATGCTGCTGGCCCCCCGCTGCCACTGTCCCCCCAGCTGCCGTCGATTCCATCTCAGAAGAAGAGGCAAGTTGCAGCAAGAGCAGTATTTCCAAAAGCGATGACTTTTTGCCGCTGCTTTTGGAAATACTGCCGCTGCCGACCTCCCCCCCAAATGGAATCGACGGCAGCTGCGGGGACGGTGCAGCTGCCCGTGTGTGCTGCTGCCGCCACCATTGCCGCCGCCCATGTGTGCCACTGTCGCAACCCACCCAAGCCTGTTGCCGTAGGCGGCCGCCCAGCTCACCTATTGGACGGGCTGGCCCTGCATAGCCCCCTATCTCTAGTTTATCCCCCTGCCTCTCTATTCCCCCCTGCATCCAGCATCTTCCTTCTGTCTCCCTGTGCCCATCCCACATTCAGCACATCCTTTACACCTCCTAATGCCCTCCCATGTCCACTCCTCCTCCTCTTGTCCACCCCTTGTATGTACCAGAGATGGAGCCTGCTAGCAGAGCAGCATGTTCTGTGGGTAGAGGGCTGTGCAAGCTGCAATCCGAGCCCAGAGAGGCAGGGCATGATCGCGGACTTGCACAGACCCTGCCCACGGGACATGCTAAGTGATGTGGGAAAATAATGGCCAATGTCTTGGTGAAACAGAGTAGGGCTGTTGTGAATAGATCTTCCTCCAGTGAAAATAGTGCACATGATCAATTCTGCCTGTTTTAGAGTCCCAGTGCAATCACCCAGCACAACAGACATAGCTCATCATACACAATAACTTATTTTATTGCACCAGAAACTATAAATGCATAGTGTGACGGCACTACACTGCCACAATCAAATTTATTTCCTGTGAAGATCTGCTATAGTCTTTGTATGTAATTTATGTTATTTATTTATTTATTTAACAT
The DNA here is from genome assembly GCA_033557465.1 of Ichthyophis bannanicus. NCBI lineage: Eukaryota > Metazoa > Chordata > Amphibia > Gymnophiona > Ichthyophiidae > Ichthyophis > Ichthyophis bannanicus. The sequence goes on along the minus strand of CM066031.1, from coordinate 542,035,271 downwards.
TTCTTATATACCAACTTTCATGATATCAAGGCGGTTTACATTGAACAAACTGGAATTACATTGAACAGGGCATTATAAATTGGAGATAACTATTTTACAGGGAACATTGAATTTAATATTGAATTTAACATTTATACTCTGCATATTCCAAACTCAAGGATCTAAAAACAGTGGATTGACCCTTTCCAGGCCGAGCCCAAAACTCTCGGGATCCAAAATTCTGACTAAATATTCCTATCAAATGGTATATAATGCATGACCATAGCAGAAGGAAAATCACTATTAGAAAATATTGAATAAGACGGGTACAATTTTCCTGAAAGATGCAAAAATTAACCCGGCTGCAGAATGTGGATTAAAAATTTAAAGTAGGCCTTCAAGAGACGGAATAGCATTAGATCCAACAGATCAGCAATGCCCAGCATGAACCCAATAAAAGTATGCCAGAATTTTGTCTCTTCTAAGGGTGGAAAGCTACTCTGACAGGCCTGGTAGCTTTCTGCAGCTCTGAGAACAAAACAGGAAGCTAGTGTTCACCTATTGTGGTTTCCTGTTTAAAGATGTTTGCAGTGATAAATTGGAGTGTTATATGGCAGTACCAGAGTCTGGACCTTATAGTCAGATGTGATAATGTGTGAGGATGATTTTTTCTTCCTTTACAAGTATGCATAAGCTGAACATGTATATGAAGATCTCACGCCTTGGTGAAATGAACTATCATAGCTGCCCACATATCGCAGACTGAGCCACGTTTTTGCAGTGAAAAAATAAAGTTACATTTTAATTTTCCTTCTTTCTTATTTTTTATTTTGTGATCACACAATGCAACAGAGGAACATAAACTTCGCCATTGCTATCAGAGTCCAAAAAACAGATGGACTTGCATCTGAGTATGTTGCAGGAAAATAGAGGGACAGAGTAAAAAAGGCAGATAATAATCCATAGGCAAATAAAATCAAATAAAGCGCTCATATCATACAGGTGGAAACTCACTAGTATGGTCAACGATTGTACATTCATACCAGCTGCCAGATCAGTTTGAAACAAAGGTAAACTTGTTATCCAAAAAATATTTGCAGTTGAGAGAAGTCATGAAACTGTACATAACATGTGTAATTTAACCACACATAAACATGGGAAACAGAGCCTAAAGCTGCCTCCAAGGAAATAGCGCTGCCTCATTTCTAAAAAGGCCTTCTGCTTCTCCTGTGTGGCCCTCAAGATATCAGAAAAAACATAAATATCTACCTACAAAACACTAACAATCTAAGGGACCCACTGGACAACAAGTTTGTTCAAATGTTCTGCTTCCTGAAATATTTTTGGTGATTAGGACCGCTTCAAGTTGAACACAAATATAATTTCAGCTTGACTGTATCACGTAGGAATTTGGAGAAACATGAAATTAAATTTTGACTGAATTTAACATGTTTAATTGCACAATGATGCTGACATATTGCATTAGTTCACCTGAGCTAAAAATGTTTTGTTCCTGATTTTCATATGTACTCAGCATCTGATGCTTCTCATCTCAGTGTCCAATAATAGCGGCCAGTATTGATGGGTTCCAGTTGCCCTGATACTGCTTTTCCATCGTTGCAATGTCCTGGTGAAAGCTTTCACCATGTTCATCGCTGACTGCACCAAGATTAGCAGGGAATAAGTCCAAGTGTGAATACAGAAAATGAATCTTCAGTGACATGTTGCACTTCATGGTTTTGTGTGCTTGAAGCATGTTGTCAACCAGCTGGACATAGTTTGGTGCCCTGTAATTGCCAAGAAAATTCTCAACAACATCCCTGACTGCCTTCCATGCGATTTTCAGGCCCCACTAGCAGATCTTCAAACCGTTTGTCATTGATGATGAGTCTGACTTATGGACCCACGAAAATGCCTTCCTTAATCTTGGCATCAGTTATTCTTGGAAACGTCTGTCTCAAATGTCAAAATCCTTCACCTTCCTTGTTCATCGCTTTCAGCAAGTTTTTCATCAGTCCGAGTTTTATATGAAGAGAAGGCAAAAATACCTTACTTGTGTCAACAAGTGGTTCATGTGCCACATTTTTCTGTCGTGGAACCAAATGTTTACGGAGCAACCAGTTCATTTTAATGTAATGAGACTCTCTAGCACGGGAGTCCCATTCGCAAATGAAACAACGGTACATTCCTAGTAGCAGTGCCGCTACTTTTAGAACCCCACAGATGTTCCAGCTGTAGTTACTGTACTGTATGTGCACTGCATAGGCAATAGGTACAGAATGGTGGACATTGCCGTTGTGTAACTACTACGACTAATCATTTGTATAGTGCTACAAGACAGCCAACACAACAGCTGGGAACTAGGATATGTCTATGAGAATGGTAAGGAAACAGACTTGGAGAGCAGGAGACTAAGTAGATCAGGGTCCAAAAGTAGCTTTGACGAGTTGAGTTTTTGGCCGGGATTTGAAAAGGACCAGAGATGGAGCCTGATATAATATATAAATAAATAGTTAAACCCCATATATTGATGAAAAGGCAGATCCTTGTGAAACGCCTGATGGAATGTGATATTAAGAAGAAAACCATCTTGGCTGATTTTCTTGAAGTCTTTGATCAGATAGGAAAGAGTGAAACTGCTTATATACAGTGTGAGTTACATCAATCTCGTGAAGCTTATATAACAAAGAATGGTCAACATTATCAAAGGCAGCTGAAATGTCCAAGAGAACTAGAAAATAAGTTTTTCCCTGAACAAAGCCCTGAAGAAGCTGATTCATGGTAGATAGGAATAAAGTTTCTGTCCTGCGAAATTGTCGAAATCCAAACTGAAATGGATTCAGAACTTCATGCTTATTCACATTATTAGAAATGTTTTAAAGTTTTTAAATTTGTTGTTTTTACAAAATATATGTAGAGTAGAATTAGAAATCTATAAGATGTTGTTTGCTTGCACTAACACTTTGGTTCACATACTCCATTTTCTTATATTGAATAAAGCATTTTCTCCTGGCCTTGCAAATCCTAGGTTCCCCCATACACCCCTCCCTTAGCTTAGAAGCTCAAGGACAAGAACACTGTGAAACATGCTGATACAAAATCTGCTAGGCACAGAGAAAAGAATGAAAGGAGCTTTGAAAACAGAAAAAAAAACAGGCCATGGGCACAAGGGAAGGGGGGGGGGGGGGAGGGATCTCTGAGAACCCATAAGACCGGTAACATAACCATAAAAGGAATAAGGTATTTATTTATTTATTTAAACGGATTTCTATACCGCCTTATCCTGCAATCAAGGCGGTCTGGACAGCAAACAATCAATAAGATACAGTGTCTAGAGTACACAAGCAGTGGGTAGTGTATGCGTGTGAGTGTCTGTACGTTGATTCTTGGTGTGCTATTTACAGCGTGCGCTATTTACAATGCTATGGGTATCAGGTCCTTGCTTAATTGCAATTGTAGTGACATGTGGGGGGAATTGAGGTAACTGTTGCATGGTTTAAGTAATGTCACCGTAGTGTTCTATGAAGAGTGTCATCTTCAGTAGTTTCCTGAACTCCTTAATATCTGTTGTTGAACGCAGTTTGTCAGGGAGGGCGTTCCAGATTGTTGGTGCCGCTTTTGATAAGGCTCGTTTTTCGGTGTCCTTGGGTCCCCTGTTGATAACTTTAGGTGTGTTGACACGGTTGGATGTGCCTCTTCTCCTTGGTCTTGTGCTATTGTCGGGTTGTATGAGTGGGTGTAGGCTGAAAGCTGATGATTGATGTTTGAATTTGAAAATGTTTATGATTGTATCTGATTCGGGCACTGATGGGCAGCCAGTGGAGCTCTTTTAGGGTGGGTGTGATGTGTTCTTGTCTTTTGGTGCCGGCAGTTATGCGTGCTGCAGTGTTTTGTGCCAGTTGCAATGGTCTTAGTGTCTGTTTCAGTAGGCCCAGATAGATTGGGTTGCAGAAGTCTAGGATTGGGGTTATTAGTGCCTGACAAACTGTGCGGAAGTGTTCCTGAGCGAGGAGGGGCTTGAGGCGTCGTACTAGTCTCATCCTGTGGTATGCATTTTTGGTGGTTCTGCTGATGTGGGATTGAAGGTTAAGTTCTTTGTCCATTGTCACTCCGAGGTATTTCACTTCTGGTTGTATGGATATGGTTGTGGTGCCTATCTTGATGTCGCGGGGGGGGGGGGGGGGATTAATTCGGAGTTTCGTGTGATGATTAGCGCCTCGGTCTTGCTGTAGTTTATGGTCATGTTGTTGTCTTGAAACCAGGTGTTCATATGTGTGAGACAGTCTGTTATCTTGGTGTGGTCTGGTTTGTTGAGGGTGATTGGTGTGTATATCATTATATTGTCTGCATAGATTGTGTATTTTATCCCGTGCTCTTTTATGATGTTGCAGATTGGTTGAATGTAGATGTTGAATAAGAGAGCTGATAGTGCGGATCCTTGGGGTACGCATTGCATGACTTTTATGGGTCGGGATGCGTTGGGCCCGATCTTGACCTGTATCTGTCTGTCCGTTAGGTAAGATTGGAACCATCTCAGGGTGGCTCCGTGTAGTCCGATGTTCTGAAGTCTTGCTAGTAGTGTTCCGTGGTCGACTATGTTAAATGCTGATGATAAATCAATGAAGATCATTAGTATTCCATTCTTGCTGTTGTCTATAAGGTGTAGTATGTCGTCAAAGAGGTATAGCAGGAGTGTTTCAACTCTGTGGTTGGGGCGGAAACCGTGTTGGTTGTAGTCGAGTTGTGCGTAGTTGTCGATGTGGTCTTGTAGTTGATGTTGTACCGCTTTCTCAATAATCTTAGCCAGTAGGGGGATGCTTGAGATGGGTCTGTAGGCTGCTGGGTTGTTTTTGTCGAGTGCTGATTTCTTCGGGATTGGTCTTATTGTGGCGCATTTTAGCTGGTCCTGCATGATACCTTGGGTTAGAGAACTTTTCACCATGTTGTGTATAGTCTGGATGAAGTTTGACTTTGTCGTTTTGATCCATGTTACTGGGCATGGGTCTGTTGGTGCCGTGCTTGTGTTGAGGGCGGTGATGATGTGTGAGAGCTGCTCTGTGGATGGGTTGCTGAATTTGTCCCAAGTTTTTCTTGGGGGGGGGGGGGGTGATCGGTTTGGTGCTTGTGTTGGTTTTCCTTCGTGGAGCTGAATGGAATTTGTCTTGGATGTGGTCTGCAAATGTTTGTGGGTCTATTTGCACTTTGCTGTCGGATTTGTTCTCCTTGGTGAGTGTTTTCACAATTTCGAAGAGCTCTCTCGGTTTGTTGTTTGATTTGAGTATGAGGTTGGTATGATATTCTCTCTTTGTTTGGTTGATGAGATCGTTGTACTCTTTTTGTTTTGCTAAGTATCGACTTGGTGCGTCTCCATTGCCGTTCTAACTTCCTGAGTTCTCTTTTTTTGATCCGTATGTTTTTTGAGTACCAGGGTGTGTGATGTGCCCTAGTGTGGTGATCTTTCTTGGGTCTGTGTTCGGTGGCTTTGGAGGCTGCATTGATGATGCTGTTCCATTTTCTGATTTGATCGTCTAAATCCTCTTCTTCCATATTCAGGTGTGGTAGAGTGTCCTGGAAAAATTGGTCCCTGTCGAAGCTTTTAAATCTTCTTTGTGCTGTAGGATTGTCTAGGTTTTTGCCATGGTTTTGTCCTTGTGGCATGACCTTTGTTTTGATTATGTGATGGTCTGACCATGGGACGGAGGTGACATTTGGTGTAGATATGTTACCATTGTCCAAGGTAAATAAGGGGAGAGGGGTAAAAGGGGCAGGGATTAAGAGAAGTAAACAGAGGTGGAGATTCACATGACCTAAATAACAATCACTAATAGGTAGGAAATTAGAAATACTTACACCAATAGAATAATATATATCTAACAGAAGGCCTCAAGTACAATTCAATGGGGAAGAAGCTAAACCATTCACTCAAACGCAGGGCATACCCCAGGGCTCAGCGCTCTCGGCACTGCTTTTCAATATCTACATGCAACCCCTCTGTGACATTTTTAGAAGGCATAACATCAACTACCACATCTATGCAGATGATATTATGCTCTACACGCAACTGGACGTCGCGGACCCTAAATATGCACAGCTCGAAAACTGCCTGGACGAGATGTTGCTATGGCTACAGAAAAATAACATGACGATAAACCACAAAAAAACGGAGGTAATGTACATGTCCAGCAAACCCAACTTCAAGTCACCCGACTCAATCACCCTGTGCAAAAGCAAAAGAAGAAATCACATATCTAGGAGTCACACTCGACTGCAACCTAAGAATGGAGACACACCTGCGTAAAACAAACAAAGCCATCTTCCATAAACTTAGGGTGATACAACCTCTAAGGAAAATAATAGCACCATGCGACTTCAGGTCAGTGGCTCAAGCACTCATTATGCCGCACCTCGACTACTGTAATGCCATCCTCCAAGGTCTACCCAAAAAATCACTAAATATCCTTCAAATGGCCCAAAATGTGACAGCCAGGATCATAATGGGAACAAGAATATCTGATCACATCACCCCAATATTAATCGACCTTCATTGGCTTCCAATTGCAGCTAGGGTACAGTACAAGATGCTAGTAACAACGTTCAAACTTATCAACAACATAGCCCCCTCTTTCCTGTCCTCTCTTATCAGCACACAACCAGCAAATAGGAGTAGAAGAACTAACAACTTGGGCACCCTGCAGGTCCCCAACGCAATCCGAACTGTGAAAACAAGTACATGTCGCAGAGCCTTCTCTTTCTCTGCGCCTACTATATGGAATCAGCTCCCTGTTGACCTGCGTTTAATCCAGGACATTAAAAGTTTCAGGAAAGAGTTAAAAACCCACCTATTTAAATGCTACTACAACCAGCCATAAGTCGCAAATTCCATGGAACCGTAGCAAAGTAAACTGATAAATATATGCTTTTTGAATCCGCCTTATGTGTAACTATGTATAGCCATGTAAAAATGTGAATTCCAAAATGTGTAAATATGTATTGTATAAATGTAAATATGTTTAACTCCATGCCCCAAAACATTAACCATGTGTGCCGTGACCCCCTCAGACCTATGTATATACTCCCCCCACCCTGTCCTGATCGACATCTCCCAAAAGAAGAATCAAACCGCTGCTGATCGCTGGAAGCAGCGGTATATAAATGTGTTCTAAATAAATAAAAAAAATAAATAAATAAGGGAGGAATTTGTAGAAGAAATTAATGTAATAAATATGGAACTGTTCATATGACAAATTGTGGTCACGGATAACAAATTGTGGCTACCCATCTTGCAAGATTGAATAATAACTAAATAAAAGAAACTTTGGTTTCACTGAAGTGTCTGTTATTGTGATAAAATTATTATTGTTTATTACACATGATCCTGAAGCTGGTTCAATACCAACTTTTCCAAGCCCTTGGCTAAAAAAGGCAGGAACAACATGGGATGATAAGATGATCATCCTTATCTAATGAGGAAACAGAAGATTCCTTAAGAATGGGTGGTACAGTACAATCTAAAAGAGACCTGTTGACAGACATTTTCATACCTGGTGAGAGCAGACCCCATCCTTGTAATTTTGAACCAAGTAGTTCAGCTTTTGTTTTTGACAAACTTAAGTCCCTCACCGGGTCATTCAATTCTGTCTGTGTTATCAGATGAGGTACACAGGATATAAACAATTCAAAATCTGGATTCTGGTCATTTTCCATGTCTGGCCTGTGTATTGTGGCTTCTTCATCTGCCTCATCTAGGCTCCATGTCTCTGGTTGCTTTGGTACTGGCATACTGTCATCATGCAGCACTGGTCTCATGGCTGAAGGCAGACTGGGGTATTCAATAGATTTCTTATTTTTAGCAGAGAAGTTGGATACATTGGTCAGACAGAAGTAACAGTCCGTCACATGATCCTTCTGTTCTTGCCGTATCATTAGGACTGCACAAGGCATTTACTTCTGAGTACTTCTGAGCCAAGTTTGGAAATTACTACTACTACTACTACTATTTATCACTTATAGAGCGCCATGCACGCAGCGCTGTACAGATAATAAGAGGCAGCCAGTATACAAGAGACAGTCCCTACCCGTCAAAGTCATGCTCATCGGAGCTTACAATCTAGTCAGAACATTACAGAGCATTGGTCGGTTTAGTGCAAGGCACAGTATGGTCTATACAATTTGGTCATGAGAGTTGACGGGGGTTAAGATAAAATAAGAATAGAAGTCAGGATCTGAAAGCAATGGTGAAGAGGTGGGTCTTCCACCTGGATTTGAAGAGGGCCAGAGAGGGTGCCTGGCATATAGACACAGGTAGGCTGTTCCAGGCGTGAGGTGCAGCAAGATGAAAGGAACGAAGTCGGGAGTTAGCGGTGCAGGTGAAAGGCATAGATAGAAGTAATTTGCTAGAGGAGCACAGCACAGCAAATGTGAGGAGCCCAGGATTTGTCTTGATCGCCAACTTTACAATCAAAGAAGAGCTCGTATGCTTTCTTAATAAGTGCAGTCATGCTGCGTCTTTGATGTTTAAGCGTATACTCACCACAAATGTAACAGAATGTATCGCGGCTGTTGCAACATTGATGAGATATTTCTGCCGTAATGAACTGTCATTTAGACAAGAAGCTCACATGTAAATGCTATTTTTAAGTACACGAACTGATATCAATGTCATGCATAGCATCTGTGTATAAAAACTGCTTTTATAGCCTGTACTGCCAGCATCCATTCTGACTAAGCATGCCCACGCATTCCTGAGAAGTAGCATTTCCGTTGCACATTGTGAGCCTCTACTGAGTGCATGCCCAGGCATGCCTGAACTAAACAAAACAGCTTACTTTCTAGGCAACATATAAGTAGACTTAAAATATGTGAGGAAATCACAAAAATAGGTGATTGCAAAAAAAATGGTACATGATAGGAAAATTTCAAGGTGATTTTCGTGATTAGCAACTCAAAATCCATAAGTGTTCAGGAAGCAAATTCTTCTTTTTCCAGTGGGCCCCATGGTAGCTGCTAACAAATCGCTTATTGGCATCGGGAATGGGCAGGTTAGGGGTGGAGACTGGGTTTGGAGAGCACATTGCAGTTAGCATGGGGGAGCAAATCATGCACTAACTGGCAATGCTGATGTTAGATGCACCTGTGGTAATTCCCCACATAGAAGGATATGTGTCCCTGCAGTAACTGCTGGGAACATGCTGGCAATGCCTCTGACAGTTACCATGGAGACTTTGCACTTAGCACACATTTAGCAAAAAAACTAACACACTTTAGTAAAAGGGCCTCTAAATGTCCTAGTCTTATCATGCTCTAGTGCAGTGTTTTTCAACCTTTTTTGTGCAAAAGGCACACTTTTTTCATGAAAAAAATCACGAGGCACACCACCATTAGAAAATGTTAAAAAAATTTACCTCTGTGCCTATATTGACTATATATAAAGTAATTCTCTTGAATAGGAATCAAACACTCACACCAACCCCCCTCCCCTGCTGGTTCACACCAACCCCCCTCCCCTGATGGTTCACTCACACCACCCCCCCCCCTCCACTGCTGGTTCACTCACCCACCCCCCTGTCACTTACTCACCCCTCCTGGGTCACTCACTCACTTACCACCCCTCCCCTGCTGGTTCACTCACACCATCGCCCCCCCCCTTGCTGGTTCACTCACACCACCCCCCCCCCTCCACTGCTGGTTCACTCACACTCCCCCCCCTTGCTGGTTCACTCACACTCCCCCCCCCTTGCTGGTTCACTCACACACACACACCCCCCCCCTCTGCCCAAGCCGCTGCTTCTGCTTTGTACAGAGCAGCGGCTGCACTACACTTACATTGAAAAGTAAAGAGAACCTGTTTCAGGAGCCCTCCAGTCATCGCAGAGCCAAGGAAGTGATGTCATGGGGGCGGGCTCCTCACAGGCTGTCTTTCCTTTTCAAATTAACTTTATTGCAGCTAAAGTTAATTTGAAAAGGAAAGACAGCCTGTGAGGAGCCCGCCCCCATGACATCACTTCCTCGGGCTCTGCATGATCGGAGGGCTCCTGACACAGTTTCTCTTTACTTTTCAATGTAAGTGTAGTGCAGCCGCTGCTCTGTACAAAGCAGAACCAGCGGCTGCACTGCTATAGGGAATCGCGATTGCGTTCGCGCCGCGGACTTCGGCACAAAAGCCGGTTTTTTGCTCTGGCCGCTCCCGATCTTGCGGCCAGAGCAAAAAACCGGCTTTTCAATGGCCGGTTTTACAACTGTGCCGGCAGCCGGCCAGGCCATGGAAAAACCGGCCAGGCCGGCTGAAAACCGGCCGATTGGCAACCCTAATTTGTGAGCCGAGGCCACATGTTAAGGATGAAATTGGAATTTTTCCCACGGCACACCAGACAATATCTCACGGCACACTAGTGTGCCGCGGCACAGTGGTTGAAAAACGCTGCTCTAGTGTATAAATCAAGATGGATGTTGTTCTCTGTTGTACGTTAATTGTGATTTGTAAATGTTTCTTCATTTCTGTATTTTTCCCTTTTGTTTTTAATACTATCTAAACCACTTTGGTGTTGGTTGTGAATTTGATAAAGAAAGTACAATAATAAATGCATATGGATTAAATCTTCTCTCCAGAGGTCTCCTTCTTAATTTTCTTTGTAGCAGCAATCTTCTTGTAGTTGGTCCCTAGCTGGGCACTGGCCTTCATACTCCTCTCCTGGGGGCCTCCTAGATAAGAGGCTACTAAAATACCCTCAATGAGCAAATCTTCCTTCTCAGTGTAATTCAGCTCTGAATAAAAATATCAAAGCACTCTCTTAGATGCTCTCCAACAAAAAGGGGTATAGGTACTGTGTGCTTAGTGAACATCCACTTGCTCTTTTCTCAAATGACCAAGGACAAAAATGCAGCTAGTCAGTAACTCAATAATGCTCAATTACTTTCCTACCCCTCACTTGGTATGCAGCTTGTTGTGCTGTGAGGACTTGTGTGCATCAGGGCCTCCCAAGATAGAGAGGTCTCAGCTGAGGTGCCAGACTAAGACAAACCACCCATCTGGGTAGCAGCAGAATAGGATGGTGTTGTAAGCAGAGGATCAAATTTCTATGATAAATGCAACAACATTAGAATTAACTGCACAGAAGAAAGGCCTGGCAAATCTACTTCTGTATCTTGCGACGAAAACCCAATGGATAGTCACAAAACAAATTGCACTATAGTGCTGGAAGATGAGACCTCCAGGTTGGAAGGCATCCATATGGCTCCTGGGGATGAGTTGAAGACTTCTCAGAATAAAGCCAGTATTTATGATGTGGTTGGATCTGCTGATGTAGCTTTGCATGAAAAGAAAGTCAGAAGTTGCAAAGATGTCTTACATATTGGGGCATGGAACATACAAAGAATGAACCAAGGGAAGTTGGAGGTGGTCAAGAATGAAATGTACAACTCGATCTGTTGGGTGTCAGTGAACTGAAATGGACTGCTTTGGGCACTTTGCATCTGATGATCACATGGTCTACTATGCTGGAAATGAAAGACAAAAAAGAAATGGTGTTGCATTTATAATTAAGAAGAACTTCCAAGAACTGTAATGAAATACAGTGCAGTCAGTGAATGCTTAATTTCTATTTGTCTACGAGGAATGCCCATCTACACAATTTTAATTCAGGTATATGCCCCAACAACAGCTGCAGAAGAGGATGAGGTTTATGAGTTCTATGAACAAGTACAAGCTGAAATTGACAGAACATGCAAACAGGATATCCTGATAGTCATGGGTGACTGGAATGCAAAAGTTGGCAACAAAGAAGAAGGCAAAGTGGTTGGAAAATATGGACTTCGCAACAGAAACAAAGCTGGAGAAAGACTGATAGAATTCTGAAAGACCAATGATCTATTCATCTCAAACATCTTCTTCCAGCAACACAAGCACCGACTATACATGTGGACTTCATAAGAACATACGATATGCCATACTGGGTCAGACCAAGGTCCATCAAGCCCAGTATTCTGTTTCCAACAGTGGCCAATCTAGGTCATATGTACCTAGCAGTTTCCCCAAGAGACACAAGTTCCACAATGCTTGTACTGGGTCAAGCATTGATATCTTCGGTCACTTCTTAATAATGGTTTATGGACCTTTCCTCCAGGAACTTGTCCAAACCTTTTTTAAACCCAGCTACACTAACAGCCTTTACTACATCCTCCGGTAACAAATTCCAGAGTTTGATTACACGTTGAGTGAAAAAATATTTTCTTTTATTAGTCTTGAATAGTTTACCCTGTAGCTTCATTGCATGTCCCCTAGTCTTTCTATATTCTGATAAGGTAAACAATCGATCTACGTTTACCCGTTCCACTCCGTTCATTAATTTATAGACTTCTATCATATCTCCCCTCAGCCGTCTCTTTTCCAGGTTAAAGAGCCCTAACCTTTTTAGCCTTTCTTCATAGGAGTATCCTTCCATCCCCTTTACCATTTTGGTGGCTCTTCTCTGTACCTTTTCTAAAATCGCTATATCCTTTTTAAGATACGGCGACCAGAATTGCACACAATATTCAAGGTGCGGTCTCACCATGGAACGATATAGAGGCATCATAATATCTTTTGTTTTATTTTCCATTCCTTTCCTTATCATACCTAGCATTCTATTTGCTCTCTTGGCCGCCGCTGCACACTGGGCCGAGGGTTTTAACATGGTATCCACAATGACGCCTAAATATTTTTCCTGGGTGGTGGTTCCTAATGTGGAACCTTGCATCGTGTAACCATAGTTTGGGTTGTTCTTCCCTAGGTGCATAACCTTGCATTTGTCCACATTAAATTTCATCTGCCATTTTGATGCCCAGTCTTCCAATTTATCAAGATCCTCTTGCAATTTTTCACAATCCTCTTGGGTTTTAACAACTTTAAATAGTTTTTGTGTCATCTGCAAATTTGATAACCTCACTCGTTATTCCACTTTCCAGGTCATTTATGAATATATCAAAAAGCAGCGGACCCAGCACAGATCCCTGGGGTACACCACTATTCACCTTTCTCCATTGGGAAAATTGGCTATTTAGCCCAACCCTCTGCTTTCTTTCTTTTAACCAGTTCCTGATCCACAGTAGTACACTGCCTCCTATCCCATGACTCTTTAGTTTTGCCAAAAGTCTCTGATGAGGGACCTTGTCAAAGGCTTTCTGAAAGTCCAGATACACAATATCAACCGACTCACCTTTTTTCCACCTGTTTATTCACTCCTTCAAAAAAACATAACAGATTAGTAAGACAAGATCTTCCTTGTCTAAAGCCATGTTGGCTGTCTCTCATTAGGTTGTGACTATCTACATGCTGAGTAATTTTATTCTTTATGATGGTTTCTACCATTTTTCCTGGTACTGACGTCAGACTCACTGGTCTGTAGTTTCCCGGATCACACCTGGAACCCTTTTTAAAAATTGGCGTTACATTGGCGATCCTCTTATTAAACACTTATTAAAAGAGGGCTGCTACACAGTACCCTGTCCTGTGCTGCTGAGGTAAGCTGTGACCAACTTCCTGGGTGATTAGCAGTCCTTGCTTGGATAGAAACTGCTGCTGCTAGGCCCTGACTGATTTAAAAAAACACTGGGTTCACAGATTAATTAGCTTTAATACAAAGAAGTCCTTTCAGAAAATTCCCAGAAGAATATACTCAGAATTGAAGATCTCTCTCCAGAAGTAGCAGTCCCTTTTTCTAGTCCTTCAAGACTGAGGATCACAGAGCTCTGGTTGAGCTATTTATGCCTGTGCTGCTGAGGTAAGCTGTGACCAACTTACTGGGTGATTAACAGTCCTTGCTTGGATAGAAGGAGTCTTTCAAAATGGCCTTTTGACCTGCCACCTGGTGTTAACACCTATTGAAAAAGTTTCACAGGTCTCTTGCCCCCTAGGTAGAATGCCTCTTTGGGTTCACAGATTAATTGGCTTTCTCTGGGCCACATTAAGAAGCTTGGATATACCAGAACACCTGATTGTACTCTTGCACAATCTGTACATTGATCAAGAAACAACAGTTTGAACGGAACAAGGAGAAACGGAATGGTTTAAAATAAGCAAAGGTGTAAGACAAGGCTGCATACTTTCCCCCTACCTGTTTAATTTATATGCAGAACAAATCATCAGAGAAGCAGGATTGTATGAAGACAACAGAGGTGTGAAGATTGGTGGAAGACTCATCAACAACCTTCGCTATGCTGATGAATGATACCACATTACTGGTTGAAAGTGAAGATGATCTGAAACATTTGCTTCTCACAATCAAAGAATATAGTCTCAAAATGGGCCTGCACCTTAATGTAAAGAAGACAAAGATCATGACAACTGGCATAATCAACAGGTTCATCGTTGAAGGAGAAGAAATTGAAATCGTGAACAACTTTAACCTACTTGGATCAACTATCAATAAAGAAGCAACAAGCAGACAAAAAATCAGATGGCACATTGCTCTTGGCAGAATGGCTATGAAAGACCTAGATAAGATTCTCAAGAGCAGAGATGTCTCTCTCCATACAAAGATTTGACTTGTTCAAGCCAGGGTATTTTCAATAACATCATATGGATGTGAAAGCTGGACAGTGAAAAAGATAGACAGGAAGAAAATTGATGACTTTGAATTATGGTGCTGGCGCAAATACTGTGTATACCATGGACTGCCCGAAGAACAAACCAGTCGGTACTAGAGGAGATGAAACCTAAGCTTTCTTTAGAAGATCAGATGACAAGACTTCGACTTTCATACTTTGGACACATCATGCGAAGAGAGAGATCATTAGAGAAAGATATCATGCTTGGCAAGATAGAAGGTTAATGCAAAATAGGAAGGCCAGCAATGAGATGGATCGATACAATAGCAGCAGCTATGTGTACCAGTCTGTCAACAATGAGCCGCCTGACTGAAGACCGAACATAATTTAGGATAGCTATCCAGAGGGTCGCCATGAGTCGATTCCGACTCGACGGAACTTAACAACAACAACAACAACATAGATAATAGGGGAAAGCCGACAGTCGCCCAAGAGCGGATGGTTCGGAAGAATGTATCCTTGAAGGATACTACCAAATGCAGAGAGGTTCCAAAAAAGAGTAAAGTAGCCCAAATGCCCTCGAGTATGGAGCAGACAGAGCTTAAAGATCCCAAATTACCCATGTCTACCAATAGCCTAATTAATATGAATAAAATACAGTCTCTAAAATGCTTGTATGCAAATGCTATAAGTCTAAAAAAATAAGATGGGAGAGTTAGAATATATAGCACTAAATGAGAGGTTAGATATGATTGGAATATAAGAGACATGGTAGAAGGAGGACACCCAGTGGGACACTGATACCTGGGTACAAACTATATCGTAATGATAGAACTGATCAAATTGGTGGAGGGGTTGCGCTCTATGTTAGAGAGGGCATTGAGTCAGAAAGGATTAAAGTTTTGCAGGAGACTAAATTTGCTGTAGAATCTCTATGGATTGAAATTCCATGTAAAAAGGGGAAGGCGATGGCAGTGGTGGTGTACTATCGACCGCCTGGCCAGAATGAACAAATGGATGATGAAATGCTCAAAGAAATCAAGGAAGCTAACAAAAGTTACAGCGCGGTAATAATAATGGGTGATTTCAATTACCCCGGTATCGACTGGGTCAGTGTCACGGCAGGACATGCTAGGGAGATAAAGTTCCTAGATGACATAAATGACTGCTTCTTGGAGCAGCTGGTTCATGAACTGACCAGAGGGGAAGCCATATTAGACCTAGTCCTTAGTGGAACACCAGATCTAGTGCAAGAGATAAGGGTGTTGGGGCCACTTGGCAATAGTGATCATAGCATGATCGCCTTTGATTTAATTAGTGGAGGAGGGATAGTAAGGAAATCCACAGTACTACCTTTTAACTTTCGAAAGGGAGATTATGATAAAATGAGGAAAATAGTTAAGAAAAAACTAAAAGGAGCAGTTGCAAAGGTTAAAGACTTACATCAAGCTTGAGTGTTGTTGAAAAATACTATCTTGGAAGCCCAGACCAGCTGTATTCCATGCTTTATTAAAAGTGGAAGGAAGTCCAAAAAACTGCCAGCATGGTTTAAAGGTGAGGTCAGAGAGGCTGTTGTTGCCAAAAAAGCAACTTTCAGGAAATGGAAAAAAGAGCCAAACGACGAAACCTGGAAATAGCACAAGCACTGGCAGGTCAAATGCAAGGCATTGATAAAGCAGGCAAAGGGAGAATTTGAGAAGAAGCTTGCTGCGGAAGCAAAAACGTGAAATAACGATTTTTTTCAAGTACATTCATAGCAAAAAACCTGTGAGAGAGTCAGTTGGTCCATTAGATGATAGAGGAGTTAAAGGGGCACTAAGAGGCGACAAGGCGACAGCGGAGAGACTGAATGAATTCTTTGCTTCAGTCTTTACTGAGGAAGATGTAGGGATGTTACCCATGACTGAAGTAGTATTTAAAGGTGCGGAAGAATTGATGGAAATATCGATACATCTGGAAGATGTATTACTACTATTAGATAAACTGAAGAGTAGCAAATCACCTGGGCTGGATGGTATACATCCAAGGGTGTTGAAGGAACTGAAATATGAGATTGCAGACCTGCTATTAGTAATCTGTGAACTATCATTAAAATCATCTCTAAACCTGAAATTGGAGGATCACCAATGTAATATCAATTTTTAAAAAGGGTTCCAGGGGTGATCCGGGAAACTACAGACTGGTGAGCCTCACGTCAGTACTGGGAAAAATGGTAGAAACCATCATAAAGATAAAATTACTCAGCATGATAAAATTACTCAGCATGTAGATAGTCATGGCCTAATGGGAGACAGCCAACATGGCTTTAGACAAGGAAGATCTTGTCTTACTAATCTGTTATGTTTTTTTGAAAGTGTGAATAAACAGGTGGACAAAGGTATGTCGGTTGATATAGTGTATCTGGACTTTCAGAAAGCCTTTGACAAGGTCCCTCATCAGAGACTATTGGCAAAACTAAAGAGTCATGGGATAGGAGGCAGTGTACTACTGTGGATCAGGAACTGGTTAAAAGATAGAAAGCAGAGGGTTGGGCTAAATGGCCAATTTTCCCAATGGAGAAAGGTGAATAGTGGTGTACCCCAGGTATCTGTGCTGGGTCCGCTGCTTTTTGACATATTCATAAATGACCTGGAAAGTGGGAAAGTGGAATAACGAGTAAGGTTATCAAATTTGCCGATGACACAAAACTATTTAAAGTTGTTAAAACCCAAGAGGAGGATTGTGGAAAATTGCAAGAGGATCTTGATAAATTGGAAGACTGGGCATCAAAATGGCAGATGAAATTTAATGTGGACAAGTGCAAAGTTATGCACCTAGGGAAGAACAACCCAAACTATGGTTACACGATGCAAGGTTCCACAGTAGGAACCACCACCCAGGAAAAAGATTTAGGCGTCATTGTGGATCACATGTTAAAACCCTCGTCCCAGTGTGCAGTGGCAGCCAAGAGAGCAAATAGAATGCTAGGTATCATAAGGAAAGGAATGGAAAATAAAACAAAAGATATTATAATGTCTCTATACTGTTCCATGGTGAGACCGCACCTTGAATATTGTGTGCAGTTCTGGTCGCTGTATCTTAAAAAGGATATAGCGTTATTAGAAAAGGTTCAGAGAAGAGCCACCAAAATGGTAAAGGGGATGGAAGGATACTCCTATGAAGAAAGGCTAAAAAGGTTAGGGCTCTTTAACCTGGAAAAGAGACGGCTGAAGGGAGATATGATAGAAGTCTATAAATTAATGAACAGAGTGGAACGGGTAAACGTAGATCGATTGTTTATGTTATCAGAATATAGAAAGACTAGGGAACATAAGAACATAAGATATGCCATACTGGGTCAGACCAAGGTCCATCAAGCCCAGTATCCTGTTTCCAACAGTGGCCAATCTAGGTCATACGTACCTAGCAGTTTCCCCAAAAGACACAGGTTCCACAATGCTTGTACTGGGTCAAGCATTGGTATCCTGGGTCCCTTCTTAATAATGGTTTATGGACCTTTCCTCCAGGAACTTGTCCAAATCTTTTTTAAACACAGCTACACTAACAGCCTTTACTACATCCTCCGGTAAAAAATTCCAGTTTGATTACACGTTGAGTGAAAAAATATTTTCTTTTATTAGTCTTAAATAGTTTACCCTGTAGCTTTATTGCATGTCCCCTAGTCTTTCTATAGTCTCATAACGTAAACAATCGATCTACGTTTACCCGTTCCACTCCGTTCAGGAAAGGCCTGTGTACATTTCAAGTGTTTACTGGAAACATCCACGCTATTCCTGCTGAAACGTGGTATAAGGCTAAGAAAATATTTGGCTGTGCTCTGCAATTCATCCCATATAGAAGAAAAACTTGTGACAATTATGTACTGAATTGGTGTGACTGCAGTCTGAAAACATACAAGATGCAGTTACAAAGAACAGGAAGCAGAGGTGAAGGAATGTTGTAAATTAAAGAAGCATTATAAACACCCTTATAGAAATGTTAAAAAGAGCAATAGTGTTTATTCAGGTTATGCTGAAATGTGCTATTTGTGCTCAAAGAGCTAATCAAGGGGATACTAACAAATCCTGTGCTCTGAAAACTGGGACCGCTGATGTAAGAAAAGTATGTGAGTGAGTCTGGAAACAAATCATGTTGCAGTGAGAAAGGGAGATCATATGTGTAGCACTGGAACGTCATGCCATGATGGCATAACAGCTGTTAGTTATAGGTTCGGTTTGACAGAATGATGTCTTTTATGACTGCAAGTGAGAGTGTGTGGTTTGGGGGTAGCATGGGAGGATCTGGTGTGCTGATCTGCAATTCAGGGAGGCCATGAATGGCTGGCTGGTTCCTTGACCATATGGATGACTGCCAGAGCCGGCCCAAGGTTTTCTGCCAGCCTAGGCAGAAACCCTGTCCTTGCCGCTCCCCTCAGCTGCCGCCACCGTGCCCCCAGCTGCTGCCGCCGCCCTTCCCAGCTGCTGCCAATTTTGTCTTGGGAGGAGAGGTTGGCAGCGGCAGTATTTTCAAAAGTAACCCACCTCTCCCCCCAAATGGAATCGGTGGCATCCGGGGGAGGGGGGGTGTGGACAGAGGCGGTGGCAGCTGAGGAGAGCGGTGAGGTCACCTGTGCCACCTCTGCCCACCGGGTCCGGCTTCTCTAGGTGGCCTAGTGGATGGGCCAGCCCTGATGACCGCAGAGTTACCAGGTGCCAGTGTGATAGGACAGCCATATATCAGCTGTGCAAGGCAATGAGAGATATGACTGATGTTGTGCCAACATCCCCCAGATTGTGCCATGAGGCCTACATTCTTCACCAGTCCAGGTTCTGTGCAAACTATGAGAGTGGTAATATATCTGGAAGCTGGCTGCCTGAGTAAGATGGCACAGGGATCCCCCCATCCCATGCTCACACAGGCCTGACAAGGGGAGCAGTGACTCAAAGCAGACTGTGAGAAGGCAGACAATTTGTTCTGGGCATAGGGGGCAGGAAGGTTAAAGGAGCAAAGTCTGAATATGGCAGTAGAAGAGAAGGGCACAGATAGAAGCAATCTGACAGTTCCTGAGGAGGAATGTAGTGAGAGACAAGAAGGGAAAGGTAGTGCGGAGCAGCAGAATGAGTGCACATAGGCATGAAAAGGGAATACATTTATTTCGGGTTTGGTGCACTTGGTATGGGCCCATCCTTAGCAATTCAAAGCATGTTTGTAGGGATGACCAAGGCAGGAATCACTGGGGCAGCTTCCTACTGCCAAATACCATCTGATGCAAGGTATGTCCTGACGTACATGTTCATATTTACATTTGTTTATAATATATTATGGTGCCGTAGAGGACCGGTATGTGATCTAGGTTGCAGCAACAGTCATTTCCCATTGGTATTTATGTCGTTTGCATTAGCACACTACTGTCAGTGTGGAGGGCAGCTCATTTTTCCTGAGGGGCATGGTGGCTGTGGGTACATCACGGAGATGGGCAGGATCCAAAATGTGTAACTTTTCAGAATACAGTGGCCATGGGGACATCCAAAACATTTACCTGCATCCGATAATATTGACGGGGGATGTGTTTCTCCATTACATTGCATGGCCCTAGCCTGCACACATGCGTGGGCCACACTCCTAATGTGTGCATGCACTGGCTGAATAGCCCAGTACATCCTATGTAAAATTCCCCTCTATGTTTTTACATCATAGCAGTGTAAGAACTTTGCTAATGGAAATTCTTAAGAGGTAGGTAGTAGAATGTATAATGCTAGGAGCATTAAGAACATTAATGAACAATGGTGGTGCTGTTGATGAAATTGTCAAAATACTTCATATTAATTTATTTTATTTATTTATTTATTTAAAAGCATTTTATAGTGCTAATATGAACCAGTTTTCAAAGCATACAATTTACAGAATCATACAATTAAAATAAATTAGAATGAAAACAATATCAAAAGGAACATCTTTCCAAAAAACAGTCATGCCACCCATCTATCTTTCCTGCCTTCACTTTCAACTAGCCTTCTACTCCAACATTCACCAAAAGACCCTGTTAGACAATCTAGGAAGAGAAAGGGTTTTAAGTTTTTACAAAAAATAATCTAGTCCTGCTCCTGTCTTAAAGAACAAAGGAACTTCTTCCACCAAATTGGTGTTGCTGTAATGAAGGCTCTTTGTTGTCGCACCTAACAGTGATTTGGAGTTACTGTATCAATAAATGGCCCTGACTTAGTCTGAAAACTCTACCTGGATGGTATCACTGGAGCAGGCGAGGGCCCACCCCCCTCAAAATTTTAAAAGTAAAAGCATTTTAAATAGACTTCTCTCATGGGTAGGGGTCACTGAAGCTGATGTAAAACATCCACTACTGAATCTCTCCTAACAGTACATGTGCAGCAGCATTTTGGACCACTTGTAGCCTCCATAACAGGCACCCAGGTAACCCCCCATATAGGAGGTTGAAATAGTCCAACACCAAAATTACTAATACTTGCATGACTGCATGCCTATAGCCCTTTGGTCTAAAAACGGCCACAGCTGTCGAACTGGCTGCAGCTGTCCATAGGCTGTTCAGACTACCTTGGAGATTTGGGCTTGTAAAGTTAACCCTGCATTTAATTGCACACTCCAAACCTGAATTTCCTCCTTAAACCCCGATCTGTGGCCATCAATACACAGCCATTCTGGCAAGCATAGGTAGAGGGAAGTGGTGGATCACTGGGACCATGGTCTCATCAATATTTTGCCCAACACAACATCAGAAATAGAGAGCTTAGGGGCAGGACTGGAGATTGGTTTGTTTGGCTCCTCCATCTTAAAAGGTGTTCCACTGCCCCTGCTGCCAAGGTTCCTGGATCCACCTCCCCACACACCAGTATCTCTCATTTTGCACATTTAGTACCACATGGTTATCAGCTAACCAATCAGATACTTTCCCCAAACACTAATTTATTTTCCTAATAGTATGCACAGCAGTGACCCAATCATAACACAAGCCCAATGTCCCAATGGCGGCATAAAAATATTAAAAAGAATTGGGGGTAAAGCTGACTCATGTGGCACCCCACAGGATAACAGTCTAAGAGATGATATCTTTCCCCTCCATCTAACTCTCTTCCCAATCAGAAAGGAGGCAAAAAAGCCAAAAGGTTGCCTTCCATTCCAAACTGTTTACAGATTTGTATGAAAATATGCCACTTGACCATATCAAAAGTCACAGACAAGTCAAGTTCCCTGTAAAATAGTTATCTCCAAGTTATAATGCCCTGTTCAATGTAATTTCAGTTTGTTCAATGTAAACCGCACTGATGCAGAATAGCACGGTATATAAGAGAATGTAAATAAATAAATAAGTGTTACCAGTAACACCACTCTCCTTTGTCCCTGGCCAAATAAATAATGTTGTTTTCAGCCACCAACAAAGATTCTGGCCCTGAACCCCGATGAAAGCCTGCCTTCCCCAATCAAAAACTTCCACCTTCTCTAAATAGATGTCCGACTGATCTACGACTTCCTTCTCTAATATTTTTGCCAACGTTGAAAGAGAGGAGATTGGTCTAAAATGTTCACATTTCAACTCCCAAACCTTTTTAGGCACCAGAGTTACTATAGCTTCCTTCAGCAAATCTGGGTAAACCCCCTGCTCAAAGGAGGAAATAATTAATTCAGTCATCCATATCAGCATCAGTGTAACAACAGTCTGGGGATGAGGTCCAGATACATCCAAATCCCTTTTCTATTTCTAGTAGTTTTTCCTGAGTCACAGGCATAAATTTCTCCCATTCAGATTGCCCTTTCCCCTTTCCAATGTTCGTATTCTCTGTCATTCAGACTGATCCTTAATGTTTCTATCTTTTCTACAAAATACTCCACTATCTGTTCTACCTCCACCTCATTTGCTCTGCCTCCCATGGGCTATTTCATTACTGAGCAGGCCTAGTATGCTTAACAGCATCTTAAATGCATGGATTTACTCAGTGCTACCATCTAGTGGTTACTGTAAGAATAACTCTCTTGAAGTCTGAATGAGTATTTTTAGTTAGCGCAATCAGTCTGTGCCACTCCAGGCTGGGTCTAGATTACTCATAGGCTTGGTCACACCCGGGGAAAAGCACAGACAAACAATAAATCCTGGATTTTGAGAACATAACTACATAAATTCTAAAACACAATTCATTTTTGGGAACATCTATGTATTATAACAGTCTATTTTAAATCATAAGGAGGAAGACACCTGCATTCCCTAGGTAGAGTTACAAAACGTTTTAGAGAAATATGAAAAGACTATTAGGCACATTTTAGAAAGTCTGTTTGTAATGGAAGGGACGTGGAAGTGAAAACATCTGCAAATTGATGTCAAATTAAGGAAGAAAGGGTGTGCACATGTGAGGCCAATATAAAATTGGCCTATTTCTGCCCCCTCAAAATGGAAGTGATTATTAAAAATGGGCCACGGACAGCAGGAAGTGCAGGAACGCACATGGTGCAGGATCCATTTCACAAATATCCACATCGGCAAACATAGATGGAAGAAACCAGCAATTCATACGTGTAAGTTCCAGCATATAACAAGGTGTATGTGTGAATGTCGGCACTTAGACATGTACCTAAGCCATTATGCAAACTGATGTTGCTACACAACTACAGAGGACTCTGTCTTTGTTATTTCATATTGGAGGGGGAAATAAACATTTGGGGGGGGATTAAGGGAGATATGCCACTTCCTGCAGATGGTGGGGCTAAAGAAGCATTTTTTACATATCCATTCTTGTCAGGGAGCAGGTATAAATCCAGATGTTGCCAATTTTGGGCTTGCACATGCAGTCATTATATGAAATGGGGACCACCTGTATAGCTTTTTGTCTTGTCCAGGCCACACTTCCGGCACTCCCCTCACCTTGCCCCATCTACTTTTGATGTGATAGGGGCTTCTATATGTAAAATGAACCTTTTCTAACATTGCCATTTACATGTGGATGCAATGTGTAAATGGTGAACACCCTATATCTAAAATAATCCCCTATATCTTTATGGAAATCAGTGAAGGAAGGAATGTTGTTTGATATAACATAAAAAACATAAAACAGCAAAAAAGGTGTGTACCATGGAATCAATGCTGACTCCTGGCGACCCACCCCTAGGTTTTCTTGGCAAGGTGTGACTGGAAGTAGATTGCCCTATCTTCCACACAGTAAGGGGGATCATTTTAAAGGCTTAGATGTGGTTTGGAATCCAAAAACATGCATGTGGATGTCCAAATCACAGAGATTTCCCTGGGGTCATTTTATAAATGGATTTTTAAGACGTCTCCGCTATGGGGATGTCCAAGAAGGCAGGGGGTGTGGCAGAGGTGTGTCCGAGGTGGTGCTACAGTCCTAGACTTCCCCGATCAATTTCAGAACTCTCAGGGATGCTGTGAATGCACCCAAATTTAGACCAGCTCCAGGCACAAACAGGCATCAGAAACATGCTCTTTGGGCACTAAAACATCTGTAAGCTGTAGAGCAGTTGCCACTCCACTATCATCATTACTCTCCACAACTGCAATGATATATTTTATTTTCTTGGGAAACTTGTCTTGTGTTTGAACGGCTGCAGCATTTCTCTTAGACGTCTCTGGTATTAATATTATGTCAGGGCCATTTATGTGGACTGTCTTGCAGATGCCCTGTCTCTAACAGGCCTGACTCCATCTCTGCCCCCCCCCCCACCATACTGGGAAGAGCCGTGGCATTCTCAGCCTTTCCTGATGTTCTACTGCTCTCTCTGCTGTGATCGGGGTCAGCTGCGATGTTCCCGATCAGAGCCCCAGACCTCTCGATGATTTCCGCTCAAGCCTCAGAGAGCATGCTACCACAACATGACTCTCTCTACAGGCCTGAGGCCTCACATCAATATTTCTCTTTTTTTTCTTTTATTATGCGGATACCGATTCTCAGAACCCTGAAGTTGAAAAACTACACAGCTGCAAATCGCAGCCACAGGAGCACCGGCAAACCCCCAATGCCATTTTATTATTTAAAAAACACACTGGCTTTTTCTACCTTTCCCGCAGCTCCAGAAAAGGGGAAAAAATCAACAACTTCTTAACTGTTCCCTGCAGCCCCGGTGTGGTGCCGGACCTCCAGAACAACAACACAAAACAAAACACCCCAAAACAAAACAACTGCTTCTGCAGCCATCTTCAGGCACCCAAAACGTACCTTATATTTTTTTAAATTTTTTCTTTCTTTACTTTTGCTAAGAAGTAACATTATGTTCATGCCATACAGCAGTATTGTGGGTCTTTAGCTATTGCCTGATATTTCAGCATGGATAAATGTAAGTGATGACCATTGACTTCTCAATTTCTGACCATCCTACTTCAAGTTTAGTTGACAGAAAGTGCCCTTGTTCAACCTCTATGTACTGAGCGGCACCGGCACCTACAACCTAGTACAACCATGGGCGAAAAGGGAAAACGTTCCAGTGGCTCTTTACTCCCGTGGCTGTGCAGAGGTGAGCCAGGGTGCCAGGCTTCAAGATTCACCAGCTCCATCGTAAGCCATTCAGGGGTATGTGGGGCCCCTTGTGGTGTGGGGTCATGTGTATGTGTGTGTTTGAGGGGAGGGGGAGCCACTGGCACTGGAAGAAGACTGCTACTGGGGCTAGAATGTGAAATGGACTAATGTTGGGGAATGGGGAGACAGTGATTGAAAGGAAGACAATGTTGGGAAGGATTGGGACTGGAGGGGGACTGATACTGGGGGGCTAGGACTGGAAATGGGCTGATGCTAGGGGATGGGGAGCCTGGGATTGGCAGGGAGATGATTGTGGGAGGGATTGGGACTAGAGGAGAACTGATACTGTGTAGCTAGGACTGGAAATGGGCTGATGCTGGGGGATGGGGAGAATGGGACTGGAAGGGAGCAGATGCTGGGAGTGGCTGGAACTAGAAAGGAGCTGATGCTGGGGAGGATTAGAAGGGGGTGAGGGAGGGGCTGGGGAGAAAAAAAGAAGCCGGGGAGTGAGGATGGAGAGGGGAACAGATATTTTGTGTGGAAGGGAAGAAAAATGGTCATACAGAGGGAAGAGTTGAAAGAGAGGGGCATAAGAGTGAATGCTGGGGTAAGAACGAGGAAAGGCAGAGTTAATGAATATCTAAGAAGGAAGTAACTGAATGGTGGAAGGGATCTAGGAGGCACAGAGGGGAATAAGAGGCTAGCGAAGGAGTGAGATGAGAAATGGGGGAGCTGGGCTGGAGGTTAGATGAGGAAATGGAAAGTTGCTAGGTGAAAAGTCAAAAGGGGATTGAGGACAGAGGGTTGAAATTGAGTGGATGAATGAATAAAGAAAGACATGGAGAAAAGAATGAGCAGGGTTTTGTAGTAATGCACCTGGCAGTTTGCACTGGAGGATAATAATGCAGAAATATGGTAGCCTTTCTTTATCCTCACTGTACATGTAAATGGTTTTCAGGCACCCATTAAGAAGCATGTTTACTAAAGATTAATGTGCTTTCACAAATTTGAATGTGTGCTAAGTGCAGCAACACCCATTTGTCTAAGGGTATAGTGACACTTAACACACATTAAAGTTTAGTAAACACGCCCCTAAGTCATTGTTAAGTTCAATATTCACCAATATTCAATGTATAATGTTAAGTTCAATGTAAACCGCTCCTGATCTCCGGAAGGAGCTGTCTAAAAGTGCACTGAAATAAATAAATAAATAAATAAATAGTTAGGACAAAAAAGAGGCTTGTGAAGGACTCCTTTGAAAACGCTTAAAATTTTAGATGGGCAGCATATACATTTTAAAATAAAATAAATTCGATTTATATAAATGAGGCCCAGCAGATATGCAAATATTTATGCAAATGAGGCCCCACAATTAGTCTCCGCACATGGCCCTGCAACACCCTTGGGCCACCACTGCTTGGAGGAACCAATACCGGCTGTGTTTATTTCTGATTTCACCGCCTCTGGCCTGCCACTGCCTTCCCTCCAGTTTTTTTCCTGACAAAGCTCGCCTTTCAGTGGCATGGTGGAAAGCTGGACCAAGAATGCTGAGAAGGGGATGTGAATTCGGGACTAGGACTGGTGAGCTTTCCACCCTTACACAGGATGCATATTGCAATATATGTGAAGAGCTGAAAGAGGGTCTTGTGGTGCACCTGAGAGCCTATTAATTTCTGGACGGATATTATAAGGTGAGAGAGAATAACAGACTTGGACAATATCGCCAGGGGTTGGTGGAGGTCTTGAGGTGCCTGACTTTGCCCGTAGGAACAGCTTGGGTCTAATATTTCGCAACTCTGTCTGGTGGTGAAGTCAGATTGTTGTGGGAACACTTGCCTCTTTGTGGGCCCACATCTTGCATTTCCTCCACATTATCTAATCAGCTTTTTGGTTTGGTTCAATCCCTAACTGAAGTTTTGAGAAAGCTCACCAACCCCTTATCCTGGGGGAGGGGGGGTGCACCATCCAATCCCTCTCCTCAGGCAGCAGATTGCCTTGAGTCGCTCCTGCTCCCCTCTCACCTTGCCATACCCTTTTATTCTCTCTCTCTCCCTTTCCTTCCTACCTCTCTAACCCTGCCCCTTTCCTTACCTGGAGTCAGTCCATTCTTCTAAAGTGAGACCTAGGGACTTCTGCTAGCTCTTTGTTGTGTGCTGCCAGCAGGACCTGAGGACTCCCACTGGATCCTCACTGCTGTGCTCTCTCTACTCTTCACTAGTGGGACCCAGGAAATCCTGTTCAGCTATTCATGCCACTGTTCATAGAAGGAATGAAACGCTTTGCATCTGTTTGTGTATGCGCAAATACTGATGCATATGGATGAACAAATAGATAGCTGGACCATTTCCAAAGGTGCTATTGCTTAAGTGAAATGAGCTAAAATAGATTCCCCCATTTTGAGGAAGCTTTCAAGTCCATGACAGCCCTGGCCCAGGCATCCTGAGAAAGTGTACCACAAGCCTCAGTACTCCAGACTAGGGTACTCCCTAGAGGTCAGGAACTACTGTTTTCCAAGATGGTGGTATGGGGGATAAGAGTGAGTGGGCATTGCTCTAGCCTTCTGACTTTTTTAGGTTTTGCCCTTTAAACTAAGAACAGAAGAACATGAGTTAAGCCATACTGGGTCAGATCAAGGGTCCATCAAGCCCAGTATCCTGTTTCCAGCTGTGGCCAATCCAGGTCACAAGCACCTGGCACATGTCCAGAAAGGTACGCAGGTTCTAAAATACTTATCCCGGGGTAAGCAGTAGATTTCTCTGGTCCTCTTTAATAATAGCTTATAGACTTTTCCTCTAGGAACTTGTCCAAACCTTTTTTAACCCATCTACACTAACAGCTTTTACTACATCCTCTGGTAATGAATTCCAGAATTTCATTACATGTTGAAAAACGTTTTCTCTTATTAGTCTTAAATGGGCTACATTGTAGCTTCACTGCATGTGCTCTAGTCTTTCTACTTTTTCAAGTAGTTAAACAACCGATCTGCATTTTACCTGTTCTGCTCCATTCATTATTTTATAGACCTCTATCATATCTCCCCTCAGCTGTCTTTTTTCCAAGTTGAAGAGCCCTAACCTTTTAAGCTTCTCCTCATAGGGGTATCCTTCCATCCCCTTTACCATTTTGGTGACTCTTCTCTGTATCTTTTCTAAATCTGCTATATCCTTTTAAAGATATGGCAATCAGAATTGCACACGGTATTCAAGGTGTGGTCACACTATGGAATAATACAGAGGCATTATAATATCTTTGATTTTATTCTCCATTCCTTTTCTTATGATTCCTAGCATTCTATTTGCTTTCTTGGCCGCCACTGCACACTGGGCAGAGGGTTTCAATGTATTATTCACAATGATGCCTAAATCTTTTTCCTGGGTGGTGATTCCTAATGCGGAAATTTGCATCGTATAACTGTAATTTGGATTGTTCTTTCCTAAGTGCATAACTTTGCATTTGTCCATAATAAATTCCATCTGCTATTTGGATTTCCAATTTATCAAGGTTCTCTTGCAATTTTTCACAAGCCTTTTGTGTTTTAACAACTTTGAATAATTTTGTGTCATCGCAGATTTGATCACCTCACTTGTTATTCCCATTTCCAAGTCATCTATGAATATGTTAAAAAGCAGTGCACCCAGCATATATCCCTGGGTACTCCACTATTCAGGGGGAGCGGAGGGCAAGGACCACAGCCCACACAAAAAAATATTGAACAAAACCCTTTATTGGAGACCCAACTAAAAGGTTTCGGCGAGAAGCCTTCCTCAGGGGTCTAAAATATAGACATAAACGACATGTTAAACATAAAATCATAAAGAGATAAAAATACATTAAAAATATTAATACATAAAAATATATGTAATACATTACCAAAGGAGCCAATAAGAAACATACAAAGAAGTGGAACAAACCACTCTTCACAATCTCTATAAAAAATAAACAGATGAAATAAAATAAACAAGATGAAAACTATAAAATGTACATAAAATACATTATTAATATCAAAAAAATATAATATAACCAGGAAAGATGAAACATGAAAAAGTAATCATAATAAAACTTACATGCGAATTTAAAATAGATTACCAGAAAGGGACACTAAGAGGTATAAAAGGGGTGGAACAAACCACCCTTCCCAATCTATAAAATACAAATAAGATGTATAAATATATTAACTGTGTGTAACACAAAAACACTACTTGAGAAAACAAAAACAAAAAAGAAATACAAACATCGCCACAAAAACTGTGGATAAAAAGTTAATAAAGCAACATGTGAGATGAGCAATCTGTATCATATGCACGAAACATTGTTGCTAAAAGCACAGATAGTAAGAGTATAAATAACGGACAAACTGTAAATGGTAAAACAGAATAAATAAACCATGTCATGGTAAAAAACATATTATCGAGCAGTCTGTATCAGAGTACAGAAGAGCAAAACTAAATATATGAGAAGCTATGAAATGAAATAGCTCTGTCCATAATGAACATCTAAAAGATGAAGAATAGTAAAGAATTATTTGGATAAGAGGAAAACTGTCTTAAAAAAACTTAATTAAAAGCAGATAAAATGAAAGGTCAAAAGAAAAGTATATGAAACATACAAGCACATCGTAAACTGAAAGTGTCAATTAAAGGGCAGAAACAGCACGAACCTGGTCACAAGAAATATCGAAAAATGAACTACAGCGTGTAAACCGACATGTGAAATAACCGATATACAATTTAGACTTATGAAAGGTACGTTTTCCCGCCTCCACAATTCTGTTGGTAAGTGTCATGGTGTGGTAGGCCATGGCCTATATAATAGCCTGTACATGTATGAGAGGCCTGCAAGCTAGGCCTGAGTTCCCACCCCCACTTAAAAATAGTGCTGAGAAAGATCAAAGTCAGTGAAGGTCTGAGGATCTGCCTTAAACCACTCTAAACTGCTTTTGATAAGTTTGTGTTAATCCTTAGTCAATTCTTTTATGCTGATGATAGATATGTTCCAGTGTTTTGCATTCTCACATTCTCTGAGCCTAGAAATGACCTTGTAGTAGGGATGTGTTTATGTCTAGAAACTGAGCCTTTGTTAGAATAGCCTGAGAAGGGGGAACAGGGTGTTAGGCCCAGAGAGTGTCACTGATTGGACAGGTGCAGGGGGCATTGGAACCAATAGAAAGTCTGCATGTATCAAGCTGAAGAAAAATGTATAAATGAGTATGTCTCTGTAAGAATGTTGCTCAGTCCTTTTTGAAGCTTTGACTAACTGGGCCATGTGCACAATAAATTGGTTTGGATCTTTGAACTGACTCCTGGTATTATTTATTGCATGCTTATCAGCTGCTACATATTCTTGGTGCATTGGCCGGGAATGTGTGAGTAGTGGATGGTATGCCAGTGAATATACCACGACTTCTCACCTCAAGAGGTTTGGTCCGGCTGGTGCCGCACCTGACTGATCGCAGGGGAGCCTCTGGCACTGCCCGCTCCTCTTGTATTGGGGGGGGGCTCCTCCTTGCCTCCGCAGGTTGCTGGTTCTGGCTGGCCGACACCTTCGAACCCGAGGGGAGTCCAGATCCAACCCATGTACTGGTTTGGTATCGGGAACCGGATCCGGTGAGTAGATATTTCTGCTAATCAGTCAGTCTGTCAGTTGGGATTCTGGAATAAGAGCTTGAGAGTCTGATCACCTCTCGGGACGGTTCTAGTAAGTCTCAGAAGTCTTAAAGGTATAAGCAGAGAGTGAAACCACTGACCCCTCAGCCAGTCAGTCAGTCAGGTTTTTTTGGGATGTTGGGAATTTATTCTGTCTTGAATGTCTGCTTGTGTGAATGAGAGGTCTTGAATACAGACCAAGCGAGGTGCTGGCTCCTGGTTAGTACATTGCCAGGTCGCGAAATGGGGAAATTGTTTGGTGTTTGTCTCCCTTATTGTCTGTTGTTTGTATTTGTTATCTGTTGAAACCGCTGGTTTCCCTTCTGGTATTATGTAAGATTATTCTGTTAGGTAATTTGTGAAACAGTTTACTGATTGAGAAATGGTACTGAGAAAGGACGTGAAGTAAACAAAACAAGGAGTCTCTTCTAAGCACAAAGACAGATATCTCACTGAGCTTATTTTGTTTCCAGCACAAGCCGAGAGACTGAATCGTTAGCAGGGGCATGTCTTTCACACAGCCCGTAGAAAGGAATGTTAGTCTTCTTTAACCCTTACATTCCACATTCTGCAGCTGGGTTAATTTGTGCTTATTTTAGGAAAATTGTACCTGTTTTATTCAATATGTTTTAATAGTGACGTTCCTTCTGCTATGGTTATGTATTGTATATCATTTGATAGGCGTGTTTAGTCAGAATTTTGGGTCCTGACAGTTTTGGGCTTGGCAGTAAGTTCTTATTAACCCCTTTCGATCTCCTCAACTGTTTTTGGTTATACCTCAGCCCTGCCCGTAGTCCTAAGTCCGATAGAAAAATTAAGGAAGCTGCTTTTGTTTTTCCTTTGACCTTTGAAGTAGAGGTTAAGAACCCTGACAGGACTATGAAGCATCCCAAGCCCGTAGTACCAGATCACGACTTGAAAATGATTTAAATCCTGAGGGAATATACATGTCCTTTGAATGTCTGCTTTCTGAATAGTAAGATTTCAAGTAATTTCTTTTGCAGAGACATTGTTCAGCTTAAATGCTGATTACGGCTGGCAGTTAGTTTCCATGCCAAGTATTTTTATTCCAGTCATACGTAATAGATATGTGACCGTCATGTTAGGAGCCATAGTTCTTTCTATTGGGATTGTTGTTATAACATTTTGCAAAATAATAGTTTTATATTTGAAGGACTTTATCTAAATTGTTCCCATTTAGAATGAGCACACTGTCACACCTACTCATCCAGGCAGTAGCCTAGGAGCAGGTGAACTTGCCTGTCTTACTCTCTACAATTACTGTCCAAGATGGCCGCCAAGGAAGGCTGCTGGGTAATGTAGTTTTTAGAGCAAGGAGTGTGACCACACGGTAAATAGGCAAAACAGAGAATTTTATTTCGGGGTTTCCCCTCCGCATTGAATTCAAAAACCTCAACTAAAATTGGATAAACTCTCCAATAAGGCAAACAAGAATGTGAAAACAGGTTGAACACAAAAATACAGGATTTCCTTTTAAAACATCAGCTTTCCACTTCCCGTGAGGAACAAGATTCTAAAGCTCAATCTGTTCTCCAGATTAGCTTCTTGTTATTCACTTTCAAACAGGATTTTTACTTTGTACAAGTTGGAAGACCAACACTTGTCATTCTTTTCAACAGCTTCCTTTCTCCAAACCATGCACAGCACAAGTCCTTAAATGGCTTTCCGGATACAGTCTTTTACATAGGCAAAGAATCAGCAGCTATTCATGTTCTTGGCCAGACACAGAGAACACTAAAGAAGAGTGGGACCTAGGCGTGGTTGTGTCTGATGATCTTAAAGTAGCTAAACAGGTAGAAAAGGCGACGGCAAAAGCTAGAAGGATGCTTGGGTGCATACAGAGAGGAATGGCTAGCAGAAAAAAGGAGGTGATAATGCCTCTGTATAAGTCTTTGGTGCGACCTCATTTGGAGTATGGTGTGCAATTCTGGAGACCGCACCTTCAAAAGGATGTGAACAGGATGGAGTCGGTGCAGAGGGTTGCTACTAAAATGATTAATGGGCTTCATTATAAAGCATATGAGGACAGACTTAAGGATCTTAATATGTACACCTTAGAGGAAAGGCGGGATAGAGGTGATATGATTGAGATGTTTAAATACCTCCGTGGCATAAATGTTCAGGGAGAGAGCCTCTTTCAATTGAAAGCAAGTTCTGCTATGAGGGGACATGGGATGAGGGTGAAGGGAGATAGATTCAGGAGTGATATGCGGAAATATTTCTGTACGGAAAGAGTAGTGGATCCGTGGAATAGTCTCCCAGTGGAGGTGGTAGAGATGAGGACAGTAACTGAATTCAAAAAAGCATGGGACCAACACAGAGGATCTCTAAAGGTAAAAAGTGGACTGTTGTAG
Organism: Ichthyophis bannanicus; assembly: GCA_033557465.1. Lineage (NCBI taxonomy): Eukaryota > Metazoa > Chordata > Amphibia > Gymnophiona > Ichthyophiidae > Ichthyophis > Ichthyophis bannanicus. The sequence continues at coordinate 542,002,286 of CM066031.1, read as the reverse complement.
TTGTTATGGAAGGACAGATTAGATGGGCCTTGTGGTCTTTTTCTGTCATCATGTTTCTATGTTTCTATGTTTCTAACACTGCATTTCTTCTATATCTGAACCATTAGGATCCTCCAGCAAATCTATATCCATTTCATTTCCAGATTCGCTGTGTCTGTCCTGAATATCAGCTGACTGGTTATTCTCCTGCCTTATCAGCTCCTGCAATCTTAACAACAGCTGTTCCCTATGGTCTCCCGCCACAGGCTCTTGCAACGGAGTTTCTCTCCCTTTCAAGAAGTTAGCAAGCCCTGTTAGAGTGGAGGTTTGGCAGTCACTGGCATAAGTTCTAGGCTTAATAAAGGTTTGCTTTCCAGAGTTCAGGGGCACACAGCGTTTAGCACTGTCTCTTAATTCTTTAACAATGCCTTCAGCCTGGCTTTGGTTAGGAATGAAAGAAAAGACATTTTCATTACCCTTTGTTTCTCCTTTACTCTTGCATGTGAATCAGCCAGTTCTCTTCCTGAAGCTCCTCTTTTCAATGGAACTAAAGTACCTGCTTCCAAACCCAGCAAGTTTCTGATTCCAGGCTTGTTCCCTTCAGAATCAGCTACCCTTACTTGAACTGCTTCTGGAACTCCACGGACTCCAAACACTGCCTGCTCATCTTGCTCCTGCTTCGTTTCTCCCTGCTTCGTTTCTGTTCCTCTCTGCTGCATTTCTGTTTGTTCTAAAACTGAAACACTTTTAAACTGCTGCCTTTCAGGCACCACGCCTTTCTTCCTGCCCATGTGCAGCTCATCAGTGCTCAACCTAGACCTGACGTCACTAGGTGGGTGGGGCTTAGCACTCGGAATACTCTGCCCTGGAGGCTTGTGGTTTCTATGGGAACTGCCTTTCTCTCTAGATTTAAAGGAACAGGGCTCCTCTCCCTGCCATTCCATTTCCTCTGCAGCGTCCTCCTCACCACAACACACATCCATTATGTTTAGTCTACAGGAAAATGCACCCCCTCTGTCTGTTGTCAAGTACGTCACCATGGGGGGAGGGGGGGTCAGAGTCCACGCAGATTTCGTTGAAATGTATGACTAGGAATTTTAGCAAGGGATTTGCTGGAGACTATGGAATTAGAATGTCTCCATCCCGATTAGAAATGCTCTGTGAAAGGGAGTGGCCAGTGTTAGCTACTTCATGGCCTGTGAGGGCACCTTTGATGTTTCCCATGTTCATCAGACTGTACAGAAAATGTTCCCTGATCAGTTCCCCTACATAGACTCCTGGTTAAATGTTTGTGAGAAACAAAAAAGCCCTCCTGGATAAAGCGTTACTATGAGGAACAGTGTAGGAGATTAGTAGCAGCCACGAAGGGGGCCCAGAAGTCTGGAAAAAAAAAGCTGCCTGTTTATTCTGCCCCAGAATCTCCAGACATTCCACTCTGTCCATCCCAGTATCTTTATAGGCCAGTCCCCTCAGCTCTGCCACCACCCCGGGCAGAGCCTAGGGCAGGGGGGACACCTCCCTGCAGATGTACCCCAAGTAGTTCACCAGCCACCTCCGCAGCAGGAGGACGTGCACCCCCTCTTGACCGGAAGCCCCGGCTCAGTTTAAAGTACTCCGAGTGTGCCACAGTCCACCAGTGACAGTTCAGGGTCACTCACAGCCAGCGCCCGAGAATGTGAAGTGGAACCCAGACAGTCCCGATTGCCGTATGCCTTCAGAAGTACAACTACCAGTAAAAGGGATGGTCACGTTATACCATTACACCAGGTCCAGCTGACCAGCCTTGTTTATGTGCCTTTTATGCCACTGATTTACTGAACTGAAAGACGCATTATGCCTCCTACACTGAGAAGCCTTAGGATTTGATGGAACTAATAAACAGTATTATGCAGACCCATGCCTTGATGGCCCCAAGTGGGATTCAACTAGTGCAGGCAGCCCTCACTATACACCCCATGCGATCCAGCAGCCCAGGAGAATTTGCGTATGGTAAATGCAGTTTTTGTCAGTCAGTCCCAGAGAGATATAAAACGGAAATTGCACTGGGTGCGAACCAGTGCGCCCATTGCAGAGGAGAAGAAGGACATTAGAGAAGTGAATGCCCGCATCTTGACTCCACCCCCAGGAAGGGAGGAGGGAGCACTTGGAGAACAGGAGGTTGATTTTAGAGAATAAACCGAGCACAGTGTTCCAGCAAGAGAGGGAAGCAGCTATAGAGTGAGTGGCAGCCGAAGAGGGCTACAGCATGGATGAAGACTAGGCCAGACCGGGCTCCAAGTTTCCCTGGGTCCCCAGGAGCCTATGGTCAGTCTGAAAATAGGGGACCAATATATGGACTTTATGGGGGATACAGGAGCAGAATACTAAAGCCAGTAGCCCCTTTGTCTTCTCGATGCATCACCATTGTCAGAGCTACTGGGACTGAGGCCACAAAGCCTTTCCTGCAGAACTGCATGTGTGAACTAGGGGGACAGAAAATAACGCACCAGTTCTTGTATATGCCTGAATGCCCTATTCCACTTTTGGGCCGAGATCTGCTTGCAAAGCTCCAGGCACAGATATCCTTTGCTAAAGGGGGAGAAATGCAAATGACTGTGAACCCAAAGCCTGCTGGATTGATGGTGCTGACTGTTCCCCGAGAAGAAGAGTAGCGGTTCTATAGTGCATCTCCAATCAAGCCAGCTAGTTCCTGTATACCTCCTAACCTTTTAGCCCCACCTGAAGTATGGGCAGAAGATAATCCACCTGGCCTAGCGAAGAACATAGCCCCTGTCATTGTCACCCTCAAGCCAGGAGCGGAACCAGTGCATGTGAAACAGTATCCTCGACCAGCTATAGAAGGTATCCACTGCCATCTGATGAAAATACTGAAGTATGGACTTCTCAAGAAACCTGGGACGGGGGATTACCGCCCAGTACAAGATCTGAGGTGAGTGAATGATGCAGTTGAAACTATACACCCAGTGGTACCAAATCCTTATACTCTCTTGGGACTGATCCCCGCTGAGGCTACTCATTTCACTGTCCTGGACCTGAAAGATGCCTTTTTCTGCATACGCCTAGCCCCCACCAGTCAACTTTTGTTCGCTTTTGAATGGCAAGACCCCACAACAGGAAGGCGGGGCCAACTTACCTGGACTCGATTACCTCAAGGATTCAAGAATTCACCTACTCTCTTCAGTACTGCCCTGAATCAAGATCTTTCAAGTTACTCAGTGAACCCAGGACAGAGGGTTCTTCTTCAGTATGTGGATGACCTGCTCATAGCCACAAATTCAGAAAGTGAATGTCTACAAGCCACCAGTGAACTCTTGCAACTTTTTAATGAGGTTGGATACAAAGTCTCAAGAGCCAAGGCGCAATTATGTCAAACAAGTTAAATATCTGGGATTCCAGTTGTCCAGCGGAATTCAACGCCTGGGACCAGAATGCAAAGAAGCTGTATGCAGTATTCCTACTCCAACCACCAGGAGGCAAGTGAGAGCCTCTTGGATGCTGCAGGATACTGTCGTATATGGGTCCCAATTTTGCTCTGCTGGCAAAAACCATTGTATCAAGCTACCAGAGGAATGGAAAAGTCTCCATTGGAGTGGGGACCTGAACAGGGTACAGCCTTTCAATTTCTAAAAACCGCTCTGATGTCATCACCAGCTCTGGGTCTACCAGATGTCCAGAAAACCTTTCAGTCTCTATGTCCATGAGTCACAAGGAAATGTTCTATGAGTGTTAACTCAATCTTTTGGATCTTGGCAACGGCCTTTGTAGTTGCAAAGGCTAGCCCCCTTGTTTGAGAGCTGTTGCAGCTACAGCCCTCCTAGTGAGCAAAGCAGACAAGCTCACTTTGAGACAGAATCTTCAAGTTACTGTACCGCACTTTGTTCTGACCCTTATGGAATACAAAGGAAGTTTTTGGCTCACGCATTCACGGATGTTGAAGTATCAGAGCATGTTGTGTGATAACCCCCAGATACAAGCTTTGAATCCTGCTACGCTGTTACCAGTTGGTCTTGACCCCCCCTGATCATGACTGTTTAGAAACTATGGACACTGTATTCTCAAGTCGCCTGGATTTGACTGATGTTCATTTGGAGAACCCTGAACGGACTTTCTTTGTAGATGGAAGCAGTCTTGTCATCATTAATGGACATTGTTGTGCCGGATATGCAGTGGTGACCCTTGATCTGGTAGTTGATTCCACTGCTCTAGCCCCAGGAACTTCAGCAAAGAAAGCTGAACTGATAGCTCTTACTAGAGCACTAACAATAGGAAAAGGGGCTCTGTCTAAATGTGTACCCAGATTCCAAGTATACCCTTACAACCTTGCATGCACATGGGGCCCTGTATAAAGAATGAGGGTTGATAATCTCAGGAAGCCATTAAGTATGGCCCCAAGATATTTACATTATAAGATGCATACTGCCTACAGACCTCAGAATTTAGGAAGAATAGACCGTATGAATAGAACCCTGGAATCTCAGTTATCTAATCTTTGTCAAGAGGTTCACCTGAAGTGGCCCCAGTTCTGAGTTCTTTCTATAGCCCTTCTTAGAATATACTTAGCCCCTACTAAGTCTTTAGGAGTTTCCCCTTTTGAGATTCTGTATGGGCGACCCCCACCTATTGTATAGGGAATAAACGGAGATATGGAACAGATTAGATCTGCAATTACTAGACAAGAACTATTGGTTTTAAGTTCTGTTTTGCAGAGTCTTCAGACATGGATACAAGCTCAGCTGCCCATCCATCTAACAGAACCCCTGCATCCTCTCAAGCATGGAGTCTCGGTGTGGATCAAAGGGTGGAGAAAGACACCGTTGGCACTGCATTGGAAGGGACCTTATGTTGTCATCTATTAACCCCAACTGCAGTTGAAGTTGCAGAACTCGAACCCTGGATTCATCACAGTCAAGTGAAGTCAGCAGCCGTTGATAACACTGTAGGAAGGAAGGCGACTACAAAAGTATTAGCTATGTGGCAATATTACCCTATATCTCAAGATGATGCTGTTACACGAGTATAATATGTGATTTAATTCCCACCCTTTCTAACTTGCGGGTGAGAATAATCAAAGGGGGGAATGTGGTAGGCCATGGCCTATATAATAGCCTGTACATGTATGAGAGGCCTGCAAGCTAGGTCTGAGTTCCCAACCCCACTTAGAAATAGTGCTGAGAAAGATCAAAGTCAGTGAAGGTCTGAGGATCTGCCTTAAACCGCTCTAAACTGCTTTTGATAAGTTTGTGTTAATCCTTAGTCAATTCTTTTATGCTGATGATAGATATGTTCCAGTGTTTTGCATTCTCACATTCTCTGAGCCTAGAAATGACCTTGTAGTAGGGATGTGTTTATGTCTAGAAACTGAGCCTTTGTTAGAATAGCCTGAGAAGGGGGAACAGGGTGTTAGGCCCAGAGAGGGTCCCTGATTGGACAGGTGCAGGGGGCGTTGGAACCAATAGAAAGTCTGCATGTATCAAGCTGAAGAAAAATGTATAAATGAGTATGTCTCTGTAAGAATGTTGCTCAGTCCTTTTTGAAGCTTTGACTAACCGGGCCGTGTGCACAATAAATTGGCTTGGATCTTTGAACTGACTCCTGGTATTATTTATTGCATGCTTATCAGCTGCTACAATGGTCCGTTTTTTTAAAGATCTGGTCTTTTCTGCTCCTCTGTTTTATCTCTTTCCACATATTTGGCTTTTTTGCCCTATGGTACGTCTTGTTCATACCTTTCATTATGCTATTTTTATTCATGGTGTACTTTGTTCTTATTTTTTATTGTTTGACCTCTATGTTGTAATGTTTTTCATTACTTGTAGTCTTTCCCGCATTCTTTTCTTGTAATTTGAGATTGTAGTAATAATGCATTTCGTCTAAATTGTATACCCTGTGGAGATTTACTGGTGGGGTTTAAGATTGTGATTATAATGAGGTTCATCAGGTAGTTTTCGATTGGAGACGATGGAGTTTCTGACGTCATTCATGACATGTGATTTAACCGGAACCAACAGATAGTGAGGTTCATTCGCCTGAGGAAGAGCTGTAAAGCTGAGCGGCTTGAAACACTAATTAGTGTAGGACGTAAGAACTTACAGTTCGAGAGTTTGATGAGTAATGACAGCGATGTTGTGCTGTTTATTCTGTTATAAGACCGATATATGGGTCGGTTATAAATGATTAAAAAGGAGGGCTCACTTCGAGAGAGGGAAGGTTTCTTCTCATGGTGAGCGATCCAACAAAAACAATATTTTGACTTTAAGAATTAATTTCTTGTTTGGGGGATTTTTACATTTAGGGTAATGGTTCCTGTAGAGAAGGTAGGTAGGTGAAATCAAAAACTATTGGCATTTAGAACCCATAGCAAACCCGCCGTATCGTAACAGCACTACCAGGACTCACAAAGCACCATACGCTACCTATCAAAAGGCAACACTGCAAATATTAAACCAATACATTTCAGAGAATAAGAATACATGAAAGAGAACAAGTGGCAATGTCAAATAGGAATTACATAAACAGAATACCTCAGCTCAGTTACACATGCAGAACATAGACCATCACCAAACAAGGAATCACAATTTAGAAACAGGACAATAATTAAACTGGGAACCCCAAAGCCAAACTTGGAATGTACAACAACACTGTAGAAATAAAACTATAAATTAATTTCCTCTTGTATTAAGCAATGCGCAGACATTAATGATGCACATTTCCCAGAGCTGGCATATTCCAGTTAATAAATTCAAAATAAAGAGATATTTTTCTACCTTTTGTGCATTTTTTTTTCAGTTGCAATTGCTCCAGCCACTTTCTTCTGGTTTCTTCGTGTCTTCTGCTAACTCTCCATCGTCTGCTGTCCATTTGTCCTTTCTTCTCTCTTCTAGTTTTTTTCCATTCTCTCTCTCTACATCTGCTTCCCATCAACCCCTGCAGGCTTAACAGAGCCGCGAGAGAGAAACTCTCCCTACGTGGCTCTGAAAGCCGGCGTTGAGGGGAGTGATTCAGGGGGCTCTGCCGGGCAGGCCGGGGGGGGCCACGGGACACTTGATTCTGCCGCTTCCACGGCGGCAGCGGCAGTAGCCAATTTTGTTTTTTTTTTAAAGTTTACCTGGACTTTTAATTAAGAATGTTGTTTGCATGGGGCTCCCTGAAACGCGGGGCCCTGTGCAAACAACATTCTTTCTCAATGGAGAAAGACAGTGCCACTTGTTTTCTCTCCCCAGTAGACGATGTATTGTTATTCTCTGAGATGTATTGGTTTAATATTTGCAGTATTGCCTTTTTGATAGGTAGGGTTTGGTGCTTTGTGAGTCCTGGTAGTGCTGTTATGATACAGCACGTTTGCTATGGGTTGCAAATGGTCAGTGTTTATAGTACTTCCTAATGTGCCTGGCAGTTGGCACTGGAGTATAGTAATGTAGAAATCAAGTAGTCTTTCTTTATCCATACACTCATTAAGAGGCATGTTTACTAAACATTAGTGCATGTTAACATTACGCAAATATTTATGTAAATGAGGCACCTTATGCAAATGAGGCCCCGTAATGAGTCTCCACACATGGCCCCACACCCCCCTTGGCTGCCCCTGCATGAAGCGGCTTTAGTTGGTGATATTCAGCTGCACTAACCGTATTTGTGTGTAGCTATAGAACAATTTTATTTGATTTGATGAGGAGAAGACACAGTCTCCAAGGTCCTTGTTTGGAGGAAGACTCTGCAGTCCTTTCCATTCTACCTGAGGCATTTCTGGTGCCCACAAGCTGTTTGGTGGGTACAGGCAGAGTCTCTATGTGCCATTTGTGTCACAATTCAGCACCATCTTGGTAGTATCAAACCTAGTACATTGTCTCCACAAAACGTCTCTCAAGCTCCTCACCATTCACATAATTAATTTCGCTGCACAATGTCTGACCAGCTCTAACTACTAAAGGTTACTTATTTTCTTAATCTCCAGGCAGGGCCGGCTCAAAGAGCTGTAGCAGCCTGAGACAACATTTGCTTTCACTCCCCTCCCCCTTCGATCTGATCTTACAGTAGAAGCTCCACAAACAGGGGTAAATTTTCAGCCCTCTGACTTCTTAACTGTCACCCTCCCATTTAACTTAATCTGTGTACTCTGTGTCACTATCCCTGTGGAGGCCAATTCTGATCAGGGCACCTCCGGATGTCCAAAATCTGGATGACTCGGATCTGGCCCCGATTCTGCACCCGCGGGAACTAGCAGTTCCCGTGGGAGCAGAATCGGGGCACAGGGCCTGGATGTCCCGGACATGGCCTGATTCAGGCCCACTGCATGCCTAGCGACCCCCTTATCTAGGCCACCCTATGCTCTTGCATGGAGCCCGGTGCTGTAGCATCCTGTTGACATGGCACCAGGGCGCCATGCAGGAGAACTGATTCCCCGCAAGCTTCCTAATGTTCCTTTTCCCTGCCGCCCGACTCCCAATTGGGCCTGCCAAGGCCAGGATCGGGCAGTGGAGAAACCCATTCTCTCAGTCACCTGCTTTGAGGTTGGCTGGCAACGTCGGAGGTACTTATTCCACTTCTGAGGTGGAATAGTTCCCTGTGTAACCTACAGCAACCGGACGTATAGGGCCATGACCGGAATTGGCCCTGTATGTCCAGGGTCAGGGTCTCACCTCTGCCCTGCCTTTGCCCCTCCTCCAGCCCAACCCCCTCCCAGAGCTCCCTGCACAAAGCCAATGTATGTACAAGGAGTTCTTTGCCCTGAATACGGTCTCTGTGAATAGCGGGGACTGAAAGTCCAAACCGGATTTTCATCCCCACTATTCGCAGGGCAGAATCTACCCCATAAAGAGCGTAAATATACAGAGAGTGATGGTATGGTCATTGTATTATCTGTTTAGGCTAGGCCTGATATTCTGTAGGCCTAAACTAAATGTGTAAATTACCTGAATAGTAACTGAATATTGCCACTATCTGGATAATTTTCTGGCTTACCCTTCCTCCTCCCCTAACATGCCCTAGAAGTATACAGATAATATCTAACAATTTACAATTTAAAGAGCTTGGTACTATGGGGGTCATTCTGACCCATGTTCAGCAGGGATATACGTCCGGATGTATATGCCTCACTAAATGCTCGGTCACTATTCCAGGTGTATACGTCCGGATGTATATGCCTCACTAAATTCTCGGTCACTATATACGTCTGATGTATATGCCTCACTAAATGCTCGGTCACTATTCCAGGCCATGAGCTCCCTGTACGTACAGCCGAGATGTGCGGTGAGTTCTGGACAGGGATGGGAGGGGGTGGGGCGGGGAGATGGTGTGGAGGAGGGGCACTCGACCTGGACATGTAGGGCCGATTCTGGTGACGGCCCTGCACGTCTGGGCCATGTGATTTAGATGGGGGACTTATTCCACCTCAGTGGTGGAATAAGTCCCCCCCAATGGTGGAGGACAGCCATGCCGGGACCCCGAAGGTGGTGAGTTGGATCAGGAGTTTCCCCACAGCCCAATCCTGGCCCCCAAAAGCCCAATCAGGGATTGGGCAGTGGGGATAAAGGTTGTTTTGCTGGTGCGGGCGAGCGGGACTCCTGCATGGAGCCGTGGTGCCATGGCGACGGGACGTCTGTGCGCCGCGGCTCCATGCAGGAGTCCAGACTGAGCTAGCCAGGGAAGTACCTGGATGTGCAATGGGCCAGAATTGGGGCATGTCCTGTCCGCCAAGGCCCATTGCACCAGATTCTGGTCCTGCAGTGACATATAGCCCCCATGGGATCAGAATTGGGTGCAAATCTGGCCTGTCCAGATTTTGGATGTCTGGACGGGCCAGACGAGCTGGACGTGCCCCGATCAGAATTGGCCTCCATGTGTATATTTTTTGAAAACACGTGGCTAGACTAATTATGATTTGCCAGCAAATGCTTAATTGCCTTTGAATATCAGACTGATAGGGCGTAATTATTCATTCATTTGGAACACTCCCAGACTCGTCAATAAAACTCTCCCAACAACAGATGCAGAGCAGATGCAGAGTGTTTCACTATACAACTCAACATACAGAAAAAGTCTACTCAAATTCTAGTCTCACAACAGCGACAACACCACTAACTCCCTCTACTGCTAGACATGCGCCATAACACAAAACCCTGCAAATGAATACTTGACACCGAGAACTCAAATTGCACCGATCCTACCTACAGAAAATCAGCACTGCAAATATTCTAGAACCCCAGTATCCTCCAGTTGGAAAAGAGAACAAGATGAACTACTTCAGATTCCTAGAGGGAACCTACATGTTAACTGAATCCCTTATCTTGGCTGTACATGAAAAGACAGACCATCACCAATTAAAGAATAAAAAATTATAAAATTTGAAACAAATATATAGACAAAAACTGAAATGGAAAACCCCCAAAACACACCGAGATATGAAACATGGAAGAAAAAGAAACAGAGATGCATTTCCTCCTGTAATGAACTATAAGAAATATACATTTTCAAAGATGACATATTTCATTTTCTAAAAACTGACACATTTGTCGCTTTCTTGTCTAAACACTTTGGGCCGCTTAGTCTTGCCTGCCGACCCCATAACCCCGGATATTCAGCAATGGAAGTGAATATCCGGGTCTGACTGTGTTGCCCGGAAGCTGCTGAGGCTAACCGTGCAGCACCGATATTGGATGCTGCACGGTTAGCCTCGGCACCTATAAGATAGCCAAGAGTTTCTCAATTTCTACCCTCTTTCATCTCCTTCAGGAAAACCTGTCCCTTCTGGTGGTTCTTGTCCATTTCATAGCACTCTGTCCTTTTCAACTGCCCCCAACCCTTCAGGTCCTTCAAACGTTCTCCCCTCACCATATTTCTGCATTTGGTCTCAGAGCCCTGCTCACACCGGTCATCCAATCACCTTGTCCTCACTGTCATCCTAATTTCTGGGCAATTTTTAGTTCCTACTATCCCTTCTCCAAGCAACTTCAAGTCCCCACTCACAATCCTACCCAAGCTCTGAGTCCCTACTTAAACTCTCAATACCCAGCCTATCTTAGAGTCTTTCTTCTGTTTCCTTATCCAATCTTAGAGTCTCTACCTGTCAGAGTCCCTGCTTTCCTATATCCCATGTCCCCAGTACCTGTTCAGCAGGGAGCAAGGATGCACCCGCAGGATAGTAGAAGAAACAAACAGAGCTTGTGAAGTAAAAGGCAGTCAACAGACTTTATTAAACCCCAACGTGTTTCGGCCGTCTCATAGAAACATGACGACAGAAAAAGACCACATGGCCTATCTAGTCTGCCTTCCATATCAACCACTATAACAATCCCCTTTTTTCCTTTAGAGATTTTCTGTATTTGTCCCATGCTTTTTTGAATTCAGATACTGTCCTCATCTCTACCATCTCCACTGGGAGACTATTCCATGCATCTACCACCCTTTCCGTAAAGAAATATTTCCGCATATTACTCCTGAATCTATCCCCTTTTATCCTCGTCCTATGTCCCCTCATAGCAGAGCTTGCTTTCAATTGAAAGAGGCTCTTCTCCTGTGTGTTTATGCCACGGAAATATTTAAACTTCTCAATCATATCACCTCTATCCCGCCTTTCCTCTAAAGTATACATATTAAGATCCTTAAGTCTGTCCTCATATGCTTTATAACAAAGACCACTGAGGGAGGAGTGGCCTAGTGGTTGGGAGAAGTTACCTCGGGCCAAGGGTTCAAATCCCACTAGAGGACAGAAACTTTGGGCTGGAAAGACTGGGGTTTTAGTCCTACAGGTGCTCCTTGTGGCCCTGGGTAAGCCACGTAACCCTCTGTTGCCTCAGATACAAAAACATAGATTGTGAGCCCTTCGGGGACAAGGGAAAAATATATATACAGTACTTGAATGTACATTGCTTTTACTGGTAGAAAAGTGGTATATAAGCCTAATTAAATAAATAAACCATTTTAGTAGCCACCTTCTGTACCATCTCCAATCTGTGTATATACTTTTGAGGGTGCGGTGTCCAGAATTTCATACAATACTCTAAATGAGGTCGTACCAAACACTTATACAGAGGCACTATCACTTCTTTTTTTCTGCTGGCCATTCCTCTCCCTATCCACCCAAGCATCCTTCTAGCATTTGCCATTGCCTTTTCTACCTGTTTAGCTACTTTAAGATCATCAGACATAATCATGCTTAGGTCTCGCTCTTCTTTTGTGGACAGAAGTACTTCACTCCTATACTATATCGCTCCCTTGGATTGCTACAGCCCAAATGCATGACCCTGCATTTTTTAACATTAAATTTTAGCTGCCAAATTCTAGATCATTCTTCAAGCTTAGCTAGATGCCTCCTCATGTTATCTACACCTTCCTGGGTGTCTACTCTATTGCAGATTTTGGTATCATCCGCAAAGAGGCAAACCTTATCCGACAGCCCTTCCGCTATATCACTAACAAAGATGTTAAAAAGAATCGGACCAAGGACAGATCCCTGGGGCACACCACTGGTAACCTCCTTCTCCTCAGAGTGAGCTCCATTTACCTGTACACTTTGGCGCCTCCCATCCATCCAATTTCTAACCCAAGCAGTAACTTTAGGGTCCATCCCTAGGGTGCTCAGTTTGTTCATATGTCGCCAGTGCAGAATGGTGTCAAAGGTTTTACTGAAATCTAAATGCACCACATCTAGGGGTCTCCCTCAGTCCAACTCCCTGGTCACCCAGTCAAAGAAATCAGATTTGTCTGACAAGATCTGCCTCTGGTGAATCCATGCTGCCTCGGATCCAGTAATCCGTTAGACTCCAGAAACCTCACTATTTTCTCTTTCAGCAGCGCTTCCAATAATTTACTCACCACCGAGGTAAAACTAACTGGCCTGTAGTTTTCAACCACATCCATGCTTCTGCTTTTATGTAAAGGGACCACATGTGCCTCTCTCCAGTCCTCTAGCACCACTCCTGACTCCAGTGAGGCATTGAAAAGGATAGTCAACGGAGTTGCTAAAACATCCCCAAGTTCCCTCAGTATTCTCGAGTGTATTCATTGGTTTTATCAGTCATCCCCCAGGCCCTGCATCCCATCTAGTCCCATTGCTTTGTGTACTTTAAGTTTAGCTAGTTCCTCAGAAACACAGTCTTCTGAAAATTGTTCAAAATGTCCATCGCTTCTGCTCCTGTTTGTGGGTATTTTCTGAGGTTCTGCTCCTGGTTCTTCATCTGTGAACACAGAACAGAAATATTTGTTAAGCAATTCTACTTTATCCTTATCAGCTTCTACATATTCCTCCCCTTCACCCTTGAGTCTGACAATACCACTTTTGCCCTTCTCTTCTCACGCCGCCGGGACCAACACCCCCCACGGTGCTCCTGCCCAATCGGGGCAGTGGGAGAACAGCAGCACAGCAGCCCGCCTCCTTAAAAGCGGCGTCCCTCGCCTCCGGAGGGAGCCGCTGCTGCCGCCGTCGGGACCAACACCCCCCACGGTGCTCCTGCCCAATCGGGGCAGTGGAAGAACAGCAGCACAGCAGCCCGCCTCCTTAAAAGCGGCGTCCCTCGCCTCCGGAGGGAGCCGCTGCTGCCGCCGCCGGGACCAACACCCCCCACGGTGCTCCTGCCCAATCGGGGCAGTGGGAGAACAGCAGCACAGCAGTGCGCCTCCTTAAAAGCGGCGTCCCTCGCCTCCGGAGGGAGCCGCTGCTGCCGCCGCCGGGACCAACACCCCCCACGGTGCTCCTGCCCAATCGGGGCAGTGGGAGAACAGCAGCACAGCAGCCCGCCTCCTTAAAAGCGGCGTCCCTCGCCTCCAGAGGGAGCCGCTGCTGCCGCCGCCGGGACCAACACCCCCCACGGTGCTCCTGCCCAATCGGGGCAGTGGGAGAACAGCAGCACAGCAGCCCGCCTCCTTAAAAGCGGCGTCCCTCGCCTCCGGAGGGAGCCGCTGCTGCCGCCGCCAGGACCAACACCCCCCACGGTGCTCCAGCCCAATCGGGGCAGTGGGAGAACAGCAGCACAGCAGCCCGCCTCCTTAAAAGCGGCATCCCTCGCCCCCGGAGGGAGCCACTGCTGTCGCCGCCGGGACCAACACCCCCCACGGTGCTCCTGCCCAATCGGGGCAGTGGGAGAACAGCAGCACAGCAGCCTGCCTCCTTAAAAGCGGCATCCCTCGCCTCCGGAGGGAGCCGCTGCTGCCGCCGCCGGGACCAACACCCCCCACGGTGCTCCTGCCCAATCGGGGCAGTGGGAGAACAGCAGCACAGCAGCCCGCCTCCTTAAAAGAGGCGTCCCTCGCGGGTGCGCCTGCGCCTGGCAGGCCCATGCCTGAGGGCCTCGCCAGAGGGCCCTTTGGTGTGGCCCTTAGGCGCGGCACAGAGGCGCACAAAAAAGAAGCAAGCAACCAACATATCCTACTCCTCAAAAAGCCACACTACATCCAACAGAGGCACCTCCACCACCGAACCGAAGAACAACGACAACAACAACTTTGCACAGAAAAGACCTCACCACTCCAGAAGCCCAGGTACTCCTACACATCATGCCACCCCTCCTAACACCCATATATCTCCTAACCCCCCTCCTAACCCTCTACTCCCACTCAGCCAAACCCTGCAACCCTCTCTAACCAGACACCACGACAGCTCAACCCACATGCATCCACAACCTTACACACAACCATACACACACTCACCCACTCTCACATTGCACACCAACCTACACCACCAACCCCACAAACCACCACCACCTCTCCATCTCTCTCATAAACGCTCGCTCAGTCAGGAACAAATACCACATGCTCCAGGACCTGATCACAACTGAGAAGATTGACATCCTCTGTGTAACAGAAACCTGGCTAACAGACCACGACACAGTAGTAATGAACCAACTAACACCAAAGGGATACCACCTCCAACACTGCTCCCGGACACATGCCAAAGGCGGAGGTGTAGCTATCATTGCCAGAGACAACCTCCACCTCCGGACCCACGCCGCAGAAACCTCCAACGAAGCAGACATCCTCACCCTCACCAACAAATACCTCTCGATATGCCTGATCTACCGTGCACCCACCACAACCTCTGACCTACCACAGATTCTACACCTCATCTCCGAAAGCACCAGCCCTTCAAAGGAACAAATTATCCTAGGAGACTTCAACCTCCCATCACTCCAGGAGAAGCAAGCAGAAACCTTCCTCGATGCCATGACAGCAATGGACCTGACACAAATCATACAAGAACCAACACATGAAAAAGGAAACATACTTGACCTCATATTTCTAAACTCCCAAACCGTCTCCTCATACAGAAAACCAACAATCTCGCCAGTACCGTGGTCAGACCACTACATTATCAACATATCCCACACCTATCAACCCAAAAATAACAGAGAAAACAAACACCACGCAAGGAGATTCAAAGCATTTAACAAGGAAGACTTCCTAACAAAAACCCTGCCTAACTTACACACAGACTCCAACAACCTTGATGTCCTGATCCACAACTGGAATACCACAATCTCCTCAGCAGCCAGCACAAATAGAAACAGCACCAACACCAGACCCATCTCCTCAAAAGCCCGATGGTTCACCCCTGCCTCTGCAAACTGAAAACCAGACTTAGAAGAACCCAAAGGAAATGGAGAAAAACCAAAAGTGACAGAGACAAAGCAAAATACCTCCACGAACTCAATGCATACCACTCAGAAACTGACAATGCCAAAAGAGCCTACCACACCAAAATCATCGCAACAGCCATAAACAAACCTCGAGAGCTCTTCCAAATCGTCAAAAATCTAACGAAAGCACCCAGTAACTCCGACCAGCTGCCAGACATCCCCCCTGATCTTCTGGCCCGACAATACAAACAGCTGCAGCAACCACAAAACCCACATCACTACGCTGAAACAACAACCAAGACAACTTCATACACTACCCTGATCAGTGACTGGAATACATTCGACACAACCTCAAAAGAAGAAATATCTTCCACCATCTCCTGCTTGAACACCACCACCTCCCCGCTGGATCCTTGCCCTGCCGACTGGATAAAGAAAACCAAAGAAGACCTCAGTGCACCACTAATCCACATCGTAAATGAATCCTTTAAACAAGGACACATGCCAGACGCCCTCAAGACCACAATCATCCGACCAACTCTAAAAAAGCACAACCTAGATCCCCTAGACCCCGCCTCCTACAGGCCAGTAGCAAGCCTCCCGCTCACCGCGAAAATAATTGAGAAGATAGTCCAACGTCAGCTTCAAGAACATCTAGACATTAACAACATACTGGACCCGCAGCAACACGGATTCCGACCATTACACGGGGTCGAGACCCTAATGACCATGCTGATGATCACCCTTATCATAGGAACCCAAGAGAAACACTCCGGATACATTCTAATTTTTCTGGATATATCAGCGGCATTCGACACCATCTCCCATAACACCCTTATCCACAGACTCCAAACAATTGGGATCAAAGGCACTGTACTCCAATGGTTCAGATCCTATCTAACCGACCGACAGCAACTGATCCGCACCAAAACCTCCACCTCATCCCCCTTTCAGCAACATCAAGGAGTACCACAAGGATCCACACTATCAGCCATGCTTTTCAACATCTACCTCCGTCCACTCTGCTCAGTCATACGCACTCACAATGTCAACTTCCACATATACGCCGATGACATAATGCTCTACGCCCCAATTACAACCACGGACCCAAAAAACGACCAGCTATCAACCTGTTTCACCGACGTATCCAACTGGCTACAAGAGAACAACTTATCCATTAACATAAAGAAGACCGAAGCCCTTATAGTAACAAAAGGCCCAGACTTCAAACCACCCACTCACCTCACCATGGGAACCACACAGATTCAAGTACAACCACACATAAGATATCTTGGCATTATCATTGACCAAGCCCTAACTCTTAAGCAACAAATCAACAAGACCACGAGAACTGTATTCCACAAGGCGAAAACGGTACAACGCCTCCGACCCCTCCTCGAATCACAAGACTTCAGGACAGTAATGCAAGCTCTAACACTCCCTCATCTGGACTACTGCAACATAATCTACCATGGCCTACCTGCAACACAGACCAATCCCCTCCGAACTGCCCTAAACACCACGGCGAGAATAATTCACAATGCAAGGAAACGAGACCACATCACCCCAATTCTGAGGGACCTTCATATCCTCCCCATCGAAGCAAGAATTAAGTACAAAACCCTTCTACTCACTCACAAAACCGTCCACCAAACACAGGGCACCCCACTCCGCGCCCTACTGCCTCGCCCAACCCACAACAGAACAACCAGACAATCCTCCAACAGCTCCGTTGCCATCCCCCACAAAAGAACCAAAGCAACTCAACGGACCTGCAACAGAGCCTTTGAACTCTATGCCCCATCCCTCTGGAACTCTCTACCAAACCACATCAAGAACAACGGTGATCTCCCATCATTCAAAAAGCAGCTAAAAACCATCCTATTCCAGGAACATCTCTGAATAGGAACCAGTAACTATGCTATCTTGTCAGTCTCTATGTCCACCCCAAAAAATCATCAATGTTGAACCCCCGGTGTTGGCCCCCCCCCCCACATTTGATTCCCCCCCTGGTTATATGTCCCACTGCTTTGACCCGGTGAAAAGCAGGATATAAATACAGTTAAATAAATAAATAAATAAATAAATAATATATCTGAAAAATGTCTTATCCCCCCATTTTATTGCATTGGCTATTTCCTTCTCTTTCTGAAACTTTGCTTTCCTGATTACTTTGCTAGCTTCTCTAAGTTTTTCCAAATATAGATGATTGTCTTCTTCCCTCTGTAATCTCTTTTATTTTTTGAAGGCCATCTTCTTTTTCTTCACCTTTTCATCTACTTATTTTGAGAACCATAGTGGCCTCCTTTTCCTTTTACATTTATTTACCTTTCTAATAAAAAGGTTTATTGCCCTTAAAATACACTGCTTTCCATACGTATGTTACCCCTTTTACCCATTTCCTTAAAGGTATTTAATGTTTCATTCACCTGGGGGCTTTCACTTACATGAGAGCTTTCTTCACCCATCCCTAACAAATCTAGGTTAGCCAGTCTGCTACTGAAGACACGTTGACTCTTTATGGACAGATGAATGCCATCTCTGCTCTGCAACCCTTGAAACAGCATCCCATTGTCCAGGAAACCAAAATGCTCTAAATGACACCATCCATGCAGCCATGCATTTATCTCCAAGATACTGGCTTCTCTGCCTTGGCCTTTATCCTCAACAGGAAGGATTGAAGAGAACACCATCTGTGCATCTATCTGCTTCACCCTCTGTCCCAGAGCCATGAAGTCACTTTTGATACACTCAGAGGGATACCTGGATAAGCAACATTGGGTAATAGTCAGTGAACTTGATGAGTCTTGGCAAACTCTCCGTAACATCTCAGATTTTGGCACCTGACAGATCGCATATGTCTATGAAAGCAAGTTTGCTCTGCAGATGGATTCCTCAGTACCCCTCAGAAGAGAATCCCGACCACCACTACACTTCACTTTCTTGTGGTCACTGATTCTGCAACTTTGGGGTGCTCGAGCTCTGGTTCTTCCCTATCCAAGGATGCTTTCACCTCCTCCACTTCCAGGGCTACATAATGGTTTTGTGTAAAGAGACCAAATGTGCCTCTTTCCAGTCTTCTGGAGTTGGACTGGTGATTCTGCAGGCCCTGGTGACTCGTGTCTAACCTTCATCATTCTGTAGGCTCCCATCTTCTCCTTTGCTGGAGAGCTTGGATGTTTCAAGAAGCATCTCATCAATGTATTTCTCATTGTCTTGAATGCTCCTCAGCCTCGCCACCTCTTCTCGGAGTTCTTCCACCTGTTTCCTGAGAGTTTCAGCATGCAGACATCTAGCACATGGAACTGGTCCTTCAACTAGCATTGGCATCTCTGTCTGGACAGAGGCAGAAGCTGTAATGGGGGCAACCAGGCACAGCAACAAGGCACAATGTGCACGTTTTGGGATCAGTTCCCGGTATCAAGCGCTGGTTTCATATGCTACTGCCAACTGCCATCAAACGCTGAATATTATAGCATTGTCCAGATTGTTCAATCACTCCAACGAGAACCGCCAATCATAGAAAGGGAAGACCCACTGAAATCGGGGAAACCCTACTACGTGTTGGATGACCTCATATGGTTTATGGTTATGGCTTAGGCATTTGATATACCGCCCTTTACTTATGCATCAGAGCGGTTTACATGTATACTAACAGGTACTTTTTATTCCCTTGTCCCTGCAGGGCTCACAATCTAAGTGTACCTGAGGCAATGGAGGGTTAAGTAGCTTGCCGAAGGCCACAAGGAGCGGCCATGGGACTAGAGACCCCAGTCCCTCCGGCCTGAGGTTACTTGTCCCCATGCGGGAATTGAACCCCTGGCCCTCCGACCTGAGGTATCCTGTCCCAACCACTGAGCCACTCATAGCAGACTGAGCCAATCAATCTCTTTGTTCAACCCGAAAGGGTGGACCGAATTTAACCGGAAGATCCAACGCTGTTCCTGCCATTGTAATCGTGCTAGCTGATCTCCCCCCTAGGATCCTGGGGTACATGATCAATTACAGACCATTTCAAGTCCGCAAATGTATGTTTAAATAACAGACAGTGTTCCACAATTGGTGCTGTAAGAACCTGTTGCCGCATCTGTGATGCATGTTCATTTAATCTCACCTTGATCAAACGGGAGGTTCTACCAATATAGATCAATGTACACGGGCACTGTAAAACGTATATTACATAAGTGGAACGGCAGGTAGTGAGCCATCTACGTTCAAATGAACACCCTGTAACAGGATATGTCCAAGCCAGTCCTGATAAAGTTGTTGAGTAGGGTACACAAGAACTGCATGGGAAATGTCCCCGATCGTCCAAAGCGGGGGCAGATAATCTATCCAACGGGGAGGTAGATCTAACCAACAAATCTTTTAAATTAGGACCTCTAGAAAAAGCTATCATTAAGGGTTTTTGAAAACATGAGTGCAAACCCAGTATCGGCCAATGTTTTTTGAGGATTTGAACAATGTCTGTGCTGCGATGCATATAGGGAAGGGTACCAACAATGACATCTGACACATTAGTAGACGCGGATGTTGTTGAACCTCCATCAAAGAGCCACTCACGATGAATGTGAGAGGCCCGACAATATGCCCTGTCCACCTCTTTATTAGGATATCCCCTCGCAAGTAATCATTGTTTGAGATCAAAAGCATGAACTTTGAAATCAGCCATGGAGGAACATAACCTCTGTAATCTCAAGAATTGTCCAAACGGAAGCCCCCTACGTAAGGGACCCGGATGGAAACTTTGGTAGCGTAACAAGCTATTTCTCTCTACACTTTTCCTAAATAAAATGGTTTTCAATGTGGTCCCATCCTTAAAAATCAGCATGTCCAAAAATTCAATTTTATGAAAATCAATATGGGCCGTAAAGGAGATATTACACTTCAAAGTATTTAACCAGGATATAAACTCATGAAGGTCAGGAAGAGTGGACGTCCATAGGAAAAATATGTCATCAAGTAATCGTTTCCAGAAAGGGATATGTTCAAACAACGGGGAATTATATAGAAATTGTTCCTCTAAATCCGCTGAATACAGATTGGCAACAGATGGGGCCACCGTTGCCCCCATAGCGATGCCAAAAATTTGTTTATAGAATTTGCCCTCTGATAAAAAGTAATTCCTCGTCAAAATTAACCTCATAAGATCTAGCAAAAATGCACGAGGAAGACGTGAGGGAGCCTGTGTAAACAATGATGATAAAGGGACATGGCTTCTGCCTGATCAATATTAGTATATAGGGCAGTGACGTCCAAAGTGACTAAATAGAAATCCAGTGATGAAACTGGTATGGTAACTAATTGTTGTAAAAAATGAGTCGAATCCTGTATAAAAGATTTTACCATAGCTGCTTCCTTTTGTAGAAAGACATCACAAAATTGGGAAAGTGGTTCCAAAACGGAACCCGACATGACACTATGGGTCTGCCAGGGGGTGAAACCAAAGATTTATGTATTTTCAGAACCACGTATATAATAGGGACTTTCGGATGAAGTGTGAACAAAAAATTGTGTTCTTTCTGGGTGATCCAACCACTGGTTAAACCCATGGTTAATAGTATTTTTATCTCAGCCTGTAATTGGCCAGTGGGATCCGCCTGAAGGACCATATAGGTTTGAGTGTCTGAAAGATGTGCCCTGAGAGTTTCAAAATAATTTGATGTAGATTGGAGAACAATTGCCCCTCCTTTGTCAGCATTATGTATAGTAATTGTCGGATCCTCCCTTAGTTGTTTCAAAGAGCTCCTACTAATACTGTCTATATTAGAAAAACATGACCGTGGAGACTTTTCCAATTCTTGGAGATCTTTCAAAACCAGACTTTGAAATGGTCTTTAATTGATCATGTACCCCAGGATCCTAGGGGGAAGGGGGGGGGGGAGATTGGCTAGCCTGATTACACTGGCAGGAACAGCGTTGGATCTACCGGTTAAATTCGGTCCATCCTTTTGGGTTGAACAGGGAGATTGATTGGGTCAGTCTGGTATGAGGTCATCCAACACGTAGTAGGGTTTCCCCGATTTCAATGGGGTTTCCCTTTCTATGATTGGCGGTTCTCGTTGGAGTGATTGAATAATCCAGCCAATTGGAATGAATTGGTTCCTTGAAAAATAAGATGCAATAACATTCGGCGTTTGATGGCAGTTGACAGTAGCATATGAAACCAGCACTTGATACAGGGAACTGATCCCAAAACGTGCAATTCGTGCCTTGTTGCTGTGTCTGACTGCAGGTTGAATTTTGGCTATCTTCAATGATTATCTTTCGAGTTAACCTAAATGATTAAAATGGAGTTTACCATCAGGAGTGGATAGATGTAAGTTCTTTCCTCTCCCGGGGTACTCCGACAAAAATAATACAAGTTTATAATTTTTTGAGGGATTATTTGGTGATCTTTTTGAATTTGATTTATTTTGTCACCTTACTGGGATAATTTTGAATCTGTAATGGGGGCAACTGTTTTGGCAGTATGATTTTTCCCAGACATTGTTCAGTTGGTGGAGCTTAGGTACCTGTTGAAGCAAAAGAGAGAGAGACCTACCAAAGTACCAGCTGGTTTCCCAGCTGTCCTTTCAGAAAAAAAGCCTATTTTAAGTGTGTTCTAAATGTGCTGTTCCAAGTCCCTGAGTGTAGCTAATTGGGGAGGTGCCCTATAAAGCAATGGGGTGGGTGGGAGTTGGGGAGGTAGGGAGGGAACTAACACCTGATGAGGTGTCAGTAGCTTCAAAGAGCTGAGAAAGATACTAAAAGCAGAGTTTTAAACCTATACCACGAAAGAAAATATTTCTCCTTCCTCAGGGGCTGCAAGCCTCAAAAATTAAACTAATCTGTTTGTGAGAGCCTTGTAAATAGCACTAGAGTAAAACCTCTAAAAACTCAACACAGTCCTTCGAAAGTGCAGACTCACAGGGCTACAAAACGCTTTCAGATTTGTTTAATTTTTGAAGCTTGCACCCCCTGAGGAAAGCCGAGATGGCCGAAATGCATTGGGGTTTAATAAAGTCTGTTGACTGCCTTTTACTGCACCGGCTCTGTTTGTTTCTTTTTCTCCTAATACCTGTCCTCCTGCCTCCTAATCCCCTTCCCCAACACCCATCCATTTACTTCCTTCTACAATATTCATTAACCTTGTCTTTCTTCCTTTTTACCCCAGCACACGTCCTTAGATCCCACCCTCTCAACATTCCCCTGATTGACTTTGCTTCTTCTCCACTCACCACAATATCTTTTCACCTTTCGCTTCACACTCTCCAAGCATCTCCCTCTTCTTCCCACCCCAACCCTGGCATTTGCCAGCATTAGCCCCCTTTCAATCCCAGAACACCAACCCTAAAATTAGCTCCCTTCCAGTCCCAGCCCTTCCTGTCCTAGCCCTTGCCCAGTCCCATCCGCACCAGCCCCGGTATTAACCCATTTCCATTCCCATCCCCCAGCAACATTATCAGCCCATTTCTAGGCCCCATAGCCTCCTCCCCCATGCTCAGTACCACCCTTTTCCAGTCCCAGACACCTTCCAGCTCTTGTATCATCCCATTTCCAGTCCCTAACCCCCAGTCCCAATTTCAACCCATTACGAGTCTCCTCCAGCCCCAATATCAGCTTTTTTACAGTCCCGTCCCAGTATCAGTCCATTGCTATTATTAGTCATCCCCCAGCCCCTGTATCAAACCATTTCTAGTCCCTCCAGCCCCAGTTTCAGCCCATTTCCAGTCCCAGCCCCCCAGTCAGTGGCCCCTCTATCCATGTATCAGCCCATTGCCAGCCCCAGCCCACTCCCCCAGGCCCATTATTAACCCATTTCCCATCCCAGCTCCCCAGTCCCAGTATCTGCTCATTTTCAGCCCCTCCAGTGAAATCCTAGCCACCCCCTATCCCCTCCCCGTCTTTGCTCCCACAGATGTATAAATAATACAGCTGTGGGAGCAAAAGCAAATGTTCCCATGGCTGTGTTAACACAGCTGTGGCTGGGGAGGCAGAAGGCAGGCTGGAAGTGAACCCCCCTATATTGTACCACTCTTTTGGATTTTTGCAGCCAAAGTGCATGACCCCGCATTTTTTAGCATTAAATCTCAGATTCCAAATTCTCGACCATTCTTCAAGCTTAACCAGATCCCTCTTATGCTATCTACTCCTTTCTGGGTGTCTACTCTATTGCAAATTTTGATATATCTGCGAAAAGGTAAACATTACCTGACAGCCCTTCTGCAATATCACTAACAAACATATTAAAAAGAATTGGACCAAGGACAGATCCCTGTGGCAGACCATTGGTTACATCCTTCTTCTCAGAGTAAGCTCCATTTACCTGTTGCCTCCTACTCAACCAATTTCTCACTTTAGGATCTATTCCTAGGATGCTCAATTTATTTATAAGTGGTCTGTGCAGAATGGTGTCAAAGGCTTTATTGAAATCTAAGTACACCATCTAGGGCTCTCCCTCGGGCCAACTCTCTGGTCGCCCAGTCAACGAAATTAATCAGATTTGTCTGACAAGACCTGCCCCTAGTAAAACCATGCTACCTCAGATCCTACAATCCATTGGACTCCAGAAACCTCACTATCCTCTGTTTAGCAGTATTTCTATTAATTTATTCATCACAGTGGTCAGACTAACTTTCCTGTAGTTCTCAACCTCATCCTTTCCACCATTCTATTCTATTCTATTTAACATTTATATAGCGCTTCAAACGTATGAAGCGCTGTGCATACATGAAGAAAAGACAGTTCCTGCTCATCAGAGCTCACAATCTAGTCAAGAAGATCACAAAATACAAATATAATCAAGTAAGACAAAGTATACAATAAACAAGAAGAGCAAAAACAAGAATCAAGAACAGAAAGCAATAGAGAAGAGATGGGTTTTCAATCTGGACTTGAAGAGGTCCAGAGAGGGCTCATTGCGCACAGTCAGAGGTAGATTGTTCCAGGCAAAGGGTGCAGCCAGGTGAAAGGAGCAAAGTCTAGAATTAGCAGTATGAGTGGAGGTCATAGATAGACGAAGGCTGTTCGAAGAGCGAAGAACGCGAGAGGGGATGTAAGGAGAGATAAGAGATGATAGGTAGTGGGAGGCTGAAGAGTGAATGCATTTATAGGTCAAGAGGAGGAGTTTGAATTGGATCCAGAAGCGGATGGGAAGCCAATGAAGGGACTTGAGAAGAGGAGTGACATGGGAAAAGCGATGCTGATGGAAAATTAGTCGAGCAACAGAATGTTGACTAGATTGAAGGGGAAAGAGATGGTTTGCAGGAAGGCCAGCAAGGAGAATATTGCAGTAATCAAGACAGGAGGTGATCAAGGAGTGGACAATCATTTTAGTAGTGTCATCAGAAAGGAAGGGGCGAATTTTGTTAATGTTATAAAGGAAGAAACGGCAAGTCTTAGCTATGAGTTGGATATGAGTGGAGAAAGAGAGAGAGGAGTCAAAGACAACACCAAGGTTACGGG
Organism: Ichthyophis bannanicus; assembly: GCA_033557465.1. NCBI lineage: Eukaryota > Metazoa > Chordata > Amphibia > Gymnophiona > Ichthyophiidae > Ichthyophis > Ichthyophis bannanicus. The sequence continues at coordinate 541,977,294 of CM066031.1, read as the reverse complement.
CCGAAGAGACAGGAAGGATTAAAGAGTTATCCACAGAGACTGAGAAAGGGAGTAGAGGAGGGGAGGCATTGGGGGGAAAGATAAGGAGTTCAGGCTTAACCATATTTAATTTCAAACGGCGGTGAGACATCCAAGTAGCAATGTCTGAAAGGCAACCAGTGATCTTGTCATGGATTGCTGGAGAGATGTCAGGCGAAGAGAGGTAGATTTGAGAGTCATCAGTATAGAGATGGTAATGAAAGTCATGGGAAGAGATAAGAGCACCAAGAGATTGGGTATAGAGAGAGAAGAGGAGTGGTCCCAGGACAGAACCCTGGGGAATACCAACTGGGAGCGGGGTGGCAGAGGAGGAGGAGCCACCAGAACACACACTAAAAGAGCGATGGGAAAGATAAGAGGAGAACCAAGACAGTACAGAGCCTCTAAAGCCGAGTGATGACAGGGTGATAAGAAGAAGGTTATGGTCAACAGTGTCAAAAGCAGCAGAAAGATCAAGAAGGATGAGAACAGAATAAAGACCTTTGGATTTTGCTAGGAACAAGTCATTTGATACTTTAGTGAGAGCTGTTTCAGTGGAGTGCAAGGGATGGAAGCCGGACTGTAAAGGATCAAGAAGGGCATGAAATGAAAGAAAATCGAGACAGTGAAGGTGGACAGCACGCTCAAGTAGTTTAGAGATAAAGGGAAGGAGAGAGATGGGTCGATAGTTAGACGGACAGGTAGGATCGAGTGAGGGTTTCTTGAGGAGGGGTGTGACTATGGCATGCTTGAAGTCAGTAGGGAAGTTAGCAGTGGAGAGGGATAGGTTGAGGATATGAGAAATGGAAGGGACAAAAGAGGATGAGATGAGGCATAAGAGACGGGTGGGGATGGGATCGGAGGAGCAGGTGGTGGGTTTGGAGGAAGAAAGGAGTGCTGTTTCATCATCAGAGACCACAGGGAAGGAGGAGAGGGTAGCAGAAGTTAGTGGGGAGAGATGGGAGAAAGGTGAGGTAGAAGGGGTAATGGGGAATTGGAGGGTAATCTTATGGATTTTGTCATGGAAGAAATCAGCTAATGTTTGGGCAGGAAGAGAGGGAGGAATTACTGGTGGAGGCACATTGAAGAGAGAATTGTGTAAAAGGACCACATCGTCCCTTCTCCAGGCCTCTGGAACCACTCCCAATTCTAAAGAAGCATTGAAAAGGTCAGACAGTGGAGCCTCTAAAACTTCTTCTTGTTCCTTCAATACTCTCAGATGTATCCCATCCAGCCCCATTACTTTATCTACTTTCAGTTTAGCTAGTTCCTCAGGAACAACGTCTTCTGAAAATCGTTCAAGATTGCTTTCACTACTATTCCTATTCGTGGATGTTTTCTGAGATCCTGCTTCTGGCTCTTCATCTGTGAACACAGAACAAAAGTATTTGTTAAGCAATTCTGCTTTATCCTCATCAGGTTATACATATTCCTCCCCTTCACTCTTGAGTCTGACAATACTGCATTTGCACTTCCTCCTCTCACTAACATATCTAAAAAATGTCTTGTCCCCCCCATTTTACTGCAATGGCTATTTTTTCTTCTATTTCTATCTCTGAACTCCTGACTACTTTCCTAGCTTCTCTAAGTTTTTCCAAATATTGATGCTTGCCTTCCTTTTTCTGTGATCTCTTGTATTTTATGAAGGCCACCCTCTTTTTCTTTAACCTTTCAACAACTTCTTTCAAGAACCATAACAGCCTCCCTTTCCTTTTACATTTATTTACTTTACTAACAAAAAGGTTTGTTGCCCTTAAAATTTATTTATTTATTTATTTATTTATTTATTTTATTTTACATTCTCTTATATACCGCGCTATTCTGCATCAGTGCGGTTTACATTGAACAAACTGAAATTACATTGAACAGGGCATTATAACTTGGAGATAACTATTTTACAGGGAACATGGGCTATGGAGGGTTAAGTGGCTTGCCCAAGACCACAAGGAGCACCTGTGGGACTAGAAACCCCAGTCCTTCCGGCCCAAGGTTGCTGTCCTCTAGTGGGATTTGAACCCCCGACCTTCCGGCCTGAAGTACCTTGCCCCAACCACTAGGCTACTCCTTTCAGTTCTGCTCATTGTTTCTCTACATCCCCCAGTTGTTCCCATCCTGCTAACGGCTCCTTGAGATATTGTCCCATCTTGGCAAAGTTAATTTTCCTAAAGTCTAGGACCCTCACTTTTGAATGGACTTTATCAGCCTTAGTCCTAATACTGAACCACACCATCTGGTGATCACTGGATGTGAGATGATCTCCCACTATAATATCAGAAACACTTTTCCCATTGGTAAGCACCAGGTCCAGTATGGCCCCTTTATGCATCAGTTCTGTTACCACTTGCTGGAATAATTGTCCTTGTAGTCCAGGATATCCTCATTTCTAGATGTCACTGCAGCAAGGATGCGCCAGTTAACATCCGGCATATTGAAATCACCTATCAGTAGCACTTCTACTTTCATGGCAATACTGTGAATGTCTTCAATTAAATCTCTGTCCACTTCTTCTGCCTGTGCAGGAGATCTGTATATCATACCAATGCAAATGGATTCCCCATTCCCTCTTTTAGTTTAATCCACAGCGCCTCCTCTTTCCCTTGTAAGCCCTGTAATTCTGTAACTTTAATATAATGTTTTACATATAGTGTTAATTTTCCTCCCCTTCTTCCTCCCCTGTCCTTTCTGAATAAGGTATAGCCCAGTATAATTACATCCCAGTTATGGTTGTCCATGAATCATGTCTTTGTAACCTCCATGAAATTCAAGTCAGCCTCTTCAATTAAAGCCTCAACATTTGGGATCTTATTTTGCATACTATGGGCACTAATGCACACTGCTTTCCAGATGTTGCCCCTTTTACCCCTTTCTACAGAGGTACAGTATTAAATGTTTTACTTATCTGAGGACTTTAACTTAACAGGGGGCTTTCTTCACCCATCCCTAACAAATCTAGTTTAAAGTCCTCTTCAGTAGGTTAGCCAGTCTGCTGCAGAAGATACTTTGACCCTTATTGGATAGGTGGACACCATCTCTGCTTAGTAGCCCTTGGAAAACCATCCCATGGTCTTAGAACCAAAACGGTCTCAATGACACCATCCACGCAGCCTTGCATTCATCTCTAGGATGCGAGCTTCTCTGCCTCAGCCTTTACCCTCAACAGAGAGGATTGAAGAGAACACTATCTGTGTACCTGTGTGCTTTACCCTCTCTCCCAGAGCCATGAAGTCATGCTTGATATGCTCGGAGGGATACCTAACAGTATCATTTGTTTCAAAATGGAGAGCATCATTGAATAAGTCAGTAAGCTTGATGAGTCACGGAAAACTCTGCAACATCTTGGATTTTGGCACCTGGCAGACAGCACACCTCCCTGGACATCAAGTCTGGTCAGCAGATGGACGCCTCAGTACTCCTCAGAAGAGTGTCACCAACCACCACTACCCTTTGCTTCCTTGTGGTCACTGATTCTGCAACTTTGGGGTGCTTGAATTCTGGTTCTTCCCATTCCTGGGATGTTTTCAACTACTCCACTTCCAGGGCTACATATTAGCTCTTGAATTTGAGGGCTGGAGGAGTTGGATTATTGATTCTGCAGGTTCTGGTGACTCATGTCCAACTCTCTTCATTCTGGAGCATACCATCTTCACCTCTGTCGGACATCTTGGATGTTTCAAAAAAGTATCTCATCAATGTATTTCTTGCTGTCACAGATGTTCTCAGCCTTGTCACCTCTTCTTTGAGCTCCTCCACTTGTTTCATGAGGGCTTTAGCTTACAGGCATCATGCACATGGAACTTGTTCTTTGATTGGGATCGGGCTGTCTGTCTGGACAGAGTCAGAAGCTGTAACAGGGCAACAACTTTGGCAACACGATTCTTCCCAGCAATAGTTCAGCTGTTGGAGCTTTGATACCTGTTGAAGTAAATGAGAGAGAACTACCAAAGTCCTTAACTTTTCCTCTGAGAAATAGCAGCTAGCTTTTTTTATGTGTGTTCTAACAGCTCTGTCCTATGTACCTGTGTGTAGTCCTGCTAGCTTGCTAAACAGTTATTATTTTACACTACTAAATTTTGATATTATGCAGCTGAGGTATATTGTTTAATGCAGTAGATCTGAATACAATGGAAACAGTGCATGCAGATCTATCTCATGCATATTCATTATGGATAACCTGAAATCCTGACTGGCCTGGGGGTCTCAGAGGATTGGGTTGAGAACCACTGTTTTAATGTGTTCCCTTTGTAAAATTACCTAATTAAAGCTCTTTCAAGAACATCAAATTGTTTACTTTTAGTAGATATCCAAATGTGGAACTATTTATTTCCTAGATTTTCCCTACCAAGCTTGCTCACTAATTCGTGAGTTGCCCTATAGAGCAAGAATTTTCACATGGGGTGGCTGGGAGCTGAGGTGGGAAGGGAGGTATCTAACATCTGAGAAGGGCAGTGACTTCAAAGAGCTTGCCTTCCTTTTTGAACCTGAAGGCTAGATGAGAAGAAATAAAAACCTATAGCAGCAAAAATGTCCTCATGCACATCCTACCTCTGTCCCTCCCTTATTAAACCCCTATGACATCACTCGCCCCAACCCCATGAAACCCCTATGACCCACACCCCCTCCACACACCAACCCTCCATCCCTTTGTATGTAGTTTTGTTTGTTTTCAGTTTCACAAAATGTTCTTTGTAAAAGTTCTAAATGCTGTTCATAACTTATTTACTGTAAAACTTAGTTTTTTGTAAACCGCTTTGACTTGTAGAAAAACAGTATATCAAATTTTGTTAAATAAATAAATAAACAAAAAAATACCTCTTTTGCAATACAGCTATAAATCACTAGACACCAGTAGGAAGATGTAGCAATTTAAAAATTAAAAAGCCCCCTTTAAGAACTCTCAGCCAAAGAGTTTGTATTCAAGAGTCACAGAAGTACCTTGCTTGCAATGGAATCCCTCTAGGAATGGCAGTAAGTGCAAGGCACTGTAGACCTTTATACAACACTCAGCTATCTGGCTCCTAAGCAAGCTAATTAAGAACACTAACACCTGAGAAGGGCAGTGACTTTAATGAGCTTGCCTTCTGCTTTGAACCTGAAGGCTAGAGGAGAAAAAAAACAAAACTATAGCAGCAGAAAAAAGCTTTGCAAAAGAACACAAAAATACCCCTTTTGCAATATAACTAGAAATTACTAGGCGATGCAGTAGAAAAATTTAGCAATTTAAAAATGAAAAAAGTCCCTGATCTATGGGAAAAGAGGTCTCCAGTCTTTCTCCAATGGACTTTTCCACCAAAATACAAATTCAAATTTCCCATCTCAATCCCATCAATCTGGTTTGAGGACTACTATATAAGAATAGACATCCACTGCTTAACCACTTCATCCTGAAGAAAGCCACTGTGTAGTGGCTGAAATGTTGGTTGCAGTTACAAAAATGCAGCATGACCTGGAAAATGTCAAAGATCAAATGTCAAAGATCATCATCAAAAGCTTCGGAGTACGATATCATCTCTACGCAGATGATATTATGCTGTATATTCCATTCACAATTCCCAACCTACCGCTTCAACTCTTATCGGACTGCTATAATGAAGTCACAACTTGGCTAAAAACACAAAACCTCCACATCAATCCCGCTAAAACCGAAGTTCTAATTGTAACCAAGAACAGAACCTATATCCCTCCATCACACATACGACTCCAAAACCAAGAAATCAAACTAACAAAGGAAATAAGATATCTAGGTGTTATACTAGATACACCTTACGATGGAAACACACATCAGCAATACCATAAAGAAAATCTATTTCAAACTTAAAACTCTCAAACAACTTCGTCCACTAGTTTTCACACAGGACTTTATCAACATAATACAGGCCACAATAACCCCTCACTTTGACTTTGCCAATCTAATCCTAATAGGCTTAACAAAACAAAGCATTAAACGATTGCAATTCGCACAAAATGCTGCAGCCAGAATCACATTGAAAATCAATTCCCTTCAACACATATCACCAATACTAGCCTCCCTTCATTGGTTACCAATTCAAAGTAGAATAATCTACAAAACAATAATAACAACATTCAAGGCCTTATATGATCTGGCCCCATCCATGCTATGTAACTTAATACACAAAGAACCAGCTAAGCCTACACACAGAAAAGGACAACTAAGCAGATTAAAAATCCCGAAAGAATTTACAAAAGCCCACAAATCAACAAACAATAGAGCATTTTCGCACATAGCCCCTACTATCTGGAATTCCCTTCCAGAGGAGCTACGAAAGCTAACAGAGATCACAGAACTACGCAAGAAACTGAAACCTATCTGTTCACCAAACATTATAACATAATTAACTCAATATCTACACTAGACAAAGGTTAAACAGACAATCGGTTGCTCCACGCAATAAACCTTTAACCTATACAGTTAGCACTCTCCAATGATAATCCTTTGACCTCCCCCAAGTAATCCATGTATATATATTCATATATATCTTGTATATAGTTATCGCACTGTTCGGTATTATATCACATTGTTTGTTCTATATTTTATATGATGTTCCTTGTAAATAAGTTCTGTTATATTTCAATGTTCCATGTAAAACAAACTTGATTTGTTAATTATTGTTAACTGTAAACCGCAACTGAACTCTTGGAAGATGCGGTATATAAATGTGAACAAAATAAATAAATAAAAAAAATACTAGCTTCAGAAACCTGAGAACGTAAGTGATCATTACTTTGCTGGCAAACTTGGTGACTTAAAGTTTGGGATAGAAGGGAGTTTGTGAGTTTATTTGGAAAAGTCTGTTTTTGATTTTAGTAAAAAGGCAAAACTAGTTTTCAGCTTGTTTTAGAAGTTTTAAATTTACTTCTGTTAGATTTAGATAAGCCCTTATAGTCTTAAAAGAAAGCTGGCAAATAGGAGCTTGCTGTAGAAGTTTTAAATTATCTTTTGTTAGATTTAGATAGGCCCTTATAGTCTTAAAAGAAAGCAGATAGGTAGTTAGTCTTTTTACCATCCACCCCAGGCACATCTCTTTATTTATAATTAGTTAGTTATCCAAATTAAAAGAGAGTACAATTTGACAATGCAGTCTATTTTTATCAAGAAGTGATTACCCTTTAACAGATAATTAATAGTTCATTGGGAATCAAACCAAAATAGCATAAACTATACCAAATAATTTTAAAGGGTAAGATGCAGACAGCAGTCCAACAGTGAGTGCCACATGCATGATTATCTTCCAGTTGGTGGTGGTGATCATGTATGCGCACTCAGGGGGTTATTCTGAGCCATGAATAGCGGGGATGGACGTCCCAACGGGACGACTATCTCGCTATTCATGCCAGCTCCTGCCCCCGACTAACTTCCCCGCCGGTTGTGAGGGAAAGTTAGATGGGGGCAGGGAATGGGCGGCCCGGGGGTGGATTCTGGGTGGGCAGTAGGCGGTCGCTGGCCCTGGACGTACAGGGCCAATTCGAATGTCGGTCCTGTACATCCAGGGCCAGCGAAATGTCCGGGGAAGTAATTCCACCTCAGAAGTGGAATAACTTCCCTGGACGTGATTTTTTGACTTACCCGGGGTACAGATGAGGCGAGGGGGGGGGCAGGGTTTATTCCTTGCAGCCCAGCCTGGCCTTAGGAGGCCAGATCAGGGGTCGGGCTGCTGGGAATAAATCCCTTTTTCAGGCGGCTGGCATTGCGGCTTTTAAATGGAGCCGTGGTGCCATGGCAACATGACGCTATGAAGCCGCGGCTCCATTTAAAAGCCCTAACTGAGTTAGCCAGGCTTTTCATGTATGTGCCGGCCAGACTGAATCGCAATCCTGGCCTGCATGTACATGACTGTTTGCGATTCTGATCCCGTGGGGCTAGACGTGCCCCCTGGATCAGAATTGTGATCCCTTCTGTGCATCCAGTTCAGACCGGATCAATGTGCGGGATGGAATCGGGCCCTCATTGTAAAGAACTTCTGGCTCTCAGAGAATGAATCTAATGAATCCAATCTCTGGAGGCTAGAGAAGCACACTTGAAGGAGCTGAGGAAGACAGAGAGGTATATAGAAGAGAACTACAGGAACATAGTAGAAAAGTCTCATCTCCAATCTGGCAGTCTCAGTGCTGCCTTGGAGGAGAGAGGTCACCTGGATGGACAGCATCACCTTGGTGTGGCAGAAGTGATCCTGTAGCCAGGACCTGCCCTCCAGGTGATTCATTATCCTCTCGCACTGAGTATGTGTCTTCAGGGGACTAGGAAAGTGTGGGAGGGAAGTTCTATATGCTCCTTCAAAATGGTTTGGTATTAGGAAAAAATTATTTAGAAAATAGGAGTGTGACGTTAAATCAGATGTTCATAAACCTAATCCCCAAGGGCCGCAAACAGGTTTAGTTTTCAGAATATTTATAATGAATATTGATCAGACATAGTTGTCTAGATGTTGTCTGAGAAACAGGGCAATTTACATAGCTGGTTATTTGGAAAACCACATTTGATTAAGGCCTTTGAGGACCAAAGTTGTGAGTCTCTGCTGTAACATGAGATCACATGTATATCTGTCTATCTCTTGTCCTGACCTTAGGAACTTAGTGCAACTGATCAGATAAGTGTGGTTTTAATATTTTGAGAATAATAAGAAAAGGAAGTATATGAGAACATATGAAGAAAAGAAAAAAAAGGGACATGTACTGTGTTTGTGGGTGAGAGCTCATTCCTCTCCCCCTTACGGTTTATGCCCGACAAAAAAATAAATAAATTGTGGTATTCTCTCATTGCTTGTTATAATTTTTGAATACTGTTCTGGGACTTTTGGATTTGACTGACCTTAGGAAGGGCTGTAAACACATTTCTTATCTAGCTTTCATGAGGTAAGTTAGTCCATTAAAAAGGTATCACCTTATGTTTTGTTTTTGCTTGTTAAATTTTATTTTTGTGCATTCAAATGGACTAACACAGCAACCACATGACTTTATCCTTTACAAAGTATCACTGAACGGCTTCAGTTTATATTGATTTTGGTACATTATTTGGAATGTTTTATTTTATGATATCCTTTGTGCAGTTAAATGGTAATTTATATTTTAAGCTGTTGGCTTCATTTACTAAAATTAAATGTATACAACATATATTTCGTACTAGACAGAGGTTACATCTCTTACATGGAAGAACTCATGGCTAAGGGAAAGAGTTAAACTGAAAACCTCAAATCAGTTTTGCAGAAAGTGTATTCATCTAGCCCCAGGGAGGAGCATGATAACATCATAGCAGACAAGGCTGTGCTTCAGAAACTGGAAAGAGTCCCTGGGGTGGATTTTCAGGACATGGATAGGATAGAACATCAGTCCACTCTTGGTCCAGCTGTACCAATTCAAGGTGGATACAAAGATACCTTGTAGCCCTGAGTTAAGGTGGGTGAGGGAGACAGAGCAGCTAAGAGGATAACTGCCAGATGTAACAGGAGAAGAGTCTAGAGACACAGAGATGGCCTTAGCCACTCTGGATCACGGCCTATTCTCAATGAGAGGCATGAAATAATATCTCTTTATCAAAAAAGGCAGTAAACTGACTGTGTTTAGGGACTCGTTTATGCTCGGGAGCCAAAGAAAGTTTGTCAATAATACAAGTGTCTGTAGTGAACAGCCCAGTTGGCTATGGTTACATTCTCTTTCCAGCTGGGTGTCCTGTTTCCATACGTCTTCCCTGATGGAGAGGGAGAAGTGAGTGTACTCTTAATATAGAGGCATTTATCCAACTAGCGAAGGTGTGGACCACAAATTATTTTTTATGTTTGAGGCAGTTCTATGAATAATTTTGACAGTTTAAATCACTAAAAGGCCAAAGTTACCCATTTTAAAAAGGAGTGGGCCAACTGTGGCTAGAGAAATTATTCATTCAGAAGCAAAATTCAGCTGCTTAGTGACGGCATCCCCTAGTGGCCAATGGCCAATGGCGGTAAGGGCATGCTGTACAACATATTTATTTTCAAGGAGCGAGGGGTATTTTAAGGCCAAAATGGAAATTGATCTTAGGTATTCCAGCTCCTTGGGAGAACTCAATAAGTAAGCCACGAGTGTAGGGTAACAAGGCTTTTATTTCCCCTCTGTGCAAGGGTTCATTAAGACACTAGAAATCAAAGAATTTCCTTTGTTCATAAAGGTTCCAGTAATAAGCAGTTAAAACCAATTGTTAATATCTTCACGATTAGTTGTAAAGGTTAAAGGGAGGAATTCAATTCATTCCAGGGCAAAGCAATTTAAACAAGACTTCTTCTTATTTACAAGGACGCTATGGATTCTAGGCTAGAAGCCATACACAAACTACAATCCATAGCTTCTTCCTGAGGAATGGGAATAGTGTTTGCATCTTCTATTTCCATACATTCTGCTTCACTACTTTCCCCCTCAGAGCACACGCTATCCCTGGCAGTTACAGGTTTATATGGACTGTCTCTGGTATCTTGCCTCCAATAAGACTGTGCTTTAAAGTCTTTTGGTAGTTCTTCAAACCACTCTGGTTTCTTTCCTCTTCTTATAAAGTGAGTTTTAGCTTTAGCAGTGCTTTTAGGAGTTAAGCTTTCTTTATCAGGAATAAAACTTTCATACCTTGAGTTTCTGTAGCTTGAAGCTCTGGAGCCTTCTCTCTCATGCACGTCTCTGTGACAACAGGTTTTCTGTCGGTAGCTTCTGGGCAGTGCTGGACTTCCTGAAAGCTTAGTAAAACCTGGTGTGGATTCTCCAGCTCTATGCTTCAGTGACAAAGTAGCTTTGTTAAAAACTCCTTTCCCTCGGGTACCTGGTAAAGCTTGTTCAGCATACTCCAGTGCCTGCAGGCTTTCCTCCAAGCCTGGTTCTCTGGCTCTCTGTATATGTCTTTCAGCTTTGGACTCAGGAACGTTGCTTAAGCAGGGAGTGGCATACCCTCCAGCCTGACTGCTTTCCTTAGCAGACTCCCTCTGAACAGCGGCTCTCGTAGCTTGGCCCCTCTGAACTCTACCTCTGTGAATTCTGTCCTTTTGGGCTTGCTCAAGGAGGATTCCTTCCTTCAGGTCTCTCCTTCCTTCTTCAGCCGTAATCCTTGTTCCTTCTCTTCCTGCTGCTTCAGCTTCTGCTGCTCCTCCTGCTCCTTCCCTTTCTCCTTCTTCGTCTTCTGTTCTTCCTGCTGCTTCTGCCTTGCTAGCATTAAGCTTCCGTTTATAAAGGGATCTTCCCTTTGAATCTCCCAGGCTCATTTCCAGGTGCAACTGGTTAGCTCTCCTAGTCTCATTAACCTCTGTAGAATCGCTCCTGCCCCCTCTAGCTGTGCTTTGAGGTAATTGCACTCCTAGAGCTCTGTGAAAAACAGAGTTTCTTTTCAACTCTGCATCTTTATTGGCACCAGTCTCATGACAATATATATATGTAAAAATGCGCAAAAAGCGAGTTATACATAGATTTTCAGCAGTGCCATTTGTATGGATTGCACCACTGAAAATTCTCAAAACTTTTAATTGGTTTCTTTTATTTTTAAAGTTATATGGATGGTCTGCTACAAAAAATCGTAGTGCAAAAGAGATAGGAAGGGGTGCAACTAGCCAAGGCCGGCCTGCATTTAGCCCGGGCTCTGATGTGAACTGCAGCGCTCACAGTCCATTGAAATTCTAGGTGGTTTGATTGATTGATTTATTTAATTTATTTAACAGGTTTATTTATTTAACAGGCAAGAATCCCAGTCAGTAGAAGAAAAACTAAATATAGAACTGGGGGTTTACTTATTTTATTTAGTGCTGTCAGAAGGCAACAGAGTGCCATTCAGATGAGATCACACTTATGGCATAATGTAGTCTATGATTTTCTTTTCTGCACCTTCATACCATTTGAGGATAATTTTATGAAGTTGCGGGTATTTGACTTTATAATATACTAGCGTAAGGAACAGAGAAAGTGCCTTAAATTCTATGAGTTTGCAAGTACACTTGAAAATTATTATATCCTATAATCTAAGGGATCAATATTCAGAAGGATGCAGGACCTGCAAACTGCATGAATCTGCTCAGGCTGATATCGAGGAGCAGTAGCTGGTTAGCACTGCTGAATATCCCGCGACCGCCTTGCAAACCTTCAGTTAGTTTCAGGGTGGTCTGTGGGTGGAATTGGGGCAGTCTCAGCAGCTATCCATTTAGTGACAATATTCAGCCAGTAACCAGGCAGTCAAACTGCATAAAATTAGGGGAAGTCAATGGCTGTCCAGTTAGCGGCTGAATATCACCAGTAAGCGCAGAACCACCGTGGTCAGTGGTGAAACCAGACATAAGAACATAAGATATGCCATACTGGGTCAGACAGAGGTCCATCAAGCCCAGTATCCTGTTTCCAACAGTGGCCAATCTAGGTCATACGTACCTAGCAATATCCCCAAAAGACACAGGTTCCACAATGCTTGTACTGGGTCAAGCATTGATTATCCTGGGTCCCTTTTAAATAGTGGTTTATGGACCTTTCCTCCAGGAACTTGTCCAAACCTTTTTTAAACCCAGCTACACTAACAGCCCTTACTACATCCTCCGGTAACCAATTCCAGAGTTTGATTACACGTTGAGTGAAAAAATATTTTCTCTTATTTGTCTTAAATAGTTTACCCTGTAGCTTCATTGCATGTTCCCTAGTCTTTCTATATTCTGATAGCGTAAACAATTGATCCACGTTTACCCGCTCCACTCCATTCATTAATTTATAGACCTCTATCATATCTCCCCTCAGCCGTCTCTTTTCCAGGTTGAAGAGCCCCAACCTTTGTAGCCTCTCTTCATAGGAGTAGCCTTCCATCCCCTTCACCATTTTGGTGGCTCTTCTCTGTACTTTTTCTAATAATGCTATGTCCTTTTTAAAATACGGTGACCAGAACTGCACACAATATTCAAGGTGCGGTCGTACCATGGAACGATACAGAAGCATTATAATATCCTTTGTTTTATTTTCCATCCCTTTCTTTATGATACCTAGCATTCTATTTGCTTTCTTGGCTGCCGCTGCACACTGGGCAGAGGGTTTTAACATGTTATCCACAATGACTCCTAAATCTTTTTCCTGGGTGGTGGTTCCCAATGTGGAACCTTGCATTGTATAACTATAGTGTGGGTTGTTCTTTCCTAGGTGCATAACTTTACACTTGTCCACATTGAATTTCATCTGCCATTTGGATGCCCAGTCTTCCAATTTATCCAGATCCTCCTGCAGTTTTCCACAATCCTCTTGGGTTTTAACAACTTTAAACAGTTTTGTAACATCTGCAAATTTGATAACCTCACTCGTTATTCCCTTTTCCAGGTCATTTATGAATATGTCAAAAAGTAGCGGACCCAGTACAGATCCCTGGGGTACTCCAGACATTCAGCAATGCACACCAGATAGGGGCCTCTGCTGGATATTGTGACGTAGTAGCTTCCCAACAAGCTATGGAAATAGATAGTGATCCGGTGGAGAGAACCGGTACTGCAGGAGAATGCAGGATTTTCTCTTCAGGGAGAAAAAAACACATGGCTAATCAGGAAACACAGCTCACCTCAGGGGAGGAGAGAAGCAAATTCCCTGATTGGGCACTCCCAAGCAGGAGGCGGGCAGTGCAAGGCAAGGGGAGCTTGTTAAGCCCTCAGAAACAGGGAGAGTTAGAAGAAGAAGAAGGAGAAGGAGGATGGGAACAACCGTTAGAGGAAGACTTGGAGAGAGACCCACTAAGCAGCTGTGATTCACTAAGGAAAGATTATGACTCAGGAAGCAGGTACCTGGGAGACTCAGGGGCAGAAAGAATCTTCTGTGATCAGAAGGATTCCAGAACACTGAGAGACCCAAGGTTACAGTCCAGGCTTCTGGAGGACCAAGCAGAGCTGTGGAACAGAAGGCAGAGGGGCAAAGAATTCTCATGGAGGAAGCCTCAGCACAAGGTACACGGTGGGGTTGATACAGCTAGCAAGCTTAACAGTGTGAAGCCAGACAGAGTGAAAGCTCATTTTAAAAGCCAGGACAAAGTCAGTCAATATGGTGGCAGTTGGGGTCAGCATGAAAATTGTCTAAGCAGTCCCAGCTATTCTCTCAAGCCAGCTGAAACGTTTAGCAGAGAAGCTAATAGGAAGAAAACAGCTGAGTCATATTGCAGAGACGTGTGCCAGGAGAAGCCTGACGGTTCTACTTTTGAAGCACTCTTTAGACACTCTCCAAGCACAGCTGAAGTTTTAACCCTGGCACTTACGTTCAGAGACAAGTGGGGGAGGGATACTTCCAGCACGCTTAATTGCTGTCCTAGTAGATACAGCATTACTAATTATCCTGAGATAAGGAACTCAAACAAATGTTTACCTGAAGAAGAAGCAGTTTATCAGCCTAGCCCAGGAAAGACGCAGGCTGAGTTACTTCTTAAAGACTTCAGAGAATTTCTTGAGAGCAGAGCAATTCCTAGCTATAAGTTAGCACAGCCTGAAAACAGCTGTGAAGTGGAAATGCCACTAGTTTGTTCTCAGCCGTCCACAGAGCAAGACCAGCCCATGGATTGCTCAACCTGTCTCATTGAGAAAGTTATTTAAGGCAAAGCTTGAATGGTTATATGAAGAAATATAACAGAAGTGACCTGAATGTTTGCATTGCTGGAAAGCTTATGAAAAGTGAATAAGTTAAGGCATAATTTGTTTGCATCTCAAGAGCATTGTTGTTTTGCCAGAATTTGTTTAGTAAAGCAAAGGTCACATGCCTAATGAATGTGAACCCCTGAAGATAATGGACATTTAGCCCAGCACTGAAAAGCCTTGTTTTTCCTCATTCTTGTTTTGGCAATTTATCTTCTTTTGCGTCTGTTGCATTTCAACTGCGGAGCGGGAGAAATAAAACCTCATCAAATAAATATTCTTTGCCTGCCTTACTGCTTGAGCACATACACAACTACAACCTCAACCCTGAAGGGCATCCAAGGCCACCTCCTCCTGAAACCCCAAGGTCTAGGGAGCGGGTGTGTGGCAATATCCAGTTTCATTTTTGCCCACGGAGGTCAGGTGTTTGAGCGATGCTGACTACCATGGGCTGAATATCGACCCCTACACCATGGGCTGAATATTGACCCCTACACATGTACTTGCTCTCACTGCTCATACTCTACCGAAACTCTACCCACGTGCACAACCACAGTAAAGGTATGTGTGATGCAAACAAGGAGTGCACTTTTACACTAGTCGGTATTTTATAAGGGATTATTTATGCACATAGATAAATAAAATAACTCACATTTACATACATTGTTGACACTTAAAACTAGGCACCTTCTTCTATATGTGCAATAGAATTAAAGAAAGAGAGGGAACATATTTTTAGGGAACTTATACTTTCATTTTTCACTGTAAACTAATTGGATACAAAATACTTTGCAGGTCTCCCCAGAGGTTTAGGCAAATTAGTGTCATCATTGTAATCTATATAACAATCTACAAGTTTTTTCCTTGGAGGCAAGAAAGAATTGGTACTTTGGTCCATTTAAATGTATGTCTGGATTTATAACTGGACTACTTGTGTCAACTTGTACACAAAAGAAACATACTGTGATACTGCATTTTTCTGTACTCAGTAGCATGCATAATCTCACGATCCAGGCTGGAAGGAAATCCTTTGATTACCAGAACTAGTAAAGCAAGTCTCTAATTTTTGGAGCTTAAAAACCTGCTGCTGTTGCCTTAAGGAGAATTTGCTAGTGTGAACTTTGACGGCACTATTTTGTTGCTGATGCAATTTGTAGTTTCATCAACTTTGTTTGACAATGGAGAGCAATTCCTAATTGTACCTGAATGGGGGCAAATAGAAGGCATGTTTTTTCCCGGCAGAGTCCTGTTGCTTGAAGATGCTGCAATTCCTACAATGAGAAGGAGACACGGAACCTAAGAGAGCTGTCTCTTAGGAGCATGTTTACTAAACTGTGCTAACTGCTAACATGGGGTTCAGGGTGTGGGAAGCATTCTGCGCTCAAATGTATTATGGAGCCTCATGCAAAAAATTCCACTCTAAAGAGTAAGGGTGCGAATGGGTGGAGACACAACGGGCTGGAGATGTAATATGAGGGTTGACTGCATATCGCGATTAGAGCGGGTATTTTCACCACATGCTAACTGCAATGGTGGACGTTAGTGCAGGTGCTCTTAACCCCACCGTTTTTTGTAATCATGCTCCTCAATAACATTGTAATTGTAAATTGCTTTCACATATTTTTGAATAGCAGTCTAGAAAGTAAAATAAACCATAAACCATATACAAATATTCCTGACCACTGCCCCCCTTCTTTTTGTGTTCGTACTAAGAGCCAGACAGTCTTCGGGTATTAAACTGTTCTGCTACCTCTTTGCCTTTCCTGATGTTTCCTAGTACTTTTTCTTTTAGTCCTATCCTTTTGCTGTCTTTTATGTTACCGACGTTCAAACTACTGAGTTTTGTAAACCACTATAAGGTATATGCCATTGGTGGAATATGCATTCTGCAAATAACTAAATAAATAAATAAAGTAGATAATAAAAAAGTATAAATAAATTAAATTAAAGATAATTAAAACTATGATCAAAATATTTAGCATACTACATTAAGAGGATAATTTTCTATCTGGGCGCCATGGGTGAACACCTACAGAAACATTTGCATTGGTGCGATTTTATAAAGACAAATCAGCAACTACTTGCCTTTATAAAACATCGGTGTATGCAGCAGAGAATGTGCCTTGAATGTAGACGAGATGATTTATACCTCCTCCCGAGCAGGTATAAATGTTCACGTGTACTTTTTGCTCATTTGTGGGTATATGAAGATGTTTTATAATCTACACACGTATGTGAAAACTGCCTTTTATGCATGCATAAAATCACCTCCTATTAAAGTGTGGCAAGATTTTGCAGTTACCACATGCTGATCACGAGAATTACCATGCGATAATTGCAAAACCTCAACATTAACTGTTGGGGCCTTCTCAGAACTTTATCACGGTAGTTATTTAATTTATTTATTTATTTAAGCAGTTTTATATTTATTTAGACAGTTTTTTGTATACCGCCTTATCCTTCAATCAAAGCGGTCATGACACAATTGGGGGATACATTTAACACACAGGGATATGAGACACATACACTAATACTTACAGGGAACATGGGCTATGGAGGGTTAAGTGGCTTGCCCAAGACCACAAGGAGCATCTGTGGGACTAGAAACCCTGGTCCTTCTGCCCAAGGTTGCTGTCCTCTAGTGGGATTTGAACCCCCGACCTTCCGGCCTGAAGTACCTTGCCCCAACCACTAGGCTACTCCTCCCTTACCACCTTACCCTTCAATCAAAATGGTCAATAAGACAACAGAGGGACTACATCGAGGGGGAGGGGGAGACAACAAGATAGTACATTACAGTAAACTACAGTACATTACATTAAATTATACATAAACTACAGCAAAATTACATTTCATAATTCATTACAATTACATTAAACAAATAACTGCAATCTTACAAAATGTTAAAATAATTTAAACATTATAGGAAAATTGAAATTCAAAGGGTTAAAACATTTTGTTCTATTGGAATCAGATTAATTGCCATATGCTTCAATAAATAGGTACGTTTTAAGGGACTTTCGAAAATCTTTGATATCATACTCATTTCTTAAATCACTAGGAATAGAATTCCATAGTTGTGGTGCCATAAAGGAGAAAGCCCTATTAGATGTCATTTGTTTGGATCTATTAAACTTCAAGTGGGAATTAAGTCTGTTAGTAGACTGTGAGCGTCTGGGCCTTGAGCCTATGCCCTTAGAAATAATAGTTGTTAGAACGTTTGATGATGACTCATGTAAAAATTTGAAAATATTCATGAGGTTCTTGTATTTCGATCTCATAATGATTGGAAGCCAGTGCAATTCTTGAAGCAAGGGAGTTATATGATCAAATTTTGGAGAATTCATTATAGTTCTTGCGGTTGTATTTTGTGCCAATTGGAGGGGATGGGTAGTATGTTTTGGAAGACCTTGATAAAGGATATTTCCAAAGTCGAGGAGTGGTGTTATAACTGCTTGACATACCGTTCGAAAGTGATTTAGTTGTAAAATTGGCTTGAGGTTCCTAATAATCTTTAAACGATGATATACTCTAGCTGTAATTTTATTTATATGGGATTTTAAGTTAATATGTTTATCTATGATTATACCAAGGTATTTTACTTCCTCGCTGACCTTTATGGGTTTGTTTAGTATATTGATTTCTTTAGGAGTTATTAAGTTGTGATTATTAAAAATGAACAACGCTTCTGTTTTATCTGGGTTTATTTTAAAGTTGTTAGCTGTGAGCCAATTGTTCATATCAGTCAAACAGTTATTAATTATTTCTGTGTCAAATGTATTCTGCAAATAGTAGCACTATTAAGCCACTATACTCAGCTAAGCAGTTTAATTTAGGACAGCCTTCTTCTCTGGCTTAAATTAAACCATTTAGCAATGGAGGGTCATTTAAGAAGCTCTATTCGAATGGCCATTTAGACATACAAATCACAAAGATGTCCCTGGAGCCATTTTAGAAAGTCAGGGATATTCATGTTCCTGGCACAATTACATCCATGTCGCATGGGGGCATGGTGGAGGAGTGGCCTGTGCAATCTTAGAAACATGCACATTGTCGCATGATTTCAGAAAGGCCCGCACATGCCTGGACCCGGCTGCTGACACTGTACCTATACATGCTCCTGGCCATAAATAGCTAGCAGAGACATGCCCCTTTCGTGAAAGCGAGAGCACTTGTAGGGAGCAGAGATAAATATGCTCTCACTTTCACAGCAATTTAATTAATTAATTTATTTAACCAGTTTTATATACCACCTTTTCCTTCAATCAAAGTGGTTTACGCATAACTAAGTTGTGCACATTTATGGGATAGGAGCGGGGGTGGGTACTGGAGGAAGCATATATATTCGTAACTATTTACAATCTACACACATTGCGTGTTGTTTGCGATCACATTCAAAGCTAGGCGTGTAGGCTCTGGGAGGGTCCGTAGTATTGTACAAATAGTATGGTCTTGAGCATATGTTTGAAATCCTTTACTGTATGTCGCTCATGGCTCTCATGCTGTCAGGTAGAGTGTTCCATACTTCTGGTGCATAGAGGGATGGTGCCCTTCTGGACGTTGCCTGATTTGTTCTATGGTATTCGGGGGGGGGGGGGAGGGGGTGGCTGTCTTGTTATCCATCAATTTTCACCTGGTCAAAGCAACACACATGTAAATAAACAGATTTTTCATTTTGATGCCCCGCCGCCGTACTTTTAAAATGGCAGGCCAGGACATGCATGTAGCACAGTCTAGACGCCCCCATCCTGAAATAACTTCGGGAGTATGTTTATCTACCCTTCAGATGTGTACATGTCTAAAATTGGCTGCAACTGTGCATTTACTCAGCCTTGGCAGATGCACAGGCCTACCTTTTGAAATGGATGTGGGAACATGCATCCTTTGTGGTGGAGATGGAGCGATTTCACTCGTATTCACCTTCACTGCTTTTACTCCCTGGTATTTTGGATTTTTTGCCCAGGATGTTCCGCCTTGTTCCTAGACAGTCTTTCTAAAATGCCACTTCATATAGATAGTGGTTAAATATCGCTACTGTATGTATAATCAGACAGAATGTCCTTGCGTCATCCTGACACTATCCAAATAGAGCCAGAGCATTTAGATTATGAGGCGATGTGATTTTAAAAGATGGTGCAGACAGTACATAACAGGACAGACTTCTGTTGCCTGCTCCAGGACAAAAATTGTTACAGATTTACCAGACTATTCCAATAGAGTATATGCAAAGATGAAAACACTGAGGGGTGTGTGTATGTGTGAAAGAGCAGGAAAGAATGGGAGAAAGTTTTGTAGCAAAGTAAATAATTTCATAATTCTCCCCTCCCCCTACAAGGTCTTTTCATGCTGCTGTTCAAGATTTTTTTTCTATCAGTGGCAAAATCACTCTCATAAGATAATCTTTGTGTTTTTTTTCCCATTTACCCGGTTTTCCGGGATACATAGCGTGTCTCATGATAATTCAATTTAACTGTTTGCTCATGTCAACAAAGCAGGATTTCATATGTTACAGGAGATCAGATAAACAGGAACATATGGCAGAAAACTTAACAAAGAAGATACCTTCCTTGCCAGGAGGGATTGTTATTTAAACTGATCTGGAATTCACCTACCAAACTCACTGCTCTTGGAAAGTGGGCGGCTTATCTCCCTCTGTGAATATTTGTGACCATTTCTGCAAGAAGACACTCTTGTTTGCTGAAGTCACAATATGTTTGCAGTGGGGTTATGCTACACCTGGGGCATTTTCAGCCTGCATCATACAGCAAAATCTTTTAACTGTTTCAGGCCAAATATGCACTAACTATTTGCTAGTCTTTTATTTCTAATTGCGCTGGGTTTTGGTTATTCAGATCAGGCTTTGCACTCTTTATAAATGTTAAAAGGCTGCTTATTTACGAACAAATGTTAATAAGGGGACTCAATAAATTTAGTGCAAGCAACATGGATGATAAAGAAAGAAGGTCAATTTTTTTTTTTTTTTAAACTTTTATTTTCATTTTGCAACAAACAAAAGAAACAACACACCAAAAGAGACAAAACAGGTATACAATAAGGAAAAGTAAACCCATTACCCCCCACCCCGATGCTTCTTCTCTACCCGATTATATCAGCATGTGAGCGCTTCCAATTAACAGTGATTATACATCAAACGATCAAAAGAGTATCTACAATACAGCATGATCATGGGACAGAGATATATACAAAGTTAGACAGTCAGATGAGAGCATTTAGCAAAATGTACATAGTCATTGAGCAGCTTCCATTGAGACCAATGAGAAGGAGTCTGAACGGAGGAAGGAAGCGAACAGACGAGGTATTTGTTCATATTTACTGTAAAGACAGGCATGATGCCACCATTCATTGGGGCTCAGATGGGAGCTAATTTTCCAGTATTACTTAATTAGGGAAATAGCAATGCCAAGCATAAAGTTCGAAAGGAGATAAGCCATTTTTGGGAGAGAGGGGATCCCCGCAATTGGGCGAAGTCCCACTATCCTCCAAGAAAGGGGCTCCTGAGAGTGCGAGATAGACTAAATACGACCCCAGACCCGACGCCAGTAATACTGTAGTGCGGGATATTCATGCATAACATGAGGCAATGAACCAATGGCCGCAGGACGTGTCCAGCAACCATTGCCCTGAGTAGTGTTCCATTTGTCTAATCTGTGAGAAGTGTAAAAACACCGGTGGGCTAGAAAGAAGAGGGTCTGAGTGAGTGAGGCGGATCGGGAACCCGTGTCCCTCTACTCCAGATAAGGCTCCATTGCTCCGAGGTCAAAGTCACATGCAATTCTCTCTCCCATACTTTCTGCGCTATAGGGGTATCTCTAGTTATAGCATTACATAAGGTTTAGTAAAATTGGATGCTACACCCGGTGAACTACCGAGAGATCGGAAAGTCTCCAATCAACCTTATGTAGGGAATGCCGATGGCGGGAGTACTCTAGTGCTCCGAAGGCGATGCTGAAGTTGCACTGACCAGAGTCGGGAGTCTAAAGATTGCATAAGAGTATTAAAGGCACCTAAAGTGTCTAAAAGCATTGGTAGATAGTGGGAGTCTGATGGGAGAGTCATACCAGGGAGAAAGGTAAGAGGAATCGGTTTGCAAAGGCCCGCTTCTATATCTAGCCACACAGGTCTACTCGGTACTGGATCTTCCAACCAACGAGCACCTTGTTTGAGAAGAAAAGATTGAGGGAACACTTGAGTAAAATCGCCACCAAGTATTAATGGAGCATTGGCAGAGGCCAAGGCCAACTGCGCAATACTTGCATAGTAAGCAGGGTTGTCCACATTCGGGGCATAATGCAAATACACATGAATTCACTATCTCCGACCTCAAGGTGTACACGGGCCCATCTACCCTCCTTGTCAGCGCTAATATCAGGTACAGTAGCATGCAAAGACTTCTTAACCAGAATGGTTATCCCGTACCATTTGGAAACGGTGGGAGAATAGGCAGCTACCATGTGAGGCTTAGCATTGAGTTTCAGTGTTTCAGCAGAGTTTAAATGCGTTTCCTGAAGAAACACTAAATCAACATGCACATGGCTAAGATAGCTAAGGAGTTTCTTTCCTTTGAGTGGACCATTAATGCCTTTGACGGTGAATGATAAGATTTTACATAAGGCCATTCAGAAAAGTTAAAAATTCTGAGCATGATAGCACACATAATTTCACTATGTCCCTCAAACTGACTGTATCTGGCTGTACACATGACATAGGAAAAATAAGCTAATATAATACAATGAAGCGCCCCACATTAACAAAGAAAACCGCAGTACGGTAGAGGAGAAGCAAAACCCCAAAATTACTGGCGACCATGTGTCTGCGGGGAGAAACCCCAGAGAAGGCCGAAATTGAAAAAACACATAACCTGTAGGACTGTGCGTGCTCCGAATCCGACCGAGGCACACATCATGAAGGGATAGGAGACCAAAAAAAACAAAAGTCATATAGAGAAAGAAAGAAAGTCCAGGCTATTTCTGTGCTTGGCTATGACCGCCGCATCGGGCCCTTCAAAATGGCGGATAGAGCCGGCAGATAAGAGTCCAAGATTTGGGATTAGCGCATCTGCTCTGCTTCTTTGGAGTCTAAAAATGTTGATAGTAGATCAGGATCTTCGAACGTCCCGGTTTGGCCGTGGAGAGTCACTCGGAGCTTCGCTGGATACAACAGGCCAAAGCGAGCCTGTAGCTGTTGAAGTCGAGGGCGAAAAGCAAGGAGTTTCTTTCGACGGTCAACGGTAGGCTTTGCCAAATCAGGAAAGAAGGAGACCTTACGACCTTCAAATTCCAAATGATGATTCGCTCGGGCAGCATGTAAAATTTGTTCCACTTGTTGATATCGTAGCAAGCTAAAGATAATAGGCCGGGGGGTCGTGCGGTTGAGCGCCATGTGGGCAGGAACACGGTGTGCTCGATCGATTTCCAGTTCTCTGTGAAAAGTGATCTTCAGCAAGGAGGGAAGAGTTTTGAGCAAGAATTCTCTTATATCTCCTGCTTCCACCCCCTCCGGCATTCCGAGGGGCCTCACATTGTTGCGACGGGCTCGATTATTGCTATCTTCTAACTCCTTTTGAAGATTCTGTATCTGGCGCTCAGCCTTGTCCAGTTTGCCCAAGCGCACCTCGTGCGAGTCGAGGACCCCCGCCATGTTGTCCTGCCGTAATGAAAGACTTTCAAGTCGGTCCTGGAGCACTCCAAAGTCTTCTCGCATGGCTCGAAGCGCTTCTCCATTGGACTGCACCAATTCCTTCACGCCGCGTATTTCCTCCAAAATCTCCAGGTGCATTTCGGGGTTTTCACGACATGGGACCATCTTCTGTGGGGAGGACACCTCTGTTTTGGAGCGTTTTCTGTGAGAAGAAGAAGGAGACCCGAAGTCCAAGCGCGCTGGTTTATGGGCCGCCATCACCCCCGAGGTGCCCCGGTCAGCTCGGAGCGAAATAGTAAATTTGTATAGGTATTAAGTCAGGATTCTAAGTAGGCCTCTCGGGAGCTTCAACGCAAAGCGTCCTACCCGCTGGACATCAGGCTCCGCCCCCCAGAAGGTCAATTTTATTGAATGTGGTTCATCCAACTTGCTTCGTAGCAGAGATTATATTTTTAACTTTTTTAAATTTCTGAGTCATTTTTCCTTTTTGTATAATTAAAATGAATCCAAAAAGAGACAGTTCTTATCTCTTTATGTATCATATGCTTAGGTCCCTGCAAGCAGTGTCTCCAGGTTGGGGCCAGTTGTGTGTGCATGTGTGTGTCCACTAACATGCAGGCCTACATGGTTCTGATGAATGTCCATTGTGGGGACCTAATGCATAGATTGGAAGGAGGAACCAGGGGCGGCCCAAAGGGGGGTGCGGGGCCATGTGCAGAGACTCGGTGTGGGGCCTCTTTTGCATAAGGGACCTCATTTGCATAAATATTTGCATAATGTCACCATACACTAACTTTTAGTAAACATGCCTCTTAATGAGTGTATGGATAAAGAAAGACTAAAAGATTTCTACATTACTATAATCCAGTGCCATCCGCCAGGCACATTAGAAACTACTACAAACACTGCCCACTTAAATCCATATCAAACCCACCATATCATAACAGCACTACTAGGACTCACAAAGCACCATACTCTACCTATGAAAAGGCAACACTGCAAATATTAAACCAATACATTTCAGAGAATAAGAATACATGAACTACTGGGGAAAGAGAACAAGTGGCAATGTCAAATAGGAATTACATAAACAGAATACCTCAGCTCAGTTACACATGCAGAACATAGACCATCACCAAACAAGGAATCACAATTTAGAAACAGGAAGACAATAATTAAACTGGGAACCCCAAAGCCAAACTTGGAATGTACAACAACACTGTAGAAATAAAACTATAAATTAATTTCCTCTTGTATTAAACAATGCACAGACATTAATGATGCACATTTCCCAGAGCTGACATATTCTAGTTAATAAATTCAAAATAAAGAGATATTTTTCTACCTTTTGTGCATTTCTTTTTCAGTTGCAATTGCTCCAGCCACTTTCTTCTGGTTTCTTCGTGTCTTCTGCTAACTCTCCATCATCTGCTGTCCATTTGTCCTTGCTTCTCTCTTCTAGTTTTTTTCCATTCTCTTTCTACATCTGCTTTTACTAATCTTTCTCCTTTTGCTCTTTCCTCATTCCTATTTCATCCACTCAAATTTTACCTCTGCGGCAGCGGCAGAATCAAGTGTCCTGCGGGGCCCCCCCTGCCCGGCTGAGCCCTCCCTGCCTGGCTGAGCCTCTCCGCGACGGCTTTCAGATCCGCGAATGGAGAGTGTCTTCCTTGCGGCTCTGTTAAGCCCGCAGGGGCTGATGGGAAATTCAGCTCTGTTAAGCCTGCAGGGGCAGATGGGAAATTTCCCATCAGCCCCTGCGGGCTTAACAGAGCCGCGAGGGAGACGCTCTCCCTTCGCGGATCTGAAACCCGCCGTGGAGAGGCTCAGCCGGGCAGGGAGTGCTCAGCAGGGCGGGGGGGTGGGGGGGGGGCCTCGCGGGACACTCGATTGTGCCGCGGCGTCATCAGCCAGCTTTTTTATTTATTTTCATTTTTCCCTGGGCCGAGGGGTGGGGGTTAGGACTGCTAATGGGCTATGGAGGAGGTTAGGACTTGAGGTGGGCTGATGGGGTTAGGACTGGTAATGGGCTGTGGGCTAATGGGGGGTGTAGAACTGGTAATGGGCTATGGGGGGGGGCTAGGACTGGAAATGGGCTGATGGGGGGTTAGGACTGGAGGTGGGCTGATGGGGTTAGGACTGGTAATGGGCTGTGGGCTGATGGGGGGGTTAGGACTGGTAATGGGCTATGGGGGGCTAGGACTGGAAATGGGCTAATGGGGGGGTTAGGACTGGAGATGGGCTGATGGGGTTAGGACTGGTAATGGGCTGTGCGCTAATGGGGGGTTTAGGACTGGTAATGGGCTATGAGGGGCTAAATCTGGAAATGGGGTGATGGGGGGTTAGGACTGATAATGGGCTATGGGTGGCTAGGACTGGAAATGGACTGATGTGGGTTGATGGGGTTAGGACTGGTAATGGGCTGTGGGCTGATGGGGGGTTAGGACTGGTAATGGGCTATGGGGGGCTGTCTGGAAATGGGGTGATAGGGGGGTTAGAACTGGTAATGGGCTATGGGGGGGTTAGGACTGATAATGGGCTATGGGGGGGCTAAGACTGGAAATGGGCTGATGGGGTTAGGACTGGAAGTGGGCTGATGGGGGGTTAGGACTGGTAATGGGCTATGAGGGGGGGGCTTAAACTGAAAATGGGGTGATGGGGTGTTAGGACTGGAAGTGGGTTGATGGTGGGCTAGGGCTGTTAATGGGTTGGGGGTTGCTAGGACTGGAAGGGGAGGCTTGAACTGCAAATAGCTGATGGGGAGGGGGGCTTGGAATGGAAATGGGCTGTGAGGGGAGGGAGCTAGGACTGGAAATGGGCTGAGTGGGGGGGGGAGCTAGGACAGGAAATGGGCTGATGGAGCAGCTAGGATAGGACTGGAAATGTGCTGTTGGGGGGAGCTTGGATTGGAAATGGGCTGTGGTGGTGGCTTGGATTGAAATGGACTCATGGAGGGGCTAGAACTGGAAGTAGGCTCATGGGGGGCTTGGATTGGGAATGGGCTGAGTGGAGGGGAGCTAGGATTTGACATGGGCTGATGGTGGGGCTAGGAAATGGCTAGAAATGGGCCGATGGGGGGCTGGGATTGGAAATGAGCTGATGGAGGGACTCGGATAGGACTGGAAATGGATGGGGGAGCTAGGACTGGATATGGGCTGATGGGGGGCTAGGACTGGTAATGGGCTGATGCAGGGACTAGAAGGGAGTGGATGCTGGGTGAGGCTGGAACTAGAAGGGAGCTGATGTTGGGGGGATTAGAATGGGATGGGGCTGGGAGAGTGAAATGGAGAGGGGAAAATATTTTGTGTGGGAGGGATGAAAAATCTACAATTGGCCGGGTATTGGAAGAGTAAGTGGGGATTGAGGATGGAGGAGTAAAATTTGAGTGGATGAAATAGGAATGAGGAAAGAACAAAAGGAAAAAGATTAGCATGTTAAAGCAGATATATATAGAGAGAATAGAAAAAAAACTAGAAGAGAGAAGAAAGGACAAATGGACATCATGGAGAGTTAGCAGAAGACACGAAGAAACCAGAAGAAAGTGGCTGGAGCAATTGCAACTGAAAAAAAATGCACAAAAGGTAGAAAGATATCTCTTTATTTTGAATTTATTAACTGGAATATGCCAGCTCTGGGAAATGTGCATCATTAACGTCTGCGCTTTGTTTAGTACAAGAGGAAATTAATTTATAGTTTTATTTCTACAGTGTTGTTATACATTCCGAGTTTGGCTTTTGGGGTTCCCAGTTTAATTATTGTCTTCCTGTTTCTAAATTGTGATTCCTTGTTTGGTGATGGTCTATGTTCTGCATGTGTAACTGAGCTGAGGTATTCTGTTTATATAATTCCTATTTGACATTGCCACTTGTTCTCTTTCCCCAGTAGGTCATGTATTGTTATTCTCTGAAATGTATTGGTTTAATATTTGCAGTGTTGCCTTTTGATAGGTGTAGGGTTTGGTGCTTTATGAGTCCTGGTAGTGCTGTTATGATACAGTGGGTTTGCTATGGGTTCTAAATGGGCAGCGTTTGTAGTAGTTCCTAATGTGCCTGGCAGTTGGCACTGGATTATAGTAATGTAGAAATCTTTTAGTCTTTCTTTATCCATACATTCATTAAGAGACATGTTTACTAAAAGTTAGTGTATGGTAACATTATGCAAATATTTATGCATATGAGGCCACTTATGCAAATGAGGCCCCGCACCGAGTCTCCGCACATGTCCCCGCATCCCCCTTGGGCCGCCCCTGCTAGCACAATGTGGTCAGTTTGTGATCCTGGGGTAGAAGATTAAAGATTATGTTGGGTAAACTTTATCTGTGTCTGTATGAGTGCCAAAATAATCTCTAAGTAAGTGAGTTTTGAGTTGTTTCCTAAAAGCTGTGTGGTCAGCCAATGCTCTGAGATGATCTGGTATGGAGTTCCAGAGTGTTGGTGTAAGGAATGCATATGCTCTGTCAGTCATTGATCTATTTGTGTTCCAATAATCTTTAGGAACAACCAACGTGTTGTGTGTGTGCGTGCTTTTCTTAGTCTGTCATTTGGAGTTTTTTTAATTACGGAGGAAAGATAGGATGGTGCTATGTCATGTATTAGTTCAAATGTTATTATGAGTGTTTTGTAAATGATTCTGCTTTGAATAGGTAGCCGGTGTAACTTATGAAGAATAGGGTGATGTGTTCAGAAATGTGGAGTTGAAAACTACATGTGAGGCCATGTTTTGAGCCATTTGGAGTTGCTTTATTGCTTGTTTGGGTAGCCCCTGATATATACTGTTACAGTAGTCAAAATGAGGGCAGATCATCACCTGATGTACCGATCGGAAATCTTGACTTGATAGAAGTGGTCTTAGGTGCTGTATCATCCTAAGTTTGTTGTAAATTGACCTGGTGGTTAGTTTGATTTGTGTGGAAAGACTGAGGGTTCGATCAAGGTATTTTATTTCATCATTTACTTCAAGGTGGGCTTTTTTGACATGCAGTTTGGATGGCGGAATAAATTGTTGGTTCTTAGTAACATGTAATACTTCAGTTTTCTTAAAATGTATTTGTAGGCTGTGAAAGAAAAGCCATTGTGAGGCTTCATTGAAGCATGATATAATTTGGGTAAGGTCAGGTTTTGTGACATCAAAAGGTAGGTATAGCATTATGTCGTCTGCATAGATGCAATATCCTATTTTGAACTTTTGGAAAATATTGCAGATTGGCTGTAACTAGATATTAAACAGCAACGCTGATAAGGCTGAGCCCTGGGGAATATGTGTTGAATGATAAGTGTCTGATTTTGACTTGTTGGGTGCGGTCTGTTAGGTAGGATTGAAACCAAAGAAGCATTGTGCCATAGATTCCAAATTGTTGAACTCTCTGTAGTAAAATATTATGACTAATTATGTCAAAAGGCAGACACAATATCTAAGAAGATCAGTATGAATGCTTGCTTGGTGTTCTCGAGTCCTTTTAAGAGTGTGTTAAAAAGCGATATTAAAAGTGTCTCGACCCCGTGGTCTGGCCTGAAACCATATTGTTGAACATCTAGTGAGGTGTATAAGTCAATATGATCCTGTAGCTGGATCTGGACAATCTTTTCAATTATTTTTGCTAAAAATGGTAGGTTGGAGATTGGTCTGTAAGAAAGTGGGTTCGCCTTATCCAAGCAACCATTTTTCAGAATTGGGCGTACTTTTGCTTTTTTCAGGGTGCTTGGCAAATAGCCCTGTGACAGGGGTAGATTTGTTATTCTCCAAATATTTGGGGTCAATTCCAAATGAGCAATTTTCAGCCAGCTGACTGGACATGGATCGAGAGCAGATGTAGTTGTATTTATGTTGGATATTATTCTACATAGGTATTCTAGATCAAATTCTGAAAATAATTGCCATATAGTAGGGTAGTTTATTCTGTTATTTGTAAAGGGTGCTGTTGTAGAAACTGGGCACCTTAATTTGTTGCTGAAGTGACTTCCTAGTTCTTGTGGGTTGATACTAGCATTATTCAATTCAATACTGAGGGGACGAATTAAGGATTTTACTATTTCAAATAGTTCCCTAGGTCGATTAAGGGAGCTCATGAGTATTTTGTTGTGGTGCTTTTTCTTCTTATTGATGATGGCTTCCTGGTAATCACAGAGGACATTCATATATAATATCCTATCTCCTGTGTTTTTGGATATTCTCCATTTGCATTCAAGTTTTCTTAAGCATCGTTTTATTGCCCAGATTTCCTGTGAGTACCATTCTTCTGATCATCTTCGTCTTTGATTCTTTTTGGGAGTAGGCACAGTAGCTGCTTCAGATATGGTTGTGTTCCAAATTTCAATTAAGTTATCTAGATCCTCTGAATCAGATGTGACCTGTGGTAATATATCCTTAAGAAAGGATTCTTTGTCAAACATTTTAAATTGTTGATGTTTCTGTTCTATTATTGGGTATTGTGGGAAGTGTTGCATTCATAATTGTAAAGCTGATTAAGTAGTGGCCGACCAAGAGACTTGTTCCGTTTGTGTTTTATGGTATCACTGTGTTTGCAAAGCTCTTGTGGCATAAAGATAAGATCAAGTGAGTTGCCTTTATTATGGGTAGGGATGTTGATTAATTGTTAATAGTCCATATTGGGCATTGCATCAAGGAAGGCCTTCACATGGGCATTGTGTAATGATACCAGGTTAAAGTCACCTACTAGTATTAGTTTCTTATTAATTGAATTTGAGCAAACTGTTTCTAGTATGGCAGCTAGATATCTGTGTTCAGACTGAGTGGTCTGTATAAAAGACAAAAGTGATAAGTGGAATTCAGAGCTCTGAATCCGTGATTTCTGAGAAGTGAAGGAAAGGGAAAATCCCTCATGGTGGTGGGGACATCAGTAACTATCCCTTACTAAACTGTATGTCTGCATATTGCATTCTCTGAATTTATATTAGATTTATCTGCTACTGTCTTCAATCTTGATAAAAAAGTGTTCACAGCAAAATATGCTGTGGATTGGACTATGTAAATATTTACCTGCTGTAAATAAACTGTTGGGAATTAATGCCTCCAGCCTGCCTTTATTACTTGGGATTTAGTTTACTAATTAGAAAGAAATCTAATGGATTCCTGAAGTAGAATTCAAGTCTATCTAAAAGAGGCACAGATATGATCTACAAAGTTGATTGATCAGCCATTTCCGGTGAATAAATCAGTCACTGATTCACTACCATACTTGATATTACTGTGAGAATTCGTGTTTTGAACTTACCCTATGAACATTTGTCAAAATTATTCAAGGAATGTGTGCTCAAAGTGACTTCTACACTGCCAGCATGGTTAAATGAGAAAATGAAAGAGACTATGGGGCCCTTTTATTAAAGTGCATTATGGTTTTGCACTCAATGCATGTTTAGTTAAAAATTCATGTGTGCTTAGTGCAAAGCCTCCGCGGTAACTGTCAGGGGTGTGACCTTCATGTTTCCAGCAGTTAACACGCAGATGTGCACGATAATCCACAGTGCTACCACCTTTTGCATGCACGTTAATTACAGCATTGGCAGTGCATGATGTGTACTTCTGACAAGGAAATTAACAGGTTCTTCTGAGCTGCCATTAAGATGTTTTTCATCATCCTATATACTGTACATGTGTTTTATTAATGCTTTTGGTACACTTGATCAGCCACCATCTTTGAGACATTTCACGTTAGCAATCATGGCATTTTCTGCCTGCCTGTCTTTCTGCTGAGAAAGCAAATTACAATGAAACTGAAGTACCCCTTTGTTCAGAGAAAACAGATACTGATAAGAGGAGGGCTGCATGCTATAATATAGGAGTGGAGGAGTGGCCTAGTGGTTGGGGCAAGGTACCTCAGGACAGAGGTTCAAATCCCACTAGAGGACAGCAACCTTGGGCCAGAAGGACTGGGGTTTCTAGTCCCACAGGTGCTCCTTGTGGTCTTGGGCAAACCACTTAACCCTCCATAGCCCATGTTCCCTGTAAACTAGTTATCTCCAAGTTATAGTACCCTGTTCAATGTAATTTCAGTTTGTTCAATGTTGACCACACTGATGAAGAATAGCAGAGAATATATATAAATCAAGGACTTAACAAGTTACAGTGAAAAATAGTAAAATCAGGCAAATTCTTTCTCTTAGTTTAGATCAATAGAACATTCCCTCTAAGCTCCTCCTCTTTCTCCTTAAGCAAAATAAGGGAAAGAATTAATTGCTATCATGTTCAGGATGCTTCCTTCACATAATTCAGCTCCCATCTCCTTATCTCTCAGAAAAGGGGATCATGACTGTTTCTCACAAATATTCCTGAAGGATTTATTAGTTAGGCCTCCCTGATAAAAAAGCACCTTCCCCCAAACACCCTCGTGTATCAGTCCTTTTAACACCCTTTATCTCACCTCCCCTTCCTGAGCATATTTGTTCCCAAGGAAGCAGCCTGTCAGTTAATTAGCTTTACTCATGAGAAAGTTTCAAGAAATGTTTCAGCCCACCTGCTTTTTGCATGTAACTTAAAGGTATAAAAAGCCTGTGCTTCTGCAAGGAAGGGGTCGCTTGTATTCATTACTTGCGACCCTGCTGCAGCAGTGATAATAAAGTTTTTACCTTTGCTTTACAGATGGTTCATATTGTCTGCTTTCTTCTGCTGTAGAAATGAGCCTGCGAAGGCCTATTCAGGGCCTCTCATATCAATCTGGCAGCCACAAAGGGATGCTCCAGCCAACCCCTCTTCAGCCTCAGATCAGGACAATGGCAGCACGCACCAAACGTTCAGTGTTTTACCTTTGGCCCTTGTCTAATTTCTAGGCTGTAGATGGGTGGTGAGTGAGTGTTATATTAAATACAATCTGTAATGCAAAGGTTAGTCACCGATAAACAGCAGGTCACCTGAGTGACAATAAAAGCCTATAGGACATCGCTCCACTATAAATATACTGACCAGGAGAGAGGAGATTCTGTGAGGCAGGAGTCTTGGTGACTGGAAAGGTATTTGGTACTTTTGGAATAGTCTCTCCCGCTATGTAATGGTTCAGTAGAAATGTACCCCCAGATTATCAGGGACTTAACAGAAAGAGTACTTGAAAAAGGATGGGTAATTCTAAATCTAGGGATCCCATTCACTTGACAAGCATCTTAAACAATTGAGGTCAATTAGGAGGTACGGCCGACCTCTCTTAAGGGACCCTGACCAAATTATGCCAGGTTGCATGACCATCCTATATAGTCTCCGAACCTTCTGAGAGAAGCTGGCCTCGGGAGGATTCTTTTGAGTCCCTGACTCTTTCCACTTTAAGACGCATATTAACAGAACAGAAAATACACCAGCTAAACTATTACTTTTTTTATGAAAGTGCTATGGATTTTTGAATGAAGCCCCTTAACCAGGGTGCTCCAGTTCCCTGAAGCTATTTTTATTATGCACTGCAAGGCTCACTCCAAAGATTTTGATCTGATTTCTTTAGGGAATTGTATGAGTGACGAGACTGCACAGAAGGCAGCTCTCCTGCTGCTTCCTGCTTCATTGATGGTGCAAGGCCTGTCCAAACCTGTGCAGAAATCCATTTGACACTTTGTACACTAATTTACCTCCCAAAGTTACAGGACAGTGGACTTCGTGGGGTCTTGTCCAAAATCCTGAAGGGTCATGGAACACTTTAGATAGCAGGACAGCAATTCAGACACCCTATTTGTTACAGATTTTGAGAATGTTACATCAACGAACTCACTGGAGTGCCAAAGAAGTGGCACAATCAGTTAACCGACAGTGGTTTGCTCCCGGAGTTCACTCCTTAGCAAAGTGAGTTGTTAGGGATTGTCTGCTGTGCGCAAGCAGCAATCCAAAGGGGGAACCGGGAGGACCTCCAGGAGCAAAACCATGGGCTTTTATTCCTTTTGAGTGATTACAAATTAATTTTACTGACTTAAACTCTGTAAAAAGGTTTAAATATGTTTTGGTTATTGTTAATCAATTGATTGGATGGGTTGAAGCATTTCCAACTACTAAAAAATGTTCAACAAGTTGCTAAGGTGTTACCAAAAGAGATTGTACCCAAATATGGTCCTCCATAAGTAATAGACTCGTATCAGGGACCTGAATTTTCTTCTAAAATTATTCAGAGTTTGTCAGAATCTTTAGGGTTTCCTTGGAAACTCCATACCCCATGGCATCCCCAGAGTTCTGGACAGGTTGAAAGAATGAATTGGACTTTAAAGCAGCAATTGTTGAAACTCTTTAAAGAAACTAAATTGTCTTGGCTAGAAGCCTTGTCTTTGGCTTTGTTTAACATTAGAACTGCCCCAAGGGGTAGACTGAAAGTTTCTCTGTTTGAACTGCTATACAGAAGACCACCCACTTTTTACACACCTGAGCCACCAGAATTACCAAGATTTGTATTACAAGATTCACATTTAACCTCTTATATTTCCCAGCAGCAGAAGCAACTCTCTTCCTTCCACGGATATGCTCAGCAGATCCAGTTCCTTCAGCTGGATGTCTCAGTTCATTCCTTCCAACTCAGAGACTGGATCCTGGTAAAGACATACCACCAGCACACACTACAACCACTGTGGAAGGGACCATTCCAAGTTCTTCTGACAACACCGACTACTGTGAAAGTGGCCGCTAAAGGATCCTGGATCCATTATGCTCATTGCAAACATTCTCCACCTCCAAATCAGGCTTCAGGACCAGGATGAGAAATAGCTGACACCAGGGCAGTCAAGGCCCTAGCTGCTGGGGAGGAGGAGGTTGGGGGGGGGGGGGGAGGAGAGGGAGAGGAGAGGACTACTGAAGAAAAATGTTTTTTGGAGACTGTACTGGGTCTCGGCCTGAAAATAAAGCTGAAGAAGATACACTAATGACTGTGTACTGTTATCCGTTCAGTAAACCTGTTGACATAGAATCCCCTTTGTTAATTGGTGAACTGGGAAGCCTAGAGTGGACTGGATTCATAGTTATGTTTAATTTCTATTAGCATTGCAATCTTGTTGCTATTATTTACTTAAGAGGTTGCTTTTTCTTCTCTTATTGTTTTTCCACGCTCTTTGGGTATGGTAAGAGTCATTATAGCTGTCAGGAGGAAAGAAATTACACTGAGTACCCTATTAATCTGGCAGAGGTGGAATTCCTTCCTCCTTCCACCTCCTGTGAATGCACTGAGCTAGTAGCTCATTTGGGGAATTGTACAGGTCTCTTACCTGTGTGTATATCTGGACTGTCCAGCTGCAGGCAGAAACTCCTTCAAAAACTGAAACAGAAACAACAGCAAAACCTACCAATATAACTTAGAACTAAGTGGTTGTTCCATAGTAAAACACTATTTCCTACCACACTCTCCCCGAGGAAAACTACCCAGGACAAAGAGGAGCATTTTGGGCACTGAAAAGAAAATTTGCACGTAAAAATGCTTAAAGATCTGGCAAAGGCTAATACAGGAAACTGTTATGTCTGTGCCCATCTTCCTTCTTACCAACAAAAGGGAGTCCCTTTGATTGGGATGGAGATAGATTTACTCTCCTATGATGCAATTAACTTTACCCCATACTACGTTTTAACATAAGTTCCTTTTTCCTCTTCTTAGCTAATCTTGTGCATAGGACTTTGTGCTTTCAAAAGGATAGGAGAGATCAGAAATTAGAGAAAAGTATCTGTAAATACACAATCTCCCTTGATCACTGCCCTTTTACATTTGCAAATTCTTCTTCAAGTATGTCCTCCTATATTCTAACTGAAATATTGTGTTTAGGCAGATCTGATTGTGTTTTTATTATTCCTAGGCTAATATTGTGGACACCCCTTCCTGGAACTTATTGGATCTGGGGTATAAGGCTTTCTCTACCTTTCCCTCTGATAGGGTCAAGATTTATGTTTTATAGGGCAAGTTATCCCCGGTATTACTATTACCCCTTCTTTGCCAGAAGGTAAAGTGAGAAACAAACATGACTTTGCTTCCCAATCTCAAGTGCTTATGATGTGGATTCAGTAGAAAGAGCTATAATTCCCAGCATAGGGGTGTTTATGAATCACAGTGAAATTCGAGCCCTGGTCTCCATTCTTTCTGCTTTCATAAATGAGACTGCCAGGTCCATGACAAATATCCGTAATGAGATGAGCCAGTTCCATAGCCTAGCTCTCCAGAAGAGATGGGCCCTAGCTTATTTGTTAGCATCCCAGGGAGGAGTTTGCTCTCTGGTAGGTACCGAGTGTTGTACTTTTGTTTCATATCAAACCCTGAATCTGACTGCCCATATTAAGAAAATAAAATCTTTCCAACCTTCCCTGACAGAGATCATATGAGATAAGATAGGTTTGGGTAATATATCAGATTGGTTTAACATTTGGGGATGGTTGAAGCAACTTATAGTCTCTGTTCTTCTTTTTGCTTTGCTGTTGATAGGCTTGTGTTGCTGCTTTCAATGTATCCCAAATTTAGCAGCTCTGATGAAGGCCTGTATTCCTAAACCTTTTCTTCTATTTGTTCTTGCCTATTTTGAAGTTACAGAGATTGAGGCATCTTTACAGAAGGAAAGGATGTGCAGAGATCTGATTACCTGCACTCCCTTTCCTGAGGACCCTATGACCTAGGAAGAGGCACCAAAGAGCCCAGGGATGTGAAGCATAGCAGGCCCAGACACCCCTCCTTTTCCCTTGCCTTTGTGCACCCTCACCTTGGTGAACACTAGCCTGTAGTCAGGGGTATAGGATATATAGGAACGCAGAGTCATTTAGGGAAGCAGAGCCATCCTATATATTCTATACCCCTATGAGAAAAGGCTTAAAAGGTTAGGGCTCTTCATCTTGGAAAAGAGAAGGCTGAGGGGAGATATGATAGAAGCCTATAAATTAATGAATGAAGTCAAACAGGTTAATGTAGATCGTTGTTTATGCCATCAAAAAGTAGAAAGACTAGAGGACACACAATGAAGCTACAATATAACCCATTTAAGACTAATAAGAGAAAATAGTTTTTCACTCAACACATAATCAAACTCTGGAATTCGTTACCAGAGGATGTAGTAAAAACTGCTACTGTAGCTGGGTTTAAAAAAGGTTTGGACAAGTTCCTGGAGGAAAGGTCCATAAACCATTATTAAAGAAAACCCAGGAAATCCACTGCTTACCCCAGGACGAGCATTGTGGAAGCTGTGGACTTTGGGTACCTGCCAGGTACTTGTGACCTGGATTGGCCAGTGTTGGAAACGGGATACTGGGTTTGATGGACCTTGGTCTGACCCAGTATGGCATTTCTTATGTTCTTATATGTGTTTTTTAATGTTTTTCATACACTTTCTGCTGAGAAAGCAAATTACATTGAAACTGAAGTACCCATTTGTTCAGAGAAAGTAGATACTGATAAGAGGACAGCTACATACTCTGATACATGATCAAGGACTTAACAAGTTACAATGAAAGATAGTAAAGTCAGGCAAATTCTTTCTCTTAGTTTAGATCAATAGAGCATTCTCTCTGAGCCCCCCTCTTTCCCTTTAAGCAAAACAAGGCCAAAGAGGTAATTGCTATTATGTTCAGGATGCTACCTTCATATAGTCCAGCTCCCATCTCCTTATCTTTCAGAAAAGGGGCCCATGACTGTTTCTCACAAATATTCCTGAAGGATTTATTAGTTAGGCCTCCCTGATAAAAAGACACCTTCTCCCAAACACCCCTATGTCTCAGTCCTTCTTACACCCCTTATCTCACCTCCCCTTCCTGAACATGTTTGTTCCCAAGGAAGCAGCCTGTCAATTAATTCATTTTACTCATGAGAAAGTTTCAAGACATGTTTTAGCCCACCTGCTTCTTGCACGTACCAAAAAGTATAAAAAGCCTGTGCTTCCCCAAGGAAGGGGTCGCTTGTATTTATTGCTTGTGACCCTGCTGCAGCAGTGGTAATAAAGTTTTTACCTTTGCTTTTCAGATGGTTCATATTGTCCGTTTTCCTCCACAGTAGAAACGAGCTCTGGAAGGCCCATTCGGCGCCTCCAATGTCATCCTGTGCTAACTGCGATGTGCTTACTACGCCCACTCTTGGGAAAAAGCGGTATAGAAGAAAAGCATAAATAAAAAAAAAAAAAATAATAATCTGACCATTTTCCAGCCCAATGAGCAAGTGGCAGTTATGACGCACTAATTTGCGCTCTAAGTGTCATGCCTCTGTGTTTACAGTTACCATGGGCCTAAGCACGCAGTTACTATGGGCCTGAGCATGAAGTTACCGCCTGCCAAAA
This sequence comes from Ichthyophis bannanicus, assembly GCA_033557465.1. Taxonomy (NCBI): domain Eukaryota; kingdom Metazoa; phylum Chordata; class Amphibia; order Gymnophiona; family Ichthyophiidae; genus Ichthyophis; species Ichthyophis bannanicus. Next base: position 541,939,823 of record CM066031.1, on the reverse strand, counting down.
TGCATGATAACTGCTTAGTGCACGTTAGTAAAAAGGCTGCTATGAAAGACAAGAGGACATCTTTCAAAACATGGAAAGCAGATTCCAATGAAGAAAACAGGAAAGAGCATAAACAATAGCAAATTCAAAGTAAAGCACTAATAAGGTTGAGAACATGAAATGAAGCCTGCCCTAAAAGTGAAAACTAACAATATAGTCTAGTACAGGGGTGGGCAATTCCGGTCCTGGAGGGCCGCAGACCAGTCAGGTTTTCATGATGTCCCTAATGAATATTCATGAGATCTATTTGCATCCACTGCCTTCCATTGTATGGAAATAGGTCCATGAATATTCATTAGGGACATCATGAAAACCTGACTGGTCTGCGGCCCTCCAGGACCGGAATTGCCAACCCCTGGTTTAGTACATTTGAAGCAAAAAACCTGTGAGGGAATTTGTTGGGTTGAGCCATGTAAAAAGGGAATTCACAGAAGACAAGGCCTTAACAGAACAGCTGAATGAATTCTTTGCTTTGGTCTCTACTGAAGAGGATATACCGCTACTACTGATATTTGTATAGTGCTACAACACGTATGCGGCACTGTACAGAGATATGTAAGAGACAATCCCTGCTTATCAGAGCACATAATCTAGATGTCCCCACTCGATTTCAGAAATGTCGGGGATGTCTGCAACCCTGTCCAAGTTTAGACCTGCTCCAGGCATGAATAGGCATTGGGAATGTGTTCATTTTAGCCGTAAAACATTCAGAGGGTGTAGAGAGGATGGCACTCCACCATGCCCAGTACTCTCCACAATCACAATGACAGCAGCTGTGAGTTTCAAACTCTGGCTTCCCTGGTCCTATCCCACTACTTTAACCATTAAGCTATTCCTACTTGGGTAAGGTTACCAGAATTTTCTGCAGGGAAATCTGGGACACTTATTCAAAGTGTGCGTGGGGCAGAGGAAGGAAAGGCCACCGTTCCAGCAACAAAGGATGGCAGAGGGAAGAGGAAGCATTACCCTGGTCCCCCTCTCAATCTCATGCCAAAAACAATATCACTTCTAAGCAGACAAATCTACAGAGAAATAGAAATAGAGATGCATTTCCCTCGTACTGTGCAAAATATAAAGATAATGCATATAAATTCTGGAGGGAATATTCAGTCGTTAACACAGCTGAATATCCACGGGTGCCAGTGCTACACACCCCGATGCCAACCGGTTAGCATCAGGGCATGCTGGGGGTATGCCGCAGCAGCACCAATAATTTAGCAGCTGCCCAGTTAGCGACATGCAGCAAAAGTCAGGCATAGGAAATCCTGGCCTAACTTTCATTGCAAAACCTAACCGGGCAGCAGCCGAATATCACCACTACACTGTTGGCTTCATGGCAATCTGGGCAGCCCAGATATATCAATGCTGGAGGCTGGATGTGGTCCCGCCATTGAATATCCAGGTCTAAAGTTCAGTGTCGGCAGCTAGCTGCTTTAGCAATGTTAGCCATCAGTGCTGAATATCGGGACCTCTAAATATTGACACGGTCAAATCACAAAATTGAAAATGCAATTTTTTCCTTTCCTCTCTGTCCCCATTGCTGGAATCGGGGACAGGAAGCTGCCAAACAGGTGGGAGTTAGGGACACAGCTCTAAAATTGGGGTCAATCCCCAAAAATCGGGGGCATCTGGTAACCTTAACATCAGAGAGACCTAGGCCAGAAACACCCTGTGATGGTGAAGACTCAGAGAAACTGAAGCACATCACAATGAACCTGGATGATGTAATAGAGAAAAATGGCAAGCTAACAAGTAAGAAATCACTAGAGATATGCATGGCAAAAAGTTTGTTTGGTTTGTCTTCAGTTCAATCACCCATTTGCAGTGGTGTAAATTCTAACCAAGGGGACTTACTTGAAGCTGCTCCTGTTTCTTCTGAAGTGGCTTCCTCCTCCTTTGGGGCCCATTCCAGTATTTTTCTTGGGGGTCCTTAATGTGAATTTCTACCACTTTCCATTTCGTTCATCTTCAGACTCTGAATTATTCACATCATTCAGGCCATTTGCGGGGCATTAAAGTCCAGGGACAAATAATTTCACACTTTAACAGTGGGATTTTCCTTCATTTTTAGTCAAACTTATTTGGTGGCATAAGTTCTAATGATGGTTCCCAAACAAATTTTTACCAAGGACTCATATGGTCGGGGGGGGGGGGGGGGGCAGCCCCCATACCTTTTAAAACGTTTTCGGCACTGCCTTCTATTACTCTTCTCTCTTCATTGAAAGGTTTTCAGGACCTGCAGTTATCACCTTCCACTGTCATACTGAAATCTAGTGGAGGAATAGGCTACTGATTAGAGCAGCAGCTGCATAGCTAAAGAGACCAAAGTTCAAATTCCCCCCTGCCCATGCTCCTTGTAGTGTTGGGCAAGTCACTTATTTCTCCATTCCTTCAGGTGCATGCATGGATTGTAAGCCCTCTGGTGATAGGGAAGTCCCAATATAGCTTTCCTAGAAAGACGTGAGCAAAATATTAATAAAAGTGACACTATCTTCACCTTTTGGTGTCAGTTACTCAAATTATCCAGGTAGGTAGGTGAGTAGGTAAGAAAGTAAATAAATGGGTGAGTGGTGTGAGGGGCAGTACATACAGTACACACTTTATTTTCCATAAAAACTATACCTGCACAAAAATCATAAAGGTATTGTGTACCCACATCAGCTTTCTTTTTTTATTTTATTTTATTTTTATTACTTTTTGCAAGTTTAACACAAGAACAATCTTGCCACAGTAAAAAGCTTACACGTGAGGCAAAAAAGCCCAAAGAGGTATTACCACATACCCAACAGAGAAAAGAAATGCCTACAAGTCCACAGGGGGAAGCAATACACAATAGAAAGGATATCAAAGGAAAAAAAAAAAAGAAATCAATATAAGGCACGGTCAATATTCTTAATTCATCCCTTGGGGCAACCCTTGTTGGGGGCAACCAATGCAGCCTGGATTGCAAAAAATCTAGAGATTATGAAAGAAGAAAGTTGTTGAGGCTCCAGGAAGATATGCTGTCCCCCCCCCAGTTTAACCTAACATTTGCATGGAAAATGGAGAACGAATAAACCTTTGAACTGGGAAACAGCAGTTTTTAACAAAAGAAACTGTTCTTTCTCTTCTGCGTTGCCAGAGACATGTCCGGAAACATCCTAATTCTACAGCCCATAAAGTAGGGACTTTTATATCTAAACAATATTCTTAAGTAACCAGTCTATGTCTGGACTCAAAGCCAACGTGACTTACAAAGTGGCAGTAAGAGGTGGCTCAGACCTGGATCTTTCTAAAAAACAACAACTGCACGATCCAGACTGTCAGATGACATTAGAGGAGATCGTTCTTGCTCTCCAAGTGCTTTCAGCTTAACCCTCAGCAAGTAAAAAGTCCTAGAGACCAGGGGAATTGACTCAAAAGGAATCTTCAAAACCTCTATCGGAAATCTCTTAAAAAGTTCCAAAGCAGAAATTGTTGGGAGTTTGGGAAAATCCAACTGTCTAAGGTTCCGCCTCCTAGTCATATTTTCCAGAGCTTCACGTTGTTTTTGAATAATCTCAGTCTTTCATAAAGACAAGATTACTAGAAGAAATCTGCTTTGATTTCTCCTCAAGTACAGAGACCTTATTCTTCAAATCTCATATCGCCTGGTCATGAGCTCCCACATTTTGGGCATTCTGACCAAGTAAACAAATGATATTTTGCAACTGACCCGACCCATATCAGTTTTCCAGAGGAAAGCACATGCATACTGTCCCTTTAAAATATGACACAAAGCCCATGGATAAAACATACCTGTGGACTTAGCACCAAAGCAGGCAGTTTGAAAAGTACCTTCTGGAAGCTCATAATTTGAATACAAGCTTATTAGCAGCCTGATTTAGGGATAAATCTTTCCCTTTATGACAGCAGTAGTTACGACGTTTCTATGGAAAATTTACTAAACGACTCTGGTATAAAGCATTCCCTGTTATGATCAGGCATAGAACACCCAGATGTGAGCGACTACCAGTTGATGAGCGCATTCGGAAAGAGGGAGTCGGTAGTGTAGCTAAGGTCTTTGTGTAGTGTCTTCAAGGACAGGTGCAGCAGTAGCTCTTTTGTATGCGGGTGAGTGAGTGAGTTTTTGTGTAAGTCTATCTGCCTATAACTGTATTATAGTGCTTACTGGAGAACTGTTGCTATACAGTCAGGGGATTTTAGAATATCAGTCACCTGGACATGTGGCTTCCGTAAGCTTTTACCCACTTTGGCAAAGCTTTTGTTCTTTTGGATGGCAAGCGTCCAGCACAGGGCTGTTATGTCAGAGTCTAGTGTTTGCCATGATTTTAATTCTATTATAGTCGAGCTGCATACTTTTTGCCATGCAGTATTCATGTAAACTGTCCCAGAAAGGAGTTCTGTTTCTTTTTAACAACCGATTTGTGGAAAAATTCACAATATCTTAGTAACTAAATTTTAGGGGTGTATTTTATTTGAAATGGTATTGGGAAATTCCAGTGATATTTCCTGTTTTGTTTCATTTCCTTTTGAGGATGAAACAAAAGAAAAACAAACAAAATGTTGTTTGCTTTTTATTTTATTGCAAAAAACAAAACAAAACATTGACAGGCACAGCCAGCCCTGGGACCTTCCTTCAGACCCCCCCCCCCCCACCAAAGAAAATCCACTATCACCCAAAAAAAAACCTCCCCCATCTTCTGGCTTGGCACCATCCCCCAGAACTTTCATTACATTCCTTACCCCATCCCTGGGTTTAAAAGAGGCAAGAGTGAGTCCCAATCGCTTACTCTATGCCATGTATACTGTTCTTCAGAACACCACTAAACACCCTGATCCTACAGTTTTTCTACTCTTACTATTTTCCATGTATTTGTTGTATTTGTCTTAGAGAAACAAAATGAAATAACAAATTAAACAATAGAAAATCAAGATGAAACTTAAATGCAATGAAAAACAAAACAAAATGAAGAAATGCTCTGTGCTCACACAAATTTTTTACAGGGTATATGTGTACAAAATTTGGGGGTGGGGAGCAGGTTCTGGGGGAATGCTTACTGTAAAAGGGATCAGAGTGTGTGTGTGTGTGTGTGTGTGTGGGGGGGGGGGGGTGTTCCAAATGATTTGTCTGGCCATTTAATAGAAAGCGGCCTAACTGGGGCTTGCTATCTTTGCTTTGCCGTTGCTGGGAATCTGCAGCATTTCTGGCTGCAGCCAAACTAAAATAAATTTATCGTGGGATTCCCTGACTTATGGTAATGAGATTAGCGAATCTTGCAGTAAAGATTTACACAGTAAAATGGCACAGCGTGCTTTTTTACCGTGGGTTAATAAATAGAGCCCGTAATCATGCATGACAGGATTTTACATGATGTGTTTGTGTGTTCAAAGGAGCAAGTATTGCAACTAGAATAGGAAATCAGCTGGAACAACATAAAACAGGTTTAAAATGCCTTTCAAGATTTTCTTAGAGAGGATAATGTCTTGGGACATCGCACATGTAAAGGCTTTTTAACGCACAGAAAAAGCCTTTTATAAAATTGCCCCGCTCTACGCATATATAACATGTGCACCAAGAAGATGGCACCTACCTATATGTGTGCCATGGGTAGACATTCCAGTGGGCGGTTTGGGTAAAACCAATGCCTGAGTAGAGGGGACACACACATTTACATCTTCGAAAAAGGCACATAATTGTATGTTAGGACTATTTCTGGGAGTCTATTTGAAAAAGCCTCATAGATGTCTATGTTACTTCGATAAAATAAACTTCAAATAAGCACCTTTTTGGATTTCTCACATAGATATCCTGTTATAAAATCTCGCTAAGCATAGAAATGGCCTAATAGAAACTGCCCACCTGAGGTCAGTGCAACACGCTAATCACGCAACACTGACCTCAGTGGGTGGAAGTAAGAGCATCTAACATAAGAGATGCCGTACTGGGTCAGACCAAGGTCCATCAAGTCCAGTATCCTGTTTCCAACAGTCACAATCCAGGCCACAAGTACCTAGCAGTTTCCCAAAAAGACACACAGGCTCCATAATGCTTGTGTTGGGGCAAGCAGTGGATTACCCGGGTCCTCTTTAATAATGGGTTATGGACCTTTCCTCCAGAATCTTGTCCAAACCATTTTTAAACACAGCTACACTAACAGCTTTTACTACATCTTCTGGTAACAAATTCCAGACTTTGATTACGTGTTGAGTGAAAAAACATTTTCTCTTATTAGCCTTAAACGGGTTACATTGTAGCTTTATTACATGTCCCTTAGTCCTTCTGCTTTTTGATGGCATAAAAAATAGATCTAATTTATAGACCTCTATCATATCTCTCCTAAACCGTCTCTTTTCCAGGTTGAAGAGGCCTAATCTTTTAAGCCTCTTCTCATAGGGATATCCTTCCATCTCCTTTACCATTTTGGTGGCTCTTCTCTGTACCTTTTCTAATTCTGCTATATCCTTTTTAAGATACTGCAACCAGAATTGCACACAATATTCAAGGTGCGGTTGCACCATGAAATGATACAGAGGCATTATAATATCCTTTGTTTTATTCTCCATTCCCTTCCTTATGATTCCTAGCATTCTATTTGCTTTCTTGGCTACCGCTGTGCACTGGGCAGAGGCTTTCAAAGTGTTATCCACGATGACGCCTAAATCTTTTTCCTGGATGGTAGTTCCCAATGTGGAACCTTGCATCATGTAACCCTAGTTTGGGTTGTTCTTTCCTAGGTGCATTTCTTTGCACTTGTCCATATTAAATTTCATCTGCCATTTGTATGTCCAGGCTTCCAATTTATCAAGGTCCTCTTGTAATTTTTCTCAATCCTCTTGGGTTTTAACATCATTGAATAATTTTGTGTCATCTACAAATTTGACTACCTCACTCATTATTCTCATTTCCAGGTTATTTATGAATATGTTAAAAAGAGGTGGACCCAGCACAGATCCCTGGGGTACTCCACTCTTCACCTTTCTCCATTGGGAAAATTGGCCATTTAGCCCTACCCTCTGCTTTCTATCTTTTAACCATTTCCTGATCTACAATAGTACATTGTCTCCTATAGCATGACCTTTTAACTTTGCCAAGAGTCTCTCATGAGGGACCCTGTAAAAGGCTTGCTGAAAATGCAGATACACTCTTTCGACTGGCTCACCTTTGTCTACCTGTTTATTCACACCTTCAAAAAATATAACAGATTAGTAAGACAAGACCTTCCTTGGCTAAAGCCATGTTGGCTTTCTCCCATTAAACCATATTTACATGTTCTGTAATTTTGTTCTTTATAATAGTTTCTACCATTTTGCCCGGTATTGATGTCAGGCCTGTAGTTTCCCAGATCATCCTTAGAATCCTTTTTAAAAATTGGTGTTACATTGGCCATTCTCAAATCTTCCGGTACTACAGATGATTTTAATGATAGTTCACGGATTACTAATAGTAGGTCTACAATCTCATATTTCAGTTCTTTCAACACTCATACCATCCAGTCCAGGTGCTTTGCTACTGTTTAGATTATCAAATAGTTGTAATATATCTTCCCAGTTTATCAATATTTCTTTCAATTCTTCGATGCATCACCTTTAAATGCCATTTCAGTCATGGGTAACTTCCCTACATCTTCAATAAAGACCGAAGCAAAGAATTCATTCAGTCTCTCTGCTATGGCCTTGTCCCCTCTTAGTGCCCCTTTTACCCCCTTATTATCCAGTGGTCCAACTAACTCTCTCATAGGTTTTTTGCGATGAATGTACTTGGAAAAGTCTTTATTATTTGTTTTGCTTCCCTAGCAAGCTTCTTCTCAAATTCTCTCTTTGCCTGACTTAGCAATGCATTGCATCTAACTTGCCAGTTTTTATGTTGTTTCCAGTTGTCATCATTTTGCTCTTTTTTCCATTTCCGGAAAGATGCTTTTTTGGCTATAACAGTTTCTCTGACATCACCTTTAAACCATGCTGGCAGTTTTTTGGACTTCCTTCCACCTTTCTTAAAGCATGGAATACAGTTGGTCTGGACTTCCAAAATAGTATTTTTAAACAATGCACATGCTTGATGTAAATTTTTAAGCTTTGCAGTTGCTCCTTTTAGTTTTTTCTTACCTATTTTCCTCATTTTATCATATTCTCCCTTTTGAAAGTTAAAAGGCAGTACTGTGGATTTCCTTGCTGTTCTTCTTCCATTTATGAAATCAAACATGATCATGCTATGATCACTATTGCCAAGAGGCCCCAACACGCTTGTCCCTTGCACCAGATTTTGTGTTCCACTAAGGACTAGATCCAAAATAGCTTCCTCTCTTGTCGATTCATGAACCAGTTGCTCCAAGAAGCAGTCATTTATTTCATCTAGAAACTTTATCTCCCTAGCGTGTCCTGCCCTGACACTGTCCCAGTCGATACTGGGGTATTTGAAAAAGTGCCTGTTAAGAGTATATCTGTAAGCCGCTCTGATAACCCAGTAAAGGGCGGTATACCAAGTGCCTAAACCATAAACATAAACCCATTATTATTACTGTATTGTGACTTTTGTTAGCTTCCCTGATTTCTTTGAGCATTTCAATATCCATTTGCTCATTCAAGCCAGGCGGTGGGTAGTACACCCCCACTGCCATTGCCTTCCTCTTTTTACATGGAATTTCAATCCGTAGAGATTCAACTGTGTATTTTGTTTCCTGCAAAACTTTAATCCTGTGTGACTTAATGCCCTCTCTAAAATAAAGTGCAACCTCTACTCTATCATTGCGATATAATTTGTACCCAGGTATCACAGTGTCCCACTGGTTGTCCTCCTTCCACCAGGTCTCTAAGTTACCAATCATATCTAACCTCTCATTCAGTGCTATATATTCTAACTCTCCCATCTTATTTTTAGACTTCTAACATTTGCATACAAGTATATTAGTGTTGTATTTTATTCATATTAATCTGGTTATCAGTAGGCTGGGTAATTTGGAATCTTTAAGCTCTGTCTGCTCTGTACTTAAGGGCATTTGGGTCTTTACTGGAACCTCTCTGTCGATATTCCCTAACTTCAATCTTTTGCTAGTATCCTTGACAGATTCATTGTTCCTAACCATGCTCTCTTGGGTGACTATCAGCTTTCCCCTATTATCTAGTTTAAAAGCTGCTGTATCACCTTTTTAGTCAAATCATTTTTATTGGTTTTTCCATCAGTTTAGTACCCACAGTTATACACCAGCACAAGAAATTAGACACCATAACAAGAAATCACAAGTCACCCAACGCCTAGAGCATATTATAACACAATACAAAATGCAAAGCCTGGGGTGTCAGTAAGAACAATAACAGCAATAAGAACAGTAATAATAGAAAAGTAGTATAGTACTAGTAGTAACTGTGATCATAACAAAGATCCGAACAAAAAACAAGCTTAAGGAGGCTTTGAGGCAGATCGGTGCCGAACAAGGCAGTAGAGAATAAACAGTCGTCAACCCCGTCCCGCAGGAACCCAAGCAGGAGAGCTACCTTCAGTCCGCCCACCTCCCACCCCGGGCAGTCCCAAAAGAACCACCAGGTCCGGGTCCTGCAGCCAGAGAATTAGAGCCCCCTATCAGAGAACACATTGCAAAACTCAACAGAGCCGCCACCCCCTCCAAAACCACCTGAAGTTCCCCCCAGCATAGCCCACCCCCTAATTCACCCCCCAACTCTCCTCCCCCCACCCACCGTCCCCCCCCTTTCGCCTAGTGTAACCCCTGCTAAGAGCTCCCCGCCAACACACACACACCGACAGAGCCACTCTTCTCACAGACCCCCATTCCACTCACACCTACACCGACCAACCTCTCAGATCCCATGATGCCATGAGCACTTGGAATGCTAGACCGTCAGGCAACCCCATGCCAAATTTTATCAAACTCCCTCTGTTTCTTGCCCCCCATAATCTGGGCAGTGCGTCGCTCACAACCCTGTAAGTAGAGGAAACTATTCTTCCACTCCGCAATCCCCGGGGGTTTGTCCTCAACCCAGCGTTTAAGAATGCATTGCTTCGCTATCAGAAAGCCTCTATCATAGAGCCTGAAGTCATAGGCAGACAGGTCCGCACCCAGGCTCGCCCCAGTAGCTCCGGGTCCCAGTCGACCACTGGTATCACATTTTTAAAGGTTAATGCCAGTAGCCTGGTTCCATCCTGATTAAGTTGAACCCATCCCTTCGGAAAAGCCCATCCTTTCCCCACATGTTCACCAGTTCCTATCAAATCCAAAACCCTCTTCTTTGCACCATTGTCCCATCCACGCATTGAGACTCTGGAGCTCTGCCTGCCTATTGGGTCATGAGTGTGGAATGGGAATTATTTCTGAGAATGCTACCCTGGAAGTTCTGGATTTCAACTTCTTACCTAAAAGCCAAAATTTGGCCTCCAGAACCTCCCTACCACATTTTCCTATGTCATTGGTACCAACATGTACCAAGACAGCAGACTCCTCCTCAGCATTATCTAATGCCTTGTCTAGGTGGTGCGTGAGGTCCGCTACCTTCGCACCAGGCAGGGATGTTACCATGTGATCCTCATGTCCACCAACCACCCAGCTATCTACATGAGTAGTATAATGGGTACACTACTTGTCAAACTGATTGACAGGTGAGATAAGGATGGCGGGAGCCAATCAGCGTTTACTTCCGGTCTATGTCCCGCCTTAGGCCACGCCCCCTCCCATAGAAGTGAATGGAGAGTTAGCCACACCCACTCCCGTCCCCAAAATGTTGACAGGTACCAATCAGCGCCCACTTCCAGTGTATGTCCCGCCTTAGGCCACGCCCCCTCCCATAGAAGTGAATGGTGAGTTATCCCCACCCAGCCCTGCCCACTCCCGCCCCCAAAATGTTGACAGGTACCAATCAGCGCCCACTTCCGGTGTATGTCCCGCCTTAGGCCACGCCGCCTCCCATAGACTCACTAACAAAACTACCACCTCAATACAACCTGAAAAGGGCTAGCAGGTCAACCTTTCTCTCTAGTCTTATTAGTGAACCACATTGTAACATCCAATCGAGTTTGATATTACTGTATATACCATTAAGTTAATCTGTACATAGTTCCCCCGGTTGTCCTATTGTTGAATTTCCCTGTTTCAATGTAAAACTCAATGTTACCTGTATGCATTGTAGTATGTTCTTGTTCTATGTACACCGCACTGATTATAATAGCGCGGTATAAAAGAATTGTTAAATAAATAAATAAATAAATAAATAAATAGAAGTGAATGGTGAGTTAGTCCCGCCCAGTCCCGCCCCCAGGCGTGGCCACCGCCCCCCCACTTGACACACCCCTGCCCCGCCCCAAGGATGACATCATCCAATCAGCATACACTTCCGGGGGTGTGTCACACCCACGCCACGCCCCACAATATGGCATTAGCCAATCAGCACCCACTTCCGGGTTTGTGCTACGCCCACAGCCTCCCACCCTCCTCCCTACATCATCGGAAATGACATCACCGGAAACAGGGCGTCATCAGAAGAGGGACTGTCCCTTTTTTGCTGACATCAGCGGAAACAGTATGGCTGACTCCGGAAATGACAGTATGGCTGACTCCGGAAATGTGTTTTTGCTTCTGCTTAATACTGAAAAACAAAAATGCTTTTCTCTCTCTCTCTCTCCCACACAGACTCAGTTGTTTTTTCTCACACAAAAACTGATTCCTAGCACAGAGAGACAGGCAAGCTAGAATCTTTTTTCTTTCCAAATGCAATTAGCACATCTTTGTTAGAGGGATCAACCTCTCACCCTCAACCACGCCCCTGCCTACATCATCGGAAATGGACTGTCCCTTTTTGCTGACATCAACGGGGAGCAGTGTGACTGACTCCGGAAATGTGTTTTTTGCTTCTGGTTAATGTTTACACCTGCAAAAAAGCAGGAACCCTGGAAAAATAAAATGCTTTTCTCTCTCCCACTGCCCCAGTTCTTATTTCTCACAAAAGATTCACGGCACAGAGAGACACAATTTTCTTTACAAATGCAATTACAAATGCAATTGTTAGAGAAACTAGTGCTGTCCATGTGATAGAATTTTACTTTTAAGACCTCACTGTTAGAAGTATTCTGACAGACCTGTAGAGTTCAGACTGAAATACAGAGAGACCTGAGTTCAAATCCCCCTAATACAGCTATTTTTTTTTGAGAGAGCTGAGTTCAAATCCAAATACTAATACAGCTATTTTTTAGTGGCTTTGAAAAAACCAATACAGAGAGACAAGCCTGGACATGTCTCTCTAGGGTGTGGTAACACGTGATTGGTTGAAACAAGAGGTCTGTTCTGAGCATGCTCCAGGTGTTCTGAGCATGCTCCTAGTGTAAGGGGAACATTTTAACACAGAGTTTCAGAAAGGAAAAAATGGCTCTTTTTGGAACACCAAGCAGAATTTCCAGCAGGGCACACAACATTAATTACTTCCTTAAGGATCATGATGCCGTTGCAGAGGGGTATCCACCGATTGAAAATCCATTTGAACTACAGGAGAGTCTGGCAGATCCTGAGCAAGAAATAGCAGCTTTTGTGGATTATCCAGATGCCCAAATATTTTTCAACTCTCAAGAACCCTACGATTCTGGCACAGAACTTGGCTTAACATCTGACAACACAATGGACCCGGAGGATATAGAATTATATCACGCCACTGTAGATGCAGAAACAAACTGTTTATTGGAAGACCTAGGATCAGCAGAGGTAAGAGAAGTTTTTTTTATTTAGAAAAGTGTTATAGAAGAAACAGCAGTTCACACTGACATTATTTTGTTTTTTTTTGTAGGGAAGTGACAAATCTCTGCTCCTACAGGAGCACATACAGGCTGCCAATCTACGCTGTTTGTGCTTTCTCTGTACATATCAAAGGGAGGCATTTGATGTCATAGCCAGTCAAAGGGACTACACAAAACCTGATGAAATAAACACATTTAAATCTGTTATACAAACAACGGTGGCCTGTATTATCAAGAAATGCTGTCAGGGCGTTATGCATAGAGACTGTGCAGCGTGTGTAATACATGCTCCAGGCCAAAGACATCATGACTGTTTAAAGTGGGGACGCAATGAAATACATCAGAAAATCCATAAAACTTGTAACAGGTTGTGTCTAGGACCTATTTTAAATGTTGCCATGATTGCGGGTCATAAAATGAAAGCAACTGTCCTAGTTTATAAAAATTTGAATTTTTTGTTTGAACTCGTCAGAGATTTTAACAACAGTAGAAATCCAGGTCAACTGCTCAATATTTTGCTTAATTCTGTGGCAGACAGCGAAATAGAAATAGTGGACGTCTTAATCTGTGACAGAGATTATAGATCGTTCTTTAAAAAACACCAAGTTCTGTAAAAATTGACTTTTTATGAAAATGTATGTATTTCCAGAATCTATTAGTTGAACATACAGATGAACAAAAATTATATGTATGCCTTTTATTTTTTTTAAAACTTGTAATGCTCAAATGAATTTCACAAGATGAAAACATTTTATTTGAAATAAAATATTTTGAACCTATGTGTGGTGTGTTTTAGGAATGATTAGTTAATTAAACCTACAATGGTTTGTCTGGAAAAAAAATGGGGCCTCTAGGTGTGTCCTAAACAATAGGCCATAAGATAAGAATGTGCAGAACTGTCGTATAACTAAAATCCACTTAAGACGTCTGGGAAATGGGTGGGAATGTGTATTAGCCACATACACAGATATATAGCATCTATTACACTGTACTGTCTGCGAAAAAAAGGCATTGTGAATTAGCCAGGTCGTATGATAAGCTTATGAGATGCAGTACATTTCAGCAGCCAGAAAAGATCACACAGTCTCTATAGCTTGTATCATCTGCAACTTTTTCTTCAGACATGGTGAGTAGATATGAGTCTTACTTTTTTAAAAATATTGTTGGCTATGTAATGTTTCTGTCTCTTATGATTGTCTTTAAAAAATAGGAGCAGAAAAAGGGGGTTACAAATAAACTTTCTCTTACAAAAAGAAGGCGGCAAAGAAATTTAAAAGGTATGTCCTGTGGTGTTTTAATTTTCCAACAGCTATGCTCTTTATAATGAGTTTCAGAGGACAGCCTCAACCTGTAATCTTTTTTATTTTAGACCAAGAAGATGCTACAAAACAAGATGGCCAGTCTAACCAACAGACGGTACCTTACAGAAAGCCAAAAGACAAGCAGAATCGTGAGTATTCCAGTTTTATCCAGCACCTAGATTTTAAGGTCTCTGTAAAAGTATTAGCCCCTACGTTTTCTTTTTCAGACCGAGAAAATGTTAGAAAATCAGCGGCTATGGGAGAGAAGTCTAACAGAAAAAGATCACACAGCGATAGTTTTTATGACGGTGAATCTACACACACCGGTACAGAAGAGCAAACAGCTCCATACCGAAAACCAAAAGATAAGCAGAATAGTGAGTATTCCGGTTTTATCCAGCATATAGATTTTAAGGTCGCTGTAAAAGAAAAAAAGTATTAGCCCCCTACGTTTTCTTTTTCAGACCGAGAAAATGTTAGAAAATCAGCGGCTGTGGGAGAGAAGTCTAACAGGAAAAGATCACGCAGCAATAGTTTTTCTGACGTTGAATCTACACACGCCGGTACAGAATACGGAGGGCGTGGTGAAAGCCGTGTCTTTGATCACAGTGTTTCAGAGGACAGCGCAAATAATCATGCATTAGGCCCCGCTGAAGAATCAGAACCAGTTAGCTATGTTCAGTTTGTGAAAAGGTGGGATCGTAAATTGGACAAGTTTAATGGTGTAATTTATTCAGAGGAATTTCGGTTTATTAATTTAGACAGGATAACATCATTATCTGAGGCTCAATTTGCCATTCGGCAAGGTATTCAACATATTCTGGATGAGGTTAGCAGCAGGGTTTGTGATAAGGAAGCTTATCATAGCTCAGGTAGGAGCTATAGAAAAGATGATGTGACTCTGAACAAGCAACCTGTCAGTTCTGGTAGAATTGAGAAAACAGAGTTTTCACATAAAAGACTACCAGTCCCAGAATGCACCAGCTTTCCAGCAGCCATGAGAGGGGCTGAAGTGAGAGAATGTGTGTGCAATCAAGAGAGCTATGAGGTAATCCCTAAGCACTCATCTCAAAGGGCAGGGCTTGATTCAACACAGCTGCGCTGTGTTAGGGAGCAGCACACATTAGGAAAGAATAAGAATAGAGATTATTCTTCAGGAAACAGTTTCAGCAACAGTTTCAAGAACATCTTCAGGAAGAGATACAGAGGGGAGAGCTTCAGCAACGGCTACAAGCACCAGTATCACCTGGAGAAACAGAAGCCAAGCCAAGCAGATAGAGAGAGAAGGAAACTCTCTGGAAGGAAGAGAAGAAAGGCCATTGGAAGGTCTGGGAGATTCCAAGGCAGTACTCATACTGGGAGGTATTCCAAAGGCCAGCAGAGTCCATTGGACTGGATTCAGCCAGAGGAATGGAGTGGCAGAGATAGGAATCACCAGTGGCTACCTGGAAGAGAGAAGACTGCATGTGGAAGGGACTTTCAGACCAAGGCCAGAAGGTATGTGAGAGAAGATCCAGTGTCCAGGGATCAAGATTGGAAGGCTGGACATCAGAATTGGATTACATATTGGCCAGGCTATACAGAGAGGAATAATGATAGCAGGAGAGGCTCAGGTATGAACACTGATCCAGACCCTATCTATAATAGAGAATGGCAGCAAGGGAATAAGCATTCTCATGATAGTGCCTTAATGAAAGACTCATCTGTGCCAATGTATGATATTGACCCTATGATTGTTGATGCAGGGGGAAATACAGCAGATGAAACTATTTACATGGACTGTTCTTTATCTAAATGCTATTGCTAGTTTTCTATGAGCAAACACATCAGCCATCACAAAGAAACCTAACTTTGTTCTTTATTTCCACTGCAAACAGCTCTTAAAGCAGGATTTGGGCTCACACAGTAGCAGCCAGCCAGCTAAAGGCTTTCAGCTGGTCCATGGATAGTAATTAGGGCTGCACCTGATTGTGTGTGTGAGCAAGGGAGAATCACTGCTGAGATCAGCGTGGAAAATAAGCAGAAGTTAACCTAACCAGCAAAGTTTATTCTTTTCGTTGTGCCTTTGTATTTGGTAATTATTTGCTAAGAAAACATTAGCTAATTGCCTGACAAGCTGAAGGTTGTTTTCTGGTTTACTTTGTGACTTTTTGTTATCCATTTAAACACTGCAAGCAAGTAACCTCATTTATAGTGCTATCAAGCATACATGTGCTGGGTGAATTAAACCCCATCAATAAAAGAAGTATTTTATTGATCTTACCACTTGGTTTCACAACTCAAATTATTGTCATCAGCTGTGTTTGGGAGTGAATGAACTACAATACCCACAATACCTTGCAAGAATCATATGAATATATGCATCGTCAAGATTGTGTAAGTTCTCACCCTAGGCAGCCGTCTGACAGGTTTCACCCGGTGATTATGTACAGGTGCATCTACACTCATCTCTTTTTCACAATTCCTTGTATTCTGGAAAGTTAAACCCCGAAGCATTAGACGCTGACGATTTCTTAAATCAGATCGCTAAACTCCTTCAGAGTCACAGAGAAATCCAGGTTTGTGATATATTCCGTTTTGTTGTACTTGTCATAAGAAATCGGGGTGGGGGTGCTCGTAGGGTTTTAAAGACTATACCGTTTAGCCATATTATTCATAAGAAAAGGATGTATTTGATAGACTTGAACAACACTAATAATAGCCTGTGTTTTGCAGGTAGCCTCACAGCCCTCATGTCACAGGCAAAAATGACAGATGTCGAATTGTTAGAAGGTGCTAAAAAACTACATAATGAATTGGGGTGGCCGGTACATAGAAAAGTCATGCTCGATGATGTAGCAATATTTGAACAGCATTTAAAGATAAACATATGCGTTGTGCTTTACACAAATTCATGGGTTTGTTTTAAGACATCAGACAGACCTGTGTTCCCTAAGACTGTGTTCTTGTTGCTACACGATGACCATTTCTATGGTATAACCGATGTCAAAAAATTCTATGGGGAGCGCAACTTCTGTAGTTACTGTCAGAAACCGTACAGTCACGATCATAATTGCACATTATGGTGCCGTCTTTGTTTGACACTAACATGTGCGAATAATGTTGGTGTACAACAGAGATGCCCTAATTGCAAACTCTTTTGTCGTTCTAAAGAGTGTTTAGATAGATACGCGGATCTGGCTCTGAAAAAAGAAGTGGCGTGTTTATCTAAGATACTGTGCCAGAAATGTGAGTCTTATGTGGACAAGAAACATAAGTTCAAGGGCTGTCATTGTAAACTATGTCGCGAACCCCTAACCGGGGATGGCATCCACTTATGTTTTATGACCCCTATTGGTAAAACTGAAACATCTGAAAAGTATATTTTTTATGATTGTGAATGTATGCAAGAAACAGGCTGGCATGTCCCTAATTACATATATGCGACGGACTTAAATGATGAAAGAAACTGGGAATTCAAGGGTCTCGAATGTATTTCTGCCTTTATACAGATTTTTTGTGACAAAAAATTTAAAGGTTACACCTTCATAGCCCATAATTCCAAAGGTTATGACGGATATTTTGTTCTTAAACAACTGCTTAAGGAAAAGATGGACACGGGGCTGTTGGTTCAAGGTGCTAAACTTTTACAAATTACCGTTGAACCTCTGACTATCCGTTTTATAGACTCTCTAAATTTCCTGCCTATGAAACTTAGCAAACTTCCACAAGCCATGGGTTTTACAGGCAGCAAGGGGTACTTTCCACACTTTTTTAATACGCTGGAAAATCAAAATTATGTGGGCCCCATGCCAGGTGTTGAACATTACGGTGTGAGTAACATGTTGCCTGAAGAAAAAGATGAATTTTTACAATGGTACAAGGACAATCAGCATAAAACTTTTAATTTGCAAAAAGAGTTGGCTTATTACTGCCAGCAGGATGTATCTATTTTGCGACAGGCCTGTGTTCTCTACCGAACTGAAATCATGAAAATGACAGAGAAAGAAGTGTTTGTAGAGCAGGGTGACATCTCAGAAATTCAAACAAGGTGTTTAGACCCTTTCCAATATATAACCCTTGCATCTGTATGTATGGCTATGTTCAGATTCATGTTTTTAGAACCCAAGACTGTGGCACTCATCCAACCAGATAACTATCACCGGCAGACAAAGAGATATTCAACCCCCTCTATTCAATGGCTGATGTATGTGGAGGCCAAAGAAAATATACAGATCAC
Organism: Ichthyophis bannanicus; assembly: GCA_033557465.1. Lineage (NCBI taxonomy): Eukaryota > Metazoa > Chordata > Amphibia > Gymnophiona > Ichthyophiidae > Ichthyophis > Ichthyophis bannanicus. The sequence goes on along the minus strand of CM066031.1, from coordinate 541,921,555 downwards.
ACATGCTCTGAAAGGTGTGAAAAAAAGGTGGGGGCTTATTTTCTTGATGGCTATGCCGTGATCGGTGGGGTAGAAACAGCTTTTGAATTTAATGGTTGTTTTCACCACAGCTGTCCGAGCTGTTATAACGATAAAGACCAGAATCCTATAGCAGCCACAACCTATGGTTTTCTTTATTACAAAACACAGCTAAAAGCTGCATTCCTGGAAAGCCGTGGGTTCAAGGTCATAAGTCTATGGGAGCACGAGTGGAAGCGGATGGTAAAAGAAAATGACGGGGGCTGCGCAGCTTTCCTGGCTGACTCCGCATTACCGCAACCTCTGATTCCACGAGATGCCCTTTTCGGGGGTAGAACAAATGCCATTTGTCTGTACCACAAAACAAGGCCTGGGGAAAAAATACACTACTGTGATTTTACCAGCCTATACCCTTTTGTCAATAAAACAAAAGAATATCCAATAGGCCATCCAAAAATCATTTATGACAAATTTGGTCCCCCTACAAAGTACTTTGGTTTTATAAAAGCAAAAGCATATCCCCCACGAAAGCTCTTTTTCCCGGTGTTATCCATACGGTTGGGCGGTAAGCTTATGTTTCCGCTGTGTCACACGTGTGCTGACACACGGCAACAGGAAATGTGTGCCCACACGGATGAGGAGAGAGCTTTTGTGGGGACTTGGTGTACGGTGGAGATGAATTTAGCCATTGCAAAAGGGTATGTGGTTGTTGAAATCTATGAAATCTGGCATTTCGAGCAAAAATCTGATCATCTCTTTTCCGAATACATCAAAATGCACCTCTGTCAAAAACAAGAGGCTTCTGGCTACCCTCGATGGTGCAATGATACTGAAAAACAAAATGTGTACATAGCTGATTTATTTAGAAAAGAGGGGGTGTGTTTGCGTACAGACCAGATTAATGTAAACCATGCTAAGCGTCAAATAGCAAAACTTTTCTTAAATTCCCTGTGGGGTAAATTTGGTCAAAGAACAAACCTGCCTACCACAAGCATTGTGAAAGAACCTGATGATCTCTTTAAATATCTGTTTTCTCCTGAATTCGAGGTTTCATCATGCGATTTTATTGATGATGAAACAGCCTGTGTGTCTTGGAGGCACTCAAAAGACCAGTGTATATTGTCGGGTAGCACCAACGTTTTCATTGCCTGTTTTACAACGGCTTATGCATGCCTGGAGTTGTACAACCTTCTAGATAGTTTGCAAAAGCGCTGTCTGTACCATGATACAGATTCTGTGATATTTCTAAGTCGAGAGGGTGATTGGAACCCATCTTTGGGTGATTATTTAGGTGAGCTCACAAGCGAGATACCCTCAGATGAACATATCACAGAGTTTGTATCAGCGGGGCCTAAAACATACGGCTACAAGCTGTCAAGCGGGAAGACCTGTATGAAAGTAAAAGGGATTACGTTAAACGTAGAAAACTGCCAGAAAATCAATTTCACTAGTTTGAAAGATCTAGTTTTGGACTACAAGCCTGGGACAGCAGATTTATCCCAGAAAAAGATAGGAGTACAACAACCTGGTATTATAAGAAACAAAAAGGGTTGGACAATAGAGACTGGTGTGATTAAAAAAACACAAAAGGTTGTGTATGACAAAAGGGTGAAGTTGGAGGATGGCTTTAGCACATTACCCTATGGATACTAGCGTGGTGGATGTGTGCTGGTCACATCCTTTTTCTTGTATTTTAGCGGGGCCGTCCAATTCAGGCAAGAGCTTCTTTGTTAAAAAGATGTTAGAACATGCTGGTCGTGTATTGACTGTCATGCCTAACAATATTGTGTGGTGTTACAGTTGCTGGCAACCTCTGTATAAAGAAATGTTAAATAAATATCCTTTTATTACATTTATGGACACTTTGCCTGATACTTTTAATGATGAACGGATGTTTCCAACCAATAAAGTAAACTTGGTTATTGTTGATGACCTAATGGATTCTGCCTGTAAAAGTGATGAAATAGAGAAAGCCTTTACCAAGTATGTGCATCACAGAAACCTGAGCATCATATATTGTTCAAAATGTTTTCTGCCAAGGTAAAGCAAGCCGAACTATAACTTTAAATACCAAATACATGGTGCTCTTTAAGAATCCTAGAGATAAGTTACAGATTGCCATTCTAGCCAGGCAGATGTACCCTGGAAAATCAAAATTCTTTTTAGAAGTCTTTGAAGATGCAACCAGAAAGCCGTTTGGGTATCTCGTCGTGGATTTAAATAACACAACGCCTGAGGCTTACAGACTGAGGACGGATATCTTCCCGCCAGATTGGACCACGGTATACTGTGAAAAACCACAAATCTCACATAAAAAGAAATGAATATGTAACCAACCCCTTCATACATGCCTGTGTGTCTCAGACAACATGTCTCGCCGTGTAAAGAGAAACCTGCCCCTTTTAAAACTTTTGGTTCAAGCCTCTCCGCAGCACAGAAGAGCCATCCTGAATACAGCTTCTAATGATTTGGTAGTAGCTATAGTTGAAATCGCTCTCAACACCCTAAAAGGTAACATTCCTCTTTCACAACAACAGATAAAGGTTTTAAAAGGGAAGAATCATGCCATAAAGAGTCTGAGCGACAAAAGACTACCCATTAAAAAAAAGAAGCAATTGGTGAGACAGTCGGGTGGCTTTATCGGGCCCCTGTTAAGTTTTGCATTACCGTTGATAACGGGGCTTCTGTCAAACCTCTAATGCATCACGCTGAAAAAATGTACATAGTCCCTAGTAAACAACTTGAGCGCTTGAGAAACCCGCCAGATCGGGATGAAAATATTAGAACCACGACCATCCATAAGTTAGATGAAGAAATGAAAAACATCCTGCAAAGCGTCGGTATGTCTGAACACGAAAAGGCTAAATGTTACTCAGAAGTGCTACAGCGCTATCTCGTGCTTAACAGACAGAGGGATATGGAAAAAGAAAAAATAAACTTGTATCTACAGGCACAAGATGAGACATCAACGGCAGCATCTCTAGAAAATATTATACCTCCAGACCCTGTAATACAAGAAGTGTTAAACAGCATCAATATGCGCTATAGGAAAAATGCTGAGTTGCTGCTTAATAAACTGTTAAAAAACAAGAATGTGGCATCCTGGGAGGGAAATGGAACATTTGTATACCGGGGAAACCCCGTCAATGGCTCTAACCTACTCGACCTCGTTCGTGGGGCTACGCAGCCCTAAGCTCTTTCACAACGAAGAATACCCAGGGGCTGGGAGGAGTTCATGCAAACCCTAGCCAAATTAAATATGCCCTCTACGGTAATGGGTAATGCAGCCAACAGAGATGTACTGGCACGCCTCAAAGAGAACCCATCTGTGAAGGCTACTAAAATGTACACGGGTCCGATAAAGAGCAAAGAGCTACTCCCTCACAAAAAACGTAAATTATCCCACAGATACCGGTGGTTGAGTGTGTAAAAATGTATTTTCAAAAAAATGTTTAAAAAACAAAAATAAAAGACTAGACAGTGGTTTCTTTTCAAAAAACCTCCTTAGAGGGGTTACTTTTTATTTAGAAGCATCAAAACATTCACGATAGGAAACACACACTTGCTGATTATGGAACGGATTTCTAAAAGATCTACACAAAGTTTGTTTGTTGCGTTTTACAAAATGTAACACCATATCATCATTTTGCATTAAATCTTCAGAATACATTTCTAAAATATTTTCAAAAGGCACCCCTTTACAGCGGTGGTGCAAGAAAAATACACAGTGATATCCACAAGCCGTAGACATTGGGTGCTGTAATTGTCTGTTGCGGTATAAAACAGTTTTACAATGCTTGTTGAAAAAGCTCATAATGCTGGTAGGAAAGAATAAGCTATCAGGTGGTTGTCCATAAGAATCAAAAAATTCCCCTGTTCCATCTCCACATATATAGATGGCTAACCAGTGTTCTCCAGGTAGGTTATGAGGGTGTGTATTTACCACCAAACACACTGGCTTCCTTGATATTTGTACATCCGCTAACCAATCGCTGGGTAGCACATCTAAAAAGAAATCTGCAACACAGGGGTCCTTCTTTAAAATACGGAAGATCTGCAGGGTGTTCATTTTCACGAATGATCAAAAAGAACATTCCTTCTATGATTAATTTCTATCACATTGTCAAAAACCCATAAACAATCATGTTAACTGTATGGGGTAAGGCGCTGGCAAAACGTATTTCAGCCCGCAGGTTACCAGTTTTAATCAGCGAGTAATGGTCTGCACACTCCTGATCCGGTGAAAGGTCAAACGCCAATAGGGTATAACCTTTGTAAAACTCCTGACGGTCAATCAGCAATGCTGTATCTTTCAGATGTTTACCACTTGCTTGTATCAGTTGCATATATTCTCTTACACAACATCCGTTTTGAAAGTCTGGTTGAAGAGGTTTCCCGGGTACTTGTTCCCCATCCACATATAGAGCGGCAAAATTAATATCATAATGTTTAAAATTGAAGGGGTTTTTAGCATAATTACCGCTGAAAGCATCATTATCCACAAATCCCAGCACAATGAGTTTTGGTAGCTGCCCCAAAAAGAGATTTTCCTGGTTAGTCACACGGGCACCGGCTGGTATGCTAAACACCTTCAGCCCCACACGGTCAATAGCATACTTGACATTAGCTTTCAGCAGAGCTTCCGCATGTCCCAGGCGCACTCCGGGGAAACTTTAACTCTCTTTACAAAGAGCGCAGCGTTTAGGATAAGGATTTTATAACTTTCTTCGGCATCACCGCTCATTAAACAGAAAGAGTTTTTGTTGCGGGTCAATTTGATTTTGAGATCCACACCATTAATCAATAGCTTTTCTTGAAAAAATAGATCGCTATATAATTGCCCCAATAGCTCTACCTTGTGGCTAGAGACCGTAAATTGAGCTCTTTCAGTAAAGCCGACGTTGCGAGATCCTATCTCTCTCACCTCATGCTGCCCGGCTGTGTCTTTATAAAACAGTCCGCTTGTAAACTGTGATTTGAGGGATCCTTCACCATAATTGAGAAGCAGCTCTATGAGGGCTCTGTAGGGATAGCAGTTGTTGCTCTGGCTAATGAGTTGGTCACCCAGGGTAACATCCAGCTGGCTAAACAGAGCTGCGATTGGGTAGTTCACCAGCGCTACTTTGGCTGCCGGGTCGATGTTCGAGCCATCTTCTGCCACAATTTTACAGGTCAGGTGCAAAAGTGTACTATTTAAATCAATGTAGTCTTCACCATGACCTGCGATATAGAAGTCCAAAGGGGCTGTTTCCGACAAAGCCGATAATGGCGGAATTTCCTCATAAATACTTTTTTCGATACTTGTTTGGGTCGGTGCTAGTTGAAACAGGTCCAGTTCCGATTTAACACACTCTTCAGAGCCGTGGTGTACAAAAGCCATGGTGCTTTTTAGAATATATCTCGCTGCCTAGAGCTAGCGCTTCTCTTCTTAGACCGGCGGTTAAGCTTCTGAGACCTGTCACCCACGGGTTTCTTTCTTTTAAAAGGTTTGGGCGGTCCTTGTGGTAACTCCTGAGACTCGGTTCTCTTTCTTTTAACAGCTCTTCTAATCACAGCCATTCTTGATCCTGCCTGTTCTGTAGCCTGGTTCATTTTATTTAGAACGGCCGTTGTGACATGGCTCATGACATCCTTGGCTATGTTTTTTGCGGCGCCTTTCACGTGTGGTTTAATAATTTCAAAACCCCTTCTCAAAAACGGCATAGCTTTTCTAAAGAGGCTGCGAAAAACGCCGCCTACACCGGCCCCATACATGACCGGTACTCCATGATATCCTGAAAGCCCATAGCCGGCTTGTGTTGTATAATAATGCCTGTATGCTTTGGGGTCTCCGTAGTCTTTAGCCACAACCATTTTAAAAAACAGTCATCCTCCGGGGTCGCAGATGAAGCTTAAGGATCACCTTCCCGTAACGAAATGAGACGTACCTGTCCTGATCCGTCTTTATTTCAAATGTGATGGTATCAATATGCTGTTTGTTCACAGGGACATAGTGCGGCTTATCATAAGTTAACGTGATAAACTCATCCCTAACCCCTTTAGTTGGAACACAGCGCAGCAGTGGCACAAAATGGTCACCTACTAACTGGTGCTCTACAATATCTGTGTACAGGTAGAGGGTATTAAAACCGGCCGTGATATCCGTTGGAAAATGGGAACGCTGTGTATTAACGTATGCTTCTATTCCCAAAATGGTTGCCAAATCACCATACGCATAAATAGTAGACCTATCTTCCGATTTTATCCGGACTCTTCGCGCATGGGGCTCATAAATGATTAGTGGTGCCGCCGATTTATAGATGTTGCTAATGTCCTGATTCATGGATTCCACTAAACGCTGCATGGTCGAGTAATGTCCTTTCCTGACTATAAGGTGCTGTATATTTCCTGCTGCGGAAGCGACAAAATACTTATGGTCTTCCTTAATATTCTCCCAGGTGTTGGGGTATTGTATTTCCACGAGCCCCACTTCCCACTGTCCTTGTAAGTCCAAAGGCCTTGCTAGTTGTATGGTAAAATTAGAGCTGGTATTTTGGGAAAACACATCTGCTGAGGCATTGCTAGGCAGGGTGATATAAAAGCCACCATCATAAATTTTCAATTTTATTTTAATGCTGCTTCAAAAGAAAGAAAGAAATCAGATGTCTTAAATCTCTGATGCTTTAACCCAACTGTTAAATTTAACAGGCCATCCCCTCCATTTCACGAGGTAGAATCTGTTCCGGCCACATCCTTTTACCTTTAGAACCTTTTCGATTCGGTATATTCTGTCCTGTTGCTGTGTGACTTTTAGCAATTCTTCAGGATAAAAAGAACCTTGTATGGCTTCACCGTCATAATCCTGTATCTTGTATGTTGCTTTCTGGCCCCTGTTTAAAATGTCCGTTATTATAAATACCTCGTCAGTCCACGTTTGCTCATAACCTTTTCCAAATTTTCCTTTAGTTTTTGAAAGTCTTACATGATCTCCTTTCTTTAAGGGATTCTTGGTATGCTTACGTTTGATGCTGTCACCGTAGACTCTTTTCCAGATCTGCAGAGAATTTGTGTGTGTCACATCTACAGGCCTCGGCTTTATTGTTCTGTGAAAACTATGATTATAACTGTGCACAAAAGCCTGCAATACGTCTTGGTACCTAAAGGTGTTGTGTGTAGTAAAATAACGCCACATTTTGGATTTCAAAGTCCTGTTAAACCTTTCTACCACCGCTGCTTTAACATCGTTATTGGTTACAAAATGATGAACCCCTCTTTGTTTTAATAAATTCTTCAGGGACCTATTTAAAAATTCTTTACCCTTGTCTGTCTGTATTTTTTCAGGTATACGACCTAGATTAAATATTTTTTCAAAGGCTTTAGCAACTTCATGACCGGTTTTCAATTTTAAACTTGCAACCCATGCATATTTTGACAGGATGTCTAACACTGTTAATATGTATTTGTAGCCATTGTTATAATGGGACAAGGCTGCCATATCAACTAAATCAGCCTGCCATTGCGCATCCACATCTGACACGATCGTCTTGTTTCTTTTAAAACGGACCCTAGCAGGTCTGTGTAAAGTATAAGCATCTTGTCCGGTAGCCCATCTAACTACATCATTTCTGTTGATTGTTTTATCCTGCTTTTTAGCAGCTTGAAGTAGAGGATTTATGCCCCCAAAGCTCCCTGCTGCTTTGGGGTTATAGTAAATGCTCTTCAATAAGGTTTCCTTCATGATTGCCGTTCTTTGACTGTTCTTTTTATTTTGCCAACATCTTCAGAATGGTTTTAGTAATTAATGTTGTGTGCCCTACTGGAAATTCTGCTTGGTGTTCCAAAAAGAGCCATTTTTTCCTTTCTGAAACTCTGTGTTAAAATGTTCCCCTTACACCAGGAGCATGCTCAGAACACCTGGAGCATGCTCAGAACAGACCTCTTGTTTCAACCAATCACGTGTTACCACACCCTAGAGAGACATGTCCAGGCTTGTCTCTCTGTATTGGTTTTTTCAAAGCCACTAAAAAATAGCTGTATTAGTATTTGGATTTGAACTCAGCTCTCTCAAAAAAAAATAGCTGTATTAGGGGGATTTGAACTCAGGTCTCTCTGTATTTCAGTCTGAACTCTACAGGTCTGTTAGAATACTTCTAACAGTGAGGTCTTAAAAGTAAAATTCTATCACATGGACAGCACTAGTTTCTCTAACAATTGCATTTGTAATTGCATTTGTAAAGAAAATTGTGTCTCTCTGTGCCGTGAATCTTTTGTGAGAAATAAGAACTGGGGCAGTGGGAGAGAGAAAAGCATTTTATTTTTTCCAGGGTTCCTGCTTTTTTGCAGGTGTAAACATTAACCAGAAGCAAAAAACACATTTCCGGAGTCAGTCACACTGCTCCCCGCTGATGTCAGCAAAAAGGGACAGTCCATTTCCGATGATGTAGGTAGGGGCGTGGTTGAGGGTGAGAGGGTGATCCCTCTAACAAAGATGTGCTAATTGCATTTGGAAAGAAAAAAGATTCTATCTTGCCTGTCTCTGTGCTAGGAATCAGTTTTTGTGTGAGAAAAAAACAACTGAGTCTGTGTGGGAGAGAGAGAAAAGCATTTTTGTTTTTCAGTATTAAGCAGAAGCAAAAACACATTTCCGGAGTCAGCCATACTGTCATTTCCGGAGTCAGCCATACTGTTTCCGCTGATGTCAGCAAAAAAGGGACAGTCCCTCTTCTGATGACGCCCTGTTTCCGGTGATGTCATTTCCGATGATGTAGGGAGGAGGGTGGGAGGCTGTGGGCGTAGCACAAACCCGGAAGTGGGTGCTGATTGGCTAATGCCATATTGTGGGGCGTGGCGTGGGTGTGACACACCCACGGAAGTGTATGCTGATTGGATGATGTCATCCTGGGCAGGGGTGTGTCAAGTGGGGGGCGGTGGCCACGCCTGGGGGCGGGACTGGGCGGGACTAACTCACCATTCACTTCTATGGGAGGGGGCGTGGCCTAAGGCGGGACATACACCGGAAGTGGGCGCTGATTGGTACCTGTCAACATTTTGGGGGCGGGAGTGGGCGGGGCTGGGCGGGGCTAACTCACCATTCACTTCTATGGGAGGGGGCGTGGTCTAAGGCGGGACATACACCAGAAGTGGGCGCTGATTGGTACCTGTCAACATTTTGGGGGCGGGAGTGGGCGTGGCTAACTCACCATTCACTTCTATGGGAGGGGGCGTGGCCTAAGGCGGGACATAGACCGGAAGTGAACGCTGATTGGCTCCCGCCATCCTTATCTCACTTGTCAATCAGTTTGGACAAGTAGTGTACCCATTATACTACTTACATGTCTAATGATCAAATCACCAACTATAACGGCTGTCCTAACTCTTTCCTCATGGGCATATGGTCCTGTAGAAACCTCCTCAGTGCGAGAGGGTTTTAGATCACCTAGAGGACAGGTCCTAGCTACAGGATCACTCATTCCCTGAGAACAAAGAGCTCCTTGCACCTAGTGCACACATAAGACCCCTCATCAACTGGGAGAAAATCATACATATGACACTGAATGCAAAAAACTGGAAATCCCCCATTTTGGTGCTGGATTGCTGTCTGCATCTTAGTTTTAAGGTTTTGTTCAGATATTAAAGTTGTTTACTTAGTTATGTTTGCTGGGGTACCTATACTAATACAACTATACCTTATGTGTTAAATGGAGTACTTTCAGTGTACTTGCTGGTTAATGCAGTGAGGTGCGTCTCCCTGTGGTAACTGTAAGGGGACATGGAGGGCATGCCCCAAACATTTACATGGGTCTATGCCACCTTCCGTTTTAACCTTGGGGGCTACTGTATTTTAGTAAACATGCAACAAGGTATACAACCTGCTCAAGTAGACCCTCTGGAGACACATTCCCAAGGGTAGAATGGAGACAGGGTTGCATTTACGGATACTCTTGAGTGTCTGTGCATTATTTTACCTAAAAAAATCTATGCACCCCAAAAAGACAGTAAATGTAAGCACGTAGTTGTCCTGAGGAAATTTGCAAATATAAGTAGGAGCGTACATTTGCTTTGTAAATTTGGAAAATGCTGTACAAAGAAAGGTATGTGAATATGCTTTACTTTTACACATTCTTATAGAATTACCTTCTTAGAGAAACACGTGAGAAAAGTACAAAAGGATACCTGAAATACCATATTGTTTTCTTCTAAGCATATTCAATAGCTATGTCAGTGATAAAATGCAACACAGCCCGAACAAATCAAATACTTTTGCTTAACTTCCTCTCAAAGGAATGGAGCCAACTAAAAGGTTAGATTGTATATGATTTTTTTGGAGGGGGAATCCTGGAAACCCATCCTTAACAGGTCAATTTAAATACCAAATGCTATTTAATATTATTGATGTAGGTGTTCAAAAGCCCCCTAAGCATGTAACCTCCTTGAAAAGCTCTATAATCACTGTAGCATGATGACTGCAAAAGCAAACTACTGCCTCTTCAAGAGCTGACCCAGAGGGCGTTTAAGGAGCTCAAAGAGATGGAAAAGAGATAAATTTCTCCAGCAAAACCCGAGGGCACAGAAAGTAGAGCCAGCAAAAAACGCATTAGACTTTTTCTGTTTTAAACTGTGAAGATTTATTTGAATGGGGACGTTTGCTCATAGTACGGCAGAATACAGTATGATAAGACATGCTGCTTGCAGATCGACATCTCAGCACTATCTATGCAAATACAGAATTACCACACCACTCTCATGTCTCCCCATTTTGTCAGATTACACTGACCCCCAGTTCATAACTGTATTCCTGAGAAAGCTTTAGAATCAGTTTTCCAGGCATCACAAACTGTGCACAATTTTGCCACTATAGGAGAAGTGGGAGAGATGGATGGGTGATCAGAAGGTGACCAGGCTGTAAATATTTATAGTTTATAATGTGCTAGAAAGTCCATGCCTTTATTAAGCCCTGTCTGGTCCGATTGAAAGTGTCTTAACATCTTAATTTCAAAAGTTTTACATTCTTGGATGGATTAATAAGAAGATAAGAAATGCCAAGGTCTATCAAGCCCAGTATCCTGTTTCCAAAAGTGGCCAAACCAGGTCACAGGTATCTGGCAGGTTTACAAAAAGGTACATAGGTTCCACAATGCTTGTCCTGGGGTAAGCAGAGGATATCCTGGGTCCTCTTTAATAATGGTTTATGGACATTTCCTCCAGGAACTTGTCCAAACCTTTTTTAAACCCAGCTACACTAACAGCTTTTATGACATCCTCTGGTAATGAATTCCAGAGTTCGATTACGCACTGAGTAAAAAAAAATATTTTCTCTTATTAGTCTTAAATAAGTTACATTGTAGCTTCATTGCATGTCCTCTAGCTTGTCTACTTTTTGATGGCATAAACAACTAATCTATGTTTACCCGTTCCACTTCATTCATTAATTTATAGACCTGTTTAATATCTCCCCTCAGCCGTCTCTTTTCCAAATTAAAGAGCCCTAACCTTTTAAACCTTTCCTTGTAGGGAAATCCTTCCATCCTCTTTACCATTTTTGTCACTCTTCTCTGTACTTTTTCTAATACTGCTATATCCTTTTTAATAACTTAAGAACATAAGTTATGCCATACTGGGTCAGACCAAGGTCCATGAAGCCCAGTATCCTGTTTCCAGCAGTGGCCAATCTAGGTCATAAGTACCTAGCAGTTTCCCTAAAAGACACAGGTTCCACAATGCTTGTATTGGGTCAAGCAGTGATATCCTGGGTGCCTTTTAATACTGGTTTATGGACCTTTCCTCCAGTAATTTGTCCAAACCTTTTTTAACCTCAGCTACACTAAGAGCTTTTACTACATCCTCCATTAACAAATTCCAGAGTTTGATTACACGTTGAGTGAAAAAATATTTTCTCTTATTAGTCTTAAATACTTTACCCTGTAGCTTCATTGCATGTCCCCTAGTCTTTCTATGTTCTGATGATGTTAACAATCGATCTACGTTTGCCCGTTCCACTCAATTCATTAATTTATAGACCTCTATCATATCTCCCCTCAGCCGTCTCTTTTCCAGGTTGAAGAGCCTTAACCTTTTTAGCCTCTCTTCATAGGGGCATCCTTCCATCCCCTTTACCATTTTGGTGGCTCTTCTCTGTACCTTTTCTATTAACGGTATATCCTTTTAAAAATCACTGATGCTGTGTTCGAGTCCCGAGAAGAGCTCTCCCTCAACAGAGGTGATAGAGAAGACATTTTGGTCTGCTCTGTGCCCTGTGATCTGGTGTCTGTGTGGATTGATTCTTGCCTTTAATATTTGGCTTGTCTTTCCAAGTAGGCTTCCCTTTTCACATTTTCTGCATTAAATAATACATACCACATTAGAGGAAAAGCATGAGAAGGATCATCTTATGCTGAATATTTTTCACATGTGGGTAACTGTGGGGTCCTGTGATATTCATAGATTGTAAGCTCTATTGAGTAGAGACTGTCTCTCAGCTGTATATGTAGTGTCCTGTGTATGCCTTGTAGCACTATACAAACGATAAACAATAGTAGTAATGTGTTGGCATAATTTGCAGCTTGCTATATTTCAGGGATTTGCACCATTCTATTTTTTTTTGGACTCATATTTATTGGGAGCCTGCTTATCATTAATTTTTGCTTCAGATTTGGTAGAAGTCGGAAGGCCAACAGGGAATATTTCTCTTAGGGATTCATCTTCCTGGAGAAGTGGCTGTAAGTCTTCTATGATATTTCTCAGTTTTTCCAGGTCTTCCAGGATTATATGTCATTACAACAACATTCCCCATGAGATGGAAAAAATGCACGTGACAAATTTCTAAAGGCATCTACCTTGGACAACTAATATATACCGGAAACTATAACCAAACTGTTAAACTTCATCTTAATCCACAACTACTTCAGCTTCAGTAATGACATTAGGCTACTCCCCCATTTCTAAATATGATATTTGTTCAAAAATGCCACTTCCAGTTCTGCCATGAATGGATTGGCATATTGGGGGCATTCTAGTGCTCTTAGCAGTGCCCATAATCTGTAGATAGATGTCATTATTGAAGTTGAAGTAGAGGGTAGAAGAAAACAGTTATTTTCAATTTAGTGATTTGTGTGTAAAAATGCCCGTAGCATGGGAAATAAGATCCCTGATGTTGAAGCTTTGGTGGGAGTGGCCGACTTGGATTTAGTGGCAGTTACAGAAACATGGTTCACAGAAAACCATGATTGGGATGTAACTATACCTGGCTATACTTTATTCAGAAAGGACAGGGTAGGAAGAAGGGGAGGAGGAGTGGCACTATATGTAAAAACTACTATTAAAGCTTTGGAATTACAGAGCTTAAAAGGGAGAGAGGAGGCATTGTGGGTTAAACTAGAAAGTGGGGAAGAGAAATCTATTTGTATTGGTGTGATATACAGACCTCCCTCACAAGAGGAAGAGGTGGACAGAGAGTTAATTGAAGACATATGCTGCATTGCTAGGAAAGGGGAAGTGCTACTGATAGGAGATTTCAATATGCCAAATGTTGATTGGCGCATTCCTTCTGCAGTATCATCTAGAAGTAAGGAGATCCTGGATTCTCTACAGGGAGAATTATTCAGGCAATTGGTAACCGACCCCACACGTGAAGGGGCCATACTGGACTTGATGCTTACCAATAGTGAAAGTGTTTCTGATGTTGTAGTGGGAGATTGTTTTGCATCCAGTGATCACCAGATGGTGTGGTTCAGTATTAGGACTAGGGCTGTTAGAATCCATTCAAAGGTAAGGATCTTAGACTTTAGGAAGACTAACTTTGCCAAGATGGGCCAATACCTCAGGGAGTCGTTAGTGGGATGGGAACAGCTGGGGGACGTAGAAAAACAGTGGGCAAAACTGAAAGGGGATATTTTAAGGGCAACCAACCTTTTTGTTAAAATGGTAAATAAAGGTAAAAGGAAAAGGAGACCGCTATGGCTTTCAAAAGAAGTAGCTGCAAAAGTGAAGAAAAAGAGGGAGGCCTTCATGAAATACAAGAGATCACAGAGAGAGGAAGACAGGTATCTATATTTGGAAAAACTTAGAGAAGCTAGCAAAGTAGTCAGGAAAGCAAAGATGCAAAAGGAGAAGGAAATAGCAAATGCAATAAAATGGGGGGATAAGACATTTTTCAGACATGTTAGTGAGAAGAGAAAGGGCAAAAGTGGTATTGTCAGACTCAAGGGTGCAGGGGAGGAATATGTAGAAGCTGATAAGGATAAAGCGGAATTGCTTAACAAATATTTCTGTTCTATGTTCACAGATGAAGAACCAGGAGCAGGACCTCAGAAAACACCCACAAACAGGAACAGAAGCGAGGGACATTTTGAACAATTTTCAGAAGACCGTGTTCATGAGAAACTAGCTCAACTTAAAGTAGACAAAGCGATGGGACCGGATGGGATACACCCTAGAATACTGAGGGAACTTGGGGACGTTCTAGCAGCGCCACTGACTGACCTTTTCAATGCCTCGTTGGAGTCGGGAGTGGTGCCAAAGGACTGGAGAGAGGCTCATGTGGTGCCTTTACACAAAAGCGGAAGTAGGGATGTGGTTGAAAACTATAGGCCGGTTAGTTTAACTTCGGTGGTGAGTAAATTATTGGAAACGCTGCTAAAAGAGAAAATAGTGAGGCTTCTGGAGTCCAGTGGATTACAGGATCTGAGGCAGCATGGGTTCACCAGAGGCAGGTCTTGTCAGACAAATATGATTGATTTCTTTGACTGGGTGGCCAGGGAGTTGGACCGAGGGAGAGCCCTAGATGTGGTGTATTTAGATTTCAGTAAAGCCTTTGACACTGTTCCTCACAAGCGACTTATAAACAAACTGAGCACCCTAGAGATGGACCTTAATGTTACTGCTTGGGTTAGAAATTGGTTGGGTGGGAGGTGACAAAGAGTACAGGTAACTGGCGCTCTCTCTGAGGAGAAGGATGTTACCAGTGGTGTGCCCCAGGGATCTGTCCTTGGTCCAATTCTTTTTAACATCTTTGTTAGTGATATAGCGGAAGGGCTGTCGGGTAAGGTTTGCCTCTTTGCGGATGATACCAAAATCTGCAATAGAGTAGACACCCAGGAAGGTGTAGATAACATGAGGAGGGATCTAGCTAAGCTTGAAGAATGGTCTAGAATTTGACAGCTGGGATTTAATGTTAAAAAATGTAAGGTCATGCATTTGGGCTGCAGCAATCCAAAGGAGCAATATAGTATAGGGGGTGAAGTACTTTTGTCCACTAAAGAAGAGCGGGACCTAGGCGTGGTTGTGTCTGATGATCTTAAAGTAGCTAAACAGGTAGAAAAGGCGACGGCAAAAGCTAGAAGGATGCTTGGGTGCATACGGAGAGGAATGGCTAGCAGAAAAAAGGAGGTGATAATGCCTCTGTATAAGTCTTTGGTGCGACCTCATTTGGAGTATAGTGTGCAATTCTGGAGACCGCACCTTCAAAAGGATGTGAACAGGATGGAGTCTGTGCAGAGGGTGGCTACTAAAATGATTAGTGGTCTTCATTATAAAGCATATGAGGCCAGACTTAAGGATCTTAATATGTACACCTTAGAGGAAAGGCGGGATAGAGGTGATATGATTGAGATGTTTAAATACCTCCGTGGCATAAATGTTCAGGGAGAGAGCCTCTTTCAATTGAAAGCAAGTTCTGCTACGAGGGGACATGGGATGAGGGTGAAGGGAGATAGATTCAGGAGTGATATGCGGAAATATTTCTTTACGGAAAGAGTAGTGGATCCGTGGAATAGTCTCCCAGTGGAGGTGGTAGAGATGAGGACAGTAACTGAATTCAAAAAAGCATGGGACCAACACAGAGGATCTCTAAAGGTAAAAATGTTTATTGTTTATGTATATTAAAAACTTGTTATACCGCCCAACACCATAGGCACCTGAGCGGTTTACAATAAAACTCTAAAACAATTTAAAAATGAGGCTGCGGGAAAGGAAAAGGAACACCATTAAAATAATAGGAAAGAAAAGGAAAGGAAAGAAAAAAAGAAAGCAGTATAAAGCAGCAGTTCTGATACAACATCATGGGGCGGGGAGGGAGGGGGAAAACAAGGACGGAAGGTCAAATGCTAGGTTAAAAAGGTGGGTTTTGAGCTGAGTTTTGGGGACTGTTGTAGTTGTTGATATGGAAGGACAGACTAGATAGGCCATGTGATCTTTTTCTGTTGTCATATTTCTATGTTTCTATTTTCAGAATTTACTGTACATCCATTATCTTTCTATTTTACACAGTTACAGGGGGAGTGCATCACTGTTTCTAGTTCTCTCCGGATTTGTCTGCTTGGAAGTAATATTGTTGGTGTCATGGGACAGATGGGGGGAGGGGGGAGGCAGTGTAATGATTTCTCTTTCCACACCTTGTTGCTCAAACTTGAAATTAAGGTGCCCCTTTTTCCTCCCCTCTACCACCACTTTGGATAAGTGTCCCTGATTCACCTGCAAAAAATCTGGTAACCTTCCGATCACCCATCCATCTCTCCCAAAACTGTCAATGGAATACTTTAATGATTCACTTTTCTATTATGGTATTTTCTCATTTGTTGCTCATACTCTCTTGCCCTGACAAAGAAGGTTTTAATTTTCAAAAGCTAGACCAAAAATGTATTAAGTTAGTACAATAAAAAGGTATCACCTTATTTTCCTTTTTTGTCTTTCTATTTATTTAGCTACCATTAAAGTGGTAACATGACAATTGCATTACATTTGTTACTATGGGGGTCATTCGAAGCAGAGTTTAGTGGGGAAGTATGTCCAATTACGATGTACATCCCCGCTAAACGCTTGGGCCCGATGCTGGATCCAGAGCTCCCCGTACGTACAGAGGAGATGTGCGGGGAGCTCTTGATGGGGGCCGGCCCGAGGAGGAGTGAGGGTGGGGCAGAGATGGGGCACTCAACCTGGACATACAGGGCCAATTCTGGTCATGGCCATGTATATCCGGGGGCTGAAGATTAGACAGGGAACGTATTCCACCATGGAGGTGGAATAAGTTCCCGCAAAGTTTGTGGCGGCCATCGTAGGGACCTGGCAAAGAGGTGAGCAGGGGCAGGGGTTTCCCCGCAGCCCGATCTTGGCCTTGACAGACCCACCCAGGGGTCGGGCAGTGGGAAACAGGGAATTTAGGAGGCTTGCGGGCAAATGGGGCTCCTGCATGGCATCTCGGTACCATGGAGATGGGACCTCATGGCACCGGGCTCCATGCAGGGGACTGGGGTGGAT
The DNA here is from genome assembly GCA_033557465.1 of Ichthyophis bannanicus. Taxonomy (NCBI): domain Eukaryota; kingdom Metazoa; phylum Chordata; class Amphibia; order Gymnophiona; family Ichthyophiidae; genus Ichthyophis; species Ichthyophis bannanicus. Next base: position 541,904,308 of record CM066031.1, on the reverse strand, counting down.
TGGGGAGGGTGTTCTCTGAAAGTCTAGGCCCAAAGAATCGAGGCATGACCGGGTCATCCAAACCCTCTGCACCCGATTCTGTTTCTGCGGGAACGTATCTCCCGGGAGTGCAGAATCGGGTGCAGATCCAGGCCTTCCATATTTTAGACATCTGGACAGCCCAGACATGCCCCGTTTGGAAATGGCCTCCATGAGGGTAATTTTATGACAGGGCTTTATGTTAAAGTTCCAAAAAGTGCAATTTTTTTGTATTTTTCATAGGCTCTCAGAATTAGACCTAGTAATGCAGAAATCCTCAAACACAAATTAACAGCTGCTCCAAAGAGAGTGTAAACATGTAGCTGTACTCTATGCATGCCCACCCTTATTTTATAAAATATTTGTCATGTACATCACAGCTCTACCCCTGCTTTGGCCAAATTATATCCCCACAAATGTCTACGTGCGGCATGCAGCTCTGTACATGTCATCTTGTTAGCATGCATACTGATACATGCGCATTCCTCCACAGTTTTATAGAAGCTTTACATGTGAAAAAATGCATTATAAGATTATCCCCATTATGTTCTATGCTATTTCAGAACCCAGAGCGTTGGGGGGCACTCTAGTGAAGTTTACAAATATGTGACTGATTTTTTTTGTTGTTGTTTATGTCTTATTCACCTTTTACAGTGACAGCTCAAGGCAAAGTACAAATTCAAGCACATATCAACAATATTAAGCAGATACAAATAACTATAAAATGGAAATCGTATACTCATTGCTTCAATTATTGAATAACAAAAGTTGCTAAAGTTAGGCAGAGGAAAGGCTGAATATCGCCGCCGCCTGGGTAGCTGAAGTGCTATGTGGCCTATCCAGCTATTCAATGCCAGTGGCTGGCTATGATCTTGGCATTGAATATCTGGGTCTTAGTTAGAGTGGCTCCCAGGGCTGGCCAGTCCACTAAGTGGGCTAAGTGGCTGCCTAGGGCATCAGACCTTTGTGTGCGTCACAACGCCTGTGGCAGGTCATGTGCTTCGGCACACATGGCCTGCCGTCCCCCTCCCCACATGCCGAGACGCACCACCCTCCCCCTCGTGCTGAGCCGTGCTGCCACCCCCTGCTGCTGCTGATTCCAGAGGCAGGTTGGAGGGGTGACTAGGCTCGGTGGCAGATGCCCATGGCAGGCCATGTGATTCCCACCAAAAATACGAATAATTGCCCCAATCAAATGCAAAATACTGAAAAAATATTTTTTTATATATAAAAAGATTTTTTCAAATGTTTTTTTTGAAAATGCTTTTATGGATAAGGGTCTCAGAATGAATGGGGAAGGGTAGCTACAGGCCACAATAACTGAAAAGCCTGAGAAATCCCTTACCCCTTCCTTACATCAAGGACCCAAGCAATCCAATTTCTTATATTTTCTTATACTGAAAAAGTGATTTTAAGTGATGCAGATTTCAACAATCAAGAGCTCTGCTAACTCTTATCAGAGATATGATGACAGCTCATGAATAGTTCCAGTCATCTATAGCACTTATCGTTTAAAGAAGAGACTTCCGACTTTTAAATGTAAAGTCCAGACAACTTATCTGTTGAAGATCATAAAGTCAGAACCGGTCTCTCCGCGGACTTTATGATCTTCTGACTTTATGATCTTCAACAGATAAGTTGTCTGGACTTTACATTTAAAAGTCGGAAGTCTCTTCTTTAAACGATAAGTGCTATAGATGACTGGAACTACTCATGAGCTGTCATCATATCTCTGATAAGAGTTAGCAGAGCTCTTGATTGTTGAAATCTGCATCACTTAAAATCACTTTTTCAGTATAAGAAAATATAAGAAATTGGATTGCTTGGGTCCTTGATGTAAGGAAGGGGTTAGGGATTTCTCAGGCTTTTCAGTTATTGTGGCCTGTAGCTACCCTTCCCCATTCATTCTGAGACCCTTATCCATAAAAACATTAAAAAAAAAAACATTTGAAAAAATCTTTTTATATATAAAAAAATGTTTTTTCAGTATTTTGCATTTGATTGGGGAAATTATTCTTATTTTTGGTGGTTATATTGCTCTAAAAACCCTCTAATTGGAATTTGTCTAGGCCATGTGATTCGGCATACATGGCCTGACACTACTGACCCCCCCCCTTCTGATACAACTTAGAGGGTACAGAAGTGGCAGGTCATGTGTGCTGAAGCACATGGCCTGCCACTGCTGCAGAGATGAGCCACCCCCTGATCCCGCAGCCAGAATCAGCAGCAGCAGAGGCAGTGGTGCATTTCAGCATGAGGGACGAGGGCTACATGGCTCGGTGCATGGGGGGACGGCAGAATCGGGGCTTCTGCATGGGGCGGCAGAAACCCTTGGGCTGGTCCTGGCAGTTCCCCAGAGATCAGCTGGAATCTCTGGCAGCAAATTTCAGCCATTTTTCTGTTGCCACATACCTGACAGAATATGCTCATATGCATGGCACACTGCATATGGGACCATTGCGGGGAGGGGAGACCCTGATGATGCAACTTGCTAGCTCTCTCTTGTGCACTCTGTCACACTCAATCACATATGCACTCAGGTTCATCCCCACTCACTGTTCTTCACTTCTCTCCCCATCCCAAGTTTGCTAATTCTTTTTCATACTCTCCTGCCCCAAGCTCATTCTCTCTATTTCCCTCCTCGAGGTTCATTCTCCCTATTTCCCTCCTCGAGGTTCATTCTCTCTATTTCCCTCCTGGAGGCTCATTCTCCCTATTTCCCTCCTCGAGGCGCATTCTCCCTATTTCCCTCCTCGAGGCTCATTCTCTCTATTTCCCTCCTCGAGGCTCATTCTCTCTATTTCCCTCCTGGAGGCTCATTCTCCCTATTTCCCTCCTCGAGGCTCATTCTCTCTATTTCCCTCCTCGAGGCTCATTCTCTCTATTTCCCTCCTCGAGGCTCATTCTCTCTATTTCCCTCCTGGAGGCTCATTCTCCCTATTTCCCTCCTCGAGGCTCATTCTCCCTATTTCCCTCCTCGAGGCTCATTCTCTCTATTTCCCTCCTCGAGGCTCATTCTCTCTATTTCCCTCCTCGAGGCTCATTCTCTCTATTTCCCTCCTGGAGGCTCATTCTCCCTATTTCCCTCCTCGAGGCTCATTCTCTCTATTTCCCTCCTCGAGGCTCATTCTCTCTATTTCCCTCCTCGAGGCTCATTCTCTCTATTTCCCTCCTGGAGGCTCATTCTCCCTATTTCCCTCCTCGAGGCTCATTCTCCCTATTTCCCTCCTCGAGGCTCATTCTCTCTATTTCCCTCCTCGAGGCTCATTCTCTCTATTTCCCTCCTCGAGTCTCATTCTCCCTATTTCCCTCCTCGAGGCTCATTCTCTCTATTTCCCTCCTCGAGGCTCATTCTCTCTATTTCCCTCCTCGAGGCTCATTCTCTATTTACCTCCTCGAGTCTCATTCTCCCTATTTCCCTCCTCGAGGCTCAGTCTCCCTATTTCCCTCCTCGAGGCTCATTCTCTCTATTTCCCTCCTCGAGGCTCATTCTCTCTATTTCCCTCCTGGAGGCTCATTCTCCCTATTTCCCTCCTCGAGGCTCATTCTCTCTATTTCCCTCCTCGAGGCTCATTCTCTCTATTTCCCTCCTCGAGGCTCATTCTCTCTATTTCCCTCCTCGAGGTTCATTCTCCCTATTTCCCTCCTCGAGGCTCATTCTCTCTATTTCCCTCCTCGAGGCTCATTCTCTCTATTTCCCTCCTCGAGGCTCATTCTCTCTATTTCCCTCCTCGAGGCTCATTCTCTCTATTTCCCTCCTCGAGGTTCATTCTCCCTATTTCCCTCCTCGAGGCTCATTCTCTCTATTTCCCTCCTCGAGGCTCATTCTCTCTATTTCCCTCCTGGAGGCTCATTCTCCCTATTTCCCTCCTGGAGGCTCATTCTCCCTATTTCCTTCCTCGAGGCTCATTCTCTCTATTTCCCTCCTTGAGGCTCATTCTCCCTATTTCCCTCCTCGAGGCTCATTCTCTCTATTTCCCTCCTCGAGGCTCATTCTCCCTATTTCCCTCCTCGAGGCTCATTCTCCCTACTTCCCTCCTCGAGGCTCATTCTCTCTATTTCCCTCCTCGAGGCTCATTCTCCCTATTTCCCTCCTCGAGGCTCATTCTCCCTATTTCCCTCCTCGAGGCTCATTCTCTCTATTTCCCTCCTCGAGGCTCAGTCTAACTATTTCCCTCCTCGAGGCTCATTCTCCCTATTTCCCTCCTCGAGGCTCATTCTCTCTATTTCCCTCCTCGAGGCTCATTCTCTCTATTTCCCTCCTCGAGGCTCATTCTCCCTATTTCCCTCCTCGAGGCTCATTCTCTCTATTTCCCTCCTCGAGGCTCATTCTCCCTATTTCCCTCCTCGAGGCTCATTCTCCCTATTTCCCTCCTCGAGGCTCATTCTCTCTATTTCCCTCCTCGAGGCTCATTCTCCCTATTTCCCTCCTCGAGGCTCATTCTCCCTTGCTGTTATGATTCTCTTTCTCTCACCCCTCCAGCCTCAGCTCCTCTGTCTCTTCCCTGCCAGGCTTCATGTCCCCCTACCCCAGGCTGAAGCCCTCCCCCAGGCTCATTCCCTCCACTTTCTCTTTCAGACCCCCTTGTTGGTCACAGGAGAGTAGGGGATACCTTGGGCCATCTCCTTCTCTGTTACCAATAGTAGTGGAAATTGCAGCCATGGGGTAGGGCAGAACCCCAAATTTCCAGCCTGGGAAGCAGCAATGGGAAGTGGCAAAATGGATTTCAAGTACATTGCTCCCAACTCTGCTCTTTTTTCAACCGGCAGGCACATGTGGAAAGTGCAGCCTTGCTGTCTACATCAGATTTTCGATACCACAACCACCAAGATCTTGGGGACACATCAATGTGCATGAGAACCTGGCTGAGAACCTCTGGTCTATTGAATACAAAGAGAAACATTTTTTGGCAGACTGGATGGGCTTTATAGTCTTTACTTGCACTATGTTCTATATTTTGAGGGAAAACCTGAACAAAGTCTCATTTTGCCTCCCCCCCCCCCCCCCAGCCCTATAGTTTTTCCAAATCTTTCCTACTCTGCCTTAGGGACCTGAGAAGAAACATTAATTTTAAGGCTTTACAAACTCTCAGAAGGATCCCTTGATTTCTCTGCTGACCTAATAATTCATTCACTGCTGTATTTTTCTTTTCAGATTTCCCTTGTTCTCTTACAGCCTGTCACCGTATGTCTTCTAACAGCAATTAAAACATATGTCATATCCAAATATAGCCAGACACAGCAATACTTCAGTTAGAATTAGTGCTTGTACTGTAGTGTGTAATTAATCACCTGTTTAACTCACAGTAAGTGCACACAGCAGCATGCTGGCATGCTACCCTCCCCCATTCCTCCATGTCTTGTATTATCACTTGCCATCTGCTAGATCAACATAGACTCCTCTCTACTCTTGTTTATCTAATTTAAATACTGGCTCCATGGAATTCTAGAAGTAAAACGAGTCAATAAATTTCATGACCAAAAGGATCGGGGATGTAGTCTGTATTAAGTAACACGACAGATGAACTCCTAACTTTCCTACTATAGGTGAATCAGTCACTTTGGCTTAGAAGTTGATAGTGTAGTTACCTGAATGAAAAAGCGAAGCACTGTTACTGTTCTATATGAGGTGTGATCAAAAAGTATTGAGACTTGTAAAATAACACAAGAAGTATAACACTAGAAACATAGAAAAATGACGACAGAAAAAGACCACATGGCCTATCTAGTCTGTCCTTCCATATCAACAACTACAACAGTCCCCTCTTTACCTTTAGAGAACCTCTGTGTTTGTCCCATGCTTCTTTGAATTCAGATACCATCCTCATCTCTACCACCTCCATTGGGAGACTATTCCACGGATTCATCACTCTTTCTGTCAAGAAATATTTCTGCATATCACTCCTGAATCTATCCACTTTCACCCTCATCCCTGTCCCCTCATAGCACTGACAGTTATTGCACTCAGTCCCCTTCAAAGTAGTCCCTTTTCAATAGAACATGCTTCCTCCAATGCTCTTGCCACTACTGGAAACAATTTTGAAATGCCTTTTTTGCTATACTGTGAAGCTGCTCTGTCAAAGTTTGCTTAATGATCTCCAAGTTGTCAAATCTCCTTCCTTTCAGTGATAATTTCAGTTTTGGAAACAAGAAAAGGTCACAGGGTGCCGAGGTCAGGTGAGTACGGAGGCTGATGGACTTGCTCAATTTGGTGTTTGGCCAAGAACTGCTGGACAAGATGTGATGCATGAGCTGGGGCGTTATCGTGATGAATCAACCATTCACAATTCCTGTGCAACTCTGGCTTCTTACGATGAACTGCATCTCTCAAACAAGTCATAACTTTCATGTAGTACTCCTTATTGATGGTTTGACATTTTGGAGCACACTCATGATGAACCCTGGTAATCAAAGAAAACTGTGAGCATGACTTTGACAGTGCTCCTCACCTGATGGGTTTTCTTGGGTCTGGAAGAGTCTGGAGTCTTCCATTGTGAGGACTGAGCTTTAGTTTAATTTTTGATGAATTCTGAGTGATTTTTAGTGCATTCCAACAACTCCCTGGCTGCAGACAGTCAATCTTCTTTTTGGTCAGGGGACAGGAGTTTTGGTACGAATTTGGCAGACCACATCTCATCCCCAATTTGACAGTACAAATGGACTATATGACCTGAAACTGATGTCCATATCCTCAGTTAGCTCCCTGATAGTGAATCAACAATTTGAGCGTATTGAAACACGCACTGCTTCAACTTTGTCTTCATTCCTGCTTGTGGACGGCCATCCAAAATGTTCATCAATGTCAACACTTTGGTGGCCCTCTTGGAAATGTTTGTACTAGTCATAAACTCAAGCACGACTCATGCATTCATCGCCATACACTTGCTGTAACATGTCATAAGTCTCTTTGCACAAATCTCCAAGTTTCTGGCAGAATTTAATACAAATTCTCCATTCAATTTTTTCACTCATCGTAAATCTGAAGAACTGCTTTTACATGATACCAAACATCATGTGATTAAAAAGAAGTACAGGTGTGCTGCAGCCATGCTACACTCTACACATGCAAAGCACATAACTAGGTCACTAGGTCAAGTGGAGGAGTGGCCTAGTGGTTGGGGCAAGGTACTTCAGGCCAGAAGGTCAGGGGATCAAATCCCACTAGAGGACAGCAACCTTGGGGCAGAAGGACTGGGGTTTCTAGTCCCACAGGTGCTCCTTGTGGCCTTGGGCAAACCACTTAACCCTCCATAGCCCATGTTCACTGTAAAATAGTTATCTCCAAGTTATAATGCCCTGTTCAATGTAATTTCAGTTTGTTCAATGTAAACCACACTGATGCAGAATAGCACAGTATATAAGAGAATGTAAATAAAAATAACAGCATACTTAATAACATCATGGTGCAACCTGTTGCTATATAGCTACACAGCAAATCTCAATATTTTTTATTCGCACCTCGTACATCCTGCTGTGCTTGAATGAAGGAAACAAAATGTAGCACACAACAGAGCCACAGAAGAAAAATTTGCTGAATTTCACCTGTTTCATAAATATTTTATCCATCCAACCTTAGGCATTAGTAGCAACATGCTTTGTAGTTGGAAAAGCTTGGTAACAAGTGACATTGTGGGGATACACAAAGGGGCAATTTTTAAATATCCCTCCTAGGTATAAAGTCCATGAGTTGAGACCTTGTACCTAATTTTCAAAGAGAAATTAAGCAGTTTCCCTGTAAAAAGTAGCCACAATTACAAAAACCTGTGGGTTGTGCACCTGCTTTTTCTGCAGCCAGATTAGAAAAAAAACAATCGATGCACATTGCTTCCCAGTGTCACCTTAAACACACCTCTGGGAACACCTCCCCTCAATGCTTAAACGTATGCGTGTTGTGGAGGCTCATGTGTACTTTTAGTATTAAGATTGGAACAAACATGGAATTTCCACAATTACCATAAACCATTGTGATCCAACACAGCTAAAACCACTTAATAAGTATATCATAGTCATTTTTACATTTTCTTCCCCTTCCTCCATTCCCCACACACTTTTCATATCTAACCCTCCTCTTCATTAAATACAACACATCAGCTGCCCAAAGAGGGATATATAGCTAGCCACCTATAATCTTCTAGTTCTATGTTCTTTCCACCCAGAACTAGCTTTCCACATCCTGTACCCTCTCACCCCTCATTCATCCCCTACCTCCTGCATACCTTCAATACATTCACACATCCATGGCCGTCTACCCCCTTTCAGCACCCAAAATAGAGCAGCCTCCTCAGAGTTGTAGTTAGGGAGAAGGGGGTTCCGTCAGTGACAACATCAGTCAGGTTGAAGAAAGCAACATATTCCCAGGATATCATATAATTGTTTAAAAACTTTGCAATGCTGTTTATATGCAGCAAAAATTGATGCAGTCTAATTATGTAACCTGGGAATCTAATATAAACCATACTGACTTGACACTGCACACTGGACAGGCATGATATTAAATATAAATATATATGCTGCAAAAAACAAAGGAGATGCAAAGTGCTCACACAAAAGACACAAAGAAAAATCAAGAATCACAGTTTATAGCCCTAAAATAAAATTATTGTAACCAGTGGCGTAAGTTAAAATGAGGAGCCCCCTTTTGTTCTGGTGTTTGTGTCTCCATGCAGCCTCCTCTTCATGCAGTGGGACTCCCCTCCATGAGGTGGCAGCAGCAGAAAACTTACCTCATTGTGTTTGTCGCGCTGCTCCACTCTTCTAAGATTGCTGCGGGCCCGGCAGCAGCTGTTCCCTGCCGGGCCAATGTCTCATGATGTGACTGTAATCACGAGATATCGGCCCAGCGAGGAATAGCTGCTGGTCTCACGGCAAACTTAGAAGAGCAGAACAGCGTGGCAAACACAAGAGTTAAGTTTGCTGTGCTGTTGCCACCACCGTTGTGTGAGCCCCCTTTCTGATTGGGCCTACCTCCGCATTGCTGGGGCTACTTGGGCAGAATTTACGCCATTGATTGTAACTAATTTTATTTGGTGTTATAAGCTGTGCTGTGGTTCTTGCTTTACATTTGAACATATATTCTGCATCCAAAGAAAACCCTCTCCAAACAATGGATGAAGGGCAGAACTTGGACATTTCTCCATAGAGCTCAACATCCTGAAATAATTTCTGATACTGGTATCATCTCAATAACAGCAATATAAACCCTCACCAATACTTGGCATTTTGTGAAGTAATATAAAACCTTCCAAAAATTACTTAAGACCTATAGAGAAAATCTACCAAATTATAATAGCATCAACTTGCACAACTCACACAAGAGACCTACTCAGAAAAGAGCAGCACCATAAATAATGCAGTCTGCTCTAGAACAGGGGACTCCAACCCCAGTCCTGGAGGGCACCAAACCAGTCAGGTTTTCAGGATATCTACTACTACTACTACTACTACTGAGCGGTTGTATAGTGCTACAAGACTTATGCAGCACTGCACAGACATGACCCTGCACAGACATGACATATCCCTAATGAATATGCATGAGAAATCCACTGCTTACCCCGTGTGGTACATATGTGTCTTTTTGGGAACCTGCTAGGTACTTGTGACCTGGATTAGCCACTGCTGGAAACAGGATACTGGGTTTGATGGACCTTGGACTGACCTAATATGGCATTTCTTATGGTCTTATGTTTTTATGTTCTTTAATTTGAATGCAATGGGGGCAGTGCATGCAAATATACCTCATGCATATTCATTAGGGATATCCTGAAAACCTGACTGGTTTGGTGCCCTTCAGGACTGGAGTTGGAGACCCCTGCTCTAGAACATCCATACATCTATTTGGAAAACTGGATTATGATTATACAGATTCCGACATAGAAAGTCCATTCTAATGGAACAGGTGGCCTTGGCCACACATGCAGGACACAGGCAGACCCTCAATAAGTGGCCACAAACTAAACATAGACATTTGGAGACAAATAGTACACTGAAACCCCAAAGGCCAGACTTTGCATTCAGTACAGCACCAGGGAAACAGAGATGTAGATGTCCCTGTACTGTGCATAATATACTGTAAATACTGAACATGTAAATTCCATATTCCAATCATTAAATTGAAAACAAAATTTGTTTTTCTACCTTTGTGTCTGGCTATTTTGTTCCCTAATCATGTTAATCCCAGCCTCTTATTTCTGTCTTTTATTAACTGAGTCTTCAATCCATCTGCTACTTATCTCCCTCCTGTCTTCTTCACTTTCTTCCATCTTTGACATTGATCTTTTCAGCTTTCTTCCATTTACTTTTCTAGCAACACATTTTACTCCTCCTTCTTATCACCTTGTCCTCAGTTTCCCTCTTTTTACTGCATCTACCTACCACTTTTCAATCCTTAACACACCCCTCCCATTCCCCCTGAGCCTTTATCTAATTCTTCTCTTTTTCTCTACTCCACACCCATGTCCAGCATTTCCTTCTCATCTCTCCGTCCCGTGTCCCTCCAATCCAATGTCTACCCACTCTCCTCCTATCTAGTGCCCCTCTTTTCTGATCCATCCTCCTGTGTCTACCATTCTCTCTCTTTCCTTATCCCCCGGCCAATGTCCATCCCCTCTCTTTCTCTCACTGTCTCCCCATGTTGATCATGTCCCCTCTTTCTCCTCCATGTACAGCATCTTCTCTCTCTCTCTCTCCCCACCTCTTGTGTCCATCATCTTCCTCAATCTCCCTATGGCACTCTTCCATCTCCCTTTGTCTTCTTATGGCCCTCTCCTATGTACAGCATCTCTCCTTGTTTGCCTATATACCCGTGCTACCTCCCCTGTGTCCAGCATACCCCCATTTCTCTATGGTACCCCCATATCCATCATCCCCCTCAGTCTTCTTAGCTACTGCCTCCACTGCTTCTCCTGAAGTCTATGGTTGCAGCAGCAATAAGCTAAGAACATAAGAACATAAGATATGCCATACTGGGTCAGACCAAGGTCCATCAAGCCCAGTATTCTGTTTCCAACAGTGGCCAATCTAGGTCATATGTACCTAGCAGTTTCCCCAAGAGACACAGGTTCCACAATGCTTGTATTGGTTCAAGCATTGATATCCTGGGTCCCTTCTTAATAATGGTTTATGGACCTTTCCTCCAGGAACTTGTCCAAACCTTTTTTAAACCCAGCTACACTAACAGCCTTTACTACATCCTCCGGTAACAAATTCCAGAGTTTAAACCTTTGCGGGTAGCAAAGGGTTTCCTCTTTAGCTGCCACCGCTTCTCTCACAGTCTGTGGCAGCAACAATAAGCTAAACATGAAGCGTGTGGTGTTTGAGACTCTTGCATACTTCCAGGGCTCTGTTGGTCCTGTCCCTCTCTGACACAAACAGTATGCATCAGAAGGGGCAGAAACAATAGGGTCTTGGAAGGATGCAAGTGTCTCAAAGATCCCACCCTTCATATTTAGCTTATTGTTGCTGCCACAGACCGTGAGAGAAGCGGTGGCAGCTAAAGAGGAAACCCTTTGCTACCTGCAAAGGTTTGCCACCTGAGGCAGCCACCTCACCCTGCCTAATGGTAGAGCCACCCCATTCCCTTTTATATGCCCACCACACCACCCTCTCCACTGAGGCCTGGCATTATCATTAGGCGAACTAGGTAGCTACCAAGAGCACTGGCTCTTTGGGAGGGGGGTGTCCTCTACTTCTCATTGCTGCCGCTAACCTCAAAACTGTAATGCAGCATTTACCCACTGTCTGCAGGGTTGCATTGGGGTTTCTGTCTTGCAAAATCTACCACTGCTATTGGCTACTGCCATTGGACCAATATAAGCCTTCGAGACATGGGTAAACAGAGAGCTGACAACAGATAAATAGGCAATTCTTGACCTGGAGTCATAAGCCCTAGAAAGGTAGGTGTAATCCTTATCCTGGGGATGCAACATCCACCAGGCGTCCAGCAACTCCAGCCATTAACAGAAAAAGATTTAGTTCCCTGGATACCCGATTTTTCCCTTAATCCCCCTGCCCAGACCGATCCATATTAGAATCTATCACTGCATTTTGGTCTCCACTCAACTCTAAGTGATGTGAACCCAACTATTCCAGTTCAGTTGCCAGCACAGCAAGAAATTTAGGATTGAAAGTTTTATGGGTATAGACATTACACAAAACAATATGCTGCTTAAATAATTTTCCCTTTAAGATTAAATGCTGCCCTTCTGTATCTTTGATTTTGCCTTCCAACTGAAGGACACCATTGCTGCTACTTCTGCCTTCCTCGACCCAGAGGAGGCAGCAAAGACCTTTCCTACCCACCATCTCCTCATCTTCCCATGCTCCTTATAAACAAGGTGTGTTTCCTATAGCATGGCATCCATGTCCCCATGAAGCCTATGCATATGCAGCACCTTATAAGAGTTAACTGGCAATCCCAAGCCAAACACATTCCAACACACACATCTTACCTTTTTCTTGGGCAAGTCACTTAAAGCGTAGTTACTCACCTGTAACAGGCATTCTCCAGGGACAGTAGGAATCAGTCCTCACATATGGGTGATGTTGGCACCAATGGAGCTCATGTGGATCCACTCCCCAGCTTTCAAAGAAAGATTTTGGGAGATACACCTCACATGCGCGGTCACCTTCCCGCTCAAAGCTGCCATCTTGCCTCAGTATAATAACATAGCACGAGATGGCAAAAACAGAAACAAAAAACAACTCTAAGAGGAGGAGAGAGGGTTGTGAGGACTGATTCCTGCTGTCCCCAGAGAACACCTGTTAGAAGTGAGTAACTATGCTTTTTCTGGGAACAAGGAGGACGTCAGTCCTCACATATGGGACTCCCTACTAGAGGCTACCAAAAAACCCTGTAAAAGCCACGAGCAACCCAAAACGCTGACCATAAAGGGCAGCAGAATACTAGCACAGTCTTTAAGCATAGATAATTGCACTTTTAGGCACGATTACTGCCACAGCCAAATGCAGAAAAGAGACAGACGCGTGTAACTATGGTTACATGATACAAGGTTCCATAGTAGAAACCACCACCCAGGAAAAAGATTTAAACATCATTGTGGATAACATCTTGAAACCCTCCACCCAGTGTGCAGCAGAGGCCAAGAAAGCAGACAGAATGCTAGGAATCATAAGGAAAGAAATGGAGAATAAAGCAAAGGATATTATAATGCCTCTGTATTGTTCCATGGTGCGACCGCACCTTGAATATTGTGCGCAATTCTGGTTGCTGTATCTTAAAAAGGATATAACAATATTAGAAAAGGTACAGAGAAGAGCTACCAAAATGGTAAAGGGGATGGAAGGATATCCCTATGAAGAGAGGCTAAAAGGTTTAGAGCTCTTCAACCTGAAAAAGAGACGGCTGAGGGGCGATATGACAGAGGTCTATAAATTAATGAATGGAGTGGAACGGGTAAATGTAGTTTGATTGTTTATGCCATCAGACTATAGAAAGACTAGGGGACATGCAATGAAGCTACAGGGTAACCTATTTAAGACTAATAAAAGAAAATATTTTTTTACTCAATGTGTAATGAAACTCTGGAATTTGTTTCCGGAAGATATAGTAAAAGCTGTTAGTGTAGCTGTGTTTAAAAAAGGTTTGGACAAGTTCCTGGAGGAAAGGTCCATAAACCATTATTAAAGGGGACCCGGGAAATCCACTGCTTGCCCCAATACAAGCATTGTGGAACCTGTGTCTTTTGGGGAAACTGCTAGGTACTTGTGATCTGCATTGGCCACTGTTGGAAACAGGATACTGGGTTGATGGACCTTGGTCTGACGCAGTATGGCATATCTTATGTTCTTATGTTCAAAGGAAAAGCTAGCACACAATTAATGCCAAGAGTATTTAAATTTATGGAAATGAGCGGCACGTATTTAAATGATATGCTAATATTGTCTGCACCCAATGCAGAGAAATGCATAGAAGATTTTAAAACCAGGGTTAGTGCCAATATCTCTATGCCCGGTCTTGACATGTCTTAAACATGTAGTGTGTGCCTCTGACAGTATTTTGATGGCATTGGGGGGCTTTGATGGCATTTGATACTTCCCCTCAGATGATTCAGGCATCAGGGAAAGCCCCCAATGCCACCAAAATACTGTCAGGGTGCAAAAGCAAATTAATCATGCAGTGCCCCTGTTTCTCTGACTTCTGTGCACATGTGTTTGGCTTGCTCTCTCAGTTTAACGTTGCCATTTGCGCCAAATTTAACACATTGCTAATTTGCATACGAGCTCCATTTTGCATGCTGGTGCTGAAGTTGCGCGTTATTTGTGCACTGCAAAGAGGAGTAGAGAGCTGATATCGTGCGACTTCAGTGCCAGCTCTCTGCATTGGCCCATTAAATTGTAAGCTCTCTGGGGACAAGAAAATACCTACTGTATGTGAATGTAGCTGATCTTGAGCTACTCCTGAAAAAGGAATGTACTAAATCCAAATCCCCTATCCCCTTTATTCCACTACCACCTTCCAAGCATGCCTGCAAAACATTCTACTTTCATAGGAAGGGAATCCCCAGCCTAGGGCTCTTACCCACATTCCCCCCTGCCGTACCCCTCACTGTATATCTAGACAATATACTCCAGCAGTGACACTCACACAGCATTCCCACTCCCTCTCCCTCAGCCCTCCTCTCACCCGATCACCTGCATAGTCCTTTGCAAACCACCTCTGTCACTATTAATTTGTATAGGTCCCTGCACCCTCCCCACATCCATACTTCATACCACCTTTGTCCCAGAACACAACATTTTAACTATATCAGTCACACATCCACACATGCCTCAGTCATAGGGGTCAACTTTCCAAAATGGTTGGAGGTACTAAATACAACAATAATTACCTCTTCCTGGACACAGTAAAGGAGCAATAGTGGGGTTGTTCAGCACCCACTGCACCCACAGAGCTGGCATCTATACTCTCAGCACCTTCCACCCATCACTAAACATCCTTCAAGCGTTATATTTGCAGCAGTCTAGCCCCAGAAAACATGGAAACTCAATGATCATTCTTGACGATCATTCTTGACCTTTGTCCCAAGCCAATCAAGGCACTAGTCCAACAGGCCTTCCCTTTCATCTCTGGGGCCCTCGTGGCCAGCTCCAGTATACTCAGCCAGTCACTGTATCACCAAAGAGGCAGTGCTTCTCACCCCAGTCTTCCCAGCACTCTGCCTGAACCTAGCAACAAGGCAGAACAAAGGTGTTCAACTGCCAGGTTTCAAATGAAATTAAAAAACTTCTGATCTGAAGACTTGTGGTTCATGCCCACGTCGCTCATCTACTGCTGGACTCTGGCCACATCCAAATCTAAACCCATTACAAATTTATCAGCCTCTTCAGGGGACTCGAAAGTGTGCACTGAGCCATTGTGATCTGCAAGCAGATAGGAAACTGCAGCATAAAGCAGACTTGTTTCTCATAGAGTCTGGATCAGGGTGTCACAAACTCAACTCTTCACCACAGTCTTGAAAAAACAAATCTTATCATTATTGTTCTTCATGGATGTGTCCTGCCGAGTTTATTTATTATTTATTTATTTATTACAGTTTCTTATATACTGCGCTATTCGGTATCAGCACGGTTTGCATCATAACATAACTACCATAACGACAAGTTGTCAGGTTTTACATTGAACAGGGATACAAACTTGGATAACAGGGTAAACTATGTACATAAGCTATTTACACAGCAAGGATAGGTAAAAATCAGAAAATGAGTATGAGGGCATTTCTAGAGGGGTCTAGCGTGGGTCATTTATTGAGAGGGTATCTAGGTTTAATTGCTGGCTGGGAAGTATTGGAGGAAGAGGTGGGTTTTGAGTGCCTTCCTGAACTGATATAGATTGGTTATGGCCCTAATGTCAGGGGGTAGTGCATTCCAGCATTTGGGGATATATAAACTGCACGCCCTGTTTGTGGTTGTCTTGTTGCATTTTGCCGATGCCTTTGGTGTGATTAGCAGGTTGACAGCTGTTGCTCTTCTGGATCTGTTGGGGGGTACAATGTGGATAAGATGTGTGAATGAGGCGGAGGAAATACCTTTGATTGCCTTGAAAGCTAATAGAAGTGTTTTGAAGGTGATTCTCCCATGAATAGGTAGCCAGTGTAGCTGTTTGAGAATGGGAGTCACGTGGTCGCTTCTGGTTGCTCCGTAGATGGCCCTGGCTGCAGCGTTCATGGCCAACTGTAAGGGGGTGAGTGTGGATTGGGGGAGCCCTTGTAAGATGGCATTTGCAAAATCAAAATGTGGCAGGATCAGTGCTTGATATATGGTTCGGAAATCATCTGGGTCCAACAGGGAGCGTAGGTGCTTGAGTGAACGGATTTTAAAATAGACAGCTTTGACTATATTGCTTATGTGGCGTTTCATATCCAGGCGTTGATCCATCGTAACTCCCAGGTATTTTATTGCATCTTTAGTTTGCAGGTCAGCTTCCTTGACACTGACATGGGATGGCGGAGTAAAGTTGGGGTCTCTGGTGATGAATAGCACCTCTGTTTTTTTATGTTGAATGCGTAGGTTCTGTGACTGGAGCCATGTTGAAACTGCATTGAAGCAATCCGTGAGTGGGGTCAGGTCCATGTGAGTTGTGGAGAAAGGCATGTATAAGAGAATGTCGTCTGCATATATCAAGCAGTTCACATTGAATGATCTTATGATATTGCAGATGGGCTGCATGTAAATATTGAAGAGTAAGGAGGATAACGAGGAGCCTTGGGGTACTCCTTGCTTTTGATGGAAATGTATCGACTCTTCTAATCCAGACTTCACATATTGCCATCTACTGTCCAGATAGGATTTACACCATCCTAGCGCACTGTTGCATACGCCTTTTTCTCTCAATCTTCCGAGGAGTATTTCGTGACTCACGGAGTCAAAAGCCGCGGCGATGTCTAGGAAGATGAGCACAAAACCTTGACGGATGTTATCAATTCCTGTGATGATGTCATTGAATAGACCAGTGAGTAGTGTCTCGACCCCATGATGTTCTCTGAACCCATGTTGACAGCTGTCTAAGGGAGCAGCGGCATCTATGTGGTCCTGGATTTGCCGTTGTGCCTCTTTCTCAATTATTTTGGCTAAGAGAGGGATGCTGGCTATTGGTCGGTATGAGTCAACTCTTTGGGGGTCAAGTTTGGGGTTTTTCAATAGTGGTCTAATGGAGGTCTGCTTGAGTGAAGTGGGAAAGTATCCTGTTTTGAAGGAGATCTTCATTATATTTGCGATGACAGGACTGAACACATCACGTAGTTCCTTGATCCAAAAAGCTGGACATGGGTCAGTCTGTGCAGTGGAGGTGTTGAGAGATGCTATGGTGTCCTCGATAGATTTAGTGGATGGTGTGGAGAGAATGTTGAGTGGGGATAGGCCTGTCGGTTCTTGATATGTGACTGCTGAGACCTTGTTGGTTTGCACAATCTTGGATTGCAGATAATCAGCAAATTTTTGCGGGTGAATCTCGCTATGTTGTTCGGGAGATGGTTCCTTTGAGAGGGATTTGACCAAATTGAAGAGGTCACGTGGTTTATTCAGAGACCTCTTTAGGGTGTCAGTATGATATTGTCTCATTTTAGTAGTGATTGTATCTCGATGTATTGCAAGGTGGGTTCGGTAAGCGGTCTGATCATCAGTTGATCACGAGCGGCGCCATCGGCGTTCAAGTCTACGTAGTTGTGTGAGAGAAGATCGCAACTCAGATGAGAACCATGGGGCGGAGCTTCTTTTTGTCCTTGCTGAATTCTTAGGGTTTGAGTGTTGTGAGATGGCTAGCAGGCTGGAGTTCCAATGAGAGATTAGTTCATCAAGATCCGGTGTGATTTTATTGAGGAGTGGTGGGGTCTCGGCCAATGTTCCCTCTAATTTTCTGTAGGCTGTGTGCGCATAAAATATTTTTATTTATTTATTTAGCAAGCATTTGTAGCCCGCTCCTTCCAGCGATCAGAAGCGGGTAGGATTACTATTGTGAAACTGCCGAATCAAGGCAGGTACAAATTTTGTTTACACACAGATTGTCAGAAAAGCACATCATACAGAGTTAACACTTCTTAGCTATGGGGGAGTTCATTTACATATATACATAAATACATATATACAGGATAATCTTCTTGGACTGTCGAATCAAGGCAGGTACAAATTTTGCTTACATACAGATTGTCAGAAAAGCACATCATACAGAGTTAACACTTCTTAGCTATGGGGGAGTTCATTTACAGATATACATAAATACATATATACAGGATAATCTTCTTGGACACAGTGGTCAGGGGCTGCTCCATCTGTGGGTTTAGTTCAGGTTGAAATGTGATTGGAAAATGTGCGTTTTGAGTTTCTTTCTGAAGTCTAGAAGGTCATTGCTAGCTCGTAGTTCTGGTGGGAGTTGGTTCCACAGTGTTGGCGCCACATATGAGAAAGCCCTGTGGCTGGTGTTAGTTTTGGCAGATCTTATATCTGTTGGAGTGTGAAGGATGTTGGAATTGTGGGTTCTTCTGTTTCGGGTAGGAGGTTGCAATCTTACTAGGTTGTTGAGGAAGGAAGGTGCTAAGTTGTGGATGAGTTTGAAGGTGGTTGTTAGTATTTTGTATTTTGTGCGAGCTGTTATGGGTAGCCAGTGTAA
The DNA here is from genome assembly GCA_033557465.1 of Ichthyophis bannanicus. NCBI lineage: Eukaryota > Metazoa > Chordata > Amphibia > Gymnophiona > Ichthyophiidae > Ichthyophis > Ichthyophis bannanicus. The sequence continues at coordinate 541,885,671 of CM066031.1, read as the reverse complement.
TTGAATTAGCACTGGTGTGATGTGGTCACTTAGATTTTTCTTCATTATGACCCTGGCAGCTACATTTTGTGCCATTTGTAATATGTTTAGGGGTTTTTTAGGTAAACCTTGTAGGATGGCGTTGCAGTAGTCAAAATGTGGCATGATGAGTGCTTGGGCCACTGTTCTGAAGTCTTGGGGATCAATAATATTCCGAATGGGTTGGAGCACTCTAAGCTTGTGGAAAACTGCTCTGTTGGTCTTTCGGAGGTGTTTTTCCATCTTTAGGTCACAGTCAAATGTGACTCCTAGATACTTTATTTCTTTTTTTGTTTGGTAAGTGTTGTTACATAGTGTTATTGATGTGGGAGGGTCAAAATTCGGTTCTTTGGAGATATACATTACTTCGGTTTTTTTGTGATTAATTGACATGCTACTTTGTTGTAACCAGTCTTGCATCTCTCCGATACATGTCTCCAGTGGGTTGTAGTCTGGGTTTTTAGTGTCTAGTTGTGTGTATAGCATGATATCATCGGCATAGATGTGGTAATTAATTTCGTGCCGTGAGAAAATTTTGCATAGTGGCTGCATATATATGTTAAACAGAAGTGCTGAGAGAGCAGAGCCTTGGGGGATTCCCTGTGTTTGTGAGAAAGATTCTGCTTTTTCTCCGTTGAATTGAACCTGTTGTGTTCGATTTGAGATGTAGGATGAGAACCATTTTAGTGGGGTTCCTGTTATTCCTATTGATTTTATCCTATTTATGAGGGTCCCATGATTAACTGTATCAAAGGCAGCTGAGATGTCAATGAATACAAGAATGTACATTTTCTTTTTGTTTTCAAGGCCCTTTAGGAGGTTGTTAAGTAGAACTAGTAACAGGGTTTCAACTCCATGATGTTGCCTGAAGCCATATTGCTGGTCATCAAGAGGAGCACTGTCAGTCAGATGGTCTTGGAGTTGTAGAAGGACCGTTTTTTCTATGATCTTTGCCAGGAATGAGATACTTGATATGGGACGGTAGGAGGCTGGGTCTTCTCCGTTGAGTGTAGTGTTTTTTAGGATTGGTCTAATGACTGATTTCTTTAGTTCTGAGGGCATGATTCCTTGTTGTAGGGATAGGTTAACTATGTGTGCTATGTGAGGTGCTATGTCTTGTTTCACTGCCTTGATCCAGGATGCAGGACAGGGATCTAGTGGGGAGGTGGTGCTTTTCAGGCTTGTGACAATGGTTGTGATTTGCTGGGTTCCTATTTTGTGGAAGTGCTCCCATAACTGGTTTTGCGTTGTGTTGTTCTCACTTCTGATTTGTGGTGTTGGTGGGGGGGGGGGGTGGAGGACCAGGGGCCGTCAGTTTGGTCGCGTAGTGGTTTGCCAGTGTTTGGACCTTGATGGATTTGTTGAGGTTGGCATTTTGGTCGGTTTTGGTTAGTGATTTGACTAGTTCAAATAACTCTCGTGGGCGATTGATTGCCTTGTTTAGGATGTTGGTGTGATGTATATCAGCTGTGTGCAGCTTTTGAAGGAAGGTTAAATTTTTGTGCGCCACATAACGACACTCGGAGTTATATACTTTAAAATTTGACGACACATCAGAATACAGTATGTACACCACATTGATTTTAATCAAATTAAATGAAAATAGATGATTACTAAATGAAGCGGGAAATTTCTAGTAATTACAATCATAACTTTTAAATTTTAAGACGTCTGTGTTGTTTTCTATCAGAATCAGAGCTGTAATTTTTGTGCGCTTTGTTGTAAAGTATGTGCGCTCGCTCGGCGAGGTGTGTGCGCGCGCACACGCGCACAGCTTAGAGGGAACAGTGGTCTCGGCAAGGATGAGTTCCCTATCGAAGGGGCGAAAGCATCTAGTGGCAGATCGAGAGGTGTTGTTTGTAGGTTGGCTTCTGTTCAGCTGGTCATTGTTGATGGGTATCTGGATAATGATCAATTTGTGGTCGGACCAGAGTACATCTATGACTGATACTGGAGGATTGTGGTTTTGGGCCATGACTGGTTGTGGAACAAATACCATGTCAAGAATGTTCCCCTTTGTGTGTGTGGGCTCATTGATGATTTGTTTGAGCCCCAGGTCTTCCATTGCCTCAAGGAATGCATTTGCGTGGCTTTGGGGTAAAGAAGGGAGATTGAAATCACCCATTATCCAATTTGGTTTCTTGGGAGAGAGGGTGTTAGCTGCAAGGTCAACAATGGTCGGAAGGTCATCTGGAGAAGAAGATGGTGATGCCCTCAAAGCCATCTCCTTCTGCACAAAATTCAGAAATCTAATGATGACCACTCTCTGGAGATCCATGCCATTCACTGCTGGGCTCACCCAATGCGCTTACTCATTTTGCAGTGGACCCAGCTCAGGCCCTAGGTGTAAAGTATTGGGCAACCATGTTTCTAGGAAGTCCAAAGCTCATCGTTTTTGATATGTTCGGGCAGGCTCACCAGTCGCAGATTGTTCCTGCATGAGCAGTTTTTGAGGTTATCAACATTGATCTCTCATCACCTCAGGGCCTGTTTAAGTGCAGTAAGCTCTTTCCTGATGTCATTCTCGAGTGGGAAGATCCTGTACTTTGCTTGTGACATATACCAACGAAATTCTTCAATGGCATCTAAAGCTTATGCTTTAAGACTTGAACCACCGCCTCTATCACTTCTGCAGAAAGAATGTCCATGCCATTTACCAGGCCATATGGCTCACTTGGACTTCCTCCTATTGCCATCATCTTGGTGGGCTTACTCTTATCTTTAATTTTACTCACCTGTTTTGCAAACATTCACGGGGAAGGTTGGGTTCTGCAGGCAACAAAGCAGTCTAACTCTCAAACAGACCAATCCTGTGGTGAGGGAGTCCTTTAAAGTTGAGCTGGGTAGAGAAAAGGACGGGATTGCACTGGAGCTCAATGATTTATGTCTTCCCTAACTTACCACATCACATTACCTATAGAGGTTTACAATGTAGTTTCCAGAACCATACCTTACAGAATCTCCAAAAAATGAATCATTAACCTTCCTGAGATCATCAGGTGAATTCCACAAATAAAGTCACCATAATTGCAATGTTTCATGAAATAGTAGTACTTTGTTCATGAAACTTTAAAGTTTTGTGTTATGAATTTATTTATTCAAATTTTCTGTCTAGTAAGGCTCGAAGTGGTATACATATAATGGCAGAGAAAAATGTACCTGGCTCTGCCGTGATTTTTACGGGGTCCAGTGCATTTTGGTGTTGCAGGGAGGCTGAGGAAGCATGCTTTCTGGCTTTCTGGGTCTTCCGCAGCATCAGAAAGCCTGCTGGGGGCATGGCTATGATGATTGCGGGACATGTTTGAGCCCTAAAATGGCTCCGAGAGCATCGGGCAGGTATAAGGAGCTGAGCTCAAGGCTCCCTGCACTACCCCAGAGCCTTGCCATAGCTTAAATGGAAAGTTTATTGTGGCAGCCTGAACCTGGTTCATGTATGCACAGTTGTACAATCATGCATGCACAGAAGTGCTCTGCTGAAGGAGGGGGGCTGGCAATGCAGCAATAGAGCCCAGGGAAGAAAAAAAGTTAAAATAAAATAAAATAAAATAAGCACGAACATGCTTGTTTTGACCTGGATTGGGTTGCAAAGCAAACCCAACCCCCAGAGGGCAGTTTTAAAGTAAAAGAAGACCGAAAATGAAAAAATAAAAATGAGTGAAAGAAATGATAAAATTAAAGGAAAAGTGTCAGAAAAGTTTAAAATAAGGGAATAAACATGTATCCAAAGCAAAATGGATTAAATGCCAGTGTGTGGGCATGGGAAAGTGTTCATATGTAAAGTGTTTATACAGTTTGCTGGATTATAGTATCTGCATGCAGGCAAGAAACAGCTGAGACTGTAAAGCACATGGGGAAAGCACAGGAGACTAAAGCCCATTGCATAATTTGACTAAATAATGCAGATACTAAGCAAATTTAAAGGAAATGGCTTATAAAATTTCTTATATGTGTGCAAATGTCTGTTAGGGGCTTTAAAACACTAACATGGTGCTTTGTGAGTTGAAAGGGACTATTTTCAGATAGACCTAGGTGGAAGAACACTTTTACAGTGTAAATATAATACTGGTAAAGGAACTTTAACTAGAGGCTGGGAAGAAGATTCTTATGGGGTAAGGTGTGCTAGAATGAATCTCTATATGGAATAGCTAGGAAAGGATTTGATTAGAATCAAAATAGTAAGTAATTGAGAATTATTTACAGGAGAAGTATGTAAGAAGCTTGCATGAAATCTGGAGAGGAAATTTAAAGTTAAATGTGAAAATTTTTTTTTCTTGGTGACTGGAACAGGGCTGAGGATGCTCTGTAACTCATTCAAACAGTTTTAAAACCAAGCTGAATGAGGAATTGAACTGATTTATTGGAAAGTGAGCTTAACTTGAGAACTGTTCTGATTAAAAGTTCAACAGTGTGTGGCTTACTTTCAGTAGCATTGGAGTCTTTCAAGCACTGAAGGAGAATTAGGGCTGAAGGTATGAAACTCCCAGTAAAGTGAGAGAAACCTTGAAAGTGAGCTGTTTAACAACTGTGTACTGCTCAAAGGATTTAATACTGAAACAGCTTGAGCTGTCTCAGTGGATGAGAGAGAGAGAGAGAGAGTGAAACATTGGATGTGTTCTTAAGGACAAGAAAAGAAAAAACCCCATTGCCTTATTTAAAGAATTGCATTTGATTGGCAATTGGTATAGTTCTCCAGACCTGGTTGTCAGTTTTGAAAGATTGGTTCTGGCACATAAATGGAAAAAAAATGATTTTGGCATAGAGAGTTCTGTGGTAGGGAAAGATGGGAACTTGATTATCTTTTATTTTCTGGGGAATAGCAAACCTCATAAGTGCTAGAAAGAAAAAAAAAAGGATAGGAACACTTTTCTAAAGTGCACACATAGCTGGGGAGGTAGTTTCTTTTGTTGATTTTTAAAGATAGGTAGTAGGTCTCCTGACTACAGCTGTACATTGCTGGAACAGAGGGGATCTTAAGGTACCCAACGCTAACGAAAGTAGCAAGATCTAGATTGAGATAAGTGATTGACATATCACAGTAAGATTTTTTGAACCTACTGGTGCACTAGTTGAATTGTTTTGAAAGAAAAGGTTGTCTTACCTGTATAGTAACACACATTCAGCTGCAAGGGTATATATAAAAGACAGTTTTAGAACTTTTCTTTTACTATTCCAAGTTGTAGACAGGTTAATTAATACTTGCCTGTTGTTAAAAGGGTCCATATTGCACCACTGTTGAATAATAGAAACTTTTTTAAAATTGTTTAAAGAATATAGTTGACGATATTACCTTATAGATGGAGGAATAAGTAGCCTAATGGTTCAGAGCACTGGCTTGGGAACCCAGAGGCCAAGGTTCAATCCCCTCTAGAACTCCTTGCAGCCTTGGGCAAGTCACTTAACCCTTCATTACCTCAGAAAAAAATCCAAGCAATCAATGTCCCTGTTTAATGTACATTGTTAAGTTTAAGTTACAGTGTAAACTGCCTTGACTGAAATGATTAAGCAGTATTAAAAAGCCTGTTAAATAAATGAATACTGGAATGTACTAATGTGTTGTTGAGTTTTATAAAGATTGTTATTGTTCATTTACAAAAATGTAATTTATACTATTTTTTAAATTTAGAGTTACAAAATTTTTCAAAAGTAAAACTTGTTTAAGTGATTCATGGTGGAAGAGTTCCCATCCCTTGGTATGATACTGCTACTATTACTACTACTGAACATTTGTATAGTGCTACAAGATGTATGATGTGCTGCACAGACACATGTAAAAGATGGTCACTGCTCATCAGAGCCTACAATCTAGTCAAGACAGACAACACAGTAGCTGCATACATGGGATACAGCTAGAGGAAATGGTAAGGAAACACAAAGGAGATCAGGTGAGTCAAGATCTGAAAGCGACAGCGAAGAGGTGAGTTTTCAGCCTGGATTTGAAAAGGGTCAGAGAAGGTGCCTGACGTACAGACTCAGGTAGTTTGTTCCAAGTATAAGGAGCAGCAAGGTGAAAGGAGCGAAGTCTGGAGTTAGCAATAGAAGACAAGGGTACAGATAGAAGCGATTTGCCAGAAAAGCGGAGTTCCAAGGAGGGGTGTAGAGAGAGATAGGAGAGGAAAGGTAGTGAGGATCTGCAGAGTGAATGCACTTATAGGTCAGCAGGAGAAGTTTGAACTGGATGTGGAAACAGATAGGGAGCTAATGAAGTGACTTAAGAAGAGGGGTATATGAGCATGATGAGGCTGGTGGAAGATTAGCCATGCAGCAGAGTGCTGAACAGATTGAAGGGGAGAGAGATGATTCAGAGGGAGACCAGCAAGGAGTAGGTTACAATAGATTGGAGGTGACTGGGGAGTGGATAAGTGACTTGGTAGTGGGTTCAAAAATGAATGGGTAAATTGTGTTGATGTTGTAGAGAAAGAAACAACAGGTTTTAGCTAGCAGTTGGATATGTGTGGAGAAGGAGAGAGAGGAGTCAATGATGACCCCAAGGTTGCGAGCTGAAGAGACAGAGAGGAGTAGAGAGTTATCCACAGAGACTGAGAAAGGAGGAAGGGGAAAGGAGGGTTTAGAGGGAAATACTGTATAAGAAGCTCAGTTTTGGCCATGTTCAATTTCAAGCGACGGTGAGACATCCAAGCAGCAATGTCAGAAAGGCAGGTGAGATCCGGGCCTGTATTTTCGGAGAGATTTCAGATGTACAGAGGTAGATCTGGGAGGCATCAGCATAAAGATGGTACTGAAAGTCATGGGAAGAGATGAGTGCACCAAGGGACTGGGTATATAGAGAGGAAAGGAGTGGACCCAAGGCAGATCCTGGGGGTATACCATCTGAGAGCAGGATAGCAGCAGAGGAGGATCCACCAGAACAAACACCACAAGAGTGATGGGAGAGATAAGAGGAGAACCAGGATAGTACAGAGCCCTTAAAACCAAATGAGGACAAGGTATCAAGGAGAAGGTTGTGGTCAACAGTGTCAAAAGCAGCAGAAAGGTCAAGAAGAATGAGGACTGAATAAGGCCCTTGGATTTTGCCAGGAACAGATCACTGGAGTCTTTGGCAAGAGCTGTCTTGGTAGAATGTAAAGGACGAAAGCCTGATTGTATAGGATCCAGAAGAACTTGAGAGAACAGAAAATTGAGGCAATGGTGGTGAACCACACATTCAAGTAGTTTAAAGATGAAGGGGAGGAGGGAGATGGGTCAATAGTGAGAAGGACAGGTAGGGTCTAGTGAGGGTTTCTTGAGGAGAGGAGTGAACACAGCATGCTTGAAGGCTGCAGGGAAAGTTGCAGTGGAGAGTGGTTGGTTGAAAATATGAGAGATGGAAGGGACTACAGTGGAGGAGCTGGAACTAAGGAGATGGGTGGAAATAGGATCAGAAGAGCAGGTAGTGAGTTTGGATGAGGAAAGAAGGTGAGTGGTTTTCTCCTCAGAGATCATAGAAAAGGAAGAAAAGGCAGCAGAAGTAGGTGGGGAAAGTTGGGAGTGAAGAGAGGGAGGAGGGGGAGTAGCTGATCTTGTAGGGAATTGGCGTGTGATCTCGTGGATTTTGACATGGAAGTAGTCAGCCAGGGTTTGAGCAGAAAGGAAGGGAGGGGTCAGAGGCGGAGGCACCTTGAAGAGAGAGTTGAGAGTTGTAAAGAGACGTCAAGGGTCAGAGGCAATGATAGTCATTTAGAAAACAATTAAAGACCCAATTATTCAGAGATCATTTTGGGACAGATCAGAACACCAAACAATGAACATATGCCCATGCCGAACACAAGAGAAATATGGACTGAGAAGCAAAGGAGAATTGTAGATATGTTAAAAAAGCCTGATGGATATTGAATCAGGAATGTAAATAAACAAAACCCCCACCCTGGTGAAGATATAACCCCCCCCACACTGTAAATATGTTATGCCCTATTTCAATGTATCTCTTGTTGTTTTTTGTGAACCGCTTTAAACTGGTGAAAATCGGTATATAAGCATAGCTAAATAAATAAATAGTCTTGTTTTGCGAGTGCTATGGATTACTGGAAAGAGACAAGCATAAATTTGAAGTGTAGAAAATCCGCAAGGGTGCAGGATTTGAGCCAAGCACACTCAACTGAGCAGGCACAGGAATGTAGATAGCGGGTAGTGGAAGGTTTGAGGCACAGTACACCTCACGGGACATGGTATGGGCGGAGCAAGAGCATCCAGAGCAGAGGAGAGTGCAGTGTTATAGGAAGCTACTCCCTCATCAACAGACTCAGATGACACAATGGGGGAAAGAAGTGATGAGACAGTGGAGGAGAGTGCCAACGGGTCAATAGCATGAAGATTTCTAAAGAGGTTGCAGGAGACAGGGTGAGGTTGAGGCAGTGAGTAATGAAGAGTGAAGCTTAGCAGGTTATGGTCCGATAAGGGAAGAAGTGAAGTACAGAAGTTTGAGGGTAAACAATTAGAGAAGAATACAAGGGCAAGGCAGTGGCTTTGCTGGTGAGTAGGGGCACTAGAACAAAGCTGGAGGTTTAATGAGATGGTAAGGGGGAGGAGCTTTAAAGCATAATGGTCAGAGGGGTTATCAATATGAATGTTAAAATCCCCGAGAATAAGGGAGGAGGAAGATGAACCCAGTAAGAAGGAAAGCCATGAGTCAAAGTCATAGAGAAAGGTAGAGGTGGACTTGTCAGGGGGTTGATAAATAACAGCTAATCAGAGAGGTAGTAGATTAATAAACCAGACTTCAAAGGAGGGAAGGGAGTGAGACTGAGGCAGAAGGAGGGATTGAAATTGACAGGAGAGAGTAGAAGCTCAGCACCACAGCCAGTGGGACAAGATGTGAGAGAATTGATAGCCGCCATGACAGAGGACAGCTACTGAAGCTGAGTCCTCCGGGAGGAGCCAGATCTCAGTTAGAGCAAGGAGATGGACAGCATTAGAAATAAAGAGATCATGAGTAAAGGCAAGTTTATTTGAGATGGAGTATGCGTTTCACAAGGCACATGAGAAAGGAAGAGAGGAGGGGGAGAGGAGGGGAAGAGGACAGAGATATGAATAAGATTTGAGCTGTTGCATGAGGATCTGCTCTGGGAGTGTCAAAAAAGTCTAAGGGGGCCAGGTTTGGGGTTGATATCTCCAGAGGAGAGAAGGAGAAGGAGTAAAAGAGTGCAGACCAGAGAGGAGATAGCATGGCGGTAACGAGGATGAAGTTGTTTCAGAGAGAGAGAGAGAGAGAGAGAGAGAGGAGATGGCTGAATGAGAGGGTGAAGTGGTGATGACAGGGTAGATGACAATTGTTATTTATATATTAGCATTTCTATACCACTTTTCCCAATAGATCAAATGCGGTTTACATTAAACAATGGTTGCAATGTACAGTAACAGTACAGTGTCAATTACATTAAAACAGTTGAATTATAAACATTAAGAATAGAACTTTACTTAGCCTAAAACTAGATAAGGTTGCAACTATATACAGCATATGGTACCTATAGGTCTGATATTATGGCTCGGGGATAGCATAAATTAATTAATGGCTTGTGTGCGTGTTCTTCAAGAAGAATTTTGGAATTGAGGAGATGAGTCAAATATTATGGAAGATTAAGTGGGGGCAGTATTAGTTTGACTCATGCAGGTTTTCAAAGTGTTATGTGAAAAGGTGTTTTTTAAAAATTTTTATGGAATGTAGTGAGGTCATTCATTTTTCTTAGCTTGTCTGGGAGTGTGTTCCAGAGAGTGGGTGCAAAGTGAGAGAATGCCCTATTTGTTGCTTTGATGGATTTTTAGTAGTCTGGAGGTGTGGTTAGTTTATTTTTGTTGCTTCCTCATTTTACTCGAGTATCCACTTCCTTGATGGATAGAGTGGAGAGGTGTGAATGGAATGGAACAGGTAAACGTAGATCAATTGTTTACATCATCAGAATATAGAAAGACTAGGGGACGTGCAATGAAGCTAGAGGGTAACCAATTTAAGACTAATAAGAGAAAATATTTTTCACTCAACATGTAATCAAACTCTGGAATTTGTTACCAGAGGATGTAGTAAAAGCCTTTAGTGTAGCTGGGTTTAAAAAAGGTCTGGACAAGTTCCTGGAGGAAAGGTCCATAAACCATTATTAAAAGGGACCCAGGATATCACTGCTTGACCCAATACAAGCATTGAGGAACCTGTGTCCTTTGGGGAGACTGCTAGGTACTTATGACCCAGATTGGCCACTATTGGAAACAGGATACTGGGCTTGATGGACCTTGGTCTGACCCAGTATGGCATATGGCATATCTTATGTGATGGCGTTATTTCTTGGAGGAGTTTGAATGTGGTTACTAGGATTTTGTAGTGTATACGGCTTTGGATTGGGAGCCAGTGCAAGTTGTAAAATATGGGAGAGATGTTTGCGTTCCACGCAATTCACATTCATACATGTTGTGCCATTTGAAGTGGTCTTAGGGTTTGTTTAGATAGCCCTTGGAATATGCTATTACAGTAATCAAAATGCGGAGTGATGATTGCTAGGAGGACTGATCTAAATTCATGGGGGGTTAGTAGCAGTCGTCGCTGTTTTATCATTTTGAGTTTGTAGAAGAGATTTTTGTTTGTTTTATGTGTGAAGACATGTTGAGTGTCTGATCTAGGACTATCCTGAGGTATTTTACTTTGTTTTATCCTGAAATATCAGTGTTGTGAATTCTGATAGTGGACTTTGATTTCTGGTAATATATAGAGCGTCAGTTTTCCTGAAGTTGATCATAAGATTGTAATCTTCTGAATATGTATTCTTTTGGTCTACTCTCCGTTTGGTCCTGGGTTCATTTCACAGAGACAGTAGGGTAAGCAGCATAAATAAGACAACCAAAACTGGTGTAAGAGATTTATATCAAAATAGGCTTATTACATAGGTACAGAACAGAGTTATATAGTGGTTGTTATAGAGCTGCTTCAGTGTGCATCAATGAATCTATATGTGTGTATGCATGTGTGAAGTATGAGAGAGAATAGAGTATATGAAAGACTCTATGTGTGTGCATGAGTGTGTGAGAGAGATCAGAGAGAGAGAGAGGGGGGAGGGGTGAAGAGAAGTGATTATCAGAGCTTCCTGTCCTTCATGTCCGATGAATAGAGAGAGAGAGAGAAAGAGGAAGTATTTCTGTCCTTTATAATGAATTTTCTCTAGCACCTCCCTTTGAGGTCTGCTATTGTTTCCAGTCACCTCCCTTTGAGGTCTGCTATTCTTGATTTAGCAAGGAGGGGCTGCAGACCAATCTCATCAGGACCGGAGACTGACATCACCAGGGGGTCAGAGCTAATCTCATCTTGTAAACTACCCTCATTAAGTTTGGAGACTGACATCACCAGAGTAACAAAGCTGCTTGAAATCCAAGGTCTGGGAACAGCCATGACACCTATGCTAGGCATAATGTCCTGCTGATGTATGCTGACATCTCCCACACCTTTTTAATTGTTATTTATTATTTGTGCCTGGAAATGGTGGAAGCAAAACCTGTGGTACCTGTCCCAGCTGCAATTACATGATAGTAGGTAGCTTGACTAATACCTCCTGTATTAAATACCTTGCTATGTCTAGCAGGTCCCCTGTCCTGCATAGTACTGTCTCTAGTGTTCTAGAGATAAACAAATCCCCTTATGAGTCCAAACCTCGTGTCTTAGGTAGGGCAGCCACTACTGGGGGGGAACCCAATATGCTACCTCAGTGCCCGTCTTAGAGAGAGTGAACAGTGCATAAGGGCTGCAGGAATTTTTGAGGTGGTTAAAGCCAAAATGTACCAGGATGCTATGAGTAAGGCTAGGAAGCAATACTAGGCTGCAGCTGACTCTGGTATTCAATGTAGTAGGAAATGCCAAATTAGCCAAATTAGCAGGCCAAATGAGCCTGGGTGTAGAGGTAGATGCTGGAGAAATTCAGTGTAACTACCTTAAAATGTTGTTGTTCTGTAGGACATGCGCTGCAAGGACATGTACATTTGTTTCATTTTACAACACAGGAAAATTATGATAATGCATAGCAATATTTGTACAGCAGTTAAAATAATAATAGGGTGAATAAAAACATTAGACATGATTAGCAGTAGGTGAGTAACCAAATAACAATTCCCACCCAGACACATGAGCATCTTGTAGCAAGTGTCCAACAATTTGTTGAATGTGTCCATTCTCATAAGCGATGGTGTGATTCACTTCAGTGGATGTTGCTTTAAGGTGATCAATATAGGCATGGAGTTCATGCCAAGTGGTAATGGATGCACAGCATATAAGATAAATACCATTAACACTCCGCATGATAAAAGACCTTCATCAATTCAAAAAGGAACTAAAAACCTACCTCTTTACAAAACACTTTGAAATCCCCTACCAACAAAGAACCTCACCAATACAATCACAGAAACACATCCACAGTACCCAAGACAGAACAAATGACTAACTCAAGAAACTTTACAAACCTCACACAACATGCTAATGAACCACTCAAACAGTTGACTATTTCACTATTGTAAATAACCACCGTAACTAACTATGCTGCGCTCCATGTATATAACTTGTAAATAGTTTGAAAAGCTCTGTTATAGTTAATGTTCAAACTATGTTCCCTGTAAGTTTGGACAAGTTCCTGGAGGAAAGGTCCATAAGCCATTATTAAGAAGGGACCCAGGATATCAATGCTTGAACCAATACAAGCATTGTGGAACCTGTGTCCCTTGGGGAAACTGCTAGATACGTATGACCTAGATTGGCCACTGTTGGAAACAGAATACTGGGCTTGATGGACCTTGGTCTGACCCAGTATGGCATATCTTATGTTCTTATGTTCTTATCTGTGTATAGTTAAAGCATAACGTTCCTTGTAAATGTATACAGAAGTATACAATTGTTCTGTTTATTGTTCAATGTAAACCGCCCCTGATCTCTGGAAGGGGCGGTATAGAAAAGACTGTTAAATAAATAAATAAATAAAAATAAAGTCTGGAATGTCCATAGAGTCATTGGTAACCACCGGTGTGGAATAAGTTGTCCCGTTAATGGTGATGGAGACCAGTGGTGTATGACTGCATCAGGTATTGTTTGGTAAATAGTTTGAACTGTACAACAAAGTGTTCTTAGGAAGGCGAATGTCATGCATTCTGGGAACAATCGAAAAAGAAACATTCTGGGGAAAGAACAGATGAAAACACAAGTGTCCAGCTCCAAGGTAATACAAACTGTGTGAGGTAATCAGGGAATATGAGAGCTTAACAGTCAGGGAGCAGGAGGAGGAATTGTTCCAGCAGGAGGTGTCAGCCTCTTTAAACTGGTGAGGTTGACACTTGAACTGAAATGTAGTCTGCTCACACAAACTGGGGTCCATCGGCTTGAATGAAGTCCAGGTGTTGTCCAGTGGCTGCACCCATGTGAGATGGTCCACAGGATACATAAGCATATTATCAAACTGCACCCCAATATTAACAATAGGATAAATAACTGTGTGTTGTCCTGACCATGGGATCAAAGTACAGATAGAGCAGCCTTGTGGTGAACGAATGGGAACACTAACTGTCCACCAATCAAGGTGAGCTATAGCAAATTCAGGTATTTTGGTACTAGCCATATGGACGAGAGATGGTGGACAGTGTCCTAACTTAGCAGTGATCAGAATTTCCTTTAGTATAGTAATAAGCTCGATCTGTACTTGATCACAGGCAAGAGCCCGGAAATATTCTTTCCCAATCTATATTCTGCATGTGCTAAGGTAACAATTTTCTGTTCTATAATGGGAGATATAAGAGCAAAGGTATCTACAACTACATTGGACAGTTTAGAGGAAGCTTCATTAATAATATGTTGTGAGGTAAAACCATCAGCAGCATGTTGAGCAGTGGATCCCATTTTATTACGGAGCACCTCTATATCAATTATATTAAGGGCACCCAGTGCAGTCCCTGTGCCACCTATAATTGTATCAATTAATTCACGCTTGTGTCGAAATTGCTTGGCTCGGGGTGTTACTGACTGCATATCAAACCAAGTATTGAGCATTTGTATGTGGTTGGCAACAAACTGAGAGCAATTTGGATATTTGTGAGTAACTAGAAACAATTTGGGAAATAGATGCCAAGTAAGAAAATGGTATTCTACATCATATAAAACATCGTGTGGTGCATCATATTTAATCTGAAAGGGATGTCCTTCCTGAAATGGGTGGATATCAGAAAGGTAGAGTACAGGAGGAGCAGAAGTGGTGGGTGGGGTGTTATGAAGGGTGGTAGGTAAACAAGATACATCCAAAAGGAATGAAGTCTCAGTGATGTGCTGTTGATCACTCACAACCCATGTATAAGTTATTTTCCAGGTACCTCTGTCCTGACAGGAAATATTGTACAAAATCAAGGCAGGAGGACCTAGAAAGCAATGTTCTGGAGGTGCCCTCAATTCTTGTGTCTTTTCTAGAGAAGTGGAAACTGGTGGCACCCACTGTACTTGAGTGATGTTTAATGAGTAGAATACTGGCTTGTCCTGTACGGAACAGAAACTCAGGATGACCAGATCCTTTCCTTCCGGGAAAGGTGGGGGTATTTCTTCATAGCGATATGCCCCACCTGTGGAGTTAGCCCAGCCAATCGTGCATATTCGGATGATAGTTCCTGTAATGAGACTGGGGTAGAAGAGAGCAGATACAAGAACAACAGGAAACCGCGACATAATAAAAGCTAACTTGTTTCACTCTACTAGGGAGTAAACTAGTGCTCCCCACTTATACTATGTAACAACAGAAATAATGTTTACAACTTATTTACATAACTATTAGACACATGTCCATTATATAGGACACATCAACTATACAGCAGAAGTAAATAGTTACCATCCTCAAGCGACTTTTGTTTAGAAAACAGTTGTCCGTGCTGTCTTCAGAAAGCAGCTGTCCATGCTGTCTTCAGGTGGTATCTGAAAGCAAAGACTGATAAAACACGTATTACCCATATGGTTTCAACTGGGTGATGTGTTTCCAATACTGCTGGTTGTCGGGCATTAGGATTTGGTATAGGCTTGGGCCTAAGGTATCAGTAACTAAGTACGGTCCTTCCCACTTTGCAGTTCCAAAGGGGAGGTTTGGTCTAGGTCTCAGAATCATCACTCTACTCCCAACCTTGAGGGGCCTTAAATCAGAACCTTTTGCATGTACCTCCTGCAAATAATCTCTAGCTTTTTCTGTGTTAGCTAGCACAGTGGTCTGAATTTCTTTTAGATGTTCTTGCAGGGATTTCATCCACTCATTGGTGAGAATTACTGTCTGATCCTCTGGAAGAAAAGGACAGCATATTTTCCCACCGTTGCATTGGCCTTCCCATTAAGGCTTCATAGGGTGCAAAACCTGTGGATTTACAGACATTAGCTCTGATACGCATAAGGACTAAAGGGAGCACCAGATCCCAATTTTTCCCGGTCAGATTAAGCATAGGGCTGAGGTGGGCCTTAATTGTTTGATTCATTCTTTCTACCTGCCCTGCTGCCTATGGATGGTACGGAATGTGGAGTTGTTGTTCTATGCCTAGAAAATCAAACAATTCCTTGATGAGCTGAGAAACAAATGCAGGACCATTATCAGAATCAATAGTCTTGGGAATGCCCCAGTGTGTAAAAAATTGCATAGTAAGGATTTCTGCAGTGGTTCGAGCAGTTTGATCTGGGACAGGGAATGCTTCTACCCAATGAGAAAAGGAATCAACAACAGTGAGCAAAAATCTATTTTTCCTAGCTGTTAACGGAAGAGGGCCCACATGATCTATTTGCAATCTCTCAAATGGGCCACGAGGAGGTGCTCTCATTAACTGTCCCCTTCTCTTTTTAGGTTGCCTCCCAAATGAAGCACAGATTACACAGGAGGAAACATGATCCTGTATATCATGTTTCATTTCTGGCCACCATACCAACCTATTGAGGATGGTCTGCATTTCTTCTGCTTTAGGGTGTCCCATAGGACCTGCACCATGAACCCAATGCATCCACTCTTTACATTGAGCTCTAGGAATAGCTATAACCAAGCCTTCCTCTCTTTTTGCACATAGAATGCCTTTCTCTATAGCGAGTGTGAGAAAGGGTGTGTGCTGATATAGGTTATCTGGGGCGTCCTGCACAAGCTTCCTCAAATTGGAAAGCTCAGGGTCCTTTGTCTGCAGTGCTACGAAGTAATCTGGTGGTATTATCTGATCATAATCTGTGGAACATGTAGCAATAGCAACCATGCGTGTCTGCTCATACCAGGGCCATATGAGGCCTACATGGCATGCTTCCTTGGCTAGTGAGTCTGCTAATGTGTTTCCTTTCACTAAAGGGCCTTTCTTCCTATGTGCCTTTACTTTAACTAAATGTACTCTCTGAAACGTCTCGCTCAGTTCTTGTGCCATAGTCCACAGTGATGAATTTTTCACTGTGGACCCATCCGTAGATTTAAATTTATTTGCCAGCCACCAGGGTAACAGGGCAATGGCACTTTTAAAGACATAATCAGAATCTAAAATGATTTGTATATCTCTGGGTGTGAATCCTGATATTGTTGCATACAAGCTACAAAAGCAGCCAGCTCACAGTACTGTGCTGACGCTGACCCACAGGAATACTGTCTCTGCAGTACCACTTGGTTGTTTGGGTCCAATTGTACAATTGCAAAACCTGCTAGTCACCTGCCTCCTTCACATTGGCTACTACCATCAATATAAACTGTAGGAAGAAAAGGTGAAATTTTGTCTAGTCCCAGTTCCCTAAAGATCATGTGATTGGGGGCACTGGGTGAGGACTGACAGTCATGAGGTTGCCCCTCCAGCAAAATTCCAGCCACTTGCACGTTAGGTTCTTTCAACAATTCAAACTTTACATTCTGTGCTTGCAACATGAGAGTCCACTGGACTATTCTCTCAGTCCTAATCTTGCTACATGCTAACTTTCCCTCTACAATGAATTTGAGGGGGGTGTGATGGCTGCATATGTATGTGGTTTGAGCACCAATGATGTATGTAAATTTCTGCATAGCAGCATAGGAAGCCAGTACATGTTTTTCACAGTTTCCCATTTTGAGTTCAGGAGAAGTGAGAACTCTGGAACAGAAGGCAATAGGGCGATCTACTCCTCCTAGGCGTTGTGTTAGAGCTGCACCTATACTGGTCTCTCCAACTACAGGGTACAGGAAAAAATGTTGTGTGTGATCTGGGTGTGCAAGAACAGGAGCAGAAGTCAGAATGTGCTTTAATTTAGTTACAGCTTCTGTATGTTCTTCCTCCCAAACATAACTTTTACTTTTTAGCAGGGAGTAAAGTGGAGCTGCCACTTCAGCATAATTGTGCATGAAGTCACGACAGAAAACAGTGAGCCCTAGAAATGACTGGAATGATTTCTGATCTGTAGGAAGTGGAAGTTTCCGTATCAGCTCTATCCTCTGAGAATCTACAGATTTACCATCCTGGCCAATAGTAACCCCTAAAAAGGAAACCTGTGATTTGCACAGTTGAGCCTTAGCAGGATTAACTTTAAGACCAGCTTGTAAGAGGGCTTTTAAAACTTCTCTTACATGATTCCAGTGTACAGCTTCATTCTCAGAATCTACATACTGAATTATATTATCTCTGCAAGACAATAGTGACAGGGCTTCCTGCATGTATTTATGAAATATTGAGGGGGAATCCTTATAGCCCTGTGGAAGCACAGTCCATGCATATTGTTTATTCAGCCACTGAAAGGCTGTTTTGTACTGGCATTCAAGGGCCAGGGGCAGACTCCAAAACCCACTGGATATGTCTAAAACAGAGAAAATTTTACATTTGGGGTTCAGTTTAGAGATCGTTTCAGGGTATGAGGCTACCACGGGCACTACAGATTTTGAAACTTGATTCAGGGCATGGAAGTCCATAGTGAGCCTGAAGGAACCCCCCGGTTTAACTATCGGCTAGGCTGGTGAATTGCATGTGGAAGAAATAGGTCTAATCAGACCCCTCTCCTCCAGTATCTTCACAATTTTAGTCACTGGTTCTATAGCCTGATGAGGTACTGGGTATTGTTTCTGTGGTGGAGGATCCTCGCCTTCCAACAGTATTTCTGTGTGCATTTTCCCACAATCTAACTTGTCTTGAGCCCAGACTGGAATATCAGCGACCTCTGAAGGAATTACACACAGATCATACTGCTGAGCTGCCTTGGTGCATTGAGTTGCTAACTGCATGGGAATGACTTCATACACTAAAGTTTTAGAAGCCCTTGAAGTTCCTGAATACTGCCACAATTTAAGATTAGCCATTTCCACCACCAAATTTAACTGGTTGAGAACGTCAATTCCAATTATTTCTTTTGGTGTGTTCACTATAGTGGAGGCAGTGGTTTCTAACATTTCCTTGTTTTGTTCACTGTGCACAGGGATACCCCATTTAACTGGGATAGCCACACATTTGGAAGCTGTGTCATTAATTCCTTGAATTTCATAAATTTCCATATTTTTCTGATCTGCAGTGGGAGAAGCTCTGTTTGTAAAACTAATTCCAGCCCCTGTGTCAATCAAAGCTAGTTTATCCTGACCCCCTATTCTACTGATAACATTGGCGCATCCACAAGAGTCAAGTATCAAGGATGTTACAAGCCTTAAACTGTATTCTGGGCCTGTGTCTGTTTCATCATCCAGAGGCTCTGGAATTGAGTCCTCTGCTGAGAGAACGGAGGCAGGCTGGGCTATGAAGGCTTGAGACATTTTGATATCTGAACCCAAGAGGTCAGGACACCCCTATGCACTAGCCTTGTGTTTGTCCTGAGCTGCTTGTAAGTCCTGTTTTAATTTATCTAGTTCTATCTGCAGTATGTGTTGGTCCTGTTCCCATTTAATTTTCTCGTTTTCTAATCCATCTCTCTGTGCTTTGAGCTCCTGAAAGGGAATGTAACCTGAGGAGTTTCTAAAAGTACCTCTGCTTTGTCCTCTCCAAGGTGTCTGTCCTCGGTATCCTTTGTCTGTGTTTTTTGTGTATTGGGAGGATCCCTCAGCTTGCCACTTCCGTGCTTCTGATACTGTTATGACCTGTGAGGGCTGGGTCTTCCAAACAGACACAATTCTGAGCATTAAAGTATCAAAAGGGGTTGCTTTAGGGTCTTCAGAAAATAACAGAAGGTGTTTTGTAATCTCAGGGGATTGCAATTCTAATAAAAATGTTTTATGCGTGCTCTCCCCATAATCTTCTGCATTGGGCCAGGACTCCTGCTCATTAAGAACTGCTTTTAAAATCCAGGCTCTATATGCAAACTCTTCTAGTGTATCATTTGGTAGAGGTGAAATAATTTTAAATACTTGCATTGGGGAACAGTGAAATAGTTTCTCAATGCCCCTTTTAACAACTGGTATGGGTGAGTGAGAGAGCCACCTTTATAATAGTGTGGCCCCAGAGCTAAATGCATAAGTCTATCAAAGTCTGATTGTTTTCTTCTGTATTTCCCTGGACCCCAGTAAATCAGAATATCAGTGGCCCATTTGCACCAATCATTTACATTAAAAGGCATAGAGCCAGTTTTCTCAACTATTCTTTCCATGTCCCTATCTTTTAAATTGTCCTGCAGCATCACTTTAACTGGTGCTCTGAGTTCGGTACTGGGTGCCGGGTCTGAGTCATCTGAATTATCCTCCTGACACAGGTCCTGGTTATTGCTCTGTTCTGGCTGAGATAAACTATTGGGATTTTCTTCCTATGATTCATCTTTATTTTTTCCATTCCTAAGTCCAGCTATGCATACTTCTGTATTCTTTTGTTTCTCAATAGCTTGGATGCGTGGCTTATAGGGTGTGTCATAGGCATAGGGGGCTGAGGGAGAAATGGGTGTTGGCCAGGGTGTATATTTCTTTTGTCTTTCAGAGGCCAATTGATCCTTAACGTGCCTCAATTCAAGTTTAAGTGCTTCTAATTGCTCACTAACAGTTATAAAAGAATTTGTGGCTTGTATCACCTGAGCCCTTTGCATAGAAATGCAAATTTGTGCCTCCTCAAGGTCATTGGTCAATTGGGCACAATGAGAAGTCAGTTCAGTATTGTCCTGTTTCATGCTAATGAGCCCCCTGCACATGCCTTGGATAAAAAGGCATTTTATTTTATTTGTTTTCTTTTTGAATTCTTGATAATGGTTTAACATTTGTCTTTGAATATTATACCATGATGACTCAGGGAATTCACCTTTAAAGGGACCACCTTTCCTCTTACAGTATGTTAGTACTATTTGTTTCAGTTCTTTAAAATCAAAGGCTTCCATATTTGAGACTGCAGAAAGACTGTAGTTGGTACAGGGGCCTAGCTTATTGTGTTTTTATTTGGTTTTATGCGACTTTCTCAAATGTGCAACTTTGGAAGGAGGAATGCTCACTTTTATGAAGAAGTGAGACTTAGAATTATAGTTGGAATGGCATAAAATTTATGAGTGTTCAGTAAAGAGGACTGGCATAAAGACCACGCCTTAAAATTATACCTGAATAAAAAGTGCTTACCACCTTTTAACAGGGTGGAAGTTCAGGATGAAATTATAGTAAGAAGGGTGTTAGGAGATTAACAGAATTGTCAGTTATACCTGACAGGAGACTGAGAAATAAAAGGCAAAGGGACAGGAGGTAATAGTGTTACCAGGAAAGATGTATATTGTATTCAATGAGGGACTGTTTACCTGTGTACCACTTCCAAACTAAAGCTGGACTATCTCTCTGTCTTTTCTTAGCAGCTCAAATACTAGAGAAAAATCAGTGCCTTGTAACAAACCGTAACAAGCCTCTATCTACAAATAAGAAAATTGCAAGCCACTCTATGTAATGTACCTAGGTGTAGGTAATATTAAAATTCAGGATTATTACAGAGCCTTTTGACAATAAAAATCTCACCTTGTCTAACCCACAAAACAAAGGTATCACTGGAACTTTTCACTAAATCCAGCCTGTAACCAAAATTGTCAATTGTACATGGTCACAAGGGCTTTTGATTTTCCTGTCGCACCCTGTCTGAAATCCACTTTAATGTATCAAACAAAATTATTACTTACCCAACTGGAGATCTGCTGTGAAGTCTGAGATGAGCCCCCATAAATGTAATCTTCTGAATATGTAATCTTTCTGGTCTACTATCCGTTTGGTCCTGGGTTCATTTCACAGAGACAGTAGGGTAAGCAGCATAAATAAGACAACCAAAACTGGTGTAAGAGTTTTATATCGAAATAGGCTTATTACATAGGTACAGAACAGAGTTATATAGTGATTGTTATAGAGCTGCTTCAGTGTGCATCAATGAATCTATATGTGTGTGTGCATGTGTGAAGTGTGAGAGAGAATAGAGTATATGAAAGACTCTATGTGTGTGCATGTATGTGTCAGAGAGATCAGAGAGAGAGGGGGGAGGGGTGAAGAGAAGTGATTATCAGAGCTTCCTGTCCTTCATGTCCGATGAATAGAGAGAGAGAGAGAAAGAGGAAGTATTTCTGTCCTTTATAATGAATCTTCTCTAGCACCTCCCTTTGAGGTCTGCTATTGTTTCCAGTTACCTCCCTTTGAGGTCTGCTATTCTTGATTTAGCAAGGAGGGGCTGCAGACCAATCTCATCAGGCCCAGAGACTGACATCACCAGGGGGTCAGAGCTAATCTCATCTTGTAAACTACCCTCATTAAGTTTGGAGACTGACATCACCAGAGTAACAAAGCTGCTTGAAATCCAAGGTCTGGGAACAGCCATGACACCTATGCTAGGCATAATGTCCTACTGATGTATGCTGACAAAGATTATTGATGTTGAGTCTTTTTAAATATTGGTGTTATGTTAGCCACCCTCCAATCTCTCTGCATCATAGATGATTTTAATAAGGGTTACAAATTACTAATAGTAGGTCTACAATTTCATCATTGGAAATGAGTGGACAATTCTCAATTTTTAAAGTATCTAGGAATGATCACAGCTTGTTTCAGTTTGTAAGGAAAGACTCCATCCTCCAACCAGGCATTAACAATATGTTAAGGATTTCCAAAATGGCATCTGAACAATCTTTAATAAGCCAAGATAGAACAGACATTTTGTGGACTTTGCTGATTTGTACACAATTCAGGAGGTCTGCAGTGCACCAGTACATTGTTTTTCTGAATAACCTTACTTGTAGCAATGCTGGAAGCAAAAAAAAAAAAAAAAAAAAAAAAAAAATCAATTTTGGGGGGCGGAGCCTGATGTCCAGCGGGTAGGACGCTTTGCGTTGAAGCTCCCGAGAGGCCTACTTAGAATCCTGACTTAATACCTATACAAATTTACTATTTCGCTCCGAGCTGACCGGGGCACCTCGGGGGGGATGGCGGCCCATAAACCAGCGCGTTTGGACTTCGGGTCACCTTCTTCTTCTCACGGAAAACGCTCCAAAACAGAGGTGTCCTCCCCACAGAAGATGGTCCCATTTCGTGAAAACCCCGCAATGCACCTGGAGATTTTGGAGGAAATACGCGGCGTGAAGGAATTGGTGCAGTCCAATGGAGAAGCGCTTCGAGCCATGCAAGAAGACTTTGGAGTGCTCCAGGACCGACTTGAAAGTCTTTCATTACGGCAGGACAACATGGCGGGGGTCCTCGACTCGCACGAGGTGCGCTTGGGCAAACTGGACAAGGCTGAGCGCCAGGTACAGACTCTTCAAAAGGAGTTAGAAGATAGCAATAATCGAGCCCGTCGCAACAATGTGAGGCTCCTCGGAATGCCGGAGGGGGTGGAAGCAGGAGATATAAGAGAATTCTTGCTCAAAACTCTTCCCTCCTTGCTGAAGATCACTTTTCACAGAGAACTGGAAATTGATCGAGCACACCGTGTTCCTGCTCACATGGCGCTCAACCGCACGACCCCCCGGCCTATTATCTTTAGCTTGCTACGATATCAACAAGTGGAACAAATTTTACATGCTGCCCGAGCGAATCATCATTTGGAATTTGAAGGTCGTAAGGTCTCCTTCTTTCCTGATTTGGCAAAGCCTACCGTTGACCGTCGGAAGAAACTCCTTGCTTTTCGCCCTCGACTTCAACAGCTACAGGCTCGCTTTGGCCTGTTGTATCCAGCGAAGCTCCGAGTGACTCTCCACAACCAAACCAGGACGTTCGAAGATCCTGATCTACTATCAACATTTTTAGACTCCAAAGAAGCAGAGCAGATGCGCTAATCCCAAATCTTGGACTCTTATCTACCGGCTCTATCCGCCATTTTGAAGGGCCCGATGCGGCGGTCATAGCCAAGCACAGAAATAGCCTGGACTTTCTTTCTTTCTCTATATGACTTTTGTTTTTTGGTCTCCTATCCCTTCATGATGTGTGCCTCGGTCGGATTCGGAGCACGCACAGTCCTACAGGTTATGTGTTTTTTCAATTTCGGCCTTCTCTGGGGTTTCTCCCCGCAGACACATGGTCGCCAGTAATTTTGGGGTTTTGCTTCTCCTCTACCGTACTGCGGTTTTTCTTTGTTAATGTGGGGCGCTTCATTGTATTATATTAGTTTATTTTTCCTATGTCATGTGTACAGCCAGATACAGTCAGTTTGAGGGACATAGTGAAATTATGTGTGCTATTATGCTCAGAACTTTAACTTTTCTGAATGGCCTTATGTAAAATCTTATCATTCACCGTCAAAGGCATTAATGGTCCACTCAAAGGAAAGAAAATCCTTAGCTATCTTAGCCATGAGCATGTTGATTTAGTGTTTCTTCAGGAAACGCATTTAAACTCTGCTGAAACACTGAAACTCAATGCTAAGCCTCACATGGTAGCTGCCTATTCTCCCACCGTTTCCAAATGGTACGGGATAACCATTCTGGTTAAGAAGTCTTTGCATGCTACTGTAACTGATATTAGCGCTGACAAGGAGGGTAGATGGGCCCGTGTACACCTTGCGGTTGGAGATAGTGAATTCACGTGTATTTGCATTACCCTTTCTTGGAGGATAGTGGGACCTCGCCCAATTGCGGGGATCCCCTCTCTCCCAAAAATGGCTTATCTCCTTTCGAACTTTATGCTTGGCATTGCTATTTCCCTAATTAAGTAATACTGGAAAATTAGCTCCCATCTGAGCCCCAATGAATGGTGGAATCATGCCTGTCTTTACAGTAAATATGAACAAATACCTCGTCTGTTCGCTTCCTCCGTTCAGACTCCTTCTCATTGGTCTCAATGGAAGCTGCTTAATGACTATGTACATTTTGCTAAATGCTCTCATCTGACTGTCTAACTTTGTATATATCTCTGTCCCATGATCATGCTGTATTGTAGATACTCTTTTGATCGTTTGATGTATAATCACTGTTAATTGGAAGCGCTCACATGCTGATATAATCGGGTAGAGAAGAAGCATCGGGGTGGGGGGTAATGGGTTTACTTTTCCTTATTGTATACCTGTTTTGTCTTTTTTGGTGTGTTGTTTCTTTTGTTTGTTGCAAAATGAAAATAAAAGTTAAAAAAAAAAAAAAAAATCAATTTTATTTATTTAACAATTCTTATATACCGCACTATTTGTTATCAGTGCGATTTAAATTTAAAAGAGTTTTCAGATCAGAGAAGACTGATTGAATTTACATTATAACAGGGAATAAAACTTGGAGAACATGGGAAACTATTTACATATTGACATATATCAGGATGGATGAGGTTGTTATTGATAGTCCGCCTAGAGCAGTGATGGCTAACCTTTTTGAGCCCGAGTGCCCAAACTGCCGCACAAAACCAAAGAATTTCCTCAAAGTGCCAGCACGTCAATTAAAGCCTCATTTGCATAAGGTGCCTCATTTGCATAAATATTTGCATAATGTTACCATACACTAACTTTTAGTAAACATGCCTCTTAATGAGTATATGGATAAAGAAAGACTAAAAGGTTTCTACATTACTATAATCCAGTACCAACCGCCAGGCACATTAGGAACTACTACAAACGCTGCCCATTTAGAACCCATAGCAAACCCGCCGTATCCTAACAGCACTACCAGGACTCACAAAGCACCATACCCTAACTATCAAAAGGCAACACTGCAAATATTAAACCAATACATTTCAGAGAACAACAATACATGACCTACTGGGGAAAGAACAAGTGGCAATGTCAAATAGGAATTATATAAACAGAATACCTCAGCTCAGTTACACATGCAGAACAGACCATCACCAAACAAGGAATCACAATTTAGAAACAGGAAGACAATAATTAAACTGGGAACCCCAAAAGCCAAACTTGGAATATACAACAACACTGTAGAAATAAAACTATAAATTAATTTCCTCTTGTACTAAACAAAGCGCAAAAATTAATGATGCACATTTCCCAGAGCTGACATATTCCAGTTAATAAATTCAAAATAAAGAGATATTTTTCTAACTTTTGTGCATTTTTTTTTCAGTTGCAATTGTTCCAGCCACTTTCTTCTGGTTTCTTCGTGTCTTCTGCTAACTCTCCATCTGCTGTCCATTTGTCCTTTCTTCTGTCTTGTTTTTTTTTTTCCATTCTCTCTCTACATCTGCTTTAACATACTAATCTTTCTCCTTTTGCTCTTTCCTCATTCCTATTTCATCTATTCAAAATTTACCCCTCCATCCTCAATCCCCACTTATTCTCCCAATACCCGGCCAATTGTAGATTTTTTATCCCTCCCACACAAAATATTTTTCCCCTCTCCATTTTACTCTCCCAGCCCCATCCCATTCTAATCCTCCCCCAAACACCAGCTCCCTTCTAGTTCCAGCCTCACCCAGCATCCATTCCCTTCTAGTCCCTGCATCAGCCCATTTCCAGTCCTAGCAGCCCCCCAACCCATTTCCAGTCCTAGCAACCCCCCAACCCAATACCAGTCCCAGCCCCCCCTCATCAACCCACTTCCAGTCCTAACCCCCATCACCCCATTTTCAGTTTAAGCCCCCCCTATAACCTATTACCAGTCCTAACCCCCATCAGCCCACTTCCAGTCCTAACCCCCCATCAGCCCACTTCCAGTCCTAACCCCCATCAACCCATTTCCAGTCAGCCCCCCATAGCCCATTGCCAGTCCTAACCCCCCCATCAGCCCACAGTCCATGACCAGTCCTAACCCCATCAGCCCACCTCAAGTCCTAACCCCTCCCCATCAGCCCATTTCCTGTCCTAGCCCCCCCCATAGTCCATTATCAGTCCTAACCCCCCATAGCCCATTACCAGACAGCCCCCATCAGCCAACAGCCCATTACCAGTCTTAACCCCCCCATAGCCCATTGCCAGTCCTAACCCCCCCCCATCAGCCCACAGCCCAATACCAGTCCTAACCCCATCAGCCCACCTCAAGTCCTAACCCCACCCCATCAGCCCATTTCTTGTCCCAGCCCCCCCCATAGCCCATTATCAGTCCTAAACCCCCCCATAGCCCATTACCAGTCCTAACCCCATCAGACCACCTCCAGTGTTAACCCCCCATCAGCCCATTTCCAGTCCTAACCCCACCCAAAAGCCCACCTCAAGTCCTAACCCCTCCCCATCAGCCCATTTCCTGTCCTAGCCCCCCATAGCCCATTACCAGTCCTAAGCCCACCCAACAGCCCACCACAAGTCCTACCCCCTCCCCATCAGCCCATTTCCTGTCCTAGCCCCCCATAGCCCATTACCAGTCCTAAGCCCCCATCAACCCACTTCCAGTCCTAATCCCATCAGCCCATATAGACTTAGCTCCCCCATAGCCCATAGCCCCCCCATAGCCCATCACCACTCCTAACCTCCCCCAGCCCATCACCACTCCTAACCCCCCCATCAGCCCATTTCCTGTCCTGGCCCCCCATAGCCCAGTACCAGTCCTAGCCCCAACAGCCCACAGCCATTACCACTCCTAACCCCCCCAGCCCATCACCAGTCCTAACCCCCCAACAGCCCACTTCCATTACCAATCCTAACCCCCCCCAGCCCATTACCACTCCTAACCCCCCAGCCCATCACCACTCCTAACCCCCCCATCAGCCCATTTCCTGTCCTAGCCCCCCCCGCCCATCACCAGTCCTACCCCCCCACCAGCCCACAGCCATTACCACTCCTAACCCCCCCCAGCCCATCACCAGTCCTAACCCCCCCCCCGAAATTTTTTTACAAAGAAAGCTGTCGCTGCCGGGGCTCTGTTGGGCGGGGGGGGGGGGGCCCCGCGGCACACTCGATTCTGCCGCGGCGGCCCCGGCCCCGGCAGCGACAGCTTTTTTTTTTTTTTTTTTAATGCCGCATATCTTGATTGCGAACCTTCCCGCGTGCCAGCTGCAAGGCCTTCGCGTGCCACAGCTGGCACGCGTGCCATAGGTTCGCCATCGCTGGCCTAGAGGGTAATGTTATGGCAGGGTGACTATTTTAGATGCCATTCCTACTGCAAGTGCCATTTCTGCTGTGAGAGAACTATCACTGCTTCTACTAATAACATAAGAACATAAGATATGCCATACTGGGTCAGACCAAGGTCCATCAAGCCCAGTATCCTGTTTCCAACAGTGGCCAATCTAGGTCATACGTACCTAGCAGTATCCCCAAAAGACACAGGTTCCGCAATGCTTGTACTGGGTCAAGCATTGATATCCTGGGTCCCTTCTTAATAATGGTTTATGGACCTTTCCTCCAGGAACTTTTCCAAACCTTTTTTAAACCCAGCTACACTAACAGCCTTTACTACATCCCCCGGTAACAAATTCCAGAGTTTGATTACATGTTGAGTGAAAAAATATTTTCTTTTATTAGTCTTAAATAGTTTACCCTGTAGTTTCATTGCATGTCCCCTAGTCTTTCTATATTCTGATAAAGTAAAAAAATCGATCTACGTTTACCCGTTCCACTCCATTCATTAATTTATAGACTTCTATCATATCTCCCCTCAGCCGTCTCTTTTCCAGGTTAAAGAGCCCTAACCTTTTTAGCCTTTCTTCATAGGAGTATCCTACATCCCCTTTACCATTTTGGTGGCTCTTCTCTGAACCTTTTCTAATAACGCTATATCCTTTTTAAGATACGGTGACCAGAATTGCACACAATATTCAAGATGCGGTCTCACCATGGAACGATATAGAGGCATTATAATATCTTTTGTTTTATTTTCCATTCCTTTCCATATGATACCTAGCATTCTATTTGCTCTCTTGGCTGCCACTGCACACTGGGCCGAGGGTTTTAACATGTTATCCACAATGACGCCTAAATCTTTTTCCTGGGTGGTGGTTCCTAATGTGGAACCTTGCATTGTGTAACCATAGTTTGTGTTGTTCTTCCCTAGGTGCATAACTTTGCACTTGTCCACATTAAATTTCATCTGCCATTTTGATGCCCAGTCTTCCAACTTATCAAAATCCTCTTGCAATTTTCCACAATCCTCTTGGGTTTTAACAACTTTAAATAGTTTTGTGTCATCTGCAAATTTGATAACCTCACTCGTTATTCCACTTTCCAGGTCATTTATGAATATGTGAAAAAGCAGCGGACCCAGCACAGATCTCTGGGGTACACCACTATTCACCTTTCTCCATTGGGAAAATTGGCCATTTAGCCCAACCCTCTGCTTTCTATCTTTTAACCAGTTCCTGATCCACAGTAGTACACTGCCTCCTATCCCATGACTCTTTACTTTTGCCAAAAGTCTCTGATGAGGGACCTTGTCAAAGGCTTTCTGAAAGTCCAGATACAGTATATCAACCGACTCACCTTTGTCCTCCTGTTTATTCACACTTTCAAAAAAACATAAGAGATTAGTAAGACAAGATCTTCCTTGTCTAAAGCCATGTTGGCTATCTCCCATTAGGCCATGACTATCTACATGCTGAGTAATTTTATTCTTTATGATGGTTTCTACCATTTTTCCCGGTACTGACGTGAGGCTCACCGGTCTGTAGTTTCCCGGATCACCCCTGGAACCCTTTTTAAAATTGGTGTTACATTGGCGATCCTCCAATCTTCAGGTATTAGAGATGATTTTAATGATAGTTCACAGATTACTAATAGCAGGTCTGCAATCTCATATTTCAGTTCTTTCAACACGCTTGGATGTATATCATTCAGCCCAGGTGATGTGCTACTCTTCAGTTTATCTAATAGTTGTAATATATCTTCCCTATGTATCGATATTTCCTTCAATTCTTCCGCACCTTTAAATGCCACTTCAGTCATGGGCAATATCCCTACATCTTCCTCAGTAAAGACCGAAGCAAAGAATTCATTCAGTCTCTCCGCTATTGCCTTGTCGCCTCTTAGTGCCCCTTTAACTCCTCTATCATCTAATGGACCAACTGACTCTCTCACAGGTTTTTTGCTACGAATGTACTTGAAAAAAATCTTTATTTCGCATTTTTGCTTCCGCAGCAAGCTTCTTCTCAAAGTCTCCCTTTGCCTGCTTTATCAATGCCTTGCATTTGACTTGCCAGTGCTTGTGCTGTTTCCAGGTTTCGTAGTTTGGCTCTTTTTTCCATTTCCTGAAAGATGCTTTTTTGGCAACAACAGCCTCTCTGACCTCACCTTTAAACCATGCTGGCAGTTTTTTGGACTTCCTTCCACTTTTCTTAAAGCGTGGAATACAGCTGGTCTGGGCTTCCAAGATAGTATTTTTCAACATCACCCAAGCTTGATGTAAGTCTTTAACCTTTGCAACTGCTCCTTTTAGTTTTTTCTTAACTATTTTCCTCATTTTATCATAGTCTCCCTTTTGAAAGTTAAAAGGTAGTACTGTGGATTTCCTTACTATCCCTCCTCCACTAATTAAATCAAAGGCAATCATGCTATGATCACTATTGCCAAGTGGCCCCAACACCCTTATCTCTTGCACTAGATCTGGTGTTCCACTAAGGACTAGGTCTAATATGGCTTCCCCTCTGGTCGGTTCATGAACCAGCTGCTCCAAGAAGCAGTCATTTATGTCATCTAGGAACTTTATTTCCCTAGCATGTCCTGCCGTGACACTGACCCAGTCGATACCGGGGTAATTGAAATCACCCATTATTATTACTGCGCTGTAACGTTTGTTAGCTTCCTTGATTTCTTTGAGCACTTCATCATCCATTTGTTCATTCTGGCCAGGCGGTCGATAGTACACCCCCACTGCCATCGCCTTCCCCTTTTTACATGGAATTTCAATCCATAGAGAATCTACAGCAAATTTTGTTTCCTGCAAAACTTTAATCCTTTCTGACTCAATGCCCTCTCTAACATAGAGTGCAACCCCTCCACCAATTTGATCAGCTCTATCATTACAATATAGTTTGTACCCAGGTATCACAGTGTCCCACTGGTTGTCCTCCTTCCACCATGTCTCTGATATTCCAATAATATCTAACCTCTCATTTAGTGCTATATATTCTAACTCTCCCATCTTATTTTTTAGACTTCTAGTATTTGCATACAAGCATTTTAGAGACTGTATTTTATTCATATTAATTTGGCTATTGGTAGACATGGGTAATTTGGGATCTTTAAGCTCTGTCTGCTCCATACTCGAGGGCCTTTGGGCTACTTTACTCTTTTTTGGAATCTCTCTGCTTTTGGTAGTATCCTTCATGAATACATTCTTCTGAACCATCTGCTCTTGGGTGACTGTCGGCTTTCCCCTATTATCTAGTTTAAAAGCTGCTCTATCTCCTTTTTAAAAGTTAATGCCAGCAGCCTGATTCCATCCCGGTTAAGGTGAAGCCCATCCCTTCGGAAGAGCCCCTCCTTTCCCCAGAATGTTCCTAACAAATCCAAACCCCTCATCTCTGCACCATTGTCTCATCCACGCATTGAGACTCCGGAGCTCTGCCTGCCTTTTGGGTCCTGCACGTGGAACGGGAAGCATTTCGGAGAACACTACCCTGGAAGTTCTGGATTTCAACTTCCTACATAAAAGCCTAAATTTAGCCTCCAGAACCTCCCTACCACATTTTTCTATGTCATTGGTACCGACGTGTACCAAGACAGCAGACTCCTCCCCAGCACTATCTAAGACCTTATCTAGGTGGCGCATGAGGTCTGCTACCTTCACACCCGGCAGGCATGTTACTAGGCGATCCTCTTAGTTATTTTTGAATAGCACTGTGCACCTTAACATTTTTGTAACCCTTGCACTTTAGCTGAGTGAGTCCATCAAGCCCGGGGATGGTGAACTCCATCTCCAGTGATATCAGCAGACAACATATCCATTCTGTATTTAAGATGCCACTCCTGCAGAGTGTCACTACAGGTGCACCATGGAAGGAGTATGCTAAAGGGGCATATCCACACTAAAAATATGTACCATTGCCCTGATATGCATCCTTACAGATTAGTGACCATCTAAAGTATGCATATAAAAGTCCATTCACGCACGCAAGTCACTGAAAATACGTGACTTAAGTGTATTGATGGCATGTAACTTTATGGGGCTCTTTATAAAATTACCTCCATAGTTATAACACAAAAAATATTTTTCCATTTTAGATTGACAATGGCTTGGTCCCTGGATATATGGAGGTGTCAGCAACAATGAAAAAAGAACAGAGGCAATTGTTATTTATTATTGTATGCTCCATGCTTATGAATTCAATTCCATTTATTTAGATATTGCAATATTGAAAAGAAGAGTTGGCTCCTTTGGATTTTTTGTTTTATTATCGTTGAATAAGAGTATTTTTGCCCATACTGAGACTGAACTTTAAGAATGCAAGCGCAATGCAAATACTTTAAATTGTAGTCCTATAAATTACTTGCTACAGCATTGCTTTTATATATTTATAGGATAAGGGAAAATGATTGCATATATATTTTTGTACAGTTAATTTTACACACATCATGACAGAAATTAACTTCACTCTTATGCCAGGGTATATTGGAGATTTTCTCTCAAATTCACTCCTAATGCTCGCCTCAAAACTTGTATTCTTCTAAAAAGAGCCTCCTTCGGGAGTTCATAAGATGCAAGATTTATTTATTTATTTAGACAGTCTTGTATACCACCTTATCCTTCAATCAAAGTGGTCACAACACAATTGGGGGATACATTTAACATGAGGGGATAAGAGACACATACATTAATACTTACAGGGAACATGGGCAATGGAGGGCTAAGTGGCTTGCCCAAGACCACAAGGAGCACCTGTGGGACTAGAAACCCCAGTCCTTCTGACCCAAGGTTGCTGTCTTCTAGTGGGATTTGAGCCACTGACCTTCTGGCCTGTGGTACCTTGCCCCAACCACTAGGCCACTCCTCCCTAGATGCCCAGGCAACCTATCACGATTTGCTTGGAACTTCTTTTTATTCAGTCCAGCAGCACCCAAGGCAATTGACATATTTCTGTATCTTTCTGCCACATATTTTTGCTCTCTGACTGCATTTATTGGCACTTGAGGATCTTCATTTTCTCTGTGTCGTACAGAACAGTGACTTGGCACTGACGTTTCCATGTGCCGCTGTTCTTGTACTTTTCTCCTTTATCACAATGTCTGGCTTTCTTGCATCAAGTTTTTCATCTGCAGGAATAGGAATGTCCCAGGAAATCACAACTCCTTCATTCTCCACAATTTTTGTCCATGGCGCGATCCCAATGTTTTTCTGTCACAGCAATGTTATAGTAGTGTTTACATAGCTTTCAGTGGATGAGATACGCTCCCTTTCTGTGCCTTTCTGACGTTAGCACGTCACACCCATCAATAATATGTGTGACTGTTTCCAGTTCAGTACCAAAAAATAGACATTTGTCCATTTTTACCCATTTGTTTCTGTGCTCACTATGAACCATCTTGTCCATAGTCCACTATCCTGTGCTGCATTTATCAGTCTCTCATCGTTAGGTTTAAACTCATGCTGCCTTAATAATTCATGTGCCAGGTTTTGATCTACTTGTGATTTCTGAAGCAATTCTCTATATTTCACGCTGCATTTGTTCTTTAGCCAGTTATTTGTTCGTTGCTTCTGGTCTGATCTTTAAAGAGTTATTTCTCTTGTTTTGCAAGTTCTATTGCATTTTTCTCTCTTGTACTGGTGGACTGTTGGGTCCAAGTTTAAGAATGGGGACTGACTCTGTTTATTTAAAAACTATTTATAATCGGCACATTGTTACATCTGGTCAGCTTACAAGATTCATGCATAAGATCTATAAACATAGTTAATATAAATAATAACTTGTGACAAAATATTGGCCAATGGCCCCTTTCAAACAAAACTACTGCATCTGACTAACACACTCCAATCACACCTTCCGCATAAAATTGAAATTGCAATTAAAACTTTCCAAAACTCCATCTTATAAGTTAAGTACCTTCATCTCAATCCACAGTAAATCAATAAAAAATTCTGGACTGCAAGGGCTTAAGAAACATGAACAGCCTGAGAAAATAATAATAATGTTTTCAATTGCTTCTTAAAAGCGGATGTGTCAGTCATCAGCCTGAGCTCAGCAGGCAGTCTTTTCCATTCACCTGGTTGTGCAGTGGAAAAGGAAAAACTCCTTGTTTCAGCAAAATGTACTCGACAAAGGGATGTTCCATCTGACCGCAAGGCTCGATTACGCCTATAGATTTTCAAAAATGAAGTTAGGCAACATAGAGAGCATCATCTGTAATGCTTTATGGATCAACAACAAAACCTTAAATGCAACTTTAACAAAATCTGGTAGCTAATGCAGAGATGCAAAATCAAGGGTACTATGACTAAAATGAGAAAATTGAGTAAGTAGTCTCGCAGCTGAATTCTGCATTAGGTGCACAGCTTTAATAGATTGCAAGAGACCCAAATGCAAAGCATCATAGCAATCCTGTTTTGTCAGAATTCAACTTTGCACAGCTGTTCTGACAACATCAGTTGATAAAAGTGGTTTAAGATGTCTCAGAAGACAACATTTAAAAATGCAAACCTAATTACTTCCTTAATTTGAGGCTTCATAGAAAGTGAGCAGTCAAGAATAATCCCCAAACTACAAACCTGCTAGGTAAGGGAGATGTGACTGTCATTAACGACAATTGTAGATGGAACATCAAGACTAGGCGAATGACTGAGAATCATAATCTCAGTCTCCTTGATGTTAAGTGCAAGTTTATTCAATCACAACCAAAATAAGATAGTTAACAAACACTGTTACAATTTATGTATAGCTTCGGAAATAGGGTTCTCAAATGAAAAAAAGAATTGGATGTTATCTGCAAATATGCAATATTGGACATCCAATTCAAGAAATTTCAAACAAATAAGCACTAGATAAAGATTTAAATAAAATGGCCGATAAGTCTGAACCTTGAAGTACTCAAGCTTTCAGCAAACTGACTATTGAAAGTGATTCGGTCACACTTGTTGAGTGTGATCATTCAAATAGGAAGAAAAACATCATAAGACTATATCAGTGATGCCAAATGCTTCTAACCTCTGAAACAAAATCGATTATTATGATGTCAAAGGGAGATGAAAAGAAAATAACAAGAACAATGATCCAATTCTTGACATAGAATAACCCCTCTGACCCCTATGAGTCTAAGCTCCTTTTCCTTACTTCCTCTTTCAACCTCCAGCTTTGCTCTTCTGCCTCCACTCATCAGCTTGGTCACTGCCTTGACCTCATTTTCTACTCTAATTTTTTACCTTCTAAGTTTCCATACCTCCGCTCTTCTCATATCTGACCATCACCTGTTAAGTTTCACTCTTCATTACTCCCCCCCTTAATCTCGTCAAATCTCTTCCTATGTTTTTAGAAATCTTTATGCTATCGATCCACTGACTCTATCCACTACTGTCTCATCTCTTCTCTCTTCCACTTTGTCCTCTAAGTCTGTTGATGAAGCCAGAGCTTTCTGTAATACTGCTCTTTCCTCTACTTTGGATATTCTTGCTTCACCCATTCCATGTCCCATGAGGCGCACCTCACCTCAGCCCTGGTTGTCTTCAACTACCTACTGCCTACATTCCTGTGTCCACTCAGCTGAGCTCACTAGGCTCAAATCCCACTCTCTCTCTGACTTTCTTCACTTCAAATTCATATTTTCTACTTTCCAGCCTGCCATTGCACTCACTAAGCAAAACTATTTTCTCCATCTAACTGTCTTGCCTCTAACCCTCACTGTTTCTTTTTCTGAGGAGGGATCTAGCTAAGCTTGAAGAATGGTCTAGAATTTGGCAGCTGAGATTTAATGTTAAAAATGCAAGATCATGCATTTGGGCTGCAGCAATCCAAGGGAGTGATATAGTATAGGGGGTGAAGTACTTTTGTCCACTAAAGAAGAATGGGACCTAGGCGTGATTGTCTCTGATGATCTTAAAGTAGCTAAACAGGTAGAAAAGGTGACAGCAAAAGCTAGAAGGATGCTTGGGTGCATAGGGAGAGGAATGGCCAACAGAAAAAAGGAGGTGATAGTGCCTCTGTATAAGTCTTTGGTGCGACTTCATTTGGAATATTATGTGCAATTCTGGAGACCACACCTTCAAAAGGATATAAATAGGTTGGAGTGATACGCGGAAATATTTCTTTATGGAAAGTGTGGTGGATCTGTGGAATAGTCTCCCAGTGGAGGTGGTAGAGATGAGGATAGTATCTGAATTTAAAGAAGCAGGGGACAAACACAGAGGATCTCTAAAGGAAAAAAGGGGACTGTTGTAGTGGTTGATATGGAAAGGCAGACTAGATAGGCCATGTGGTCTTTTTCTGTCATCATGTTTCTATGTTCCTATGTTTCTAATTCTCTTCTTAAGGCACCTTCACCTCCAATCCATCTTTCTCTCTCTGCCTAAACCCTAGCAGACTATTTCCATGACAAAGTGCATAAGATTACTCTTCAATTCCCCACTAAATCTTCTTCACCCCTTCTTCCCCATTATTAACTTTTCCCCTCAACCTCTATCACCCTTTCATCCTTTTCTAAAATCTCTGTTGAGGAAACCTCTCTTCTTCTTTCCTCCTCTAAACTCACTACCTGTTCTTCTGATCCTATCCCCACCCATCTCCTCAACTCCATCTTCCTCTCCGTCATCCCTTTCATCTCACATATTCTCAACCTTTTGCTTTCCACTACAACCTTCCCTGAAGCCTTCAAGCATGCTGTAATCACTCCTCTCCTCAAAAAGCCCTCATTTAACCCTACATATGCTTCTAATTATTAACTCATCTCCCTTCTCTCATTCATTTCCAAAATTCTTGAATGTGCAGTTCTGTGCTGCTGCCTCAAATTTCTCTCCTCTCAAGCCCTCCTTCATCTACTTCAATTTGGTTTTCATGCATTCTACTGAAATCACTCTTGCCAAAGTCTCCAGTGATCTGTTCCTCGCTAAGTCCAAAGGTCTTTACTCAGTTCTCATTCTTTTCAATCTTTTTGCTGCTTTTGATACTGTTGATCACCTCCTCCTCCTTGACACTTTATTCTCACTTAGTTTTAGAGGCCCTGTACTGTCTTGCATCTTTTCTTTTCTCTCCAATCGCTCTTTCAGTGTTTGTTCTGGAGGTTCCTCCTCTACTTCCATCCTTCTTTCAGTTGATGTACCTCAAGAATCTGTTCTGGGCCCTCTCCTTTTCTCTCTCTGTACCCAGTCCCTTGGAACCCTCATCTCTTCTCATTGCTTTCAATATCATTTTTATGCTGATGACTCTCAAATCTATCTATCTACACCTGACATCTCTCCTTCGCTTCAAATTCATATCTCTACTTGCTTATCTGACATTGCTGCCTGGATGTCTCACTGCCACCTAAAATCAAAAATGGCTAAAACTGAACTTCTGATTTTTCCCTCTAAACCCTTCTTCTCCATTCCTCCTTTGTTGACAATACTCTTCTTCTTCCTGTTTCCTCAGCCCACAACCCTGGGGTCATCTCTGACTTCTCCCTTCCTTCTCCACACATATTCAACATATAGCTAAAACCTATTGCTTGTCTACAACATTAGCAAAATTCATCCCTTCCTCTCTGAACACACTACTAAGGCTATTGTCTACTCTTTGGTCACCTCCCATCTTGACTATTGCAACCTCCTCCTTGCTGGTCTCCCTCAGTGTCATCTCTCTCCTCTTCGATTTATCCAGAACTCTGTTGCACAGCTAATCTTCCACCAGCCCCTATACACTCATATAACCCTCAAAATCACTTCACTGGCTCCCCTTCAATTTCCGTATCCAATTCAAACTTCTCCTTCTAACATATAAATGCATTCACTCTACTGCCCCTCATTACCTTTCCTCTCTTCTCTCTCTTTATAACCTTCCTTCTGAACTCTGCTCCTCCTCTGACTTTCTTCTCTCTATACCCTTTTCTTCTGCAAACTCCAGACTTCAATCTTTTCACCTTGGTGCTCTTTATGCATGGAACAAACTACCTCTGTCTTTATGTCAAGTCTCTTCTCTCTATCTCTTCAAATCCATGTTTATTGTTTATTAAAAACTTATTATACCACCCATCACAAAAGCATCTGAGCAGTTTACAAACATATCAAAGGCTGCTGGAAAGAGAAAAGAACGCCAATTCAAATGGACAGGAAAGGAAAGAGTAGAGGTAAAGAATAGAGGGGGGATAAAGGATCAGTGAGCAAGTGAAGGCGTAGGCTGGTAAGTGCTCTTCAGCGTGAGGGGGGGGGGAAGGGGGACAGTGGGAGGGAGAAGGTTGAAGGTGGAGCAGAAAAGGTGGGTTTTTAGTTTGGCCTTAAAGGTTTTAGTGAAGATTCCAGGCAGAAGGCTGTGGGGAGCGAGTTCCAGAGATGAAGGCTGAGGAAATAGAAGACAGAGGAACAGGTGGATTCCAGATGGGCCTGGGAAGGGGAAGGGAGAGACATGCGATTTACGTGAAAGGAACGGAGAGGACGGTGGGAGGAGTGAAGGCGGACCAGATCAACGAGGTAAATAGGGATACCAGTGTGGATTGACCTATGAACAAAAATGAGAAACTTGAATTGAATCCGGTAGGGTACGGGGAGCCAGTGTAGGTGGATAAGAAGAGGGGTGATGTGGTCGAAGCAGGAGGCGTGGGTAAGAAGGTGGGTGGTGGTGTTTTGGACGCATTGCAGGCGATGTAGTTGCTAAAGGCTTACCTCTTTTAGGCTGCTCTTGAATCCTAATCCCTTGTTCTCCTTGTCTCCTTCCCTATTTGAACCCCCTTGTTTCTCTTGTATTGTTCTGTCTGCCTTGATTAGACTGTAACCTCTTTGAGCAGGGACTGTCTTCTTTATTTGTTTGTACAACACTGCATTTGCCTTGTAGCACTATATACATGATTAAAAGTAGTAGTAGTAGAATATCCACACTTAAAGATAGAGAAGTTCTGAGATTGGTCTATAATTGGACATGTTTGCAATGTCAAGTGAAGTTTGTTTAAGGACAGGTTGGACAAAGACATGTTTCAGCAGGTCAGTTATACTAGGGTTTCAACGTATTGTCCATGATGACGCCTAAATCCTTTTCCTAGGTGGTGGTTCTTAATGTGGAACCTTGCATCGTGGAACCATAGTTTGGATTCTTCTTCTCTAAGTGCATAACTTTACATTTGCCCACAATAAATTTCATCTGCCATTTGGATATTCAATCTTCCAGTTTATCAAGAACTTCTTACAATTTTTCACAATCCTCTCTTGTTTTAACAATCTTGACTGATTTTATGTCATCTGTATATTTGATCACCTCTCTCATTATTCCCATTTCCAGGTCATTTATGAATATGTTAAGAAGCAGCATGCCCAGCACAGATCTCTGAGGTACTCCACTATTCACCTTTCTCCACTGAGAAAATTGATGTTTAGTCACACTCTCTGCTTTATATCCTTTAACCTGTCCCTGATCCACAATAATACATTGCCTCCTATCCCATGACTTTTTAAATTTTTCCAAGAATCTCTCGTGAGGACCTTGTCAAAGGCTTTCTGAAAATCGAGAAACACTATGGGGTCTATTCTGTAACGTGAATAGTGGAAATGGACGTCCCTTTGCGACATCCATACCCGCTATTTGCCCTCCTTACATCCCTGGCAGAAGCCTCATCATATGAACAAGGAGTTTGTACAGGGAGGCTTAGTCAGGGGTGGAAGGTAGCATTCCAGAGGCTGAGCAAGGGCGGGGCATTTGTAGTCCATGATCCCAGCTATACAGGGCCAATTTTGAGGTCAGCCATGTATGTCTGGGGTCGGCAGACTGGACGGGGCACTTATTCCACCTCAGAGGTAGAATACGTCCCCCTGGACATCAGGGGACAGCAGGCCTGGGCAGTGGCAGAAAGATGATGGGATGCAGGGAGCTCCCCACAGCCAAACCCTGGCCATAAAAGGCCAGATTGGGAGTCGGGCTGCGAGGAAAGGAGAAAGTGGTCAGCGGCCAGGGATCGCGGCTCCTGAATGGAACCGTGGTGCCATGGCAATGGGACACCATGGCACCGCGGCTCCATTCAGAAGCCTGAATGAGTTAGCTGGGCAGGAGTCTGTACGTGCAGGCCAATCAGAATCGGGTCCTGGACTGCATATGCAGGCCCCGACCCGATTCCAATCCCACAGGACACGTCTAGCCCCCTTGGGATCAGAATCGGGTCTGCCTCTGTGTGTACCGATTCTGATCGGGTGCACAGGGGCCTGGTTGCACATATTAGAATGTGCCTCCACATCAACTGGATCACCTTTATCTACCTGTTTATTCACACCTTCAAAAACATATAACAGATTAATAAGACAAGACCTTCTTTGGCTAAATCCATGTTGGCTTTCTCCCATTAAACCACGACTATCTACATGCTCAGTAATTTTATTCTTTATAATGGTTTCTACCATTTTGCCTGGTACTGACGTCAGGCTCACTGGTCTGTAGTTTCCTGTATTACCTCTGGAGCACTTTTTAAAAATTGGTGTTACACTGGCCATTTTCCAGGTACTACAAAAGATTTTTTTTAAAAATTTTTTATTTATAAAGTTTTGCAATACAATCCAGAAAATACAAATCTGAATCGGAATTAGATTTAACAACAAAGGAAAAAAAAAGAAAAACAAAGAAAGACCAAGGTCAATCCTATAAAAGGAAAAAAAAAACAATCCTGGAATAGACCACAACACGTTGCCCCACAATATGATCCAAGAAAAAAGAAATAAAATATACTGGTGAAACCAACACCCAAAGGTAACAAAAATTATCATAGGAGCATAGATGACATTATATGGCAGCCGATATGGGAGCTTCCCCACCACCCCCCCCTCTTCCCTACTCAAAAGAAATTGTAACACTTGTCTGGACTCAAAAAAGATATATTGTTTAGATTGAAAATTAACCATACACTTACAGGGATATCTTAACTTAAACTGCTCTCCCAAGGCGAGCGTTCTCTGGCGCAAGGCCAGGAACGCCTTCTGCCTTTTTTGCGTATCCCTAGCCAAATCAGGAAAAATTAGGATTTTTGAGCACATAAACTGGGTAACAGACAATTTACGAAAATATAGTTTAAGTACAGTATTTCTGTCAGATTCAAAGGCAAAATTAACTAATAGAGTGGCCCTGCTTGTGACCACCTCCAAAGAACTCTCCAAAAATTCTGATAAATCCAACTGAGGTGGACCAGAATACGCAACAAGCGCCCGCTGGTTCCCAGACTCAAATGTAGATATTGAAACATATTGAGCCCTCACGACTGGTGGCAACGAATCAGCAGGCATCTGAAGAACTTCAATAAAAAACTTATGAACCAGGTCCATTGGAGCTATCAAAGGGGACCGAGGAAAGTTCAAGAGTCTAAGATTATTCCTACGAAGCTGGTTATCTAGGAACTCAATTTTCCTTGCTTGAACTGTCCGGTCCTTCTCATTAACAGCTCTAAGGGTCTCCAGGTCTTCCACCTTAGATTCCAGGCTAGAAAGTCTAATAGAATGAACCGTTACCTCTGAATCCATCGTGGAACACTGAGCAGTGGCTTTAATGTTCACTAGTTCCTGCAAAAAAGAACTCACAAAAGGCAGTAGGGTTTGTTGGAGAGCAGTGATAGCTTCCCACAAGCTATCCAAGGTTACCCGCGCTGGTTTTTCCACAATCCCAGGAAGCCGGGAACTCAAGGTACGGAAAAGTTAGGTGTCAGCTGTTTCAATTCGCCGCTACCAAGGGAGGGAGGAGATCCCACTCGACCTCCTGCAGCGATTCCGACACCCACTACCGTAGCTTCACTCCTTACAGGGGAACCCCTTGCTGCCGCAGATACCTCTTGCTGTAGAGATATGCCACTAAGCTGCCCCACTGTAAGGCAGGTTCAAGGCTGAACTGGCAGCGCTTGTACGGGGCTCAAATCCACCCCTTCTAAGCTCGGATCCAGTGAAACATTCAAGGGATCCGTCGAAGCCATAGCAGACGAGGGAATGCAAAAACCGGCTATTGAAGACTGCACAAGTCCTCCAACCGGAGTCGAAGCCTCAGGGGGTTTCTGGGAATGTTGTTTCCTTTTCCTCCCCATTGAAGGAAAATTGCAGAAGCCGGCTCAGAGCACTCAACTCGGCATCTTACTCCTCCGCCATCTTGGATCAGAAGCCACTACAAATGATTTTAATATTAGTTCACAGATTACTAATAGTAGGTCTGCAATCTCATATTCCAGTCTTCCCTTCCCTCCACATCATCTCTCCTCCTGTGCCCAGGCCTCCCCCAATATGACCTCTCCTCCAGTACACAGGTCTATTTCCACAAGTTTTATCCTCCAGCGCCCAGGTCTCCCCCCACATGCTTCACCCTCCAGATCCCAGGTATTGCCCTAACATGCTCTCTGCTCCACTACCCAGGATTTCCCCCGAGCTATATCCTCCAGATCCCAGTTCTCCCCCACATGCTCTCTTCTCTAGTGCTCCAGGTTTCCCCATACAGTCTCCTCCAGGCCTCCTCTCCTCATGCTCTCCATTTCTTTTCTAAGCCTCCAGGCCTCCTCCTCACTCCTTCCTGCTTTTCTCAACCTTTTCTCCTTCTACTGACCTGCATTTTATGTACTGTAATAATGCAGGGAACCTGGGGGTGAGCAGCAGCTGTGATCCCTAGTGCAAGTGTTATTAGCATCGATCTGCTGCTGTGAGCAGTGACTCCAGCTTGTAGGGCTTGGGAGATGCTGTAGGATGGCAATGGTAGTGGTATTAGAAGTTCTGTTGTTGTTAAGTGCTGTTGAGCCGGTGTCGACTCCTGGCAACCCTCTGAATAGTCTTTGTTCAGTCTTCAGCCAAGTGGCTCATTATTGATAAAGTGGTATCCATAGCTGCTGTTATTGTATCGATCCATCTCATTGCTGGCTTTCCTCTTTTAATAGTGCTAGTAGGAGCGTTACCAGTGGCAGAATACAAATGGCAATCAGCAGGTGGCAGGAAGTTATTGGACCTATAACGTCCTGCCCCCTGATGATTGTTATAACAGGAAGATGGGGGTTAGGAGGACCTCAGGAAGCATGTGTAGAGTGGCAGTGGTGGGCTAGGCTTGGTTCAAAATTTTGGTGAGGCCACTGGCTCTTGTGGCCCATCTCATTCCTATGCCTATGGCTGGGCCAAGAGCAATCCAAGTCACAGTGGCAATGGAGTAAGCAGCAGAGCAGGTCTCAAGGGGAAGGGGCAGGGCCAAGAGCTTTCAAAGCTTCAGAAGTGGTAGAGTCAGAAATAGAACAGGTCTATGGTGCAAGAGGCAGGGCCAAGAGCAATCCAAACCTTAGCTGTAGTGGAGTGAGCAACAGAGCAGGTCACTCGGTCAAGGAGCATGGCCAAGAGCAGTCTGAGTCACAGTGACTCAATGCTCTTGGCCATAGAGCTCAACCCCTCCACCAGTTTCATCTACTCTATCATTGCAATATAGTTCGTACTCAGGTATCACATTGTCCCATTGGTTGTTTTCCTTCCACCAGGTCTCTGAGATGACAATCATATCTAACCTTTCATTTAGTGCTATATATTCTAGCTTGTCCATCTTACTTTTTTAGACTTCTAGCATTTGTATACAGGCATCTTAGAAGTTGTAATTTATTCATATTAATCTGGTTATCAGTTGATAGGGGTAATCTGGAATCTTTCAGCTCTAAACCTAAGGGCATCTGGGTTACTTTTATCGTTATTGAACCTCTCTGTTGGGATGTCCTAATTTCCCTCTTTTGCTAGTATGCTTCAAGGATACATCCTTCCGAACCAAGCGCTCTTGGGAGACTATCAGCTTTTTCCTATTATTTAGTTTAAAAGCTGCTGTACTGTATCTCCATTCTAAAGGTTAATGCTAGTATCCTGGTTCCATCCTAGTTAAGGTTGAGCCCATCCTTTCGGAAAAGTCCCTCTCTTCTCCAGAATGTGACTCACTGACTTTTGCAAGAAGTTCAAAACTTTACTCTTCAATGAATATTACATCACATAGATGGCATACAACAAGATATCAATAACCATGTCCAACCCCCCCCTCCCCCTGCTCCTCCTTCCCCCCTTGACAAGCCATGTAAATACATTCAAAATAACTATATTATAGCAATCTTACTCTTCCTTCCCCCGTTCCTCCTCCCCCTCCCTTACAAGCCTTGTATATATGTTCAGTATAATTATATTATGCCAATCTTACTTTTCATGTTAAGTTTACTGTTTAATGTATTCTCTTACGAAATTTTAATGTAAACAATTGTCATTTTGTTCCTTGTAAACCAC
Source organism: Ichthyophis bannanicus (assembly GCA_033557465.1). Lineage (NCBI taxonomy): Eukaryota > Metazoa > Chordata > Amphibia > Gymnophiona > Ichthyophiidae > Ichthyophis > Ichthyophis bannanicus. Next base: position 541,842,152 of record CM066031.1, on the reverse strand, counting down.
CTTGATTCCCAGATAAGGCAATATATAAGAATAGATAAATAAATAAATGTTTCCCCATCCCTAACAAATCCAAAACCCTCTTCCTTGCATCATTGCCTTATCCATGCATTGAGACTTCGGAGCTCTGCCTACCTTTTGAGTTCTGCATGTGGAACAGGAAGCATTTCAGAGAATTCTACCCTGGAAGTTCTGGATTTCAACTTCCTACCTAAAAGCCTGAATTTGGCCTCCAGAACCTCCCTCTCACACTTTCCTATGTCATTGGTACTAGCAGATTCCTCTGCAGCACTATCTAAAACCTTGTCTAGGTGGCGCATGAGGTTCGCAACCTTTGCACCAGGCAAGCATGTTACTGGATGATCCTCATGCCCACCAGCCACCAAGCTAACTACATGCCTATTGATTGAATAGCCAACTATAATAGCCATCCTAAACCTACTCCCATGGACACATGTCCCTGGAGAAACCTCCTTTGGTGCGAGAGGGTTTTACATCACCTGGAGGACAGGCCCTAGCTACAGGATTACTTCCTGCCACACCAAAGTGATACTCTCCTTTCACGTGACCTATTTCCTCCATAGCAACTGAGAGGCTACCAGATTGGAGATGGGATGTCAGTACTACGACCCTGTGGGTCTCGTCTGTGTAACTCTCTGTCTTACTTATGTTCTTCACATCTGCTACCCTAGCCTCCAGAAATTGGACTTGTTCTCTGAGGGCAAAGAGCTCCTTGCACCTAGTGCACATATAAGATCCCTCACCAACTGGGAGAAAATCGTACATGTGACACTCAATGCAAAAGACTGGATTGCCCCCATCTCACTGCTGGACTGCTGTCTGCATCTTAGTTTTAAGGTTTTGTTTAGCTATTTAGTTTATTTAAAGTTACTAGGAATACTTGCACTAATACATCTATACCAAGTAAGTTTAAGGGACTTTGTTCACCTCTAGATTAATTCAATTTCAGGGTCTTAATTAAGCTATTCTGGTGAGGATAACCTGCTGAACCTGAAAGTCAATTTGACTACCTCTCCCCTTTAATAGGTCTAAGAACCTATAAAGCTAAGATTATGCCTGGGGTGAGTGGTAGGGAATTAATAATTAGTAAAGGTTGGCTGTGTTTAGAAGCACAGGTGCCAGACCTGTGCTTCTAAGGTAATCTGTTAACAATTTCCTGGGTGATTCACACAGCCCTTGGTTTGATAGAGGGAGCCTTTCAAATTGCCCTCTTGATCTGTCACTTCGCTTTAACACCTATTTAAAACAAATTTACAGTTCTCTTGCCTCCTAAATGGAAGGCATCTTTGTAAAGGTCTCTAAAACAATTTATTTCTTTCTATTCAAAGAATATTTACACTATTCTCCCTTCTATGCTAAACTATATTCTGATTTGATTTAAATTAAAAGCTCTCTGCTGATACTAGGTCCTGACTGAGTTTTAAAGTTAAACTAAAAGCTGTTTGCTGGGTTTTAAATTTAAACTAAAAGCTATCTGTTGATACTAGGCCCTGACTGAGTTAACAAATACACTGGATTCTAAAATACACAGCTTTAACATAAAGAATTCCCTTTTCCCCAAGCTGTAGAAAATTTCCCAGAAGTAAGTGCTTACAAGTGCAGATTTCTTTCCAGCAGTAGCAGTTCCTTTTGGGATTCTTGCACCTGAGTTTGAAGGGAAATCCATCTCCCTCTCTGAGCAATCTGCCCCATGGATAAAACCATACGTGAGCTGAGAGATGGAGAGAATGGGAGAGGACTGGGAGAAATCTAGCTGTTTGTGGGCTCTATGGGTGATGGACAGCCCTGTGACGAAAAACCCTTTACACTTGAGTTGAGGGAAGATGGTAGCTAGCAGCAAACAATAATACTTAGAAACATAGAAACATAGAAACATGATGACAGAAAAAGACCACAAGGCCCATCTAGTCTGTCCTTCCATAACAACAACTACAACAGTCCACTTTTTATCTTTAGAGATCCTCTGTGTTGGTCCCATGCTTTTTTGAATTCAGTTACTGTCCTCATCTTTACCACCTCCACTGGGAGACTATTCCACGGATCCACTACTCTTTCCGTAAAGAAATATTTCCGCATATCACTCCTGAAACTATCTCCCTTCACCCTCATCCCATGTCCCCTCGTCGCAGAACTTGCTTTCAATTGAAAGAGGCTCTCTCCCTGAACATTTATGCCACGGAGGTATTTAAACATCTCAATCATATCACCTCTATCCCGCCTTTCCTCTAAGGTGTACATATTAAGATCCTTAAGTCTGTCCTCATATGCTTTATAATGAAGACCACTAATCATCTTAGTAGCAACCCTCTGCACCGACTCCATCCTGTTCACATCCTTTTGAAGGTGCGGTCTCCAGAATTGCACACCATACTCCAAATGAGGTCGCACCAAGGACTTATACAGAGGCATTATCACCTCCTTTTTTCTGCTAGCCATTCCTCTCCGTATGCACCCAAGCATCCTTCTAGCTTTTGCCGTCGCCTTTTCTACCTGTTTAGCTACTTTAAGATCATCGGACACAACTACGCCTAGGTCCCGCTCTTCTTTAGTGGACAAAAGTACTTCACCTCCTATACTGTATTGCTCCCTTGGATTGCTGCAGCCCAAATGCATGACCTTACATTTTTTAACATTAAATCCCAGTTGCCAAATTCTAGACCATTCTTCTGGTAAGATTCAAGACTGTCATAGTGCAGTTAAGCTAGATTTGAAACTAATGGACTAAGATGAAATAATATGGGCCACTGTTGTATGTAAATTAAATATATGAAAATTTGGGGGCGGGGACCTGCCACCCTGGCTATCCTGATATTCAGCAGCACCATCTGGATATTGCCACCGACCACAAGAAAGCTGCCTGGCTAAATCTATTAAAGTTTAAAACCCTGGTTCAGTAGAAGTCAAACCCCAAAAGAAAATATACCAAACCTAACAAATATTTCCCACACCTCGTTCAACTAAGATTTTTGTTGGAGCGGGCTGGAGGCGGCAAGAATTAAAGTCCGGCCACACCAGACAGCCAGGTCCGTTTTAATAAGTATAAGAATTAAAAGGAAACTCATCTATTTGTATAATTCCTGTGAACTTTTCTTCTCAATATCAATCTCACAGCGGTGAAGTCAAGCAGTATATCCCACGACGTGCACGTTGTGGTTCATGCTTGTAGGATTCAGGTCACTTGATACAGGGCTACGGGCCCGAAACATGCACGTCGTGGGATATACTGCTTGACTTCACCGGTAGCCAGGCTGCAGCCCCACTCTCTATGCCAGTGGGACCCAAAGCCTTCCACTGGCCTTTTCAGGCCACAGCCCCATTCTTAATGCCAGCAGGTCCTGGGGCCTCCTACAGGCGTCTTCAGGTCATAGACCCACTCTTCATGCTGGCAGAACCCGAGATCTCACGCCGGCCCCCCTCTTCATGTCAACGGGACTGGGGCTCCCAATGGCTCTTTAACTTGATGCTTTGGAGCGGAGGAGGCCCATACCCATCCGTTTGTTCGCGCATGCATACCAGCAGTCAAAGCTTTACCCAGTCATCTAGAGCCTCCCCAGTAGGTGCTATCGCTTACGCAAAAGGCACTTTAAAAACAGACAAGCAGCACCACAAAATATTGGGCATTTTTTCATGCCTTAATGATTTTGTGACATGCAATTGACCTTAGTACATCAGCATCTTTGTTTCTAATAATTTGCTGCACTTTAATGAGTTTTCTTCTGTTCTTCTGGAGATCAAAGAGTGCGCACTAAAGGCAGGGGAAGAAGGGGCTTTACGGCCAGACTCCATTCTGGCATTACATTCGTCTGAATTACAGCTTCAACGAGTGCAAGAAAAACACCGATAAACACAGCCCAGACAGTCCTATGATAAAGTAAAAAAGAAAATAAAACAAATAAAATCCCATTGTAATAATATTGCCACACATTAATGTGATATTCTAATTCCCGGGCTTTGTACGTGTTGTTTTTTTTCCCTTTCTGAGCTCTTCTGGGCATTAACTTGCCTGACAGCATAAGTAATTTTCATTTACAAATTACTGAGTCTTGTTGACAGCATCATCTCAAATATTATTCTCAACAAATGTGACTCATGAAGATAGACAGATGGTAAATTTCCCCATGGCAGAGTACATTAAAAACTCTTTCAAAATACAGTTCTAGCACAAGCCAACTAATAGGAGCTTTTACTGTTCACAAACTGTCAAACAATGCCTCCAGGAGTACGGCAGTTTAAGAAAAGAGCAGATACATTATTTTTTATAGGTCCATATGTTCACAGTTATCATATATCATTTAAGTGTTCTGGGTCACAGCTGATGTGTCACATCTTGCCACTTGAGTTTCAAAATAGCCAGAGCTCTGTATTTAGCTGTTTATTAATGTATGAGCTGCAGGAATAATTTTAAACTTTACATACTGCAGTAGATTACTGTACAATAGGAGACAGTTTGAAGAGCGCGACAGTATTTTTGAGTGACAGGCAGACAATTTTACGAGGATAAAGTAACGCAAAGTACATTCTTCAAAGCCCTCGGAAAATCACCCCACAGACGTTTAATAGTCTGAAAAGAAATGTCTTTAAAAAAATCCCCAGGTAAACATGACGGGGTAATTTTATAAGGGGGGCGTGCAAAGTGCGCGCCTGCTTCGGCGGTGTTTTAGTCATTTATGTGGGGAGGCGGCTAGTCATGTGCATGAATGGTCTCTTATAAAATAGTGACCAGCGTGCAAGGAGGCAGGTTCACTTGATGGTGCACACTTTGCTGGTAGGTTTGGACAGAGCCTCGGCCAAGCTCACAAGTATACATATAGATTATAAAATACTATAATGTATGTGCATCCTAGAAAATTATAGGCAAAGACATCTACCCCAGCTCTAGGGAACGTGTTTTGCCACTTATACTAGTATTTTACAAAGCAGGCTTAGCACAGGCACCTTAAAATGTGCTGTAACTAAGCATCCCTCAGAGGATCATTTTATAACAGGTGGCCTATGTAGGAAAGCCAAGTAGATACTTATTATGAACCTATTTTATAAAGACATATAGGTGCCGAAGGGGAATGTTTAATGAAGTGCACTACCCAGCAGTGTGGGGTTTCATGTGCAATTTGGGCACCACGCTGAAAAGTAGCAGAGGGTCATGCGCCTAATACCCCACACTACCGTGGTGGCAGGTGTCGAGGTGGCGACTGGCTGGGTTGGTGGTGTTCCCGCAGTGGCACAGCTAGCACCAGTGTTTGTAGCCTGAGCTACCTGAGCTCCAGCAGACAGTGGCAACTGCAGGGGGATGGACGTACCTGCCCCCCCTCCCTGCACTTAGCTTACAGCCTCACGCTGGTAACACGGCTCAGATGTGCATTACCAGACGGTGCTTAGTACACATGCCGCTATGTGTCTTTATAAGATGCTGGGGATAAACCTGAAGAAATTGGGATTAGATTGAAGCCTCCTTTTGGTAGTGGGTGTAAATGCTCAAATGTATTTTTTTAAATACATGTGTAAATCACAACTTCGCCTGTGCTCCACCCACATTTCACCCCTGAACAAACCTACAACTGTACATTCTTGCCGCGTTCTTGTCACAGTGTGTACTTTTACATGCATAACCCAACAGTAATTTTATAAAAGCCCATTTACATGCATAAAGCAGGGTTTTATGTGCAGAAAACATTTATAAGGTTATCCACAAAGAATCAGAGCACATGTATATAGCACTACTGAAAATTCTTAGGGGTTTTTTGGCACTATGCAGGGCAAGGATGACGTATGTGTCTTTTGCCTAACTATAGAGATCAGGAGTTATCAACTCAGCTCTCAGGACATACCCATAGCTAGTCAGGTTTTCAGGATAACCACAATGTATATGCCTGAGATAGATTTGCATGCACTGCTTCCATTATATGCAAATTTCTCTCGTGCATATTAAATAGTGGTTATCCTGAAAATCTGACTGGCTAAATGTGTCCCAAGGACTGGGTTGAGAACCTCTGGTATAGATGAGTGGCAATATTCAGCCGTTATCCGAATAGTCATGCGTTTAGGACAGCGAAATGGCTTTCTGGACAGTAGTGCTGAACAGATGTGGCTAATTTAAACATCAAGGCCCATGTTAAAAAAACACACTGATTGTGGCAGAGCAAGAAAGATTAATGACCAGGTTTATGTTTTCTGAAAAAAATAGGTCAATTAAATACCAAAGCTTTGCAAGTCAATCTACTTGTATACGTTTTTGAAACATCACAACTATTGGGGGATAATTTTATAAGGAGCTGTGTAAATTAACACACCATCGACACACATAAGTCATGTATTTTTCATGACTTATACATGCGGATGGGCCTTTATGTGCGTACTTTAGGCAATTGCTATTTTATAAGTACATGCAGCAGGTCAATGGGGTATACTTCCAGTGTGGGAGTGTACAGGGTGCATGCAGGGGTGTACTTCCAGTGTTGGAGTGTGCATGCAGGGGTGTACTTCCAGTGTGGGAGTGTGCAAGCAGGTGTGTACTTCCAGTGTGAGAGTGTACAGGGTGCATGCAGGGGTGTACTTCCAGTGTGGGAGTGTGCAAGCAGGGGTGTACTTCCAGTGTGAGAGTGTGCATGCAGGGGTGTACTTCCAGTGTGGGAGTGTGCATGCAGGGCTGTACTTCCAGTGTGGGAGTGTATAGGGTGCATGCAGGGGTGTACTTCCAGTGTGAGAGTGTACAGGGTGCATGCAGGGGTGTACTTCCAGTGTGGGAGTGTGCATGCAGGGGTGTACTTCCAATGTGGGAGTGTGCATGCAGGGGTATACTTCCAGTGCGGGACTGTGCATGCAGGGGTGTACTTCCAGTGTGGGAGTGTACAGGGTGCATGCAGGGGTGTACTTCCAGTGTGGGAGTGTGCACGCAGGGGTGTACTTCCAGTGTGGGAGGGTGCACGCAGGGGAGTACTTCCAGTGTGGGAGGGTGCATGCAGGGGAGTACTTCCAGTGTGGGAGGGTGCACACAGGGGAGTACTTCCAGTGTGGGAGGGTGCATGCAGGGGAGTACTTCCAGTGTGGAAGGGTGCACGCAGGGGTATACTTCCAGTGTGGAAGGGTGCATGCAGGGGAGTACTTCCAGTGTGGAAGGGTGCACGCAGGGGTATACTTCCAGTGTGGAAGGGTGCACGCAGGGGAGTACTTCCAGTGTGGGAGGGTGCACGCAGGGGTGTACTTCCAGTGTGGAAGGGTGCACGCAGGGGTATACTTCCAGTGTGGAAGGGTGCACGCAGGGGAGTACTTCCAGTGTGGGAGGGTGCACGCAGGGGTGTACTTCCAGTTTGGGAGTGTGCACGCAGGGGTGTACTTCCAGTGTGGGAGGGTGCACGCAGGGGTGTACTTCCAGTGTGGGAGGGTGCATGCAGGGGTGTACTTCCAGTGTGGGAGTGTACAGGAGCAGAGCTTGGGTGGAGCTTAGATTTACCCACATTAAGTTAAAAAATGTAGCTTAAGAGCACTTTTGAAACTCTAGGCGCAGGCATTTCTGCCAGCGCCTAGGCTGGTGGAAGGGCTTGAGACTAGATTTAACATGCTTTTTGAACACTTATAATCTATCCCTTTTTCACAGAGAGAAGTAGGTGCCCACTTTAGATAGGTGTGTTCTGGTGGCCTAAACTTAAGTTTAAACTTACCCTCCAAGATTTTAATTCTTTTTTTGCAGCATCCAGAATCTTGCTACTACAGGCCACATTTAAGAATCAGGGAAACATCCCACTGTACTTTTAGCACACGTTTTTGCTCACAAATTCTTTTTCTCTTCTTAAGTGGAAGCAGAAGAACCTTTCTGTTTAATTATCATATTATGCTCTATTTAGCATCATTTTAGAAAATCTAAGAAGCCTTGCTTGCATGATACCCATATCAGACAAAATCCGAAACACACCAAGCTCAAACACTCAAATTAACACTCCGAATGCCCACACTAATATAAAAAAACATCCCAAGAACTCACACTCACACCCACATATGGGCGTAATTTTATAAGGAGCTAAGCAGATTTACGCGTTTGTTCTAGTTGTTTATGCACAGAAATGGCAATTTATGTGTGTACCGTATTTTTGCGCATATACCGCGCGAGTTATAAACTTTTTTACTTACCGCGCAACCCTCCCGCGTGGTATTTTCGAGGGCGCACTATACCAAAACTTTATTGCAAGTAGCTGATCGCAAAAAAGAGGCACCACAAGAATATCTTGGTACAAAAATATATTTAATTACTTTTCATCATCCGATTCCATAAAACCTTCGAAATCACTCCCCTCATCAACATCATCAGTGAAATAATTTAAAAGCGTCTGAAGACGCTCTTCCGTAACATATGCACTTTCATCGTCACTACTTTCGACGTTTTCATCATCATCTTCGTCATCACTGCGCACCCCATCCTCGTTCTTATAAACAATCCCTGCTTTTCGGAATCCATTTCTGATGGTTTCAGGGGATATTTTGTCCCAAGCAGAACACAACCAATTGCAGATTTCCATTAATGTAGCCCTCTTTAATCGTCCCGATGGAGTGAATTCATGGATTCCATGCTGCATCCAATTATCCCACTCTCGTCTGATGAACGTTTTGAAGGGGTGATTAACAGCTATATCTAGCGGCTGCAGTTTGCAAGTAAGACCACCCGGTATCACTGCAATATGGGCACCTGCCGAATTAATATAATTTTGCACATTTGTTTCTTTATGGGCAGCCATGGAATCGAAGATCAACAAAGACCTTTTAGAAAAGAAACCTCCAGGCCTGGCCCGATAACATTTATCAATCCATATTTTCATGACCTCAGAGTCCATCCACCCCTTTTTGTTACAGTGGACAACAATACCTTGTGGAAATTTTTCGCGGGGCATGGTTACTCGCTTGAAAATAACCATCGGCTTCAATTTATGCCCATTAGCTGTGCAACCCAGGACTACAGTGAAGCAAGCCCTCTCGTGTCCAGTTGTTATTGCGACAGTTTTTGAACCCGAAGCAGCTACAGTCCTGGTTGGTGGAATGTCAAAAGACACAGGAACCTCATCCATGTTAATAACATCCGTTGCCGAAATGCCGAACTCAGAAATTTCTTTGCTGACAAATGTGCTGAAATCCGCCATCTTTTGTTCCCAGTCATCCGGAATCCTCTGGCCTACAGTTGTTCTTATTCGCACGGAAAGACCATTCCTCTTCATAAATTTGCAAATCCAGTTGAAACTAGCGTGGAAACTTGAAATTCCTCTTTCATTGGCCAGCAGTTTTGCTTTGAATTTAATTGCGATAGTTGAGACAGCTTGATTTTGCTCCCTTCTAGACAGAATCCACTTGTTTAAGTCACTCTCTAGCTCTGGCCACTTTTCTTTTGGACCTCGACGCGCACGTTTTTGCGGGTTCATCTCCTCTAGTGCCGTTCTCTCCTTTCTCCAGTCGTGAACAGATGACTCACCAACATCAAATTCTCTTGCTGCTGCTCTGTTACTTGTTTCTTCTGCTCTTGCCACAACTTTCAGCTTGAAGTCCGCAGTATAAGACTTGCGCTTAATTCCTGGCATGATGACTGGATTATAATAGAAGAGATCGCAAAGTTTTTATACACCTCAGTGCAATCGACACATGCGCGTTATACGCGCGTGCGCATTATGTGAGAAAATCAATGCGGGACAGGCAGAAAATTGCGCTTTATATGCGGGTGCGTGTTATATGCGGGTGCGCATTATATGTGCAAAAATACGGTAAATGATCTCTTCGAAAATACCGACTAACATGAAAGGATGCTCAGAATTTGCATCACATATACTTTCAATGTGGACATGTACATGGGTAGAGTTTGGGCATAGTTTATAACAGTCTTTAGTTTATGCATGCTTTTGCAAAAACTAGCTCTATGGCTGGTGTAAGTGATCACGCCTTAATGTTCACATGTACGTTCACACTTATATCCTATCAGGTATGTGTGTACTTGACTTTATGAAAAACACCCCATAAACTATGTCTGTAACAGCTAGGCATGATTTTTAAAAATTACCCTCCCCATGTAACTCTCAGCTTTGTTTTTCTGTACTGTACTGCATGGAGCACTTAGAACTACGCAGGCTCCAGATCAGTGGTTCTCAACCCAGTCTTGGGGGCACACCTAGCCAGTCAGATTTTCAGGATAACCAGAATGAATATGCATGAGAGATTTGCATGCACTGCCTCTTTTGTATGCAAATCTCTCTCATGCATATTCATTGTGGTTATCCTGAAAATCTAACTGGCTAGGTGTGTCCTGAGGACTGGATTGAGAATCCTTGCTCCAGATACATACAGGCCAGACTCAAGCTAATGTCTGCTAATAGAGATGGATGTTCACAAAAGCTGCTGAATATGCAAACTCTTCTGTGACAGAGTGGCGGTCAGTAACCTTTTTAAACACACCCTAAGCATGCCCACCTACACCCCCCACAAAAAACACAAACCACCCCAAATGCCTACACCCAAACAAAAAACAAAAATGTAAAAATGGTCAATAAAAGGAAACAGGTTACTCCTAATACTTTGAAATTATTTTTAAATGAAATACAGAGGGAGAGAGAGAGAAAGAGAGAGAGATACTGCAAAATATACAATATGTGGTAATTTTAATTCAGACAGTAGGACAAAAGAATATCCCACATAATGAGAGGTGGGGTTTTGAGGTTTGCCACAAACTAGTAATTAGAGATTGGCTGATGTTAATGAAATACCTGCTTCTAATGGTACTTAAAAAAATGCAGTGCTAAGTGGATGACCTGAAAAATCATAAGGTGTTAAATATAATAACTTACTACCAGAAGGCAAGAAACATTTATGTTTTTAGAAACTATTATCATTAACATCTTTAATACATTTGCACCCTCCACTTTTTCCTGGTGCGTAAAAGGTATTACTGCCTTGAGCGTGCTAAGATACAGTTATACGTTGGAGAAGCAGGCAAGTTATTTCCGTTTCTAGATTGCCATAATCATCTTTCCTTCTTCTCGTTTATATTAATAAAAGTAGAAATGTATTTTTGCATTAAATTATCTTTCAAACCATCAGTTATTTAGAACCCCCCCCCCCTCTAGATATATAACAGATGCACGAGTGCACCTGGGGAGGACTGCATTATATATGAAATTGTCATCACCCACCTCATAATTACCTTTCACCTGCTCAGGCGGGTTACACCTGTGGCTTACTGGCAAAGGACTTGGTTTCAGCGTGGGAAATTACATGATTCAAAGACAGCTTGTTTTATATTGTTCCCTTCCCCCACCACTTATGCTATAAAGTTTTGTTTCTAGCTTTTAAACTATGCTCATGTTTCTGAACTTTTTAAGCGTTCGTTCTTAGTTCCAGAGTATGAGGTGATATTGTGCACATGTGAATATATGTATGTGTGTGTGTGTGTGTGTATGTGCAATCTCTGTATTGTAGTGTGCAATCTGGTGTGCATCCCTTTCAGAATATTTACAAAAAGAAAACACAATTCAAAGCAGTACTTTTAGTCACCTCTATTTTAGAATTTTGTACTGTATTTTTTTTTTAATTTTGTGCATTTTAAATGTAATAATCCAGCATCAATAGTCAGGGCCAGTGGGAAGCGTGGTTTGCCAGGCAAGAGCCTCCTTGCCATGAGATGAAGCCATTTATTGTATTCCTTGGTTCTGGTCTATGTCTTGCTCCTATCCCTTATGTGTCTGTGCAATGGGTGTGCCTTCCTGTTTCCTGCCTGTTTGGCCCTACTAGGTCCAGACCAGAAGGCAGGGGTTTATCTGCCCTGCCCCTGGGCTGGAACAGTGCTGGGTCATCATTTGTGGTCTCTGAGTCCTTGACTCTAGCTAAGCATGTCCCTGGGTTCTGATTCATGTCCTGACTCCAGCTAGCCATGTTCTGTGCTTTCTTGGACTCCTGTCTATGAATTGTCATGTATTTAGCTGTGGACTCCTGCAAGTGTAATTGGAAGGAACTTGCCCTTGTATCAAGAACTATGTGTTCTGTGCCTCTGCCTATGGATAATGTTTAATGTGCTGTGTCTGCTTCAGGATTGCTGCAGAAGAGTGAGCGAAGGGAACTTACCCTGTACCTAGAATTATGTGAAAGGGCGTGGGCAGGGTCCTGGCGCCCGCGCGTAACCGGAAGCCCGGCCCGGCGTGGGACCCTGCACGCGGCCTTGGGGTGCGCGGGGGGGGGGGGGTGATGGCACGTCAGCAGGGGAGCTTGTGCGGGGTTTAAAATGATTGACTCCGCGGGGCTAGGGGAGCGAGCGGAGCCAATCAGAGGCTAAGGCGCCGCATGCTGTGACCGGAGCAAAGAAGTGCAGTGCACATGCGGCGTGGCTGGAGATCGAGCAGGGTGCAGGATCCAGAGCGCGTGCGGGAGAAGTTGTCGTACAGCAGCGGAGAGGGCCTTCGGCGGCGAGTCTTTGCGGCAGGAACAGAGAGAAGCAGCGGCTTTGTGAAAGCGGTGAGAAGCAGCGGCTTGGTGGAAGGTCAGGCTCGGCGTCTCTGTCAGCGGTAGCAGGCGAGTGCAGCGTTTTCTATTTGCTGGCATGAGAAGAGGGGTGTGGGGGAGTGGGAGGCGGTCGAATTAAATCAATAAAGGCAAATAAAACAACAGCAATAAGAGTGAGGCGCTTCACTCTTTAGTTCATCTATCACCTGCTTAGTAAAAAAAAAAAAAAAAAAACAACAGTTAATCACACCGGATTGAAGCAGGATAAGTTTGGGCCTACGTATAGGGGATATGGCTGGGAAGCAGGTGGGTAAGGGGCGTGGGGGGGATAGGGCTGGTGCGGGGCAGTTGAGGAGGCAGGGAGGGCGCAGATTGGCCGCGGGGGGTAGGGGAGGGCAGCGGGGCGGAGTGAGAGGGAGAGTTGCTGTGCGGGGGTTGGGCGCAGTGCGCGGCTCAGTTAGGGGAAGCACTGGGTCTATATCCTTGGGGCTTCGTGTGTGGAGGGGTAATAGGGCCGGAGGATAGGGTGTTGGAGGCCAATGTTTGTTGGGAGCCCCTCACGGGGAGTCTGGTGAGCCCTCGGGGAGTGAGTTGGCGCAGGTGAGAAGTGCATCTGGGGAGGAGGTCGTAGAGGGTCTTGGGGGTCGGTTGGAGCAGGGGCATGGGTGTGGTGCGGGCCCTGGTTGGTGTGCGGGGGAGGGCGGGAGTCCTGGGCTGGGAGCTTGGGGACGTATTTTTGCGGGACTTTAACGGGACTTCTCTTTTGCGGGAGGCGGAGGTTTCAAGTGAGGATTTGCAGCTGCACACTGACGCAGCTGGGGGGTCAGGGCTTGGAATTTACTTCGATGGTGCCTGGTGCGCGGACACGTGGCCGCAGGCATGGGTGGATGAGGGGCTAGTTCGTAATATTACATTCTTGGAGCTGTTTCCCATGTGGGTGGTGTTGGCATTATGGCCGGATAAGTTGTGCAATCGTAGGGTGGTGTGGTGGTGCGATAATGCGGCTGTCGTGCATGTCATTAATCGTTATTTGCCACGTTGCAGTCTGGTAGCGGCTCTGATGCGTCAGATTGTTTTGGCATGTTTGCGTTTGAAGGTTGACTTGAAGGCACGTCATATACCTGGGCATACTAATGCAATTGCTGATGCTCTTTCCCGTTCACAGTGGGAGCGTTTTCGGAAGTTGGCACCGGAGGCGGACAAGAAAGAGCTTGGGGTCCCTTGGAGCTAGTGGAGCAGTGGCCTGATGAGATGAGGACGTTGCTGCAGAAGTCAGTAGTGGAACATACATGGGAGGCTTATCGGCGCGGTTGTCAGAGAGTGTTGGACTTTCTGCATGTGGAGGGTTGGGGGAGTGGGGCGGTTCCTGAACATTTGTTGGGACGGAATGTTGTTTGGGCAAAGGAGCAGGGCGTTACGAGATCGGCGGTGCGGAGTCATTTGGTTGGGTTTGGCTTTTTTGCTAGAGCGGCAGGTCTAGAAGTGGTTGGCCGGGGGTCCTTGGCGCGGCGTCTGCTGCAGGGGTGGGCGCGTTCTCAGCCATTACCGAGGGACCAGCGGCGGCCTATTACGCATGAGCTGCTGTTGGGTTTGTGCCGAGAGCTGCCCGGAGTTGCGGCTTCGCCATATGAGGCGGTGCTTTTTCGGGCAGTTTTTTGTCTCGCCTTTTTTGGGGCCTTTCGTGTGGACGAATTGCCTGTCGATTCCGGAAGAGCCGGCTTGGGTAATAGTTTGCGTTGGCAGCATGTGTGGATTGAGAAAGGGATGGTACGCATGCTGTTGGCTAAATCCAAGACGGATCAGTCGGGTAAGGGGTTGTGGGTAGTCTTGAGAGAGATCGGCGGGTGTACATGTCCGGTGGCTGCTCTCCAGGCGTATGTGGGGGTTCGTCCGAAGGGGGCGGAGGGATTTTTTGTGCATAATGATGCTCGTGCGGTTACGCGTTTCCAAGTCACGGCGGTTTTGCGTTTGGTGTTACGGCAGATAGGTGAGGATCCGCGGCTTTTTTCGGTGCACTCATTTCGCATAGGGGCAGCGACCAGTGCGGCGGCAGTGGGTTTGACTGGGGAGCAGATTCAGGGTATAGGCAGATGGTGGTCGCGGGCATTTATGGGCTATGTGCGGTTGTGAGGCGCCTCGTTTGGGGGACTGGGGGAGGATATTTCTAATAATGTGCTTCTTTTGCAGATAGTGGTCCTGGTCAGCGGGAATGCTGGATGTTTTGACACTCCTTTGTGTTCTGGGCCGGGAGGCGTGCGGCAGAAAGGCCTATGGGCCAAAATTTGGGATTGGATTCCTCGGTGGTGGCGATTTCATGGCTGGGTGAGCGTGGTCTGCGATGGAATCAGTTGCTGCCTTTGCTTCGTCACCACGGGCGCATCCGGAAGCCTCCTGTCATATTGTTGGTGCATTTGGGAGGCAATGACTTGGCTGCTTGGTCTTGTAAGCAGCTTATTAGAGCGGCCAAAAAAGGACTTTACTGCAGTTATTTGCATGTTTGTGAGTGTTGTATTAATCTGGTCGGATATTATCCCGTGACCGGCGTGCTGGGGCAGCGGAGATAGTCCCGAGGTTTGACTAAGATTAATAGGCAGATCGGGAGGTGGGTTTGTGAGCGCAGGGGGTATCAAGTGCAGCATGATTGGTCGAGGTGGCTTGTTGTAATAGCTGATATCATCATTACATCACCACTGTTGTCAGTACCAATTCTGATAGGATTGTTTTCACCGTCTCACCATCACACCTTATAGGAATACATTACCATAACCTGAACTAAAGTGTTTAGCCATTTCTAAATTTCCCAACCTAACTGAAACTATTACCAGTGGCCACACCACAACCCACACTGCCCATTGTCAACACACCTGCCAATAGCCCTGACTTCACAACACCCATCCTAAGTCTGTTACTGTTGTCAGTAACACATCTAATTACTGTTGTCAGTAATATAAGCAATCGATATCAAAATGATATCACCTAACACTTCCAAAACTAGAATACCACTAATCTGCTTCACCATCTCTATCCTAACTATTATTGCACACAGTCTAAATAACAATAACTTTAAAAACATCCCAATCATACACAGCCCAACAAGAAGCAGTCTCTCAACATGGCAACTCTACCCAGAACACTATCCCAAAGTAAACCACCATAGACTAATTCACATAAACTACACCTCACCCCTGCAATATAAAAACCTTAACCCAGGAATAACCCCTGATTCATTATCAATATATCTAATTAATGCCAGATCAATGAAAAATAAATTGCCTATATTCACAGATATATTAGACAAACAAAAACCAGACATATTATGTGTAACAGAAACATGGTTAACAGACACAGATACCGTATACTTAAACCAACTGAGCAATAATGATTATGACATCTTTTTTACACACAGAACTCACAAAAAAGGTGGTGGAGTACTAATAATACTAAAAAAAGAGCTAAAAGCAAAAAAACTACAATCTCACTTACCCACGAACATTGACACAATCATTACACAAATTGGCAACTTGAAAATCTGCCTAATTTATAGACCACCAGACCAACAATCAGAAAACCTGGACCCCTTAATTGAATTCCTAAGCTCCTCCACTGACCAAAATCCAATACTAATGCTTGGTGACTTTAACCTCCCCTCCTTACCAACATCATATGCCTCCCTCTTCTTAGAATCCACCACAGATATGGATTTTCACCAAATAGTAAATGCCAGCACACACAGTAAAGGGAACATACTTGACCTGGTCCTACTGCCAGATGTACTTTACAAATTTTATAACCCCAACTCCCTCAAATGTACCTCAACCCCCTGGTCAGACCATCATCTCATTAACTTTCAAATTACTATCAATAACTCAACAGTTAAACGAACCCCACCTACTGTTCCTCCCTACAGATTTAAAAAATATAACGAAGAGGAGTTTTTAGACATGACAATCCCCAAATTAACTATTTCACCACAAAATCTCGATGTAGCAGTAAAGAACTGGCATGAAATCATCAACAATGCAGCTGCCAATAAGCAAGCCACGAAGAAAATAACTCACCCTAAAGCTGACCAAGCCCCATGGTACAATAAAACACTAAACCTAATGAAAAGAAACTTAAGGAAAGCGGAATGCAAATGGAGAAAAAACAAAAACCCCATTAATAAAGATTCATACATCACTCTCCTTAATGCATATAAAGATGCAATTAACAATGCCAAGAAAAATTACCACTCCTCGATACTCAACAATGCAATAAACAGACCTAGAGAACTATTCTCAATAGCCCAAAGGTTAACAAATAACACCCACAACTCCAGTACTGAAATTACTGAACTTTCCCCACAGAACCTGGCCGACTACTACATGAACAAAGTCATGTCCCTCCCCCAGTTACCAAAACCTAAACACATACCTCAAACCCATTTTACAGATGAATGGACAGAGTTCCAACCCCTATCTAACATTGCACTCAAGAACATCATAACAAACATAAATACAACAACCTCACTCCTCGACCCCTGTCCAGTAACATGGATAAAGAGCTCCTTACCTATCCTCTCACAATTCATCCTCCCCATAATAAATCTTTCGCTAAAAAATGGGTACTTACCCCCTTCATTAAAACATGCACAGATTCGCCCAATATTAAAAAACCCCACCCTTGACAAAGCATCACCCAAATCCTACAGACCCATATCAAGCATACCGTTCATGGCTAAATTAATCGAAAAAGCAGTACAAATTCAGACCCAAGAATACATTGATAGTTCAGCCCCTCTTGATGATCAACAGTATGGGTTTCGCCCTCATCACGGGGTGGAGTCACTACTAACAGTTCTAATCGATACCCTAGTAAGAGGTATTGATAATTCAAAACAGGCATTCCTACTCATATTCATTGACATCTCCGCAGCCTTTGACAGTGTCCACCACTCAACAATGATTAACAAACTAAGACAAATTGGAATAAAATCCACAGTTCTTAACTGGTTCTCATCTTATTTAAGTGATCGAACGCAAACGGTACGAATTGGTAACCTCACTTCAAAAACTTATAACCAGGAACTAGGCCTCCCCCAGGGCTCTGCACTGTCAGCGCTACTATTTAATATCTACTTAAAACACATCTGTCAAATATTTAAAAAATTCAATGTCTATTACCACCTTTATGCGGACGACATAATGATGTATGTCCCATTTACAATTCCTAATATTCCCACACTTCTTATAAATACCTGCCTCAATGAAATAACCGATTGGCTAATTGAAAACAACTTATACATAAATCACACTAAAACAGAAGCCCTAATAGTAACTAAAAATACAACATTCATCCCCCCAACACATATCACATTGCAAAATAACGATATCAAAATAAATACTGAAATACGTTACCTAGGCGTAATACTAGACAAACACCTCAGTATGGACACGCATATAAGGAATATAACAAAAAAAGTTTATTTTAAACTTAAAGTATTAAAACAACTCCGCCCCCTACTGCACCTACAGGATTTTCAACGTATAATACAAGCAATAATAACCCCCCATTTTGACTTTGCGAACCTAACCCTAATAGGCGTAACAAAACAAAACCTAAAAAAACTCCAAGTAGCACAAAATGCAGCAGCCAGGACTATAATGAATGCCCCACCATTCCAACATATAACACCTATATTAGAATATTTACACTGGCTCCCGATTCAATGCCGAATACAATATAAAACTCTCCTAACCACATACAAAGTCCTAAATAATACAGCGCCTCCTACATTAATCAACCTTATCAATAAAGAACCCAATCATAATCTTCAAAGGAGAGACCAAATAAACAAACTAAAAACACCAAAGGAATTTATAAAGGCCAAAAAATCAACAAACATGAAAGCTTTCTCACATGCTGCCCCTATAACTTGGAACAACATTCCATCGGAACTCAGATCCTTACCTCAAATCATGGAGTTCAGGAAAAAACTCAAAACACATTTATTCTCAACATACTATAGTTTTTTGACAAATTCACCTTTTCAACAAGAAAAAGGATAGCTTCACCAGCTAACTTTATCCATCTCTGAACTGGAATAAGTACCAAAACCCCAAATTGATGTTTTTGAATCATACATACCTTGTACATAGTTTATAATCCTGTTCTTTGTACATAGTTACAACTGTTAATTGTAAGTTTGATCTGATTTTTTGTAGCTTCACATTGTTATATGTAAAAACAGCATTGCCTTGTTTACTGTTGTTGAATGTAAACCGCAACTGATCATTGGAAGGTGCGGTATATAAAAACTTGTTAATTAAATTAAATTAAAATTGTGCCGGGTTGTATAGGGAGGATGGTGTCCATCTCTCTCCTGTGGGTACAGATCTGCTGCTGAATGATTGGCAGGAAGCAGTGGAGAGGGTGATGTGCAGTTAGATGCTGGTCACAGCTTTTCACAGGGGGACGGCAAAGGTAAGGTGTGTTACCTGTGCCGGTGGCGGGATCCCGGAGGTTTCCGGGGTCCGGAGTCTTAGGCGACTTGGGGCGAGGGCGGGGTGCCCTCGACCCGGACAACCCCTGGAAGACTTTTGCTAGTAATATGGCGAAGTCGGATAGGGGTGGGAGGAACTTTGCCGGTCGGGTGACCATGGCTTGAGCGGAGGCCGCGGTTGCTTTGCTAATTGCTTGGCTGGTGACATATGGCTCCGCTGGGGGGGGGGGGGGATTTTGGGCTTGTTCATTATTATTATTGTTATGTTCAAGAGTTGTTTTAAATAAAGCTGCGACCAGTGTTTTTTCCAAAAATTGGTGTCGGTGAATTTTTGGGGTTGGGATGAAAGGGATAAAAGGATGGAGGGGTGAACAGGGATGAAGGGGGAACGCGGGTCTGGCTACCCGGTTATGTATTCTCAGCCAGTGTCAAAGATCCAAGGATATTAAATCAGGGTATTCTGAAGGCCAGAGTGGAGAAGTAGCCTAATGGTTAGAGCACTTGCTTGGTAACAAAGAGGCCAGGCTTTGATTCCTTCTACACTCCCTGTGGCCTTGGGCAAGTCACTTAACCCTCTATTGCCTCAGACAAAAGGCCTGGCAATCTATTTCTGGTCACACTGCCAAGAATACCCAGGAGCTGCTGGTTCACCAGAAGTCAGCACTGACTTGAAGGCACACATTGCGTTTGCAGTCTGAAGGCCAAGTGAGGATTGGACTTGCCTGAACTTACCGTGGTGTGTACTGTCTTCATTTCATGGACACCAGCTCCCTATGGTTGATCATGTTCTAGTCAGGGACAAAAAAAGATCTACAGGCCAAATTGCCAAAGTTCCTGCCAAGCTGCATGGAGGTTTCTGCCCATGCTGCTGCTGGTTGGGGCAGATGCTATGATATCATATTTTTAGTTGTCAGGAGCAGGCACTAAAACATGGCTATTTGAAGAATCATTTTAACTACAATCTTCGATCACAGCTACCTTAATGTCCTGAATGATCCCCTTCCTTTTGTCTTTCTACTGGATCAACATCCTTGGAATTATTGTTGTGCCATTTATTCCCCTCCTAATTTGTCTCTTCATCATGTCTGGTCTTTTATGGTTTCATTCAGGGTTTTCTCACCTTTTTACCTTGTGAACTGCCGTTATGTTTCTTTTTGAATGGCGGTACACCAAATAATACTAATAAATAAATATATATTGTAGTGCCTCCCTCTACCAGCAGCAGCAGCATGGGTGGAGGACCAACGAGGCATGGTGGGAATGTTGCTTATCACCCTTAATGAAGGGAGAACGCAAAGACAAGTAAGCCTAGGAGCAGTCCAAAGTAGAGGAAAAAAAATTTACATGGGAACCTCCCCCACTAATTTTGCCATAAGCTAAGCTAATCACCAGTATCAAACTGTGCAGTTCACAATCCTGAAAACACAAACATTATGACTAATATTTTTAGAAACGTTTAATTTCCTAGAGTCCAAGAAAAAAAACCGTAACTGAGAGCAGTGAAAAAATGAAATATGAAAAACTCTAAATTTTAGAATACATTTACATTTGAATGGAAGTAAAATTGTGCATCCAGAGCTAATGCTTCCAGATGCATCACCAGAATTTTTTCCCTTTCATCATGAGACATTTTATATAAGTCTGGATAAATCCAGATTGTTCGCCTCCTATACTGTTGGCATAAAGGAAGAAGTGGGGGCTCAATAAGTATCTATATACCACAGATCACACTCTTCTTCTACTACTTTTTCCATCCTGTTTCTCCCTTCCTCTCCACCCCCCCCCATTATATTCATAAGAACATAAGAAATGCCATAATGGGTCTGACAAAGGGTCCATCAAGCCTGGTATCCTGTTTCCAACAGTGGTCAATCTAGGTCACAAATACCTGTTAGGTTCCCAAAAAAGTACACAGATTACAAGATGCTTATCCTATGGTAAGCAGTGGATTTCCCTGGTCCTCCTTAATAATGGTTTATGGACTTTTCCTCCAGGAACTTGTCAAAACCTTTTTCAAACCCAGCTACTTTAACAGCTTTTACCACATCCTCCAGAGTGAAAAAATATTTTCTCTTACTAGTCTTAAATGGGTTATATTTTAGCTTCATTGTGTGCCTCCTAGTCTTTCCACTTTTTGAAAGGGTAAACAACCAATCTATATTTACCCGTTCTACTCCATTCATTATTTTATAGACCTCTATCATATCTCCCCTCAGCTGTCACTTTTCCTTAATTGAAGAGTCCCAACCTTTTCAGCTTTTCCTCATAGGTGTATCCTTCCATTCCCTTTACCATTTTGGTGGCTCTTCTCTGTATTTTTTAGATACGGCAACCAGAATTGCAGAGAATATTCAAGGTGTGGTCTCGCCATAGAGCAATACAGAGGCATTATAATATCCCTGGTTTTATTTTCCATTCATTTCTTTATGATTCCTAGCATTCTATTTGCTTTCTTGGCCATTGCTGCACACTGGGCAGAGGGTTTCAACGTATTATCCACGATGACGCCTAAATCCTTTTCCTAGCTGGTGGCTCCTAATGTGGAACCTTCCATTGTGTGACTGTAGTTTGGGTTGTGCTTCCCTAAGTGCATAACTTTGAACTTGTGCACATTAAATGTCATTTGCCATTTGGACGCCCAGTCTCCCAATTTATTCATGTCCTCTTGCATTTTTTTACAATCCTCTGGAGTTTTAACATCTTTGAATATTTGATGTCATCAGCAAATTTGATCATCTCACTCATTGTTCCCATTTCCAGGTCATTTATAAATACTGTATGTTAAAAAGCAGCGGACCCAGCACCGATCCCTGGGGTACTCCAATATTTACCTTTCTCAATTGGGAAAATTGGCCATTTAGCCCTACCCTCTGCTTTCTAGTACTGCAGACCTGGCACTATTTCGTCTGTCTTCTTGTCATTCCAGCATTTCTTTAGATGATATAACAGATATGTTTATATCTTGTTAGCGTCTATATGGAGATTGCTGATTGACACATAGTAACATAGTAAATGATGGCAGATCCAGTCTGCCCAATAACGTAGCTAGAGTAGTGGCCGCCGCTCTGTGCAGGTTATCCCCCTTGATGCCTTTATTTAGGCATTTGCCAAAAGATTCAGCAAAAACGAAACTTAAAAAACAAAACCAAAATGAAGCACTGTCCTTGAGCATGAGGGCAATTGACTGTATGAAGTTTGTGTACCATAATAGGATGCATAAAAGTGGTAGATGTTCTGATTTAGGCCATGAGCTACCAGTAGGTTATTCGGAAAACATTGTATATGTGGCACCAAGAAATGCAGAAGCAAACTAGATGTTGCCTCTCATTCAAAGACAAAGCCAAACTACAGCTGGTGTAGTTCACCTCCGGTATGAAAGCTCAAGTTCTTGCATACATTTAATTGAAATAAACACATATAACGAAGGGCTTATTCCCCCAGGCTTCTGTTCTGCAAAGCTGCTGAATCACATACAGTAAATGGTTAAATATCTGGAGATGATTGTTAGGTAATATTTTCTCTCATTTTGTAAAAAGAGAAATTTGGTCTGACTCAGGAGCAAGTTAAGTTTGGCGCCATAGAGCTTTACTTCTGTGTAACATCTATTTGCACACCTCTGAATTTTTATGGCTTGCAACATGAAGGCAAGAAAAGTCTATGAGAAAAGCAAACTGAACATTTTTGAGGAGTCTTCTAGAAACACTAGGGATTAATTGACAAGGCCAACGTTTCTGTGTGCTATGCAAGCATGTAACCATTAACCCTTTATATCACCTAACAGAACTTCTTCTAACAGGAAAGGGCATTTTGATTCACACAGGGGCATGTTTACTAAACTGCTAGTGTGGGATTTAGTGCATGATAAGTGCACTGCGCCAAAGGTTATCATGGGGACCCGCGCTAAAAATCCTATGCTAACAGGTTAGTGTGCAAACAGGCAGTGACTGGGATGGTTGGGGGGCAGAAGATTTGTGTTGACGGCACATCATGATTAGCGCAGGCAAGATGGGCATGTGTTAACGATTGTTGTTGCTAGTGCGAGTGCACTTAATGCCTTTTCTATAGGTGCCATTAGGACCCATGTGCCGGGTTCTGCGGTTCCATGCCTTAGCCATGTCCACTGGCAGTGCAAAGTATGCAAAAGGTTCCTGAAGTTGGCAGGAGCTTCCATGCTGGTTCTGTGGCTCGACCGTACACTACCAGGGTGCTATTTAGTAAACATGCCCCACAATGCTGTTTCAGTGCAAGCTTGCCCCACAATGCTGTTTCAGTGCAAAATTAGTATGCAAACTCAAGCTAAAGTTGAAAAAGAGCAAGCCACTCATGAATGTAGCAAAATATGACCTTGAGAATATTCTACCGGAATTTAAAGACTGCCTTCAAAATCGATTTGCTGCTTTAAATACAAATGACAGAGCATCAGAAGAGTTATGTGATGGGAGAGAAGCTGCTTTTGTCCTGGGAGCTGACGTAGTTTGCCATCGCCACGGGAACAGTACAGCAGTGGTCAGCTGGAGGCTTTGTTTCTGGATGAGCATGCAGGCATAGGAAGAACAGTCTTAGGCTGGCGAGGACCCCTTTTTCCTGATTCTATAAAGCCCAGTGGCTGCTACACATGGCTGCGTTTCTCGGCCCGTGCATCGCAACCAAAGAAGCGCGAACCAAGGGGCTTGATACGCCCCTTTGGCACCCCTTCAGCACTCCTGAGAAGCTCAGGAGAAGCTGAGGGGTCTTGTTTGGTGTACCATGGGCAAGAGGAAGGCTAAGACTGGAGCTAAAGCTGTGGTGATAGCGCAAGTAAGAAAGAAGGTGGGGCCCATGGACAAACATTTGACTTCCCTGCTGCCCAGTATTCAGTCACAGGAAGGGGTTTCTTTAAGCCCTGATCTTTGGTCCCCACCTCCAATTCCCCAGCCTGCTTTTTCATCCACTCTGTTGGAGTTGTCCCCGGAGGCTTCTGCTCCAATTCCACAGCCTGTGAATCCGGCGGTTTCCGGTGGGACAGTTATCTAACCCCTTCTGGGGAAGTGACTCTTGCAGATATTTGAGGTGCTATTCAAAATAATGATTCTCGTTTGTCTTCTACTGCTTCCTCTTTGTGTAAATTTACTCATGAAGTAGTTGATAAAATCAAGTTATTGACAAACAGTTGGGTTTTTTGGGGTAAGTTTGCTGCCCGGTTTGATTCTCAGCTTCAATCCTGCCGTGATAACAATACCGCTTTAATGAGAGATTCTCTTACTGTTTTCTATCAGCTGGAGGCTCTTGAGAACCATTCCAGGGCAAAAAACCTACATTTTTTGAATTTTCCTGTTACCCATTTGTTATCTTCAGATATTTTACTGAAAAAGTATTTCACTGAAGTTCTGCAGTTAGTGAGGGATGTAGAGGTTTCCCATATGTATTACCTTCCTCTTAGTTCTCCCTCTCCCCGGAAGGGTGAAGGTCCTTTTTTTCTTTCAGACCTTTCCGTTGGAAAGAATCTAACTGCATTTTTGAAAGATTCTGCAGACATCATTTCCAGGTGCTGCACTTTAGTGGTGACCTTTGGATCTGAGTCTGTGAAATTACGAGTGTTGTGAGCTTATTTTAAACACAGAGAGATCCCTTTTTGTGGTCAGAAACTTCAGGTCTTTCTGGATATTGGCCAGGTCACCCAGATTCGGTGGAGGCAGTTTCTGGAGTTGAAATCTCAGGCTGAGGGTCTGGGTGCTTCTTTTTTTTGATGTTTCCTTGTCATTGTATGGTTGCTTTTGGGGGGCATACTTATGTGTATACGGATGCTATGCAATTACAAACGTTTTTGGCTGAGAAAGAGTCTATGGGTAATTAGTTGGTGGGTTTGGATTACATTTGCTCCCTATATGGAGTGTACACTCCTCTTTACCTTTTTCCTCTGTATTGGAATGGTCAGCTTTTCTCTCTTAATGTGGGCTTATTATGTGGGTTTTGTCTTTTTCTTGAATCTCTGTGGTATGCTTATTGTATATTTTCTTTGATATTATATGTTGTTATTCAAGAAAACTTAAAAAAAAGAAGAGTTATGGGATGACATCAAGAAGGTTGTGTTGGAAGAAAGAAATGTCTACAAAAGGTGAAAAAGCAAAAATGGCCAAAATGGATGACTGAAGAAACTCTGAAAATTGTCCAGAAATGCAGAGAAGCTAAAGCCAGAGGAGAAAGAGAGGCAATCGCAGAACTCAACAGAGATTTCTAATGTGCAGCAAGACAAGACAAGAAGTACTACAATGACGCATGCAAGGAAATAGAAACTATTAGAGGAAGAACAAGATTGGCTTTCTTAAAGCTACGAGAGTTAAAGAAAATATTCCAGCCTCGAATTGGAATGTTACAAGATGCTCAAGGATGCATACTGAATGATGCTGAGAAGATCAAGAAAATGTAGAAAGAATATAGAGTTATTATATGATAAAGATCAAATGGACCAACAACCGTTTCAACCTGTATCTTATGATCCGGAACCATTGGTGATGAAAGAAGAAGTTGAAGCAGCATTTAAAGCCTTATCATAGAACAAAGCACCAGGCATTGATGGCGTTCCCATAGAGGTATTACAGCAATCTGATGCAGTTGTTACCATAGTTACAAGGCTCTTCCAGGAAATTTGGAAGACAACATCATGGCCAACTGACTGTAAATGATCTGTGTTTATACCAATACTAAAGAAAGGTGATCCAACTGACTGTGGAAATTATCACACAATTGCTCTGATACCACATGCCAGCAAGATTCTACTGAAGATTATTCAGCAGAGGCTACAATTATAAGTGGAATAAGAACTACCTCAAGTGCAAGCAGGGTTCAGGAAAGGGCGAGGAACGAGAGACATCATCGCCGATGTGCGATGGATCCTTGAAAAGACTAAAGAATACCAAAAGGATATCTATATGTATTATATTGACTATAGAATGGCTTTTGACTGTGTAAACCATGAGAAACTCTGGGACACATTAAGAAGCATGGGTATACCAGAACATCTGATCATTCTCTTGAACAACCTTTACAATGATCAAGATGCAACAGTTCGAACAGAACAAGGAGAAACCTAATGGTTTAAAATCGGCAAAGGTATATGAAAAGGCTGCATATTTTCCCCCTACCTGTTTAATTTATATGCAGGACAAATCATCAGAGAAGCTGGACTGTATGAAGACAACAGAGATGTGAAGATTTGTGGGAGAATCATCAACAACCTTTGCTATGCTGATGATACTACATTACTAGCTGAAAGTGAAGATGATCTGAAACATTTGCTTCTCAAGAACAAGGAACATAGTCTTAAAATGGGCTTGCACCTTAATGTAAAGAAGACAAAGATCCTGGCAAATGGCAAAATCATACCTGGGTACAAACTATATCGTAATGATAGAGCTGATCAAATTGGTGGAGGGGTTGCACTCTATGTTAGAGAGGGCATTGACTCAGAAAGGATTAAAGTTTTGCAGGAAACAAAATCTGCTGTAGAATCTATATGGATTGAAATTCCATATAAAAGGGGGAAGGCAATGGCAGTGGGGGTGTACTATCGAGCACCTGGCCAGAATGACCAAATGGATGATGAAATGCTCAAAGAAATCAAGGAAGCTAACAAAAGTTACAGCGCAGTAATAATAATGGGTGATTTCAATTACCCCGGTATCGACTGGGTCAGTGTCACGTCAGGACATGCTAGGCAGATAAAGTTCCTAGATGAAATAAATGACTGCTTCTTGGAGCAGCTGGTTCATGAACTAACCAGAGGGGAAGCCATATTAGACCTAGTCCTTAGTGGAACACCAGATCTAGTGCAAGAGATAAGGGTGTTGGGGCCACTTGACAATAGTGATCATAGCATGATCGCCTTTGATTTAATTAGTGGAGGAGGGATAGTAAGGAAATCCACAGTACTACCTTTTAACTTTCGAAAGGGAGACTATGATAAAATGAGGAAAACAGTTAAGAAAAAACTAAAAGGAGCAGTTGCAAAGGTTAAAGACGTACATCAAGCTTGGGTGTTGTTGAAAAATACTATCTTGGAAGCCCAGACCAGCTGTATTCCACGCTTTAAGAAAAGTGGAAGGAAGTCCAAAAAACTGCCAGCATGGTTTAAAGGTGAGGTCAGAGAGGCTGTTGTTGCCAAAAAAGCATCTTTCAGGAAATGGAAAAAAGAGCCAAACGACGAAACCTGGAAACAGCACAAGCACTGGCAAGTCAAATGCAAGGCATTGATAAGGCAGGCAAAGAGAGAATTTGAGAAGAAGCTTGCTGTGGAAGCAAAAACGCAAAATAAAGACCTTTTCAAGTACATTCGTAGCAAAAAACCTGTGGGAGAGTCAGTTGGTCCATTAGATGATAAAGGGGTTAAAGGAGCACTAAGAGGCGACAAGGCTATAGCGGAGAGACTGAATGAATTCTTTGCTTCGGTCTTTACTGAGGAAGATGTAGGGATGTTACCCATGACTGAAGTGGTATTTAAAGGTGCGGAAGAATTGAAGGAAATATCGATACATCGGGAAGGTGTCTTACAACTATTAGATAAACTGAAGAGTAGCAAATCACCTGGGCCAGATGGTATACATCCAAGGATGTTGAAAGAACTGAAATATGAGATTGCAGACCTGCTATCAGTAATCTGTGTACTATCATTAAAATCATCTCTAATACCTGAAGATTGGAGGATCGCCAATGTAACACCAATTTTTAAAAAGGGTTCCAGGGGTGATCCGGGAAACTACAGACCAGTGAGCCTGACGTCAGTACCGGGAAAAATGGTAGAAACCATCATAAAGAATAAAATTACTCAGCATGTAGATAGTCATAACTTAATGGGAGACAGCCAACATGGCTTTAGACAAGGAAGATCTTGTCTTACTAATCTGTTATGTTTTTTTGAAGGAGTGAATAAACAGGTGGACAAAGGTGAGTCAGTTGATATTGTGTATCTGGACTTTCAGAAAGCCTTTGACAAGGTCCCTCATCAGAGACTTTTGGCAAAACTAGTCATGGGATAGGAGGCAGTGTACTATTGTGGATCAGGAACTGGTTAAAAGATAGAAAGCAGAGGGTAGGGCTAAATGGCCAATTTTCCCAATGGAGAAAAGTGAATAGTGGTGTACCCCAGGGATCTGTGCTGGGTCCGCTGCTTTTTGACATATTCATAAATGACCTGGAAAGTGGAATAACGAGTGAGGTTATCAAATTTGCAGATGACACAAAACTATTTAAAGTTGTTAAAACCCAAGAGGATTGTGAAAAATTGCAAGAGGATCTTGATAAATTGGAAGACTGGGCATCAAAATGGCAGATGAAATTTAATGTGGACAAGTGCAAGGTTATGCACATAGGGAAGAACAACCCAAACTATGGTTACACGATGCAAGGTTCCACATTAGGAACCACCACCCAGGAAAAAGATTTGGGCGTCATTGTGGATACCATGTTAAAACCCTCGGCCCAGTGTGCAGCGGCGGCCTAGAGAGCAAATAGAATGCTAGGTATGATAAGGAAACGAATGGAAAATAAAACAAAAGATATTATAATGTCTCTATATCGTTCCATGGTGAGACCGCACCTTGAATATTGTGTGCAATTCTGGTCGCCGTATCTTAAAAAGGATAAAGCGATTTTAGAAAAGGTTCAGAGAAGAGCCACCAAAATGGTAAAGGGGATGGAAGGATACTCCTATGAAGAAAGGCTAAAAGGTTTAGGGCTCTTTAACCTGGAAAAGAGACGGCTGAGGGGAGATATGATAGAAGTCTATAAATTAATGAACGGAGTGGAATGGGTAAATGTAGATCGATTGTTTACATTATCAGAATATAGAAAGACTAGGGGACATGCAATGAAGCTACAGGGTAAACTATTTAAGACTAATAAAAGAAAATATTTTTTCACTCAACGTGTAATCAGACTGGAATTTGTTACCGGAGGATGTAGTAAAGGCTGTTAGTGTAGCTGGGTTTAAAAAAGGTTTGGACAAGTTCCTGGAGGAAAGGTCCATAAACCATTATTAAGAAGTGACCGAAGATATCAATGCTTGACCCAGTACAAGCATTGTGGAACTTGTGTCTCTTGGGGAAACTGCTAGGTACATATGACCTAGATTGGCCACTGTTGGAAACAGAATACTGGGCTTGATGGACCTTGGTCTGACCCAGTATGGCATATCTTATGTTCTTATGTTCAGTAAGTTCATTGTTGATGGCGAAGAAATTGAAATAGTAGACAACTTTAACCTACTTGGATCAACTATCAATAAAGAAGCAACAAGCAGTCAAGAAATGAGATGACCCATTGCTCTTGGCAGAATAGCTATGAAGGACCTAGATAAGATTCTTAAGAGCAGATATATCTCTCTCCATACAAAGATTTGACTTGTTCAAGCCATGGTATTTTCAATAACGTCATATGGATGCAAAGGTTGGACAGTCAAAAAGATAGATAGGAAGAAAATTGATACCTTTGAGTTATGGTGCTGGAAACGTATACTGTGTATACCACGGACTGCCTGATGAACAAACCAGTCAGTACTAGAGTTGATCAAACCTAAGCTTTCTTTAGAAGCTCAGATGACAAGACTTCAACTTTCATACTTTGGACATATCATGCGAAGAGTGAAATCATTAGAGAAAGACATCATACCTGGCAAGGTAGAAGGTCACCGCAAAAGAGGAAGGCCAGCAATGACATGGATCGATGCAATAATAGCAGCTATGGGTGCCAGTCTGCCAATAATGAGCCACCTGACTGAAGACCGAACACAGTTTAGGACAACTATTTTGATGTTTGCCATGAGTTGACAGCAATTCGATGGTACTTAACAACAACAACAACTCTTTCTTAGAAAGGAATGAGCCCAGTTCTCATTAGAGTAGTTACAAAATAGATGTAAAAGCAGAGCAATGGCGTATCTTAATACAGAAGCATGCTCTTGTCTTTTTCTCATCTCTTTACAGATAAATTTACATTTTTTCCCACAAGTTATTTTTAAGGACTTTGGAGCCCATGCTAACATATGCTATTGATAATACATACCACAAATTTTATATAGTTTATTTAATTCATTGTTTATCTTATCCTTCAAAAATGTCCAAGGTAGATCACAATAGAAACATAAAACGTTTCAAACCTGGAACCAAATCTATGACATTCACATACTAAAACACCATTGGGGTGAGCACAGAAAAAGGTTTTGTTTTTCATTTTCGGTTCATTTTGGGCATTTCCCCCTGTTTTTTGCTTTGTTTTTTTCTTTTTATTTCACACTTTTGTTAATAAAATTTTTGAACACAGGGAAATTGACTGTATGCATGTTTTGTATCAGCTAAATTTTGTCAAGGTGTCTTAACAAATCAAATGCACACTAACAAATGCATATCCCTAAGACATCACCACCAAGCAGTAAAACACTAAGGGGCATGTTTACTAAAGTGTGCTAATCAGTTAGCTTTGGATGTGGCACACGTTGTTAGTGCAGCTCCATGTAATGGCTATGCATCCTAAAAAAACAGCCAGCATGGTAAAAATCCCACACTAACTACTTTGCACGTAATGGGGCTGGAAATGGGTGTGTTATGAGCAGAGAATCGGCATGGATGGCTCAGCCATCACATGATACTTTAACACATACTTACTCTCAAGGCTGTTGATAGTGCGGGTGCACTTAATGCCATCTCCATAAGAGGCAATCGTACCATGAGCATGCATTAACAAGCAACCGAAATCCAAAAAACATAGAAACATGCTGGCAGATAAAGACCATATGGCCTATCCAGTCTGCTCTTCCATATGAACCACTAAGCTCTGCAGTCCTTTTTCCTTTAGCTCTGTGTTTGGCCCATATGTTCTTGAATTCAGATACCGTTTTTGTCTCTACTACTTCCACCGGGAGACTATTCCATGCATCTGCCACTTTTTCCGTAAAGAGATATTTCTGCAAATTACTCCTGAGTCTATCTTCTTTCACCTTCATCCTATGCACCCTTGTTGCAGAGATTTCTTTCAGTAGAAAGAGGTATTTAAACATCTCTATCATATCTTCCCTCTCCCGTCTTTCTTCCAAAGTTTACATATTTCCCCATATGCCTTAAGGAGAGGTCCACCGACCATTTTGATAGCCACTCTCTGCACCGACTCTATTGTTTATATCATTTTGAAGGTGTGGTCTCCAGAACTGCACACAACTCTCTAAATTGCTGTAGATCTCACCAAAGACCTATACAGAGGCACTATCATCTCCTTTTTCCTACTGGCCATTCCTCTCACTATGCACCCAAACATCCTTTTGGCTTACGTTGTTGCCTTTTCTACCTTTTTAGTCACCTTAAGATCACCAGAAACAGTCACGCCCAGGCCCTGCTCTTCTTTTGTGAACAGAAACACTTTCCCCGTATACTGTACCAATCCCTTTTTATTTTTACAGCCCACATGCATGACCCTGTATTTTTTAGCATTAAATCTCAGCTTCCAGATTTTCAATCATTCTTCAAGTTTTGCTAAATCCTTCCTTATGTTATCTACACCCTCCTGGGTGTCTACTCTATTGCATATTTTAGTATCATATGCAAAGAGGCAAACTTAACCAAATAGCTCTTCCACAATATCACTTACAAAAAAATGTTTAAAAAAATCGGACCAAGGACAGATCCCTGCGGCACACCACTGGTAACATCCTTCTCCTCAGAGTAAGTGCCATTTATCTGTACCCTTTGTCACCTCCCACTCAACCAATTTCTAACCCAGTTAGTCACTCTAGGGTCCATTCCTAAGTCCTTCGATTTATTTATATGTCACCAGTGCGAAACAATGTCAAAGGCTTTACTGAAATCTAAGTACACCACATCTACTGTAGAGTTCTTCCTCAGTCCAACTCTCTGGCCACCCAGTCAAAGAAATTAATGAGATTTGTCTGACAAAACCTGCCTGCCGTAAAACCATGCTGCCTTGAATAACCATTCAACAGCAATCCCAACCCCCCGATCAATACCCAAACCTACACTTCCAAAGCCTGAATCCCCTCAAGTAACATCAGGACCCACTTCCTACCCCCACCCCCCATTTCTTTCCCAACCAACATTAGTTTAAGCAGCACCCTTCACTCCATCGATCTCCTTAGCACTTATTGGGGAGTATGTCTGGTGGGTTTGTGGTGGGGCAGGAGTGATTCCTTGATAGTTTCAAAATGGTGGCTCTAACCCCGAGAAATAGTACTTTTAATGCGCTGTCCAAACTCTGTCCCTGTGCATGTTTATAGTACAAGTACATACTGGCTTGCACCGCACATGCTTTGAGGTGTGACGTAATTTTATAAGAGCCTATGTATGCATGCAGATGTTTTATAGTTACTCATAAGGATAACTTTAAAATTGGTCACTTATGTGTCAAGGCTGCTATGTGTATAAAATACTGGAGATAACCAGAATAAAATATATCTACATTGAAGCCATGGACATGTATGCGGCTTGGGAACAGGTGTAAATGTTAGCGCATAAAGTCTGCATGTATATGCCCAACTCATGATGCCGCCTGCGCTCTGCCCAAATGCGGCCCCAGAACATGCTTTGACATGATAAAGTTTCTAGATGAAATAAATGACTGCTTCTTGGAGCAGCTGGTTCATGAACCAACAAGAGGGGAAGCTATTTTGAACCTAGTCCTTAGTTGAATATAGGATCTGGTGCAAGAAATACGGGTGTTGGGGCATTTGGCAATAGTGATCATAGCATGATCACATTTGAATTAATAAATGGAGGAAGGATGGTACTGCCTTTTAATTTTCAAAAGAGAGACTATAATAAAATGAGGAAAATAGTTAAGAAAAAACTAAAAGGAGCAACTGCAAAGGTTAAAGATTTACAGCAAGCATGGGCATTGTTTAAAAATACTATCTTGGAAGCCCAGATCAGATGTATTTCATGCTTTAAGAAAAGTGGAACGAAGCCAAAAAACTGTCAGCATGGTTTAAAGGTGAGGTCAAAGAGGCTGTTATAGCCAAAAAAGCATATTTCAGGAAATGGAAAGGAGCCAAATGTCAAAAACAGGAAACTACATAAGCACTGGCAAGTTGGATGCAAGGCACTGATAAGGCAGGCAAAGAAAGAATTTGAAAAAAAGCTTGTTGTGGAAGCAAAAACACATGATAAAACTTTTTCA
Organism: Ichthyophis bannanicus; assembly: GCA_033557465.1. Lineage (NCBI taxonomy): Eukaryota > Metazoa > Chordata > Amphibia > Gymnophiona > Ichthyophiidae > Ichthyophis > Ichthyophis bannanicus. The sequence continues at coordinate 541,809,046 of CM066031.1, read as the reverse complement.
AATACACTCATATCAAAAAATCTGTGAGAGAGTCAGTTTGACCATTAGATGATAGAAGAGCAAAAAGGGGCAAGAAGGGAGGACAAGGCTATAACATACAGACTGAATGAATTCTTGCTTTGGTCCTTAATGAAGAAGATGTAGGGAAATTATCCATGCCTGAAATGGGATTTAAAAGTCATGTATCAGAAGAATTCAAAAAAATAGCAATAAACTGAGAAGAGGTATTATAGCTACAGTATTTGATAAACTGAAGAGTAACAAATTACCTGGATTGGATGGTATACATCCAAGAGTGTTGAAAGAACTGAAATATGAGATTGCAGACCTACTATTAGTAATCTGTGAACTATCATTAAAATCATCTGTCGCACCTGAAGATTGGAGAATATCAATGTAACACCAAATTTTAAGAAGGGTTCCAGGGGTGATCCAGGTAACTACAGACCAGTGAGCCTGACCAGTGAGCAAAATGGTAGAAACCATTATAAAGAATAAAATTACTGAACATGTAGATAGTCGTGGTTTAAAGGGAGAAAGCCAACATGGATTTAGCCAAGGAAAGTGTTGGCTTACTCATCTGTTATATTTTTTTAAAGGTGTGAATAAACAGGTAGACAAAGGTGAGCCAGTCAATATAATGTATATCTATTTTCAGAAAGTCTTTGACAAGGTTCTTCATGAGAGACTATAGGCAAAATTAATAAGTCATGAGATAGGAGGCAGTGTACTATTACGGATAAGGAACTGGTTAAAAGATAGAAAGCAGAGAGTAGGGCTAAATGACCAATTTTCTCAATTGAGAAAGGTGAATAGCGCAGTACCCCAGGGATCTGTGCTGGTCCTACTGCTTTTTTACATATTCATAAATGACTTGGAAATGGGAATACCGAGTGAGGTGATGAAATTGCAGATGACACAAAATTATTCAAAGTTATTAAAACACAAAAGGATTGTGAAAAATTGCAAGAAGAGATTGATAAATTGGAAGACTGGATGTCCAAATGGAAGATGACATGTAATGTGGACAAGTGCAAATCTGTGCACTAAGGGCCTGATTCAGTCCTGGACGTGCTGGCCCTCTGTACGCCTGTTCGGAACCGGACGCACAGAGTAGGCCGGGATTCTGATCCCATGGGATAAACAGGGATCAGAATCACGTCCAAGCTTGTACATGCAGGCTGGGACCCCGATTCTGGTTGGCCTGCATATACAGACCTTCCCCGGCTAACTCAGTCAGGGCTCCTGAATGGAGCCGCGGCACAATAGCACCTGGTTGCCATGGCACCATTCAGGAGTCGTGATCCCCGGCTGCCGGACTGCAACCTTCATTCCCCACAGCCTGACCCCTGATCTGGCCTCCCAAGGCCAGGGTCAGGCTGTGAGAAATTTCCTCTGCCCCCTCCCTCCTTTTCTGTGCCCCGGGCCTGCCATCGCCCACTGACTAGGGGAACGTATTCCACCTCAGAGGTTGAATAAGTTCCCTGTTCAGACCGCCAGTCCTGGATGTACAGGGCTGACATTGGAATCGGCCCTTTATGTCCAGGGCCTCCAACTGCCCACTGCCTACCCTAACTTTGCCCCTGCAACACCCCTTTCCCGCCCCTGTCTAATCTCCCCGTACAATGTGCGGGGAAGTTAATCGGGGTCAGCAGAGGGGCTGAATAGAGGGGATGGACATTCCAATGGGATGGCAGAACACAAGGAGAGCAGAGTCCCTCGCAAAAGTAGAGCAAAGACACAACAAGCAAGTGGCGTTTGGAGGTCATAGGTACTTTTATTTGATGGAAAACCCCTACACGTTTCGGTGACAGCCTTCCTCAGGGGGTACATATCCTCAGGAAAAAATAATGAACAATAAATACAATGTAAGTAGAAATGATAAAAATGATTAAAACAATAAATAATATAAATATAAATGTGAAGCAAAACAATCCCAATAAATACAAGAAAAACAATTTAAAACGACAGTAATAAAGATTAAAAACAAAAAGCATAAGGCAGATCATATAATAAAAAACCTAACAATAGACCCTTGACCATAGTTAGGCCAACAGAAGAATTTGGGGGAAAGGATGAAATGCTGACAATAACATGAGAAAATTCTGAGAGTGAAATGAAAATGTTACTAATTGAGTGTGCTTTGCTAAGGAAACCAGATAACTCAAAATGAAACAAGAAGGAGACATGAGGGGGAACCAGGGAGTGAGATGTAGCTCTGGGAGCACAGGATTGTCAGAATCTTCTTAGCTCTACTCTTATCTCCATGAAAAAAAGCTGGGATTTGAGCCCTTCCGAGTGCTGTGTGCTCTAACTACAGTTCAAAGTTAAGGTTTAAAAACTTTTCATCTTGGCTCATTGCCAATGAAGCCATTTTTCTATACAAATGAGTTAAAGTCCTGTGCAAGTTAAAATTAAATGTGCTACGCCGCTACCGCAGTCATAGGATGAGTAAATATTACTATTTCTTTTGAATTTGCATTGCCCTTAAATTTGTTGAAATTTGAAGGGAAACTGATTTGAGATTATATTATTTTTCAAGTATAAAGACTACATTTAACAGAAAGATTGAATTGAGTTCCCAGAAAAATATGAGGATGTTTCTTCTTTTTTTCTAAAATCTTCCATCCACAGATTACCCCTTAGTATTGACATGCAGAGAAAGAAAAAACTACAGTCATTTAATAATTGTCATGTTATGGGTAATAGAGTTTTTTATTTAGAGGGTTGCTATTTTAGCTTAAAGAACAATGTTAAGCTTTAACAAGTGTTTGATAAGAGCCTTATACTCTACTCTGTAACCCTAATATTTGAGTATGTTGTCTCCAGTGCCTCTAATTCCGGAAGTCATCCAGCCCAGATACATGCTAAATAATTGGAAATGGAGGAAGGCTGCATGCACTTTGCATTCTGATGGGCTTTGGAAAAACCTACACTGGCCATGTGATGTTTCCAAAGGCTTATCCACATTTTGCCTCTGTGTGCCCTGGCCAGACACATAAAGGCAAAGGAGGAAGATATCTATACAAATTTTCACAAGATTGGTACAATCCTAAATTTGAAAAAAATTGCAGGAATGTGTGCATCTTGTCTGTGACCTCTCTGATCTATAAAGTGTGGTTTGCCCCCTCCCAGGTCTTTAGTTAATGAGTTATTTAGGACTGACTGCTGTATTTCTTGCAAGCAGCCTAAAAACTCTCAAACTTGGTAATTAATTGTGTCCTCATGCTGATTTTCTTTCTTAGTAAGTCAGAGCTGTATTTTGTAAGACTTGTAAGCTGATATTTGAAATGTCTGTGTTCTTATCTTTATTAGTCAGTAATGTATAAAGATAGTTTTTTCTTGTTTTGTTTCACTCGGGTCTTAGGTAATTTCAAATGTTTTTCTGTTGTGTCCCAGTATGAATGATTTCTGTGCAGTAAGTTTTAAGCCTTAGTCTGTAAGGGTTAGTATGTTATGATGGTTTATGCATGTATGTTAGCTGATACGAAGATGTAGATATGAGCATGTGATTAGAAGGTATTGTGTGAAGTGAGATATAATCTTAATAGTGATAGAAAAATTTTTGATAGACAGTAAACTGAATATGGAAAGGCAGGCGAGATTCTATGATGGATTTTGCAGTGTTAATGTATTTGGACAGCTAGTGTTTTTCTTCTATCTGTATGAGTTGTACTGTGGTATGGAATGGATTTTCTAAGTCAATGGAATGGGATTGGAATGTATTGTACACTGAAATAACCTTAGAAGCAGACAGTATAGATCATAAGCTTGGTAGAGTTTGGTGTGTATTTGCAGAAACTTTGTAACAAGAAGTATTGTCAGTTATCTGGCGAAGGGACCTTGAATGCAAGTTTTGATGGAGAAGTTTATTTAGGAAGGAAAAAAAGTGGTTGTAATTGAAGCACAGCTTGAATGTTACTAATTCTTTTCTTTTTACATTTTGCATGTGTTCACCGCCAACAGGCGACCTGGCTAGTGGAAAGAGTTAATTGTCTCCTGAAAAAAACTCTACCTAAGAGCTGCAGTGATTCTGCCTTGAACTGGCTTCAAGATCCACCCCTAGCACTATTTTCCCTGAGAAACAGTCTACTGAAGAAATTCTCTGACTCCACATCGGCTTCTGATTGGTAGAACTGCTTCTTTTCCCCTGCTCCAAGTTTCATCTGGCAACACCCAGGACGACGTCACTACCTATGCTACTGCACTTCACACTGCATGGACACTCATAGACCACGCCTACAAGATACAGTCACCATGCCTTGGTCCAGCCCCTCTGCTTAAAAATAACTTTTTTTTAAAAAAGAGACTTTCTGCATTTCAGTTTCACATAATATTTGAGCACTAATTGACTTTGCATTTGCTGAAAAAAAAGAGAAAGTAAAAAAAAAGTTGAACACTGCATAGACTGCTGAACTGAAATTATTAGTATAAGAGATTGCTTTCTAGAGTATGCACAAGCACCCATAAGGAGAGCACAAGGAACTTGAGAGTAATCTAATTCCTCTGTCACCTCTTACCCAAGTAAGAGTTGTCAGGGCAAATTGTGAATGTGTGAGTATAAGGGATTGCAACTAAGGTGCAGTGAGAGAATATTTACTTGGTAAAAGAGAGTGGTGCTGGTGGGTTCATTTAAAGAGTGAATAAGTATTAAGAGACTGGGAGAAGTACCTGAGGGAGTGGATGTAGTAGGGGAAAAGGTGGAACAATAAAATACACAAGTCCACTTACAAGCTGGCCAAATTACTATTTTTTCTTTATAAACCATTATGTGAGTTTTTAGTATCACAGATTTTAGGGTGGAGCTTTAGGATAGGGCGAAGGGATAGGTTGCATACAGCCAGGTTTCCAGCTGAAGATTCTGCCAAGTTCCAGTTTCACAGTATTGGAAAAGACATTGCGTCTGCAGCAGAGGAAGAAAGGAGATTTCTTGGGCCCCAATATGGAGAAGACTTCTTGGATAAGTACCTAACTTAAAGTGACACGAGTTATTTGAGCTCAAATAAGAGTTATCCTCTAGAAAAGATATTTTGTTGAAAGACCTTTTATTACTTAAATTGTACACCATTTATTAAACCAAGAACAATTGTAACATTCAGACTTACATGTATATACAGTTTATATATTCACACATACACTTACCAATGTAGACTTGGAGAATAAATCTTTTTGGAATGTCGAAATGCTCCAGGTTTCCCAGTCTTATCCTTTAGTAAATCGTTTTTTTTTATCCTGACTGTGTTCCCATTAAGGGTACTCCAGGGGGATTTCAACATCCGGGCTCTGAGAGGGTCAATGGTTTCATAGCATCCCCTCAGCACATAGGTGACATTTACAGTTAGAGAAACCAACCATTATTACACCCCCAGAGAATTCCCAGGTGGTTGCGCTAATATTCTGTTTGCTTTTTGGCTGTCACTACACATTGGGCAGAGGATTTCAATGTATTGTCCATGATGATGCCTGGATACATTTTCCTAATGTGGAACCCTGTTATTGTGCAGACGTAGTTTGGATTGCATCACTTTGCACGTCTCCATATTAACTTTCATCTGCTAATTTGATGCCCAGTCTCCCAAGGCCCTCATGAAATTTAACAACCCTGAATAATTTGGTGTCATCCGCAAATCTGATGACCTCACTCATTGTTCCCATATCTATATCATCTATAAATATATTAAAGAGCCCCTTATCCCAGTACAGATCCTTGGTTTACTCCATTAGTTACTTTCTTCCACTGAGAAAACTGGCCATTTAATCCTACTCTCTATTTCTGTCTTTTAACCATTTTTCACTCCACAATAGGACATTGTATTTATTTATTTATAACAAGACCCCTTCCACCCTTCCCTTTCTCCTACTAGAAGATATAGAATACCTACGTAGCGTCAACTCATTAGCATATATTGTATGGGCTGTTGTCAACCAGTTCTTAGTCAGACCCAATATCTGCAATTTAGAAACCAAAAGCAGATTGGCGTTATTTATTTAGCTATTTTTATATACTACTTTATCATCAAATCAAAGTGGTTTACAATCTAACAAGTAACAGCACTCAACTCAACTTACATGGAACATGTTAAATGATGAAACGATGGTATCGAACAGAGTAATTAGCTGTGAAGACAATAAATACAGTTGCATGGACAAGGAATGTCCAGGTAAACTATGTACAATATGAGGGCTGAGCTTAGACAGGATCATAAAGGATAGAGGGAAATGGTAGCTATAAGTTTGTATTGTTTGTAATCAACAATGTCTTGTTTTTACAAGACTGGGTATTCACCAAAGCTATATTCAACTCTAAACAAGGACATTCTAGATCCAATAAAGGAGAGGTTGGAAGGAAAATAAGATTATCCACCCTCACCCACTAAAACCCCCCATATATTATAGATGAGATAAATCCTGATGGACTGCATCAGGACACTCCCAAATACCAAGCCCACAAAAACAAATAAAATAATAACTAATCCACAAGCACACTTAACAAGACCCCACATTATACTAAAATACTATCACTTCAAGAACAGTCAAAGCCACATCAAGGGGTACATTAAGGAGTGTGTCCTGCCCCTTAGGCATGCCCCTTCAGGCACTGTCCGAGGCACAATGCCTTAGAAAGTTTCAGGCTTTAAAACATCCCCATGGTGATCAGCTCAATTCCATTCAGCTCTAAAATACCTCACAAGGCTTTAAATCACCTCCCATCCTCAGGGGTCAATAATGAGGTATTTTGTCAAGTGCTTTCTGATAATCCAGATACACTGTCTACTGGCTCATCTTTATCCATATTTCTTTGCAACTTAACTCTGGGAGTACCGATGGGGTCAAAAGTGCGTATCTCAGAAACTATTGCATATCTCAGAAACCATTGCGTATCTCAGAAACTAGTTGTTCAAGAATGCAATCTTTTTATGACTTTTCACATGTCAATATTCTCTTTATATTGCACCATGAGAGGAATAGTGATGAATTGCAGCACAGAGTACCAGTGGGGTCATTTTTGACCCCAGTTGCTTATGTCCAGTTTGGATTGTGATACAATTTGCAGTTTTGTGAATTTTTTGATCTGACAAAGGTATTTATCATTAATTACACAGGTACACTAAAAAAAATTTTTTTTAAACTGCCTCTAATGTTTCGATAGATTTTTACGTTTTTTGGTGCGCTGAATCCAAATCTGGTAACCAATTTGCTCCATCACGTACAGATTTTTTGCTACATTGGGTTAGCAGTTTGAGGTGAACGTTTCAGATTGAGTGCGATCGAGATAAAATATTCTTGGATGAATTCTTTATACTAATTGTTTAGTAGTTATTCAAATAAGAATAAAGAAAATTGTAACAAGGCAGCACATAAGAATAGAGTAATGTCAACAAAACACACTGTGATGGTAGCAAAATTGTCTGCACTTAAAACAGCCACATACATGTGCACAAACATTGAGCATATAAGAGCGAGGTTAGACACAAAGCAAAGCAAAGAAATGTGCAAAAAATGTTGTACAGGTATGTATGTAAGAATAGAAAACGCAAACCGCACCATTGCAATACATGAAGACAAACACCCGATGGTGTGAAAATAAATTCTAATAAATGAGATCCAACACTGTGATAATAACTAGCAAATTTTTATTTCAAAGTTTAGTAAAAACACGATATTTGTCAACACAGTTTAGATTTTAAAGTCATTCTTGGGTCAATCAATCTCCTGGTGGGCCCTTTCTTCTTCCCCCGAATGCTTCTCTTGGTGCGCTGCTTGGCGTATTTTTCATCTGGGGTTTCCCGCAGCAGCAACCAGCAGAAATCAGCCATCATAGTGGTGTTCCATCTTCCTTGGTACCTTCTCTCTGCGTCCTTGATGTCCTTGTGAAACCTTTCATCTTGTTCTTCACTGTACGCCCCCAAGTTTTCGGGAAAGTAGTTCACATGGGAGTGCAAGAAATGGACTTTCAGGCTCATGTTACAGCCTTGTTTCTTTGAAGGCATTGAACATCCTGGCAACAATATCCTTATAGTTCTCATCCCGCCTGTTCCCCAAGAATTTGAGAACAACATCCTTGAAGGAATCCCAGGCTTCTTTTTCCTTCTCAGACATCGTTTCAGCGAATGCTCCATCTGAAATGAGTTTCCTTATATCAGGGCCAACAAACACTCCTTCCTTTAGCTTTGCTTCAGAAAGTCGGGGGAACTTTGAGCAAAGTACCGAAAGCACTCACCATCTTTTGGAAGGGACTTGATGAATTGCTTAATGAGACCCAACTTAATGTGGAGAGGGGTAATAGAATTTTATCACGAGGTACCAAGCTCTCATGAAGAACATTTTTCTCACCGGGTCCAAATACTCCCGAATTGGCCAGTCTTTTTTCCCCCAGTGTAGGTCGCGGGCCGGCTATCCCACAAGCAAAGGAAGCAGGGATATTTGGTGAAACCGGATTGCTGCCCTAATAGCATGGATAGAATTTTAAAGTCTCCACAAATCATCCACTTATGCTCATCATAACGAATCTTCTGAAGAATCAGGGCCAAATTCTCGTATTTTTCTTGGAGAATAACAGAGTGAGCAATAGAAACTGAAGCGAATGTGTTGCCATTATGAAGAAGAACACCTTGTATGCTGTCTTTTGACGATCAATGAACAGCCGCCATTCAGCAGGATCATACTTTGAGTTTAAACTTTTCCATCACTCCGTATATATCGTTGCAAAATACCAAATCTTCCTCTTTGCTGAAATACTTCAAAAATTGTGTCTCGCGGTTGCGGTACCAATAAAAGGTTGTTCCTAGGGACAATAGATTTTTCTGTTTAAGCCGAGAACCTAGCAGTTGGGCAGCATCTTTTGGGAGTCCTAAATCCCGGACTAAATCATTCAATTCAGCTTGAGAGAAAAGTTCAGGTTTCGGATCTGGTTCAGTTTCAAACTCGGAAGTACTGGACTCATCGGGAAAAGCCATCTGATGAGTCTCATCATGATCAGAACCATCCACACAAATATGATCCAAAGATTTTGGTGGTTCAGGCACAGGTACTTCGTTGCTATGAGGCATAGGCCTAATTGCTGAGGGAAGATTGGGGTAACTTATTACGTTCTTATTTTTTAAGTTGTATCCCTTCACAATGCAAGAGCAAAAATAGCAGTCACTGCTGTGGTCTCTTTGTTCACGCCACATCATAGGTATTCCGAAACGAAATGCTTGTTTTTTACCTTTCATCCATAAGCGTAGATCTTCCTCACATATCTTGCACACTTTGTGAGGAGCCCACAGTTTGTCTTGATCGCCTAACTTCAAACCGAAATAGGCGAAATATACTTTTTTAATAAATGCAGAAATGTTCATCTGCCGCTTTTTCACGGTATATTCCCCACAAATAAAACAAAAACTGTCCGGAGAGTTGACGCAACCTCTGGCTCTGTGAGCCATCACAAATACACAGCACTGCAAACTACAACTGTAGTGAACCACTTCGGAATAAAGCTGGATTACGACTGAGCAAACAAAAGGTAATAATGAACTTGCAAGAAACTGAAATTTGACAGGAACGTTCATGTCGCAACCACCGTGTTTGAGCGAGCGAACGAGGTGAGGCGAACAGAAAGAACATGCGCCAGCGCGAGTACTGGATTTAGCCCCCCGCCTCCCAATTGTCCTGTTAATGTATAAAATGAATACAAAACACTCTAAAATATCATGAGGGAGTGTTTCTAGTTAGTTAACCATTACAACCTCTATTTTGGGCCAGAAAATAAACTGCAGTCGGCTAAAAAGAAATATTGAACATTCCTTATATGGGTAAGAAATCTAATTTTGCAAGAAAACGTGACGTGATGGAACATTTTGGCTATTTTTCCTGGATTCAGCACCCCAAAATCTATAGGAATCAGTTGCAAAACTGGAGGCAGTTTTTTGGTAGTGTACCTGTGTTATGTATCATTTATTTTTTGTACTCTTATTTTATGAAAATTACACATTTTCTATAATCGATATCATACGTTCTCTCATTATTTCTGATGAAATCTAAAGGCTTTCAGCTCATTCATCACGATTATTGTACACCTATAGTAAAACTGCTTTGCGTTTTATTCAAATTTATCTTTGTTTATTTTAGGTTATTGTTTATGATGTCAAAACGAAAGTATTCAGCTGCCAAAGTAAGAGAAATATTGCAACGAGATGCTGACAGTGACGGCTCTGAGTCGTCTGATGATGCAGCATATTCAGCAAGCGAAGAAGCATATCAGCCAAGTTCTGGCAATAAATCTGATGATGACAGTCATGATTCAGATGGCGACAGCAGTTGGTCACCAAGTGAATGTGAGACTGATGTTGAGCCGGTAACATCGCCTGCAGCAAAGAGTCAAGTTACAGATTGAGGCAAAGGTCGAGGCTGTGCTTGATGGGGAAGAAGGCAGGAGCCCTTGGTGTCAGTATCATCTGTGAGGAATCTTAGTTGTGGTCATAGAGGAGCTAAGAGGTCATCAACTATAAGCACAAATGTTGCCATTGAAGCCTTTGTATCTAAGGATGCCACATCATGGAACAGGAAACCTATAAAGCAAGCTGATGTCATGCCCGTACAACAAGGTCCTACAAGGTATGCTGTACAAAATGTTGATGGCCCTCTCGCAGCATTCCACTTGTTCATGAGGAAGAACTTATTAAATAAAATCATGATGTGGACGAGCAAACAAGGAAGACACATTTATGACGACACCTGGAAATATTTGACAGACGGAGAATTTCAACATTTTCTTGGACTTCTGATCCTCTCAGGCGTGTACAAGTCACGAAATGAATCCATAGTTCAGTTGTGGAACCTTGAAGATGGTCGTTCTGTTTTCGGCAAAAATATGGCCCGTAACCGTTTTCAGCAAATTTCTTGTGCTCTCAGATTTGATGATGCAATCAACAGACGTGAACAACGAGGCGTGGATAAGCTTGCTCCAATCAGACATGGTTTTGATACCTGGGAAGCAACTCTAAGTGACGCCTTTGTTCCTGGTGAAAATGTTACTGTGGATGAGCAACTGCTTACATTTCGTGGCCGTGTTCCATTCAGACAATATATTCCCAGAAAACCTGGGAAATATGGCATGAAGCTATGGATGTTGTGTGACAGTGCAACGTCATATGTTCTGAGTCTTCAAGTATATACAGGAAGGGAACTCGGACAAAACAGGGAACAGAATCAGGGTGAAAAGGTTGTGCTGCAACTCACTGAAGGATTGACGCGATCTGGCAGAAATGTTACTGTTGACAATTTCTTCTGCAGTTTATCCCTGTCACGGAGATTGCTAGAAAAACAAATGACACTTTTGGGGACAATTCAAAAGAACAGAAAAGAATTACCTCCAGAATTTGTAACAGCAAAGGGCCGAGAGGTATTCACTTCACTGTTTGCCTTTCGCGATGACGCCACTCTGGCTTCCTATTGCCCGAAGAAAGGAAAAATGGTTGTTCTTCTGAGCAGTTTGCATGATCAAGAAGAAGTAGATAACACACGTCCAGACAAAAAAACACGCATGATCTTGGACTATAATTCTAGTAAAGGTGGAGTAGATACGGCAGATAAAATGTTGCGCACGTATACCACAAAGCGAATGACAAGACGCTGGCCAGTGACAATCTTCTACAACATGTTGGACATCAGTGCTTTGAATGCCTTCATTGTTTGGATGTCACTAAATCCAGAATGGCAGTCCAAGTCAAAGCACAGACGTTGTCAATTCCTCTTGGAATTAGGAAAGCAGCTGCTTCAGAGTAATTGCAGCGAGATTTCTTCCAGCATTGAAGAAGCCACTGATGCTGTTTGCAGTGTGGGGATCCCAAAGAAAAGGGCAAGGTGTCACTGCTGTTCCAGAGAAAAAGACAAGAAAAGCAACATAGTTTGCACCTCCTGCAAGCGCAATGTTTGCAAAGAACAATCAGAAATTGTCTGTGTCTCATGCAAATGACTGTAGTACTTTACTGTGTTCATCAAGTGCATGCAAAAACTGCTTTCATGGCAACTCTTCTTCATGTAATTTTATGATAAAGCATTAAATTTCAAAACATTTAACCTTCATATAATAAATAATTAATTCGGAATAATATTTTGTCTGTTTAGTTTAAAATTTTCATGGTTAACAATTAAAATTCGTCATTGGGTCATTTATGACCCCAACGGTATTCAGTGTGTGCAAAAAATCTCTGTAATTCCAAGGTTAAAAGAAATTTAGCAAATTTAGTTTTTTCAGTTTTAATCTTGCTCTGGGGTTCCACTACTCCTTCTTGCTACTAGATCTGATGGAACGCATACTCGTATTCCATCAACATATATCTATATCTACAGTATATATAAATAAATTCCCTCTTCTAGGCAGGTATCTTAGTATCTTAGAAGGGCTCATTGGGCTCCAGGTCTCTGCCCCGTGGATGCCCTGCAAGACCTGGATGTAAATTCTCTGATGCGAGAAGGAATTCTCCACTTCAAAGGCCTAAATTTAGGGAGATACAGCTGACAAGTAGTGGTATTTCAAAAGAAAAAGTCTCTACTGAATAAATTTCTTTAAAACAAAGACTCAGGGCGTACTTTTATGAAGGATTTTCATGCCTAAAGAACTTTTAACAAATGTACATCCCTCTTAAAAAATGACCTCCAGGGTTACACATGCAGAGAGGTATGTGTGATGACAAAAAGCGGTATACTTTTATGCCCTTTCCATGCATGCGTGTTCTGGAGTAAAGTTTGGGCAGAGTGCGAGTGGAGTTGGGATTTACATGTGCTGTTTATAAAATACTCTATGCATGAACACTATGGAGGCAATTTTATATGGAGCCGTGTAAAGTTACGCATTAGCAATGCACACAAGTCACCTATTTTCAATGGCTTGCGCATGTAGATGAACATGTACTTTAGGGGGCACTTCTGTAAGTACAGATCCAGACCGGTGATGTGTACATTCGGTGTGTGCCTGCACAGGGGCAGAACTTGGGCAGAGTGCAAATTAATGCTCATAATTCTATAAAATACTATAGCTCCAGCGCATTCTTTAGAAATGAAGGGGTAGGCATTCACACCAAATCTAGGGCTGTTGTAAGCAATTGCGCCTAGATTTGGCATATGTATCTCACCACTTTCACCCCTTTATAAAATGGACATAAAATAGCGCGTGTCGCAATGCGCATTAACCTAAGAGCCTTAACCTTTGTGTACCAAAGCTTCAGTCCAGGCATGATTTTGGCCTATGTGTATTTATAAAATAGGTTTAAAAGAGACGCCTACTTGGCCTTCACACACAGGTAGCCGGCTATAAATTTTCCCTCTCAGTGGCAACGGGCTCCAATGAAAACATTCAGAAGGTAGAATAGGGCACAGATCTTTTATTCAAACTCTTCTGGGACGCTGTCCTTCCTTTCCTTTGAATTTTATACTCGTTCTTGAAAAATACAGGTGTGAGCATTTACACCAACTCTAAGAGTGGTGTAAATGCCTGTGCCTTAACTTAAGATGCAATTTCTTCCACTTAACATCACTATTTTATAATGATTAGTAGGCACCTAATTGTTTTACTAAAATAGGCTTACCATAGGCACCTTAAAAGGCATTTTAACAGAGGGTCCGTTATATAATCACTCTCTACGAGTATGTACACTGTCACAGCTAGGGGGCGCTTTGAGCTATTTTTGGGATAATGAGATTTCTGTTACAATGTTCTATGAATGCTGTATGTAACTTAAGTTCCGTTGTGTTCAATGTAAACCACCTTGATAAACCAGAAAGGCGGCACATAAGAAATGTTAAATAAATAAATAAATAAATTTCTGAAATGACCCCATGGACTGTGCTGCCTTTTATTCCCCTTACCAGGTTCTGTCTTTCCACATAGAAATCATGTGCATGGAGCAGTGATCATACTTAAACAGATTTATTTGTTAAGATGAGTCTTGAAATCAAACATATAACCAAGCAAACTTAAAGACAGCACTTCACCACGTTCTAAACATCAGCGTAGTAAACATCATGACCCCAGTAGCAACCTGTTACCAAACACAAGGTCTCTTTAAATGTCCAGCTATACTTAACAGTATGGATTGTACCTGTGGGGGAATTTCCAGGCTTGTGCTATTCCTTAGCACCTCAGTCTTACTCTTCCCCAGCCTAAAATAAGAACCCTCTCAGTTTGTCAGCTCCTCCCAGAAACCAGAACTTTAATCACAACACTCAAGTGTATCAGGTGCCAGCTTGTCCTTTAACATAGAGCTCTCACCTCTACATAATTCCCTTCACCATTCTGCTGTTTTTTCCATCTCTGCTAGTCTTCTCTCTTGTTAATCCATCAGGGGACAAACTTTCAATATGCTAGCGTTTTCCCTTCTGTAGTAGCCCATCCTAACTTGGCTGGGTTTCCCCCCAGCTGATTGCAGTGAATCAGTGTTCACCTGGCTCACTTAGCTCGTTATCCTCTCCTACTGCTGCAGTAGGGAATCACCATTAACCAGTTCACTTAGCAAGTTTTTCCCCCCTACTGCTGTTGCAGGTAACAAGCATTAACCAGCTCACTTAGGTTAGCTAGTTTACCCAGCTTAGTGGGACTCCAATCAACTATCAGGGCTGGCCTGTCCACTAGGTTAGTTTGGCAGCCGCCTAGGGCAGCAGAACTCTGTGGGGGAGGGGGGCATCACGGCATGATACCCATTGCTGGCCTTGTGCTTCAGCACATATGGTCTGCCGCTTCTGATCCCCCCTCTGTCAGGAAGTTGTGTCAGAGGGGTGTCAGAAATGGTAGGCTAAGAATGCCGAGGAATATGGCCTGCCATGGGCCACTCTCATCGCCATCAGTGTGACAACCGAGGCCCCCACTGATCCCATTGCCAGAATTGAGAGCAGCAAGGGGCAGCAGTGTGGCTTGGAGAAGGGAGGCGATGGAGCGGCATGACGTGGAAGGGGAAGGGCGGCACAGCCAGGCTTCTACCTGGGGCAGCAGAAACCCTTGGGCTGGCTCTGCTTACTATCCAGCTCAATGGGACTATAACCCAACAATTGCACAGCTTACCTTAGCTGGTTCTCTTCTTCCTGCTTAGCATAGGGAACAGACAGTCCATCCCTAACTGCCTCTCCAGAGCGTCCCTCTGCTTCTCACGCTTTCAGCCTTTTGTCCGGGAAAGACAGGTCCATGCTCCTCTGGCTAATCAGGAGTATTCCTATTCCCTCCAGGTGGCTGCCCTTGTCTTAGCCCTTAATGAATCTTTTACAGTATGTGGAGCTTGCCCTGCATTCCCTCTTTGTGGGAGCTCCCAGCCCTTTGTTATGGCTCTTCCTTGCTCTTGATGCGTGTGCATCCCTGTACATCACAACACACATATAAATATGTGGCTGCCCATTGAAAATTATGAAGAAGAACCTCAGTAAGTTCACTGTGGGGAGGCAACCCCTTAGTTCAGAGTAGTTCCTTTCTCCTGGACCCCAGGAGATTGTTATGTTCAGTCCCGCTCCTACCTTCTGAGGCACCAGGAGAGAATTTCTGACCCCCAAGCTGATCATGTGACGCATGGATCTTATTTACAGTGATTACTGCAACAACTGTAATATAGACCTCTTCTTTTTTTTTCAAAAGTGTACAATAATTGTTTGAGGTGCACTAACAAATGCACAGCACTACTCTACCTGTACGGCATTGCAATATCATAATCAGGGAGCCATTACAGTACCTCAGATTTAGAAACTAGCAACTCTTTTCCCACTTCAATTTAATAAAAAATGGCTGATTTGAGCTTTGGGTTTTATTTATTTGTATTTTTTTAAATAAGATATGCATTGGCCTAGTGGATGGGGCAATCTGCCTCAGGCCGGAGGGACTGGAGTTTCTAGTCCCACAGGTGCTCCTTGTGGCCTTGGGCAAGCCACTTAATCCTCTTTTGCCTAAGGTACAAAAAATAGATTGTGAGCCCTTCGGGGACAAGGGAAATATATACCGTACCTGAATGTACACCACTTTGACCCAGTGAAGTGGTATATAAGCATTGCTAAATAAATAAAATAATTCAGGGCAGCTGCTAAGACATTAAATGTCAAAACACACTTGCAGCATGTTTGTAGGGAAACTGAAATGCATGAACACACTGGGTGAGGTAGTTACTAAATTGCAGTAACTCAGTGATAAGGGAATAATGCAGTGATAATGGACTAATGCAGCTTGCATTGAACAGCCCAAGCTGGGTTATTCTAAGGGGTGAATAATGCCTTCTCAAAGCTGGCATTATTTTCTCAAGCTAGGAGCATCGGGCTCTTGGCCATCATCTTAAAGGGGACAGCAATGTGTACGATGGCCCCACTGCCCCCCAAAGGAGCGATCCTCAGTTGCATTTTGCCCTTATATGGCACCTTCACCCCTACTGGTAGTAATACGAGAGTATCACTAGGGGTGAAACAACACCATTATGAACCTGGTACCAGGAGATTGCTCCTTCCCCCAGAACCATGGACCATCAATGATTTTAGAGAGATAGAACTTGTGGTGGGGGGTCCCTTTTGTGGGGAAGGCTTCTGGGGGATACTTTACTTTGGGGGGAATTTGGGGGGCCTTCTTGCTGTGGACCTCAGAGGGGTCAGAGGTGTTCTGCAACATCGCCAATCAATTTATGATGGCGGCCAGGAGCATCGGGCTGTGTGTATCCCAGGATGAATGTGCAGACTCAGGTGCCACCATTTTCCAAGATGGGGCATCTGGGCATCGCTCCTTCCATCCTTCCATCCAACAAGGAATTTATCAGGGAGGGATTGGAGCTATCGAGGTGGGGCATTGGGGGCTCTTGTGGTTGCTCAGGGAGGATCGGAGAAGTGGGTTGGGGTTGTGGGATGTAGTGGCCACTTGAGCCACCAATGTGTTTTTTGCGGTTTAGGGGGATAGAGGTTATTGTGCCATTAGGAATATTTTTTAGGGGGTTCAAGGGGTGGAGGTTTCAGGGCTACTGCGCCACCAGAGTCTCCTGGGAATATTTTAGGAGATTTGGGGCCACCAATGATTTTTTAGCGGTGTTGGGTAGGAGACAGGAAGCAGTGCAGGCAATGCGATCGTGCCAGTGGCTGCAGTTTAGTAGAGCTGCAGGACCGAAGGAGAAAGGTTCCACGGCTGTGTGGTGACCGTGAGTGCCACGGAGAGGTCCAGTCCACCGGGAGGGAGGAGGATAAGTGGTGAGTAACTAAGGAGGGAAGAACTGCTGCTTGAGGGGTGGGGGGAAGGCATGGAAGGACTGCTGCAGGAGGGGGAGGCATGAAAGGGCTGCTGGGAGGGGGGAAGGCAAGGAAGGACTGCTGCTGGGGGGCAAGGACTGGAAGGGATTTGAGGCTGGGAGGGGCAGGAACTGGAATGGAACTGATGCTGGGAAGGGCTGGGACAAGAAGCAAGCTCATGCTGGGAGGGATTGGGACTGGAGGAGAGCTGATGCTGGGAGGGATAGAGCCTAGAAGAGAACTGATGCTGGGAAGGACAGGGACTGGAAAGGAGCTGATGCTGGGAGGAGCTGGGACTTGAAGGGAACTGATGCTGGTGAGACCTGGAAGGGAGTGATGCTGGAGAGCTGAAAGGGAGCAGATGCTGCGATCAGGGTGGAGAAAAAGGCTGGGGCAGTGAGGCTGGGGAAGAGGACAGATATTTTGTGTAAGAGGTAAGAAACGATGCGGATGTAGAGAGAGAGAGTGGAAGAAAATAAGAGACGAGAGAAGAAAGGATAAATGAACAGCAGACAATGGAGAGTTAGCAGAATATATGAAGAAAGCTAAAGAGAGACTGGGGCAATTGTGAATGAAAAATAAAATGCCCAAAAAACAAAAAGTAGAGAGAAATTATTTTATTTTGAATTTATTAATTGGAATATGTCAACTCTGGGAAATGTACAACACTGATGTCTTTGTGTTTGTTCAGAGGAAATGAATTTATAGTTTTATTTCTTCAGTGTTGTGGTGCATTCCAAGTTTGGCTTCAGTTCAATCATTGCCTTCATATTTCTAAATTGTGATCTCTTGTTCTGTATTTGATGATGATCTGTCTATGTTTTGCATATATGACCGAGCTGTGGTATCCTGTTTGTGTAGTTTCTGCATAGGAGTCCTGCTTGTTCTCTTTTCCCAGTAGGAGATATATTGGTTTTCTCTGAGGTATATTGGTTTTATATTTTCAGTGCTGCCTTTTTATATGTAGAGTTTGGTGCTGTGTGAATCCTGGTAGTGCTGTTATGATATGGCAGGTTTGCTATGGGTTCTAACTGAGCAGGGTTTTGTAGTACTTCCTAATGTACCTGGCACTGGAGGACGGTAATGTAGAAATATTGTAGCCTTTCTTTATCCTCATTGGTATTTGCAAATGGTATTAAGACACTCATTAAGAGGCATGTTTACTAAAGGTTAATGTGTATTCACAAATGTTAACATGCACTAGGTACAGCAGCACCCATTTATTTCTATGGGTGTAGTGACATTTAATGCACATTAATATTTAGTAAACATGTCCCTAATTCATTTCTGGAACAAAAAATAAATTTGTGAAGAGCTCCTTTGAAAGCCTCCTAAAATTTTAGATGGGCTGCAAATAAATTTTAAAATTAAATATATGCAAATGAGGTCCAGTGGGTATTGGGGGGGGGGGGGTGAGGACACCGGGTTTGGAAGTTGCACAGGATGCAGTTATAGCTTCCTATGGCTCTGGTGGCCTCCTTTTCCTTTTACATTTATTTACCTTTCTAGCAAAAAGGTTTGTTGCCCTTAAATTATCCTCTTTCAGTTTTTCCCATAGCTTTTCTACATCTCACAACTGCTCCCGTCCCACTAATGGCTCCTTGAGGTATTGTCCCATCTTGTCAAAATTAGTTTCCTAAAGTCTAAGACCCTTACTTTTGCATGGATTTTATCAGCTCTAGTCCTAATACTGAACCACACCATATGGTGATCACTGGATGCGAGATGATCTACCACTATGACATCAGAAACACTTTCCCCATTGGTAAGCACCAAGTCCAGTATTGCCTCTTCACGTGTGGGTTCTGTTACCAGTGGCCTGAATAGCTTTCCCTATAGAGAATCCAGGATCTCCTTACTTCTAGATGACACCGCAGCAGTGGTGTGCCAATCAGCATCCGGCATATTGAAATCACCTATCAGTAGCACTTCTCCTTTCATGGCAATATTGCATATGTCTTTTTTATTTTGTATATATCTTTATTGAGGATGCCACAGAAACAGTTTTTTGTACAACGTATTCCCATCAGGGATTGCACACTTAGGGGCTTGTTTACAAAGCCGCGGTAGCGGTTTGCGATCGTAATCGGAGCCGCGGCCCCATTGATTTCAATGGGGCCGCGGCTGCGATCGCGATCGCGAACCACTACCGCGGCTTTGTAAACAAGCCCCTTAGTCTCTCACATTGAACATCAACACATATATATATAAACATTAAGCATCAACAATAAGACCCTAAATAACGTGTGCTGTCTTATGAGCCCAAGGGCCCTGTCATAAGCACTATTGTCTCTGTAACCTCCCTCTTTTATTTATTTGTATCTCTCTTCATCCCTTCCCCCTTCCCCCTTCTCCCCTTCCCCCATCCACCCCCACCCCATCTCTCCCCCCACACAAACCATTCCAAGGGCAGCTTTCTCCTTAGTTGGGGCTTTTAGCTATATCCTCGATGAACCTATGCCATATCCCCCTGTAGCAAGGTGGCATCCTTTGACTTATTCATCTCTCCCTCCCTTCTTGCCCAGCTCACCATTTTGAGCATTCTTTGCACCCATTGTAGTGGTTCTGGTGGTCTAGATTCTGTCCAGTGAGATAGGATGACCTTCCTTGTGAGCAATATTGCCAAATGGGTGAATTACTCTGCTTTGGGGTGGCGATGTTGCCCAACAAAAGTGTCATATATGTCCATTCCATTTGGGTGCCAGGTTCTCTCTGCAGGCGACCCTGTACTGCTGACCAATACATCTGCAGGCTCTCGCATTCCAAAAACGTGTGTACATATGTCCCCAGGTGTTTATGGCACTACTCGCACTTTGGGCTTTCCCATAGTTTCATCTTTGCCCTCTCTCATGTAATGTAAGCCCTATGTAAGATCTTATATTGGGTTTCCTGTAGGGAGGCATTGGTTGTGATTGTGTAGAGGAGGCAGGAAAGCTGTTGGCCTCTCCACCATCTCTCCCAGCTCTGTCATCCAAGTGTGCGCTAATGTGGTTTCCCACCCAACTGGGTATTGCTACCTGCCTACCCTGTACCAATAAGACAGTTTGTTCATCTTCCGCGGTGTGTGGAAAAACCGTCTGGTCAGGGCCGTAAAGCCCTCTCGGTCCCCTGTCTTAACTTGCTATGCACATAATGTCTGCATTGTAGGTAGACTATCATGTATGTGTTTGGTAGGCTCCATTTCCCTTTAACGTGATCGAAGGAGGGGAACCCCCTTTCACCCAAAGCTAACAACTGCCCTACATATTTACATCCGTTGGCTTCCCAGGTTTCAAACACTGACTGCCCCTGACCCACTAGGAACTCAGGATTGCCCACTAAGCTCATAAAGGGGGATTGCCCTTTCCTGCCCCCCAAGGTCTTCCTCCATCAATTCCATGCCTTTCCCAGTGGACGTAGCCACCAACTGCAGCCCGGGGCATTTTGCTACAATACTCAGCTGATCTGTACCAAGTTAAAGAAATGAGAGGGATGGCTACTATTGTTAAAAAAATCCATTGATGCATGTCTGTTGTCTCCGGTGTGGAGCTCTTGGATCCACCTCATCAAGGTGGCCATGTTATATAAGTGAAGATCCGGCACTCCAAGGCCCCCTGTCACTCTCCAGAATAAGCTTATTATAGCTAATCCTTGCTCCCTTTCCCCACCACAGAAACAATATCAAAGTCTTCCTAAAAAAGCGTTCCTCCTTCCCCCATACCCAAAAGGTCACCATCTGCAATGGATACAACAGATGGGGCAGTGCTATCATTTTAATCAGGGCCAGGTGCCCCATTTGGGAGAGAGGCAAGTCATCTCTTGCATGCTGTTTCAAATGCCCCTTCCTTTTCCCTTATGTTCTTGTCACAGACTTTCTGAAGATCTGCACATAGATATATCCCAGGTATTTAAGATACTTTCCTGCCCATGCCAGAGGAAAGTTGGGCCGCTCTTTACACTTACACCTTTAGGTGGTTGACATAGCCTCCGAATTACCCAGTTAATTTTAAGTCCTGAGAAGGTACCAAAAATCTGTATGGTGGCCATAACATCTTCTATGTTGTCACTCACCTGGTCAACAAACAACAACATATCATTTGCAAAGTGGTTTATCTTATAGGTGTTCTGGCCCACTTGCATGCTGTCCCATTCTTGGGTTTGTAAAGTTTTCACAGCTAGAGGCCCAATAGTGAGGAGATAGTGGGCATCCCTGTCTTGTCCCCTTGCATAACTGTAATGGTTCAGACAAGCTCCTCTTGACCAGAATCTGTGCAGTCGGGGAATGTTCCTCGTATCCCATAGGTCTCCAGCACCCAAAATAGGTATTCCCACGAGATGTTGTCAAAGGCCTTTTTAGCATCTAGACCAGGGGTGTCAAACTCAAATACACAGTGGGCCAAAATGTAAAACTTGAACAAAGTCGCGGGCCAGCATTGAACAAATGAACCTTTTAATATGGACCCAAACAAGATTTGCTTTAACATTGAATATGAAGCAACACTTATTACTATACAATTTATAACTTAATAGTTCAGATATGCAAAAACCAATTTCAAATAAAAAAAAACATCAATGACATTCATTTATTAAATAAGATTTAAATAATAATAAATAATAATTTTTAAAATAAAATAACAATAATAAAATTAATCAACCATTCAAGCCCATGTCTTGGAGTAGCAAGAAAAAGTGCATAAAGAAAACGTTAATTATTGCTCAGTTTGCTGCACACTGATCTAATCTGATGTGCCCAAGCCAGATACCTGGCATCTCTTCTTGGATGATAGTTCATCAATGTCTGGGCTCAGGCTTTGAGCTGAGGAAATCCTCAGTATCGAGCGAAGGTGTTCATCAGTCAGACGTCTCCTGTGAGATGTTTTGGTCATCTTCATCGAGGAGAAAAGTTGCTCACATAGATAAGTGCTGCCGAACATGGAGAGCATCTGAGCAGCTTGGGTGCGGAGCTGAGGCATTGTGTCAGGGATGAACTGTGGAAACTGGGCGGCGCCCACAGCATCATACTTTGACTTCAGCGTGTCATTACACTGGAGTTCAATTAGCTCCATTTGGAGGTTGGTTGGTGCGTTTTCCACATTAACTGCAAAGGGATTACTGAGCAGTTCAAACCTACATTTCTGGACATCAAAATCGGCAAATCGCCGGCTAAACTCAGCGCCGAGTACACTGAGTTTTTCAGCAAACTGTGCGCATGGGAACAAGTTGGTAAAGAACTGCGTTTTCATGGTTTGGCAGCAGGGAAAATGGCCAAGGTTTCCTTGCAGCATCTGATTCTCCCACAGGCACAGTTTAGTTTTAAAAGCCTTCACTGCAGCGTACATGTCTGTGATGATGCGCCCCCGCCCCTGAAGCTGCAGGTTCAGCGCATCGAGATGGCTCGAGATGTCACACAGAAAGGCCAGCTCACACAGAAACTTTTTCTCCCGAAGCTCTGCTGTGTCCTTCCCTTTGCTTTCCAGAAACTGACATATTTCCTCATGCAGCTCAAAACATCTATTCAGTACTTTTCCTCGGCTTAGCCATTTCACCTCTGTGTGATACGGCACGTCTGCGTATTCCGAACCACACTCCTCCAGAAAAGACTTAAACTGGCGGTGATTCAGACCTTTGGCTCTTATAAAGTTAACTACTTGTGTTACTGTGGTCATAACATGTTCCATCTTTAGGGCTTTGCCACACAATGATTCCTGATGTATGATGCAGTGATAAACAGTTAGTTCACCTGCACAGTTCTCTTCCTGCATCTTCTCCTGGACCCTGCCCACCAGTCCACTTGTTTTACCGCACATCGCTGGCGCACCATCTGTCGTTAATCCCACGAGTTTATCCCACGGCAGCTTTATTTCAGTTACGCATTTGGAAACCTCCTCAAAAATTTCTTTTCCTGTGGTTGTGCCATGCATTGATTTGAATCCCAATAGCTCCTCCGTAATACACATATTTGAGTCCACTCCACGGATGAAGACTGACAGCTGAGCAGTATCAGATGCGTCGCTGCTCTCATCCACAGCAAGGGAGAATGCAACGAAATCTTTTCCCTTTTCCAAAAGCTGGTCATACAGATTGGTGGCAAGATCACATGTGCGATCAGCTACTGTGTTTCTGCTCAGGCTCACGTTTGAAAAGGCTTGCTTTTTCTCTGGGCACACAATGTCACAAACTTTCAACATGCACTTTTTCACAAACTCTCCCTCATTAAAGGGCCGGGCTGATTTTGCGATCTCTGCTGCCACAATATAACTAGCCTTTACAGCAGCCTCACTTTGTGATGTGGCTTTTTTGAACATATTCTGTTGTGAAACCAAACTTCTTTTCATCTCCTCCACTTTCTGGCTCCTTTGAGTCATGTCCAGGTCCTTGTACTTGTCATGGTGTTTTGTTTCATAGTGTCGTCGAATGTTATACTCCTTAGTTATAGCCACGTTGACTCCACAAATCAGACAAACAGGTCTGTCTTTTACATATGTAAACAAATATTCTGTCTCCCACCTGTCCAGAAAGTTCCTGTTGTCTGCCTTTCTTTTTGCCATTTTTGGGAAGGGGTTCCACAGTGACAGTTGTAGCTTGAGATCGCTATGACTTCTGTCACACAGGAGAGGGCGTTTCTGGGACCTGTCCTGATTGACGCGCCAAAACAACAGCAAGGCATTATGGGATTTGTAGTATTAGCGATGAATGAATGCGCTGTATAATACCGGCGGGCTAGCTCTAGTTGTCATTTGGTATAGCCTCGCGGGCCAAATATAATTACACTACGGGCCAAAGTTGGCCCGCGGGCCAGAGTTTGACACCTATGATCTAGACTCACTAGGAGGCCATCTCCCTTTTGTGTTCATCCCTGGTAGAGCACCGTTAGTGCCTGTAGTAGTTTGGCGGAGGCAAAACGTCCTGGAATGAACCCTACCTTATCTGGATGAATTAGTTGTGCGATCACCCACTCTAATTGCTGGGCCCGGAGGGCAGCCAACAGTTTAACATCTTGGTTTAATAGGGAAATGGGCCAGTAAGCTCCCACCTATGTAGCATCGTGCCCCAGCTTAGGCAAGATGACCACTGTTGCGTGGTTTTGATGCAATCCCAGATCCCCCTCATGGAGAGCTGCAGTCCCATACGCCAAAAAGGGCTCAGGGAGAGCAATTGCCAGGATCTTATAAAACTCTGGTCCCAACCCATCAGTTCGCTAGTTTGAGTGACTTCACCCCTTCCCGCACTTCCGCTGATGGAAATGGGTCATTAAAGTGTTGCTGTTCCTCCTTGCCTAGCCGAGGGAGGTCAAGGATGCAGAAAAATGCTATCCTACATTCATCATCCCTGGGCCCTGTGTCGTACAGCTGACTATAATACTGATGGAATAAGTCTTTGATGCCCTTATCATTGGCCACTACTCGCTCACCCGAGCCCTTCATCTGAGCAATGTAGCTTTTTCTGTTGGCTGGGCTGACTAGGTACACCAAAGGTCGCCTGCATTTGTTTCCCCACCTATGCAGTCTATGGTTGTAAAGTTTAATGTCCCATTCCGCTCTTTGTCAGAGCAGTTCATTCAATTCTTGCCTAGCCACCTGCATCTTTGCTTTATCCTCCGCACACATACTGTAGTGCCGTTGTGTCGCTGTCTTAAGTCATGCAGCTCCTTCGAAAGCCGTAAGATTTGCGGATCTCCCATTTTCTGTTTCCATACCATATATTCTCTGATCACCCCCCTCATAGTGGCCTTAGATGCTGTCCATAAAACCCTAGGGTCTGTCCCCTTACTCTGATTTTCTGCCCAGTAAAGGTGCCAGGCATTTTGAAAATGGGTATGAAGGGCCTGATCTCAGTACAGGGTTGGGTTCATGCGCTAGCCACTCTGTCTCGAACCCACTCTGCCCTGCTGTAGTCTTAAGTCTATCCATATTGGGGTGTGGTCAGAGATACTTACATTTCCTATTTCCGCTCTACATAGCCCTGGGAGCATATCTTCTGAGGTGGGAATAACTATCTTGAGGACTAGAGTAGAATATGAAGTCTATGTCTGTAGGGTGCAGTGTTCTCCATGTATCAATCAGCCCACACTCATCAAGCAAAAAATGTGCCCCTCTCTGTTCCACCTAGGCCTGCTTTGGGCAAGAGGGCCAGCAATCCACGGAGGGATCCCTGGGCAAGTTAAAGTCACTGCCCACTAGCCATGAATAATCCCCAAATCCCACTATATGTGCCAGTAGGGGGGGGGGGGGGGTAAAGAATTCATGTTTTTATACATTGGGGGCATACATGTTGCAGAATGCTATTTTTTCCCCTTGCAGTTCTCCAGTCAGCAAGTGAAATCTGCCCCCTGGTCTGCAATAAATCGGTGTGCTACAAATGGAACCCTCTTGTATATAAGGGTGGCCACTCTCCTCTGTCTCCCATTAAAGAACACAAATCTCAACTCACCTACCCAACCTTTGTGGAGTTTATGGAGTTCCTGTGCTGACAGATGGGTTTCCTGCATTAATACTACATCTGCCCCTTCACTCCGAAAGAAGGACAGCAATTTAGTTCGTTTTATTGGGGAATGTCTGCCATCTACATTTAGTATCATAATTCTGAGCTTATCCAATGCCTGTTCGGTGGCTATGCTTTCCATGTAGAGTTCTCAGATCCCAATATCGATAGGGCTGCTTCTTCCCGCAGGCAGCCCCCTCACCCTCTTCAGGTCACCTGTGTTGCCCATGGTTTCATGGTTTATGCTCCCTACGTTCCGTCCCCCCTCCCCTCACCCTAACATCAACTCTCAAAATTCCCTTACTCCACAGAAATCCCATAGTCTGACTGAGTCTTACCCCCTCCCTCCCTCCTCCTTCCATGCAGTCCTCACTATTCCACATACTCATTTCTTCCCCCATTCAAACATGCACACTTTACAGGGGTCCCCCCTGAGTTGACTGTCACCAGGCGTGAATCTGCCACTCCCGGAGCCTGGAGGTCAGCATCATGTTGCAGATCAGTCCACTTCTTCCCTCTGTGCTGTGTTGCCTTCTCTCCGTCTGCCACAAACTGCAATACATCTGCGGCCCTTATGCTGTCCACAGTCCAATGAAGGGATCATCGGGCTATTGCAAGGGGGGGTTTCTATTCTCCATTCCAACTTCTGTAAAGAGTCTTGGTTGTCTTAAATCCCCAATAGCACACCACATTCCCCTGTTTAGTTACTGCTGCTCCCTCTTACCTTCACTGAAGTGCAGCCTCCTCTCCAAACTAGATTTAACAATGAACCGCCAACTGGGAGTATTAAATTCAGTTCCCAAATTCACTTTCCATCTACGATGCAAAACTTTCTTTCCCACGCGTAAGGAGTTTGTCCACAAAGGCCTTTACCTCTTCCACGGTTTCCAGTTGCTTTGTCACGTTATTGTGAGTTACTCGTACCCTGGCTGGGAACTGGAGGGCATAGCGGATGCCCCTCTTGGCCATCTCTGAACAATAAGGTGCCATAGCGTGTCTGCTCTCTGCCACTTTAGCCGAGTAGTCGTTAAAGACTAATGGCTTATTGCCATTGTATTCCGGAGTGTGGTTATTCCTATAAAGTACCATTATTTGGTGTTTTTCGGTGAAATTAAGGATCCAGGCTATAACCGGGCTTGGTCTGCCTCCTTCCTCTCTCCTAGGTCCTAGCCGGTGGACCCGTTCTGCCATCTTCTGCTCCAACATCCCAGGGAGGCCTAAGGTCTGTGGGAACCAGTACTATTTCAGATCATCTCCTTTTCCCTCCATGGTCATCATGGGGGTAATCTAATAGCTTTGAAAGTGAAGCCATGAAAGTCTATGCAGGTGAATGCTTTCCTCTGATGCTGTTATCTCTAAGTTCACAAGTGTGACGTCTGCCAGTTTTTGTGTGCTTTGTGTGAGTATTAGTCCTCCTCCTTAAAAATTCTTATTTGCATCTTTTTCTTCATCTGCGACACATGGGAAAACTGATGTAATTGTTCTGATCCTGATAATGTGCTGTGAGCAAAGGATGAAGTCAGTGCTGGCATTTCCCTTTCCCTTTCTTTTCAGACTTAGACACATTTTTATAGCACCCCCAAAGTTCAACAGTCCTTTCTTTTTAAACAAAGTGACATGCTATTTTTTTTAATCCTCAGTATAAATTTCTAGCAAACGTGAACATGAGAAGAGTGCTCATTAACTTGCTGTCTTAAAATAGATACAAATATATTCATGAAATGAAGAGTTGAAGGAAAAAGATGCTGCCCTCTGGTGGCCAATTTGTGTTACATTGACAAGTAGAAAGAACTATTCAATGCCTGAACCAGGAAATGTGTAATTTAGCCTTTTACTACAGAAACAATGTGTGGCATATGCCTGGAAACACTGAAGCTGGAGTATTCTGCAAAGGCTTTTGGACATATGTTTATGCAGATCAAGCCATATGCTATTAAAAAAATCATACGTAGGTTTGCATCAAACCATGATTCTGCGTTATATGCCAGTCCATCATTTGAGCTCTCTCTCTCTTTATATATATATATATATATATATACATACATACTCTCAGTTACATGAGTACAAATAATTCATGTTTCAAAGTATAAACCCCAAATCAATGTACAGAACTGTTCATTCTTATACTTTACATGTGTATTCTCAGTTTCTAAGCTGGCCAAACACTTTAGTGCAAACATATCTTTCACTGAGTTTTAAAAAGGTTTGGACAAGTTCCTGAAGGCAAAGTCCATAAACTGTTATTAACTGAGTGGGCTGATGGAAAACTACAGCTTATTCTTGGATATAATCACTAGGGATGGAAATGGAAGAAAAAACCCTGAAAGGTAGTTACTTCCCGTCTATCGTTAATAATACATACTATTTTACTTTTTGCTCATAGTGAGCACCAGAAAGCAATAGTGCACGCTATTAATGAAATTTCCCCCAAAACAAAATTAAAAAACAAAACAAAAACAAAATGAAAAAATCCCACAAATGACACAGGAAACTATACAAAATGAAAAGTTTTGGCCTACATACCCCCTTGTAATCACATGAAATATAGCTATATACTTGTGACTTGAACTAGCCATTGTTGGAGACAGATTACTGAGCTTGATGGACCTTTGCTCTTACCCAGGATGGCATATCTTATGTTTTTATGTATGTGTGATGATTAAATACCTGTACAATTTGTATTTCTGCAAGCTTAGGGTTAAGATCAAATGAACTGCAGGTTTTAGAAAATAGATCATTAGGTAAATATGAGCTGGTGTCACAGTATTCCCAAAGGTTTCTGGACTCAGATTTTAATCAATGATTATTTAAGATAAACACGATTCTTTTTATTTTTTTAAACTTGATTAATGACATTACACAAGCAAAGCCTGATATGTCTCCTGCTTATGTAATTTTATAACTCCATTTCCCCATGAAAATCATCCTTCACATGTGGAAAACGGATAGTGCCAGGGTGATGTGTATGTGGAGCATGGGTGATACGTCACTCTGTTATCTAGATTATGTTAGCACAAAAGACAGGTTTACTTGGGTTATCAAGAGCATTATATGGTTAGTGAATAGAATATTACTGCATTCCACATATTGCCTGTGCTGAGTGTATTGTACATGTATTCAGTGCTGTCTGCTATCTGGATAGCAGTGCTGAATATTTATTTACATTCTCTTATATACTGTGCTATTCTGCATCAGTGCAGTTTACATTGAACAAACTGAAATTACATTGAACAGGGCATGATAACTTGGAGATAACTATTTTACAGGGAACATGGGCTATGGAGGGTTAAGTGGTTTGCCCAAGACCACAAGGAGCAACCTGTGGGACTAGAAACCCCAGTCCTTCTGGCCCAAGGTTGCTGTTCTCTAGTGGGATTTGAACCCCCAACCTTCTGGCCTGAAGTACCTTGCCCCAACCACTAGGCCACTCCTCCACTTCATTTTATTTCACACCCACAGCCATCTTTAAAAAAAGTCTTCCCCAAAGAATTTATTAAAACAGCTTTTTCTTAGTTTTTGATGCAAAATTATGCAAAGCATCTCATTAACTATCAGTGGACAATCAAACAACTTGGAAAAATGCTTTGCAAAATTAGTATCACAAAAACTTTGGGCCCGATTTTCAGGTGGGCAAAGCTAAGCGCTGTAGTTGCGTAATCCTGCCTGTGACCCCTTAAGCCCGGATTTTCACTTCTGCGGCGACGGAAGAAAAAATTCAGGGTTCACCGCACAGCCAGAAAGCAACCGAGCCTAACTGAGCAGCAAGGATTTTGGATGCTGCCTGGTTAGCCGCGGCACCTTAAAGATAGGCGAGGGTTTTCCTCACCTATCTTTAAGATGCAGAGCATTAACCGGGCAGCATCTAAAATCGCTGCAACCTGGTTAGCGCCATTCCCCGCCTCCACTCTGCCCCAGAATGCCGTCAACACGCCCGATACTAACCGGATAGCATCGCAGTGCGTAGGGGACTTAATTGGGGATTTTCAAAGGTACTAGCCCTTTAATTACAACTCAAGTAAGAATTTTACAGTATAATCTATAAGTAAAATGCACATGTTATTTACCTGTGGAGCTCATTTACATACAGTGGATTCTTAACACTGCTTTTTTTTTTTTCAAAAAATGTTTATTAGAAGCAAGTAATAGCATACAACGGTAACTGAAAACATAAAGAAAAGGGTTGCTTCAATTTTTTTCCATATATAGTCAGAAACATATGCCTACATACCCCGGGCAGGGCTGTGTCTTGTCCACCGCCCCAGGGTGTCATAACAGCACTAACCCAATTCTGATTCCCATCCACCAGCCCTCCCCTCCCCCCCCCCCTCTCCCCCCCTCCCCATCCCTCCCTCCCGGGATCTAGGGGTCAGCGGGTCTTCTCTGCTCATTAAACTAACTGCTACACCCTTAATCTAGGCAGAGAATCTCACTACGAATCTTGGGCCCCAAGTTTTGAAGATATGGCGTCCACACCATGAGAAAGGAGGCCCAGCTTCGGGGGTGTCGTTGTGCACTCCTCCTCTCCAAGAGCATATATTGGTGAAACCCATTCCGCCATTCCCAGAAGGAGGGGGCTGCAGGCTCCAGCCACCTTCGCAACACCGGGCCCTTCCCCACCAAGCAGGCCTTCCTTATCAACAGCTTCTGCCACCGACCCTTCGGGCAGGATGGTCCCAACTGATCCAGTACTACGAGCCGCCCCGTCCAACCAACCGGCTGCTGTAATAAATCACTCAGGAATTTTGCTACGTTTAACCAATATCGGCGTATATACGGGCAGCCCCACCACATATGGCCTAAGTCTGCCAGAGGGTACGCACATTTCGGGCAGCCCCCACATTCCGTGAGATGGCTACGCAGTGCCCGCCTCGGAGAGAAGTGAGCACGTACGATACTCTTAAACTGTATTTCCCGCCATCGAGCTCCCTCCGCCAGGCGGGCTACCCTGCACAGCGCCGCTCGTATGGAGCCCGGAGCTACCTCACAGCTCAACTCCCTTGCCCAGGCAGACTCCTCCACCGAATAGTCTACCTGCTTCTCATAGGGCTCCAACGCTTTTTTAAAAAGTGTAATAGTAAGTACGGTCTCTGCTCCAAGGGCGAAAAACTCTAGGATCCGCGCGGAACGGTCACTTAGGAGTTCCTGTCTTGCTATGGAACCGACATAATGTGATAACTGCAGATAGGGGAACAACGAAGCCTTAGGGCACAAATTGTACTCTCGGCATAATGCTTCCAGGGATTTACACCGCCCATCCGTCTCGACCACATGCCCCAATAACCGTATCCCGACCTGCGCCCATTGACCAAAAGGGGCCGACTCCGAACCCGGAGGAAACTGGGGGTTGCCTTGTAATGGCAGCCAGCTGGAAGCCTCCGGCGAACTTCCCCATAATGCATTCAGCCTTTGCCAAGTACGCCGCGCTGCCTGTATCAAGACATTGTTCGCTACGTGGCTGGGTAGAACCACCCGGGGCAGGTGGAGAGCCGCCAGCAAGGAGAGTGGTTTTACCAAAGCCTCTTCCAGCTCCCTTGGGGTATACACCTCCGTATTCCCCAACCAGTCCCCCAGGTGCCTAGCCTGGCAAGCCAGAGCATAGGACCAGAGATTGGGCACTCCAATCCCTCCCGATCTCCAAGGCCCCTTCAACCGGCCCAGCGGTATCCGTGCTCTCGCTCCCCGCCAAAGAAAACCACGAAACTCCCGTTCGATACGCAAAAGATCCCGACGGAGTAGCCAGACCGGTAGAGTTTGCAACCAGTAAAGGATCCGGGTAGTATCACCATCCCCAGAACTGCTGCCCTGCCTAATAGGGACAAGGGGAGAGGCATCCAAGCATGAAGTTGCGAGCGAACCTTGTTCCAAATACGCTCGAAGTTCCGCTTATATAGTACCGAAGTATCTTTTGTAAGTTCGATCCCCAAGTAAATAAAGGAGGTATCCGCCCACTTTAACGGAAAGCTCCCCTCCCAGCGCCCCTGGAGCCGACCCCCGAGATCCAAAGCCTCTGACTTGTCACGATTAATCCGTAAGCCCGCGAACTCACCATATCGAGAAAACTCAGCAAGAAGAGCCGGAAGCGAGTGATGTGGGTCGCACAAGTGAACTAAGATGTCATCCGCGAAGGCGGCTATCTTAAACTCACATCGTCCAACAGGAACCCCTCGGATCTCGGCAGAGCCCGCTATACTCCGCAACAGCGGGTCGAGGGTCAACACGAACAGTAAGGGGGAGAGCGGGCAACCCTGACGCGTGCCCCTTTCGAGGTTGAACGGTTCAGACAAGGTCCCATTGCATAGAATACTAGCGGTGGGGCTCGCGTATAGTAACTCCACCATTGCAATAAAGGATTCACCCAGCCCATAGCGGGGTAGGAGAAACCTCATATAGTCCCAATTGACCCGGTCGAACGCCTTCTCCGCGTCGAAGCTTATCAATAAGGACTGTATCTCTCGCACACGTACCCAATCCATTGAGGCCAAGATTTTCCGGAGGTTCCGCACCGCATGTCTCCCCTGCACGAAGCCCACCTGTGATTCGTGCAACAGGCCTCCCAGGACGGCCGCTAAACGACCCGCGAGAACCTTCGCTAACACCTTTAAGTCAAAATTCAATAAAGAAATGGGCCTATAGGAAGCCGCCAACAGGGGGTCTTTACCTGATTTAGGTATCAAGGTAATAAATGCATGATTTAGTCCCCATCCGAATTTCCCCTGTTCCACTCTTCGGTGGTACACTTCAGTCAAAACAGGGGCAACCCGGCCTGCTAATAGCTTATAAAACTCTGCCCCAAATCCGTCCGGACCAGGTGATTTGTAACAGCTAGCCCCCAAGATGGCATTATGGACCTCCTCAGCTGTCACCGGTGCATCTAGCGTCGAACGCTGTTCTGCAGTCAGCATAGGAAGTCGCAGCTCCTGACAATAATTTTCCATCGATGCTAAGGACCCTGCGTGTCCTTGGTATATTTTCCTAAAGAAATCACGAAACACTTTGGCTATTGCCTGGCTGTTTTTATGCAGGTGACCCTGACCGTCACGCACGGCCACTATAGAGCGGGTCCCTCTACTACCTCGCAAACATCGCGCCAGAAGTTTCCCCGGTTTATTCCCAAAGCGATAGAGTTGATACTTGTAATATAACAAAGATTTTTTCGCCCTCTGGTGAAGTAACTCGTTGAGAGATGACTGCAGCTCCCAAAGTAAGCGTCTATTAGCCACCGTGGGGTTCCCTGCATATCTACGACGAGCCCTTACCACCTGCCTTTCCATTTGGACTATTCGGGAAGCAATCATCTTCCGTTTCCGTGCCCCGTAGGCAATAATATCACCCCGCAAGACAACTTTGGCTGTTTCCCACAATAACTCTGGCTCATCGCTATGTTGTACATGGTTGTCCATAAATTCCCCCCATCTCTGCTCCAGATAAGTATGAAATTCGGCATCCACGTACAGCCCCAAAGGAAACCGCCAGATTCGCTGTGGGGGAGCGGGATCCCCCCAATGCAACTCCACCCATACTGGTGCATGATCAGATATTACACCCGGACCAATCTCCGCTTCCCCGACCTGCACAAATAATTGCTCCGAAAGCAAAACATAATCAATCCGCGCACTAGAATTATGGGCTCGCGACTGGTGTGTAAAGTCCCTTTCCTGAGGATGGAGTAAACGCCACGGGTCCACCAACCCCAAACGCCGTCGCAGGCTCTGAAGTGTCCGGGTGATCGGGGCCCGCCAGCCCTCACGCCCTCCACCTGATGTATCTAAATCAATGTCCATTACCCCATTACAGTCCCCTGCCAAAATCAAAGGGGCATCCGGTAACTGCTCAACCTGCGAGGCCAAGCAGGCGTGAAAGTGTTTGTCCAGGACATTCGGGGCATATAAGTTGCCCAGCACCACCCGCCTCCCCTCCAAATTACCATACGCCAAAAGATATCTACCTTTGGGATCGACATATTGCTGTTCGAGTTCAAAGCGCACCCGTTTATGGATCAGCAGGGCCACCCCACCTTTTTTCCCACACGCTGGGGCACCCCAAACCTGCCCCACCCAATCCCTCTGCAACTTTGCATGTTCTTCAGCGGTCTGATGTGTTTCTTGCAGAAAAGCAATATCGCACTGTAGCCGGGCTAGAGCCTGCAGCACCTTATAACGTTTAATGGGGCTACCTACTCCGCAAATATTCCAAGAGACAATCTTCAGTTTAAGGCGGATTATAGGTCCACACAAAAGCCAACAGACTGATCCTCTGTGAGTGAACCCCCCAGCCTGGGGCACACCCCTACACACTCCCAACTCCTCCGTGACTCTCACCTGCCTGACCCTCTGATCCCCCGGTCCCTCCCCCCCCTTAACCCTCCCCAATTGCCTCTCCCCTCCCTGGCCTACACCCCTTCCCCAGCTCAATCGCCCCCCTCCCTTATACCTTCCCCCCTTCCCCTCTTCCCCTTCCCATTCCCCCAGTCTCAGGACCGTCTCCACCTCCCCCCTCTGGAGAAGCCCAACCCAGGCCCCTCTGAGTGCGCCCAACCCCCCACCCCTTGAACCGTGTGTTATCGCTCTTACGATCCGTGTGATTGTCACCCTGTGGATCGCTAACACATACAGATTCCCCCATCATCCAAGGAACCGATTCCCCATTCGTCCCCCAACCCCCCAGGGCCCCCCCGGCAAGGCTACAGGATCCGCTGGTGGCCCTTCCCCTCGTGCTGATAAGCCCTAATACAACTCCTAAGCCCTTGGGGAAGGAGGGGATCACACCACCGACCTTAAGCTAATACATGCAAGAACCGATCGGGCCCTAGCGGTAACAAAACAGTTCAGCAATCCTTAAATTTGTTAATGACATGAAAGGTAAACATTGCAGTCCATGCTCGCCGTTCTAAAGAGCATGCGGTATGACCCCCCTAATTATACCATATACTAGACAGCAGTGCCCCCCTAGTCACAGTGCTCGCAGCTCTCCACGTATACCAAGAGGGAAGGAGGAGCATAGTAGAACAGGCAGGATACGGGGGGGCCAGCTTGTTGGGGAGAAATCCCCAACCACCCCTCCCCGTCCCGCATAACCAAGTAGAGCAGTAAGAAGATAAGGAAGGGGGGAACGATTCCGGGTATCACGGCTAGACATCGTGCCCAACCCGGTCCATTAATATGACACCCTCGAGCGTCAGCAAATTACCCCGGACCTAACTGCGAAGCCGCCCCACCCTCCCAGAATAGCCCAGAGCCCTACCACAAATTAAAAGAAAAAGAAAAAAATAAACGCTCTGCCCTGAAGGGCTGCGAACTCCTGGGTGAGCCTGGCTGATAAAGGATCCCCCCAAAGAGAAGAGGGATACGGAAAGGCAGGAGAAAAACCCATTCAAAAAGAAACATGCCCGAACAGCTATTCCGGGTTCGAAACAATGTTGCAAACACAAGGCAAGTTTGTATTTAGAGTAAAGGTCTAGAATGCACAATGTTACTCAGCCGGTATTTCAGTATACTGTCCTGGCTGAAGCTGAGGCCTTCCTCTCTATATGCTCCCATGTGCTTCATTCCCGAATAGGGAACCGGCCATCATCAAACGGTCAGCACCGCGGAGCTCATCGTGGTGGCGTTGAGGCTGTCTGTCTGGCGGTCAATTGATTCACATAACTCTCCGCTTCTGCTGCCTCTGCAAACACATGGTGGGATCCGTCATTCATCACATGTAGCTTAGCTGGATATTGCATAGTGAACCGGATCCCTGCACCAATAAGTTTTTCACACAGAGGGGCATATTCACGGCGTTTTCGACTCAGCACGGCTGAGTAATCCTGTGCAACACGAATTTTTGATTCTTTATATAAGACTTCCTTCTTCTGTCGGGCTGCTCTTAGTATCCTTTCCTTTTGGGGGAAGCTGAGGAATTTCACCAACACAATTCTAGGCCGAGTATCCCTTGTCAGCTTGCTGCCAACCGATGCGCTCGTTCGATGCAAAGCTGGTCATTGCGCTCCTCGTCATCTAGGATTTGCATCAGGAGTGTCTCCAGGTAACCCCGCAAATCCTTATCTGTAACGATTTCGGGTATACCCATGAACCGAAGATTATTGCGCCGTGACCTGTTCTCCAGGTCGTCTAGCTTAGCCTCTTGGGTATCAAGTTGGTTCTTTAGGCCAGCCATTTCCGTCACTAAGGCCTCAATCTTGTCCTCAGCCTGCCCCAGCCGGTCCTCAGCCTCCCGGAGTCGATTCCCTAAACTATCGACAGAGGTCCGCAGTCCATCCATCTTTTCATGGAGTGCCTCAAATTGCGGTGAAAGGGCTGCGGCCACCGCCGCTGACATCGCATCCAAGGAGGCAGGGGATTTGGGGGATCCGGGTGCCAGAGCTGTGTCAGCCATCTTGCTCGTGCCGGCCACCCGTTCCCGCTCTCTCCTGGTCGACTTCGGCGCTGTGGCCATGCTGTTCGTCTGCAACAACCACACCAACGGGCTCTGTAAACACTCCGATTACTCCAAACTCTTTTTCGTCCGCGGTCCGCAGGGGTTAAACGGCTCTAAATTGCCGGTTTGGGCAGCGGGGTGCAGAGCGCTCTCAGGATGCGACCACTACCTGGCTCGCATCACGTGACCCCTCTTAACACTGCTTTTTAAATTAAACATATTCACGCCTTCTGCCTTTGGCTAAGTTATTTTTCTAGCCTGAATCTATGCCTGCATTATTATGCCATTCCATTTTCTCTACACCGAAGATGCCTGTTATTGATCTTTTGATCCAAATATTTTAATTATACAGTGTTTTTCTAAGTTTAAATTGCTTTTTATTGCGTGTTTTATCAGATATTCATTCTATTCTTAAACTATTTTGCATGCTCTAAAGCCCAGTTTTGTATAGCTTGTCTAGGTCATAAAAGGGACGCCCAAGCAGGGTATTTTACAAAAGGTGCACTGAACGCAAAGCCTTTTGTAAAATATGTTTAAAGCTACAGGAGAAATATGTATATTGGGTGATGTGTACCGTGGGAGCAGGCATTTTACATAAAGTTGAAGAGAAGGGCGGCATCTCTCGGGGATTAGTATGTCTAAGTGGCAGACAGTGATAGAACATGTGTAAGCACTGCACTTAGATGTATAAGTACAAGGTTTTGCAAAACTTCATGTCCAAGGCAGGGCCGGCGCAAGGAGATGGGGGTGCCCTAGGTAACCCCCATCCCTTGCACCCCTGGCTGCTGCTGCCGCCCCTCTCCGGGATCTGCAGCAGCGGCACTGGGCATAAACTTAGGTGCTGTGGGGCTGTTTGCTTTTGCCCCCTGTCTGATGCTCTTGAATTCCTGTTTGCAACAGGAAGTCGGCATCGGGCATTGGAGGGACAGAAGCAAACAGCCCCATGGTGCCAGAGTTTAAAGTTAAGCTCCATTGGGCTATTTGCCACCATTGCCTGTCTCGAGAGGGCTGACAGTGGTGGCAGTGGATGCCCCCAGAGGGCCAGCACACTAAACAACCGAGTAGTTCACATAATAGTAACACCAGGAGCCAATTAAGGAGCCAAGCTCCAAAATGTCATTATTTGGCTGTTGAGATAGTTTTGAATACCACAGAGGTAAGCACAGTTCTCCCCTTGATCCCTGAGTCACAGTCGCAAATGAGCATTTATCTGAGAGTTATGCATGCCTCAGTGCCAGGGCCAGCCCGTCCATTGTGCGGGAATGTTGCCCACACATGGCCCTGCACCTAAAGGGGGCCCTGCGCCAGACCGGCTGCAGAGAGAGCCGGGGAAGACTGAAGCCCCGGCTGACCTCTGAACAGCTGTGGGAGTAAGGAGCGGCGTTTGCCTTCTCTCCCACGGCTGTGCTGTAAAGGAGCCTGCCAGCATGTTGAGTGCCAGGAGGTTAAATGGGGTCATGTCGGACATGCCCCTTTTTGACTTCCCAGTGCTCAGCGTGCCGGTGGGTTCCTTTTTATGACAGCCGAGGGAGAGAAGGCAAATGCTGCTATTTACTCCCATGACTGTTTAGAAGTGACTCGAGGTGGGGCTTCAGACCTTCCCGGCTCCCTCTGAAGCCGATCAGGTGCGTGGCCTCTTTTGGTGTGTGTGTGTGTGTGTGTGGGGGGGGGGGGGGGGGATTAGGGACTAGAATTGGAATGGGGGGAACTGGGGACTAGAATGAGAACAGGAATGGGGGGAGGGGGGATTGGCTAGAATGGAACGTGGGGGGGGGGGGGAAACTAATTTTATTTATTTTATTTAACATCTTTTATATACTGCGCTAAAGGCTAGAAAGGCAACAGGGGTGGGCCTGGACTGGAAATGGGCTGATGTTGGGGGATGGGGGACTGGGACTAGAAGGGAGCTGATGCTGGGAGGGGCTAGAGGAGGACTGATACTGGGGTGTTAGGACTAGAAATGGCCTGGGTATGGAGGACTGGGACTGGAAGGGAACTGATACTGGGGGCTAGGATTGGAAATGGGCTGAAGCTGGGGTATTGGAAGAGAGCTGATGCTGGGAGGGACTGGAGGAGGACTGATACTGGGGGTTAGGACTGGAAATGACCTGGGGATGGGGGCTAGGATTGGATGGAAACTGATGCTGGGAGGGACTGGAAGAGAACTGATACTGGGGGGTTAGGACTGGAAATTGATGCGAGGGAATGGGAGAAAAGGACTGGAAGGGAGTGGATGCTGGGAGGGGCTGGAACTAGAAGGGAGCTGATGTGGCGGAGGATCAGAAAGGGGTGAGGCTGGGACTGGCAAGATCAAAAAAGAAGCTGGGGGAGTGAGGATGGAGAGGGGAATAGATATTTTGTGTGGGAGGGAAGAAAAATCTATGATTGGCTGAGTATTGGGAGAGTAGGTGGGGATTGAGAATGGAGGAGTGAAATTTGAGTGGATGAAAAGGAATAAAAAAGAAATGGAGGAAAGAGCAAAAGGGGAAAGATCAATATGTTAGAAGCAGATGTAGAGAGAATGGAAAAAACTAGAAGAGAGAAAAAAAAGGACAAATCGACAGCAGACAGCAGAGTTAGCAGAAGACACAAAGAAAACAGAAGAAAGAGACTGGGGCAATTGCAACTGAAAAATAAAATGCCCAAACAAAAAAAGTAGAAAAAAATATTTTATTTTGAATTTATAAACTGGGATATGTAAGCTCAGGGAAATGAAGAACACAGCATCAAACGTAGTATCTTGCTGAAGATCACAGAACACGCAATTGATTTGTTCTTTATTTGCATATTTAGGATTGACAACCCATATGACCTGTATTGATTCACTTTAGTAATCTTTGGGTTTTAACTTTGAACATGTGGAGTCCCATTCCGGAAGGAGGACGTCTGGACTGACTGGACGTCCCCGCTGAAGACGGGGCCGTTAAGTCCTGATTCTGGTCCGCTGGAACAAATTATTCCCACTGGAGCCAGAATCTGACCTGAGGATGGTCCAGCGTGCCCCCTCCGTCTGCAGGGATGTCTTCCCCATAGATTCCCCCAGCATCCCTGGCTCCGGCTCCCCAAATCCCTGCCGCCTGATCCACGGCTGGCTTCCCATGGCCTGGATTGGGTGGCGGGGACCCCTCCCCCACACCCTGCTCTGGCCTAGGGGGGTGGCTCCCCTGCCTCGACTTGCAAATTGTGCTGCTAATACCACCTCTGAGGTGGTATAAGCAGCACGTCCCAGAAGGCCTGGCAGCATGTACAGGGCTGTGAGCTGATTCGGCCCTGCACAGGCTGCTGAGCTGGCACGCCCCCACTCTGCCCTGAACTCGCCCTCTCCTGCCCCCGCCAGATCTCCCCATCCTGATGCAGCCCTGCAACGTGCATTCCAGAATGGGGGCCTTAATGTTCTATTTTAATAAATTTATTCTCATTTATATTCACAATTTTTTGTTCAGTATGTTATATGTGAGCTTTTGATGTACATATATTTTTGCTCTCTTTAAGGCACCCCCTGACAAAGGTCACGCCAAAATGCAGCCGTGTAGGGGTCTGTTAATAAAAGACCAATTTAACCTTCTTGCTCTTGTCAGCTCTGGGAAATGTGCATCGCTAACCTTTTGCGTTTTGTTTAATACAAGAGGAAATTAATTTGTAGTTTTATTTCTCCAGTGTTGTTGTACATTCCAAGTTTGGCTTTTGGGGTTCCCAGTTTAATTATTGCCTTCCTATTTCTAAATTGTGATTCCTTGTTCTTTGTTTGGTGACGGTCTGTGTTCTGCATGTGTAACTGAGCTGCAGTATTCTGATCATGTAATTTCTATGTGACAGTCCCACTTGTTCTCTTTCCCCAGTAGGAGATGTATTGGTATTCTCTGAGATGTATTGGTTTAATATATGCAGTGCTGCTTTTTGATAGGTAAGGTTTGGTGTTTTGTGAGTCCTAGTAGTGCTGTTATGAAATGGCGGGTTTGCGATGGGTTCTAAATGAGCAGGGTGTATTGTGCCTAATGTGCCTGGCAGTTGACACTGGAGTATACTAACATAGAAATCTGGTAGTCTCTTTATCCTCACTGCACATGCAAATGAGAACATAAGAGATGCCATACTGGGTCAGATCAAGGTCCCTCAAGCTCAGTATTCTGTTTCCAACAGTGGCCAATCTAGGTCACAAGTACCTAGCAGTACATTCATTAAGAGGCATGTTTACTAAAAGTTAATGTGCATTCACAAATGTTAATATGCATTAAGTGCAGGAACACTGATTTATTTCTATTGGCATAGTGGCACCTAATGCACATTAATATTTAGTAAACATGCCTGAAAGTCCTTGCCAGGACAAAAAAGGAGCTTGTGAAGGGCTCCTTTGAAAGCTGCCTAAAAGTTTAGATGGGAGACATATACATTTTTAAATAAAATAAATTAAATTTATGCAAATAAGTTCTAGTGGCTATGCAATTGAGGCCCTGCAATGAGTCTCTTCAGATGGCCCCGCATCACCCATGGGCCACCCCTGCTCAGTGCAGGTGTAAATGTTGATGGGGGCCCCATGCCTAGGACACATCCCTTTTTTGCATACCTTGGCTATTCATGTGGCTTTTCTAAAGTTGCTACTTGCCTGCATATGACAATTGACAAATGTAAATCAGCTTTTTTACTTGTGCTAATGGCATTTAACTTGTCTTAAACTGCCTCGGTATTAACAGGAAGGTGGTCAAAAAGGAAAACTACTTAAATAAATAAACGCCGTACTGTAAAATAGTGTGGCATAAATGAAAACGGCATGCACAGTTTTGTACAGCTTGGTACATTGGCCTCTACAATTTCCTTCATATCTTTCATCTGTCTCTTGGAATTGTTTCCAGTACTGACACTTATTTCTAATGTTTCAGCATAGCAAAATTATCTTTGTCCATTAAAGATGAAGGAAGTTCGCAGGCTCAGTGGTTCATTGGTGGTGATGTGCACTGCTATGTTGAGGACCTTGATTTGATTCCAAGGTCACATTCCCATGTAGAATACTGTACATAGTTCCCACCCTTTTTATATTTCAAAGATAACCCAAGTTGACTATCCTGTTCATTGTAATTGTTCTGTTTCAATGTAAACCGCTTTGATCGAAGAATAAAACGATATAAAAAAAAAGCTGTTACATAAATAAACAAATAAATAAATGCCTTCTACTTCCCAGATTGACAGGACTGGAAATGCTATAGT
Organism: Ichthyophis bannanicus; assembly: GCA_033557465.1. Classification (NCBI taxonomy): domain Eukaryota; kingdom Metazoa; phylum Chordata; class Amphibia; order Gymnophiona; family Ichthyophiidae; genus Ichthyophis; species Ichthyophis bannanicus. The sequence goes on along the minus strand of CM066031.1, from coordinate 541,767,754 downwards.
GGTGGCACTCATAGTCTAGGGCAGATGGAATCACAGTCATTGCACAACAGTGACACCTAGTGGCTAGATTTAGGGACCAGAAGGAGCCCTGGTGCATGGCCCTAAACTGAGGTCTATTGTTGCAATGGATAAACTGAGGTAAGTTGGGAGGGCAAATAAAATATGGGAAAAATGCACCGGTGAGTGTGAATGGAGACCAACAGAGGCTGTTTCTGGTTGAAATGGAAAGCCAAAAAATGGATGCAATCGAACTCTAGATCATTTATTTTCTTAAGAGTTTTAAATTCCACTATGACCTTCAGGATGATTGGAAAATGGATCCTCTAGAATGCCTATCACTGGCCTGCCTTTGTTCTTTAGTATAGATGTAAAGCTACTTTTTGTGCTAAAGAACAGATTTAATATTCAGATTTTTAGAGCACCCAAGATATGTTCATAAATACATTTATTATGTAAATTGTTTGAGGATGCAGCGACTGCACTAGCAATATAAGCATTAGATTAGCAGTTTCTAGTTTAAGGAAAATTACTGATATATCAACTTATCATTAGAAATAAAAGCAGTCAACTGCGATATATATTTTTCAAATTCACATTGAAACGTTACTGAAAACATACATTGCAATGAGGGTTCAGAGGTTGGAAAAAAAGAACCACATATTCTCTACCTTTTATGAGATACTGCTCAAATATTACAAGCACACAATACACATACATATGAGGCTCACAAAACCTACAGGTCAATATTTAATCACGTCGTCAGAATATTTTTTAAACGCTGGCAAAGGCATTTAAATAATTCACATAGATTCATGACTGCTATAAGGATCTCAGCCGGCACTGAGTATCAATGCAGTGTGGCAATGGCCAACATTATCTGGATCTTCAGTGGCACTATATGGATAGTGCGCTGAATATCCACAGAGAGAGGCAGCCTTTGACTATCAGTGTGTCAGTCTGCCATTTCCTCAGTATTATACAGAGTGAAAAGTGGTGTGGAAAGCTCCCCTCAGCTTTAGGACACATATGCCATGTCTTATTCATGGAGCTTGCAGTGTTAAGCAGGTTGAATGCTCATTCCTGAGGTTGCCCTCCACTTCTACCCTGTCACTTTGATTTGAAATGTATTTTGCAAGGTCATGGAACATACAAGGAATAAAGAAAATGAGATACCATGCTTTAGAAATGTTCTATATAGAGAATGTCTTCTGTTGCCCCATTTGCAGGGTGACTCACTTTATTTTGAGAATTTAAAGGACCAGGAAAAAAGGTTGATTTTCTAAAGGACCCTTTTTTTTTTTTTGCAGTAAAGATTATGTATGCATTTTATATATACACATAAATAGTTTTAAGGCACGTTATATTATCTGTAGTGTTTCTTATCAACAGAGGGCACTCTATGGTTTCCAAAAGGAGCTTAACAACTTGTATGGCTCGAGCAAGGCTCTTACCCACTCTAGGTATTAGAAGACTGTTCTTGGATAACGTGCAGAAGATCTCTGAGCCGGTCAAATTATAATCTTTAAGAAATGTTGCGTATCCCTGGAGCAATATACATGAGTGAAAGGGAACCTCTTGATTTAGAAGCAAGCCTCGTTCAAAGTCTCAGAAGGGCAAACCCTGCAGGTTACTGCGTGGCTGTAAAGTGTACTAACGCAGAAACTCACGTCTCTAGGCTGGAAAGGCATTTTAGATGTCCAGCGACATACCAGGATGAGACATGTGAAAAATCAAACAGCGCAGTTTGTGCTCCTTTCTGCTGATCTCTTTTCTGTTTCCTAAGCGAACGCTGTTACTAAATTTCTTTTATTGTAAACAATTTGGCATAATACAGCTGCTCAGCATTTGATGCAAGAGTGGCCAGGGAACGCCATAAATATACCAGTGCACATCAACTCTTCACCTTATTTTCCTAAGCAAGATAATTCTAGATAATAATTCACCTATTAGAGCCACACCAGGGAACTGCTTGTGGGCTGTAGATTGTAAAGGCTTCCTTAATTAATCCTACCCATTCCTCATCGCGTAGATGTGCTAAATTCATACCGGCAAAATGTGTCAAGGGAAGTGAGCACTGGAGGGCATCTCCCTTCTAATCTTTTCTTTGAAGTGCCGTCAAGTCAATGCTGACTCTTGGCGACCCAGCAGCCCCTGGGCTTTCTTGGCAAGTTATGGCCGGAAGTAGATTGCCAGACCCTTTCTTCCGAGGGTAAAGTGACTTGCTCAAGGTCACAAGGAGTGCTAGTGGGAATCGAACCTTGGTCTTCAACTTTTTCAGAAAATGAAGTATTACTCGAGTACTGTCAAGACTGGCTTTCATTCGTTTCAAACTAAAACTTCAAAAACTATTGTAATACTAAAGTCTGCCCTGAAAAATTCAAGTAAGCTCCACTCCCGTCATACCTGTTGGTAGTATGTGCTTTATCATCCCCCATTATTTGAAACGAGTGTGCTATCGAAAGATGGACGATTCAACTGCTTCCCAAAGAGCATGGCAATGAAAACATGGAGGGTGTAAGTCAGGGCATGGGGAGCAGAGGGAACAAATGGAATTGCGAAGCAGGAGATGATAGAAGCCCTGTTGTGTGAAAATCGACTCTTTGGAAAACCACAGAAAACATGAACTGGATTTTATCTGCACCCTTAAAAGCGAGGTTAAGCAAATTATTTGTTGGAAAGCATAAGAAGAATAATTGGAAGCCACAAGCAGGGCAAACAAAGACTCCCTAATGGCCTTAATGCTAAGTAGATTTTTGAACATTTCTTGTATTGCTTTTGCAAATACATTTTGCTAGCAGATGTTACAATATTTATAAATACTATTCCCCCTGATTGCCAACTAACCATAAATTCATTTATGCATATTTTGAGATGTAGGCATAAAATAATTGCATGTCTGATTAAATCCACTTATGCCTTCACGTCTTACTAAATCCATAATAGATATGAATTGTTACGATGTGTTACATCTAAGTGCATAAATGTTCTAATGAGGTACAGTGCAGACTGGGTTATCTTTAGAAGGTTGTGAAGTAATAACTTCTCTAGGTGCAGTTGTGACATTTCCTTTTAATTAACATATTCAAAAACAGGGAGAGGATGTCTCGTGCAGAAACAGGACTGTCAGAGCTACAGCTCCTGGCCATTCTATTTGACTAAAATGCATTTATTACTGAATTATCCTCTCACAAAAGATAATAAACTGGAGACGGTAGAAAAAATGAAGACAGCAAAAGTAGGTCTGAGCCATTTTAATTTAATGTGAAGTTTCCGTTAAGGTAATTTGCTATTTTTTTCCCAGACCACATTAGCGAAAATGATGCCTGTGTTCATTACATATAATAATTCATGCCCCTTAGTATTTAGGAGGCTGAGGACGTGTGTGTACTGGAGGTCTGAATCTACTAAGACGTTTTTAGCTTGTCTGAACACAGAAGGAATCTTGTTTTTCATTTTGCTATGCCTCCTAACCGCAGTAGCTTCAATTGTCCCAACGTCACTTTAAGTTCAACATGGCCAAAACACATCTTATTCTTCCCCTTAAGCCACCTCCGTCTCCTTTCTTGTCCCTCGTTTCCTTTTTCCCCTAGGCCCATAACAGTGTGGTCCTCTTCGACTCCCCTCTCTCTTTTTCTGATTACATTAACAAGACTGCTAAGAAACGTCAGTCTTTTTTCTCTAGACACCGCTTAAATCTGTTCCCTTATTGTCATATTGTTAGAACCCTTATACAATCTTTTCTCGTCTCTTGCCTAAAATACTGCCACCTGCTTCTCATGGGTCTACTGCTGAATGACCTCTAGCCATAGCAACTGTACAAAATTTAGTGACACAACTGATGTGCTACTGATGCTGTTACAATCACATAGCGCCGTGCTTCCTAAACGTTTATCCAATGTGACCCTATTTTTAATACGTAAAAATCCCCACAACCCCATAATTTATAATTTCTTTTATTTGTATCTTGCTCATGCTTTGCGGGTAAGCATGCAGAGCATGGCTCATGGATTCTTTCCCTCTGTGTGTGTGGTTGGTAGAACAGTGTGCAGGGGGGGGGGGAGATTTTTTGGAGGGGGCAATTTTGGGGGAGGGAGATAAGGGTACAGAGAGAGGGATTTTGAAAGGAAGAATTCTTTAACTGTTGCATTTCACTGTATGTATGTTTCTATGCTACAGAAGCTGGAAGCTCTTTAGAAATGAAATGGGATACTTTTTTGGGGAGGGGGTTATCTCTCTGGAACCCCTGATTCGATTTGGCCCATTTTCAAACTCAATATATCTTTTCACCAATTATTACCACATGCCAAGTTTCATCCCATTCCATTAATTTTTCAGTTAGTTTGCTTCCAGACAGACGGATAGACATTATTGACTCTTTTAGTATAATTCTTTCCAGCTTCCACTGGGCTGAAAAAAATAACAAAACCACAGACATCAAGACCACGAAGACAAACAACAATCAGTAAACTCAGCATACCACAAACCAAATGTAAATACAATCAACAAACATGTCGCAGAGTGTTTGAGCTGTACACCCCATCCCTATGGAACTCTCCCGTACACCCTAAGAAACATCACCAACCTCCCTACATTCTGCAAACACCTAAAGACCTACCTTGTCACAGAACACCCCCACCTAACCCCCTAAACTACACAACTAAAACAAAATAACCCATGAATGTAAATAGTATGTCTATATCAGTTAAAATGTTAATAGTTATTTATTTATATTAATTAAATGTTTAAAAGTTTACTAGAATGTTCAAATGTTACAGTGTTTCTTATAGAACAAACGTTCAATGTAAAATGTTTTATTCTATGAAAACCGCTTTGACCTGGCGAAAAGCGGTATGTAAAAACAGTTAAATAAAAAAATGAATGAATAAATAAAATAGCAGAGCTCCTCTCTCACATTTATCCAAAGCATGAAGATGGCAGCAGCAGTCAGCCCAGGCCCCTGTGGGTCAGTGTGCGCTCACAGAGCCCAGTATTCTGCACGGGTTGCCAGTTTAAGGGGAGTCCAGAGGAAGGGAGAGCAGCCCTGTGTGTGTGACTCAATCCACTGATGATGTGACCCCATTTGGGGTCCTGGCCCACAGTTTGAGAACCACTGATATAACCCTTCTTGTCATTTAACTACACTGACTTCCCAGTCACTTGCACATAAAATGTAATGTCCTGATTCCAAAGGCAAATATTCGGGTAAGGGTAGCCATTATTTGGCTATTTATTTTAGGTAGCATTACAATGCCATTGAATAACCTTGCAGGCCTATCTGGAGCGTGCTGGGGGAGTATGTGGGCAGGCCCTGAAGTTATCTGGAGCGTGCTGAGATTGAGACCGCTATGCGGATAACTATCCAGATAGCTTTAGGTCCGTAAAACAGCTGTTGTTGCACCTGAATGTAAGTTGCCTTGAGCTACTGAGAAAGGTGAGAGCTAAGTCCAGTATTGTCACTCTACAGACGGCAGCGGCATGCGCTACTCTTTCTGCATGTTCAGCACCAGCTACAATCTGTATACCGATGACGAATAGCCGGATTACTTTAAACACTGTGACTGGCATTAAAAGAAGGCATGGACCAAACTGGTTACATATCAGCCTGTAAACGTCTTCATTTACCTCTCCTCTCTTATTTTGCCATTTACCCCCTTTCCAATCTTCACTCATCAGGTAAGCTGTTCTTACCTGTACCCGTCTCCCTACTGCCAAATTCTATCTCCATGCCTTCCACCAGGAGGGTAGCCGAAGGAGGAAACAGCATTTTAAAGTAAGTTTGCCAGCTGCGGGGGGGGGGGGGGGGGGGGTGGGGGGAGGAGTGGTCCCATCCACCCCAAACCATGCCACTGATTACATCATACCACAGAAGAATACTCTGATCATCAAAAACCAAATAATTGCACTTCTCATCAGTTTAATACCAGTTTAAACCTTCTCAGTCTAGACCGTTCTTTCTTATCCCAGGGACTCGTCGTTTATGTTGTGTGTCCTGTCTATCTGTCCTGACTATAGTGGAAGTTGTAAGGAGCACGAGCTGTCTATTGTTCCGCATGAAAAGAATGCTTTACATGTGGCTAATATAAAAATGTATGGGGTAGCTCATGATAAAAGTAAGCACACTAAAAGATAGCCCACACAGTCTGCATGCAGCCACTCCTGGAGCGTAGTGCAAGCGGACTTGCAATGTACATGCCGATTTTAGAAAATATGCAGTGCACACAGAGTACATGCGTACATTTCCACCTGCCTTGAATTCTGGTGCAAATTCACAAGAGAGAATTTGTGTGTTATTAGAGATGGTCTCTTGGGACTATTTTATTGACACAGAGATGGTGATATTCCCTTTTGAAAATTTGTATGTAATAGACGTTTTTTTTGAAAAATTTATAGGTGACCCCTTTAGGAGATTACTCCCTGTGAGGGTATGTTTCAGAAGCATTTCTGAGGGTAAAGCAGTGCTTTTTATGCATAAACAGATATTTGTAAAATTGCTCCCCTCCCCCCCCCCCCGATATGCATGCAATGTTTCGTGTGTGCAGTTTGTATATGGGCAAATTTACTCAGGCTGAGGAGAGGCATTCTTGGGGGCAGGATTTGATAGGCACTAGTGTTCATATACAGTTTTTTAAAATAAAATATGCGTGCATGTGTGTATATTAAGCCAGGATATTTGTGCTTGTAAAAGGTGGGTGTAAATGTAAGCACATGAATTCTCTGAGGTGATTTTCAAAGCAAAAGCACTTTGAGAAATTGGTGTGCTTACATTTATACCCACTATTTACATGCACAAATTTCCTGGCTGAATTTAGACACGGCTACAGATATTTGATAAGGTACGTGCATAGTATGTGTATGCACTTAAAGTTATCCTATATGTTTCTGTGCAGGCCTATATACAGAGGAGTAGCCCAGTGCTTAGAGCAGTGGGCTAAGAATAGGGAAGTCAAGGTTCAAATCCCACTGGTGTACCTTGTGACCTTGGACAAGTTGCTTAACTCTCTATTGCTTGGGTACAGCCTTAGGGGCATGATAATGGTTAATATGCACTTTAGTGTACACCAAGCAGTTAGAGTAGTACAAAACTGCAATAACTGCTGCTGTGTGCAAAACAGCCTGTGCATTAACAATCTCGCACTAACTGCTTAGTGCATGCTGTGTGGGTTAGGAGTAAAGAGTGGGAGTGGACTGCACATTGTGCTTCCTGCGAGGGTTGTTAGCACATGCTAATTATATTACGCTACTCTGGGTGCACCTCAATGGGCGGCATGACGTGCACCCGCATTATGAACGCTGCTGCGGCGCGTTAGGGGAAATGTTCAGTGCAGTAACTTCTGGGAACATACCGAATAAACCCCTAGAGTTAGCGTAGGGCAGTCTCACTTAATGTACATTAGTTTTTGCTCCAAATATTCATTAAGTGTAAACTCTTAGCGCTCTTTAGTAAGCACCCCATAGGTTGTAAGCCCTCTAGAGATAGACCTATTATACCCGAATGCAAGTCACCGTGAGCTACCACTGAGCAGGCATGAATTAAATTTCAATAGATCATGAGCATAATGACGGTGTAAGCCTTTACTCTGTGAAATTCAGAGGTGTGCAAGATGTCCTGATCAGGAAAGGGTAGAGCCAAATATTCTCCAGTCTGTCTCAAGCACCCATTTTGGCAGCATGACAGAAAACGTCTAGGGATGAATACCTCCATATATTTGGCCATTTAGATGGCTTAGAATTTTTGCAGAATTGAGGCCATAACATTTAATTACAGTGATATGCCATAACACTTGGTAATACTTTGTTTTAAGTGTCCTAGTATTATTAATTCATTTGGTATTCACTGTAATAACACTGATCATAATAACTAATAATAAGCTAATTTGCTATTCCTATAAGCTGTCATAAGTATGTTCACAGTAATTCAGCATTAATGTACCACCTAATTCTCTTAGCAAAACAAGAATGTGTAATATGTGTTATAAAATAAATTACCATTCACATTCCTCTCAATATTGTATCACAGGCAGCGTATGTACACATAGGCAGATACCTGTGTAATTTGAGTATGTATTTAAAAATATGATGTGGAAACGAGTGGACCGGGACATGTCTTGGTGTCCATAAAGCAACATCAGCTGCATGCCTCCAACAATGACAATCTCAGCGATTACACCCAACACCAACATGCATCCATCTGATTTCCAGATTGCTTTCACACAAAGAAATTCCAGAAAGACTTTCAGGCTGTAAGAAATGAAAGGAAATTGTAAGAAATATTTCAATTTCTTTTCTTATTTTTTTTTTTTGCATTTTTTGTGCTTTTAGAAATAGCAAGAGAAGACTCTGTTCTGGCTTTTGAATCGTGTTACAGCCCCTTTACTTTCCTTTCCTGAGGTCTGCACTTGAATTGCTCCCTATGGGGTAGTGATGTCCTTCAGGTCACGTAGGCCTACCAATTAAGCAATCTACATCAGGTAATTAATGTGCCAGTCAAGGAGTATGCTCTGCAGAAATGGTCTGTGCTCTGTTTTATACTGCAACATTACATATAATTTCAAGGAAGAAACAAGTGTTGAATTGTATGGCAACTTAAAAGAGAATGCTTTATGACTCCGTGATCGGCTTGCATGTGTGTGTGTATGTCTTGCAGCTGTTCTGTGTCAGGGGTAGGTGGATAAACCCTATGGGGTGAGAGTGTGTGTCTATGTATGGCATTTTAAACTGGGGGAATGAGGGTGTGGGGGATGGGCCAGCATGGAGGAGTAGCCTAGTGGTTAGAGCACTGGCTTAGGAGCCAAAAAACCAGGGTTCAATTCCTACTAGCATTCCTTGTGGCCTTGGGCAAGTCACTTAACCCTCCAGTGTCTCAGAAAAGTCCAAGTTATCAATCTTCCTGTTTAATGTACATTGCCAAGTTTAAGTTACAACGTAAACCACTTTGACTGAAATGATAAAGCAGTATAAAAGACCAAATAAATAAAATAAAATACAAAGGCATCTGTGTAGGGGTGTGAGTGTGGGGTTTTGGTTCAGTTGTGGTTGAGTGGTACAGGTGAAGGTATGTTGGCATGAGGTTTGTGAAGGTGTGATGTGTGTGGTGGTAGATGGTGCATGCATGTTTGGATGGTGTAGATGGATAGTGGCCTGGAGCTAATGCACCAGTTGGCTCTGGTCTGACTATTCTTGATGTCATGGTGGTGACTGAAGAACAGCCTGAAGGAATAACTGTTCCCCAACTTTCTCCATGCCACTGGGTGATCTGTCTTTGGGGTCTTGCTTTTTGCTGCCGACTCTAAGTGGTCAGGTTCTGGGGTCTCCATCCCAACCTCTGAGTTTCAGTTTTCTCATTTTTAAGGTCAACAAAACCACAACAGATGGCACACTTATGATTATACTTCATCTGCGAGCCTGCTAGCCCCCACTTGTCATATCTGTGTCATAGCTGGTTGGAGAGACTGAAACAGCGAAGCCTTAAACACTTTTGTTTGCAAAAACACATGCTAAAAATATCTGAAGAGGAAACCTTTGTGTTCTTGAAAGTTCATGTAGAGCATCATCTCAGGATATTGCTTTCTCAGTTAGGGCCCCACTCCACTGGAATGCCTTGCCTAACGAGTTGAGGGCCATAAGGAATGTGAAGGTATTCTGGAAGAGACTAAAACAATATCTTTTTTAGCAGGTTTTTGGGGATGATTCGTTGGTCTGGGGATTAGGGATATTGGTTGGGGTCTTTGAGGCTATTATGTATTTGTAACTGGGGATGGTCTGGGTTGATTTGGTGGGTAAGGGATATTGAGCTGGGGGATTGAGACTGCTGTTTTATTGGTATTTTAGTGATGTGAAGCACACTGAATAGTTTGTGCAGTATAGAAATGTAATGTAATAATAATAATAATAATTATGCTGAACCAATACAAAGCATCCAATCTGTAAGGAATCCAAGAGAGAAACATTTTTTCTTATTTTCTTTTGTTAAATGTTTCCACTATAAGGTATTTGACATCTTCTAATGCATGACCAATTTTTTTCATATCCAATATTTTGAAGCTGGACAAGCGAAATCATGTGTTTTTCGTTACGGATTCCTAATGCAATAGGCAGATAATACACTCTTCACCACTAAAAGAAAAAAATGTACTAAAAATCACTACGATAAATGTCTAAGCTTTAAACCTGCTTATATTCTGCTTTTCTTACTCAAATGCTTTGGAATTCATGAAAGATGTAATGTAGCTTGTCTTCAGTTCATGTGCTGTAAGCTTTTTAGGGGTCCTTAGAAGTCCTCTATGGTGCCCCAGAGAACACCGACAGTTCACAACTTTCTGGTACAGCACAGACTTGAAAAATGTTCCCCTTCAAATTAAAGAAGCAAATTTGCAAGCTTTTCTCACATATGATAGAATAGCTGAGCCTAACTCTCGTGAAACTCAGAGACTGCTGAGATAGCCAAGTCTTATTAAAATAGGTGTATCACACTTCTTATATTCTCCTCATTCCCACGTTTGAAGTCACAGTTCAGATTACTTAATAATACCCACATGTGAACAGTTTTTGAAATGTGTTATATCTGTCACTCATAGTACACTTCCCATTCAGCCCTTTAAATCTCTAAATTAAATACTCAGTGAACATATCTAACAAATACCTCTTAATTATAAGTGAAGTAAGGGAGTGCAGTGATCCTGTACTTATTCCCTGGCTGTCTGACTAGCGTAATCTTGAAATGTAAGAGTTAGGTGTCGGTAAAGGATACAAATTCTTTGAACCAATCTTAATGAAGCTCTGATAGTCATTTCAATTGTTTCCCAAGCTTGGCAACAAACAGCTTCATTCACTTTAAACACAAGTATATGGAGACCATTTTTTTAATTACATGGTGCCTTCAATATCGTGAACTACCATGACTGCCGCATTTGGGCTGAGGATGATTTGTAACAAGAGTAAATTATGCAATATCTGTTCAAAGGAAACTAGCAGAAGCTCTGGTACCATCAAAGTCAATTGACTTAAAAGTAGCACTTAATGGGAACCCAAAATTAAATGACCTTGCTGATGGGATGAGTACAGTAAACAGGATGCAATTGATAACACTGAACTATGTCCCTGATGTATCAAAGTGCACTAACTTTAGGAAATTTTAGCCACATTTTAGTACACATTTTTTGAGCGCTAATTTAATATGGACTTAAGGGCTCAAAATGCATAATATAAAAATGTTTTAAGTTTAGCACATTCTCCATGGAAAAGACCTGCATATGTTTCCAAAGCAGGAAAGTGCACCAAACTTAAAGCACATTTTTGCTTTACATCTTAGCACAGAGTTTTAACATCCGTCCTAAAGGTCAAGTAACGTTTATAACCTGCATTTACCTCTTTGGAAGTAAAAGCAAATACATCCTGAGATCTGGGATTCCCAAGTTTAGGACCCTGAACACAGGATTCCCAATCAGGGATCACAGTTTCCAGAAGACCCAAGTCCAGAAACTCTGACTCTGGAACCTTGAGCCACATATCCTCTGACTTGGGACCCCCAAACCAGACGGTTTCTGACCTAGAATCCATGGCTAGGCCTGAAATCCTTGATGGCCCAGTGACCCACTAAGTCCTCTCTTCCCCAGCTCCTCTTCAGGCCTTGAAATGTAAAAAAACCCCAAAAAACAACCAAGTGCCTGGGCACAAGCACCCCTTCTGCCTTAAGCCTGCCACTTTTTCTTAAAGGTTTGGGTGGAGGGTTCAGCCCCTTCTGCCCATCCCGTCAGCTTGGTGTTTTCCAAAAGGGGGCAGGAGTGATTGCCACTGGTTTCTGCCCTGCAGCCTTCATTCCCTAGTGGGGCTTTTCTATGTCTCAGGAATTATGGTTCAGAAGGTCTCTGGTTCAAAGGTATCAGGCCAGAGTTTCTCTGGCTCAGATGTGAGCTAAATCCCTTTCCCCTACCTTTATCTATTTATTGTTTTTATACCGCCTTTCATAACTGTCAGTAAAGCAAATTGTAGTGAAATCTAGAGGTAAAATTGATGCAGAAACATTTGCAATACGTGACAACGACAGATAGGAGAACATGACTTAGAAAATATAGGCTATTAATCCTGAACTTCAACAACTGGGACACTCCGACTGTAAGTTTGAAATGCCAGTTGATAACAGTGCATTTTTAGCCCAGGTTTAAATTTCTTATATGAGGTCTCCAGTCTGAGGGAGGAAAGAATCAAGAAAACAAAAGTCTGAATGACTTGCTATGTATAAATGTGCCTGAGCCAGGAAAGAATCAAGGGGAGGTTCTCGTTCTGAGCATGTAATAGGCACCTGGCATGCATGCATGGAATGATTACTGTAGAAAGTCGTGTGCGCTAATAGCAAAATTTTGTACTTTATTCTAAATTCAATTGGGAGTCAGTGCTGCTGGGCGAGTAGGGGCTTGGCATGATCAGATCTCCTAGCTCGGGGAAGGAATTTTATAGCAGTGTTCTGAACATACTGACATCTTGTTAGTTTACAGGATCTTACAGCATTGTAAGCAGCATTAGAATAATCCAATCACGCGATTATTATGGCATGAATTAAGGAATGTCATGCTAACAATCTAAGACGTATCTGATGGAGCAGAGATGACGGAGAATACAGAAATATTCAACTACTGAGGAAACCCGGACAACAAAATCAAACTTGTCATCTATTGCAACACCAAGAATCTTAACAGAGTAAACTAAGTTGACTGGGGTACCAGCAATTAATGGTGGGACTAATGGGAGTAGTGGCCTCTTAGTGATCTTCAAGGCAGCTGTTTTGGCTAGGTTTAATTTAAGTCTGTTAGCAGTTAACCAAGATGCAGCAGCCTCAAGGCAGCAGTTTAAAGGACCCAGATCAAAAGACAAGGGATCCATATAAGCAATTATTTTCGTTGGCGTACAGATAGACACTAAGGGGTCTGTTTACTAAATCGCGGTAAACGTGAATAACGCGCGTTGTATGACGTTAACGACCGCAAGTGCAGTATAACGCGCGTAAACACGCGCCAACGACCGGTAACGTCATACTACGCGCGTTGACCGCGCTTAACGATCGTAAAGCCCCGCGGCGCGTTAAAACAGCGCAGAAGGTGGAGAGTGGGCAGAGAGAAGGGGTCAATGGGCGGAGAGGGGGCGGGGAGAGGCTCCCCCTCACTAACGCGCTGTAATTCTGAGCTCAATTCCAACACGAATGAAAACCTGCCGTTGAAGGCATCTTTAAAGGTAAGAGAAACCATTTCCGTCAGCAATGTACAGAGAAACCTGGGTAACACACAAAACGTGAGCAGTGTGATACATGTGCACAGAATGAAATGTCACAGAAGACAATAAAAATGACCAGAGGAAACCCCTTTAAAAGCATAAATCAGCAGTTAAACAGTGATAGCAATGGACAACAAGGAACAGAACTCCCTGGAAAGCACAAAATAAAAACCTAATGATATGTGGAAGGGTTCACGCTTCGCAGACCCTCTAAAAGGGAAAGTCACTGTAATGGAGCTGACCTGGGAGTGTAGTGTAATGTCTCCCAATGATATCATTGTTGCCCAGCTCGGATATGGGTGTGTGTCCCTTCTGTGAGGTCCCCCTGAGGTGTATGTGCACCGTTGTCTGCATACAAGAGAAATGAGGCCACAGTAAACCTTTTGCAGAGCAGAGTCCCTGACCAGCCAGGCAGGTCATACTAACACCAGGGACAGCACCATCTCTGTGGCCCCAGTGTGGTGCAATGGACACAGCCAGTGCCTGTAAGACCAGAGGGTCACAGGTTCAAATACCAGCTGGGACTGCCACCAACCCAGTCACAATAGTCCTACCCACCACTAAAAAGTGAAAGTAAAGACACACCTTTAATGCAGAGAACAAAGGCATGGTCTATTTTTACACCACACCAAACACAGACACCAGAAACAGGCACAGCAACGAAAGCTGAGCCCCGCAAATGCAGCCCTAGAGGGCCCCACAGCATTCCTGTCCCATGCTGTCACATCAAAGATGCCTGTGCTGTATAGCTATGCCCCACCCCCATGGTAGGCAGATGTAGGTCAGGCATATGTATGAGGGACAGCATGAAAACACAGATAAAACGTGGAAAATAGCAGAAAGAAAACTGTAAACATCACAAGTCAGCTGGGCAACAGTGATAGCAATGGGCCACAATAAAAAACACACTCCCTGGAAAGCGAAACCAAAAAAAGAAAAGATACTTGGAAGGGATCACGCTACGGAGACCCTTTCAAAACACATCCCCTGTTATTGGAGCATTCGCGGGAGTGTCGTGTATTGTTGCCCAATGATATAATTGTTGGCCAGCTTGGTAATGGGGGATTGCCCCCTCATGCGAGGTTGTATGTGAGGTTACGTGCAAATTGCCTCCATACAAGCTATATGAGTCCACAGTAAAATGGTGCAGAGCAGGGTCTCTGACCTGTCAGGCCAGGTATCCCATCTCCAGGGATCACATTGCCCCTGTGGCCTCAGTGTGGTGCAACAGACACAGCCAGTGCCTCTAAGACCAGAATGTCACAGGTTCAAATCCCAGCTGGGGCCATGCCAATCCTGCCCACATATTCTCCCCACAACTAAACTGTGATGGAATGGTCACACCCTTATTGCTGAGAACATACGCATGGACAAAACGCCAATATTTTACCACACCAGATATAGGCGCATTACCCAGAGCATAGTCCCCCAAATGCAGTCCTGGAGGGCCCCACACCATTCAGTTACCATACTGCCCCCAATAAAGATACCTGTGCTGCATAACTATGCCCCCCCCCCCTTGTCTGCAGATGTAGCCCATGCATATTTATGAGGGACAGCATGAAAACCCGATCAGTGCCTGGAATGACAGGACTGGAGTTGTTGAACCCTGCCGTAAAGCAGCAGCTAACAGTGACACCCACCCACCCACCCACAGGCCCCATTGGCCAATGAAACCCGAAGAGGTAAGACAATTGGCCCTGCTGTCAACTCCCAATACTAGCAGGTGCATACCTTAGCAATGGCACCCTACACATGGGTATATGGTACACATGCACTAAAAGTTGCCAATGATAAAATGTAGAACTCATGTCCTATGTAAAGCACATTGTGCACATTGAGCTGCGCCACAACAAGCAGTCAGATGTCTGTGGTGTGTGCCGCAGGTCTGGCCCCTGACAGTGTCCAACACCCTTGGGAGTGATCCACCAGAGTATGTCGTACCACATCCATGCATGTACTGTGCCCATGACAGGTGTTGTGTGTATGGCTGCAGAACCCCCCTACAGTAGCACAATGCTGGCATAGGTGTGGGGGTGGCTGTCTGTCCAGCCAGTGTGTGGTGGCTGCAAACACTGTCGACAGGCCACACTGCCAGCAATGTTGCCAGTAGTGGGCTGCCAATGTGCATAATGAGTAGCAAAGTACCATGGGTAGAGGTCGGATAAGGCGGCCTGGCCAGGGTGTATACGCACAGGGCAAAGGGCAGTGACAGGTACATTGTAGTGCCAGGCAACCACCTGCCCAGACAGGGTGACCACGGTAGATGCCGCTGCAAGCTCAGTGTCACCCTGAATGTGCAGTGACCACAGCATGTCTAGGCTCCACCATGGTGCTACATAGTAGTTCACTCATGTGATAAATATGGGTGTTCCCCTGGGGCCCAGTCACAGATGTATCTGCTGGCTGTGTATGCTGGCACCCCAGTTCTGGGTGCAGGCATCTCTGCTGGTCACTAGCAGCCTGTTTGCAGCTGGTAGGTGATGTGATGGAGTGGCCTGCAGGGTGTGTTGGCCTGCACCAGGGGAATCACAGATAGTGGTTGGGATTGTCATTTTCTACCAAGTCCCAATGTCAGATTGCTCCTGTGGCATGCATGTGTCTGGATCTGCAGTGACTGACCTGTGGGGTGTCTGCACCTCAGTAGGACTAGGGTTAATGTCCCCCCTCCACTGGCACCTTCCAAGGGAGGTAGAATGTGCAGATTATGATGGGTGACCCTGTTTGCCACCCAGGGGTGAGGGGGGGCGGTGGGGCATGGGTCTACACCTGCCCCAAACAGACAGAGATGTCCAAGGTGGTCATGCAGAAAATATCTATCTCACACAGTAACACTGCTGTGGACTTGCGCCATGGACGGTGCTGAGGACCTAGGGCTGGATGCCCCACTGCACACTCAGGGTGAGCAGAGCACCCGCACAATGTGGTGTTGGGCAGGTCCTCAATGCCAGTACAACAAATGGTCAGTACCCCCTATAAGGGCAAGGGGCTGTGGGGGGTGCACATGACAATTTACCCCTACCATGTCCAGAGTCTGTGGGGATGCATTCCATATGGTGTGCCTGTGTGGAGAGCTGATTAGCATGTGCAGTGCATCATGGGGGTGACTGTATTATTCAATCCCTCTGAAACCGCAGCACGAGCTCGCAGCCATTGATAAACCATGGGACAGCACACGTACATCTGGTAGCAGAAAGCATAGGTGCACGACACCCTACAGAGTCTGTAATATATGAGATGCCCACACTGCTGAAACCCCGACGTACCCACACACATAAAAGAAAAGATCCCCGGGCTCAATGGTACGCGCGTCGCTACGCGCGGCGCTGCACACGCAACAACGCACGTAGCTCGGCTCGCATACGCAATGTCCCGTCCAAAAGCCTCAGCAATCCCCCTCCAATATACAGGCCAATACCCCTTCCAATATACAGGCCATTGCCCGGGACTCGAACCCATGCTGCCCATATCAGCTGTCAGTGCAGTAACCATTGTGCTACAGCTCTGTATGGGTCAGGGATGTTTGCTGGCAACCCTCTGACACATAACAGACATATACATGCCCCCACACTCAGTGAATAATGTGTGGGTGTGTTTACTTACACCCCATACGGACAGCAAACATAGACATGCCCCCTCACTCACTATCTGATATATGGGTGTGTTTGCCTGCATCCCTCCGACACGTCCAGGAAATAAAATATAATTGGCGCTGCCCCCTCCCTCATTGTGTCATGTACAGGGTGCTACATCAGCCAGCCTTCTGCTAATGCCACCCTGGGGACTCGAACCCATGCTGCCCGTATCAGCAGTCACTGCAGTAACCATTGTGCTATAGCTCTGTATTAGTCTTGTATGTCTGGGTGGCTACTTATGCTTTACGCGCGGTGGCCCGCTCGTTAGTTTCTTAACGCGCCAGTTAACGCTCGTTGGTTTCGTAACGCGCGCTAGGTCTTCCGCGGTCCCGCCCATCTCCTTATTTGGGGGTTTGTCTTCTTAACGCGGCTCCTACCGCGAACTGCACTAACGCGATTTAGTAAACAGACCCCTAAGAAAGGTATGAGGACAGAGCCCTGCAGAACACTGCTCCTTAGAGAGTGGGATGCAGAGGTCTGGGAAGAAACGTGGTTTGAGAATAATTGGTTATGTACCTATGAGGAAAACCAGGGGAGTATTTGACCACTGATGCCCAAATTACCGAGGCAAGTCAAGAGAAGATTGTGGTCCACTACATCAAATGCTGCCTTGAGATCACAGGAAAGTAAAATGGCAATCTTCCTTTAGTCAAGAAAGCTTCTAATTTCACTTAGCATTCCTGTTAGAACAGTTTCAATGCCATGACCCAGTCTAAATCCAGATTGCTGTGGATGTAGCACATTAATTTTACAAAGCTGGGAAAAAATATTTTCTCTAAAAATTTGGATAGATAGGGAAGATTTGAGATTGGCCTCTAATTGGCCATAATAGCAGCATCAAGAGATGAATGTTTGAGGATTAGGTGTATAGTAGCATGCTTCCTGAAGGCTGCGATTATATCAGAGTGTAGAATAATATTGATCATTATAAGGGTGAAAGGCAGGCGTCCTAATAGTGGGTCTTTCATTCTTTTAGATGGGAGTGGATCCAAATGACAAATGATAGGATGAGTAGAGGGCATAACTTTGCTGAGGGCAACATCGTATAGCTGGTTAAATGAGGATCAATGTGCTAAACACACAGAAGAAGGTAACACTGCAGAGTGTTTGGGGACAACTGTAAGGTAGACAGAGCCGGCTCAAGAGTACCTGATGCCCTAGGTGAACCTTCAGCTGTGTGCCCCTGAGATAGCTCAAGAGCTTATAGCCCCCTCCCAGGGTTGCTCAAGGCCCTATGCCTCCACTAGGGTGGGTCAAGGTCCTATCCCCCCCCCTCAGGAAGCCCAAGGCCCTAGTCTCCCTTCCCTCAGGATGACTCAAGGTCCTACCTTCTCTGTAGTCCAGCATTTACCATTCTCTTCCTATCCTTGCCCCCCCTCCCAGGTGGCTACCATCACCCCTTCCATTCCCTCCCTTCCCCATCCCCGCAGATGGTCAACATTGCCTATTCCCTCCCACTCCCCCTATAGGTGGCCAACATTAGCCCTTCCTTCCCCCTTCACCCCCATGTTAAAAATCTACCATTCATTTCCCACTGAAGTGTCTAGCATCTTTCCTTCCCTACTGTTTTCCCTCCTCCCCCTGGCACCACTGCTGCTGTCCTAGCTCCACTGGAGCTGACTCAGCAAACATAAGAGCAGTATATTGGCAGGTCCTTGAGCACTGTGTGCCTCCTGGTTTTCCATGTCCCATCATCTCTGACCCAAACGTCCTATTGGAGGAGCGGAGCACAGCAGGCCTTCACTACTACTACTTCTACTGAGCATTTATATAGCGCTACAAGTCGTACGCAGCGCTGCACAGAGATGTAAGAGACAGTCCCTGCTCATCAGAGCTTACAATCTAGTCAAGACAAACACAGAAGGTGTAGGCAGGGACAAAGCAAGGGAAAGAAAAAGGAGATCAGGTGAGTCAAGATCCAAAAGCAGCAGTGAAGAGGTGAGGTTTCAGCCTGGATTTGAAGAGGGTTAGAGAAGGTGTTTGGCATACAGACACAGGTAGTTTGTTCCAGGCGTAAGGCGCAGCAAGGTGAAAGGAGCGAAGTCTGGAGTTAGCAGTAGAAGAGAAGGGCACAGAAAGAAGCAGTTTGCTAGAAGAGTGGAGTTCCCGAGGGGGGTTGTAAGGAGAGATAAGAGAAGAAAGGTAGTGAGGAGCCACAGAGTGAATGCATTTATAGGTCAGCAGGAGAAGTTTGAACTGGATGCGGAAATGGATAGGGAGCCAATGAAGTGACTTGAGAAGAGGAGTAATATGGGCATGACAAGGCTGGCAGAAGATTAGCCATGTGGCCGTGTTGAACAGATTGAAGGGAAGAGAGATGATTCAAAGGGAGACCAGCAAGGAGTAGGTTACAGTAGTCAGGACAGGAGGTGATTAAGGAGTGGATAAACATTTTAGTAGTGTGTTCCGAAAGGAAAGGGAGGATTTTGCTGATGTTATAGAGAAAGAAATGGCAGGTCTTAGCTATCAGATGGATATGTGAGGAGAAAGAAAGAGAGGAGTCAAAGACAACCCCCAGAATGTGGGCTGAGGAAACAGGAAGGAGTACAGAGTTATTCACAGAGACTGAGAAAGGACGAAGAGGAGGGGAGGTTTTAGGGGGAAAGATAAGATGTTCAGTCTTGCCATGTTCAGTTTCTATTGGCGGTGAGACATCCAGGCAGCAATGTTGGAAAGGCAAGCAGAGATCCGGGTCTGGATTGCCGGAGAGATTTCAGGCGTAGAGAGGTAGATCTGGGAGTCATCAGCATACAGATGGTACTGAAAGCCATGGGAAGAGATAAGCGCACCAAGGGACTGGGTGTAGAGAGAGAAAAGGAGCGGACCAAAGACAGATCCTTGGGGTACAACAACTGGGAGCAGAGTAGCAGAGGAGGAGGAGCCACCAGAACACACACTGAAAAAGCGATGGGAGAGATAAGAGGAGAACCAGGATAGTACAGAGCCCCTAAAACCAAGCGAGGAGAGGGTATCGAGGTGAAAGTTGTGGTCAACAGTGTCAAAAGCAGCAGAGAGGTCAAGAAGGATGAAGACAGAGTAAAGGCCCTTGGAGATTTTGGCAAGAGCCGTTTCTGTAGAGTGTAAAGGGCAAAAGCCAGACTGTAAGGGATCCAGGAAGGCATGAGAGGAGAGGAAGTCGAGACAGGGGTGGTGAACCGCACGTTCAAGTAATTTAGAAACGAAGGGAAGGAGAGAGATGGGTCGATAATTAGAAGGACAGGTGGGATCAAGTGAGTGTTTCTTGAGGAGAGGTGTGACCACAGCATGCTTGAAGTCTGTAGGGACTGTTGCAGTGGAGAGCGATAGGTTGAGAATATGCAAGATGGAAGGGACAACGGTGGAGGAGATGGGGCTTAGGAGATGGGTGGGGATAAGATCAGAGGAGCAGGTGGTGAGTTTGGAGGAAGAAAGAAGGTGTGCGGTTTCCTCTTCAGAGATCACAGGAAAGGAAGAGAGGGTAGCAGAGGTAGGGGGGGGGGGGAGAGTTGGGAGTGAAGAGGAGGAGGAGAGGAAGTAGCTGACTTTGTGGGGAATTGGAGTGTGATTTTGTGGATTTTGTCATGGAAATAGTCAGCCAGGGTTTGGGCAGTAAGGGAGGGAGGGATCAGGGGCGGAGGCACTTTGAGAAGAGACCTGAGAGTAGTAAAGAGACGGCGAGGATCAGAGGCAAGAGAGTTAGTCAGATGGACATAGTAGTCTTGTTTGGCAAGAGTTATGGCTGACTGGAAGGAGACAAACATGAATTTGAAGTGTAGAAAGTCTGCAGGGGAGCGGGATTTGAGCCAAGCATGCTCAGCAGAACGGGCACAGGAAGGTAGATAGCGGGTAGTGGATGAAAGCCAGGGCTGGGGTGCAGAACGTCTCACAGGATGTGGCATGGGCAGAGCAAGAGCATCTAGAGCCGAGGAGAATGCAGCATTATAGGAAGTTACTGCCTTGTCAACAGACTTAGATGACATAGTGGAAGAAAGAGATGAAGAACTAGTGGAAGAGAGGGCCAAAGGATCAATCGCATGAAGATTTCTAAATAGGTTGGAGGAGACAGGACGAGGCTGAGGCAGTGGGTGATGAAGATTAAAGCTTAAAAGGTGATGGTCAGATAAGGGAAGAACTGAGCTACAGAAGTTCGAGAGTAGGCAACTGGAGAAAAATATCAGGTCAAGGCAGTGGCCATGCTGGTGAGTGGGGGCAGTGGAACAAAGTTGGAGGTCAAATGAGGAGGTAAGGGAGAGGAGCTTTAAAGCATAAGGATCAGAGGGGTTATCGACATGAATGTTAATGTCCCCAAGAATAAGAGTGGGGGAAGAGGAATCCAGAAAGAAGGAAAGCCACGAGCCTTCAGAATGCATGGTGCTGAAAGGCATTGGATATTAACACATTTTTTTCAGTACTTGATTTAAGTAAAACTGGACTAAAAATTGGTCACATTTTATATTATCTTGGGGTCTAGATGTAAGGAGATTTGGTAAATAAGCAGTGTTCTGCCTTCTTGCTAAATTCATAATATTTGTTTCTTAACAAGACTAGCCCCTTTGTGGTGGTATTAAAAATGAAAATACTTGGAAAAGCACAGCGCAGTGCTGAAGTAGGAAAATTGGTATTGATTTACTGTCGATTTTCCTATTCCATTCGCTAAAGATGGGATTGCCTTGTAGCCTTGTAAACTGCCATGCTTAGAAGGCTGGATGAATTTCCATTGTTGCCAGAAAACTGAAGAATACTGGGTAGCTGGAAAGAAAACATGATTCCAATATAGCACACTGTGATAAGGAAGCTTATCACAGTTCAGGAAGGAGCTATAAAAGAGGTGAATTGGCTTTGAACAAGCAACCTGTCTTTGCTGGTAGAAATACTAAAACAGAATGTTTTAGTAAAAGACTACCAGTCCCAGAATGCACTAGGTTTCAAACAGCCTCTAGGAGAGCTGAAGTGGGGAAACGTGTGTTCAATCAGGAGAGCTATGAGGTAATCCCCAATCACTCATCTCCAAGGGCAGGGCTTGATTCAGCACACCTGGACTGTGCTAGGGTGGAGTGTCCCTCTAAGCACGTTAAAAGTAATAGATCTTCTACACACAGACAGAGCAGACAGAGCAGAGAGAGAGAAGAGAGCAGAGGGAACCAGCAGCAGCAACGTGGAAGGAAGAAGAGAAAGACATCTTGGAGGTCTAAAGAAGGAGCCCACAGCAGTACGTGTGTTGGGAGTCATTCCAGAGGCAAGCATACTCCATTGGACTGGAGGAAGCCAGAGGAGTGGGGTTATAGAGCCAGGAATTCCCAGACAGCACCTTTGAAGGAGACGGCTGCATGTGGAAGGGGCCCTAAGACCGGTGCAAGGAGGTATGTGAAGAGAGACCCAGTGTCCAGGGATGTTGATTGGAAGGCTGGACAAAAAAGCTGGACTACTTACTGGCCAGGATACCTGGAGAGGAAATCTAACAGCAAAGGAAGCTCAGGTATGAACTTTGATCTATGCCCTAGCTCTTCTCCAGGAAGACAGCAGGGAAACAAATATTATCCTGAGAGTGAACAATTGAGGAATTCCTCTGAGCCAGACCCTGATATTGATTCCATGATATTTGAGGAAGAAGGAGATATATTAAATGATCAGAATGAATACATGGATTGCTCTCTGTCTAGGCTGCTGTTGTAAAATACTTTCTCACTAATACAAAAACCACCAAAAGGAACTGTAATCTGTTCTTTTATCTACCCAGAAAAGTCTGCAAGAAATCTTTGGGGTAGGATTTGAGCCACATAGAGAAAGTTAACCAGCAAAGGGGTTTGCAGCTGGCTAATTAGTGATAATTGAGCCAGGCACAAGTGCATGTGAGCTCTGAAAGGAAACTTTTCTTTTTGTGTGTGTAAATAGAAGAAAGTTATCCTTGATAAAGAACAGTTTTTGTTACTTTTGGGTTTTGTTTTTGTTTTTGGAGCAATGCTAAGAAAGTTATTAGCATGAGCCATCAAACAGACCTTTTCTGTTTCACATCAAGGTCTTATTTGATTTTTGCTTAAGAAGTTCAGTTACCTTATTTCATGTTTTGTTTTCCTGAATGCAATACTGAAAGCAAGTGTCCTTTTTGTGTTACCAAGTAAATCTGTGTGAGAGAATTAACCCCATGAATAAAATCCATTTTTCTTTGCTTACATTCGTGCATCACAACTCATTATTTTGTGAACAGCTGATTCTGGTATGTGAACTACATTCCCCACAATCCTTTGCAAGTCATAAGAATATTTTTGCCTTTGCTAAGACTGTGGCCATTCACGACCAGCGCCCCCGTTTACAACACATAGCACAAGGGAAAGCTGCATTCCCTATAAAGCAAGATTATACATTTCTGAAAGCGGACGTCTGTAGAATGTGTATTTGTTAGTGCATTTTGTTTGTTAGTGCACCTTTAAAGATTTAACGATAAAAAAAAGCAGGGTCATACATTCGGGCTTCAAAAATCCAAGGGAGGGGTACAATATAAGGGACGAAGTGCTTCTGTCCACAAAAGACAAGCGGGACCTGGGTATGATTGTTTCTGATGGTCTTAAGGTGGCTAAACCGGTAGAAAAGGCGATGGTGAAAGCCAGAAGGATGCTTGGGTGCATAAGGACAGGAATGGTCAGTAGAAAAAAGGAGGTGATAGTGCCTCTGTATATGTCTTCGGTGAGACCCCATTTGGAATATTGTGTGCAATTCTGGAGATCGCACCTTCAAAAGGACATAAGCAAAATGGAGTTGATGCAGAGAGTGGCTATTAAAATGATCTGTGGACTTCGCAATAAGACATATGAGGAAAGACTTAAAGATCTCAGTATGTATAATTTGGAAAAAAGATGGGAGAGGGGAGATAAGATAGAGACATTTAAATACCTCTGTGGCATAAACGCACAGGAGAGCCTTTTTCAATTGAAAGAAAGCTCTGCAGTGAGGGGCATAGGATGAAGGTGAAAGGAAATAAACTCGGGAGTAATTTGCGGAAATATTTCTCTATGGAAAGAGTGGTAGATGTGTGGAATAGTCTCCCGGTGGAGGTATTAGAGACCAGGACAGTGGCCGAATTCAAGAAAGCATGGGACAAACACAGAGGATCTCTAAAGGAAAAAGGACTGTCGAGTTTAGTGGTTCGCATGGAAGGGCAGACTGAATAAGCTATATGGTCTTTATCTGCCATCATGCTTCTATGTTTCTTTTAAAGGGCTTCTTCAATTAGTGCAACTTAGATCAATTTTAGCATATACTGAAAATTCCTTATTAAAACAAATGTGTGAAAGTAATTGATAGAACACTTGAAATTGGAAAAAATTAGTGAAAAAAAAAGTAGACTACCAAGTTGTGAAGATTGATGGAAGACTCAACAACCTTAACTATGCTGACAATACTATGTTACTGACTAACAATGAAGATTTAATGTGTAGAAGACAATGATCCTGACAACTAGCAACATCAATAATTTTATCCTTGCTGGAGTGGAAATAGAAATAGATGATAGCTTTCTTAGATCAAATCAATGATGAAAAAATACGCAGTCAAGAAATCCAATGCATTGCTATTGGCAGAAGGCCTATAAAGGACATAGATAAGCTTTTAGATTTGATTGGTTCAAGACATGGTATTTTCAATAATGTCATATAGATAAGAAAGTTGGATAGTGAAGAAGAAAGCTGGGAAGAAAATTGATGCCTTTGAAGTATGGTGCTGGAAAAGAATACTGTGCATATCAAGGACTGTCTGAAGAACAAGTCAATCGGTACTTGATGTACAAATGATAAAACTTTGACTTTCATAATTGGACACATCATTCGAAGAGAAAGTTCATTAGAGAAAGACATCATGCTTGGTAAGGTTGAAGGCCAATGCAAAAGAGAAAGACTAGCAATACGACAGATTGATATACAGTAATAGCAGCAGTTATGGACGGCACTCTATTAACAATTAGCCACCTATCTGAAGACCGAATACAGTTTAGGACAACTATTCAATTATCCAAAGGATTGCCACGAGTCGACACTTAGCAACAACAATAGAATTATTCTTACCTGTGCACATCTCTAATCTTCTGGGTCAACCACTGAACTTAATAACATGAATGTAATTGTCTCCTTCCAGCACATTGAACTTTTACAGTATGGTGCACAATGTGAACTCTTCTCAGTGCATTCAGTGCTAAAGTTTATATTTTGGAACGATATAGTCTTAAAATTGAACTTCCTTAGAACAAAATATTTTAGTGTTGCTCACATAAGTTAATTGTTAATCCTTCAAATGCTTTTTTGTTCAAATTGCTAAAGCGATAGTGCCTACTGGGGAGAGTCCATCTCTCCATCCATATGCATCTGTTTGTTGGCTCCTGTGCCAATAAACAAATATGAAAGACTTAAAACACAGCAGAACAGAGCAATAGAAAAAGAGCCAGAGGCAGTTCCCAATCCTGCTGGCAGAAAAAGCAGAGCTGCAGCCCAGAAGAGCCAATGGGGGTCCCCAGGTCGCACCAGCAGAAGAAAGGAGTGGCAGTCTAGGAAAGCCAATGGGAGTTTACAGGTCTCATTGGCAGAAGAAGGGGAGGAGCAGTGGAAAGATTGGGCAGGAGTCTGCAGGTCCTGACAGCAGAAGAAGGGAGTAGTTGCCTGAAAATGCTGGGGAGAGTGTCCAGGTCGTACTGGCAAAGGCGGGCCAGGCATCAGGGAAGGGATGGGGGGGGGGGGGTGTGTTGAGGAGGATGGCACATCAAGAAAGAGGTAGAGTTAAAGAAAAAGGAAAGCAAAAAGGAAGGGATAGGATTAGGAGGAAAGAGGGAAGGGTTGAGGGTCGAGCATAAGGAAGAGGTAGGTTTAAATAAGAGGGATGGAATGGAGGAAGTGTAGGAAGAGGAAAAATCCAGGAAGAGTGCATGAGAAAGAGGAAACAGTAAAAGGAGAGGAGGGGGATTGTAAGAATGCAAGGGGAGCAGGCAGGGCTGGCCCAAGGGTTTCTGCGGCCCTAGGCAGAAGGCCTGGAGTGCTGCCTCCCCAGTGTGCCACCCTCCCCCCCCCACGCCACCTTCCCCCATGATTTTACATGGAATCTGTTTGGATCATGAACCTATTATCATTTGATAAATCTACGATGAGTGACAACAATTTAGCAAAGGATGATTTCATTGAATTCTAAAAAGAGCTAAGAAAGAAAGATGATTTGGAAAAGGCTGGGCTGGATATCAGGCAGTTTTGGTGTAAGCAAATCACAGCTTACCCTAACTTGTTGATGAGGGCAATGAATGTTTTGGTTCCCTTCACAACTATTTATCTATGTGAAACGGGATTCTGTGCATTATTAAACCTGACATCAAAGTGGAGAAATCGACTTGATGTGTCAGATGACATGCGAGTAACATTGTCAGTATCTGTACCTCGATTCCCTGTTTTCATTGCACAAAAACAACAGTAAAAATCTCACTAGTTGTAGCTAGCTTGTGTATTTGTGATTTGAATAAATATGATAAAATCCTTAAGATTGTCTTTAAACTGTTCTGTTTATAGCTATATGATTTTGACAGGGGGACATACTGGGGGATCCAGTGGGGATCTATAGTCATAAAAAGGGTTTAGAGCCCCTGATCTAGTGGCTCATTGTTGTATCTCACTGTTTTCCTACTTCCTTGTTGTTGCTTTTGACCTTCCAATGCAATACATCACGGTTCCTATGCTCCAGCTATGTGCATTGTGTCTTTATTTATAACTCTGAAACAGGGGTTAAGGGCGTGCATTCGATTTGCTTGGGTGCCTAAAAACTCAAAGTGTGCACAAATCATTTGCACATAAATATACCGAACAATTAACAGGAATACAATTTATTGTGTGGGTTTTAAGTTCTTGTATGCAAACAATGCACACCTAAAAAAAAGAATAGGTAAAACAAACATGAAATAATGCCAGAAAATTGGGACAAATTTGTTTTAAATGAGCAAGAAGGTGCAGAGGTCTGGGAACTGATGAACAGAAAGTGGGCCCTGGACTGACCCCACCCATCAGGGCCAGCCTGTCCTCTAGGCGAACTAGGCAGTTGCCTAGGGCATCAGACCTTGGTGGACGGCATCGGCCCCCCAGTGAAGCAGCAGCACTGCAGCAGGCTTTAAAATGTTCATGCATGTGCACACAGTTACAGACTGCCGCTCCTGTCCCCTCCAACAGGAATTTGCATTGGAAGGGGCAGGAGCGGCAAGCTGTGAATGTGCATGTACGTAAGCACTTCAAGGCCCAACGCAGCTGCTTCAGTCAGAGCTGGTGGATGCCAGGATGTTGTCATTGAGTCTGAGGAGGGTGGCATGGTGGGCTGGATGGTGATAGCGGCACCTTCAGGAGTCCGGGGGATGGGCAGCAGAGCAAGCTGGATGGCGGCAAAGACCTGGGGGGGGGGGGGGGTGCAGCACGGAAGGTCTGCCCAGAGCAGCAGAAATCCTTGGCCACTGCTACCCATATGCTCGCCTTCTACTCCAATAGCTTCTCTTCTGGACTTCTCTTCCCTCCCTTCTCCACCTCTAGCTTGCTCTGTGGTTTCAGTGGAAAGGGTTAACATGGGCGTATAAACCAGGGCTTGCTAACAGTCCTTGCAGATGTTTTGCACCCTCTTCTGTACAGGTTTTCTGTTACTGAGAAAATCTGTATGAGGGAAGGTCTGTGATCATTTGCCATCTCAAAGGCATTGTGCTAATAACGTTCTATTGCTTCCATAGGCAAGATCAGAGGAAGGGAGGGATGTGAAGGGAGCGGTGGGCAAGTTGCCATGGGATCTTGGCCAATAAGCTTCAGGCTCTGGTCTGGCACCAACAATAGGATCAGAAGGTGCTATAGGCAGCTGCCTATGTTGCTTTTAGGCAACCGTGGGCCTATGTCCTCCCTTTTCTGTAATCATTATTATGTTTGTTATTGTTATTATTATGACTGTCCTTTGTATAGCGTTACCAGGTGTATGCAGTGTATCAAAGACACTTATTGTATACTGTCCCTGTTTACAGATGAAAAAGATAGATAATCATACAAGAGGAGCAGGGGTGGGGTGTGTCTCTTGAGTTAATACAGTGAGGTCAACTGTCAGGAGCGCAGCTACTTGCTAGTCTCAGAGCTAAGATAGTGACTAGAGTCCAATTAGTAGGTAAACTGAAGTTGAAGACTGTGGTACTGAATTAGGTAAATCAGCAGAAAAATATTTGCCCAAGAAAGAATTTGTATTCAGTGTCCAAGCTGTGAATGCTTAAATAAGCTTAGGGAGCCTAGACCAAGAATAGCATTTAAGCTATAAGGCGTTGCCTGCATCAGAGATCCCCCTGCAGATCTTCCCTTCAAATAGGCACATCAGCAGGGATGGCCACTGGGGATAGTTTAATGTTGACTCATGCACTATTATTCGTGCACTGCCATTCTAATTTTTGGAATCGGCCCTGTATGTCCGAGTGCGTAGGTCTGCGTAGGGGGTGGTGCATCATCGCATAGTTGCTGCAAGATGTGAGATAGCACAGAATTGGATGGGGCCGGGTATACCACAAAGTGTAGGGTTTGTAAGAAGAGTGGCAGATGTAAGCTTGATGTAGCAGATGATGGGGTTGAGACATGGGAAAAGTGAGAAGAGTGCGGAACAATGGAAGGGTGTGTGGAGGTGGTTGGAAACTTGGAAGGAGGGTGTGGGGAGAGGAAAGGAAGGAGAAGGATCCTAATTTTGAATGTGTTGGACATGCAACATGGGTAAAGAGCTAAATGGTGAAGGTGGGAAGGGATCGGTGATATAAAGGAGTGGAAGGATGAGAAGGAGATGAATGATTGAATAAATGATAAGGGATAGAGAGGAGGGGAGGGAAGGGGGGGTGGGAAGGAGGGGAGGAGGGGGGAGGGTAGGATAGATACTTTAGGGGATAGAGAGGAGGGGAGGGGAGGGGAGGGGAGGGAAGGGTGGGTGGGAGGGAGGGGAGGAGGGGGGAGGGTAGGATAGATACTTTGTAAGGTTGGATAAGCAAGGCGGGGATAAAGTAAGCTGGAATGTATACTTGATGTAAAGAAAGTATTAACTTGTGTAAAAGATGTTTGTGTTTATTATTGAAAGCGTTAATAAAAAAGTTAAAATGGAAAAAAAATGCTGACTGCCACCACTCCATGTTTGCCCCTTAGTTTTAGGTTTACATTATTATATGTGATTATATTTTATATTTTTGATTGCTAGTATGTGTCATTATTCATAGTGAACTTGGATTCTGTTCTTTGTAAAGCCAAATATAAATTTCAATTAAATCAGAGAATATTTATGTCAATTTTCTTTTATTAGGCAGACTCCAAATCCAAATAACATTATCATATTATATCAAAATGTACATGGTAAACCATTCAGCAAAAACATATACAGACCATTCTGTAGCCTATATCATTTATTTTATCCCTCCACCCCCTTTCAATAGTCCCCCCTCCACCCTTTTATCCCCCCTAATCCCCCCCAATATCTACCTGACGGTGTACCTCTGCCCTCCTCCCCTACCCCATGCCCACTCCCCCGGCGGGCGATGACTCTTACACTCCGCCCAGGGGTCCATTCACTTCCTCTATTCAACTATACCTCAACGACCATCCCACCGCCCAATGAAGCACTTGTTTGTCCCCCCCCTCCCTCCAACCTCCCTCCTTCCCCACTCCCTACCCTCCCTATCCCCCCACCCCTCTGCCAAATCCCCATTGCTAGTGGTCCAAATACTCCCAATGCCATACATAATCGGTTCTCTACCTCAATGTATTGAGTATCCTACTCCTCTCCCGCGCAGAGAGTGTCTGTAAAAAAGGTCCCCATTCCATCAGGAATCGTTCCCCCAATTTGTCATTCCCTTGTATGCCAGCCCTCTCTACCAACATTAAATCATACAGTTCCTGCCTCCAATCGGCCAGCCGGGGCCTGCTCCGTGACAACCATCTCTTAAGAATAAGATGTCGTGCTACCAACATCGCACGTTGCATCCACCGGGTGTATTTTCTTAGTATCTTCCCTCCAGTATCCGTCAACCCCAACACTGCTGACTGAGGCTCTGCTCCTATATCAACCGCAAACAGCCCCCCTAGAAAGCCATATACTTCCATCCAAAATTGAGAGATTCGAGGACATCTCCACCACATATGTCCTAGAGTTGCCGCCCCCTCCGCACATCTAGGACATCCCGCCGAGGCGGCTGCCCCTGCTCGGTAAGCTCTATTAGGAGCAAAGTAACTCCTTCTTATAATCTGATACTGCATATCCCTCCATTTACTATAGCCACTCATTTGCGGGATCTGTGCCAACGCTTCTGTTATATGCTCACTCGTAATCTGTACTTGCAAATCCCTTGCCCACTGCTCCGCTACAGCCGTCTCTTCCAAAGGAGCCTCCAAGGCTAGATATTCCTTCTGCAGCAACGATATACTTGCCTGCCGTAGCATACCCGCATACAGTAGCTCCTCCAATTTCGAGCATATCGCTCCTTGCAAATCCTCAGCCCGTAAGCTACCGACATAACTGCGAACTTGCATATATCTGAATTGATCCACAGCCTGTAACCCATATCGCGCCTGCAGCTCTCCAAACGGAAGCATCCTACCTTCACCATCCACTACTTGGTCAAGTGCTAATATCCCTTTCGCCTCCCACCTCTTAAATGCCCCCCCCTCCACTCCTGGTCGAAACTCACCATTCCCATGTAAGGGGAGCAGTGGCGTAGCATGAGGATTCCCATGACACCTCTTGCACACTATCCCCCAGACACGTCGCAAAACTTTGAAACCAACATATTGGTCAATAATTTTGGGTAACAGCTGTCTTTTGGAGTGTAACACATATCGCAACGTCAGTGGATGCACTATCTCTGCCTCAACTGGCAGCGGCGTATAGTCCTCTGTTTCACTCAGCCAATCTCTCAAGTTCCGTAGTTGGCAGGCAATGTTATATCGATAAATGTCTGGTACGTCCATGCCCCCCCTCTCCCACGGCTGTTGTAATAACCGTAGCCTAATCCTTGGCTTCCTACCTCGCCATAGAAATTGAGTAAGTATCCTCTCCAATGCTTTAACTTCTTTACGCAGCAACAAAATGGGAAGGACCTGCAGCACATACAACCACTTTGGAAAATCACCATCTTGTACACCGCTATCCGTCCCCCCAACGACAGAGGAAGATCCCTCCATCTCTCCAACCGAGTGCGGGTCTCCTCCAGCAATCTCCGTATGTTCAACCTATGACACTTCCCCGTTTCCGCCGCCAATCTAACCCCCAAGTACTTGAGTTCATTCATACTCCACTTCAAGGGAAACTCGCCCTTCCAGTTCCCTGGGAGTCCTTTATCCAAGGGCAGTGCCTCCGACTTCTCTAAATTAAGTTTCAGGCCAGAAAACCTTCCAAAATCAGCAAACGTATCTAACAGTGTTGGTAAAGTCTCCTGAGGCCTCCCCACATACACCAGTACATCATCAGCAAAAGCTGAGACTCGGAAGTCCGACCGTCCAATCCTCGCTCCCACCAGCCGGGGGTGTGTCCGTATTCGCTCCAGTAATGGCTCTAATGTCAAAACATAGAGGAGCGGTGATAGCGGGCACCCCTGTCTAGTACCCCTCCTTATTGGGAAAGCATTCGTCAATGAATCATTCACTATAATTTGTCCCTGCGGATTTGAATATAACAACCGTACCACGTTTCCAAAAAAACCTCCCAGACCCATACGCTCTAAAATCCGGAACATATAGGGCCATGCCACCCGATCAAAGGCTTTCTCCGCGTCAAAGCTCACTAAGAGTGCCGGCTCACCTGCTACTTGAGTCATGTACAAGGCAGCGAAGATCCTCCGCATATTTTTAATGATGTGCCTATTACGCACAAAGCCCACTTGATCCCCATTCACCAAGTCCGGTATCATCGGTGCTAGGCGCTCTGCCATTATTTTAGCCAAGATCTTGAGATCAACATTGATCAGTGAGATAGGCCTGTAAGATCCTGGTTGTTCAGGGTCCCTACCCTCCTTGGGGAGTACTGTGATAACTGCCCTATTTGCTTCATATGGAAAGAGCTGTCTTCCGACCAAATCCATATAGTGTGCTGACAAGGGTCCCGCCACCTGCTGTAGGAGGAGCTTGTAAAATTCCCCCCGATAACCATCCGGCCCAGGAGCCCGTCCCCTACGCAGGGTCTTAACCACCGCCACCACCTCCGCAGGCGTGATAGGACCATTCAACAAGTCTCTCTGTTCTTCTGATAAACATGACACCTGTATTCGATCCAAAAATACCTGCTCGCTCCTCTGGTCCTCCTGCCCTTCCTCATACAGTGCAGTATAATACTGCCGAAATATCTCTTCTATATGCTGTTGTGTGCGCCTAATCTGCCCCCTCTCATCTCTCATTGCTCCCACATAAGGCCTCCCCCCCCCTCCCGTTCGGAGCAGCCCTGCCAGCAGCTTCCCGGGTTTGTTCCCGAATTTGTACAGCTTATGTCTGAAATACAACTGGGACCGAATCACCCTTTCGTGTATTACGGAGGACAGCTCTTTCTGCAGACAGAGCAGAGCCTCCTTATTCTGATTTGTGGGAAATTGGCAAAATCTGCGCCTTGCTACTCCCACCTCCCTTTCCAAACGTAACAAGTTCCCATTATACTGTCTCTGTCTATAACCCATATAGCTAATAATGTGTCCCCGAAGTACTGCCTTAGCAGTTTCCCAAAACAATGTGGGGTTTGCCTTATGCTCAGCATTGTGTGTAACATATTCCTCCCACTTAGACTTCAGAAATTCACCAAAGTGTTTATCAGTGTTCACCTCCAATGGATACCTCCACAAGGTCCTGTCCTTACTGAACCCCCACTGAATGTCTATCCAGATCAATGCGTGGTCAGAGACCATTATAGGCCCCACTCTTGCTTCAGTTACTCTAGGAAATAACCTAGAGGACCCCAGAAAATAGTCTATCCGAGATCCAGTGTCATGGGCCCGCGACACATGCGTATAGTCCCTTTCTAACGGGTTTAAAACCCTCCAATAGTCTAACAGCTCAAACCCTTCACAGAGTCCCTTCACCCATTGCGCTCTCCGATCGCTGTTGTTACCCCTCCTCTTCGACCTATCCATACTCTCGTCCATTACGCAATTAAAATCTCCCCCAATTATTAACGGGGTGTGTCCCACATCACTCAAACATTTGTTAACCTTCACACAAAAGCTCGCTTCGTACAGGTTTGGCGCATATACATTCATTAACGCTACCCTCTGGCCTCTAATCTCTCCAATTATCAAAATAAATCTACCCTCGGGGTCTTCCATGGTTCGTGTCAACACAAAGCCGACCTTCTTATGAATAAGGATTGCCACTCCTGCTTTTTTCCCCCCAGAGGACGCTCCATATACCCCGCCCACCCACCATCTCCGGAGCTTATCATGCTCTGTAGCAGTAAGATGTGTTTCCTGCAGGAAAGCGACCTCCACCTTATTATCCCTTAAAGTCTTTAAGACCTTGTAGCGCTTGAGAGGATTCCCCATCCCGCATACGTTCCATGATGCAAATCGTATTTTAGTGCCCATCATGATTTATCCATAATCATAGCCCCTGCTGAATTTATACGCGTATTCCCGCCAAAGAGACAGCCCCCCCAGCATAGGGCATCTCCTTTTCCTCTCGTCCCTCTCAATCTGTCTGAGCTTCCAAGGACCACTAGCAATATCCCTCCCCTCCTCCCCCCAAATCCCGTTGTGTCTGCATCGTATTTTTAATTTTTCCCTGCCCCCCCCTCCCCTCCAAGATTCCCAAGCCTTCCCCCCCTCCCCCTCCCCTCCCTCCCCTTCTCCTTCCCTAGCATCTCCCACCTTCCCTCCCCGCCTTCCTGTATCTCTACCCCTTGCCCTCCTCTCTGGGGCTCCCCACCCTTGGCCATCAGTAATGCATCCCGAACCCACCTCCATCCTCCGCTCAATAATTAGTCTACCCTAGGGTCCCTCCCCCTTCCCCCATACAATCCTCCACTTTACCCCTCTTACATGCATTTCCTTATAGCTTCCTGCCTCCCTCCGCTATCCCATCCAGCTCCCCCCTTGTAACAACCCAAGCCCCCAAACCAGCTACCTCCTCCCCCTACTCTCCTTCTGTTCCCAAAAATCCGCAAACATGGACCATATATCAACACAGAACTCTCTAAACAACCAATACTTTCATTTTTAACAAACAAGATCACATGGTCAACCATCACAACATCAGCAGCCAATCTCAGACAGAGACCGGTCCTCAATAAAACAGTTCAACAATTCAATAGTGCCACATGGAGGAAGGAGCAGACAACAGAGCCACCCCTCCTCATGTAAGCGTATCTCCCAGCTGCCTTCAAGCTCGCCTGTCAGCGTCCTTGTTATGGAGGAGGGCGGGCGATTTATATTCTGGGATCCCCTTTTCATATCGTCGGCTCTACTCCAGATCTCCTCCAGTCATACATCTCAATTATTCTGCGATGCTGAGTTCATTATACATGTGCTCCATGTCACTCCCCTCATATATGGCCATAGGGAGAAAAAGGTACATATTCCAGTTTATCACATAGTCCAGTTTGTCCAGAGGGAGAAAAAGGTACATAGTCCAGTTTGTCCAGTTTCTCTTCCCTCAGCAAAGCTTGGTGCTGCAGGATTTCTCTCAGAGCTACTACAGTCCATATCCCGTACCGGCTCAGCCTTGTTCTAGGCATCACCGAGGGTTGCTAGAAATGTCTGTGCTGCTGCCACCGTTTCAAAAATGTGTTGCTTGCCATTATACTCCAGCCTCAATCTAGCAGGATACATTAGGGCAAACCGCATGCCCTTATTAATAAGTGTGGCACAGATTCCTGTAAATTCACGTCTGCGCAAACTCACTTGATTCGAGTAGTCTTGGAAGATCAATACTTTCTGCCCTCCCGATGTCTGACTCCTCTTTGCTCTGGCTGCTCTCAACACGGCCTCCTTTTGGACAAAATTCAGAAATCGTACAATCACTACCCGTGGTCGGGTAGCTCCGTCTCTCTTCTGTCCCAGTCTATGCGCTCTCTCTATGATTAGAGGTCCCACACTCGCCTCCAAAGAAAGCTGTGAGACCAGCCACTTTTCCAGGTAGGCACGGAGTTCGCCCTCTTTAACAGACTCCGATATCCCCACAATTCTCAAGTTCTTCCGCCTACCGCGATTCTCCAAGTCATCAATTTTATCCGCGTAACTCTTTAGTTGTTCTTCCATTTTCTTTATAGTTTGGGCCTGTGATTGCTGGGCCTCTTCCACCGTCACAATGCGTTGTTCCACTTGTGCTACTCTTGGCCCAATGTCTGCTACTGCTTGCCCTACCTGGGACATCTGCTCTGATAGGGCTTGAAATCGCCCCTCCAAGGCTGCTACCACCGCACTGGTGACGTCCTCTACAGCTCCTGCCAGAGGGTTGTTAAGCGGGCTATCCGGAGCAGAAGACGCCATCGTACTTTCCGCCCCGCGTAGCTTCTCCTTTTTCCCGGGTTTTGCTGCCATCGGTTTCCTTGGTATGCACGTTCCTCCGACGCTTGCCTCTCAGCACTCCACTCCTGTCGTTTCCTCTGCTCAGTCAGCGGGTTTCAAGCGGAGGTTGCCTAGAGAAAGTCTATTTTCCCGGTGGGCTACTCCAGAACATGGCAATCCGCTGCCGTCTAGCTCACTGCATCACGTGATCTCTGGTGGTCTTTATTTATTTACACTCAGCATGGCTACGTCCTTTATGATAGGGATTCTCTTAATCCAAATTGCTGTATATGTAATTCAAACACTTCACACTATGGCCACTAGATGGAGCTCCCGCTTCATCATTACACAGCAGTTCACTCACCGTGAAGGCAGGGAAACCAGAAACCTGTCCGGGCATGTTCTTTATTTCTGCCTGCAAGCTACCAGCCAGCAACGGGAGGAAGATTGTGTCCCCGCAGCCCCGGAGCAGTGAGCAGTCAGTGCAGGACTTAAAGATCTTCAAGCTGATGACCCGGTTCACCTCCTGCACTTCCTTCCGGCTCAGTGGAACGCAGGAGCTCCATGCGTTTCACCACCATGTGGTAATGGCCGCAGCCCTCCAACCCCAACACAGCCAAGACACAGAAGGGCAGAGACAGCAGCCAGAAGCCTCCAGATCGCAGCAGCTCTATCTCCCACGCAGGCAGTCACTTTGTGGCAGGTCAGTCTTGATTTTAAATTTAATACTGCGGACCCCAGCTCCCGATCAGATCGCAAGCTCCCCGCTTCTCTCTGCTATCCACCGGAGTTATTCTGGGCACAAAGCTGGACAGGCATCCCTCATTGCATACCTCCTGCTCCTCGGGGGTTTCCTTCTTCCCCACAGGCACTCTCCGGATCAGCCGGTGGCACTTCAGGGCTCAGCACAGCATCAGCAGTACCTTGCCCGTCATATCTCCCACTACCGAAACCGATGATCCCAGCACAGAGGGGCAGGAAAGCTCAATTTAGACTCCCTCACATTTGGTGAACATTGGGAGAGGGGTTTCTTGCACTTTCTTCAGGTATTCCTCTGCACAAGGTGGATCAGGTGCGGAGCTGCACTAACTTGCGGCCATTCTCGCCAGCGCTCACCAGCGCCCCCCCAGAGAATATTTAATCATCAGATGAAAAGAAAAAGAACACAGTAACTCAATAAGAAAAATACACATAGAGAAAAGTAGTACTCTAGCATTCACAGTTCATTTTTTCAGTTGATAATTTCCCATGGAATAAGAAAATACCAAAATTCCATTTACATTCAACCTCAAGGTTCTCCCACAATTCACTCAGATTCCTCACTCTCTATCAAATTTCACTCTTCATACCATGGAGTCCAGGAACAGGGACTAATTCTTTTGATGCCATGATTCTTACCCTCTAACCTTCAGCTACCAGCTAGACTCACTCCACTTCCCATAGGAGTGACTTCATTTCATTCAATGGATTTATATTCCATACAATTTTATAAATGTTCAAGACATATTCCAAATAAACATAAATAATTCAAAAACAATACACAGCACACAATACACGTAATAAAACTAAAAATGCTAAAAATAACCAAAAAGAAAGGCCTCCCAACAACAGTAGTAATTTGCTTCTCTTAAACTCAAACCTTCATCCCAAATACATTCAAAACAGCAAGGCCTTCAGCTGCTTTCTAAATTTCAAATAATTCTAAGTATGCTGTCAGAGATATTTATCAAGCCTAATCTAGATCCTTATTGTTCAGTTAGTGAGGATCAAATGGGATCTAGATAAGGCTTAGTAAACATCTCTGATAGTATATTTAGACATCATTTCACAGAATTTGTGGCATAGGAACATGGCAAAAAGAAAATTCTTTGGAGTAAATCTCTACAGCAGGAGTCAATAGATTCACAAAGCAAAAATTCTATTTAGCATTTTTCATAGACTCTACACCAGACAAACTTTGGGCTTATCAGGGAACAGAAATGAAGATCACCAGCAATAGAGGAATTTCATTTAGGTTTTATAAATTTTCATTTCAGGGCAATTTTGTTAGAGGTAGCTGTGGTTGCTGCCTAAGTGAAACACATAGCTGAAAGGTTACTAGATGTTTCAGACAAATAGAAAACACAACTGACTTTTTTTCCCTCACTGAGGCTGGTGTCAAACCAGGACCTTTGAGTTAAATGGCAGGATTCTTCCAGAAGAGCCATCATATCTCTATGGGAGTTGGCTCTAGCCAGCCTGCTCGTCTATTGTTGATTATCTTCCTTTCTGTTTCCTGATTGGCCCTAAGTTTGTCTGGTCCGCAGCTCTATGAAAAATTGTTTTGTCTTGTGAATCTATTGACTCCTGCTGTAGAGATTTGCACAA
The DNA here is from genome assembly GCA_033557465.1 of Ichthyophis bannanicus. NCBI lineage: Eukaryota > Metazoa > Chordata > Amphibia > Gymnophiona > Ichthyophiidae > Ichthyophis > Ichthyophis bannanicus. The sequence continues at coordinate 541,730,029 of CM066031.1, read as the reverse complement.
ACGTTTTTTTGATCAAAAAACTGTAAGTTCTCTAAGTAAAGAGCTGAGAATTGTTTCTTTGCTCTGGCTAGAGCAGAATCCTGATTGTTGGAGATGCAATATATTGGTTTTGTCAAGGTGTTAATAGAACTGAGAAAAGAATAATTTTCCCAAATTTTTGATAGAAATGGGAGAGTAGAAACTTCCCTATAATTAGCTATAAAAATTTTGTTAAGAGAATGATTTTTTAGTATAGGTCACACCAGAGCCTTCTTTCTTAAAGCAGAAACAATACCGGATAGTAAACTGTTATTGACAATGGAGAGAGCTGTAGTGAGCAGAGCAAATGATTCAATATTAAGTCAGGATGAAGGTAATGGATCTAATGGGCAAGTTGTTTTCTGGGAAGAGGCTATGATTTTAGAGAGAAAGAGTGTAAGGAAATAGGGTTCAAGGAATTCTAGATGTGAGTTAAAGTCTCAGTAAAGGAGAATTTGAAGAGGGTGAGGCAGTAGTTGGACTAGGAGCTAATAGGATCCAGAAGTGAGAAAACCAGGTGATACTGGTTGCTCTGAAGAGAATGTAGTAACAGAAAGTTCAGCATGAATGTCAGTCACCTTTTTGATAAAGTAATGAGCTAACTGTTCAAATAAAGGAGTGTCATGGGTGTTGGAATAGAATGTGGATGCAACAAAAAGAAGACTATGGAAAACAGCTACTTAGTTCTTTCAGAAGATGGTGATTTTGGTGAAAAAATCTTTTTTGGCTGCAGTAATCATGGAGTGATACAAATCATGATGTTCTTTAAAGATAGCAAGGGGCGGTGTGGAGTTTACACCAGTATCTTTCAGCTTTTCTCATCTGTGAGCAGAGGAGATAACGACCAGGAACTGTCCTAATTACTCATGTAAATGCATTATCTGGGATTTTGGAAGGGCACCTATATGGGTAGTGCTCTTCAAAAATCCTGGAGAAGTCCCTAATGTGCCCAGATGCTATGCAGTTAGCATCGAGGCATGTTAGGGGTGTTCTGGAGTGGAGCGGGGGCGGATGAAAGGGCTAACTGGGTAGCAATGATTTTCGATGCTATCCGCTTAGCCCTCTGCGCCTTAAAGCTACAGTAGGCAAGGGTTTTCCTCGTCTATCTTTCAGGCGCAGGGGCTAAGCGGGTAGCTTCGAAAATTGGTGCTATCCAGCTAGCTCCTGCGGCTTCCGGGGTGTGTGGCAAGACCCGGATTTTCAATATCGGGGCCACCTATGACCCTGACATTGAAAATCTGGGTTAGGCGGAAGGGGGCGGGCTTTACGTTGACGTGGCACATAGCACCACCCAGTTCAAAATCGGGCCCTAGGGTATTATCAAGGTTTTTTATGCTTTAAAGATAGTATTATGGACTTGAGTGCGGTGATATTATCTAGAGTGGAGGTGAGAGTATGATTCCAAGTTTCATCCTGCTGATCAGTAGAGAGTGTATGAAAGTAAATAAAGTATCTGAGGATAGAAATGCCAGAAGTGTATCAGAGATGATCCTATGGGAAAGGAGGGGAGCTGATGAACAGGAGGCAAGTGGGTTATTATGAGAGAAGGAGAAAGGCAAATCAAAGAAAATGCAGAAATGATTAGTCTACAGAAGGTGTAGAGTAGAAAAAGAAGCCAGAAGAAATGGGAACTTGCAACTAGTGATAATCAGATCCAAACTATGACCAGCCAAATGGGTTGGGAAGAGGATATGCTGAATAAGTGATAGATTAAGGAAAGAAAGGAAGAGCCTGTCATGCAGCTTAATGGGCATCTGATAATGGATATTGAAATCATCAAGAATAATCAGATTAGAAATTGTATTGTGTTTTCAGATAAAGTGAGCAAGAGTTTGTCCCTGAAAACAGATGTGATAAAAGGGTGCAATATATAAGCTGAAGATGGAGCATAGGGTGTGAACTCAGTCATAACATCAGTGATTCAGGGTAATGAATGGTAGAGGAAGAAGGCTCCTGATATTTTTGCAGAATAAATTTTTGAGTCACCTTTAACGGTGGAGGAATCCAGAACATCCTTCCCCTTCATGGATCAAACAAATGTATATGGCGATGGAAGCAAATATGTATCAAAGTAATAAATGTTAAGATTTTCAGGATGTCAATTAAAAATTATGAGCACTGAGTACCACCAGATATTAGAAACATAGAAACATGATGTCAGAAAAAGACTACATGACCTATCTAGTCTGCCCTTCCATATCAACTACTACAATAATCCCCATTTTTCATTTAGAAATCCTCTGGGTTTGTCTCATCCTTTTTTGAATTCAGATACTGCCCTCATCCCTACCACCTCCACTGGGAGACTATTCCATACAATTATCACCCTTTCCATAAAAAAATATTTCTGCATATTACTCCTGAGTCTATCCCTTTTCACCCTCATCCTATGCCCCCTCATAGCAGAGCTTGCTTTCAATTGAAAGAGGCTCTCTTCCTGTGCATTTATGCCATGGAGGTATTTAAACATCTCTATCATATCTGTCTCAAAATGGGCCTGCACCATAATGTAAAGAAGACAAAGATCATGACAACTGGCAAAATCAACAAGCTCATCGTTGAAGGAGAAGAAATTGAAATCGTGGATAACTTTAACCAACTTGGATCAACTATCAATAAAGAAGTAGCAAACAGCCAAGAAATCCGATGACGCATTGCTCTTAGCATAATGGCTATGAAAGACCTAGACAAGATTCTCAAGAGCATAGATGTCTCTCTCCATACAAAGATTTGACTTGTTCAAGCCATGGTATTTTCAATAACAACATATGGATGTGAAAGCTGGACAGTGAAAAAGATAGATAGGAAGAAAATTGATGCCTTTGAATTATGATGCTGGCGGTGAATACTACGTATACTATGGACTGCTCGAAGAACAAACCAGTCAGTACTAGAGGAGATCAAACCTAAGCTTTCTTTAGAAGTTCATATGACAAGACTTCGACTTTCGTACTTTGGACACATCATGCGAAGAGAGAGATGATTAGAGAAAGACATCTTGCTTGGCAAGATAGAAGGTCAACGCAAAAGAGGAAGGCCAGCAATGAGATGGATCGATACAAAAACAGCAACTACGGGTACCAGTCTGTCAACAATCAACCGCCTGACTGAAGACCGAACACAATTTAGGACAACTATCCATATGGTCGCCATGAGTTGACACCGACTCGACGGCACTTAACAACAACAACATCCAGACGGTCGCCATGAGTTGACACTGACTCTACGGCACTTAACAACAACAACAACAACATGATATCTGTCCTGATCCTCATATGCTTTATAACCCCACTAACCCTTTTAGTAGCCACCCTCTGCACCAACTCCAACCTATTTATATCCTTTTGAAGGTGTGGTCTCTAGAATTGCACACAATACTCCAAATGAGGTCACACCAAGGACTTATACAGAGGCACTATCACCTCCTTTTTTTCTGTTGGCTATTCTTCTCCCTATGCACCCAAGCATCCTTCTAGCTTTCGCTGTCGCCTTTTCTATCTGTTTAGCTACTTTAAGATCATTAGACACCATCACGCCCAGATTCCACTCTTCTTTTTGGATAGAAATAATTCACTGTCTACCCTGTACCACTCCCTTGGATTTTTGCAGCCCAAATGCAAGACTCTGCATTTTATAGTATCACATATCAGCTGCCAAATTCTCGACCATTCTTCAAGCTTAGCTAGATCCTTCCTAATGTTATCTATTCCTTCCTGGGTGTTTACTCTATTGCAGAGGCAAACCTTATGTGACAGCCCTTCCACAATATCACTAACAAAGATGTTAAAAAGTATCGGACCAAGGACAGATCCCTGCAGCACACCACTGGTAACTTCCTTCTCCTCAGTGTGAGCTCCATTTACATGTACCCTTTGTCGCCTCCCACTCAACCAATTTCTAACCCAATCAGTAACTTTAGGGTCCATCGCTAGGGTGCTCACTTTGTTTATAAGTCACCTGTGTGGAATGGTGTCAAAGGCTTTATTAAATCCAAGTACACCGCATCTACGGCTCTCCCTCGGTCCAAGTCCCTGGTTACCCAGTCAAAGAAATCAATCAGATTTATCTGACTAGATCTGCCTCTGGTGAATCCATGCTGCCTCCAATTCTGTAATCCAATGGACTCTAGAAACATCACTATTTTGTCTTTCAGCAGTGTGTTTCCAATAATTTACTCACCACAGAGGTTCGACTAACTGGCCTGTAGTTTTCAACCCCATCGTTACTTCCGTTTTTGTGTAGAGGGACTGCATGTACCTCTCTCCAGTCCTTTGGCACCACTCCCGACTCCAAAGAGGCACTGAGAAGGTCAATTAGTGGAGCTTCTAGAATGTCCCCAAGTTCCTTCAGTATTCTCGGATGAATTCCATCTGGTCCTTTCGCTTTGTCTACTTTTAGTTTAGCTAGTTCCTCATGAACACATCTGAAAATTGTTCGAGATCCCCATCGCTTCTGTTCCTATTTGTGGATGTTTTCTGAGGTCCTGCTCCTGGCCCTTTGTCTGTGAAAACAGAACAGAAATATTTGTTAAGCAATTCCACTTTATCCTCATCAGCTTCTATATATTCCTCCCCTTCATCCTTGAGTCTGGCAATACCACTCTTATCCTTCCTCCTCTCACTAACATATCTGAAAAATGACTTAGCCCCCCATTTGATTGCATTGGCTATTTTTTCTTCTTTTTGTATCTTTCCTGACTACTTTGCTAGCTTCTATAAGTTTTTTTCAAGTATAAATGCTTGTCTTCCTCTCTCTGTGATCTCTTGTATTTCATGAAGGTCTCCCCCTTTATTTCACCTTTTCAGCTACTTCTTTTGAGAACCATAGTGGCCTCCTTTTCCTTTTATCTTTATTTACCTTTCTAATAAAAAGGGTGGTTGCCCTTAAAATATCCCCTTTCAGTTTTTCCCATTGCTTTTCTACATCTCCCAGTTGTTCTCATCCTGCTAATGACTCATTGAGATATTGGCCCATCTTGGCAAAGTTAGTTTTCCTAAAGTCTAAGACCCTTATTTTTGAATGTATTTAATCAGCCCTATTCCTAATACTGAACCACACCATCTGGTGATCATTGGATGTGAGATGATCTCCCACTATAAAATCAGAAACACTTTCACCATTGGTAAGCACCAAGTCCAGTATGGTTCCTTCATATGTGGATTCTGTTACCAGTTGCTTGAATAGTTCTCTTTGTAGAGAATCCAGGATCTCCTTACTTCTAGATGACACAGAAACAGGGATGTGCTGATCCACATCCAGCATATAAAATTCACCTATCAGTAGCACTTCCCCTTTCCTGGTAATGCACTTCCCCTTTCCTGGTAATGTCTTCTGTTAAATTTCCATCCATATCTTCTCCCTCTGAGTGACGTCTGTATATCACGCCAATGCAAATGGATTTCTCTTTCCCTCTTTCTAGTTTAACCCACAGTGCCTCCTCTCTCCCTTTTAAGCCCTGTAATTCTATAGCTTTAATATTATTTTTGACATATAGTGCCACTCCTTCTCCTCTTCTTCCTACCCTATTCTTCCTGAATAAAGTATAGCCCGATATAATTATACCCCAGTCATAGTTGTCCATGAACCATGTCTCCATAATCGCTGCTAAATTCAAGTCAGCCTCTTCCATTAAAGCTTCAACATCTGGAATTTCCATTTTCCCATTTATTTTGCTCCAGAATTTTCTAGAATCAACTTTCAGGGCATGTTTACTAAACCCATGCCAGTAATGCGTGTGTGGGCCGCATTTCTAGAACGGGGCTGCGAGCTAACTGTAGTGGAGTAATACATCCATCCTTCTGCATTTACCATGCGGCACCTCAATAAACTGGCCATGGGTGCAATTAATGCCACCCACTGAGGCGGCATTAGTTGCACTTATGCTACCAGGGTTGGTACAAGGATTGGAGAAGCCCTAGTTGGATCCTCCATCCTGCCACCCCCCCTGTGACCACCTGCCCCCTTTGCTGCCACTGTCACCCCTCTCCAGGGCCTGCAGCGGTGGCAGTGAACCCTAAACCTGGATGCAGCGTTTACTAGCACACTCTGTGTTATGGTTCCTTCCTCTTCCACTGTGCCGCTTCCTCCTCCCCACCGCTGCTTCATGATGGCGATGAAAACAGCACGTGGGAAGAGGAAGAAGCTACAACATAGCACTGGAATATATCAGTAAGTGCTGTGTCGTGATTTGTGGGCTATTTCTACTGCTGCAGGCCCTGGAGAGGGGCTAGAGTGGGAGCAAAGTGTTCTCTTGGATGGCTGGTGCCCTAGGCAACTGTCTAGTTTGCCTGGTGGTGACATTGGTCCTGGGTATTCACCTTTCCCAAGTGCAGGTAGCACAGGCTCCAAATGCCCAGACTAGCTTTGCTGAGGCAGGAATGCTGCGTCTTGCCCAGTCACCACTCAGACAGGCATGCAAAGCTCTCAAGACCCATCTCTTCACCGAGGCCTATGAGCAACCACCTTAAGATGCCAAGCACTAGATACCACCCAAGTGGCCCACTAGCTACCCTCACCACTTAGCCCCAACCGCCCATCCCCATTTAGACCTATACGTAGATAGCCTTTTACATACGTGAATCATATCCCCACCTGTTGAATGTATGCCTCCCAATGTCTTGTTGACCACTTTGATTGAAGGATAAGGTGGTATACAAAACTGTCTAAATAAATAAATAAAATAAATAAATAACATGGGATTTTTAACGTGGAACCCCATGCTATCTTTTAGTGTGGTGCATGTTAACCCCATCTTACCCAGTTAGCACACATTAGTAAACACGCCCCTATTATCCTTTAAATACTAGTGCTCTGGCAGAAAGCCGTTTGCTGATGACAACCCCAAATCCCTTTTGTAGGAATACTGCGTTTTGTAAAATTAATATGTTTTCCCTATTGAAAAAGAAATCTAGCTGCTAATTAGGTTTTGATAAGATTGCTGTTTGATTTATCCATTTATTTATTCTTGGATGCCTCACTTTTCTTCACCTCAGTTGGAACCTGTCACAAACTCACTCACTGCCACTTATGAGAGGAGATTTCTGAAGCTGCGGCATCTTGAAACTTCATTCATGCCCAGGTGTTTTTCCTCCATATTAGACCCACTGTCTTCCCTCTGTATGGCAGCCATCATGGCAACAGTGGGAGTTCACAGATTATGGCTCTTTTTCAAAGCTAGCATGTAGACAGCCTAAATCCTACCTGCACTTGTGCGATGGCAGGAATCCCCACCGCTGAGGGCTGAGAAGTCTCTGCAGAGGCTTTTATAAATAATTTAATTTGTATGATGTGATATTCAACTCCTGAAATACACATCTGGTTTAGAGATCCCCAAGGATCTTTCTGAGCAATTATAAGGGCAGAGAATAAATTGCCTGTTGAATCTTTTAAAAATCTATTTACAATAGCTAGCAAGCTGCGCAACCCCACTACAGAGATGAATACTCTATAAAAGGTATTTAAATTAACTCCTTTTCTATGTTACTGTACATAGAAAGAACTGAGTGATTCTATGACGTGCAATATATACAGTATCTGGTTAAGTAATTAAAGAGTTATGGGGTGCTGAAGAAAGGACTAGAATGGAAGGTGTACATTTTATTATTTGTGGTGGAATGTGATGACCATTGTAGTTGAAGGAGCCACAATAATTCACTGTGTTCCATGTGTCACAGTTCTGTGAAAGTCTATGTATTTGCACTATTATTGCACTGCTCTTTCCAGCAAAGTTCATTTAATACAGCGGTTCTCAACTGATATGTCGCGACATACTAGTGTGTGGCAAACACTCAGGAGGTATGTCGCGGAGCCGCCACATGAAGCAGTAGGAGATGCGGCCAACATCCGGGAGAGGTTTCACGGAGCTAGTACTAGCAGTGGCAGGAACAGGAGACGCGATTGCATTGACCCCAGCAATTCGTGTTTTGTGTAGATTCAGCAGTGCTCCTTTGCCACATCCTAGCACCCTGGGCTCTTACAAATTCAGTTCTGGGTGCAATCCATGCACCCGGAAGTGAAATCACTTAATGCCACTTGCTGCTGTGGCACAGCTGAAACTACTTTGAACAAAAATTGCCGGGGCCAATGCGGTTGCATCTCCTGCACCTGCCGCTGGTTGTGCTGGCTCTGGAGAGGGTTGAGAGGGAAGATACTGCACTGTTGGGGGGGGGGGGAGAGAAGAAGGAGAGAGGACAAGGAAATGCTGGATTACAAAGGTGAGTTAGAGGGGGAGATATCTGGCTACATGGGGCAGGGAGAGAGATGATGGGGTGGATGGATGAAGAGGAAGAGAGAGAAGATACAAAGCTGCATAGGCTGATGGGAGGGGGAAGATAAAGTGACAGAGACGGGAAGGGGGGAGATGGGAGTGATGGGTGAAAGAGACAGAGAGGGAAGATATTGGGCCACAAGTGGGCCATACGTGGATGGATGAAGAGGGGAGATGCCAGGCTACATAGGATGGATGGGTTGGAAACAGAGAGAGAGAGAGAGAGAGAGTGGAAAATTGCTGGGTTCATGGGTGGATGGATGGATAGATAAATGGGTGGGTGGGTAGATGTTTAGGTGGTGGAGAGGAGGAATAGAGAATGAGAGGGAGGGAAGATGCTGGGCTACAAGGGTGGGTCATGCAGATTGATCAGAACAGAAAAGTGATCCAAAAAAGTCAATTTGTGGTTCAATTTGGTGATACTGAACTAAATGGATGAGGGCTTCTGAAAATTTTGAATCTTTTTTAGTTCATTTGGTGTGACCCCATCAAAGTCTATCGGAGAAGGAAAGGAATGCTTTTTGGCCTCAGCACCTCAGCTGTATTGTTGTGCTATTGCTACTGTCCTGCCTCCTCTTACCACCTTCCTTCTCTCCTGGTTATATTGGGATGATTTGGTTCCCATAAAAAAACATAATACAAACAAAATAGAAACCCCTTCTGCTCTGCTTGCTGCATGCCTTGGGATTGTGCAACTTCACTGTTGCTCTTGCAATACCTCTCTTTTGGTTCAGTATTTTCCTATGTTGATGGTACTCCATTTGCTGCCTCACTTGGTGCCTGCGATTTTGATGCTGCTTTTGGCACTGCTTTACCTCTTTCATGGTTTTTTTGGGTCAATCATACCACTGTTGGTGCTTCTTTATCCCTCTTGTGATGCTCATACCATTGTTCTGATTTGCCCCTCTTGGGTTGCTCATGCCACTCTTGCTATTGCTACTGCTGTTGCTTAGCCTACCCCTACTACCCTGCTGCTCTCTTGGTTCAGCTTATTGCTGGCCTTATTGCATTGGTCTTGAAGTGTTTCTTATTCCTACCTCTGTTGGTGCTGCTTTGCCCCTCTCCTGATGGCTTGGGCTGTTCATTTCACTGTAGGTGCCCTTTGCTGCTCTTGTAGCATTGTAGGGTTTCAATGCCACTCTCAGTGTCCTCTGATGATGCCTGCCAGCAAATTTCGTAAAGCCTGGAAGGAAAACTCTAATGTTAGCATGCAAATATGATGCATTGCCCCTCCTGCACTCTCCATGGACTGAGTTCAACCAAATGATCTGAAAGAGCTTTTGTGGTTCCAAAACAAATGGAAGAGGAATATGATCCAAAAATGAACTGAGCCTAAATTCTTTTGTATCCACATCCCTATGAAGCATTGATAGAAGTCCAAACATAAAATAATACATATCAACTTAAGACAATATCTGCCTTGTTAACTGCAAGCTCTAGGAGCTTTCATTTGGCAGCACATGCACACTGAAGAATAGATGACCATATACAGGCCTCACGACTCTTAAATAGATCTGGTTTTATGGATATTCACATTAACAATTCTGGACGAACCAGAATGGATTGAACAAACTTTCTTTTCTGTACAGTTTCCACTTAACCTAGGACCACTGTCTCAGTGGCTGCCCAGAAAGAGAAAAGTCTGGTTTTCTACAGAACTCGGACTGTGGACCACTAGGATCTGTTTTCTTATATTATACTGGTGGTACAGGAAATTCAATTGATGGCTATCATGAATAGTGACTAAGGTTGAGGGAGACTCTAAAAGAAAAGGCAGGCACATACCATGGAGGAACTTGCGCATTCTGATAAGTGACTTCACAGTGAAGGGTGCAAAACTGGCGAATTATAATCATGGGGAGAAGAAGTACATTGCCTTCTGAGTGCCACTTTCAATTGAAACAAAGCTCTGCAATGTGGGGGCATTAAAATGAAGTTGAAAGGGGGCAGACTCAGAAGTAATATGCAGAAATATGTCTTTATGGAAAGAATGGTAGATGCATGGAACAGGGGAAGTAGTAGAGACCAGGACAGTATCAGAATTCAAAAAAGATCATGGGACCAACACAGACGATCTCTAAAGGAAAAAAAAGGGACTATACTAGTTGGTATAGAAGGGCGCACTGGATAAGCCATATGGTCTTTCTCTGACGTCGTGTTTCTATGTTTCACAGTGGGCTAGGATGGACATAACTTCAAGAGGATAGTAAGGAGACCTAAGAACCATTCACCTAGACTGGTAGCCCAAAGATGCCATGGAGCTCACTACAGGCTGTCTCTGTGATCCACCATCTTGCCTCTGAGAAGGGAATCGAAAAATCTAGAATTTTCTTATATCAACGTGGATTCCCCATGTAAAATTGGGAATACATGTCGATATTTATTTATTTGATAGTTTTATATACCACCTTATCAAGCAATCAAAGCGGTTTATAAAGAACACAAACATTTACAGTAAAACAATAACTAACATAGGAACATTTACAGTAAAACAATAACTAACATAGGTACAAGGTAACCATCTGCAACTTATTTACATTTGATAACATATTTACATAGAGGCTTTGAAACATTGTTCAAATTTAGGAGTAAGAAATCAGCAAACGATGGAGAACGTGGATCAGGTATATACATCTAGTGTCAAGTCCAAGGGTTTGGTTATGTTGGGTAGATATCTGTTTCGACTTGCTGCTTTCCATAGTATTTTGTGAATAGCAACGTCTTGATATTTTTACGGAAGGTGAAGAGGTCTTTATTTGTTATTATATCTGGGAGGGAGTTCCAGAGAATTGGAGGATAGTTAGAGAAGGCTCTATTGCTCATTGATTGGTTGGTCTTTTGGAAGTCTTTGGGAGTGCATCCTTTCCTTTGTCTGTTATTTGGGATCCTATTAATTAGAGAGCTAAGGTGGAAAGGGGATATGTTATGCAGTAGTTTAAATGTAATAATTAGCTTCTTGTATTTGATCCTACTCAGGATGGGTAGCCAGTGTAACTGACGTAATATGGGGGTGATGTGCTCAAATCTGAGTGCCTTCTGAATTACACAAGCAGCTGTATGTTTTGCCTTCTGAAGTTGTGTCAAAGCCTGCTTAGATAGGCCCTGCAATATGCTTTTGCAGTAGTTGAGATGAGGGTATATCATGGCCTGCAGAACAGAGCGGAAATGGCAAGGAGCTAGTAAAGACCTTAGATGTTGAATCATTCTAATCTTTCTGTGTATAGTTTGAGTTGTTATGTTGAGGTGTGAAGCTTGGCTCATGTTTTGATTTAGAATTATACCTAGATATTTGACTTCATTCTTTACTTCAAGGGTAGCTTCTTTGAAGTGCATTTTGGACGGGGGATGAATTCTTTGTTCCTAGTGACAAATACAGCTTCAGTTTTATTGAAGTTTACTTTTAGGTTGTGTGATGTAAGCAGGCTTCATTGAAACATGTTATGATCTGTTGCAGGTTAACTTTTGCTGTATTGAATGGTAGGCAAATCATTATATTGTCTGCATAAATGTGGTTTTATATTTCTGAAAGATATTACAAATTGGCTGAAGGTAGATATTGAACAATAAAACTGAGAGTGCTGATCCTTGTGCTATTCCTTGCTGATGATTATGTGTTAGATGTAGCTTGGCCAACTTTTGCCTGTTGAGCGCGGTCAGCCAAGTAAGATTCAAACCAGCAGAGGATAGATCCATCAATTCCAATTTGTGTCAGTCTTGCTAGTAAGATGTTGTCATTAAGAGACCGCACCTTCAAAAGAATATAAACAGGATGGAGTCAGTACAGAGCGTGGCTACTAAAGTGGTTAGAGGTCTTCATTATAAAGCATATGAGGACAGACTTAAGGATCTTAATATGCACACCTTAGAGGAAAGGCGGGATAGAGGTGATATAATTGAGACATCTAAATACCTCTGTGGCATAAATGTTCAGGAGGAGATCCTTTTTCAATTGAAAGCAAGTTCTGCAACGAGGGGACATGGGATGAGGGTGAAAGGCGATAGATTCAGGAGTGGTATGTGGAAATATTTCTTTATGGAAAGAGTGGTGGATCCATGGAATAGTCTCCCAGTGGAGGTGATAGAGATGAGGACAGTATCTGAATTCAAAAAAGCATGGGACAAACAGAGGATCTCTAAAGGAAAAAAGGGGACTGTTGTAGTTGTTGATATGGAAGGACAGACTAGATAGGTCATGTGGTCTTTTTCTGTTTCTAAAAGAGTCACATGCCGATGCAATATCAAGGAATATCAGTATGAAGGCTTGTGAGGTGCTTCTATTCACTTAATTAGATTATCAAAATGGGCTAAGAGGAGAGTCTACTCCATAGTACGGTCCAAAACGATATTGGAGGGGGTCCAGTGGGGCAGAGGCCTACACATCCTAGACCCTCAGGGCACTATGCACATACTTCCTTCGGACCACCTCACTGCGGAAGGGAATGCAGCTATTTGTCTCCTACGATCCCAACAAACCAGATCGGACGGTTAGCAAGCCAACACTCTCCATATAGATCTCCACATATATCGCTTTCTGCCTGCAGCAAGCAGGCACACAAGAGTCACCAAAGATTCATGCGCACCAGCTCAGGGCATTGGCGGCCACCATCACCAACCTATGTGCCATACCAACAGCAGAATCTGCAAGGCCGCGACCTGGTCTTCACTGCACACTTTTCAGAGACACTATTGTCTCGATAAGGTAGTGAGGTGAGACTCCGCTTTTGGACAGGCAATCCTAGCCACTGCAGAGCAACCTCAATTACAGAGCTCCACAAACCAGTGAAGGCCCGACCGTCCAGAGGCACTACCTTCCACTAGGGCGGAACCAGACACTGTTGAACAGTTTGCACTACCTGCACTGCTGCACCAATCGCACTGTTTGCCCTGCACTGACTGCACTGTTTGCACTGTTTTGCACTATCGCACCGTTTGCACTGTTGCACCATTGCATTGCCTGCAATTTTACTATTGTACCCTGCACTGTCACACTGTGTTAATTGTACCACTGCACTAGTGCTCCACACTTACAATGTTCAATCACAATGTGAAGGAGCACTGCTCGGTACCACCCGAGGCTGGACAAGTCACGGAAATAAAACTCTAATTAAGTTCCTTCCTCCGCCTTTAATGTGTTCTTTGCCCTCATCAGGGCCTCCACTTCCACAGCGTTACACAGCTTGGGAGGCACCATTTGGTGTGGCTGAGTCATCCTGCTTGTCCTAGGAGAAAGCGAGGCTACTTACCTGTAACGGGAGTTCTCTGTGGACAGCAGGTCAGCCACACCATCCCGTCTACCTCCCCTATCAAGGGTCGGCCCTTGGGCCTGCTTCAGTTCCCGCTCCCTAGCGAAAGAGTCTCAGTTAGTGACAAACTGACCAGCTAGGTGTGGGACAAGGGGTAGGGCTAGTTGGCTCATGCTCAGAAGGGCAAAAAGCCCTTCTAAGCTATGGAGAGGACTTCTGTCTCAGCACCGTCGGATGACATCACCAGGTGTGGTTGACTTATCCTGCTGTCCATGGAGAACCCCCGTTACAGGTAAGTAACCTTGCTTTCACTCACTTCTTGACCACTCAACATTTATCTGGTGTTCTGTACTTCTAATCCTCTTACTTTTTCTCCCTCCCTACACTCTGAAGGACTTTACTAAATCCACTTTATTTTCCCCTTCAAAGGGGAATTTCACCTGTCTTTTCACCTTAATGGCTCTGGCTTTCCCCTTCCTACTTAAACCCCATAATCTAAGGAAATCCAAAATCTGTTCTAATCCTTACCTTTCTCTTCCTCACACCGCTTTCCTTCCTTCCCTTCTTTCCACTTAACCTATACCAGTTTCCCAAACATATTTTCTCTCCTTACTTTAACAAATTCAGCTCAACTTCCCACAAAGTCTTTTCATTTATAGCCTCCTTCTTCCTTACTCAATCACTCAAACCAATCAGTCTCACAATCACACTCAAGCAAATCCACTCAAACCCAGGGTCCTGTCAGCAAATACTCTCTCATACATCCCCTCTGTTACACACCAACTCCAACTATCTGTTTCTTCCCCATCACTAACAATCTAAAACCCCTTTCTAAGAGCATTCCTACGTCTGCTGATGTCAGCAAATAGTCCAGATTGTAAATAGTCCAGAAAGAAATTGTCTGTGATGTCCTTCCCTACCATCCCCGTGGTTGCAGGGACAAAAAAACCCCTCACTTGGCTGCTTCTCACAACCATGGAGCAACCCCTGGACCCCTGGATCCCCGGGTGAGTTTTTTTTAAAAATATTAATTAAACCATTAAGTTACACTAAGTACCAAATTCCAGATATCTAGCAAGGTATCTATATCAATAGCATCTGGGTTAAGTAGAGGAAGGATTTCTTTTAAAATTACGTTTTTGTCAAATTTATTAAAGTGGGATTGTATATAGGAGTTGATGGTCTGCCTTAGTGTGGGATGTTGCTGTGTGATTGTAAAATTGATTAGATGATGATCTGACCAGGGAACAGCTTGAGTTCGTACTAAAGAGAGACTAGTTTCATTAAGTAAATCATTAGGTAGAAATATTAGATCAAGTATATTTCCTTTATTATAGATAGGTGAGTTTACAATTTGGTGAAAGTCCATATCACTCATAGCTTTCAGGAAGGAGTATACTTATCCACTATGGACTGAAGCCAGGCTGAAATCACCTAGGAGAATTAGTTGTTTGTTAATAGGTGTGTATGAGTATATAGTTTCCAATGTCTTAGTTAAGTTATTGGTGTCAGATGTTGGAGACCTATATAGGATGCTTAATGTGAACTGCTTGATTTCCACCAAAAGTATATACAGGCCTTCCACAGTAATGGCAGATGACAGGGAGGCCTTTAGCTCTTTTTTTTATTAGGATGAGATCACCTTCTCCATGCTCGTTTTGTCTGGGAATATGGAAAATATCAAAGCATGGTTGCTTAAGTTGATTAAGAAGAACTGTATCAGTGTCTGAAAGCCATGGTTCTGTAATAAACATAATGTCCGAGTCATTGTCGTGGATGCAGTCTAATTTGATAGGAACTTTATTCTTGACTGATTTTGTCTTAATTAAACAGCATCTTATAATGTTAGAGCTAGGGTCATCAGATATCTTATGGCATGGAGTCTGCCAATGCTGTTTAATATGTATAAACCTGTCGCTGGTACGATGTGTTACCCCTGAACATTTAAGTCTGGCTATAGTCTATTTAGGTTGGTACTGATACTGAATAATTGGAATGTTATGGAATTGTTGGGAGAGTGAGAACACATGAGACAATGATTGAGAATATAAGAGGAATAATATGAGCATACAGTGAGGGCCGCGTTCTGATCAGGATGTCCAGGCCCCTTTGGAATCGGACACAAAGGGGCAGATGCGATTCTGATTCTGCGGGGAACGTCCTGCCCTGTGGGATCAGAATCATGACTAGACCTGTATGTGCAGACTGGGACCCGATTCCAGTCAGCCTGCACGTACAGGCTTCAGCTCAGCTAACTCAGTCAAGGCTCCTGAATGGAGTCGCGACACCATAGCTTCTGGTTGCCATGGCACTGCGGCTCTATTCAAGAGCCGCGATCCCTGGATGCTGACCACTGCTTTCATTCTCCACAGCATGACCTCCGATCTGACCTCCCAAGGCCAGGGTCGGGCTGCGGGGAATCACCTGCACCTCTTCCTACTTCTTCAACTGCCCGGGCCTGCCACTCCACGCCGTCTAGGAGAACTTATTCCACCTCAGTGGAATAAGTTCCCCTTTCAGTATGCTGGCCCTGGACATACAGGGGTGACATCCGAAATGACCCTGGATGTCTGGGGCCGCAGACTGCCCATTGTCCACCCTAACTCCACCTCTGCCCCGCCCCTTTCCCACCCCTGTCTAGCCTCCCCGTACAAACACCCTGTATGTACTGGGAAGTTAATCGGGGTTGGCAGAGGGGGTCGTATAGCGGGGATGGACGTCCATCCCCACTATTCGCGGCACAGAATGACCCTTTGAATGGTCTAGTATAACTTCAAAACCATTTTGGGACTTTGACTTAAGTAACTAATATGTTTCGTGGAAAGTAAGCTTAGTTAATTAACTTACCCTTGTAGATGATACTATCCAGAAAGCAGGGAGAACTCTCTGTGGTAACTCCTTTTGTTATTTGATTGACACACTAAGATCCCCGCTAAGGGCCATGTCTAAGGGCCCTTTGGAATGGCCATTAGGCGCAGCTGTGCCTACAGCTCGCTTGAATTTGTAAGTCCGAGGCTGGCTGATCTTCAGCATGAGAGGGGGAACTCACCTCCCTTCCATGCACAGGCTCAGCGGCAGGAAAGGCTGTTCCTCCTGCAGCTCTCTTGGATTTTTAAGTCCGGGACTGTCTGATCTTCAGCACTGTAGTCTCGCCCAAACAACTCCCTTTCTACTCCCTAACCATGCCCCCTTGGTATCTAGAAATGGAAGGCATCACCACGTTTAAATAGCAACTTTCTCAAATCACAGTTATTTATTTATTTACATGTATTTAATACCTCGCTTATGATCAAAAAAGACCCTAAAGTGGCTTACATTTTAAAACAGAATACATAAAGATCATAAAAACATATAAAAAGGCAGTATAATAATTCTTTCTATCCCTGCAGTGCCCTGACTGCTCACCCCACAGATGTCTTATGGAACAGCCAGGTCTTAACCTCCTTGTGAGCAACTAATTCTGAATCAGAAGTCAACAGGAATAGATTACAGATGCTGGAAGCAAGGCTAGTGCAGAGCAGAAAGTTTACTATGCATTGAACAGAAACTTGCAAGGAGAGTCTCTGTGTAAGGTTGCAGAAGTTCTGGCTGGCCTTGAACCAGTAGGTTGGGGGAAGGGAGGCTAGACCTCTGTCTGTGAACCACCGAGTAACTCTGATACAGTATGTTGACACTCAGAAAGCTATAAGGGTTTACCTAAATCTGCAAATCTCACCATTTAGGAACAGGTTGGTCTTCAAGATCTATAAAAAAGATTTTTGAAAACAATAATTTGTTCTCAGCAAATCCAGAGTAACCTGAGATTACTTGAACCTATATGTGGAAACTGGATTAAGACATTCATGATCCATGATCTGAGCAATAAAGCTATGACATGTTGAACCCATGGGCCGGAAGGACTGGGGTTTCTAGTCCCACAGGTGCTCCTTGTGGTCTTGGGCAAGCCACTTAACCCTCCATAGCCCATGTTCCCTGTAAAATAGTTCTCTGTGTGCTGTGCTTTCCTGTCTAATCAATGTGTTTATACCTCAAAAATTTCCTGTCATGATTTGACAATTTCCAATCTGTAATCAAACCGCTGCTGATCGCTGGAAGTAGCGGTATACAAATGTATACTAAATAAATAAATAAATAAATAAATGATCTTAGCCACTCCACTTACTCATAGAACCATAAACTCACACTCCTACACAGCACGGATATGCCTATACCTACCCAGCTCCCCATTCACACACAAACCCACCTCCTTCTCCACAGAGTATGTGTATACACACACACACACACACACACAGAGTCATCAGTTCTCAACATAACGACACACCTTTACAGACCTTATCTCTCATTCCATCATAGTTGAGGACATAGAGCAAATATTCAAGGCACCTACATATGGTGGATTTTGAGCTGGCACACTAACCAGCTTTAGTTAAACACTGCTGCTGGTGCTTAACTTAATCCAGATTCTCAGTGTGTTGTGGGGGTCATTCTGTCCCATGAATAGCAGGGATGGGTCGTCCATCTCTGCTATTTTCCCCCCTGCTGGCCCCGGCTACAGCCTCCCCATGCGAACAACACATTTGTACGGGGAGGCTTAGATGGGGGCGGGAGAGAACGAATGAGATCAGTGGCGGCCGGTATTTGTGGCTCCTGAATGGAGCCACAGTGCCATGGTGACGGGATGCCATGGCACTGCAGCTCCATTCAGGAGCCTGACTGATGTAACCGTGGATCTGCTGAGTGTGCAGGCTGATCAGAATCGGGGCACGGCTTGCATGTTCAGGCCATAGACCCAATTCTGATCCCGCAGGCATGTCGAGCCCCTGTGAGATCAGAATCGGGTTTACCTCTGGGCATCTCGATTCTTATTGGCTGCACAGGGGTCTGGACATTTAAATTCAGAGCACCAGAGGGCCTTTGGAGTGGCCCTTAGGCAGGGACCTAAAAAGGAGACAGATACCCGCAACGATTGAGCTCCTCATAGGTGCCTCATAACAAGCAGGATTTCTCTGCTAAGATGCACCAGGAGTCAGTGCACCATGTGAAGCCTCAGCTCTTCCTATATATCCATAACAATGCATGTTAGACCTTCAGTAAAGACCTGATCCGGCTTCTGCAACAAATTCATACGACAGAAACCACTCCCACTTACTATAATCCCATAATGCCTCAGCTGGTTTAAAAAGGCAACACGCGTGTGGCTTCGTGCAGGACCCTGAGGTAGGGTTACCAACTGGCTCCAGATGCGCCCAACAGGCTTGATCCAGTCCTGGGTTTACCCCATTGCATGCAGGGACATGTAGCTCTGATTTCTCCATTGCACTCCATAAGAAAAACAAGACTACATGTCCCTGCATGCAATGGGGTAGACCCAGGACTGGATCAAGCTTGTCGGGCGCATCTGGAGCCAGTTGGCAACCCTACCCTGAGGGAGCTACAGATAGCTAAACGACCTGCCCCTTGATACACAGCCAGAATAGATCAAGAAGAGGAACTCCAGACCGCATGACCACATGAATCTAGAAGACAGCCCTTAAGAGGAAGCACACATGCAATAAGAATCCGACAGAAAAGTGAGTAAACCTTGATCGACAAGACTTAGCCTAAACATTATTGCACACTTGGGCCTTACATTCCACACTCAGAATAACCTATCCCTTTCTCTAATCAATTGCACCAATCCTTAAATACAAAATAAGGGAGGATATAATGCTCATCCTCCTCCTGCTTCTCCTCCTACTCAATGGCAGATACTCAAATGCTGCTGAAGCAAACCTATCCTCTCCTACCCACCAGATACCAGTTATACAATCAGGCAGATATCCACCTCAAAAAACAAATTGCAATATACAACCAAGCCACCAAAACAGGTCACGAAGAATAATCTGCATACCCCTTTACACCCACAAGAAACTTGCTCCCCTAAATATACCTCCTCACACATCTCTTAACTGTGCATTAGTAAATGCTCGTTCCAACTACAATAAATTCAGCATCATACTGAATTACAAGCAGAACAAGAACATAGATATTGTATGTGTCACTGAGACATGGCTCTCCGACACTGATAATGCCATATAAACCAAATCTCCTCCAAAAAATATACAACACACTACTCCATGCGACCCGCACAGAGGTGGAGGTGTGTTAATCTTTGCAAAGTCACACCTAAATTTTGTCACTGACTCTACCTTCCAATCTGCTAAAAGCAACACGATAACTATCTCAAACAAACAACTAGCATTCTGCCTTATATATAGAGCCCCAAGTGCAAACGAAGAGGAACTATCAAACATTCTGCAACAAGTCTGCTCCCATTCCACTCATAATAAACCTCTCATCATACTAGGAGACCTTAACATCCCATCCCTGCCTGATCAGTCTGGAGACACATTCTTAGAAGCAATGAAAGACCTCCACTTCAATCAATTAATAAATATTCCAACCTACAAGGGGGGGGGGGGGAGGACCCTAGACCTTATATTCGCACCAATCCACCACCCCATCAAAAACCTCATGGGACACATAACAGTCACCCTAATCCCATGGTCTGACCATCACATGATCAACTTCTCCATAACCCTGCGGCCTCTCAAAGACACATCCGAAGCAACCCTCAAGGAAAAAGGAAGATTCCCCACCTTCAACAAAGATAATTTCCTAGCAGAGGTACTACCTGGACTAGAGCAATGCACAACAGACCTGGACACCATCATCACAAAATGGCATGACACCCTCCATAACGCTGCAATAGCACCAGAGAAAATACTACATAGCGTAAGAAGGAAGCACAATGCCCTCTGGTACTCAAGTGATATCAATAAATTGAAGAAGCAACTAAGGAAACTGGAAAGAGTATGGCGATGAACTAAAAGCCAAGACCACTTAGCAAGATACAAGGAAATGCAAGACCTTTACAACAACACAATAAATAACTGCAAAAAGGAATACCACTCAAACCTATTAAGGAACTCCATCAATAAACCAAGGGAGCTCTTCGCTATTGTGAATGGACTAACAAAGGATCCAGTGCAACCAGATGACTCAAACTCCATTTCCACACAAGATATGGCGGACTTTATACAGCAAAAATATACACAAGAACCACTTAAAAAAACAACTAAATCCAACTCACAATATAACACAGACGAAGCCTGGGACACATTCCAAATCCCAACAAGAAAACATCATATCTAATATCAATACAACAACTTTGCCCATAGACCCATGTCCAGTTATTTGGATCAAGCAAACAAGGGAATATCTAATACCATATCTACAAATGATTGCTGAATCCTCACTCACTCAAGGATACCTCCCCTCACAACTCAAGCAAGCATCTATTAGACCTATCATCAAGAACAACAACCTCAATAAAAGAGACCCTAACTCCTTCCGCTCTATACCCACTCTCATATTTGTAACCAAAATTATTGAGAAAATAGTACAACATCAACTTCAGGACCACATAAACACATATGCCCTATTGGATCTCCACCAGTATGGACTCAAACAAGATCACAGTGTAGAAACACTCATTACATCTCTATTGGGCACCCTGGTTACAGGCATAAACAACATACTTCATGGATTCGTCCTATGCTTCATAGACGTCACTGCTGCTTTTGACTCTGTTAATCACAATACTCTGCTACAAAGACTCCAGGATACAGAAATGAATGGTACAGTATTAGACTGGTTTACCTCCTACCTTTCCCATCGCAACCAGCAAGTCAGAACCAAAAACAACCAGTCTAAACCTTTCACACACTACCAAGGTGTCCCACAAGGCTCGGCCCTCTCCGCACTATTATTTAATATATACATCCAACCAGTATGCAACATAATAAAGCAATACAACATCCATTACAGAATATACACGGACGATATCATGATATTCACCTGCATCAACATCAATCACCCTGATTATTCACAATTCACAGCATGCCTTGAGTCAATGTCAAAATGGCTCAAAGTATGGAACCTTTATATAAACTTCAAAAAATGTGAGTTGATTTACATCACCAGAAACACTAAATTCTCTCCCCCAGATTCGATAGAAATCCTAGATCATACCCTCATCAAGAAACAAGAAGTCAAATACCTTGGAGTAAACTTCTATCAGTATCTCAGCTTTCAACCTCA
This sequence comes from Ichthyophis bannanicus, assembly GCA_033557465.1. NCBI lineage: Eukaryota > Metazoa > Chordata > Amphibia > Gymnophiona > Ichthyophiidae > Ichthyophis > Ichthyophis bannanicus. The sequence goes on along the minus strand of CM066031.1, from coordinate 541,708,360 downwards.
CATAAACAGAACAACCAGATCAGCCTACCACAAGTTGCGAACCTTACACAAACTCAAACCATTATTATCCAGCAGTGATTTCAGAACTGTGTGTCAAGTCGTAGTAACACTCATAACAGACTACTGCAATGTCATCTACCATGGATTACCCAAGAAAACCCTACTTCCCCTCCAGCTGGCCCAAAACACAGCTGCAAGAGTTATATCTGGAACTGATAAATATAGCTATATAACCCCTACTCTTCACCAATTATACTGGCTCCCTATCAATTCACACATCAAATACAAGATCATCATAATCATCTTCAAGATATTAAATAATCTATCCCCACTGGCCCTTCAACCATTGATCATGAAAGCACATCCAACCAGAACAAGAAGAGGAGCAGACAACACCATCCTGGAAACCCCACCAAGCTTCCAAACAGTGAAACAATCCACCTGTAGTAGAGCCTTCTCCATGTATGCCCCCCAATTTTGGAACAATCTTCCCACCACAATACTATGCAAAATTAAAGACCTAATGGACTTTAGGAAAGCCATAAAAACCCACCTCTTCTGTGAATACTATGGTCCCACCTTAGAAGAGCTATAGCCTGACACAGATACAACAGCCTCTTGACCTCTGTTAGGCAACCCTGCTATACCTTGCACTGCTACAATTAACCTGCATATAGTTAAATGTATTAATTGCCCCATGTAATCTTCCAAGTTGCAATACCTGTTCCATGTAAAAGTATGTTGCTATGTTGTTCTATGTAAACCACTTTGAATTAATGATAAGGTGGTTTACAAAAAAACCCCTGTGAAATAAAGAAATAATAAATATTGGAATATGCCTTTATATGTATAAGCAACAGTATTGAATACCTAGGTAGTGCCATCACTGCGCTGGCACTTGCTGTTTAGTTTAGGCCTGCTAAGAAAGCCTAGATTAATTATTTAGAGGCCAATTCCATAATCTGCATGTCCAGGCCGCCTGGACTGCCAGATTATGGACAGGGCACAGGTGCACTGATTCTGCAACCGCAGGAGCTAAGCGTTCCTGCAGGTGCAGGATTGGGCACTTATCCGGGCCGGGGCACACAGTATCCTTAGCAGGGAGACATACAGCAGGCTGTCCATCCCCACTGCTCAGTGCTCCTGCTGGTGTGCCGGTACCATAGCGTTCCATCGCCATGACACTGGGATACCCAGCAGAAGCAAGCAGGGCCGATAGCGGAACATGTTGCATTTCACTGCTGCCCGACCCTCAAAGGGGTATGCCAGGCCAGGATCAGGCTGCGGGGACTCACCTTCATCCATGCCATGGGTTGCTGGGCCTGCCAGGCCTAATCACTGTTGTTCCTGGGACTTATTCCACCTCTGAGTCCCACATCCATCTGTCACCCGCCAGATGTACAGGACCGTGACCTGAATAGGCCCTGTACATCCGGATGCTGCGGAAAACCCCCACACAACATTCTCTGCCTCCATCCTGCCACTGTCCAGTGCAGCCCGTACACTGGCACAGTACGTGCAGGGAGGCAAGGAGATAGAATAAGGTCCCTGCAAATAGCGGGGGATGTACATCTGAATGGACATGCCTCACAACTATTCGCATTTCGGCATGACCACCATAACTTATATGGATAGGAGCTGAATATCACCACTGTTTGAATAATTTCTCAGCTTGCTCTTGCTTTTCCCTCCCATAGCCTCTTAGTTACAGGATTGGATTGGGCCATTCAACTGAAGTTTTTTTACCTGAAGCTGGGTTTGTGTAGGGACAAATACAAAGAGTGGTTGTGTTGTTGTTGTTAAGTGCCGTCAAGTCAGTGTCGACTCATGGCGGCCCTCTGGATAGTTGTCCTAAATTGTGTTCGGTCTTCAGTCAGGCGGCTCATTGTTGACAGACTGGCACCCATAGCTGCTGTTATTGTATTGATCCATCTCATTGCTGGCCTTCCTCTTTTGCGTTGTCCTTCTACGTTGTCAAGCATGATACCTTTCTCTAATGATCTCTCTCTTCGCATGATGCGTCCAAAATAAGAACGTCGAAGTCTTGTCATCTGAGTTTCTAAACAAAACTTAGATTTGATCTCCTCTAGTACTGACTGGTTTGTTCTTCGGGCAGTCCATGGTATACACAGTATTCATCACCAGCACCATAATTCAAAGGCATCAATTTTCTTCCTGTTTTTCTTTTTCACTGTCCAACTTTCACATTCATATGATGTTATTGAAAATGCCATGGCTTGAACAAGTCGAATCTTTGTATGGAGAGAAACATCTCTGCTCTTCAGAATCTTGTCGAGGTCCTTCATAGCCATTCTGCCAAGAGCAATGCATCATCGGATTTCTTGACTGCTTGTTGCTTCTTTATTGATAGTTGATTCAAGTAGGTTAAAGTTGTCTACTATTTCAATTTCTTCTCCATCACCAATGAATTTAGTCATTTTTCCAGTTGTCAGGATCTTTTTCTTCTTAACATTAAGGCACAGATCCATTTTAGGACTATATTACTTGATTTTGAGAAGCAAATGTTTCAAATTGTCTTCACTTTCAGCCAGTAATGTGGTATCATCAGCATAGTGAAGGTTGTTGATGAGTCTTCCACCAATCTTCACACCTCTGTTGTCTTCATACAGTTCTGCTTCTCAGATGATTTGTTCTGCATATAAATTAAAGAGGTAGGGAAAAGGTATGCAGCCTTGTCGTACACTTTTGCTGATTTTTTTTTTTTAATTTAAATTTTTATTCAACTTTAACAATTATACATCCAAGAAACAACATTGAATGTTACAGACATGGGCATAGTTATCAAAAGAAATGAACTATACACAAGTAATCAACAACCCCCCTAAAGACTATCGACACAACAACCTAAATATAACTAACGCTCATATTATAGACCACAATAAAAAAAGGAAATAGGGGGAGGTTCTAGGAAAAACAAGAAAGTAAAGGTCTAGAACCAAGACCTGAACTATCTACATACAAAGGAAATTTAACAATATTTGCCAACAGGTAGGGACTTAAGCATCAGCCAATACCGGGGGTCCCGACAGGGCAACAGTTACAACTTCCCTAGCCACCAGGAACTCCAACAATTGCCCAGGGTCAAAAAACAAAAAACATTTTCGGTTAAACATCACATAACATTTTACAGGAAATTTAAGCTGGAAGGTGGCTCCCAATGCCACCACCCTAGGGCGAAGTACTAGGAACTCCTTCCTTCTCAGCCGCGTATTCCGGGCTATATCAGGAAAAATACGTATTTTAGATCCCAGAAATTCCTCATTGAGGTTCCTAAAGTATAATCTAAGAATAAAAAATTTATCAGATTCTAGTGCAAAGGTAACAAGTAGTGTGGACTTTGCTGATTTTAAACCATTCTGTTTCTCCTACTTCCATTCGAACTGTTGCTTTATGTGTTTTATTGACTACAGCAAGGCTTTTGACTATGTAAACCATGAGAAACATTAAGAAGCATGGGTATACCAGAACACCTGATCGTACTCTTGCACAAAGTTTGGCTAGTCTTTGTTTAAAATGAGTTTTTAACTATTTTTAACTATTTTTTGTGCATTTTTTCAAGACATGCCATACTGGGTGGGACCAAGATCCATCAAGCCCAGTATTCTGCTTCCAACAGTAGCCAATCTAGGTCACAAGTACCTAGCAGGTTCCAAAAAAGACACACAGGTCCCATAATGCTTGTTATTGGGACAAGGAGTGGCTTTCCTGGGTCCTCTTTAATAATGGTTTATGGACCTTTCCTCCACAAACTTGTTCAAACCTTTTTTAAACACAGCTACACTAACAGCTTTTACTACATCCTCTGGTAAGGAATTCCAAAGTTTGATTACATGTTGAGTGAAAAAATACTTTTTCTTATTAGTCTTAAATTGGTTACATTGTAGCTTCATTTCATGTCCCCTGTCTTTCTACGTTTTGATGGTGTAAATAATCAATCTATGTTTATCCATTCTACACCATTCATTAATTTAGAGACCTCTATCATATCTTTTGTTTTCCAGGTTGAAGAGCCCTAACCTTTTGAGCCTCTCCTCATAAGGGTATCCTTCCATCCCCTTTAACATTTTAGTGGCTCTTCTCTGTACCTTTTCTAATTCTAATGTATATTTTTAAGCAGGGACGGCTCTATAATGAGGCCGAGTGAGGCGGTGGCCTCAGGCGGCAACTTTTTGGGGGCAGCAAATTCGGCCTTCAAATAAAAAAAAAAACAATCGGAAGAGCCGCTACCGCCGCTGCAACAACAGAAGAAAGTGCCCCGCGGCCGCCCCGGCAGAGCCCTCTTCTCTCCCTCAGCTCCGGCTTTACAGAGCCGCGAAGGGAAAGTGTCCCTTTCTCGCGGCTCTGTTAAGTCTGCGGGTGCTGATGGGAAATCCCATCAGCGCCCGCAGGTTTTAGCAGAGCCACGAGAAAGGGACACTCTTCCCTTCACAGCTCTGTAAAACTAGCGGCGGCGCTGAGGGAGAGAAGAGGGCTCTGCCGGGGCCCAGAGCTGAGGGAGAGAAGAGGGCTGTGCCGGGGAGGCCATGGGGCACTTTCTTCTGCTGCTGCTACGGTGGCAGTGGCTTCAACTTCAGCAGCCAATTTCTTCAACTGGGTTGATCATGGGGGGGGGGTGATCGGACTGGTAATGGGCTATGGGGGGGGGGGGGTTTTGGACTGGAAGTGGGCTGATGGGGTTAGGACTGGTAATGGGCTATGGGGGGGCGAGGACTGGAAATGGGCTGATGGATTAGCACTGGGGGTGGCTAGGACTGGAAATGGGCTGATGGGGTGGTTAGGACTGGTAATGGGCTATGGGGGGGCTAGGACTGGAAATGGGCTGATGGATAGCACTGGGGGTGGCTAGGAATGGAAATGGGCTGATGGGGGGCTTGGGCTGGTAATGGGCAATCTGGGGAGGCTAGGACTGGAAAGGGGCTGATGGGGGGCTTGGGCTGGTAATGGGCTATCGGGGGTGGCTAGGACTGGAAATGGGCTGATGGGGGGTTAAGAATGGAAATAGGCTGATCAGGAGGGGGGGTTAGAACTGGAAATGGACTGATGGGGGGGTTAGAACTTGAAATGGGCTGATCGGGAGGGGGAGCTAGGACTGGTAATGGACTGATTGGTGGGGTTAGGCCTAGATATGGGCTGATTAGGGGGGCTAGTACAGGAAATGGGCTGATTGGGGGGCTATGACTAGAGTGGGCTGATAAGGGGATAGGACTGGAAATGGGCTAGGACTGGAAATGGGCTAATGGGTGAGGAAAGGAGAGTGCTGCTGGTCCTGGAAGAAAACTAGGGGCTAGGGCTACAAATGCGCTGATGCAGGAGGATGGTAGAATTGGACTGGAAGGAAGCAGATAATGAGAGGGTCTGCCAGGGGAAGGAGGGGGCAGGAAGGGAGCTGACACTGGGGAAGGAGGGGGCTGGAAAGGAGCTGACACCTGGGATGCACTGAAGGAGGACTGGAAGGGAGATGACAATTGGGGATGGGAGTGGTAGGTGGTTGGGTAATGGAGAGGAGGGTGGAAGGGGGCTGACATGCAAATGGCACTGGAATGGGGATGGACAGAGGGTAGGGCGACTGGAAGGGAGCTGACTGGGGGTGGGGTGGCACTGAGAGTGGACGTAAGCTGATATCTGGGATGGTATTTGGACTAGAAGGGGCTAGACAGTGGGGAAGAAGGGGGACTGGAAGGGAATGGACACCAGTGGTAGTCATGGGAATGCAAGGCGGTTGACATTGGAAGGTACTGGGAGGGGAGGACTGGAAAGGGGGCTGATACCGGGGAGGGTTACTGGAACTGGAAATGGGCTGATGGAAGGAAGTGAAGAAAACAAAAGAAGAGATAAGAAATGGCAGATGGACTATGGACTATGGACTACAAAAAGAGATCTAAGAGATGACAGGAAAGCAGAAGCCTCAGATCGGGACCAGCATGATCAGAGAATAAAATGGTCAGACAACAAAGGTAGAAAAAATAATTTTATTTAATTTTAGTGATTGGATTTTGTGCTATTTTTATATTTTAAACAGTATTGGATAACTGCATCTCTTATTTATCTGATGTTGCACTGCATGTGGACTCTGGCTTCTTCAGGTTTCAATTTAAATTTTGTCCACATATTTTTATTTTTACTTTAGATTGTGGTTATTTCTTCTGTACTTGGTGAGGGTCGATGTTGTGAGTGTGTGACTGAGGTCAGGTGTTCTGTTAACATGGAGTTTGTACATAAAGATCTATTCTGTCCTGTAGTAATTTCAGCTATTCATATAGGTGAATGGATGTTCCAGGGCCCACTGTAGTATTTACAGTGACACTTTTTTTGGATGGGCTCCTTATGTGAGTTTTGGAAGTTTGTGCTGTAACGGTATGTAGGCTTGTTCTTTGTTGTAGGGTTTTGTATTAGTTCACAATATGCCTGGTACTGGAGAATAGTGGTTGTTGTTGTTAGTTAGATGATCAGAATCAGATTTTCTTTTTTTAATATTGAGTTCTGTGGGTCCTGGTTCTGCTCTGCACCTACTGTGAATGCAAAATATATGTTGAAAAAGAAAAGGCAAGAACTATAACGCAGTTTATAACAACAAAATAAAAATGAGTTATAATTTAGTTTTATAAACTGTGCTGTTGGTTCTTGCTGTCTTTTAGTTCCTTGATGTGCAAACGGGGCTGTACCTAGACCTGTGTAAGCGGTGCAGCCGCACAGGGCGGAAAGGCTTGGGGGCCACATTTTGGCTGTCTGCTGCTGCCCTGTCACCGCTGGCAGGAGAATAGCAGGCAGCCGAAATGCGCTCCCCAAGCCTTTTCACAGCACTTTTAAGCAGGTCTGGTCCCTCCCTCCTCCGATGCGATGTCAGAGTAGGGAGGGACAGATCTGCTTAAAGTGCCGGTGTCTTTCAGATCAGACATGTGCCCCCCTCCTCCTGCCCATACCTCCGTCCAACGCTGCCTGCTCTTTCCCTGCTTCTGGCACCACCATGAAAAAAAACAGGGCAGCAGCAGCAGGGAAAGAGCAGGCAGCGCTGGACGGAGGTATGGGAGGAGGGGGGCATGCGCCCGAGCTGCAAGTTGCACAGGGTGTGATTGCAACTCGATACGGCCCTCTGTGCAAACATCTTGCATTTCCTCCATATAATCTAATCGGCTTTTTGGTTTGGTTCAGTCTCTGATTGGATTTCTGAAAAAGCCCCGCCCCTCTAAGGTGGGGGGGGGGGGGGGCGGCGCCATTTCATACTTCGCCTCAGTGACCAGAATTGCAAACAATTTTAAAGGTTGGGCGTAGCATGAAATGATATAGAGGCATTATAATATCCTTTGTTTTATTCTCCATTTCTTTCCTTATGATTTCTAGCATTCTATTTGCTTTCTTGGCCACTGCTGCACACTGGATGGAGGGTTTCAATGTGTTATCCAAGATGACGCCTAAATCCTTTTCCTGGGTGGTGGTTCCTAATGTGGGACCTTGCATCGTGTAACCATAATTTGGGTTGTTCTTTCCTAGGTGCATAACTTTGCACTTCTCCACATTAAATTTCATCTGCCATTTGAACGTCCAGGTTTCCAATTTATCAAGATCCTCTTGCAATTTTTCACAATCCTCTTAGGTTTTAACAACTTTGAATAATTTTGTGTCATCTGCAAATTTGATTACCTCACTTATTAATTCCATTTCCAGGTCATTTACAAATATTTTAAAAAGCAGCGGAACAAGCACACATCCCTGTGGTACACCATTATTTAACCTTTCCCATTGGGAAAATTGGCTATTTAGCCCTACCCTCTGCTTTCTATCTTTTAACCAGTTCCTGATCCACAATAGTACTCTGCCTCCTATCCCTTGACTTTTTAATTTCGCCAAGAGTCTCTCATGAGGGACCTTGTCAAAGGCTTTTTGAAAATCCAGATACACTATATCAACTGGCTCACCTTTGTCTACCTGTTTATTCACACTTTCGAAAAAATGTAACAGATTAGTAAGACAAGATCTTCCTTGGCTAAAGCCATGTTGACTGTCTCCTATTAAGCCAGGACTATCTACATGTTCAGTAATTTTGTTCTTTATAATGGTTTCTAACATTTTGCCCAATCTGACTTCAGGCTCACCGGTTTGTAGTTTCCCGGATCACTTCTGGAGCCCTTTTTAAAAATTGGTGATACATTGGCCGTTTGCCAGTCTTCAGATATTACAGATAATTTTAATGATAGTTCACAGATTACTAATAGTAGGTCTGCAATCTCATATTTGCCTGGTTTATCAATGCCTTGCATCCAACTTGCCAGTGCTTATGTAGTTTCCCATTTTCGTCATTTGGCTCCTTTTTAAATTTCCTGTAAGTTGGTTATGTGGCTACAACATTCTCTCTGACCTCACCTTTAAACCATGCTGGTAGTTTTTTGGAGTTCCTTCCATTTTTCATAAAACGTGGAATATAGCTGGTCTGTGCTTCCAAGATAGTATTTTTAAACAATGGTCCTGCTTGATGTAAATCTTTAACCTTTGCAGCTGTTCCTTTTAGTTTTTTCTTAAATATTTTCCTCATTTTATCATAGTCTCCCTTTTTAAAGTTAAAAGGTAGTACTGTGGATTTTCTTGCTATCCTTCCTCATTTATTAAATCAAATGTGATCATGCTATGATCTCTATTGCCAAGTGGCCCTATCACCCTTATCTCTTGCACCAGATCTTGTGTTCCACTAAGGGCTAGATCGCTTCCCCTCTTGTCAGTTCATGAACCAGCTGCTCCAAGAAGCAGTCATTTATTTCACATAGAAATGTTATTTTCCTAGCATGTCCTGCCGTAACACTGACCCAGTCGATACCGGGTTAATTGAAATCACCCATTATTATTACTGTATTGTAACTTTTGTTAGCTTCCCTGATTTCTTTTAGCATTTCGTCATCCGTTTATTAATTTTGGCCAGGCGGTCGATAGTAGACTCCCACTGCCATCGCCATCACCTTTTTACATGGGATTTTGATCCATAGAGATTATACAGTGTTTTTGTTTCCTGTGAAACATTTAATCCAGGATGGAGAAAAACAAAATCAAATGAAAACAAATCCCAGTATACGAACATACTCAATGAATATAAGAATGCAATTAATAAATCAAAAAGGGACTACCATTCTAAAGTAATAAATATAGCCATCAATCGACCTAGAGAACTATTCGCGATTGTAAAAACATTGACAAAAACACAAAACTCTGAGCCTAAACAACCTGCAATAAGTGTACAAACGTTAGCAACACATTTTGCCGAGAAACTAAAGAGCAAACCCATTATCCCAACAACAATATTACATTCAAATACAAAAATTAATAACGAATGGACAACTTTTCACATGGTAGATCAAAAACACCTCCTTAAAAATATTAACAATGATCAATACCACAACCTCTCCGCTTGACCCATGCCCAGTGTCATGGATCAAGTGCACAAAGGATAATCTAGCTGAAAACATTCAATACATAGTTAACCAATCTCTTTCACAAGGCATCATGCCTGATGCCTTAAAACTCACATCGCTTCGCCCTATAATAAAAAATAGTAAACTCGACCCAATAAGACCCAAATTCATACAGACCCATAGCCAGCATTCCATTTATTGCCAAAATAATAGAAAAAACAATTCAACTACAATTACAAGAGCACATTGATGAGCACAAACCCCTGGACTCACACCAGTTCGGATTCCGCCCCTTCCATGGAGTGGAAACCCTCTTAATTACACTGATGAATTTTCTCATCAGAGGTACAGATGACAACAGTCAAGGCTTCCTACTCCCTTTTATAGATATTTCTGCCGCATTTGACAACATCAACCACCTCACACTGATCAATAGACTAGAAAACATGGGAATAGGAGGGACTGTTCTCAAATGGTTCAAGTCATACATTACACACAGACTAATACGTGTTCAAATAGGCCAAGATGTATCAGAAACATTCCCCCAAGGACAGGGAATACCCCAAGGATCAGCCCTTTCCGCCCTCCTCTTCAACTTGTACTTGCAACCCATTACAAGCATATTTAAAAAACACAAGATTAACCATTTTATCTACACCGACGACATCATGCTCGCCATCCCCATAAACACTAGCAGCCCCACATATGACACCCTATACGAATGTATGACTGAGGCCATCTCTTGGATGGAAACCAACTACCTCAGCATCAACCTTAAAAAAACGGAAGCAATGTTCGTAACAAGAAAACCTGTTACTGACGACACTTACCCAACAACAATCACAATCAACAAAACAACTATACCTGTTAGAAAGGAAGTAAAGTACCTAGGAGTAATAATAGACTACACACTCATCATGTTACCTCACATAAAACAGACAGTAAGAACCATATTCTATAAACTTAAAACTATACAACACCTAAGACCTCTCCTTGACACACATGATTTTAGATCTGTAGTCAGTACACTCATCACCCCCCACTTCGACTACTGTAATAGTCTCCTAATTAGCCTCCCACGAAAAAACACATATCTGTTACAAAGAGCCCAGAACATCTGTGCCAAGGTAATTGCTAAAGCACGCCTAACGGACCATGTAACCCCAATACTGCTGGAATTACACTGGCTTCCTATAAATAGGCGAATAAGATATAAAATTCTCCTAACAACTTTCAAACTCCTAAACGACATCACCCCCTCACACCTGTCCACACTACTCCACGTCCCATCTGAATCAAGAACACGCAGACAAAATGCAACCCACTCCCTCAACATACAAAAAACCTTCAGGAAGACAAAGAAAACCACAAGCTCCAGAGCTTTCTCATTTGCTGCCCCCACACTCTGGAACGATCTCCCAATAACCCTTCGCATGATAAAAGACCTTCATCAATTCAGGAAAGAACTCAAAACCTACCTATTCTCTGAGCATTTTGAAATCCCCTACCCCCCAAGACCTACCCCCCAGCAACCACAGACACACTCCCACAAAACTCCTGAAATCACAATTGACTAACCCAGAAAGACCCCCACCACACACACACTTGACTTACGATGAAAAGGAAATAAATTCCGAAAACTGCACATGCTCAATGTCTATTGTACCCTGTAACACATTGTTATAGTCTTTTGTAAATAGCCAATGTAAATAGTTTTGACACAGTTGCATGCATTATTATCTGTACATAGTTAGAATTACCGTTCTATGTAAAAGTATACAGAAGTATACAAAATTGTTAGCTGTTCCATGTAAACCGCCCTTAATCTCTGGAAGGGGCGGTATAGAAAAAATAGATAAATAAATAAATAAATAATCCTGTGTGACTCAATGCCCTCTCTAGCAGGTTTCACAGTGTCTCATTGGTTGTCCTTTTTCCACTAGGTCTTGGAGATACCAGTCATATCTAACCTCTCATTTAGTGCTATATATTCTAACTCTCCCATCTTATTTTTTAGACTTCTAGCATTTGCATAGGAATATTTTAGAGGCTGTATTTTATTCATATTAATCTGGTTATCAGTAGACAGGGGTAATTTGGAATCTTTAAGCTCTGTCTGCGCTGTACTTAAGGGCATTTTGGTTACCTTTGTTTTTATTGGAACCACTCTGTCGATATTCCCTAACTTCAATCTTTTCCTAGTATCATTTAAGGATACATTCTTCTGAGCCATGTGCTCTTGGACAACTGTCAGCTTACCCCTACTATCTAGTTTAAAAGCTATTCTATTTCCTTTTAAAGGTTAATGTCAGCAGCCTTGTTCCATCCTGGTAAAGGTGGAGCCCATCACTTCAGAAAAGTCCCTCCTTTCCCCAGAATGTTGCCCATTTCCTAACAAATCCAAAACCCTTTTACTTGCACCACCATTTCATCTATGCATTGAGACTCTGGAAATCTGCCTGCCTTTTGGGTCCTAAGTGTGAATCAGGAAGCACTTCAGAGAATGCTACCCTGGAATTTCTGGATTTCAACTTCCTAGCTAAAAACCTCCCTCACTTGGTTTGCAGCTTGTCGTGCTGTGAGGGCTTGTGTGCATCAGTGATGCTGAGAGCTAAACTATCGGTAGTTTACCTACTGGCAGGGTCTCCCAAGATGGACAGGTCTCAGCTGAGGTGCCAGACCAAGACAAACCACCCATCTGGGCAGCAGCAGAATGGGATAGTGTTGACGGCGGAGGATCACATTTCTGTGACAACGGCAACAACACCAAACTTAAACTGCGCGGAAGAAAGGCCTGGCAATCTACTTCTGTATCTTGCCATGAAAACCCAATGGATAGTTACAACAAAACAAATTGTGCTGTAGTGCTGGAAGATGAGACCCCCAGGTCGGAAGGCACTCAACTAGCTACAGGGGAAGAACTGAAGACTTTTCAGAGTAAAGCCAGCATTTATGATGTGGTTGGATCAAAGCCCTTGGGACGTCTGACTGCTGATGTAGCTGCGCATGAAATGAGAGTCAGGAGCTGTAAAGATGTCTTACACATTGGAACATGGAATGTACGACTGAAGACCGAACACAATTTAGGATAGCTATCCAGAGGGTCGCCATGAGTCAACTCTGACTCGATAGCACTTAACAACAACAACAACAACAACAACAACCTAAAAGCCTAAATTTGGCCTCCAGAACCTCCATCCCACACTGTCCTATGTCATTGGTACCAACATGTACCAAGACAGCAGACTCCTCCCCAGCCCTATCTAAAACCTTGTCTAGGTGGCGCCTGTTGACCACTACCTTTGCATCAGGCAAGCGTGTTACCAGGCGATCCTCATGTCCACCAGCCGCTCAGCTATCTACATGCCTAATGATTGAATCACCAACTATAATGGCCGTTCTAACTCATCTCTTATGGGCACATGGCCCTGGAGAGACCTCCTTGGTGCGAGAGGGCTTTACATCACCTGGAGGAGAGATGCTAGCTACAGGAACACACCAGGGTGATGCTGTCCTGTCATGTGACTTCTCTCCCTATGGGAACTGAGAGACTGCCAGATTGGAGGTGGGACTTACATATGACACTCATTGCAAAAGACTGGAAAGCCCCCATCTCACTGTCTGACTGCTGTCTGAATCTTAGTTTTAAGGTTTGTTTAGGTATTTAAGTTGTTACTTAAATGCTGGGGATACTTCTACTAATACAACTCTACCTAATGGGGGTCATTCTGTACAGCGAATAGAGGAGATGGATGTTCTGTTTGGGTGTCCATCCCTGCTATTCACTTCCCTGCCAGCCCCGGCTAATGCCTCCCCATATAAACTGCGTGTTTGTATGGGAAGTCCTAGATGGGGGCAGGAGAGGGCATTTCTGAGGTGGAGTGAGGGTGGGGCATGGACAGGTCATGACCTTGGATGAACAGGCCAATTCTGAGGTCAGTCCTGTACGTCTGGGGCTGTAAACCTAGATGGGGGACTTATTCTACCGCAAAGGTGGAATAAGTCCCCCTGGACATCGGGGGATACTGCTGCCAGGCCCCCAAAAAAAGGTAGGGGGTCAATTAAGTTTCCCGCAGTTGGACCCTGGCCATGGGAGGCCAGATAGAGGGTCCAGCTGTAGGGAAAGAAGGAAATCGGTGGCAGGATGCCATGGCACTGACTGAGATAGCCAGGCATGTGGCTGGGCATACAGGCCAGTCAGAATTGGGCCCAGCTTGCACGTTCAGGCCGTAGACCCGATTCTGATCCTGCAGGCATATCTAGCTCCTGTGGGATCAGAATCGGTTCTACCTCTGGGCTGCACAGGGGGCTGAACAGGCAGATTAGAATGTGCCTCCACATGTTTAATGGACTTTGTTCACCTCAAGATTAATTAATTAATCTCAGATCTTTAATTAATCTATTCCTGATGAGGATAAACAGTTGCACCTAAAAGTGAATATGGGCACCTCCTTCCCTTTAATAGGTTTAAAGAGCCTATAAAGTTTCCTGTTATAATGTAAGCACACAATTGTCCTCTGAATGTGCAACCTTTGTTATATGTAAACCGCACTGACAACAAATAGCGCGGTATATAAAAGATGTTAAATAAATAAATAAAATAAATAAGAGTATCCCTGGGGTGGGTGGAAGGGAAAGAAGACTTAATAACAGCTGGCTTGCTACAGAGTGCCCTGAACTGTGCTTCTAAGCACAGTTTCAATTTCCTGGGTGATTAACACAATCCTTGGTTTGATAGAGGGGGCCTTTCAAATTGCCCCTTTGATCTGTCACTTGGCTTTTTACTCTATTTTACTTTCTATGCTAAGCTATACTCTGATTTGATTTACATTTGATTGTACATATTTGTCTTAATTGTGTTCCTTCTATGCTTTGTACACATGAAAATTGATTGTACCATGCTAATTCTGAGGTATATATGTGCACAGGTGATTTGGGTGCACTTTTAATTTTTAGGCACTCAAATGAATGCCCAAATGAGTTCCACATTCTCAGATGCATTAGATCCTCAAAAGTTCATGCTTCAATAAATTGTTTAGTCTATAAGGTACCGCCTGCCTCTGTCATTTTTGTTCTTCTAAAATTAGCTACTCACCTGAAAACCAGTACTGAATTATCCCCCCTATCTTCAAGTCAAGCCAGATAGGTACCATGAATGTAAATCTGAAAATATTCCATCTTTCTGGCAGCTCAAACTGCAACAAACCCACAAATTTTAAGGAAAACACAAATGAACATAATTTCCCATTGGCAGTCCAATACTTCTGTCCTCTAATTTTGGAAATGTTCTTATCATATTTTCTGGAAGTAAAATAATGAAGCAAAATAAAAGTTCAAGAATAAAAGTATGTAATTAATGGTAATTTTAAAAAATGAAATAAAATTAATTGATGTCAAATTGTAGAATGTAAGCTGAAATGAAAGCCTACATGCTAAAGAAATTCATAAACACCCAAAGCGTGAAGCATTGAATGAGATACAGACAAGCTTTTTCTAAATACCCTGCTTTGATCAACACATTAACAAATGACTTGCTTGTATAGTTTTTTTTTCTCCTAGTAAATCACTTCCCAACACACACACACACCCATTTGCTATTGCATTCATTCTGTGAGCTTCTGTCTTCCTCAGTATGTAAGAAACATTATCTCAGGGACTGGCGCAAGACCCTTTGGGAGTTTCAAACAGAATCATAATTCTCTTCAGGCCTTGGATGCCGTTTCTTATTTGTGCTCTTGCAATCATATTATTTTCCACAATGACAGTGGTATTGTATAATAGCTTTCTTCGGTGGGATAACCCCTTGCATTTCCCTCTGGAAGGCAAGCAAGAAATTGACTTAGGGAGGGATAGAGGGGCTTTTAAGTACAGCAATTGAAGCTAGCCTTAAAATTGCATTTATTCCAATAATAGTGTAAGTGTGATACTGTGTTAAAGCAAGAACTGCAATTGCCCTGCAAAGGATATTTAAAGAGTTGTTAAAAAATTAAACAACATACAAAGTCATTTAAACTTCTACAACTAAAAAGAGGAGCTATAAATTATATCAAATTCTGGGCTGGGTTAACCATTAGGCAACTAGGCAACTTGCCTCTCCCTCCCGATATAGCCTATGCAGGAAGGAAGGAAGAGCCTCTAGTTCCCATCTCCTTTTCTTCAAATGGCCTGCACCTATGGGGCATCAGAAAGAAAGTGCTGTCACTGCTACCCAGGGCCAGATTAACACTGTACTGGGTGCTAGGCAAATATACATTTATAGCCCCCTATTAAGGACCATTTTATCAAGCTCCCCCAAGTCATATTCACTCTTTCCCTGCCCTGGTCCCTGAGATCTTTGTTCATGGCCTCCCCCCCCCCCCTACTGCCACATTTTACTTCTCCAGAAGTAACATGGGGAAAGCTGCAGGCCCTAGTAATGGATGTGCTATCAGCAGCAGGTTCTGAATGAGTGTGAAGACTGTGCAAACAGATGCTAGTGTGCCCTAGTGATTCGAGCAGTGGGCTGAGAACCTGGGAAGCTGGACATGTCCGTTTCATCCTTCATTGGCTCCGGTACAAACCAGGGATGCCAAGGGTGGACTGTCCCAAAGTGAGATTTATGGGCCATGTCTTGAAGTATAAATTTAGAAAGTTTTAAATGTCAAAAAGATTCAGAAAAGAAAGCAGCAAAAGAAAATATTTTACTTTCTTTAGTGCCTCTGAAGGGATATCGACAAATGGAGGCAGTATTAGGAGTTTTCAAAGGAATTTGCCCAGGCCCATAGATTGAATCTTCTCTCCACTTACTATGTTTATCTGTAGAGACTGCCAAGCTCCTGTATTTTATTTCATTAGGACTTCTAATGGCTGTACCTAAGAAATTCCAGCTAATCTCAGCTGGGAGTGTCCTTGACATGAATATGGAACAGGAAAGAGGAGAGTAATTTTGGAGGGAAGCTGTAGGGCAGGGGTACTCAAATCCATTCCTGGAGGGCCACGAACCAGTCAGGTCTTCAGGATATCCCTAATGAATATGCATGAGATAGAGTCAAATACAATGGAGGCAGTGCATGCAAATATATCTCATGCATATTCATTAGGGATATCCCGAAAACCTGGCTTGTTTGTGGCCCTCCAGGACTGGATTTGAGTACCCCTGCTGTAGGGGGTATAAAACCCCAGTATAAATTCAAATCTGGGTCTTTGGCTTCACAGCCACTACACCATTGAGATGGAGTTGGAGTCTGCTCTAAGGGGATGAGATCTTTGGCTCCACAATCATTGCACGGCCGATAGTCAAAGCGATTAACACAGTTAGCAGACTTGCTTATTATGTTAATCGCAGTGACCGGGCTATTCAGCGGCAGTAACGTGGTTGTTGCTGCTGAATATCCTTGGGTGCCACCGCTAAGCCACCCATGAACAACCAGCTGGTGGCGACATTGAGCCACTAGCCGGTTATCTAAAGGTGGCATAACTTAGGAGCTTGAAAGACTGGCCTAACTTTAGCCACCATAACTAAGTATGTAGTGGCTGAGTATTGCTGCTTCTGGGTTAGCTGAGGCACTATCTGGCTGATCCAGATATTCAGTGCTGGTGGCTGGATATAGCCCCAGCGTTGAATACCCAGGTTTAAAGTTCAGTGGTGAAGGCTAGCTGCTGCCGTTGAGTATCATCCCCCAAGATGTTTGGAACTCGGAGTTGCAGAGAGGTTACCCACTGATGGGTGACAGGGCTGCAGTTCTCTCAAAACCTGGAGGAGCTTACTTTGGAAAAGGATCAAGTGGAGAGTCTGAGCTTTCAAATAGTGAGAATTCAAGGACTTGGACTGGATTAAGGAGTCAAAAGGCTGTAAGTTAAATATTGAACTTCTGTTTGCTATCTGTTAGGAAGTAATCTTGTGTATACTGAATATTCTGTGAGTGACTTTAATTTTCTGAGTAAATTTACCAGGTTCAAAACCACATTCTTGCCTGGACTAAGTTTCCTTTTGGTGAAAATAGTGAGAGGGTGGTTGTGAGTGCATTAGGCCTCCCAGAATTTTCCTGCTCCTGTCCCAAGAACCTTTTATTTTGTGCCTATGGACTGTCTTATAGGGTTGCACTCTGTTGGAAGGGACCATACAATTTGGCATTGGTTACACACATTTACATTTGTATCAGTGGACTTCTCCAATCCAGCCCAGAGTTTCAATGGGAAACTCTCTTTACATGGCACTGTCCCTACAAGGAAAAGCGAACAGACACACACAGGCACTCACTCTCTGACGCACACATACAAGCACCCTTTCATGCTTTCACGCTTCTTCTTTCAGTTCTTCATGAGGTGAGATACTCTCTGGACAGAGGTAATGTATCACTTGCTATTTCACTTGATCTGTCTTGTGCTTTTGACTTGGTGAATCACGCCATTCTTCTCTCACATCTTCACTCTGCTGGTCTTCAGGGTTCAGTTCTTTGCTGGTTTCACTCTTTCCTTATGGGCCGCTCCTATACTGTCTCTTTTAAGCGTGTGGAATCCACTGCTTTACCCTTTTCTTGGGGTTCCTTCAGGGATATGTTGTGGCACCACTTCCCTTTAACATTTTCCTAGCTCCTCTGGCCACTTTATCCAGCAGCAGGGTGTCTCCCCATATTGCTTTGTGGACGACATCCTGCCGCTGTTTCATACAGATCCTGTTTCCCCTGATTTGACAGACATTACTAGCTGCCTTTCCCTTGTTGCAGTATGGATGCACAGCAATTGTCTCAAGTTAAACTCCTCAAAGACATCTGTCCTTTGGCTGACCGGATCCTCCTTGGCTCCATCTCTATCCCCCACACTTAATGGCCACCTTATATCTCTTATGTCTTCTTTACGGTATCTTGGGGTAACTCTAGATACATCTCTTTCCTTTCATGAACACATTAGCATGGAGGTGAAGCGTTCTTTTTATATCCTCTGTCAAATTCACTCAATCCGATTTTTCCTTCTATACTCATCGATTCTCATCCTGCTCCTTACTTTTGTTATTTCATGCATGGACTACTGTAACGTTGTAGATGCCAGTTTGCCACAATATCAACTTAAGTGACTCCAATCCTTGCAAAATACAGCTATTCATCTCCTTCATGATGCCTCCAAGTTCGACCATGTATCTCCTTTATTCATTTAATCACACTGGTTACTTGTCAAACATCAGAGCCAGTTCAAACTTCTTACACTTACACACAAGAGTCTTCACTCCAGTACCGCTGCTGACTTGTCCTTACTTCTTATTCCACATGCTCCCCCACGTGTAGATTCATGGACACTGATCACATTTGCCTCTTCCCTCGCAAACTTGACTGGAAAATACCTGACACTCAGCTTACTACTTTTTAGGACCCCATCTCTGGAACTCCCTTCCCACAGATATATATCTAGAAACTTCTTTCCTAAATTCAAATCCGCTCTGAAGACGCTCCTATTGGCTTGCTTTTGATCAACCCCCTTAGGTGTCTGGATTCTGCTTCCTCCTCCCTACCTGCCTTTAAGTATTTGGATTTTGGTTCCCTTCCCTGTCCTTCCCTTCTTGGCCCTCCCTACCTCTTCTGTCTCCTCTTTACCTTATTTTAATGGTGTTATTTTCCTTTTCAATTGTTTTAAATTGTAATTATTGTACACCACTCTGTTGCCACAAGGGCTGATATATCAAGTTTTAAATAAACCATAAACCATACATACGCACATGCATTTTCTTGCTCTTCAGATTCTATCACCAGTGAGCGGGGTAAGCACAGCAGGGGGTGCTGTCCTCTGGTGGGGCATTATGGCTAGATACCTCCACCCCCCAAGCAGGGCCAGCCTTAGACGTGTGGGCATGAGGGATCATGCATGCACCTGACCGACTTCAGAGGGAGCCAGTGAATCCCGAAGCCCAGTGCCCTGGTTCACCTCTGCACAGCCACAGGAGGAACAATTTCCTTTAATCCTGCTGCTGTGCTAAGTCAAAGCTGCCAGTGCTGCTGAGTTCCTGGAGGCTAAACAGGGGCATTTCCTGTCTTGTGCAAGAGACAGGAAGTGCCTTTGTTTAATCTCAAGCAATTTAGAGGCGCTGGCAACTGCAATTTAGCACAGCAGTGGGATGAAAGGAAAACTGTTTACTCCTGCAACTGTGCAGAATAAGCCAGGGAGCCAGGCTTTGGGACTCACTGGCTCCCTCTGATGCTGGTCATACATGCACGGGGCCCCTCATCATATAGGGTCATGTGTGTGTGTGTGGGAGCCACTGGCATTGTTAGAGGATTGGGGGCCAGAACAGGAAATGGGCTAATGTTGGGGGATGGGGAGACTGGTATTGAAAGGAGATAATGTCAGGAGGGGCTGGGACTAGAGGCGGACTGATACTGGTGGGTCAGGACTGGAAAAGGGCTGATACTGGGGGATGGAGGGACTGGAAGGGAGCTGGTGTTGGAAGGGACTGTAACTGGAGAAAGATTGATACTGGGGGGTTAGGACTGGAAAAGAGGCTGATGCTGGGGGATGGTGAGCCTGGGATTGGAAGGGAAATGATGCTGAGAGGGACTGGGACTGGAAGGGGCTGATACAGGAGGGGCTAGGATTGGAAATGGGCTGATTTTGGGGGATGGGGGGACTGGGACTGGAAGGGAGATGATGCTGGGAGGGACTGCGACTGGAGGAGGACTGATATTGGGGGGCTAGAACTGGAAATAGGCTGATGCTGGGATGGGCTGGAACTAGAAGGGAACTGATGCTTGGGGAGAACTAGAAGGGGTGGGACTGGGGGGGGGGAGAAAAAATGAAGCTGGAAGAGTGAGGATGGAGAGGGGGACAGATATTTGGGAGGGAAGAAAGAAGGTCATACAGGGAACAGTTGAGAGGGAGGGGCATAAGAATGAATGCTAGAGTAAGAAGGAGGAAAGGCAGGGTTGATGAATATCAGAGAAGGAAGTAGCTGGTTGGGTGTGCGGAAGGGATGTAGGAGGTGGTACTGGGGAAAAGGAGATGAAGGAGAGCAGGGACTGACTAACTCTCTTGCCTCTGACCCTCGCTGTCTTTTTACTACTTTCAGCTCTCTCCTCAAAGTGCCTCCACCTCCGACCCCTCCGAAACCCTGGCTGACTATTTCCATGACAAAATCCACAAGATCACCCTCCAATTCCCCACAAAGTCAGCTATTTCCCCTCCTACCTCTCTTCACTCCCAACTTTCCCCCTCTACTTCTGCTACCCTCTCTTCCTTTCCTGTGATCTCTGAAGAGGAAACTGCACACCTTCTTTCTTCTCCAAACTCACCACCTGCTCCTCTGATCCTATCCCCAACCTTCTCCTAAGCCCCATCTCCTCCACTGTTTTCCCTTCCATCACTCATATTCTCAACCTATCGCTCTCCACTGCAACTGTCCCTGCAGCCTTCAAGTATGCTGTAGTTAAACCTCTCCTCAAGAAACCCTCACTTGATCCCACCTGTCCTTCTAATTGATCCATCTCCCTCTTCCCCTTTGTTTCTAAATTACTCAAATGCACAGTTCACTGCCACTGTCTTGACTTCCTCTCCTCTCATGCCCTCCTGGATCCTTTACAATCTGGCTTTCATCCTTTACATTCTACTGAAACGGCTCTTGCCAAAGTCTCCAGTGACTTGTTCCTGGCAAAATTCAAGGGCCTTTACTCTGTCCTCATTCTTCTTGACCTCTCTGCTGCTTTTGACACTGTTGACCACAACCTTCTCCTCAATACCCTAGCCTCGCTTGGTTTTAAGAGCTTTGTACTATCCTGGTTCTCCTCCTATCTCTCCCATCACTCTTTCAGTGTTAGTTCTGGTGGCTCCTCCTCTTCTGCTATCCCACTCTCAGTTGATGTACCCCAAGGATCTATCTTGGGTCCACTCCTTTTCTCTCTCTATAACCAGTCCCTTGGTGTGCTTATCTCTTCCCATGGCTTTCAGTACCATCTTTATGCTGATGACTCCAGATCTACCTCTTTATGCCTGAAATCTCTCCGGCAATCCAGACCTGGATCTCTGCCTGCCTCTCTGACATTGTTGCTTGAATGTGTCACTGCCACTTGAAATTGAACATTTATTTATATTCTCTTATATACCATGCTATTCTGCATCAGTGTGGTTTACATTGAACAAACTGAAATTACATTGAACAGGGCATTATAACTTGGAGATAACTATTTTACAGGGAACATGGGCTATGGAGGGTTAAGTGGCTTGCCGAAGACCACAAGGAGCACCTTCCGGCCCAAGGTTGCTGTCCTCTAGTGGGATTTGAACCCTAACCTTTTGGCCTGAAGTACCTTGCCCCAACCACTAGGCCACTCCTCCACTCCACATGGCTAAGACTGAGCTTCTTATCTTTCCCCATAAAACCTCCTCTCCTCTTCCTCCTTTCTCATTCTCTGTGGATAACTCTCTATTCCTTCCTGTTTCCTCAACTCACAACCTTGGGGTTGTCTTTGACTCCTCTCTCTCCTTCTCCATACACATCCATCTGATAGCTAAGACCTGCTGTTTCTTTCTCTATAACATAAAGAAAATCCGCCCATTCCTTTCTGAACACACTGCTAAGACACTTATCCACTCCTTAATCACTTCCCATCTTGACTACTGTAACCTACTCTTTGCTGGTCTCCCTTTGAATCATCTCTCTCCCCTTCAATCTGTTCAACACTCTGCTGCGCGGCTAATCTTCAGCCAGCCTCATCATGCCCATATACCCCTCTTCTCAAGTCACTCCATTGGCTCCCTATCCCTTTCCTCATCCAGTTCAAATTTCTCCTGCTGACATATAAATGCATTCACTCTGCAGCTCCTCACTACCTTTTTTCTCTTATCTCTCACTACACCCCCCCCCCCTCAGGAACTCCACTCTACTGGCAAACTGCTTCTATCTGTGCCCTTCTCTTCTATTGCTAACTCCAGACTTCGCTCCTTTCACCTTGCTGCACCTTATACCTGGAAGAAACTACCTGTGTCTGTAAGCCAGGCACCTTCTCTGACCCTTTTTAAATCCAGGCTGAAAACTCACCTCTTTGCTGCTGCTTTTGGCTCTTGAATCACCTGATCTCCTTGTTTCTTTATCTCCCCCCCCTTGTTTTATCCTTGTCTACACCTTCTGTGTTGTCTGTCTTGACTAGATTGTAAGCTCTGATGAGCAGGGACTGTCTCTTACATGTCTGTGCAGCGCTGCATACGACTTGTAGCACTATACAATTGCTCAGTAGTAGTAGTAGTAATGTCCTAGTTCTGCTCTGCACCCACCCCGAGGGAGGGGTTCTGTGGATGCAGAATATCTGTTCAAAAAGAAGAAGCAAGAACCATAATACATTTTATAAGAACAAAATAAAATGAGTTATAATTTTATGATTTGGTGTTATAAACTGTACTGTGGTTCTCACTTTTTCTTTTAGTTTCTCACTGTGCAAACATCTTGCATTTCCTTTGTTTTTTGTAGAATATACGTATATTTACATTAACACGATGGTGGTTCAGGGCGCAGTTTCAAGTTATGTTGGAGATGCCAAGCCTCTCTTGGTGTTTACGTTGGAGTAAGAAGTGTTATATTGGGGTCCCAAAGTCCTTCTTGTTTTTCTGAGGATGGGAAGTGCTGTGTAGGGGCCACTGAGACTATCTTGTTTTTGTGAAGGTGGAAAATGCTGTGTTGGGGCCACCAAGTGGCTTTTCTTATTTTGTGGAAGTGGGAGCTGCTGCGTTGGTGCTGTTGAGCCCCTCTTGTTGTTTGGCACACTTAGTAGCATGTTTCCTAAGCTCTGTGCTGGTAACATGTGTGTGGGTTGCATTACCGGTGCGGGGCCGTAAGCTAACTTTAGGGAGATAGATACATCCCCCTGCAGTTACTGCATTTCAGCATGGCAAAACGGCTGCAGGTACAATTAAGGCCACCCATTGAGATGGCATTAGTTCCACCCATGCTACTTGTACTGAGGCATTATGTTAGTTTCTGCCGACAATGCAGATGCCTGCATGTGAGAGTTCTTTCTCTTGCCTCACTCTGGAGGAAACTATAATTTTGGGAAAGAAATCTTGAAAACATAAGAGTCATGGAAAAAGCACGGAACTTCTCCCTTCCATTGCCTCAGGTACACTTAGATTGTGAGACCTTCGGGAACAAGGGAATAAATAGTGCCTGTTAGCATATATCTGTAAACCGCTTTGACCCAGTGAAAAGCGATATATAAGCACAGCTAAATAAATAAACTTGTTCCCTGGTACGGCCGGAAAGTGGCCATATTATTTTTGCTTTTTTGTCGCTCTAGCTTCATATCCTACTGCCAGTACATTGTCTGCATGACTGCCTGTAGGAAGTGAAGCTAGAGCTAGAGAAAGCTAGATAACACATACTTGATCAAGAAATGAAAAGACATCTTCTGATCCCGCAAGGGGAAAGCATAGATTTATTGGTTTGTTACTGAAAGCTGCTTAACATAGGTGGTTTAAATCAGCAGTATATTAATGTTGTCACTGTCTTCCTATATTATGATTATTCTTTGCATCATTATACTAATTTTGCTTATAGTTTCTAGATATACATTGACTGTATGGTTATCATGTTTTTGATTCTTACATCCTGCACAAAATATTTCTCTTGCATATTTTTTCAGTGAGTAAAATATTTTTGAGCTGTCTGTTTTTCTTTTGATCCATAGCTAGAATTTAGCATGCTGTTGGACTACCACAGCTTATTGATTTACATTCTCTTATATACTATGCTATTCTGCATCAGTGTGGTTTACATTGAACAAACTGAAATTACATTGAACAGGGCATTATAACTTGGAGATAACTATTTTACAGGGAACATGGGCTATGAAGAATTAAGTGGCTTGCCCAAGACCACATGGAGCACCTGTGGGACTAGAAAACCCAGTCCTTCTGGCCCAAGGTTGCTTTCCTCTAGTGGGATTTGAACCCCTGACCTTCTAGCCTGAAGTACCTTGCCCCAACCACTAGGTCACTCCTCCACTCCATATGATGCTAAGTATTTACTGCTATACATTTATATTTTTATTCTGGCTATACATTTGCCCCTTCACAGCAAATTTCTTTCAACACTGGTCTTGAAGGAGAAATACAAGCATCATGTAAAAAGTTCACAAAGGAGTTTTAGGAAAAAGGGTGGTGGGGTATAGCCAGCAATAATAATAGTGAGGGAGGGGGGCACCGATCTATATGTTGCAGGGGGGCACCAGAAACCCTAGCACTGGCCCTGCCTACCGCTGCTAGCCTGGTGAGGCTCATAGCTTATTCAGGCAGTGGGAGGAAGGGAAATTTGCAGAGAAGTTTTAATTCTAAAAATATCCAAACATTTTAGCCATCATTCTGACTTTTGGACATAAATGCAAAATCTGCAGAAAGTTGAAAAAAAATCCAGACATCTGGCCATCCTAACATCCTGAATCCTGAGCACATCTGACAGGGCCCCCATAAATATTTGGGCCCTAGGCACATACAGTACCTAGTTTGCCTATTCCTTAATCCAGCCCTGCTCTATCCTTCCTGAGAGGGCTTTCAAAAATAGACACCCTCACTGCATCCTTCTCCCCTTTTCAATGCAGCATGCAGGGCAAAAAGAACTTAAGCAAGAGTCTCTGGTTTCCATGGATCCACCCCTCCATCCTGATATGGCCTGCATGGACCTATCTGGCTGGAAGAATAAAATCTGCCGGCTGGGGTCTGCCTTCTGCTCCCTTCCCTCCTCATTTACCCCATGCAGATTGAAAGAAGAGCTGCTGCTTCCACACCCTTGCTCCCAATATGCCCTGTGCCAGCTGTAGAAAGGAAGAATTGCCTCTTGCCCCATCCCAACCACAGCTGCGATGGCCAAGAGGTGAGCGCTGATCCCCTTCTGCCTCTGCTTCTAGTGTTTCTCTTCTCCCTTCCACTCTGATCTGTATCATGGGAGGGAGAGACATTAGGAGCAGGAGGAACAGTGTGGTGAGAAGACACTGGTACCGAGGAGGTAGATAAGGTTTAAGAGACAGACTGGAACACCTCTGAAACTATGTGGGAAGTGGGGTTTCCAGGAATTAGGCGAGTTTATGGACACAGGGATCAAGTAGGAGGAAATGTGGAGATTCAGAAAATGGGTTGGAATGAGGGAGAAAGGGCAGCATGAGAACTCAGAAATTGCATCAGATAGAGGGAAAGAATATGAACATGAGTGTGTCAGGGGAGAGTGAGGCATAGGGATTTGTGGGGAGCAAGGACTAGGGGACTGTGGGGGCTTAGGAAAACAGAGGCTTGAGGATGTGAAGCCAGTGGGGACTCAGGGATTATTGGGATGGGAAGAATAGACATTCAGAGATTTGAGTGGGGTATAAGAAAGGACTTGGAAGGTTTGAGGTGTGTGTATATGTGTGTTGGGTGAGAGTGGAGTAAGGCTGAAGATTTGCCCGTGGTGCCTGGTAGACTTGCAGCAGCCCTTATCCAATATACATTAAAAATTCAACACACAGTTTGAATATGTAAAATTATAATTAGATAGTAAGACATTGGAACTTTTATTTGTTTATATTGACATGTTTCTGAGATGTATGATCTCTAGGATTATGTCATATGTCTGAAACTCTGCAAATATGATCAATTTTCTGAACACATGTGGAAATTTTCAGCATGCGTTACTCCTTGCCGCTTTGATTATCACTCATTTATCACTCAAGATTATGTTATGACTGAAAATTCTTTGTCTTTCAGGATCAGTTTTATCTTCAGGTGACAGAGAGGCCATGGCAGATGCTATGGGCCCGATTTCGAGAGGAAGGTTGCGGGGGGCTGCATGTCCTGGTGGAATGTGCAGCCCCGCAAGCCATCCGGACCCTATTCCCCCTCCTGCTCTCCCCGGACGTCCTGAGCAGTAGGTTGGGGAGAGCCGGTGGGGGGGTGGGATGGGGTAGGGACGGAGCGGGGTGGGGTGGGCCAACTCGGCAGGACATACAGGGCTGATTCAGATCATGGCCCTCTACGCCCTGCAGGGTCCATGGGGACGTGCTGTTTATTCCACTTCCGAGGTGGAATAAGCAGCACTGACTCGGCTATTGTGGCTGGGGAGTCCCCGCCGTCCTATCCAGGTCCCAACTGGCCAGCCGTGGGTTGGGCAGTGGGGAAGTGGGGGGCCTTAGCCTAGGGAGTTGGAGGTGCCTGCGGGGAGGATGTCCCCCCAGGTAGCAGAGGTACTCCAGGTCATCCACGGGCCCGATTCTGTGTACCGCCGGAACATTTAGTTCCCGCGGTCCAGAATCAGGTCCTAACGGGCCCGTCTTCCTTGGGGATGTCTGGACAGCCCGGACACACCCCTCTCAGAATCGGGCTCCACGGCTCCTTCAGTGGTATTTTATGTCTCTATATGTCATGACAGAAACATATATTTGTGAACAGCTCCATTTATGGGCTGTGTTCAGGCCTGCAAAGGTCCCTGGTGCAGCCATACCTTGAGTATTGTGTGCAGTTCTGGTTGCCCATCTCAAAAAGGATATAGTGGAACTAGAAAAAGTTCAGAGAAGGGCAACAAAATTGATAAAGGGGATGGAACATCTCTCTTACGAAGCTCATCTGCATGAAAAGGAGATGACTGAGAGAGGGGTATGACTAGAGGTTTATCAGCTCATAAGTGGGGTTAACTAGGGAATGGTGGCTAATCTTTCAAACAACACTTAAACTAGAGGACACTCCATGAAACTAACAATCAGCAGATTTAAAACAAACTGAAAAAATTATTGTAGTCATTTAGCACACAATTGAGCTGAGGGAACTGTTGCAGGAAGACGTGATCAGGGCAACTAACTTAATAAGATTCAAAAGAGGCTTAGACAATTTCCTGGAGGAAAAGTCCATAACAAATAATAGTCGGGTAGATGAGCTATAAGAAATTGATCTACTTTTTGTGATCTACCAGCTACTTGTGACTGGCAGTGGCTATTCCCGGAGAACAGGATGCTGGGCTGGAGGGACCTTGGTCTTTCTGAGCATAGCTTATCTTATGTTCTTTTGAGTTTGATGAATAATAAAAATAATCTTATTCCTCATTGACTGTGGGGTTTCATATATCTGGAAAAGCCCAATAAGACAGTCTAGCTCCCACTTTCTAGCTTTGTTGCAATATTTCCTTTCCTGATATGCAGAGTTGCTCACCATATATCATCAGGACAAGGTAGAGTAAGTACACAAAGCGTGCTTATGCTATGATATTAGTATAAATGAGAAGACGTCACAAATGCTTCCCTACATTCCTATTATTTGCTTCATTTAAATGTCCATTCAAACACTTATACACCTCTATTTCACTGGAAACAATGGGAGAAGCAAGCAAAGGAAGAGGAAATCTATAATCAACCCCAAGAAAATAAACTCCTGTGCCTCGGAAGGTATCTCAGCATGATAACCTGCAGTAATGGAAGGCTAACAAGGATGAAAAAAAAAGAACGAAAAGAAAAAGAAAACTCTTCTCCTCAATGGTTGATCAGCTTCTTTGACCATTAAGGAGTAACAATGACTACTGATACAGAAAATTGCACCTGTCGAAGAGACTGAAAAATCAGCACTCCACCCTCTAATGCTGGGAGGCTCTGACAGCTCACAACAGCAGTATACAGAATAACCTAGCACAAGAAAAACAGGCGGCTTGTGTGTCCTGCACAAGTGCACCATGGCCGTTCATCAGAAATCTGGAGAAATCTGTATAGTAAAGTTGCACACATAGAAATGCTTTCTTATTCCAGGTATGCCACCTATGAACATTGTTTATGGCAGTGTGATGCAAATGCATATCTGTATAAGTAGTCTTTATGTTGAAGATTTAGGGATTTAGTTACTAAGGCGTGTTAATGTTAACAAGTTAATTTACCATTAATGCACGTTATTAGTAACTAGGTCCTTATGAACGACATGAAACTTGGGTTAAAATAATGTGTGTTATTGATGAATTAATGAGCGTTAATGTTAGCACACCTTAGTAACTAGACCCCTCATTGTGAATAAATCTCTGGTGCACAGAGTCATATTCACAGGGATGGCTCTATAATGAGGCCGAGTGAGGCGGTAGCCTCAGACGGCAACTTTTTGGGGGGCGGCAAAAATTGCCCCCAAAAAGACCGCCTCTCTCGGCCTTCAAAATAAAAACAAAACAAAACAAAAACCCGGCTGCAGAAGCTGAGCCGGCGCAGAGGGGAAATTCTGGCACGACTCTTCCGGGAAGGCCGCAGGGCACTTCATTCTGCCGCTGCCACCGCTGCAGCAACAGCAGCAGCAGCTTCTGCAGCTGTTTTTTTGGAGGGTTTTCTTTTTTCAATTTCCCTGGGCTGGGGGGGGAGGCATAGGAAATATTAATGGGCTGATGGGGGAGTTAGAACTGGAAATGGGCTGATGGGGAGGGGGAGGTTAGGACTGGAAATGGGCTCATTGGGAGGGGGGCTAGGACTGGTAATGGGCTATCGGGGGGGGGGGCTAGGACTGGAAATGGGCTGATAGGGGGGTTAGAACTGGAAATGGGCTGATAGGGAGGGGGAAGCTAGGACTGGAAATGGGCTGATTGGGAGGGGACTAGGACTGGTAATGGGCTATCGAGGGGGAGGCTAGGATTGGAAATAGGCTGATGGGGGGTTAGAACTGGAAATGGGCTGATCGGGGGCTAGGACTGGTGATGGGCTGATTGGTGTGGTTAGGCTTGGAAATGGGCTGATTAGGGGGGCTAGGACAGGAAATGGGCTGTTTGGGGGGCTAGGACTGGAAATGGACTTATTGGGGTGTTAGGACTGGTAATGGTCAGTTGGGGGCTAACACTGGAAATGAGCTAGGACTGATAATGGGCTGATTGGGGGGCTAGGACTGGAGTGGGCTGATAAGGGGGATAGGACTGGAAATGGGCTGGGACTGGAAATTGACTAATGGGGGAGGGGAGGAGAGTGCTGTTGGCCCTGGAAGAAAACTAGGGGCTAGGGCTACAAATGGGCTGATGCGGGGGAATGGTAGAATAGGACTGGAAGGGAGTGAATACTGAGAGGGTCTGCCAGGGGAAGGAGGGGGCAGGAAGGGAGCTGACACCTGTGATGTACTGATGGGGGACTAGAAGGGAGTTGACACTTGGGGATGGGAGTGGTAGGTGGCTGGGTAATGGGGAAGAGGCTAGAAGGGAGCTGACATGCAAATGGCACTGGAAGGAGGATGGACAGAGGGTAGGGCGACTGGAAGGGAGCTAACGGGGGATGGCACTGAGAGTGGACGTGAACTGATACCTGAGATGGTATTTGGACTAGAAGGGGCTGGATAGTGGGGAAGGAGGGGGACTGGAAGGGAATGGATACCAGTGGCAGTCGTGGGAATGCAAGGCGGTTGACATTGGAAGTTACTGGGAGGTGAGAACTGGAAAGGGGGCTGATACTGGGGAGGGTTACTGGAACTGGAAATGGGCTGATGGAAGGAAGTGAAGAAAGCAAAAGAAGAGATAAAAAATGGCAGATGGACCATGGACCATAGACCACAGAAAGAGAGCTAAGAGAAGACAGGAAAGCAAAAGCCTCAGATTGGGACCAGCATGATCAGAGAATAAAATGGTCAGACAACAAAGATAGAAAAAATAATTGTATTTAATTTTAGATGAACTTTGTGCTATTTTTATATTTTACACAGTATTGGGGAACTGCATCTCTTATTTATCTGATGGGGTTTCAGTTTAAATTTTGTCTATATATTTTTATTTTTACTTTAGATTGTGGTTACTTATTCTGTACTTGGTGAGGGTCGATGTTGTGTGTGTGTGACTGAGGTCAGGTGTTCTGTTAACATGCAACTTATACATAAAGATTTATACTGTACTGTAGTAATTTGACTTGTTCAGACTTTCAAATAGGTGTATGGATGTTCCAGGGCTCACTGTAGTATTTACAGTGATACTTTTTTTGGATGGGCTCCTTATGTGAGTTTTGGAAGTTTGTGCTGATATGGTATGGTATGGTAGGTTTGCTCTTTGTTGTAGGGTTTTGTATTAGTTCACAATATGCCTGGTACTGGAGAATAGTGGTTGTTGTTGCTAGTGAGATGATCAGAATCAGATTTTTTTTTAAATATTGAGTTCTGTGGGTGAATGTCCTTGTTCTGCTCTGCACCTACTGTGGATGCAAATATATGTTGAAAAAGAAAAAGTAAGAACCATAACGCAGTTTAACACAACAAAATAAAAATGAGTTATAATTTAGTTTTATAAACTGTGCTGTTGGTTCTTGCTGTCTTTTAGTTCCTTGGTGTGCAAACGGGACCATACCTAGACCTGTGCAAGAGGTGCAGCCACACAGGGCGCAAAGGCTTGGGGGCGCATTTCGACTGTCTGCTGTTGCTCTGCCGCCGCTGGCAGGACAATAGCAGGCAGCCGAAATGCACTTCCCAAGCCTTTTCGCAGCACTTTAAGCAGGTCTGGTCCCTCCCTCCTCCAACGCGATGTCAGAGCAGAGAGGGAGAGATCTGCTTAAAGTGCCGGCGCCTTTCAGATCGGGCGCATGCCCCCCTCCTCCTCCCCATACCTCCGTCCAGCGCTGCCTGCTCTTTCCCTGCTTCTGGCGCCGCCGTGAAAAAAACAGAGGGGTGTGCGCCTGAGCCGCAAGTTGCACAGCGTGTGATTGCAGCTCGATATGGCCCTGTGTGCAAACATCTTGCATTTCCTCCATATAATCCAGTCTCTGATTGGATCTCTGAAAAAGCCCCGCCCCCTCTAAGGTTGCCATCTCATTCTTCGCCTCAGGCAGCAGATTGCCTTGAGCCGCACCTGCATATTCATATATGCTTTTGAAACAGGTTGAATGGAAAAGTTGGATTGTCAAATAGGCCTTGGAGACAAGGTCACACAGGGAGCCTAGGGCAGAAAAGAGTTTTAAGATCACATCCAGAGGTTTCCTTGAATCATTTTCTAGTATTCTTACAACTACTGTAAACCGTACTCTTTACTGGGTTATAGCCACATTTGCACACATCTAGAATGTTCTATTTTTGTGAGACTGAACTTCAGAATATAGTCATTGCACTGATGTCATAGAATTTTACATGCTTTGAGCAGATTTTCAGTTAATTGTTTGTTGATTGGAAATCATTTGAGCCCAGTTGTTTTTTGCATTGTTAGTTTGTGAGAATAAAAACATATGGGGTAATTTCATAAGGCTTTTTCTCTGTGTAAAGCTGTGCGCGTATATGTGGATATAAAGTGTGCATGCCTAAGGATTGCACATACTTTTACTGGGACTGCACATAGGCATTTCTAAGGGAATAGCTTGGGTGGAGTTGGGACAGACTTGTGATGGGTGTGGCTTTTTTATAAAATACGTGAGTGCACACAGGGAGTAAATGCACACATTTACTCCTTCCTCAGAGCAGATGTCAATTTTTACAGGAGGATTTATGCGTGATAGGGGCTGGTTCTGAGGGGGCCGATAATCTTGGGTATCGCGAGAGTTCGATCCCTCAGTGGGAAGTGCTTTCCCAGGCCTCAGGTGGCCGCGGAGCTTTATAGAGGAAAAAGCAGTGGAGGTGGCCCAGCAAACGTCTTTGAGAGTAAGTATGATGTTTTTCGCTGCTATGCTGGGATTGCTGGGCCCTCTTCTGGCCTGGGCCCCTCCTGCATTGCAGGGGCTGCTTGGGTGGTATTTACACTACTGGTCAGAGCTTATAAACTTTTATCAGATTAATATACAGTATTGACAACACTGAATGCTGAAGCAAAAGTTTGAACACTGAATCAGCATTAGCAAGAACTCTGAAGTATAGCGTATGTGGCAGTAAATGTGAATATTTATCATACGCAAGAGGAAGTCAAGTGTTTTTAATTAAAGCAAAATAGCAAAAAAGGTAAAAAATATGAGAATAAATATGGAGGATTAATATGGGAACTGATGAATGAAATGGGGGGGGGGGGGCTGTTAGTGCAGGTTCTGTATGAAATGCACAGCCCCATTCCAATGTTTCCAAAAAAACATTATCATTATTAACATTTTTTTGAGTATGTTTGTTTCAAATACACCGTAAGGGCTTCCTGACTTGTGATATTGGAAGTGAAGGGTTTGCTTGTAATGAGCTTTTCAAAGGAGCAGTTAAGACCTTTTCATAGTCAATTTATATTTATCCAGATGTCTTCCCTAAGACTCAACAGGTTAGGAGAGATTCTCTAGGCAATTAAATAAAATGTCCTAGGAAGTGTTTGGTTAAATTTCATGGAAGAGATTATGATTTTCTTGAGCCTCTACAGCTAAAAGCACTGATTTAGACCTCTCAGCCCATAATGGATGGAATATGGCGTGTTGTGAATGTCGGGTAATTGAATTTGGTTGACTTTCCTGTATATATTTATTAATTTAACAGGTCTTTTATACTGCTTTTTCATTTCAGTCAAAGTGGTTTACGTTGTACCTTAAACTTGGTAATGTACATTAAACAGGGACATTGATATCTTGGATTTTTCTGAGACACTGGAGGGTTAAGTGACTTGCCCAAGGCCACAAGGAGTGCTAGTGGGAATTGGCTCTAAAGCTAGTGCTCTAACTCCACTACTGTTAATTAGCTGTCCTTCCATATCTGATTGAGGGTGTGTGTAATTTGACAGGGTTTTTTTCTTCTGGAAATTTTGGGTATGTAGATCTCTTTTTCCTTTTTTTATTAATTTCCCTTCAATCTGTTCAGAACTCTGCTGCCTAACTCATCTTCCACCAGCCCCGATATACTCATATAACCCCTCTTCTCAAGTCACTTCATTGGCTCCCCTTCCATTTCCGTATCCAATTCAAACTTCTCCTTCTGACCAATATATGCATTCATTCTGCAGCTCCTCATTACCTTTCCTCTCTCCCTACACCGCTCCTTGTGATCTCCGCTCTTCCACTGGTTTGCTTCTTTCTATGCCCTTTTCTTCCACTGCCAACTCCAGACTCTGATCCTTTCACCTTGCTGCTCCTTATGCCTGGAACAAACTACCTGAATCTGTACATCAGGCTTCATCTCTGCCACTTTTCAAATGCATGCTAAAGGCTCGCCTCTTTGAGGCTGCTTTTGGATCCTGATTCCTTGTTTTCCTTGCGTCTCCTTACCTTTCCCCTATTTGTACCCCTTGTTCTCAGCTATTGTATTGTCTGTCCTGATTACATTGTGAGCTCTGATGAGCAGGGACCGTCTTGTATATGCATCTGTACAGCACTGTGTATGCC
The DNA here is from genome assembly GCA_033557465.1 of Ichthyophis bannanicus. Lineage (NCBI taxonomy): Eukaryota > Metazoa > Chordata > Amphibia > Gymnophiona > Ichthyophiidae > Ichthyophis > Ichthyophis bannanicus. The sequence goes on along the minus strand of CM066031.1, from coordinate 541,674,783 downwards.
TTGTAGCACTATATAAATGTTTAGTAGTAGTAGTAATCATATTTTCTTAATTAGTTTTTTGTTGAATCAATAAATATTAAACTATAAGAAAAAAAGAGTATCCAGCCTTAGGTTTAAATTTCTCTCTTCAACAGGAGATTAGGTCATTTATTTAGTCCCAGTGTCCATATGTGGGATCATTCAAATCAGTTCACAAGATCCTTCGGAGCGGAGGCACAATCAAGCACTGTTCCTGCAGGACGCTGTCGCAGCAAAGTAAAAATTGACTTCTTGCCCTAGCAATTAGGAGGATAACTTAGGGCCTCTTTATATTGGCAGGTCAGAAAGTCAAGAAGATTTTTGCCTTATGGCAATTTGGAATGCCAAGAGAGGTCTAGAAAAACAGTATTGGAAGAAATGGTACAAAGTCAAAAGAGAGTTAAGTCTATCTTACTGCATGTGTCTATAAGACTGAACTTTCTTCTTCCTGATGCCATTAACATTCACGCATTAATGATTTTATAAATTTGCCTCCAAAGTACATACTTCTGTGTGCTCTACTGATGTTTCCACATGCTAATTTTCTGCCTTTGCAAATGAGGCTATTAGAAACATTTCGTGCTAACTTTTTGTCTGTGAAAAAATTCACAAAGAAAACTATATATCATTTTTGAAAAAACTAGCCTACAAAAGCCATTTTACTTGCATTTCCCCACCAAATTCATAGCTAATGAGCTGCTTTTCATGATTTGCAGCAGAGCAGCTCATTAACGTTGAATTAGAATACAATTTTTCATGTTATGAACTATGTTCTTGTGAAATAAAAATGGAACATATAGAGAGAGAGCTGGTACATGAGGGCTGGGGAGAATTCGGAGAGCAAATTGTGGATGGGGAAGAGCACTGCCCTTTCTCAAAGATAGATCAACAGCTGTGGAGAAAAGTGGAGTTGATCCATTGGGGCATCTCATTGGCTTCCTGGAGGTGCCATCATTTCTGTGTGCTGGTGGTCCTCTTTAGAAACTGTACCATGCTGTGCAATGCGAAACACGGATGCATGCCTGTGGGTACAGATTTATTTATTTAAATATTTTCTATACCGCGCTCTTTAAAATCAGTGCGGTTTACAGGTAACATCAATTTGTACAATGTGGCAGAACATGCAATGTACATTACAGAGAACAGGTATTGTAACTTGGGTTTCAACGGGGGTAACTATAGAAACGGAGCTGTTGTGTCACAGGTATGATTGTGGAGTAATGACATGCTCTGAAACTATTTACAATTTAAATAACTATTTACTGGTTGGGCAGTAGTATTTCTGGATGTGGTTGCGTCAGCATGATGTGAGTGTGCTGGTGGTGTCATTATGGTGGGTGGAGGGTATGTTGGGTTTTGATGTTTCACTGGACTGGGCCGCCGGCTCGGGAAAGGGGCGAGAGACCAGCTGGGAGGCTGAGCGAGTCCATGCTTCTGGGATAAAAAATAAAACCTGCTTCAGTGCCTTTGCACTGTACTCTTAATCTGCATGCAAACAACAGGCATGAAAACTCGCACTACACACCAGCTCCAATCAAACCAAGGAGAACGAAAAGAAAACTGCAAGGTAAACCAACATGTCAACAACACTGTACTTCCCTATCATCTTTCTACTCACACACCACATCCCATACCACACGCACACACCCATTAACGCCCCCTACACACTATGGACACCCCCGCCACAGCAAGCACCCTACACCCACCACCATGTACCCACTCAGATCCAACACCAGAGCCACAAACTGAGCAAACAAAGAAAACTCAAGGACAGCACCCATACACCCACTCACAAGGCGCGAGATACCCCAAACTACACCCAGAAAATTTCCATAGAGCTCATCAATGCCAGGTCAGTCTGAAACAAGATCAATACCATCGCTGACCACATAGAACAACAGGAAACAGACATACTCTGCATCACTGAAACTTGGCTCACCCCCACTGACAACGTGCTACTCAACCAACTAATTCCCCCCACCCACGCAGCATACAACTGCCCATGCACACAAAGAAGAGGAGGAGGAGTCCTGATCATCGCTCGAAACAACCCAAAGCTCAAAGCCAGATCCTCTGCATCTACAAGTCACTGCAACACAGTCATCATTGAAAACAGGAACCTCGCACTTTGCCGCACCTACAGAGCACCAAATGCACCATCAGACGAACTATCTACAATACTGGAAGCCATATGTACAGTCAACAACCTCCACAAACCTCTTCTCGTACTCGGTGACTTCAACCTCAAATCCACAAATAACAAGGATGCAGAAGCCTTCCTTGCAGCGATGAACTCACTACAAATCACCCAGATGATCAACACACCCACACAGAGCCGGATCCTCCCCTGACCTCATATTTGCCCCCAACAACCTAATAGAAAGCAAATCTATCGCAGAACCATCAATTACACCAGAACTCTGGTCGGACCACCACCTCCTACAAATCCAGATACAAGCTGCAAAATGCAACAACCTCCAAGACAAACCACCCACGACAAGAAGATTCAGAAGATTCAATAAGGATCAATTCCTACAAGACACCCTACCTCTCCTCATCAACAGCCCAGAGGACATAAATGAACAAATAGAAAACTGGAACACCACCATCTCAAACGCCGCCAGACCTACCACCCCCAACACAAGGAAACCACACAAAAATAGACCCAGCTCCACTCCTTGGTACTCTAAGGAAATACGCAATGCAAAGAGAGCACTAAGAAGGCTTGAACGCCAATGGAGGCGCTCCAAATCAAACCCCTTACAGGACTTATACCAGTCAAAACAAGAGGAATATAACAAACTCATCAACCAACACAAGAAGGATTACCACACAAACCTCATCATGAAGTCTACCAACAACCCCCGCGAACTCTTCAACATAGTAAAGACCCTCACCAACGAACCCCAGAATAGAAACGAACAACAAATTGATTCACAGATCTTGGCAGACCACCTTAAAACAAAATTCACAGCCCCTGCAAAGGACAACAAAGTAACCAGCATCAACAAGCCCTCTCATCCCAACCAAAGATAGGACAAATTCAGCATCCCAACCAAGGAAGAGATATCAAACATCATCACCACCCTCAACACCAGCACTGCCCCCACCGATCCATGCCCCGTAACATGGATCAAAGCTGCTAAAAAAGAACTGATCCAGGACATCTGCAAAATAACCACAAGCTCTCTCACTACAGGAATAATGCCAAGCATGCTCAAACTAGCTACAATACGCCCCATCCCAAAGAAATCCACACTAGCCAAAACTGACCCTGCGGCCTACAGACCCATCTCAAGTCTCCCCCTCCTAGCCAAGATCATCGAAAAAGCAGTCCAGCACCAACTACAGGACCACATCGACACCCACGCCCCCCTGGACCCAAATCAACACGGCTTCCGACCAAACCACGGGTTAGAAACGCTACTAATCCAACTCCTCAACAAACTGATCCGGACTATCGATGACACCAAAATGGGAGTCCTCCGGATATTCATAGACGTCTCCGCAGCATTTGACTCAGTGAGCCGCACGACTCTGCTAGCGAGACTACAAGAGATTGGGCTACATGGCACCATCTTGAACTAGTTCACTTCATACCTGACCAACAGAAAGCTACAAGTCAAATGCGGCGCAGACACCTCCCGGCCCCTGAAAGCCACCCAGGGCATCCCACAAGGCTCATCCCTCTCTGCCCTGCTATTCAACATATACCTTCAACCAATCTGCTCCATCATCAAGAACCACAAGATCCAATACACCATCTACGCCGACGACATAATGATATTCACCCCAATAGACTTGGACACCCCTGACTACTCCAACCTAGCTAATTGTCTCCAGTAAATGACAACCTGGCTCTTAAAAAACAATCTATCCATAAACCACAACAAAACAGAAGCTCTTGTCATATCAAGAAACCCTACCTTCTCAATGACACCCACCATCAAACTAAATGATGTCACAATATCAGTAAAGCCCGAAGTGAGATACCTAGGAGTGACGCTTGACAAAAACCTAAACTTACAGGCCCACATCGCCAGAACCACAAAAAACACCTACCTCAAAATGAGAACCATCAGATGCCTCAAACCCATCCTCTCACAGGACCACTTCCGTACAGTCTGTCAAACACTCATCACCCCTACACTCGACTACTGCAACCCAATATACCTAGGGCTACCAAAACAGACCCTCCGACCACTTCAGATGGCTCAGAACACTGCCGCCAGCATAATAGCAGGCAGCTCTGGACAGGACCACATTACACCTATCCTGTACCACCTCCACTGGCTCCCAATCAGCTCCCGTATACAATACAAAGTTATCCTAAACATATTCAAGATAAGACAGAACATTTCAGCAGACAGCCTGCAACCTCTCATCAAAGCGGACAGATGCACCAGACACAGAAGAAGGAGAACCACTGACCTCATCACCACCCCACGAGAATTCACCAAATCCAGACAGGACACCTCAAGAAGAGCTCTCTCCCTGGCGGCACCCTCCCTGTGGAACTCTCTCCCCGATGAGATGAGATCTGCCACGGACCTCACAGATTTCAGAAAGCTACTAAAAACAAAGCTGTTCATGGATCATTACAAGGACTTCACCTGAAGTAAACTCCACCATAGCCAAACTGAAGCCTTTACGAACTGTATCTAGACCTGTACTTAGCCCAATTGTAGATAGCTCAATTGTATATAGCCCACTTGTCTCGAATAGCTGTACATAGATCATTTGCACCTAAAGCAATCAAATCACTCACACCCCTCGACCACACTCACTAAGATGTTTTACACTGCATGTCGCACACTCTCCCCCCCTTGATTGTTTTCTGTGATAACCTCTTTGATTTAATGATAAAGCGGTATATTAAATCTGACTAAATAAATAAATACATAAAATAAATAATGTAGGAGGAAAAGATGGTGCTTTAGTGCCTTCCTAAATTGGGCGAGGTCGGTAATAGCTTGGATGGTGGTTGGGAGGGCATTCCAGAGTGTAGGTGCGTAAAAAAAGGCTCTGCTCTTTGCTGCCAGGGAGCATTTTGTTATTGCGCTGGGGATTACAAGTGTGTTTGCAGCAAATGCCCTTCTGGACCTGTTTGGAGGGGTGGGGAGGATGAGGTCCGTGAGGGAGGTGGAGGATTGTTTGTTGACGACCTTGAAGGTCAGTAGTAATAATTTGAAGGTGAGCCTGCAGTGGATCGGAAGCCAGTGGAGGTGTTTCAAGATTGGGGTTATATGGTCTTTTCTGGAGGCTCCGTGCAGGATGTGGGTGGCAGCATTCATTGCTAGTTGCAGGGGGTTCAGAGTGTTCTTGGGGAGTCCATGCAGAATAGCATTGGCGTAGTCGAAGTGGGGGGTTACCAATGCTCGAAAAATTGTCCGGAAATCGTCTGGTTCCAGTAGGGGACATAGGTGGTAAATTGTTTGTATCTTGTGATAGATTGCCCTGATGGTATTGCTTATATGTGCTTTCATGTCGAGCTGCTGATCTAGTGTGATACCCAAGTAGCAGATGATGGGCTTGCTCAGAAGCTCGGCGTCTCTTACTCTTATTGATGCGGGATGGGTGAAAGAGTGATTCCTGGTGATGAAGAGGACACGCCCGAAGGGACTTACGAGCGGGGAACATTTCTTTGCAGCCCCTTCAGAGTCACTGTAGAGCTATTGTGGGGCATTTTGTGAAGGGGGAGATTCGGAATGTGAGTGTGATTTACCTAAAGAGACTTCCCTATAATTGTAAGTATTGTGATATTATCATGGGTAAAAGAAAGGTTAAAGTTAAATATCATGTGAATAGTAAACCTTCTTTCTCCTAGGGTTCTATGGATTTGTTTTCCATAATTGGGGCTCATCTCCTCCTATGGTGGACTTTTCCTCTCTTGGAAGTTGTAGACTTATTTTAGATATTGCGGTCTGTTTACACCTTATCTCTAGATCTCCTCCCCCATCTCCTAGAGGCATCTGAAATATTCCTGCCTATCTAGTTTTGACCTGACATAGGGAGCGAACTGGAGGGCCTACAGGGGCCATGTCCCAACTAATATTTTGCCCAACAAAGAATCAGCAACTAGCGAACTTGGGGCAGGGGTGGAGATTGGTTTGTTTGGCCCTTCCAGCTAAAAAGATGTTCTGCTGTCCCTGCCTGCCCCAGTAGTGAGGTGGAGTGGGGGTGAGGTAGAAATAGATTATGTTCAAGTGGACTGCATCAAGATTAAGGGCTTGGATATGTAGTGTAAGGAGAGGAAGGCAACTGGATGAACTGCAGCCAAACAGATGGAGGCTGGATTTAGAACCTGTGGAAATGGAGACTGTATACAGTTGACAAACTAAAGTTTGAAACAAATGAGGAAAGCATGGAGGACTGTAGAGCACTCAAGTGAACTGGTGGAGAAGCCCAACAGGTAGGAGAGACTAGCTGGTTGTGGAATGGTATGGTTGTATTACCTACCTGCTGGGACACTGAACTTTTGTTTGAGGGATTTTTGTGCCTCTTTCAATTGGAAAGAAATTTAGAAATATAAGGACTCCCAAGGGCTAATGGGTGGTTGGTAGCAGGAGTTTAAAGAAACGCTACCATGGGAGGTGGCCCACCATTAACATTAATTTTCTGTTAATGCAAGGGAAGAATAGACTAAAAACTCTTAAGTACCTTTATGGATAGCCTGAATGATGGGATTAAAATACTGAATAATAGGAAAAGTGAAGAACTTCTGGTTAACGGGGCTGAAGCCTGCAGATTTAAAATGGCTGAGTAAGCCCTGATCTGTGTTATACTGTTTCGAGGGATTTATAGGACTAAGGGGCCCTTTTACTAAATCTTGGTAAGGCTATGCACTTAGCATGTATTTGTAATGCATGTGTGACCAGGGGAGGCTCAAGACAATCTGCTGCCTGAGGTGAGAGATCATCTGGCACCCACACCCCCTCCGGCAGTCAAAATGGAGGGGCCTTCTCAGAGCTCTAGTTGTAGAACAGGGGGTCCCTTCACTCAGGACACCGATCAGGGGGTTGCCCCAAGAATAAAGAAAGCAATATGTTTCCAGGCTATGTAATTAAAAAAAAAAAAACCCTTTGCAATGAAGTTTAAATGCAGCAAAAATTGTAGCAGTTTAATTATCTAGCCTGGAAATCTAATATAAAACATATCAAATCCTTAAACTATACACTGAACCGGCATGGTTTTTAATGTTAATAAATATTCTGCATAAGACATGGAGCTGCAAGGTGATCACATACCAAGGAGCAAAATCAAAAAGCAAAAACCATGATGCAATTTATAATACCAAAATAAAATTATTATAACTAATTTTATTTTGGCATTTTAAACCATGCTGAGGTTCTCATTTTCTTTTTGAACATATAGTCTGCATCCAAAGAAACCCCTCTCCCAACAATGGGTGCTGAGCAGAACTAGGACATTTCCAACATACCAAAAATAATTTCTGCTTCTGGGGTCATCTCAGTTAACAGCAATATAAATCCTCACCAGCATTAACATGCAAAACTCACACAAGAGGGCCTTCCCAGGGGCCGATCCAGAAAAAAGCAGCAATGTAAATATTGCAGTGGGCCTAGAATATCCTAGAAAACAAAATAAGCCAGATTACTACCGATCCCTACATAGAAACTCCATGCTAACAGAATACCTGGGTTTCGTCACACACTCAGAAGATAGATAGATCTTTGCTAAGTAAGGAATCAATGACCACAAACTAAACATAGACATATGTATTTATTTAGACAGTTTTGTATACCGCCTTATCCTTCAATCAAAGCAGTCACAACACAATTGGGGGATACATTTAACATGCAGGGATATGAGACACATTACACTAATACTTACAGGGAACATGGGCAGTGGAGGATTAAGTGGCTTGCCCAAGACCACAAGGAGCATCTGTGGGACTAGAAACCCCAGTCCTTCCGGCCCAAGGTTTAAAGATCTCAAAATATATACTTTGGAGGAAAAGCGGGAAAGGGGGAATACACTAGAGACATTTAAATACACAGGTATAAATGCAGGAGGTGACCCTCCTCCATTAGAAAGGAAGGTCATAGGATGAAGGTGAAAGGGGACAGGCTCAGGAGTAATATAAGGAAATATGTCTTTATAGAAGGATGTATGGAATAGCCTGCCAGTGGAGGTGGTAGAGATGAGAACTGTTTCTGAATTCAAGAAAGTATAGAACAAAGACAGAGGATCTCTGAGGGAGAGGAAGGGATTGTAGAGCTTAATAGTTCTTATGATTGGGCAGATTGGATAGGAAGTCCAACAGCAAAGCAAGAGCAATACTCATAATCTAGGAACAACAAACCAGTCAGGAGTGAAGTGCAACCAAGGTGCAATATATAATGGCTTTATTGGGGTAAAAACAATACCCATTTCCTAGAGTAAAAAGAGCCACACCCGATACAACCATGTTTAGGCACAACCTTCTTCAGGGGTGCTTCGGCACTACAAACAAAGAATAAGAAAAAACTTTAAAAGAATCCATATAAAACAATGTAAATTGCAAGCAGCATATCATCAATAATCAAAAGCAATATAAAAGTGAAACCATAAAAAAATATAAATAAACTTATTAAAAGAGCTATTGTACTCTAAAACCAATAAATAATAATAAGTAAATAAATAACATCGGTAAAAAGAAGTAATGCTAATAAATACATGTGAAAATGCCACCATATTTATGTTTGTTAAAGACATCATCCTTGCATGGAAATACAGAATAGTGAGTAATACATGCATTAGACAAGGTCTTAGATAGTGCTGGGGAGGAGTCTGCTGTCTTGGAACATGTCGGTACCAATGACATAGGAGAATGTGGTAGGGAGGTTCTGGAGGCTAAATTTAGGCTTTTAGGTAGGAAGTTGAAATCCAGAACTTCCAGGGTAGCATTTTCCGAAATGCTTCTCGTTCCATGCACAGGACCCAAAAGGCAGGCAGAGATCCAAAATCTCAATGTGTAGATGAGACAATGGTGCAAGGATGAGGGTTTTGGATTTGTTAGGAACTGGGGAACATTCTGGGGAAAGGAGGGGCTCTTTCGAAGGGATGGGCTTCACCTTAACCGAGATGGAACCAGGCTGCTGGCATTAACCTTTAAAAAAGGAGATAGAGCAGCTTTTAAACTAGATAATAGGGGAAAGCCAACCAAGAGCGCATGGTTCGGAACAATGTATCCTTGAAGGATACTACCAAAAAAATGAAGTTAGGGCACATCAGCAGAGAGGTTCCAATAAAGACAAAGGTAGCCCAAATGCCCTTGAGTACAGAGCAGACAGAGTTTAAAGATTCCAAATTGCCCCTGCCTACCGATAACCAGATTAATATGAATAAAATACAGTCTCTAAAATGCTTGTATGCAAATGCTAGAAGTCTAAAAAATAAGATGGGAGAGTTAGAATTTATAGCGTTAAATGAGAAGTTAGATATGATTGGTATCTCAGAGACATGGTGGAAGGAGGACAACCAGTGGGACACTGTGATACCTGGGTACAAACTATATCGTAATGATAGAGCTGATCAAATTGGTGGAGGGGTTGCGCTCTATGTCAGAGAGGGCATTGAGTCACAAGGAATAAAGTTTTGCAGGAAACAAATTTTTCTGTAGAATCTCTATAGATTGAAATTCCATGTAAAAAGGGGAAGGCGATGGCAGTGGGGTTGTACTATCGACCACCTGGACAGAATGAACAAATGGATGATGAAATGCTCAAAGAAATAAGGGAAGCTAATAAAAGTTAGAGAACAGTAATAATAATGGGTGATTTCAATTACCACGGCAGGACATGCTAAGGAGATAAAGTTTCTAGATGAAATAAATGATTGCTTCTTGGAGCGGCTGGTTCATGAACCGACCAGAGGGGAAGCCATTTTGGACTTAGTCCTTAGTGGAACACCAGATCTGGTGCAAGAGATAAGTGTGTTGGGGCCACTTGGCAATAGTGATCATAGCATGATCGCGTTTGATTTAATTAATGGAGGAGGGATGGTAAGGAAATCCACAGTACTACCTTTTAACTTTCAGAAGGGATACTATGATAAAATGAGGAAAATAGTTAAGAAAAAACTAAAGGGAGCAGTTACAACAGTCAAAGACTTACATCAAGCTTGGGTGTTGTTTAAAAGTTCTTTCTTGGAAGCCCAGACCAGCTGTATTCCACACTTTAAGAAAAGTGGAAGGAAGTCCAAAAAACTGCCAGCATGGTTTAACGGTGAGGTCAGAGAGGCTGTTGTTGCCAAAAAAACATCTTTCAGGAAATGGAAAAAGAGCCAAATGACGAAAACTGGAAACAGCTCAAGCACTGGCAAGTTAAATGCAAGGCATTGATAATGCAGGCAAAGAGAGAATTTGAGAAGAAACATGCTGTGGAAGCAAAAATGCGTAATAAAGACTTTTTAAAGTACATTCGTAGCAAAAAACCTGTGAGAGAGTCAGTTGGACCATTAGATGATAGAGGGGTAAAAGGGGCAATAAGAGGGGACAAAGCTATACCTGCACCACTTGGCCCTAACTACCCATTCCCATTTGAACCTATAAGCACATGGTATTTACATATGTGAGTCGTATCCCCTCCTGTTAAATGTATACCTCCAATTGTGTTGTGACCACTTTGATTGAAGGATAAGGTGGTATACAAAAGTGTCTAAATAAATAAATAAAATAAATAAATAAATAAATATAGCAGAGAGACTGAATGAATTCTTTGCTTCGGTCTTTACTGAGGAAGATGTAGGGATACTACCCATGACTGAAGTGGTATTTAAAGGTGATACTGCAGAGGAATTGAAAGAAATATTGATACAGCGGGAAGATGTATTACAACTATTTGATAAACTGAAGAGTAGCAAATCACCTGGACTGGATGGTATACATCCAAGGGTGTTGAAAGAACTGAAATATGAGATTGCAGACCTGCTATTAGTAATCTGTGAACTATCATTAAAATCATATGTAATACCTGAAGATTGGAGGATCGCCAATGTAACACCAGTTGTAGATAGTCATGGCTTAATGGGAGACAGCCAACATGGCTTTAGACAAGGATGATCTTGTCTTACTAATCTGCTATGTTTTTTTGAAGGTGTGAATAAACAGGTAGACAAATATGAGTTGGTTGATATAGTGTATCTGGATTTTCAGAAAGCCTTTGACAAGGTCCCTCATGAGAGACTCTTGGCAAAACTAAAAAGTCATGGGATAGGAGGCAGTGCACTATTGTGGATCAGGAACTGGTTAAAAGATAGAAAGCAGAAAGTAGGGCTAAATGGCCAATTTTCCCAATGGAAAAAGGTGATTAGTGGAGTACTCCAGGGATCTGTGCTGCGTCCGCTGTTTTTTGACATATTCATAAATGACTTATAAATGACACAAAACTATTTAAAGTTGTTAAAACCCAAGAGGATTGTGAAAAATTGCAAGAGGATCTTGATAAATTGGAAGACTGGGCATCCAAATGGCAGATGAAATTTAATGTAGACAAGTGCAAATTTATGCACCTAGGAAAGAACAACCGAAACTATGGTTACACGATGCAAGGTTCCACATTGGGAACCAATACCCAGGAAAAAGATTTAGGTGTCATCGTGGATAACATGTTAAAACCCTCCGCCCAGTGTGCAGCGGCAGCAAAGAGAGCAAATAAAAAGCTAGGTATAATAAGGAAAGGAATGGAAAATAAAATAAAGGATATTATAATGCCTCTGTATCGCTCCATGGTACGACCGCACCTTGAATATTGTGTGCAATTCTGGTCGCTGTATCTTAAAAAGGATATAGCGTTATTAGAAAAGGTACAGAGAAGAGCCACCAAAATGGTAAAGGGGATGGAAGTATACTCATATAAAGAGAGGCTAAGAAGGTTGGGGCTCTTCAACCTGGAAAAGAGATGGCTGAGGGGAGATATGATAAAGGTCTATAAATTAATAAATGGAGTGGAACAGGTAAACATAGATCGATTGTTTACATCAGCAGAATATAAAAAAGACTAGGGGGACATGCAATGAAGCTACAGGGTAACCTATTTAAGACTAATAAGAGAAAATATTTTTTCACTCAACGTGTAATCAAACTCTGGAATTTGTTACTGGAGGATGTAGTAAAAGCTGTTAGTGTAGCTGGGTTTAAAAAAGGTTTGGAGAAGTCCTGGAGGAAAGGTCCCTAAGCCATTATTAAGAAGGGACCCAGGATATCACTGCTTGACCCGATACAAGCATTGAGGAACCTGTGTCTTTTGGGGAGACTGCTAGGTGCTTGTGACCTAGATTGGCCACTGTTGGAAACAGGATACTGGGCTTGATGGACCTTGGTCTGACCCAGTATGGCATATCTTATGTTCTTATATATGTACAGCACTGAACTGACAATGATCCTAAAATCCACTATGGTGCGCATGTGGGAGAGTAGTGTGGGAAATCAATTGACAAACTATGTCCCCTCTCTTGTTTAACGTTGGTATTGACCCCACATTTTACTGATTAAACCTCTTATAAAATTGCTGAAAACCAACCTATATTATGTAAATAAGCAGTTAGTATAACTCCATGTACAAATTTATACTATACTCTGTGAATAGTTACTTTGTAAATAGTCACCCCAGTTACCTCCAAGTTATCTTGTCCTTGTTCAATGTAAACTCAACTGTCATGTGACATTGCAGTATGTTTTGTTCAATTGTAAACCGCACTGATTTTAATAGCGCGGTATATAAGAAAACTAAATAAATAAATAATAAATAAATAAATAAATGATACTGTAGCCTCTCATATATAAAGCAAATTTGGGAAATAAAGAAAATTTTGAGTTGAAAATCAATGTAAGATCTCTACTGGAGTTAATATCATAAATCACAATGACTGTGAGTATTAAAGGCCAAATACATGTAAGGGGCTGAAATGCAATCCATACCTTAGTGCTGTATTCAATGCCGTCCCACCTGTTCAATGCTAAATCTAAAAGCCGATCCTAGATTGGGTCAGTGTTTTTAAACTAGTTTTGGCGCCAATATACCTATCGCCATAGTGGTTTTTAGGATCATTGTCAGTCTAGTACTGCACAGATATATAATGCATATATTACTCACTCTTCTGTATCTCCGTGTAAGGATGGTGTCTTTAACAAACATATATGTGGTGGCATTTTCACATTGATTTATTATTTATCATTACTTCTTTTTACCAATGTTATTTATTTACTTATTATTATTTATTTATTTTAGAGTACAATAGCTCTTTTAATGTTCAGAATGGTATTATTTGCTTATTTATATTTTTTATGATTTCACTTTTACATTTCTTTTGATGATTGATCGTATAATTTTAATGATATGCTGTTTGCAATTTACATTGCTTTATATGGATTCTTTTAAAGTTTGTCTTATTCTTTGTTTGTAGTGCGAAAGCACCCCTGAAGAAGGCAGTGCTGAAACAGTCGTGTCAGGTGTAGCTCTTTTTACCCTAGGAATTGGGTGTTTGTTTTTACCCCATTAAAGCCATTAGTTATTGCACCTTGGTTGCATCTCGCTCCTGACTGGTTTGTTGGGCAGACTGTATAGGCCATATGGTCTTTATCTGCTGTCATTTTCTATGTTCTAAGTTTTTATGAATGTTGGAAACTGAGGTCCTGATATTCAGCAGCAGTGGCTAGCGCATTAGAGCACCTAGCTGGAGCCGCTGAATGCTAAACCTGGATATTCAGTGCTGGGGCCATATCCTCCCACCTGTATTGAATATCTGGGTCAGCCACACAGCCTGGAAGCTAACCCGTCAGCGGCGATATTGTGCCACTGCCCGGTTAGCTTGTATGGGTAAAGATAGGCAGCATTTACCATGCCTTACCACAACTTTTACCACGCTTTACCCGTGGATCGCTAACTGGGCAGTGGCTCAATATCGCTGCTGACCGGTTAGCAACAGGTACTACCCCCCAGATTGCCCCGATGCTAACCATATAGTTTGCATCTGTGTTAGTGTCGCTGAATATCCCACATCGAGGCAGTTACACGGTTTACAGGTCTGTAAACCGTGTAACTGCCTTTGAATATCGGGCCCTTATTTCTTACAGGTAATTTAATATAGGTTCAGTGAAATAAATGAAGCATTTGTCTTTTACTTAACTTTACAATCTCTGTATACAAGGGGGGGTCATTTTAAAAGCCTTAGTCGTTACTTGAATGTCTGAAAACATGCATGCGGATGTCCAAATTATGGAGATATCCCCGGAGCCATTTTACAAATGGCTTTTAAAGAGGCCTCTAGTGCGAGGATGTCCAAGTAGGCAGGGGGCATGGTGGAGGCATGTCTGACAGAGTACAATGGACTTAGATGTCCTTGCTTAATGTCAGAAAATCTGGGACGTCTGCGACCCTGTCCAAGTTTAGATCTGCTCCCTGGATAAGTATCGGGAAGGTGCTTGTTTTGACTGTAAAACATCCAGAGGGTATAGAGAAGATGGAAGTCCACCATCTCCAGTACTATGTACAAACACAATGATAGTAGCAGTTGGATTATAACCCTGGATTCCCTGGTCCAAGTCCACCATTCTAACCATTAGGCTATTCCTAGACGTCCCTGGTCTTGAATACTATTCCAAGCATGTCTTTATAGATGCCCCTGCAGACGTCCATATTGGGTACGTCCACATTTGTAAAATCGTGCCTGAACTTGGACATGCCTGCTTTATTTCAGATGTTGAGGCTTCGACGTACCAGATTGTGCTTGGACATCATTTGTAAAATGTGCCTTCACAGTTAGATAGATACACATACATAGATTTGATCAGGAATGGATTTTCCATTAAGCAGAGTAAGCAAGTGTCTGGGGCAACTGCCCCACCACCAGGATTCTCCTTCGTCACTGAGAATGATTGCTCTGCTTGGCCTGTCCTTGTTTTAGATCTGCTGGCAAATGTGACATCAATGGGGACCCATATAGGCCCAGCACAACTTGGGGGTAGTAGTGGGGATCAGCTGGCTGTCTCAGTGTCTCTAGGCAACTGGAAGGTGAACTCTGCTACTGGATTAGACAGTTATTATTTCTATATTTGAAAGTGTGGTTCTTTAAATATTCTGTTAGTGCTCTGACGTCTTTTTTCTTAAAGCTACATAAACAAATGCTAGCTACGTCCTTATAGAAACCTCTCTCCCACTCCATCCCTTGCCAGTATGCTTAAATGCTATTGGGAGGAAATGCATAAAAACCAATTCACCATATTAAATATTGGGTTGAAATGTATATTTCTTCTGCTTGCAAGTCCAAGAGGTCTTGAAAGCCACAGTAGAAACAATGATAGGAAAGCTTGTTATCTTCCATAATGCTAATGCTGTTTTGATACAGAAAACCACAAGCAATGCAAATAGCAGCCGCAGCTCTCTAGAACAGGTGTGTAATAAGCACATATAATTAAAGCAAAGAGCCATAATGGTTTGTTGTTGGTTACGCATTTACAACAGCTGACAACGTTCTTAATGTCTGACTCATGAGTTAGTTAATTTTATTATGTCTCTGCTGTTAACAGAGTGAATTCTTCAGGGACTTTTATCAAACAACATTCTGCACCTTGAGTGAAGCAGATTACCACTGCTGCCTGTAATTTAGTTCCCATGTCATAGGAGTAGTTTAAAAAAATAATTTCAATTTATGAACAAGACATGATCACCATAAAAAGCTTTGGTTCACCTGAAATATGCTATGCATTCTGAGGGTGAATAGTGGCAGGTATCTGAGTTTGTTTTTTCTGAATTATCATCTGCTGTAAGAGCAGATATTTGGTTAAAAATATTTAGCAGGGCCTGAAAAAAATATTTATTTTGTGTAGCAGGTGGAGCCATCAATAGATGTCTGCATAGACATTTGTTTTGTTTTTCATTTTGATTTTTTTCAATTAATTTCCTTAATTAAAAAGAAAAAAGAAACAATAAACAAAATTTTGGAAAATTCTGAAGTTACGTTATGGCACATAGCCCTCGCTGGCGACCTCTCACCCCAGATATTCAATGCCGAGGTCATATGCGACCCCGGCATTGAATATCTGAGGTCACTACACAGCCTCCGATGCTGCAGAAGCTAACTGTGTAGTGGCAATATTGCATCACTAACTGATTAGCTCCCGAGGGTAAGACTAGGCCAGCTTTTGCTGCCTAGCTTTACCCACAGGCCGCTAATCGGGTAACGGTGCAATATCCCCGCTACCTGGTTAGCGACTGTCGCAACCACGACATGCCACAGAACGCCCATGACACACTCCAGTGCTAAGCAGTTAGCATCAGGATGTATAGTGAAGATAATTGGAGATATTCAGTGGCACAACTGTGTTAGTGCCGTTGAATATCCCATTTAGCAGCGTTTACATGGTTTACAGGTCTGTCAACCATGTAAATGCCTCTTGCATATCGGGTCCATAAAGTTTGTATATATTTATAGTTATATATATATATATATATATATATATAAGGGGCATGTTACTAAATTGTGCTAATGTTAACGTGCTCTAATCAGCTAGTGCAGTGCATTGCTAACTGCTACTGCATACATCAACAGACAGCATGTTCCAAATTCCATGCTAACTGGCTAGAGTGTGATAGGGCAGGAAATGAGTGGATTAGGGACAGCGAATGGGCGTTGAGTGCATATTGCAGTTATTGCTGCAGGTGGTTATTAATGCATGATATTTGTCAATGTTGCAGTTAGTTTGGCTGCTTGTGGGTGTCAAAACCCCAATGACCCCCAATGGTAATCTTTGGTATTACCGATTGTGGTGAGGTCGGCAAAATAATGAGGTGTTTTGCAGACATTTCCATGTTTTGCATCTCATTATTCAGCAACACGTGTTCGAGTAAAATATGTTCATTATGGTAAAATAACCAGGGCCCAAGGGTTTCTGCTGCCCCAGGCAGAAGCCCTGGCCATGCCTTCCTCCCCACCCCCGCCAAGCCATGCTGCGCTGCCCTCCCCCTGCTGTGGCTGATTCAGTCAGCAGGGTGGGGAATGGGGGACAGTGCGAGCACAGCAGCAGGCGAAGTGCTTCGGCACACTTGGCCTGCCGCTTCTGACCCCCTTCCAACACAACTTCCTGTCAGAGAGGGGTCAGAAGTGGCAGGCTATGTGTGTCGAAGCACATGGCCTGCCATGGGTGCCTTGCTGCCCACAGAGGTCTTCTGCCCTAGGCAGCTTCCTAGCCTACCTAGTGGATGGGCTGGCCCTGAAAATAACACATGATTTTGTCTTTTAACTTGCATTAGGGGGGAAAGCATGATGAGTTATTCCTTTAGGGCCCGAAATTTGAAGCCTTAGGCGTTACTTAAGCACCATAAAAGACGACTTTCCCGAGTATGTGCACCATAACCGGTTATCGTGGATTTTCATATACCTGTGTATCTCTGAAAATTTGGCAACCGTGGTCAACACAAACCGGTTATCCACGAGGGTGTAAGGGGCATAACGTGGATTCAATGACAGCTAAGGACTCGATAACTGATGCTAGATTAATTTTTAAAGTTAGTAAAACTGAACTTTTAGTTTTGCCCTGTGTTAACTGTCATGTCCACTGATAGGCTGTCAATTCTAGTGTCAAAGTAGGTTCACAATTTGGGGGACTTGTTGGGACACTAAATTGCCTCCTCCTCTGCTCCCCCAATCGGGGTAGAGCAGGCAAACATGTGTATGTATTGCTGGCCCCAAGCCAATCAGGGGCTTTCATCAGCATACAAAAAGAAGCACCATTGGGCCCTTTGGCAAGGCCCTTAGTGGCTGTGGCCGTAAATGAAAATAAACGTAATCTGAAACAATCAAGGTCCATCCTCTCTCCCCAGCTACTCCTTGAGGACGTCTTTTTGAAGCAACTCAACGTCAGCACATATCACTAAAGAACCGGCCCTGAGCTGTAAGTCGACTATCTCTGTACACAAACACTACCATCCCTAATCAATACCATCAGCTTTAAAACTCCACTTGACAATATTCCCTAAATTGCTCGACTTTGACCTATATAGCAAACCCTCTCTGGTTAATACCTTTCTCAATGATAATATAGATTGTGATAATAATCTCATTATTCATCCATTATCATAGCTACTCAGCCTTTGTTCAGTCTCATCACTATGTTTGATTAACCGATATTCTGATTGTATAACTAATATCTTTTATCTGTGAATAACAAGATAATTGCCTCCATATTCCTATCAACTTGAGAAAACTCAAATTGGTTACAAAATTATACCTTATTAACAATTTGCTCCTTAAGCTCATATAGAGCTTCCTCCATACACAATGGTGAAGCACAACATGATTTACTACCTGTGCCTCTTACTTCTACTTACACCTCATACACAATCGCTTCACTCAGCTCCACTACAACACTTTTATATTCTGATCATACATCATCATCACAGGAATTACCCCTCCACTCATCACTACCATCATACCTATACCTATGACTAGTATAAACATAACAATAACAGGTCTATATACAAAAAACCCATTAACCCCATGTCTCTCTAAACCTCCATCATTTACATCATATCCCATAAAATGCCTCCTCCTGAATACAAGATCGACCAGAAACAAAATCCCAACCATCTTGGATCTTGCTAGAGATAAAACACCTGACATACTTTGACTAACAGAAACGTGGCTAACAGAAGCAGAATCAGTATTGATTAACCAGCTAGCACTCCCTGATTACAAACTATATCACTTCCCAAGATCAAATAAATGTGGAGGAGGTGTCTTAATATTAGCTAAACACAACATCACATTTAAGCAAAAAAAAAAAAGAAGATATGGATATATTAACCACTGAAAATAAGAAAATATTAATTAGTCTAATATACAGACCTCTTTCAACCTCCTTAGACAACCTTGCTTCAATACTAGAAACAGCATGCAACGCCAACGATAAATAAATCACATATCATCCTCGGAGATTTCAATCTACCAACACTCCATAGCACACACTCCTCTCACTTCCTGAATACCATGTCTGACATTGGCTTCCAGCAAGTGGTACAGATCCCTACCCACAGAAAGGGTAATATTTTAGACCTCATCTTCCTTCAAAACAATATCACTCAAGATATGCACTGTTCCAGTCCAATAGCCATCCCATTACCATGGACAGACCATTTCCTCTTAGAATGCATATTACCTACTTCACCCTCACTGAATACGCATAATGAAGCCCCGACATTCCTTAGTAAATACAAATCCTTTGACAAAGAATCCTTCCTAAATAATTCTCTCCCACATATAGATAGTTCCCTCACAGACCTGGATGACATCATACAGAACTGGAACTAAGATAACTATTGCTAATGCTGCCCTAGCCCCACACACACCCAAAAACACAAAAAAGAAAGCCACTAAAAATTGGTACACAGCTGACTTAAGGAAACTAAAACAAAAACTATGTTTAATAGAACACAAATAGAGATGCACAAGATCAGAAAATGACAGCAAACAATACATGCTTACACTAAAAACTTACAAAGAGGCCATAAATAATAGGAAAAAAGAATACCATGCTACCCTACTCACAAAATCTCTCAATAGGCTGAGGGAACGCCTGATGAAAAGGTAATTATACACCCACAATTACTAGCAAATCACTATATGGATAAACTTAGCCCCCGATCCATGATGATATCTCCCAGAACCCTCTTATCCCTCAACCCAACAACTCCAAACCCCCGACCACGCTACATGGTCCACGTTTTACCTTATTGACAAAAAGCATCTCAAGAATATAATAACTGCCATCAACACACCACATCACCTAGTGACCCCTGCCCTATTAGCTGGCTGAAATCAACTAAAGATGAGTTCTCCTCAATCATCCTAGAGATGGTGAAACACTCATTGCAACAAGGATACTTGCTTTCTGCCTTAAAACGGGCAATAACCGACCAATATTAAAATCTGCAACTTCCGACAAAAGCCTCCCAAATTCATATAGACCTATCTCGAGCATGCAGTTTCTAGCGAAGGTCATAGAAAAAGTTGTGCAGTTACAACTGCAAGATTTCATTGATTTAAATACACCCCTGGATGAACAATACTGGTTTAGACCTCATCACAGTATTGAGACCCTGATGTTATCATTTCTAGACAAACTGATACATGGTTTGACCTCCAGTAAACAAGCATTTATCTTAATCTTTATAGACATCACCTCAGCATTCGATATAGCATAGATCACAAACTACTTATAAGAAGACTAAAACAAATTGGCTTGCAGGGAACAGTCATTCAGTGGTTTATGTCCTACCTTACCAACTGAACACAACAGGTCCGGATTGGCCAGACATCATCCACAATCTTCAAACAGAAACAGGGTATCCCTCAAGCCTCCTCTCTATCTGCCCTATTATTTAATCTTTATCTCCAACCAATATGCAATATCTTTTAAAAGCACAATATTAACTATCATCTCTATGCCGATGATATAATGATGTATCATCCCATAGATACTTCTAACCCGGACCACTCACAGATAATCACATGCCTAGGGGATATAACAGAATGGCTCATTGCACATAACCTAAAAATAAACTTTAAGAAAACAGAAGTGCTCTATGTTTCCAGAAACCCGAGTTTCACCCCCCCCCCCCAATTAAATACATCTACAAGAAATAGAACTCGAAATCAAGGAGGAGGTGAAATACCTTGGAATAATCCTGGAACAATCACTAAATATGGCCTCCCATATAAAACCAGTTACTAAAACCCTATACTTCAAATTATGCACTATCCAACATCTCAGACCCTTGCTAGAAGATCATGATTTCAGAACAGTCCTCCAAGCACTAATAACCCCCCACATTGATTACTGCAACAGTATCCTTTGGGGCCTACCAAAGAAAACCATCCACCAACTCCAACTAGCCCAAAATCTGGCGGCATGCATATATATAAGGCACAACGCAGCAAACATATCACCCCAATTCTCCATGTCCTCCACTGGTTACTAGTCTCAGCAAGAATAAAATACAAATACTTCATGATTATATTCAGGCACCACAACAAAATAGCCTCAACTCCGCTGGCCTCACTCCTCATGTCCCCACTACATCTAGATTATGAAGACACTGCTCCCAAACACCTCTGCCATACCCACCCTCATCCGCAATACTAAACAATCCACCAGCTCCAGAGCTTTCTCTTACGTTGCCCCAGTACTATGGAACTCTCTTCCAGACAACTTAAGAGCAGTAAAAGACCTAAAGACACAATTCTGAAAAGAGCTAAAGACACAACTGTTCATCGAGCATTATGGCAACTCCTATAATACATCCCAAGCCCATGCTAATTGAGACACTTAACATTATTTACTCTTGAGAATATGGATACATAAATAATGAAGCATCTGATATTCTCCCTTTATATATAATTACTGTTACTTTGTACATAGTTGTTTGTAAGATAGTTCTACCAAGTTAATTGTACATAGTTACTAAATTCAATGTAAAGTTTGCTTTGATGTTCTATGTAAACCATCCCCAATCTCTGGAAAACATGTTAAATAAATAAATAAATAAAATCTGCTTTCTTTAAACTTAGATTAATTTTCTGTTTTATGCCATTTCTGGATTGCATGACTTTTTTTTACTGTGCTCCATTCATTGGTGTTAATGCACCTGGTTTTATTTGGAATTATCTGAAAATTCAATTCATACAAAATCCTGCAGCCTGGTTATTGGTTGGTTTAGGTCACCATGATCATATAACTCCTATCTTGGCCTCCTTACATTGGCTCCCAGTGTTGTGGAAGTTGACATTTAAAATTTTGGTGATGGTGTTCCAGGCATTAGCTGAAGAATTACCACATTATCTTTCCTTAGTGCTGAAGCGCTATGTTCCTGGTTGTAGTTTGTGTTCTGTGGATCAGTTATATTTTGGATGTCCCATCTCTATGAAACTCGATGTCAAGCATTTTCTATTGCTGCTCCCCAGTTGTGGAATTCTTTCCCTCCCGAGATAAGAATGATTTCTGATGTGCTCTTATTTAGGAAAAAACTTAAAGCTTATTTTTTACATTGGCTTTTAATGAGATAAGTTGACTGTGCTTTGAGGTATTGAGGATATTTTTGCCTGCTTAGAATTTGATTTAGTTTTATTTAACTTTTTATGTCTTTGTGATATTCTTATGTATGTATGATAGTACCCCATCTAACGTTGTAGATAGTGTGGGCTATAAATGTTTCAAATTAAAAAAATAGTGATTTCTCAACTTTCATTTATAGGAAGCCAGCAAATAAGAAAACTAGGCTGCATTATTTATTTATTTATTTAATTTATTTTTGAGTTTTATATACTGCAATATCTTGCAATCAGAGTGGTTTAAGTTAAAACAACAGATACGTTGAACAATTAATCAAATAACAGGTGCTGAAACATTCAATCAAACAATTTACATGATTCTAACAAAATAACCTATATAACATAAATAACCATCAAATATCATAGTTGCCACCCTCAACAATTAAGAGACAATATTCCAGCTGGGCAAGCTATGTTGATCTTTTTTCTGATTTTAGCTTACATGCACAGACAAGATATATACATTTTTTTATCATGGGGATATCCCAACAGAGTCATTCAACAGGCTTATAAGGAGGCATGATATATTATTTGGATATATCTCATGCCTTTTTAGTAGTAGCTCAAGCTTAGTTACATTTAGATGTTTCCATGTCCCCAAAGGGCTGATAATCTAAATTTGTACCTGAAGCAATGAAGAGTTAGGTTGCCCAAGGTCACAAGGAGTATCAGTGGGATTTGAGCTCTGGCTTCTCTGATTCACAGCCCACTGCTCTTCCACTAGGCTACTCCTCCACTTTGAGGCCTATTATTTTTTCCTTAACCCACTACTACTGTACATTATAATCATGTGTTCTTTGCTGTTCAGGGCTGACTGAACAAGTTTCACCTGTGATCATACAATATTGATCAATGCTGATGGCTCATGATATTTTCCAAGAATGTCCCCACTTTCTTTTCCATTGGGAACATATGAATAGTGTTGCATTATGCATAGTTAGGTATTTCAGGCTGTCCTGACTCCACCCAGGCACTACAGGGTCTATTCTGAGCCACAAATAGCCTTTTCCATCCCCACCAAGCCTCCCCATTTGAATAGGGAGTTTGTATGTGGAAGTTAGACGGAGGCAGGAAAGCGGCGGCACAGAGGCGGAGACGGGGCATGCAGAGTAGATTCTGATGTCGGCCCTGTTCTTCCAGGGCTGGCAGAGTAGATGGCAAACTTATTCCACCTCTAAGGTGGAATAAAATCCCCTAGTTGGGAGGAGTCGGCAGGCCCAGAGTGTGTCAAAGGGTAGGTGGGCCACAGGAGTTAGCCAGGCAGAGGCCTGTATGTGCAGGCTGACCGGCATTGGGTCCGGGCCTGCATGTACAGGTTTAGATGGTATTCTGATCCCGTGAGGGCTAGATGTGCCCCATGGGATCAGAATCCCATCTATCGCTGTGCGTCCGGTTCCGATCAGATGCACAGAGGCCCAGGCGTCCAACACGGAATAGGGCTCTATGCAGATAGTGCCAAAACAGTTAGAGTGATTTTCATTGGCACTACCCATGTAGAGAGTAATGTTATAACAGGCTGCCTAAGTGTGAAAGCCAAGTAGGTGCTTATTTTAAGCCTATTTTTATAAAGATTAAAGCACCTATGTGGCAAAAGCAGGTGCCCTGAACAATTCAATTTCATTAACACTGAACCCATGAATATCTTTAATTTATCTATTAGCAATTGCTAAAGATTCTAATGAAAAATTAAGAGAAAGGAGATCCCTGTGTAGATCCCAGGAAATCGGCATTCTACTATTTAGGACCCTCTCTCTGGAACTCCCTCCCCACCAACCTCCGTACAGAAGAATCCTATCCCAAATTCCGTTCTCTTCTTAAGACTCATCTTTTCTCCCTAGCTTTTCCCCCCTAAATTTTCTTTCTCTGTTTTCTGCCTTTGGACTGTCTGTTTATTCTGTCTTTACTTTTCCTCCCTTCTATCATTTATTGTAATTTCTTTTTCTCTTTTTTATAACTATTGATTTTGTTTGTAAACCGCCTCAATGTTATGGGGGGCGGTATATTAAATTGTGAAATAAACAATAAATAAACAATAAACAATAGTGTTTCTGCTGAGACTAGGGGCAGATCTACTCAATAGGCAGAAAGGCAAATAACTATAGACGTCTGCCTTGCCGGTGTAAGTCATTCATTTGATGTTGCTCGATACTTCATATATATCATGCAAGCGAAAGATTTTTCAAAATCAAGTCATAATATTTATTTATTTATTTAACTGCATTTATATCCCGCTTTTCACCGGGTCAAAGCGGTGTAACATGTAACATCGGGGGGGGGGGTAAATTTTTTTTTTTTTTTTTTTTTTTTTTTAGGGTGGGGCCATCACCAGGGTCAACATTTAATGATTTGGGTAGACATGGACATGTTTACTTCTAAGTGTTTAGGTCATGGTGTTGTTTCCGTTCAGAGATGTTCACGGAATAGGATTGTCTTTAGCTGTTTCTTAAATGATGTGATGTCATAACATTCTAATAACATAAGAACATAAGATATGCCATACTGGGTCAGACCAAGGTCCATCAAGCCCAGTATCCTGTTTCCAAACATAGAAACATAGAAATATGATGACAGAAAAAGACCACATGGCCTATCTAGTCTGTCCTTCCATATCAACAACTACAACAGTCCCCTTTTTACCTTTAGAGATCCTCTGTGTTGGTCCCATGCTTTTTTGAATTCAGTTACTGTCCTCATCTCTACCACCTCCACTGGGAGACTATTCCATGGATCCACTACTCTTTCCGTAAAGAAATATTTCCGCATATCACTCTTGAATATATCTCCCTTCACCCTCATCCCATGTCCCCTCGTAGCAGAACTTGCTTTCAATTGAAAGAGGCTCTCTCCCTGAACATTTATGCCATGGAGGTATTTAAACATCTCAATCATATCACCTCTATCCCACCTTTCCTCTAAGGTGTACATATTAAGATCCTTAAGTCTGTCCTCATATGCTTTATAATGAAGCCCACTAATCATTTTAGTAGCCACCCTCTGCACCGACTCCATCCTGTTCACATCCTTTTGAAGGTGCGGTCTCCAGAATTGCACACTATACTCCAAATGAGGTCGCACCAAAGACTTATACAGAGGCATTATCACCTCCTTTTTTCTGCTAGCCATTCCTCTCCGTATGCACCCAAGCATCCTTCTAGCTTTTGCCGTTGCCTTTTCTACCTGTTTAGCTACTTCAAGATCATCAGACACAACCACGCCTAGGTCCCGCTCTTCTTTAGTGGACAAAAGTACTTCACCCCCTATACTGTATTACATCCTTGGATTGCTGCAGCCCAAATGCATGACCTTACATTTTTTAACATTAAATCCCAGCTGCCAAATTCTAGACCATTCTTCAAGCTTAGCTAGATCCCTCCTCATGTTATCTACACCTTCCTGGGTGTCTACTCTATTGCAGATTTTGGTATCATCCGCAAAGAGGCAAACCTTACCCGACAGCCCTTCCGCTATATCACTAACAAAGATGTTAAAAAGAATCGGACCAAGGACAGATCCCTGGGGGACACCACTGGTAACATCCTTCTCCTCAGAGTGCGCTCCATTTACTTGTACTCTTTGTCGCCTCGCACCCAACCAATTTCTAACCCAAGCAGTAACTTTAGGGTCCATCCCTAGGATGCTCAGTTTGTTTATAAGTCGCCTGTGAGGAACAGTGTCAAAGGCTTTACTGAAATCTAAATACACCACATCTAGAGCTCTCCCTCGGTCCAACTCCCTGGTCACCCAGTCAAAGAAATCAATCAGATTTGTCTGACAAGACCTGCCTCTGGTGAATCCATGCTGCCTCAGATCCTGTAATCTGCTGGACTCCAGAAACCTCACAATTTTCTCTTTCAGCAGCGTTTCCAATAATTTACTCACCACCGAAGTTAAACTAACCGGCCTGTAGTTTTCAACCACATCCTTACTTACGCTTTTGTGTAAAGGCACCACATGAGCCTCTCTCCAGTCCTTTGGCACCACTCCCGACTCCAATGAGGCATTGGAAAGGTCAGTCAGTGGAGTTGCTAGAACGTCCCCAAGTTCCCTCAGTAATCTAGGGTGTATCCCATCCGGTCCCATCACTTTGTCTACTTTAAGTTGAGCTAGTTTCTCACAAACACAGTCTTCTGAAAATTGTTCAATATGTCCCTCGCTTCTGTTCCTATTTGTGGGTGTTTTCTGAGGTCCTGCTCCTGGTTCTTCATCTGTGAACACAGAACAAAAATATTTGTTAAGCAATTCCGCTTTATCCTTATCAGCTTCTACATATTCCTCCCCAGCACCCTTGAGTCTGACAATACCACTTTTGCCCTTCCTCTTCTCACTAATATACCTGAAAAATGTCTTATCCCCCCATTGCATTGGCTATTTCCTCCTCCTTTTGAATCTTTGCCGTCTTGACTACTTTGCTAGCTTCTCTAAGTTTTTCCAAATACAGATGCCTGTCTTCCTCTCTCTGTGATCTCTTGTATTTCATGAAGGCCTCCCTCTTTTTCTTCACCTTTTCAGAAACTTCCTTCAAAAATCATAGCGGTCTCCTTTTCCTTTTGCCTTTATTTACCATTTTAACAAAAAGGTTCGTTGCCCTTAAAATATCCCCTTTCAGTTTTGCCCACTGTTTTTCTACATCCCCCAGCTGTTCCCATCCCACTAACGACTCCCTGAGGTATTGGCCCATCTTCACAAAGTTAGTCTTCCTAAAGTCTAAGATCCTCACCTTTGAATGGATTCTAACAGCCCTAGTCCTAATACCGAACCACACCATCTGGTGATCACTGGATGCAAAATGATCTCCCACTACAACATCAGAAACACTTTCACCATTGGTAAGCACCAAGTCCAGTATGGCCCCTTCACGTGTGGGGTCTGTTACCAATTGCCTGAATAGTTCTCCCTGTAGAGAATCCAGGAACCCCTTACTTCTAGATGATACTGCAGCAGGAATGTGCCAAACAACATCTGGCATATTGAAATCTCCTATCAGTAGCACTTCCCCTTTCCTAGCAATGCTGCGTATGTCTTCAATTAACTCTCTGTCCACCTCTTCCTCTTGTGAGGGAGGTCTGTATATCACACCAATGCAAATAGATTTCTCTTTCCCTCTTTCTAGTTTAACCCACAATGCCTCCTCTCTCCCTTTTAAGCTCTGTAATTCCAAAGCTTTAATAGTAGTTTTTACATGTAGTGCCACTCCTCCTCCCCTTCCTCCTACCCTGTCCTTTCTGAATAAAGTATAGCCAGGTATATTTACATCCCAATTCATATATATCATGCAAGCGAAAGATTTTTCAAAATCAAGTCATAAGAACATAAGAACATAAGATATGCCATACTGGGTCAGACCAAGGTCCATCAAGCTCAGTATCCTGTTTCCAAGAGTGGCCAATCTAGATTATACGTACCTAGCAGTTTCCCCAAAAGACACAGGTTCCACAATGCTTGTACTGGGTCAAGCATTGATATCCTGGGTCCCTTCTTAATAATGGTTTATGGACCTTTCCTCCAGGAACTTGTTCAAACCTTTTTTAAACCCAGCTACACTAACAGCCTTTACTACATCCTCCGGTGACAAATTCCAGAGTTTGATTACACGTTGAGTGAAAAAATATTTTCTTTTATTAGTCTTAAATAGTTTACCCTGTAGCTTCATTGTATGTCCCCTAGTCTTTCTGTATTCTGATAACGTAAACAATCAATCTACGTTGACCCGTTCCACTCCGTTCATTAATTTATAGATTTCTATCATATCTCCCCTCAGCCGTATCTTTTCCAGTTTAAAGAGCCCTAACCTTTTTAGCCTTTCGTCATAGGAATATCCTTCCATCCCCTTTACCATTTTGGTGGCTCTTCTCTGAACCTTTTCTAATAACGCTATATCCTTTTTAAGATACGGCGACGAGAATTGCACACAATATTCAAGGTGCGGTCTCACCATGGAACGCTATAGAGGCATTATAATATCTTTTGTTTTATTTTCCATTCTTTTCCTTTCAAATAGTATATTTTCTAATATATGTTTAATGAGACAAGAAGGAAAATCATGGAGAAGGCTCTTTTCAAAGCAATTTCTATGGATTCTAAACGTTTTCAGAGTAAATCAGTAGTCTGGAAATTGCCCTCCCTAAATACAGCTAGAGGTCATGTCAGGCACCTACTTGGACTGTAAGTTCTTTGTAGTAGAGACATACTGTGCCTAATGCTATACATTGGCTATCTAGTATTATTATATGTCTATGTAGAATGTTGTGCACACTGCCTAAGGCTATATAATCTATCAATAGGAGTAGTATTGCAGACTGGTATAATATTTGTACTTGTCATGGGTAGTGGTGTCGCTGTTTGCGTTTTGGGAGCTAGTGCTATTTTGGTGTGGTAGGTTTTTCCTTATGGATGAGTGACATTTTTGGAAGATTTTGTGTTAATACACAAAGGGATTATGAATAAACTGCAGTACTTATTGCATGATAAGCACTGAAGATAATGCCTGTAGCATGGGAAATAAGATCCCTGATGTTGAAGCTTTGGTGGGAGTGGCCGACTTGGAATTAGTGGCAGTTACAGAAACATGGTTCACAGAAAACCATGACTAGGATCTATACCTGGCTATACTTTATTCAGAAAGGACAGGGTAGGAAGTAGGGGAGGAGGAGTGGCACTATATGTAAAAAACACTATTAAAGCTTTGGAATTACAGAGCTTAAAAGGGAGAGCAGAGGCATTGTGGGTTAAACTAGAAAGAGGGAAAGAGAAATCTATTTACATTGGTGTGATATACAGACATCCCTCACAAGAGGAAGAGGTGGACAGAGAGTTAATTGAAGACATACGCAGCATTGCTAGGAAAGGGGAAGTGCTACTGATAGGGGATTTCAATATGCCAGATGTTGATAGGCACATTCCTGCTGCAGTATCATCTAGAAGTAAAGAGACCCTGGATTCTCTGCTGGGAGAACTATTAAGGCAATTGGTAACAGACCCCACATGTGAAGGGGCCATACTGGACTTGGTGCTTACCAATGGTTAAAGTGTTTCTGATGTTATAGTGGGAGATCATTTTGCATCCAGTGATCACCAGATGGTGTGGTTCAGTATTAGGACTAGGGCTGTTAGAAACCATTCAAAGGTGAGGGTCTTAGAATTTAGGAAGGCTAATTTTGCCAAGATGGGCCAATACCTCAGGGAGTCGTTAGTGGGATGGGAACAGCTGGGGGATGTAGAAAAACAGTGGGCAAAACTGAAAGGGGATATTTTAAGGGCAACCAACCTTTTTGTTAAAATGATAAATAAAGGTAAAAGGAAAAGGAGACCGCTATGATTTTTGAAGGAAGTTTCTGAAAAGGTGAAGAAAAAGAGGGAGGCCTTCATGAAATACAAGAGATCACAGAGAGAGGAAGACAGGTATCTGTATTTGGAAAAACTTAGAGAAGCTAGCAAAGTAGTCAAGACGGCAAAGATTCAAAAGGAGGAGGAAATAGCCAATGCAATGGGGGGATAAGACATTTTTCAGGTATATTAGTGAGAAGAGGAAGGGCAAAAGTGATATTGTCAGGCTCAAGGGTAAAGGGGAGGAATATGTAGAAGCTGATGAGGATAAAGCGGAATTGCTTAACAAATATTTCTGTTCTCTGTTCACAGATGAAGAACCGGGAGCAGGACCTCAGAAAACACCCACAAACAGGAACAGAAGTGAGGGACATCTTGAACAATTTTCAGAAGACTGTGTTCGTGAGAAACTAGCTCAACTTAAAGAAGACAAAGCGATGGGACCGGATGGGATACACCCTAGAATACTGAGGGAACTTGGGGACGTTTTAGCAGCTCCACTGACTGACCTTTTCAATGCCTCGTTAGAGTCGGGAGTGGTGCCAAAGGACTGGAGAGAGGCTCATGTGGTGCCTTTACACAAAAGCGGAAGTAAGGATGTGGTTGAAAACTACAGGCTGGTTAGTTAAACTTCGGTGATGAGTAAATTATTGGAAATGCTGCTGAAAGAGAAAATAGTGAGGTTTCTGGAGTCCAGCAGATTACAGGATCTGAGGCAGCATGGATTCACCTGAGGCAGGTCTTGTCAGACAAATCTGATTGATTTCTTTGACTGGGTGACCAGGGAGTTGGACTGAGGGAGAGCCCTTGATGTGGTGTATTTAGATTTCAGTAAAGCCTTTGACACTGTTCCTCACAGGTGACTTATAAACAAACTGACCACCCTAGGGATGGACCCTAAAGTTACTACTTGGGTTGGGTGGGAGGCGACAAAGAGTACAGGTAAATGGAGCTCACTCTGAGGAGATTGATGTTACCAGTGGTGTGCCCCAGGGATCTGTCCTTGGTCCGATTTTTTTAACATCTTTGTTAGTGATATAGCGGAAGGGCTGTCAGGTAAGGTTTGCATCTTTGCGGATGATACCAAAATCTGCAATAGAGTAGACGCCCAGGAAGGTGTAGATAACATGAGGAGGGATCTAGCTAAGCTTGAACAATGGTCTAGAATTTGGCAGCTGGGATTTAATGTTAAAAAATGTAAGGTCATGCATTTGGGCTGCAGCAATCCAAGGAAGCAATATAATATAGTGGGTGAAGTACTTTTGTCCACTAAAGAAGAGCGGGACCTAGGCGTGGTTGTGTCTGTTGATCTTAAAGTAGCTAAACAGGTAGAAAAGGCGACGGCAAAAGCTAGAAGGATGCTTGGGTGCATACGGAGAGGAATGGCTAGCAGAAAAAAGGAAGTGATAGTGGCTCTGTATAAGTCTTTGGTGCAACCTCATTTGGAGAATAGTGTGCAATTCTGGAGACCGCAACTTCAAAAGGATGTGAACAGGATGGAGTCGGTGCAAAGGGTGGCTACTAAAATGGTTAGTGGTCTTTATTATAAAGCATATGAGGACAGACTTAAGGATCTTAATATGTACACCTAAGAGGAAAGGCGGGATAGAAGTGATATGACTGAGATGTTTAAATACCTCCGTGGCATAAATGTTCAGGGGGAGAGCCTCTTTCAATTGAAAGCAAGTTCTGCTACGAGGGGACATGGGATAAGGGTGAAGGGGATAGATTCAGGAGTGATATGCAGAAATATTTCTTTACGGAAAGAGTGGTGGATCCGTGGGATAGTCCCCCAGTGGAGGTGGTGGAGATGAGGGCAGTAACTGAATTCAATAAAGCATGGGACAAACACAAAGGATCTCTAAAGGAAAAAAGTGGACGGGTTGTAGTTGTTGATATGGAAGGACAGACTAGATAGGCCATGTGGTCTTTTTCTTTCGTCATATTTTATGTTTCTATGTGCAGCAAGTACAAGGAGTGTGCATTAGCTACTGGGGGTATTCCTAGCATCTTCCCACACAGTTACTGCACAGAAACAACTTTTACTGTGCAGTAAGTGTAGTTAGTGATAGCGTTGATGCATGTATTGCGTCCTATAATCAGTCCATACCCATTCCTCACCCATAATTTGTCCATTATGGGAATTATTTTAGAAGCCCTATTCCTGCTTTGGACATCTGAAAATAGGCATAAAGATGTTTAAAGTGTGGGGATGGACCCAGACCATTTTAGAAGTTGGGTTTGTAGACGTCCCCAGTACAATGACATCCAAGGCAGAACGGGGGCGTGGTGTAGGCATGTCTGGAGTATTGCCAGAAACTTGGACATCCTGGCCTGATTCCATTAATGCCCTGGACATCCTGAGTTACGTCACAGTTTATACCTGCTGCAGTCATCGGAGAAGTGCTCATTTTGTCATCCAAACATATGGAGGATGTGAAGAGGGGTGTACCCTCATCTCCCTTATAATGTCCATGTTGACAATCAACACTGCAGGGAAATGCAGGCTCATGTTTCTGTTTTGGCACACCAATGGACGTCCCCACCCCTTGCTTCGATGCTGTGGCATCTAGGTTTCTAAAATCAGATCAAAACATAGATGTCCCCAGCATTTTTCTGCACGTTCTGTCCTGGATGTCCCAGATTGCACTTTATCTTTATCTTTATTAAAATTTGATATACCGCTATGGCAAAAGCATTAAGCGGTGTACAATAAAACTGATTAGCACCACAACCCAAGAAACGGAATGCCAAAATTTAAGACAGGAAAGAAGGGTAAAGAGAAAGCGAACAAATCACATTGGAACACTTAACAATAAATCATAATAAGTCATAAAAAACAGATCATGTGAACACTTAACATCAAATCATAACAAATCATAAGGAGAAATGATATTAACCAAACCAGAGTACACAAAAGAAAACAGACAGGGAGGATACATGGGGTTAGCACACAAACAGAGATCCATCAGGGGGGAGCTTCAGGGGGAAGGTCAAAAGCTTTCTGGAATAGGTAAGTTTTGAGCAGTGACTTAAACTGAGGGTAGGATGGTTGCCATTGAATGCCATTTCTAAAATGCCACTTTATATGTATTTGAACATATGTATATTTAAACGCATGATCTCCAATTAAGTGTTTTTACAAAGGGATGATGGTGGGAATGATTGTTGATTTTCATTACCAAAATGCCAGAGAATGTGTTAGTTTCTAGGCTTGAGAGTTGGGGGGAGCTCATGGCTAAAAGGTTGGCATGGGGACTTAATACACTTTCTCTAATCCTTAATGTACATTTTGTCATAGTCTTTACAATACCAATACATATTCCCATCTACGATTTCCATTACTTTATGCATTTTCATATCTTTTAATAGAGTTGAGGTTGTTGGCAAGACTAATCGATTCACATTTAAGTGATATGTCAGACATTACGAGTTCGCTGTATGCCTTTTATATTTCACAGGAAACCAGTGGAAGTGTTTTGCATTGCACAGAAGCATTAAAGGATTTTGGGGCAGGGAGGGGGACGGGGGTGGGGGGGGGTGGAGGAAGATATTCGGCAGTGGCAGCTAGCTCTTGCAAAGTGACTAGACATCACTGTTTATTTATTTTATTTTATTTATTGAACAGTTTTTATATACCGTCTTTCTTTGATTCAAGAAGGTTTACATTGAACATAACGTAACAGTGTGTCTCAACTGTTTTACATGGAACAGAACTTTTTTAACATGAGTATATATGGTTGAGACAAGGAAATTCTGAACATGAGTATAGTTGTCTCGAACAAGAAACTATTTACATATTTACAGGATATTAGGGAGGGGTCGTCAAGATAATAAGTTAGGTAAAGGTATTATGGGGTGGGGTGGAGCACTGTTGAACTTTTAACCCTGCTATTCAGTGCCAGAGCTATATCTGACTACCAACAATGAATCTCAGGGTTGTTTGGACAGCGCCGCAGCTAACCAGACAGCGATATTCAGCCACTGTGCTATGAGCTAGGGCAGTGAAAACTGCTGTCGGGGAACTGACTAGTGGCTGAATATCCCTGCTAGCTGCTTATCCCCAGATGCCCCCTCTGCTCTGCCCCAGGAACACTCTGATGCTAGCTGGCTAGAATTGAGGTGTTCAGAGGCGGCACGTGTGCGTGTTTAGTAGTAATAACCATGTTAGTGACGCTGAATATCCTGGTCGCTGTGATTGACGTGGTTAACGGCCTGCGTTAATTGTTCTGAATATCGACCCCTTTGCTTTTCAGGCTGATTGTTAGACACAATCAGACGTCACAATAACCTGCAGGCCTAAAGCACTCAAACTATACAAGTTTTACTTGAACCAACACACAGAAATTCCTATGAAATCTCTCAGGGAGATGTTTTACATAGTATGGCTATGAAATAGCAGAGCATCCTATCATAGGAAACGTATAGCAGAGAACGATATCTCTGAGTACTGCAATGAAGAGATGTGATGCAAATGGCTGTATCTGTTGTGCTTTCCTTATCTGAAGTAAATCTAAGTAATGCAAAGTGCTTACATGAATGCTATTTCATTGAAGACATTCAGTTACATTAAAAAGATACTGTACCTATACATTGGAATTTTAGGAGGGACATCTGAGTGCAATCCGGCCATCTAAGCCAGAATGTCTGAAAAAAATGCAGAAACGTCCAGGTGCAGATGTGATTTCACAAATGTGGCCGGGTCTGATATGGACATCTTCATGGAAGTCCCCAGAATCATATTTCAGAGCCCAGGCATCTAAGATGCCTAATGGTTAGAGTAGTGGGTTAAAAACAGCAAAGTGAGAGTTCAAATTCCACTGCTGCTATCACTGAAATCATGCTGAGTTCTAGGGGTGATGGGGTGCTGTTTTCTCTATACCCTCTGGATGTTTTTCAGTCAAAACGAGCACTTTCACAATGCTTATTTTAGCCTGGAACAGGTCTAACCTTAAACACGGTGCAGGACATGTATGAGATCAGACAGTGATGTCCGGGTTCCTGGGAACGCCCCAGCCATGCCTCCACCACGCCCCCATTCAGACATGGACGTCCTCACACCAGGGGTGTCCCCAGAGTCGGCTTCTGAAATGGCTCTTGAGATGTCTCTGTGCTTTGAAAGTCTTTATGTCCATTTTCAGGAATCCAAAGCATGAATAGGGCTTCTAAAATACCACTCATAGTATACTTTCGTAAGTTGATTTCTGAAAAAGCAATCTTCGTGAAATCTAGAATAACCAATCTTTATTTTTCTTTTAGAATTTATTTTCTTTGCCATCTACTTAAGTGGCAATATGCACATGGCAGGCTTATGCCTTAAATTAATTTTCCGGTGCGTTTATTAGATTGTTTTGTGTATGTTTTCTCTTATTTTGAATGTATTTATGTATTACTGCCTAGGAATGTTGATAGGCAGTTTATAAACATTAAACATTAAAAAAATACATAAATAAAAGGGTCAAAGACTGGTATTTTTTTCAGGTTTTTTGACGTGTAGACAGTCATTCAAGCCTTCATATCATTGCTTTCTTATTCCTTTCACTGACATCAGAAATGCTCAGTGTGGGCCCACAAGCTGTAGAAGAAATCATCAGGGGAGGGATAATGAGACACATACATAAGGAAATGAATCTAATAAGGTATTGTGCTCTTCAGAGCAGGAGCCCTGCTAAAAAATAGCATAAAAGGGAGTTTACTCTGCTTTTCTGAGACATGCCACATCCCCTATATTTTTCATGGTAAGCTGTGAATATCTTTCTGCTTGAAATTCTCCATGTGGATGAATCGAGTTGAGGCTGTCTAAGAGCAAGGCAGGAACATGTTCAACGTTTACGTGGTTTCTATCACAATGACATATATCAGTTTATTTAATCAGTGCCATGTTACACATAAACTATATTTTATTGCTGTACTCTGAGTATCTTATAAAGTTCTTTATGTACTGTAATGTTTAGTACTTTAAGAGGCACAAGACAGGGGAGATTATTAAGTGAATGCATTAACCTGAAGTTTAGAGGAAATAAGTTACTGAAAAAAAACCCTCTACTCAGCTTACATAAATAAAAGGGTGCAATTCTATAAATGTAAGAGCTCTTTACAAAGATGGTGCCAGAGTTTCAGAAAGGGCATCCAAGTGCTATCTGGGACGTCCAGGGCAGAAGGTGCAGAAAAATTCCAGTGTCCATGTACCCGCTATGAAATTGTGAGGCAAGGACGTCCATCTCAAGGAAGATTGCGTATGGAGATGTCCAGGGGCATAGCAAAATGAAAATGGCAGAAATTGTGTCTTAAGTTAAACAGAAAATAAATATTTCTGAGGGCACATGAGTGTACCTCCTTTTCCACATCTTCCAGATGTTTGCCTGACCAAACAAGCACTTTTCAGATGCTTGTTCGCGTCTCGAGCAGGTATAAACTTTGACATAGCTCGGAACATCCAAGATGCTTCTGAAATCAGACGAGGACATCCAAGTTCTTGGAAATGCCGTGGCCATGCCTCCAACAAGCACCCGTTCCAACTTGGACATCCATGAGCCGGAGCCGTCCACAGACCTGGCTTCTAAAATGGCTCCGGGGATGTCGCCGCGCTTTGGATGTCTTTGTGCCCATTTTCAGATGTTCAAGGCATAATTAGGACATCTAAAATAGCTCCCTATATGTGTTCAAAGTCTGTGGAAAAGGACTGCTGAGCTCCAAAGAGCTGATGGTCGAATGTACTGGAACTCTAAACGGAATTTATAGTACTGGAAACTGAGTTTGGATTTTGTTAACTAATATCCTCAAAAATATTTATTTTCTGCTTAAAGTAGGCAGGGGCAAGCATGGGTTTGTGAAAAAGCAACCCATAATCAGTGAATACAAAAGGATAAAAGGAAAAGAGGTATCAAAGAATGGACAATGAAAGTAAAATAATAGTAGAAAACCAAGGGAAGGAAGAGGAACAAACAGGTTAAATTTAATCTCTTTGAGGTTGCCTTCCTGTCCATTTTTAGAAGACTGAGAAAACAGAAACCTCTCCCCCCCCACCTCCTCTCTATCACCTTCCTCAATGTCTTCTTTAAGATACCTTTAAATGCATACAGGCCTCTATTTGCAGCATGTTTCAGTCCCCTACTAATTTTTAACAGATTTGATATTGCAGGAAACCCTGATATCCTGATGCTAGCTAGAAATGACAATGAATGTATTATTGCAAATGTTCAGTCAGGATGTGCTCTAAAACAGATGCGATGTAAGTAGAGCTGGGCAGCATTTCACATAAATTACTGTGTGTGCTCAGCTCATCGTTAGGTGTAGGCAATAGAACATCTGTTCAGTTCAGGCTAAAGCTGATTTACACAGCCTTGAAGTAAACCCCAAACCAACGTTTTACTGTGTTACTTCAATATCCTCAATGAAAGCTTATTTCCTCTGTCATTCTTTCTACTTATTTAGTCAGACCAGTAGTGGGATATACGTATATTTCTGACTTTACTGAGTATTTTGGCCAAAGATCGAACTGAAATGAACAAAACATGCCAGAAGGATGTTACTAGTCGCAGTGTTTTCCAAACCTGTCCTTGGGACTCCCCCGCCAGTCGGGTTTTCAGGATAGCCACAATGAATATGCATGAGCAAGATTTGCATACAATGGAGGCAAGGTATGCAAATATCTCTCATGAATATTCATGATGGATATCCTGAAAAGCAGACTAGCTGGGGAGCCCCCGGGACAGGTTTGCGAACCAATAGTGTTTTAATTGGTGAATGCTTTTACTGTTAGAAACATACAGTACATTCATGCCTTTTTGGGATAAATATGGATTCTATGAAGGTAATTTTAGAACAGAGCACCTAGGCTAAGGCAGACAAAACATGTCTATTTTAAATCTATTTTGTAAAGACAAGTGGATGCTCACTTGTCTTTACAAATACTAGCATAAATGGCAGAAATCATGTCTTAAGTTAAGGCGTGGACCTTTATACTTGCTCTGTATTAGGTGTAAATGCAAGTGTGTAAGGTTCGCAAGTATGTCCGCAAATTAAGGTATTTTATAATCGATGCACATGCTTGCAAACTCTGCCTGCACTCCATCCAAAATGCAAACCCAGCTACCCTCCATTGCTTTAGAAGAAAGGGCCTGGCAATCTACTTTCAGTTATACAGTACTCTTGCCAAAAAAACCCAGGGATGCTGGGTCACCAGGAGTCAGCATTGACTTGACGGCACCTACAAAAAAAATGCATGTAAATTCCACATGCATGCTTTAATGCCTTTATAAATTTACCTTTTATGGGGCACATACTTGAACTGTCCACACTGATGCAAAGTCTGCAGGTATTTTTTATTCACAGGCTTTACAACAATAATCAGCACTAAACGACACACATGCTTTTGTTTCACTCACTGCCCCAGGAAAAGTTTTCACAGAAATTGGCTCCTGCTTTTTCTGTGGGCACTTTTTCCTTGGAAATACCATATGTGAACTTGAGATTGTCATCTACTTGTCTTATTTCCCTCTCCCCAACCATAACACGCCCTTAGGAACTCTTACAGACAGTAGTGGGAAAAACTGTATGCATTATAGAAAAGAGTACTTACTTTGAGCAACACTGAGGGTGAGTGATTTTCAACCAGCAGCTTTCTGTGAAAAAGAGAAAGCACCATTTACCTACAGAATTAGCTTTGAAAATTGCCTTCTCTATGTAAGCCATTTGGTTTCATGT
Organism: Ichthyophis bannanicus; assembly: GCA_033557465.1. Taxonomy (NCBI): domain Eukaryota; kingdom Metazoa; phylum Chordata; class Amphibia; order Gymnophiona; family Ichthyophiidae; genus Ichthyophis; species Ichthyophis bannanicus. The sequence goes on along the minus strand of CM066031.1, from coordinate 541,636,629 downwards.
TTTCAGATTCGGATCTCTTTCACCCTGTTGAGCACATGGAATTGTGTTTCTTCAGGGATCATTCAAACTCTACACGCTTACATGAGATGCAAGGTCCCTGCAGTGTTGCTTGGGGGGAATCCACCCATGCTACTGCAGCAACATCACATTTATAGTTGCAAGGAACAGGCACTAAAAGCTCCTAAAAGTGTAATATTGCAGCACCTCTCCTTACCGGCAGCAGTGCGGCTTTGCAGGAATGTTGATGTGATGGTTTAAGACCAAGGCCGGAATGGCCTCATCTGAATAAATATGATCAGTTAGTCACCCTAATTTCTGGTCATATTCAACATAAAATATAAATAGGGCTTCTGATTCTTGAAGAGGGGGAGAGGCATATCCAAAGGGAGTTATGCAGTTTGCAGACCTGCATAAACCCCGCACACTGGGATACTCAGTGACACTAACCTGGTTAGTATCGCTGAATATCCCCCTCCTAGGTGATCTAAACGTCCTATCTCTATCTAGTTAGTGATGGGGTGTTCCGGAGCTAGCCCATTAGCGGCGATATTCAGCTGCTAACTACTTAGCTAAACCACCTAAATAAACCTATGGCATGTAAAAGGGCAAACCAGCCAAACTGGATTTTCAGTGCCAATCACCAGATATGACTTGGTACTGAACATAGGAACATAACATATGCCATACTGGGTCAAACCACTTCAGGTCACAAGTAACTATCAGGTTCCCAGAGGTAGACAGATTCCATGCTACCTGTCCAGGGTTAAGCACTGGATTTCCACGTTCCTCTTTAATAACACAGGTCTGCAACTAAAAAGCTGTTTGATTATTTTCATCTAATTTCCATGTATTTTGGTGTGCTGAAAACAAATAAAATATTGAAAAAACTCCTAGACATCATGATTTGCCACAACATGCAAAATTGTCTTCAAATTTATCAAGTTTTTTCAAATTACTATTAATTAATTCAAATTACTATTAATTAATTCACATAAGTGCATTTAAGATATAAAATGCCAAAAAAACCTTAAAGGGGTTGTCCGAGTTATGTAAAAAAAAAAAATAGCACTGTAAATCTGATGGTCAGCAATATATACATAAGCTAAGCAAGTTTTAAGTCCGTGCTTCTAATGGTAGAAGGGGTTAATCTTTCCTGAAGAATCCAGTGGGAGGGAGACACAGGGCAGATAGCAGCAGCTCCGGTCAGTGCAGGGGGGCGTGGCCAGCACTGTGATCTCTAGTGTACAGACATAGAGCTGCTCTCTCCTGCATGCCACACTTGTGCACGAATCATCATCAGGTTCTTGGTTCTAGGCTGTTCACACTTTTTCATCGCAATTCGTGTTAGCTCGTCATTCTTCAACCGTTATGTTATGGTTCCGTGAAAGTGTATTAATTCGCCAGACAGTTTCTGTTTCATCTGTGGTGAATATACATGTTGAAGCAACAGCAAAATATTACAGACTTTGTGAAAAAAAAGTATACTTTGCATACTTTGGACTAAAAATTGGAGATCAAGATAAAGTCAGGGCGCCTCATAAAGTGTGCAAAGGGTGTGTTGAGGACCTCCGAAACTGGTTCAAGGGTAAGAAAAAATCTTTCCGTTATGGGATTCCTATGGTATGGCGAGAGCAAAAGAACCATAGTGACGACTGTTACTTTTGTTCATGCGATGTGAAAGGGTTTAATTCCAAATGGAAGCATTCCATTTCATACCCCAATCTTCACTCTGCAATTTGTCCCATCCCCCATGGCACAGATATACCAGTACCCAAGCCCCCTGCTACCTTGGAAGAGATACCTAGCTCCGATGAAGGTGAAGCCATACCTGAACCAGATGACGAATCAAGTTCTGACTTTGAAGATTTATTTATTTAACAATTTTTATATACCGTCTTTCTGTAAGTCAAGACGGTTTACATAGAACAATTTATAGCAGTGTGTTTCAACTGTTTACATGGAACATAACATTGGATACATATAGTAACAAGAATAACTATATACATGGAACATAACATTGGATACATATAGTAACAAGAATAACTATGCACAGCGATCAAGATGATACAAGATGATACAAGAAGATGATACAAGACCAAAATTGTTTTCTCAGGAGGAGATGAATGATTTGGTAAGAGACAAGAATCTTCCCAAAGATGCAGCTGAGTTACTCGGATCAAGGCTGAAAAGCAGGAATTTATTGTTGCCAGGAGTGTCATCTTCATGGTTCAGACATCGTGAAAAGGAGTTCGTTCCTTACTTCGCCCAGGAAGACAATTTGGTTTATTGCATCGATGTCGAAGGTCTGATGGGTCAATTTAAAATCCAATATGATTCAGAGCAATGGCATCTTTTTATAGATTCTTCAAAAAGAAGTCTCAAAGCAGTTTTACTCCACAATGGTCTTTACGCTTCCATACTTGTAGGTCATTCCGTACACTTGAAGGAAACCTACGAGAACTTGGAATTGGTTCTTCGTAAACTTAAATATGAAGACCATGGTTGGCAAGTGTGTGGGGACTTGAAGGTCTTGTGCATGCTGCTCGGGCAACAAGCTGGGTATACCAAATATCCTTGTTTTCTGTGTCTATGGGACAGTCGAGACTGACAAAATCACTGGACCAAGAAGAGTTGGCAGCCGAGGGTGCTAACAGTCGGTGAAAAAAATGTCCTCTGAGAAATTTTGGTACCTTCCCATAAAGTTCTTCTACCATCTCTCCAAATAAAATTGGGATTGATGAAGCAATTCGTAAAATCACTTCCAAGAGATGGAGAATGCTTCAAATACTTGGTCACCAAGTTTCCAGGCCTGTCGGAGGCAAAATTGAAGGAAGGTGTGTTCGTCGGACCAGACATTAGAAGGCTTATAGTTGATCAAGAGTTTGTCAATACCATGACGGATCCTCAAAAAGAAGGGTGGATTGCATTTAAAGAAGTTGTACAGAAAGTTTTAGGCAATAACAAAGATCCTCACTACAAAAAGATCGTCGGACAAATGCTGAAAGCATTTCAAGCTTTAGGTTGCCTGATGAGTTTGAAAGTGCATTTCCTCCAGTCCCACCTTGACTACTGTCCTGAAAATTTGGGAGCTGTGAGTGAGGAGCAAGGTGAATGATTCTGCCAAGACATTAAAGAGATGGAAAGGAGATACCAGGGAAAATGGAGCATTACAATGATGGCAGACTACTGTTGGATGCTTCAGAGAGACATTCCAGATGCTACTCACAAGCGTAAATGCACCAAGAGGAGCCTCACAAGGAAGAAGAATCGAGTTGGTGTGTAGGTGAGCTCATTTCAGTTCAAAAAAGGATTTTCATGAAAATATTGTAATAAAACTTTAATTTTATAAGTCTATTTCCATTTATTTTGAGGTATTGCCTTATTTAACATAGTTACCTAAATTGTCAGGAAACGTGATGTCCTATGACAAAATGGAGGTCATTTTTTGATTCAGCACACCAAAAAACATAAAGATTACATGGAATAACCAAAACAGCTCTCGAAAATATTTTTTTGTAGACCTTGTGTAATGGTTTATGGGCTTTTCCTCCAGGAACTCATCCAAAGTTCTTTTAAAACCAGCAGCACTAACAGCTTTTACTACATCATTTGGTAACAAATTCCATACTTTGATTATGCTTTGAGTGAAAAGATATTTTTTCTGATTAGTCTTAAATGTGCTACACTGTAGCTTCATTGTGTGTCCCCTACTCTTTCTACTTTTTGAAGAAGTAAACAATCGATCTACATTTACCTGTTCCACTCATTATTTTATGTTAAATATATTTTATTAATTTTTACATAATGCATTAGGTTACAAGCAGATAAAGCACAAACTAACCGTAAAAGTCTAACACATTGTAAGAAAAAAGAAATAAATCATTATAGTCCACAAAATGAGGAGTAGTAACCCCAAAAAGAATACACAAAACATAAGGAAATCACAAGGAGACTAGGCTCCATATTTGCAGCTAAAACAAAACCCTATGCATCTGCCCACCCAACCTCATAGAACCATGTCTTCCTTACTAGACAGAAAATTCTGTAGCTGAAGTGGATCAAAAAACACATATCTAACCCCCTGCAAAGATAACAAACATTTACAAGGATATCACACAAAAAAAGAAGTGCCAAGAGCCAATACACGAGGTCTCAGGGCCAAAAAAGCTTTCCTCTGAGACTGCGTAGCTCTCGACACGTCTGGAAACAACTGTATAGGGGCCCCGCAAAAGGAAGTATTTCTATTCTTAAAGTACTATCCAGGCTGGTCCCAAAACTCTCGGATCCAAAATTGCTGTCACATTTTTCTATCAAATGGTATATAATACATGACCATAGCAGAAAGAAAATCACTGTTATAACATATTGAATAAGACGGGTACAATTTTCCTGAAATATGCAAAAATTAACCCGGCTGCAGAATGTGGATTAAAAATTTAAAGTAAGCCTTCCAAGGGTTAAAAGTCACAAGTAATGTAGCCTGGGTCTCCTCCAGGAACTTGGTTAAATCAAGCCCTGGAGATAGCTGCTGTTGACTACCAGCAGCAGACCACTCATTAGAAGTACCCCGACCAGAGAGGTGATACAGCTTAGAAATAGAATAATATCAGCATTAGGCAATTTTAATATCTCACGAATATATCTCTGTAATAAAATCTCTGAAGATAACAAATGACACATTGGAAAATTCAAAAACCTAATATTCTTAGATTTAGCAACATTCTCATACATCTCCAATTTATGATTAAGCAACAAGTTATCCTTCATTACAGCTGTCTGACCTGCCTGCAAGGACTGACACAGAGATTCACATTTAAGTAAGGAGTACAAAGCAAATCCACCTGCTTATCTACTTGAACCAATCCTGCCACCACATCTTGTGTGAAGGAACAGGGTTGGGTCACCGTAAAAACCAAAGTACATGCAATCAGTGTCACAACCCTCCAGATATCAGCCAGAGAGACCTGTTAATCCAAGATCTCTGTGGCCTCAGCCGGAGGGGGAGTCCATATCACTGGTATAAGAGATCTCACCACAACCACTGGGGCACTCTGTTCCAACGGAGAACCTCGGGTTGCGTCAGCAGGAGTAGATTCCAGAGGAGGGGGGGGGGGCAGAGTACGGTCAGCGGAGCTTAAGGAAGCCCCTTCAGAAACCTCTGAAGGGGAAACCACAGCTGAATGTGAGACAGCCCCAGAAACAGGCAGGGCATGTCTATCCATAGGGCCACACAACACAGGTGTCAGTGATGCTGCTTTCTTCTTCCGTTTCCCCATGGGTAGAAGTCACATACACTGCTTCAAAGGTGCTCCCATGGTGCTCCAAGGGGCTCCCAAGCGGTCTAAAATGTCTCTTGTATCGTGCCCCTTGGATGCACGCCACCCACATGTGCTCACCCACGTAGAACAAGCTGGGAGATATTAAATACAATAAAACAAGGCCCCCGAGGGTGTCGGGACCGTCCTGCCCACAGCCTGCCGCTCCAGTGACCTGCGACTGTCTGCAACAGTTTCTTCCACCTTAAAGCTCTCCCGACTGGGGTTTTAAAGCCCCCGAGGGCGTCGGGGCCATCCTGACCACAGCCTGCCACTCCAGTGACCTGCAGCTGCCTGCAACAGCTTCTCCCCCACTCATTATTTCATAGACCTCTATCATATCTCCACTCAGCTGTCTTTTTTCCAAGTTGAAGACTCCTAACCTTTCATGACTTTCCTCATAGAGATATCATTCCATCTCTTTCATTATTTTTGTTGTTCTTCTCTGTACCTTTTCCAATTTTTCTAAATTCTTTCTAAAATATGGCAACCAGAATTGCACACAATATTCAAGGTGCGATCACACCATGGAGCGATAGAGATGCATTATAATATCTTTGGTTTTATTCTCCATTCCTTACCTTGTGATTTCTAGCATTCTTTCAGTTTCTTGGCCACTGCACACTGGGCGGAGGATTTCAATGTATTATCCACAATGATGCCCTGATTCTTTTCCTGCATGGTGATTCTTTATGTGTTCCTTGGATTGCGTAACCTTAGTTTGGGTTGCTCTTCCCTAAGGTGGTCATTCTGATCACCGAATAGCAGGGTTGGACATGCGACATGGATATCCAACCTGCGCTTAGCACCCGAACACTATTCAGTGCCCTGCGTTCCCCACATGTACAGAGGGTTTGTGCAGGGAGCGCTGGACGGCAATGAGAGGGAGTTTGTGCAGGGCAGAGTGGGAGCAGTGCGGTGAAGTGCCTTCTGCCGGGATGTACAGAGGCAATTCAGATCATGCCTCTGTACATCCCCTGGCATCGACTTGGACGGCCGCTTACTCCACCCCGATGGTGGAATAAGTGCTGAGTGCAGTGTTTATTGCAGCCTGCAGCCCCCTACCCCATCGTGAAACTGTGGGAGGACCCCTGCTGCCCAATTCCGGCCTTGGGGGCCCCTGCTGATGGTCGGGCAGTGGGGTGACGGGGCCGGTATGCTTTGTGGCAATCAGGTGCTCCGGCTGGACATACCAGTGCCATGGCGACAGGATGCCACTACTCCGGCACACCAGACAGAGCGTGCAGACCAGTAGACATCCCCCACATTAGAATAGGATGCCCGGCCAGATGTGTATGTCCCCGATTCTGCCATCGTGGGTAAGTCCGGGCACTGCGGCAGGAGAATTGAGTCCATCTCCTCCATGTCCGGTTTTTGCATGGCCAATGTGGCTAGACATGCGGGAACTTGAATATACCTCTAAGTGCATAACTTTGCACTTGTCTACATTAAATTTCATCTGCCATTTGGATGCCCATTCTCCCAATTTTTCAAGGTTTTCTTTCGATTTTTCACAATCCTCATGTATTTTAACGATTTTGAAAAATTTTGTGTCATCTGCAAATTTAATCACCTCACTTTTTATTCCCATTTTAGAAATCATTTATATATATGTTATAAAGCAGCAGGCCCATCACAGATCCCTGGGGTATTCATCTTTCTTTATTGAGAAAATTGGCCATTTGGCCTACTCTGCTGCAAACAGGAAATCGTCATCAGACATCAGAGAGGGGGTGGAAGCAAACATCCTGAAGTTTAAAGGTAAGCACCTGAGGGGTGTTTATGGTAATTGCTGCTGCTGCTACACATCCCTGAGAGGGGCGGCAGAGGTGGCAATGGGTGTCGGAAAGGGGCGCAAGGGATGAGTTTCACCTAGGACGCCTCATCTCCTTGCACTGGCTCTGTTCCCAACTCATCCTGCCTTTCACTGAAATAAAATTCCAATCTCACTTTAATAATGATTTATAGACTCCCTCCAGGAGCTTGTCCAAACCTTTTAGCAACCCAGTTCCTCTAAGAGCTTTTACTACAGTACATCCTCTGGCAATAGATTCCAGAGCTTGATTATGTGTTGAGTGAAAAAAATATTTCTATGATTAGTCTTAAATGTACTACTTAGTAGCTTCATTGTGTGTCCCTTAACCTGCACTTTTTGAAGGAGTAAACAACCAATTCACATTTACTCGTTCCACGCCTTTCATTATTTTATAGCCCTCTATTCTATCTCCCCTCAGTTGCCTCTTCTTCAAGCTGATGAGCCCTAACCTTTTAAGCCTTTCCTCACAGGGCTATCATTTCATCCCCTTTATCATTTCAGTCTCCCTTCTCTGTACCTTTTCCAATTCCGCCATATCTTTTTTTAGATGCAGCAACTAGACCTGCAAGCAATACTCAAGTTGATACTTTGTTTTATTCTCCATTCCTTTTCTTATAATTCCTAGTATTCTATTAGCTTTCTTGGCTGCTGCTGTACACTGAGCAGAGGATTTCAACATATTAACCACAATGATGCCTAAATCCTTTTTCTAGGTGGTGACTCCTCATGTAGAACCTTGCATTATGTAGCTATAGTTTGGTTAGTTCTTCCCTCAGTGCATAACTTTACACATATTTTTATCAAATTTATCTGCTATTTGGATACCCAGACTCCCAATTTCTCAAGGTCCTCTTTCAATTTTTCACAATCCTCTTGTGATTTAACCACTTTGAATAATTTTGTGTTGTATGCAAATTTAATCACTTCACTGATTGTTCCTTTTTCAAGGTCATTTATAAATATGTTAAAAAGCAGTTGGCCTAGTATAGATCCCTGGGGCACTCTTTCTGAAGTATCCCATGCATTATCCTCCTTCAACCAGGTGTCTGAGATGCCAGTTATATCTACGTCTTGTCATGAGGCTGGTGCCAATAAAGATGCAGAGTTGAAAAGAAACTCTGTTTCTCACAAAGCTCTAGGTGTGCAATTACCTCAAAGCACAGCTACAGGGGGCAGGAGTGATTCTACAGAAGCTAATGAGGCTAGGAGAGCTAACCAGTTGCACCTGGAAATGAGCCCGGGAGATTCAAAGGGAAGATCCCTTTATAAACGGAAGCTTAATGCCAGCAAAGCAGAAGCAGCAGGAAGAACAGGAAGAGCAGCAGAAGGAGAAGGAACAAGGATTATGGCTGAAGAAGGAGGGAGAGACCTGAAGGAAGGAATCCTCCCTGAGCAAGCCCAAAAGGACAGAATTCACAGAGGTAGAATTCAGAGGGGCCAAGCTACGAGAGCCGCTGTTCAGAGGGAGTCTGCTGAGGAAAGCAGTCAGCCTGGAGGGTATGCCACTCCCTGCTTAAGCAACGTTCCTGAGTCCAAAGCTGAAAGACATACACGGAGAGCCAGAGAGCCAGGCTGGGAGGAAAGCCTGCAGGCATTGGAGTATGCTGAACAAGCTTTACCAGGTACCCGAGGGAAAGGAGTTTTCAACAAAGCTACTTTGTCACTGAAGCATAGAGCTGGAGAATCTGCACCAGGTTTTACTAAGCTTTCAGGAAGTTCAGCACTGCCCAGAAGCTACCGACAGAAAACCTGTTGTCACAGAGACGTGCATGAGAGAGAAGGCTCCAGAGCTTCAAGCTACAGAAACTCAAGGTATGAAAGTTTTATTCCTGATAAAGAAAGCTTAACTCCTAAAAGCACTGCTAAAGCTAAAACTCACTTTATAAGAAGAGGAAAGAAACCAGAGTGGTTTGAAGAACTACCAAAAGACTTTAAAGCACGGTCTTATTGGAGGCAAGATACCAGAGACAGTCCATATAAACCTGTAACTGCCAGGGACAGTGTGTGCTCTGAGGGGGAAAGCAGTGAAGCAGAATTTATGGAAATAGAAAATGCAAATACTATTCCCATTCCTCAGGAAGAAGCTATGGATTGTAGATTGTGTATGGCTTCTAGCCTAGAATCCATAGCGACCTTGTAAATAAGAAGACGTCTTGTTAAATTGCTTTGCCCTGGAATGAATTGAATTCCTCCCTTTAACCCTTACAACTAATTGTGAAGATATTAACAATTGGTTTTACCTGCTTATTACTGGAACCTTTATGAACAAAGGACATTCTTTGATTTCTAGTGTCTTAATGAACCCTTGCACAGAGGGGAAATAAAAACCTTGTTTCTCTACACTCATGGCTTAATTATTGAGTTCTCACAAGGAGCTGAAATACCTAAGACCAATCTCCATTTTTGGCCTTAAAATACCCCACGCTCCTTGAAAATAAATATGTTGTATAGCATGCCCTTACCGCCATTGGCCACTAGGGGATGCCGTCACGACAGTCTTCATTCAGTGCTATATTTTCTAACTCTTACATCTTATTTTTAAGACATCTAGCATTTGTGTACAGACATTTCAAAGTATGTTTTTTGTTCATATTGACCAACTGTTAGTTGACAAGGTAATTTGGATTTTTTCAACTCTTTTTGTTTTTTACCTGAAGGACTACTTTTCCTTTTTTTGCAACCTCTTTATTGGCATGTCCTAAACTCCCTGTTTTGGTAGTATCCTTGAAGGATTTGTTATTCTGAACCATGCACTCATGGGTGATTGTCAGCTTTCCCCCAATATCTGACTTGAAAATTGCTCTATCTCCTTTTTAAAGGTTAGTACCAGCAGCCTGTTTCCACCCTGGTTAAGGTAGAGCCTCTCCTTCTAGAAAAGCCCCTCTTCCCCAGAGCATTGCCACATTCCTAACAAATCTAAAGCCCTCTTTCCTGTATCATCACCTCATCTATACATTGAGACTCTGGAACTCTGCCAGCCTCTTGGATCCTGCACATGGGACAGGAATCTTTTCTGAAAATGTTATCCTGGAGATTCTAGATTTCAACTTTCCACTTAAAAGCCTAAATTTGGCTTCCAGAACCTCCCTTCTATACTTTCCTGTGTTGTTGGCACCCATGAGTACAAAGACAACCAACTGCTCCCTGGCACTATCCAGAAACCTATTTAGGTGATACCTTAGGTCTACCACCTTCACTTCAGGCAAGCAATCCTCACACATACTAGCCACCTAGCTATCTGCATCCTGAACTAAGATGACCATCCTAATACTTCTCTCCTGTGCAGTAGCCTCTGGAGACACATCTTTGATGTGAGAAGATAGTATATCTCCTGGAAGAGAAGTCATTTATTTTATTTATTTATTTAACATTTCTTATATACTGCCTTTCATGATATCAAGGTGGTTTACATTGAACAGGGCATTATAACTTGGAAATAACTATTTTACAGGGAACATGGAGGGTTAAGTGGCTTGCCCAAGACCACAAGGAGCACCTGTGGGACTAGAAACCTCACTACTTCCAGCCCAAGGTTGCTGTCCTCTAGTGGGATTTGAACCCCTGACCCTCTGGCCTGAAATACCTTGCCCCAACCACTAGGCCACTCCACCACTCCAAGTCATGGCTATAGGATCATTTCCTGTAATACCAAGGTGATGCTGTCCTTCCAGGTGACATCTCTCCTCCAAAGCAGCACTGAGCCTGACAGGATGGAGATGGAACTTTTGTAATGTATTTTTGTAGATATCCTCTATATACTTCTTTGCCTGCCTCAGTTCTCCCAAGCATGCTACACTAACCTCCAGAAATTGGACTTATTTTCAGAGAGCCAGGAGCTCTTAGCACTAACTGTACACATACAACCTCACCAACTTAGAAACAATCAAACATGTGACACTTAATGTAAAAAACCTGGATAGTCCTCATATTGCTGCTGGACTTGTGTTTGCATCTTTGTTTTAATGAACTTAATTGTTTAGAGTTGGTAAGGAAGCAGGGATACCTAAACTAATATAAAGGCTTTTAAGATTATTTGGTATGTCTTATACTATCATTTTTGTTTGCTTCCCAACAAACTGCTAATAAAACAAGTCTACAATTTTTTAAAAGTTGTATGCTGAATTAAAAAATGACAATTAAAACTGCTGATTGGTTACTGTTTCCAAGATATCTTAACTTTTCTTTTTTAAGCATATATACAGTGTCTTGCTAGTAGAGTTTTAATCACAAATTATTATAAACCTAGGTCTTTTCGAGAAGAATGTAACAAGATCCTTTGACATTCATGGAAACTCTAACATCACCTGACAGGAGATTCCACTGCTGCAGTCTGGAGCCCAACAGCTCTGCCTTACTCTTAGGTAGTTCCAAATCCCTGACAAGGTCATTCAGTTCACTTTGTCTTATGAGGTGTGGCTCAGAGGAGGAGAATGGGAGAAAATCTGGGTCATGTGACCTTGATGGTCCAGGACCAGAAGTTTTATCCCCTTCTTCTTCCTCGTCTGACTCAAGTGAGAATAATTTTGGAGCATCAGGAATTGGCAGTCCTTCTCCATGGGGTACTAGGCGTATAGCTGATGGAATGTTAGGATACTGCACAGTCCACTTTTTCTTCTTCAACAAACCTTTCCCAACACAAGACACCAAGCAGATGTAACAATTGCTGATATGATCTGTCAGCTGTCTCCAAATAATTGGCACTGCAAAAAACATGGATATCCTTTTTTCTATTAAACTACTGGTGAAGATTTCTTGCACAAATGTTGCAGCATTTATGTAGGGCCCAGTTCTTGTCCTGATCTCCAATTTTGCAGCCAAACTAAAGGTGGTAGGCTTTTTTAGTGAAAGCGGTTATACTGCATTTTTCTGATACAAAAGTCACTTCACCACAAACATAGCAGAAGTGATGAAGCATCTCTCTCTTTGGCTAAATGGAAGAAATCAAGTACTGAGAAGACTGGTCTACACCCAAAATACTACCGACACATCATGTTCATTAAAAAAAATATTGCACAATTTGTTCTGCAGAGTGATGTAATTAAGCTGAGTTAGCATTGCTACCCTCATACAGTTACTGAGAATCACATTCTATATGGATGCAGATAATATCTTGCTCCTCGCGCGCATTGACAGCGAGAACCCTGACCTCTCCGCTATCAATTCCGCCTTAGATTCTATTTCTTCCTGGCTTCACAACAATGCTCTGAAATGTAACCCCTCCAAGACCACTGCCACTTCGATCATAGGTTCCAGAACCACACCATCACTAGCCCCTTCCATTGGTTCCACTTCTATCACCTTACACACTTCATTTGATACTTTGGAGTTTATATTGATTCAGGACTTTCCTTTTCCTCTCATATATGTCACCTCACCCATTCTGCATTTTCCACCCTTTGCAGTTTTCAGACTCTTTGCCCCTTTTTTGACCAGGCAGCCTTGACCATGCTCCTCCTCAGTACCATTATATGACGATTTGACTATTGCAATATCTTTTATGATCTTCCCAGCATAGCTGAAGTGACTTTAAACTATTCAGAACATTCAGGGCTGGCCTATCTACTAGGCAGGCAAGGCGTCTGCCTAAGGCAGCAGATCTCTATGGGCGGCAGGGAGAGCCCTAAATGTGGTGTACTTAGATTTCAGTAAAGCCTTTCACACCGTTCCATACAGGCAATTTATAAACAAACTGAGCACCCTAAGGATGGATCCTAAAGTGACTGACTGGGTTAGAAACAGATTAAGTGGGAGGCAACAAAGGGTACAGGTAAATGGAGCTCACTCTGAGGAGAAGGAAGTTACCAGTGGTGTGCGGCAGGGATCTGTCCTTGGTCTGATACTTTTTAACATCCTTGCTAGTGATATTGCGGAAGGCTGTCAGGTAAGGTTTGCCTCATTGTGGATGATACCAAAATCTGCAATAGAGTAGACATCCAGGAAGGAGGAGATAACATGAAGAGAGATCTAGCTAAGCTTGAAGAATGGTCAAGAATTTGGCAGCTGAAATTTAGTGCTAAAAATGCAGGGCCATGCAGTTGGCCTGAAAAAAACTAGGGGGGCGGTACAGTGTAGGGGGTGAAGTACCTCTGATTATCTTAAAGCAGCTAGAAAAGGTGACAGCAAAAGTCAGAAGGATACTTGGATGCATAGAGAGGGGAATGGTCAGAAAAATAAATGGAGGTAATAGTGCCTCTGTATAAGTCTCTGGTCCAACTTCATTTGGAGTATTGTGTTCAATTCTGGAGACCGTACCTTCAGAAGGATATCAACAGGATGGAGTCAGTGCAGAGTAGCTATTAAAATGGTTAGTGGTCTTCATTATAGAGCATATGAGGCCAGACTTAAAGATCCTAATATATATACCATTAGAGGAAAGGTGGGATAGAAGAGATATGATAGAGATGTTTAAATACCTTCATAGCTTAAATGCACAAGAGGAGAGTCTCTTTTGATTGAAAGCAAACTCTGCTACGAGGGGACATAGGATGAGGGTAAAAGGGGATAAACTCAGGAGTAATATGCAGAAATATTTCTTTACGGAAGAGAGGTAAACGTGTGGAATAGTCTCCCAGTGGAACAAGGCCAGTATCTGAATTCCAAAAAGCATGGGACAAACACACAAGATCTCTAAGGGAAAAAAGGGACTATTGTAGTTGATATGTAAGGGCAGACTAGATAGACCAAGTGGGCTTTTTCTGCCATCATGTTTCTATCTGTGCACTTACTCATGCTAGAAAATTTGACCATGTAACACCTTTGTTCATTCAACACCACTGGCTCTTTATTTCCCAGCGGATTCCCTTTAAGATCCTTACTCTCGCGCACAAGGCATTAAATAACCATAGACCCCTAATACCCTTCTTCTTTGACCATCCCCTATGTGCTGCAGTGTTGTTGGTGATCTCTCCACGACAATTGTCTGGTTCTCCCCCACCTTAACCGTGAGAAATATGATTCAACTCGTCGCTCTGCCTTCTTCTATGTCTCCCCCTCTCAGCTATATCTTGAACCCTCTTTCCCCAAATTTAAGACTCCTAAAGACCTACCTATTCATTCAGGCTTTTGGCATGGACTTCCCATAGGATACTGCATAAACAAATAGTCTAATCCTACCCTTCATTTGTTGCGTGTTCTATAGGTTCCTCTGGTCCTTTGCTATATTCTATTCTCCTTTTCTGTCCTTTCATTAATGGAGTACCCTTCCCTTTTCCAGATTTTGATGTGCCTTATTTTGTTTAGTGTAAACCGCTCTGTCTGCCTAGCCAAGGGTGGTATATCAAGCCTCATTAAACGATAAACAATAAATAAATGAATCATCTGTGACATCTAGGAATAACATAATGCAATTCATATCACGTACGATGCAATAGCACTTTCAGATTGCATCATTCATTAATTGTTTTGCCTGAAAAGCAAGAACTTCCCAAACAAAAACATAGATTTATCATAAATCCAGTTGAAGATGTGCAAGTATTTTAGCAATTTATGGTTTAAATTGAGATCCCTTCCCATTATAACATACACATCCTTAGCACTTCTGAAGACGAGGTCATATGTACTGACCCAATAGTGTAAATTGAAGACTAGAGCCTATAAAAACTTTAAGCATCATTTTCGACCCAGACTTAGTAAAGTATGACTGAATTTATTTCGGAAGCATTTTGTCTGTAGAATCTGGTAAAGGTTAATTGCTCATTGATAAAAATGCACTGTGGTATCAAATTTCACTCTCCCTTCTTTATCTTTATCTTTAATCGTTGCTTGATATACCGCCCAGGCAAGCGCGTCAGGGCAGTGTACAATACAATCAATAAAAACAGGAAAGGAAAAGAATGCCATTATTCAGACAGGACAGAGAGAGGTGGAGAAAGACAAATGAGCAGGAAAGAAATAAGTCAAAAGAGATACTGATAGAGAAACCGGTCTTAGGGGTCTGGGAGGTCGAAGGTCTGCTGGAAAAGATGGGTTTTGAGTGAGCACTTAAATCTTTGAAAAGATAGCTCAATACGGAGAGCAACCGGAAGTGAGTTCCAGAGGGCTGGGGCTAGAACGTAAAAAGCGGAATGACGTGTTGTTTCTAGGTGAGCTGAGGATGGGGCGGGAAGAAAGAGACGATAACCATGTGCTGAACGAAGGAGACGGGGGGAAGGCTGCAGACAGATGGAATCGGCTAAATCCTGGGGAGAGCCGGTGTGTAATGCTTTATGAGTGAGTATGAGAATTTTGTAATGGAAACGGAACCTGAGTGGAAGCCAGTGTAAACTGAGAAGGAGTGGGATGATGTGATCACTAATTGGAGTGATGAATTACAAATTAAGGGTTGTGCTTGGAGTGTGTTGGAGTTGGGGAGGGTGGTTGGGAAAAAGACTAACTACCTATTTTCTTTTAAGGCTGTAAGGACCTGCCTAAATCTCTCAGAAATTAATTAAAAACCTCTAAAACATGCTGCTATTTGCCTGATTAGAGCCTACTTAAATCTAATAGAAATAATTTTAATTTTTAAAGGAAGCTGCTATTTGCCTTCTTAGATCCTACCTAAATTTAACAGAAATTAATTGTAAAGCTCTCAAGCAAACTGAGAACTCTTCTGTATCGTAAGCTTTAAATCACCAAGTTTGCCAGCAACGTAATGTTCACTTACTCGCAGAGGTTTCACCTGCTCTTAGCTTTCCACTCAGAAAATAGTTCTATAGTACCTAGTGCTGAATGTTAGGTGTTGGCTAACCATTTCTTTTCTAAAATTTCTGCCCTGCACCTATCACCTTCAGGCACAATCTATCCCAAATCATGAATATTCTCAGGTCTTCGTGCTTTGAGATTCTTTTACTTCTGTAGCTAGGGCTGATGTTCTAGGTTTGGGCAAGGCCGCGGGGCCCACGTGCGCGCGGCCGGCACTAACCGGGGGGGGGGGGCGGCAGTGCACGGGCGCCCCTGGACACGGCGACGTAGGGCTGGGGAGGCGGGATGCAAGTCGTCCCGCGGTGTCATTGGCTCCCGCGAGCCGCGGGGAGGCTCGAGAGCCAATGAGGGAGGATGGATCCAGCCGGTGGTGGGGTAGAGTGGGGACGCAGCATGGCTCTGGCCTCTTTCATTGGGCTGCCAGAGATGCTGGGTGTGTGAGGAGCTCAGCTACCAATTCGGGGGGTCTAGGGCCTGTAAGACGGGGAGCGGAGGATGAGGAACGCGGCGCATGTGGGTAGCCGGTCCTAGGGGCAGTAAGACAGGGAGCGAAGGACGAGGAACGCAGCGCATGTGGGTGGCCGGGCATAGGGGCGGTAAGACAGGGAGCAGAGGACGAGGAACTCGGCCACGAGGGGCAGGCGGTGTGTTTAAAAAAAAAAATCAATTAAATTCCGGATAGTAGCGGCTGTGGGTTTAAAAAAAAAAAGAAAAGAAAGGGGACAAAAGCGCGATTTAGGGTTGTGATGCACCCAGGCAGAGAAAGGGGGGGGGGGGTTCCTGGAAAAGGAAAAGGGGTAAGCAGGTGGAGAAGGGTGGAAAGGGTGGCACGTGGGGAGGATCAGTTGGGGCCGGATTCTAGAGTGGAGCAGGAGGGCAGAGGATGCAGAGGGCGGGGTGGCAGCCCTCAAGGGGTGGCAGCAAGAGGAAAAAAGGGGCGAGGAGCGGCTAGGAGCAGAGCACCTAGCAGGGGCAAAGGCGTGCGGGGGGGGGGCGGTAGGCTGGTAGGGGGGCCAGCGCAGGTACAGAGAGGGGGGCAGCGGGGGATGCGAGGGGGTGTGAGTCAGAAAGAGATGGTCGGGCGGCTCGGGGTAGTCGGGACAGAGGGGGTGGAGGACCTGTAAGGGGGGCTGCGGGACAAGGGGCTGTGTGGGGGTCAGATGGATGCCTGAGTGGGGGGCCAGTTCCCCCAGAGGTGGGGGTAAATGTGACGGGAGGGATGGGGGAAAGAGATGGGTGGGGGTTAGCAGGTTCGGTGGGCTGCCATGGGGATACGGGAGGCGGGTCCTGGCCAGCTTGGGAGCATTAGCAGGGTGGGGGTCAAGGCTCCTCATGGGCGGAGTGGCTGGGGGCGTGGCAGCCACCGTGGGCTGTGGCGGGCGTCTCTTCGCCTTTTGCTGTCTTCTCTCCACAGGTACCCCCTGGATTGCATTATGCGGGAAGTCCCTGGGTAAGCGCTTCACGACAACGGGATGGCGCGATGGTGTGCACGGACGGATGTTACGGGGCAGGAGAATCGGTGGGGGAAACGGAGGCTGCCATTCAGACGGCGATGGAGCGGCAGTAGACTTGTGCCTCTATAGCAGCGGCGGCTGCCGCTATGGTGAGTTGGCAGTAGATGAAGGAGCGGCGGTGGGGGACGGAACAGGGACAGCCGGCAAGGGGCGAAAGAAGGTGGGCAGAAAGCGGAGACATTCTTGTCATCGGCGTAGGAGATCGGGGTCCTCTTCCACTTCGACCACTGATTCGTCGTCCGATTTGACTTCAGAGGAGGGAAGCAGGTGTAAAGAAAGTGGGGGGAATGCGGGGAGGCTGGGAACCGGCAGGGCGACGCCTACGGTGGCGGCGTTCTCTGAGTTATGGCAGGGCGTGCCGCGGAATTTGCGGCGGAAAATTCAGAAGCGGCACTATATAGACATTTTCCGGTTGTTGGAAGGCCGGAAATGGTCGGGGGACAGTCGAAAGAAGAGGAAGGACGACAAGAAGGCGGGTCGTGTATGTAGAGTGGCCCAGAACGTTGTGAATTGGACGCGGGCATTTCTACGGCTGGCTAGTGTATGGGGGCACTTGCATCCGGAGCATTACGGTATGCTCCTGGCATATGCGGACTCCATCTTAGAGGCGTCCCAGACGCATGACGGTTGGGCGTGGCTCAAATATGATGAGAAGTTCCGTGATAAGATGGAGGAAAATCAGATGCTGTCATGGGGGACGCAAGATATCAATTTGTGGTTGACGCAGATGGCAGTCAGACCGGGCGGTGGGGGGTTGAGCGGGCCAAAGGGAGGGTTGGTCGGTACATCGGGTTCGGGGCGGCCCTTTAGGGTGGACGTGCCCCCAGTGGCGCAGAGAACGGCAAGGGGGGGGCACTGGATATGTTTGTTGGTGATTCAACAAGTCTTCATGCCCCTTTCCGGATTGTAAATTACGGCATGCTTGCTCTGTCTGCAGTGGGGGGCATTCAGCCCTCAAATGTGTTAAGAAAGGTGTTGCCGGAGCCGTTGCGCCCCCCCCCAAGCAATAGGAGCTTGCGGAGCTTGGCTCCGACTCCTATTAAGATCCACATGTTGCGTCCATGGTTGAGGAGGTATCCCAGGAGGAAGGACAGTGTAGTATTGGAAGAGGGGTTTCAGTGGGGGTTTCAGATTCCTGTTGTGGGTAGAGTGGCTGCTGGTAAGGTGAGGAATTCGCCTTTGGTTAGGCAGTTTGCCCATATTGTGAGGGATAAGTTGGCAGGGGAGATTCGGTTGGGAAGGGTCGCGGGCCCCTTTGCGGAACAGCCATTTGAGGACTTTGTCGTGTCCCCTTTGGGAATAATACTGAAGAAGGAGCCTGGGAAGTACCGATTAATCCATAACTTGTCCTTCCCTGCGGGTTCTTCGGTTAATGACCACATTCCAAGGGAATTGTGTGCTGTGCGCTATGCATCATTTGATGAGGCGGTGGATTTGGTGAGGGAATGCGGCCCGAGGTGCTCGATGGCAAAGGCGGACATTGAATAGGCCTTCTGTTTTTTGCCGGTGCACCCGTCGGCTTTTCATTTGTTGGGGTTCCGCTTTGAGGGGCACTGTTATTTTGATAAGAGCATGCCAATGGGTTGTGCGATATCCTGTGCTTATATAGAAACAGTTTAGCACTTTTATGCATTGGGCTTTTGTGGAGCAGAGGGGTTGTGGAAATGTTGTTCATTACTTGGATGATTTCCTGTTTGTAGGGGAGGCGCAGTCTGGGCAGTGCAAGGAGTTGCTGGATGGGTTTATGCAGTTGGCACAGGTGTGGGGTGTACCGTTGGCGGCCGGGAAGACGGAGGGCCCGGCGACATGTATTACGTTTTTGGGTGTGGAGCTGGATTCGGTCTTAATGGTAGAACGGTTGCCGGCAGACAAGGTAACGAGGTTGCGCGTCTTGGTGGCGAATGTGATGGCCTCCAGTAAGATGACGTTGCGTGAGATGCAGGCACTAATAGGTTCCCTTAATTTTGCATGTCGAGTAATTCCTATGGGGCGGGTGTTTTTGCGGCAGCTTGCGGGGGCTACAGTTGGGGTTACTAAACCTCATCATCGGATCAGGGTTCGCGGAGCATGTGGGCTGACTTAGTGGTATGGGATGAGTTTCTGCGGGATTTCAATGGTAACACGGTATTGAGGGAGAAGGAGATATCCAGTGGGGATTTGCAATTATATACTGATGCAGCAGGAGGAAGGGGCTTGGGGGTATACTTCGTGGGCTCTTGGTGTGCGGCAGGATGGCCCCAGGCATGGCGGGATGCCGGCATTACTTGTAACATAACCTTCTTGGAGTTGTTCCTGATTCTGGTGGTGCTGGCAGTGTGGCCGGACAGATAGCGGAATCGCAAGGTAGTTTGGTGGTGCGACAACGAGGCGGTTGTCAGTGTGCTGAATAATTATGCCCCGCGATGCAGGCAGGTGGACGATTTAATGCGGCAGGTGGTGTTAGCCTGCTTGCGATTGAATGTGGTGATTAAGGCTCGTCATATTCCTGGGTGTACTAACAAGATTGCCGATGCTCTTTCCCATTTTAAGTGGGAGCTGTTTCGGACCTTGGCACCGGAGGCGGAATGAGTGGGGGCATCAGTCCCAGAGCACTTATGGCAGATTGGCCTCGGGACATGACGGAATTGCTGAAGAATTCTGTGTCGGCTGCAATGTGGGCGGCGTACCAGAGGGGCTGCAGCAGTTTGGTGACGTTCCTGGTGGAGCATGGATGGAGGCAGGGTCCCGCTTCAGATCAGCTCCTTGGTTAGTATGTATTGGCCGCAAAGGCCGCGGGCTTTTCTCGGTCAATGGTGAGGAGGAATTTGGCGGGGTTTTCATTTTTCACGAAGGCAGTGGGGTGCTGCAAGGATGGGAGCGGTCCTTTCCATCGCCGGGTGATGGGCAGCTGCCTATAATGCATGACCTGCTTGGATGGTTGTGTGTCGCTTTGCCGCAGGTGGTATCATCCCCTTATGAAGGCATGCTGTTTCGGGTGGTATTTTTGGTGGCCTTTTTCGGTGCATTTTGGGTGGGCGAATTGGTAGCGGAGGCGGGTCGGGTTACGAGGGGCGGGGGTTTGCAAGTGCACCAGGTTAAGTTGGTAGAGGGCGGGGTTCGTATCCTCCTTGCGCGTTCAAAGACGGATCAGACGGGGAAAGGTACGTGGGTAGTGTTGAGAGAGGTGAACGGGACTCCTACGTGCCCGGTTGCATTGCTAAAACCTACTTGCGCGTGTGGCCGGCTGGTGGAGGCAGTTTCTTTATGAACGAGGATGCGCGGGTGCTTACACGCTTTCAATTTATGGCGGTTCTGCAGCTGTCTTTGCAGCAGATTGGGGAGGATCCTGGGCGGTTTGCTCCGCACTCCTTCAGGATCGGGGCAGCTACCAGTGCAGCAGCGGAAGGACTCCCGGAGCGGGAGATACAGCGGATCGGTAGATGGAGGTCGCAGGCGTTCCAAAGCTACGTGCGATAATAGGGGTGGTGGGGGTTACTAACTGTATCATCTCTTTATTTTACAGAAGTGGTACAACGATCGTGTCGCTGTTGGGTGATTGGCCACTCATTTGTTTACTGGGCTGGTCGGCGAGCAGCAACACGGCCGGTCGGGCCGCATATTGGAATGGAAGCTTCAGGGGTGACCGTCTCATGGCTGGGTGAGCGCGGACTTCGGTGGATCCAGCTCTTGACTTTGCTGCGGCACCACGAGCGTGTGAGAGGGACGCCGGACATCTTGTTGATTCACCTGGGAGGCAACAACTTGGTGTCTTGGACTTGCAGACAGTTAATTCGTGCAGTACTCAAGGACTTGGGGGAGGTTTTGGCGATGTTCAAAGGCGTACTTTTGGTTTGGTCAGATATCATTCCAAGGCCGGCTTGCAAGGATCAGCGGCGGTGGTCGAGAGGGTTGACGAAAATTAATCGCCAAATTGGCAGATGGGTGGGGGAGCATGGTGGGTGCCAAATTTTGCACACATGGGTTGATGTCGAATGCGCAGGCCTGTATAGGTCGGATCGAGTGCATCTATCCCCAGTGGGGATGGACTTGCTCCTTAACGACTGGCAGGAGGCCTTGGAAGGTATCATGTTAGGGAGGAGGGCTGGTCGCAGCTTACCCTTGGGGGGCGGCTCAGGACGAGGGTGGCCTGAGCCGGTGGCGGGATCCCGGAGGTTTCCGGGGTCCAGAGCCGGAGGCAAGCATTAGGGTGGGGGTGGGGTACCCCCAACCCGGACAATCCCTCAGGTTTTTGCTAATAATATGGCGAAGCCGGAAGAGGGAGGGCGAGGCAATTAGTCGGGGCCTGGACCCGGCGGAAGCGGAAGCGGCGTCACCTTGCTACTAACATGGCTGGTGAGGGCTTGCTCTGCAGGGGGGGGGGGGCAATTATGATGTGTTGGACTGTAGTTTGGTTATTGTTAAAAGTTTAATAAAGCTGCGACCAGTTTGAGTCCCAAAGAGGTTTTGTGTGTTTCATTGGAAAGAACAGGTGCAGGGTTACTAAGGGAGGTGGGTTGTAGAAGGGGCGGGAAGCGAGGTGTCCGCCTTACCCGGTTAGAATGCATGCATGAAGACCTCTTTCCCTGTGTATCAAACTCTTGCCCGAAAGGGCTCAGGATAATCTCTAGCAACATTCTTAGTGGTGACACTGATGGTGAATATGTCACTGAGAAAAGGCATCCCCTCTTTATCTTTATCTTTATTTCGTCACTTGATTAACTGCCCAAGCCGTGGTGTCAGAGCGGTTTACAATAAATAGGCTGCAGTTAGGTTTAGAAAGGAACCCAATTTTAGACAGGAAAGCAAAGAGGATAGAACACGCAGGTAGGAACAGAGAAAACATGCATAAGAAGAATAAGCATGACAATTAGGAGGGGCATGTAATGAGGTCAGGAGTGGGGAGAGGTCAAAGGCAAGGTGGAAAAAATTGATCATGTGACCGGTGCTTGAATAACCTACTCTCTACTGCTGATCCTTCCAACTCTTGTCCTATATTTGCTCTCCTGATTTGGGGAAATCTAAATAAACAGGCTGTTTTAATGCCTTGATCCTGCACAATAATAGTCACAATACTGAGATCTTGTTGACTTCTATTTTGGATAATATTTAGCAAGATTTTGAAAGAGATGCTTTCATTTGCTTGGCCTATTGCTTGGAAATGTTCTTCACTGGAGCTTGGCCAAACTGAATCTTATTTTCTTTTCCAGAAATAATTTAGAGCCACGCAACCCCACTCCTTCATCTCTTTCCATCCAACTACAAGATTCTCTCTCACCCCTGCCTCTGCATCTTCAAACTCCCTCTCATATTTTTTTTTTGCCTCTACCCTACTAGCCTGCTGTCCATTCCTTCCAGATGCCTATTCTCCTTCCCAATTCATTCTGCCTTCTACTAATTCATTTAAAAAGAGAGTTCTAGTCCTATTTGCATCAGAAAACATTCTCTGCTAACATTTTCTGTCTACATAAGAAATATCACCAGGAGTATATACTATAAACTCAAGACTGTACAAAATCTCAAGCCTCTCCTAAACTATCCAGCACCACCACATCCAGAAGAGCCTTCTCCCTATATGCACTTTCCCTCTGGAACTTGATCCCATGCAAACTCCGGACCACAAAAGACCTGTTAACATTCAGAAAGGCCCTCAAGACTCACCTATTTACTGCCTGTTTCACTGAGGACAGGACATAATCCCTTCATGCAACTGTCCCTTATCACCCCTCCCCTGTCCCCTTATTCTCCCCCTTCCCATGAACATTGATCCCCTCTAATATTAAGCACCCTCCAAGTTCATTACACTGTTACAATGTATTAAGTTCTCTACAAGTTTGTTACCCCTGTTACAATGTATCAAGTTCTGTTTAAATTTAAACCGCCTTGACTACAGGATAAAGCGGTATAGAAAAATTGTTAAATAAAATAAATAAATAAGAAAATGGTTTCAGGATCCCTCCATTATGGCTCTTTAGTGTTTAGAATGCTAAAGGATGCTACAAGTGGATAACTATGGTCAATCATTCTTCCTCTTGCCATCTTTGACCTGTCCATAAGGCATTAGTTGCATCCTCTTTCAAGACTATCACCTTGCTGACACTTGGGTGAAAATGTTTTCATTTTCTAGGCCTGCTGCCTGGAATTGTCTCCTGGTAAACTTTACCAAATTGAATCCTATTTGTTATTTTAAAGCAATTTATAACCCACCTATCAAAATGCAGTAATAGGCAGCAAACAAAAAAATAAATAGCAATAGAATTCATTAACAATACAATAACAAAACATTAATTATAAATCCTGCATCTGGCTCTGAACAAAAACTTTAATTCATTCCTATCTCTTACCCAAATGCAAAATATAACTTTGAGTCAATGCTGACCCCTGGCGACCCAACAGTTCCTGGGTTTTCTTGGCAGTGTGACTGTAAGTAGATTGCCAGGCCTTTCTTCCAAGGCAATTTAGGGTTAAGTGACTTGCCCAAGGCACTAGCTGCTTTCTACAATTGCATGCTAGCACAATGAGCACAATGACACAACAGAAAAGGCCTTTCTTTCTGGGTCATCGTATATTACTGCCATCCCTGTTGGGATAGTCTCAGTGGACTAGCCAGCTCATGAGGTGTAAATAATGATCTTAAGTAAGACTATGATATTCCAGAAAATATATCAAAAGTGAGCAACAACGCTGAGTCTAAATGAGGGTCATGCCCAGAGGGGACAATATGGCACAGTGCAACACTATGGGAGGTATTTTAGAAGCTCTATTTGTGAGTTGGACCTCTGAAAATGGGCACTAAGATATGCAAATCGTGGAGACATCCTTGGAGCCAGTTTAGAAAGTCAGTGCAAGAATGTCCAGGCAGCACGGGCATGTGGTAGAGGTTTTCCCTGAGTGAAGCAAGGGAGTTTCATGTCACGGTGTGATTTCAGAATGGCTCAAGTAGGTCAAGCCCTGATTGTTCAGGTGTCCATGCCTATACCAGTACCCGACCATGAATAAGGTGCAAAAAAGTGCTTGTTTCATGACTGTAATACTTCCAGAGCGAAGAGCAAAATGTGTTTACATTGCAGCGGTTAATATTTCCTGGCTGAAGAAACTTGCCCAAAGATATTACTGGGCCTGCTGCTGTATGGATGAGTATCTGACATGGTAGAGCATGACGTGCTAGTCTCATAACATAATGCTCACTTCTGACCTACTCAAGCTGGGGCATCCAAGTATCTGGTTCTGCAGGTGTGCACTTGGGGGGAGATCCACATTTGTAAAATAGCCTATACCTGTGCATGTACCCGGTCTTGCTATCTGCATGGGGCCCATCTCCAGAACCATCTGCCACTTCCCTGGTTTTTGGATGTTCTGCTCTGGACATCCTAGATTTTTCCTAGATATCCCTTCTAAAATGCCACTTTAAATGTAGGAGAGGTACACTTACAGATAAAATGAAAAAAAAATTATAGACTATTTTAAAAGGCTTAAAGCAGATGTTCTGTTTTGGCAAGAGACATACCTTAATGACAAGCAACATTAAAAATTAAAGAGATATTTGATGAAACAGTGTACAGTACATATTCATGTTTAACAATAGGAGGCATTGGGTTGCTATATTAATCTATAAGCACCTGCCTTTGAGGTAGAGATGTTAGCGAGGGATGAAGCAGGAAAGTATATTTCTATGGGCGGGATCCTACAGTATATGGATGGAAACTAATTTTGGGAAATGTGTATGCACCAATATATACTCTGCAGCATTCTACACCAGGCACATCACTGAGATGTTTACGTATCTCATCTATCAGCTGAATATGGAAGAGATTTTAACATGGTGGTTTATCACAATAGGAATTGCAAACCCCCTAAGACACAACTGAAGTGGGAGGAAGAATTGGGAATTAACTTGCTGCTCCACCATTTGGGTTTATTAGACATCTGGCGAGTGATTCATACTAAGAATGACTTTACATTCCATTTCCACCATGATTCATGGATTGTTGTTGTTGTTAAGTGCCGTCAAGTCAGTGTCGACTCATGGTGGCCCTCTGGATAGTTGTCCTAAATTGTGTTCGGTATCCATTCAGGCAGCTTATTGTTGACAGGCTGGTACCCGTAGCTGCTGTTATTGTATCTCATTGCTGGCCTTCCTCTTTTGCGTTGACCTTCTATCCTTGCCAAGCATGATGTCTTTCTCCAATGATCTCTCTCTTCGCATGATGTGTCCAAAGTATGAAAGTCTTGTCATCTGAGCTTCTAAAGAAAGCTTAGGTTTGATCTCCTCTAGTACTGACTGGTTAGTTCATCGGGCAGTCCATGGTATACGCAGTATTCGCCACCAGCACCATAATTCAAAGGCATCAATTTTCTTACTGTCTATCTTTTTCACTGTCCAGCTTTCGCATCCATATGATGTTATTGAAAATACCATGGCTTGAACAAGTCGAAACTTGTATGGAGAGAGCATCTCTGCTGTTGAGAATCTTGTCTAGGTCTTTCATAGCCATTCTGCCAAGAGCAATGCGTTGTCAGATTTCTTTACTGCTTGTTGTTTCTTTTTATTGATAGTTGATTCAATTAGGTTAAAGTTGTCCACGATTTGAATTTCTTCTCCTTCAACAATGAACTTATTGATTTTGCCATTTGTCATGATTTTTATCTTCTTTACATTAAGGTGCAGGCCCATTTTAAGACTATGTTCCTTGAGCATGAGAAGCAAATGTTTCAGATCATCTTCACTTTCAGCCAGTAATGTGGTATCATCAGCATAGCAAAAGTTGTTGATGAGTCTTCCACCAATCTCCACACCTCTGTTGTCTTCATATACCCTCGTAATCCTGCTTCTCTGATGTTCTGCATATAAATTAAACAGATAGGGGGAAAGTATGCAGCCTTGTTATACACCTTTGCTTATTTTAAACCATTCTTTTTCTCCTTGTTCCGTTCAAACTCTTGGTTCTTGATCAATGTACAGATTGTGCAAGAGAATGACCAGGTGTTCTGGTATACCATTCTTCTTAATGTGGCCCAGTGTTTCTCATGGTTTACACAGTCAAAAGCCTTGCTGTAGTTGATAAAGCAATAATTTCCACAGTCTGTTGGATCACCTTTCTTTAGTATTGGTATAAACACAGATCTTTTCCAGTCAGTTGGCCATGATGTTGACTTCCAAATTTCTTGGCAGAACCTTGTAAGTATGGTAACAGCTGCATCAGATTGCTGTAATACTTCTATGGGAATGCCATCAATGCCTGGTAGTTGTTCTTTGATAAGGATTTCAATGCTGCTTCGACTTCTTTCATCGCCAATGATTCTGGATCATAAGGTACAGGTTGAAATGGCTG
This sequence comes from Ichthyophis bannanicus, assembly GCA_033557465.1. Classification (NCBI taxonomy): domain Eukaryota; kingdom Metazoa; phylum Chordata; class Amphibia; order Gymnophiona; family Ichthyophiidae; genus Ichthyophis; species Ichthyophis bannanicus. The sequence continues at coordinate 541,609,997 of CM066031.1, read as the reverse complement.
TTGGTCCACTTGATCTTTATTATATAAAAACTCTGTATATTCTTTTCACCTTTTGTTGATCTTCTCAGCATCATTCAACATATAACCTTGAGCATCTTGTAACATTCCAATTCAAGGCTGGAATTTTTTCTTTAACGCTTGTAGCTTTAAAAAAGCCGATCTTGTTCTTCCCCTAATAGTTTCTGCTTCTATTTCCTCGCATGTGTCATTGTAGTACTTTTCCTTGTCCTTTCTTGCTGCACATTGGAAATCTCTGTTGAGTTCTGCGATTGTCTTTCTTTCTCCTCTGGCTTTAGCTTCTCTGCATTTCTGGGCAATTTTCAGGGTTTCTTTCGTCATCCATTTTGGCTGTTTTTGCTTTTTCACCTTTTGTAGAGACTTCTAAAATCAATTTATCTCCAATCCTCAAAATGCATGTGAATGTTAACAGTGAGTCATAGAAAGAAGGCACATATGGAGATCTGTATCCACTTGTAGTGGGTAAGCCATTTCACAAATATACACATTCGGGAGGGGGGAGGGGGATACTCAAAGGTGAAAATAAATATTAGGAAATTAAGAAGTTGATTGTAACAAAAACTTTTCCAATAGCTATTTGTGCCAGGGAGCAGATGTAAATTTGGACATGGGCAATTTCAGACTTACACGTGCATCTCCAATATGAAATCGGGACACTTGTTCCGGCTGGGCCAAACCCAAAAAGATACTCCAGGCAAGCTCTTCATCAAAACACTTGAGTACTAATGGGAAACAATTGACAACCAGGAGGATGGAAGTTGCTGAACTAATATCCAGCAGATCGGCTTGCCCAAAATGATTAGAGAGGACAAGCTGTGGGATATTGTGGAATGAATCCTGCTTGACTCGTTTGGCCTGGTAAAGGATGGTGAAAGAAGCTACAATGTAACCCATTTAAAACTAAAAAGAGAAAATATTTTTTCACTCAACACGTAATCAAACTCTGGAATTCGTTACCGGAGGATGTATTAAAAGCTGTTAGGGTAACTGGACTTAAAAAGGGTTTGGATAAGTTCCTGGAGGAAAGATCCATAAACCACTGTTAAAGAGGACCCAGGAAATCCACTGCTTACCCTGGGGCAAGCATTGTGGAACCTATGTACTTTTTTGGGAATCTGACAGGTACAGTATTTGTGACCTAGACTGGCCACTGTTGGAAACAGGATACTGGGCTTGATGGACCTTGGTCTGACCCAGAATGGCATTTTGTATAGTCTGAGGTGTATGTTTACTAAGCAGTGGTAGCGGCTTTCAGGCGATATTGGAGCTGTGGCCCCAAATGGTAAAGCCCCCAAATGGGGCCATGGCTCCAATATTACACGGAAGCTGCTATAACAGCTTAATAAACATACCCCTAAGAATTCAATGGGGCCGCGGCTCCGATATTGCATGGAAGCTGCTACCGCTGCTTAGTAAACATACTCCTTAGCTTATCAAATAGCTATATTACATCTTCCCAGTTTATCAAGATTTGTTTTAATTTCTATGATATATTACCTTTAAATACCATTTCAGGCATGGGTAACTTCCCTACATTTTCTTCAGTAAAGGCCAAAGCAAAGGATTCATTCAGTTTCAGTGCTATGGCCTTGTCCTCCCTTAGCGCCCCTTGTGAACCTCTATCATATAATGGTCCAACTGACTATCTCACAGAAATGGAAAGGTTCTTTTCAAAATTTTCTTTGCCTTATTGATGCCTTGCATCTGATTTGCCAGTGCTTATGTTGTTTCCTCTTTTGTCATTTAGCTCCTTTTTCCATTTCCTGAAAAATGGTTTTTTTTGGCTATAACAGCCTCTCTGACCTCACCTTTAAACCATATCAGCAATCATTTGACCTTCCATCTTTCTAAAGGAGTGGAATACATATTGTCTAGGCTTCTAAGATTTTTAAACAAAGCCCATGCTTGATGTACCTCAATATTCAAAAAACATAAAATAAATTACCACATATATGCTGACGATATTATGTTGTACACCCATTTGGACATATGTAATCTGACTTATAATAAATTAGCAGCCTGCCTGGAAGAAACTCAAACCTGGCTACATGAGAACAGCATGAGTATCAATTTCAAGAAAACCGAAGTAATGTTCATTTCATATAAAAAAAACCCTGAATTTAACCCTCCATCAACAATCTACCTAAATAACAATCAATTTCCAGTTAAACAGGAAGTTAAATATCTTGGAGTCACACTGAATAAAACCCCACTTAAAACATCTAAACAGAACCATATTCTATAAATTAAGGATTATACAACCACTGAGAAACCTCATTGAGCTGTCTGACTTCAGAACAGTAGTCCAAGCAATCATAACACATCACTTCGACTACTGCAATAGCCTCCTGCAGGGAATACCCAAAAAAACATTAAATATACTACAAATGGCCCAAAATGTCATGGCCAGAATCATAATGAAAGCACGACTCTGACCACATAACACCCATTTTATTTGAGCTCCACTGGCTCCCAATTTCCTCAAGAGTAAGATACAAAATAATAATGACCACATTGAAATTGGTATATAACTTAGTCCCCTTCCACCTCTCAACACTCATCCACATACAACCATCCAACAGACTCAGAAGAACTCCCAACCAAAACATTCTAAAAGTACCCCATATAATATGCAATACCACACAATCCACTAGTAATAGGACATTTACATACATAGCACCCCTGCAGTGGAACGCCCTCCCCGAGACACCTTAGAGGAAAGGCGGGATAGAGGTGATATGATTGAGATGTTTAAATACCTGCGTGGCATAAATGTTCAGGGAGAGAGCCTCTTTCAGTTAAAAGCAAGTTCTGCTACGAGGGGACATGGGATGAGGGTGAAGGGAGATAGATTCAGGAGTGATATGTGGGAATATTTCTTTACGGAAAGAGTAGTGGATCCGTGGAATAGTCTCCCAGTGGAGGTGGTAGAGATGAGGACAGTAACTGAATTCAAAAAAGCATGGGACAAACACAGAGGATCTTTAAAGGTAAAAAGGGGACTGTTGTAGTTGTTATGGAAGGACAGACTAGATAGGCCATGTGGTCTTTTTCTGTCGCCATATTTCTATGTTTCTATGTTTCTAACTAAAGACCTGAAATCATTCCGTAAAGAATTAAAAACCCATCTATTTAGAGAACATTATACCAACCCCAAGAACAGTAGCACATAATGTCCTCACTCCTCTCAGTCCTTCTCCTTTCCCAACCCTGCCCTCCTCCTTATTATCCCCCCACACCCTTCTCACCCCTTTACCCCTCTTAAAACTGCAACCCAAATGGTTTTTGTTTTGAAACTGTTGATATAACTCCTGATATCAATTGATACTCTTATTAATAAGAATGCCATATACGTACCTTATCCACCTGTACATAGCATTGTAAATAGTTAGAAGTTCTACTACTCAGTACCACTCCATGTAAATACTTAGAGGTTGCACCTCACCTACTTTGTTCTTTGTATAAAGTTAATGAATACTGTTCCATATAAAAGTTTTAGTTTAGCTTGTTATGATGTAACCTGCCCCTGATCTCTGGAAGGGGTGGTATAAAAATATATTCAAATAATAAATAAATAATAAATAAATAATGGAAACCTTTAACTTTTGCAGCTGCTCCTTTTAGTTTTTTCTTAAACATATTTCTCATTTTATTAAAGTCTCTCTTCTGAAAGATAAATGCTAGTTCCATGGATTTCCTTGCTGTCCTCCCTCCATTTATTAAATTAAATATGATCATGTTATGATCACTATTGCCAAGTGTCCCCAACATCATTATCTCTTGCACCAGATCCCGTGTTCTACACAGGACAACGTCTAAAGTAGCTTTCCCTCATGTCTGTCAATGAACCAGCTGTTCTATGAAGTGGTCATTTATTTTATCTAGAAACTTTCTCTCCTTATCATGTCCTCTTGTGACATTACTGAGGTAACTAAATCATCCATTATTACTGTATTGTAGCTTTTCTTAGCTTCCCTGATTTCTTTTAGCATTTCATCATCCATCTTTTCATTCTGGCCAGGCGGACGGTAGTACACCCCAACTGCCTTTGCCTTCCCCATTTTACATGGAATTTCTATTTATAGAGCTTCTACAGTGTATATTGTTTCCTGCAAAACTTTTATCCTGTTTGACTCATTGCCCTTTCTAGCATATAATGCAAACCCTCCACCAATTTGATCTATCCTATCATTGCAATATAATTTGTACCCAGGTATTGCAGTGCCCCATTGGTTGTCCTCTTTCCTCCAGGTCTCTGAGAAGCCAATTATAGTTAACCTTTCATTTAGTGTTATATATTTTAACTCTCCCATTTTATTCTTTAGACTTCTAGCATTTGCATGCAGGCATTTCAAAGGCTGTATTTTGTTCATATTAACAGTCTGGTTAACAGGTGATAGGGTTAATTTAGAATCGTTCAACTCAGTCTGCCTTAACTTCCCTGTTTTGCTAGTATCCTTCAAGCATACATCATTCTGAACCATGCACTCTTGAATGACTGTCAACTTTCCCTATTATATAGTTTAAAAACTGCTCTATCTCCTTTTTAAAGGCCAATGCCAGCAGACTGGTTCCATCTGGTTTAAGGTAAAGCCCATCCTTTTGGAAAGGCCTCCACTTCCCTAGAATGTTCCTAACAAATCCAAAACCCTCTTGTACTATCATCCCATCCACACATTGAGACTCTGGAGCTCTGCCTGATTCTTGGGTCCTACACGTGAAATGGGAAGCATTGCTGAAAATATTACCCTGGAAGTTCTGGATTTCAACTTTCTACCTAAAAGCCTTAATTTGGTTTCCAAACTCTCCCTCCCATACTTTCCTAAGTCATTGGTATTAACTTACAGGCTAGTCCCCTGCACTATCTAAAACCTAATCTAGATGGCACGTGAGGTCTGCCACCTTCGCACCAGGCAGGCAAGTTACCAGGCGATCCTCACATCCACCAGGCACCCAGTTATCTACATGCCTAATGATTGAATCACCAACTATAAGGCTGCCTAACCCTTTCATCATGGGCACATGCCCTGGAGACACCACCTCGGTTCAAGAGGGTATTGCATCACTTGGAGGACAGGTCCTAGCTACAGGATCACTTCTTACCAAAGTGATGCTCTCCTTTCATGTGACCTTTCTCCTCAGACTGGAGATGGACAACAGACTGGAGATGGTACTTCTCTACTGTGTCCCTTTAGATCTCATCTATATACCTCTCTGCCTGCCTCAGCTCCTCCAAGTCTGCTACTCTAGCCTCCAGCCTTTCCCTGAGATCAAAGAGCTCTTTACACCTAGTGCACAAGTAAGACCTTTCACCAATTGGGAGAAAATCATACATGTGACCAGTACCATACCAAGCTAGAAATGCGCCCTCTGCAACTAACAAATCTTGTACACTCCTCAGCCCCAGCCACATGCAATAACACACTCTTTTTGAGCTTCCTGGAAGCCTGGTGATGATATCAGCACCCCCTGCCACCAGACCACTTGCACAGCCCTTGGTACAGCCCTGCATGTGACAGTGCAAAAGACTGGATAGCCCCCATCTTGTTGCTTGATTACTGTTTACATCTAGTTTTGAGGATTTGTTTAGCTAGTTAAGTTGTATACTTATTTAAAGTAGCTAGGGGAATAGGGATCTTGAACCAATACTGCTATACATAATGCGTCCAATATTCAAATGTATTTACGCGGTTTACAGAGCTGTAAACGATGTAAATGCCCCTAAGTGGGATATTCAGCGGCACTAACATAGTTAATGCTGCTGAATATCCCAGAGTAATGCCACTATATACCCCGATGCTAACTGCTTAGCATTGGGGCGTGTTGAGCAGTACCCGAAGATAACCATGCAGCAGCGATATTCAGCCACTGCTAGGTTATCCATCAGCGGCAAAGGTTAGGTGCAGCAAAAGCTGCCCTAACGTTTGCTGCTGGAGCTAACTGGGCAGCGGCTGAATATCGCTGCTACATGGTCAACTTCTGCGGTTGTGCGGCGATCCCTGATATTCAATGCCGGTGGCCGAATATGGCCCCGGGATTAAAGTTCAGCAGTGACGGATGTGCGCCTTCGAGGTACATAACCATCACAAATGAATATCGGGCCCATTAAATTTAAGGGACTCTGTTTAATATTCATGTCAAGATGAATTGCAAGGCCTTAATTAATCTCTTCCTAAGGCCTAAAAATTTGCCGATGAAGATAATCAGTTAAATCTTAAAGTGAATTAGACAAGTTCTTTCCCATTAACAGGTTTAAGAGCCTAAAAATCAAAGTTAATGTCTTTAAAGAAACACTAACTGAAAGTTGACTTGTTACACAGTGCCCTAACTGACTTTTAGTTTAACTGAAAGCTGGCTTACTACTCACAAGGTGGAGTTCATGGGCCCCAATTAAGCAGTATAAGAAGGGATTATTGGAGGCAGAAAAAGGGTTATCCTGGATGGCTTGATCCAGTTAACTATTCAGATTTAGCACTGACAGAGGGAATGAAAGGCAAAGAGGGCTAGATTTTATAAATCCATTCAGAAATCTCCTATAGCCCCTCCTCCTAGTAAGGTTTCTGCAGCTACACCCATTGAGAAGCCTATACAAATTTGTACTACCAGTTTATCTCAAGAGAAGAAACTTTGCACTGAGCTTTGGGACTCTGTCTGTATTGCAGAGGTAAGGGATCTCTTATTTACAACTGCCTATTGAAAGCAGGAAACTAATGCCTAGATGGGGTTAAGGAGACCTGCCTAGACAGTAAAAATTCAACTCTCACGACTGATGCTTAGGGCCAGCGCTACCATTAGGCAAACTAGGTAGCTGCCTAGAGCATGGCCCTCCAGGGGCACCCATTGTCATCTCTGTTGCCCCTCACTGGAACCTACAGCAGTGGCAATGGTTTGACAACAGCTCCGTGGTGCTTACCTTCAAATTTCGGTGCTGCGGGGCTGTTTGCCTCCATCCCCACCAATGCAGACTTCCTGATTGCATGGGAGTGGAAGTGGTGGGGCGGTAGTGTCAGCAATGAGGGGCAGCCTGGGAGGGCGCAAGGGATGAGGGTCTCCAAGGACACCTCATCTCCTCCGCTGTCCCTGCTGATGCGGGCAAGATTTCCCTGTCTTTAACCATTCACTGGAAAGGGCAATCCACCTCGACCTGGGCTTTTCTGGACTCTGGAGGAGCAGGCATGTTTATGGATATAATATTTGCACAACAGTTAGGAATTCTAAAGAAATCATTGCTTATGTCAGTCCAAGTCCAGAATGATATGGGGTCTGTGTATGAGAAGAGACTTGAAGACCTAAACATATAGGGTCCGATATTCGAAGGCCCTTACACGGGTAACTTCCTTAATTACCCATGTAAGGGCCATATCTGGGATATTCGAAGGCACCTACACGGGTAACTTCCTTAATTACCCGTGTAAGGGCCATATCTGGGATATTCGAAGGCACCTACACAGGTAGCTTCCTTAATTACCCATGTAAGGGCCATATCTGGGATATTCGAAGGCACCTACACGAGTAGCTTCCTTAATTACTCGTGTAAGGGCCTTATCTGGGATATTCGAAGGCACCTACATGAGTAGCTTCCTTAATTACCCGTGTAAGGGCCATATCTGGGATATTCGAAGGCACCTACACGGGTAGCTTCCTTAATTACCCGTGTAAGGGCCATATCTGGGATATTCGAAGGCACCTACACGGGTAGCTTCCTTAATTACCCGTGTAAGGGCCATATCTGGGATATTCGAAGGCACCTACACGGGTAGCTTCCTTAATTACCCATGTAAGGGCCATATCTGGGATATTCGAAGGCACCTACATGGGTAGCTTCCTTAATTACCTGTGTAAGGGCCATATCTGGGATATTCGAAGGTACCTACACGGGTAGCGCCCTTCGATATCCCGGCTAAGTCCCTAACATGCCCAGATGCTGTCTGCATAGCATCGGGGTGTATTAGGGTGTTCCGAGGCAGAGGAAAGAGCTACACGGGTAGCAGTGATTTTAGATGCTAACTGCATAGCCCTCTGCGCCTTAAAGATAAGCGAGGAAAAACCTTGCTTATTTTTAAGGCACGGAGGGCTCTGCGGGTAGCATCGAAAATCACTGCTACCCGTGTAGCCTCTGCAGCTGCCAAGGCATGCAGGTTAACCTGGATTTACACCTCCTCTGGCGCAGAAGTGAAAATCCAGGTTAAGGAGGTCAGCAAGCATGCTATGTGCCGCCGCAGCGCATAGCCTGCACAACTCAATATCTAGCCCATATATCCTAGGAAAGGAGGGACAGGGGACATATGATACAGACATTTAAATATTTAAAGGGTATTAATGAACAAACTATACTTTTTCAAAGACGGGGAAATTGTAGAACTAGAGGACATGAACTGAAGCTGCAAAGAGGTAAACAAAGGCAACATCAGGAAATACTTATTCATGGAAAGAGTAGTGGATGCCTGGGATGTCCTCCTGAAGGAGGTGGTAGGAGCAAAAACAGCGACAGAATTCAAACAGGCATGGGACAGACACAAGGAATCATTGTAGGCAAGAGGATGTTATAAAAGCAAACTAAATAATTTCATTAATAGAGGGGGTAACCTGCACTTTGCGGCAAGTGCAGCTCTACAATTCTAGCACCTCACTGGGCAGGCTAGTTGGACTATGCTGGTCTTTCTGCATCATTTACTAAGTTAGTATATTACTATGTTAAGTCATACTTTTGATGGAAGGTCACTGACTGAAGGCTTAATTACTTCTGTCACCGTAACATAGAACTTACTAGTTGACTGCCTTCATAGAGAGGCTATGGTCTTCCACTTCATGCCATGACTCTCTTCTCCAATCATTTTGGGATTACCCTAGCTATGCATGAATAGAACAGCCATAGAATGGAGATCGGCAAATATTCTTGCTCGAAGTTCAGAATGCTATCAAACCTGTATCACCTATCCTGTTAGGATAACTACAATGCTATTTGAAGACCTGCAGCCTGCTTATGCAGATTTCTTAATCATCTTCTGTGAAAAAGGAGAACATTTGACTCCTTATAGGCCTTATGATTGCCCCCTTGACCTATTACCAGGCACAATGCCTCCCTGGGGACAAGATTTACCCTCCCACTGAACGTGAAGCTAAGGCCACTAGAAATATATCAAAGACAGTCATCAGCAAGGCAATCTAGGTCACCAGATGGTCAGGATTCTTTTTTGTGGCTATAAAGGATATAGGCTTATACCCTTGTACTGAATACTTGGACCTTAACAAGATTACAATTAAGAACCAATATCCTCTTCCCTGAATTTCTGAACTATTTGATTAGGTGAAAGCGGGCTCAAATTTATATGAAGTTGGATCTGTGGGGTGTATAATCTGATTTCAACTGGAGAAGGAGACAAGTGAAAGAGCATTTAATACCTTGAATGGGCACTATGAATATTTAGTAGTATCTTTGGAACTTTGCAATGTCCCCGCTGTTTTTCAAGACTTCATCAACTATGCTTTTAGAGGCATACTGGAAAGATATGCTGCTGTATATACGGACAATATTCTCATTTTGTTCCCAACTCTTACCCTTCACTGTCAATACATCAAGAATGTTTTGTAACACTTGCAGGACAATTATGTATATACAAAGCTCAAGAAATGTCTGTTCAAGATCTCTAAGCTACCCTTCTAGGAGTACATACTATCTACCACAGGATTTGAAAGGATCCCTTCAAGATATCATCTGTCATGTATTGACCCCAGAATCTTAAAACAATCCAAAAGTATCTAGGTTTTGCTCACAAGTTTATTAGAGGATTCTCCGTCATTGCAACACCCATTTCTTTCTACTTATGAAAGGTGGCTAACCTCAAACAATGGCTTCCAGAGGCAGTTCAGGCTTTGCAAGATCTCAAGACAGCCTTCATGACTGCTCCCTTTTTATTGCACATCAGCCTTCACCTGCCTTTCATTGTGGAAGTTGATGCCTCAGAAGTTGGAGTAGAAGCACTTCTTTCTCAGTGAGACGTGGACTCAGATAAGCTCTACCCTTCTGCATATCTCTCCAGCAGAGATGAACTATTTATTTATTTATTTGTTTATTTAAAAGGATTTCTATACCGCCTTTTCCTAAAATCAAAGTGGTTTACAATACAACTAGACTTGTTACATCACACAAGGGCTGGGGACATGCAGGTGGTCAGCAGTGGGGATTTTTACAATGTGGTTAAGTGGGGAATATATTCATTTAACAGTTTTTTATACTGCTTTATCATTTCAATGAAAGCAGTTTACATTGTAACTTAAACTTGGTAATGTACATTAAACAGGAACATTGACAACTTGGATTTTTCTGAGCAATGGAGGGCTAAGTGACTTGCCCAAGGCCACAAGGAGTACTAGTGGGAACTAACCCTGGTCTCTTGGTTCCCAAGCCAGTGCTCTAACCATTAGGCTACTCCTCCACTATTTACAAAGTGTGCTATATACAACATGAGCTATTCACAGGTAGAAAAACTGATTCATAGGAAATAGAGAATTACTTATAGGGACAGCCTAACCACCAGGCAAACTAGGCGGTCTCCAAGGGCAGAAGCTCTGAGGGGTGGCAAAAAGTAAGGCATTCAAAGCTAAAAAATTGATTCTGACAGCCAGAGGGGCAGGAGACTTAAGGTTTGCCTAGGGCATCAACATCTTGAATCAACTCTGGGGTTAGCTCTGATTACTTGTGATTAAGTGGGCATTCAAAGAGTGGTGTCACCTTCTGGAAGGAACATAGCACCCTATCATGTAATTTACAGTACAAGAACCTAGAATATATACAGGATACCCACAGAGTAAGTCCTTGACAGGCCAGGTGGGCATTGTTCCTTTCCAGATTCAACTTTGTAATGACATATTGCCCAAGTTCACAGAATGCCAGAGCAGACGTTCTTTTCAGGAGCTTTTTCATACCTACTAAAGATCTTATCATTTCTAAGGCCAAACTTCTAGCAACACTAACCATAGAACCTTCTACTAATTTGCAACAGGACAAGGCAGTAGCACCCTGTGCTTCCCCCACTCCCAGTTACTTTTTTTTTGTCCCCCAATAACTTACATCAGCAGTATTATCCAAAGTGCACAACAACAAAACTGGCAGGACATCTGGGAATCTACAAGACTATGGGGGTCATTTTAAAAACCTTAGTTGCAATTTGGATGTCTGAAAACATGCATGTGGATGTCCAAATCATGGCGACGTCCCTAGAGCCATTTTTAAAATGGCTTTTAAAGACATCTCTGGCTTGGGGATGGCCAAGTAGGCAGGGGGCATCTGGGGTGGTGCAATAGACTTAGACATCCCCGCTTGATTTCAGAAACATCGGGGATATCTGTGATCCCATCCCAGTTTAGACCTGCTCCAGTCATGAATATTCATTAGAAAAGTGCTTGTTTTGGCCATAAAACTTCTGGAAGGTATAGAGATGACAGCATTCCACTATCCCTAGTACGCTATATAATCACACTGATAGCAGAAGTGGGATTCAAACCCTGACACTTGTCCAGTACTCTAACCATTAGGCCATTCTTAGATATCCCCCATCTAGAATTCTATCCCAGGGATGTCTATGTAGATGGCTCCATTGATATCAATATTGGGCACAGCCACATTTGTGAAATCATGCCTGAACTTCAACGTGTCTGCTCTTTTTTCAGATGTTCTGGCTAGGATGCTCTGGATTGCACTTGGATGTCATTTATAAAATGTGCCTTCACATACCTATTAAGTCACTCAGTTGGTGGTCAACGATACTAAGACACATTAAGAATTATGTTTGCAGTATGCAGTCTGCGCTCAAGTCAAGACCTCTCACTACCAAATGTCCGAATTTCTCCAACCCCTCTCTATACCTTGTTATCGTTGGTCCTATATTTCTATAGATTTTATCATGGACTTACTCCCATCCAAGGATGATATAGTCATCTGGGTGGTGGCAGACAGATTTAGCAAGATGGCCCACTTCATACCCCTACTTAAATTGCTCACATTGCCTCAGTTAGCTGCTCTCTTTTTGGAACACATTTTTCACTTGCATGTTACACTTGAGGATATCATATATAACAGAGGAGTCCAATTCAACTCAAAATATGGATGGCTCTCTGCAAGCAATTAGAAGTAAAATTATTATTCTCCTTGATATACCATGCTCATTCTGATGATCAGACTGAGAGGACTAGCCAAAGTTTAGAGCATTTCCTACCCTGCTATATTTCCAGTCACCAAGATAACTGGACTGAATACTGCCCTGGGAAAAATTCACACATCATAATGCCTCCCACTCCTCTACTGACACTATTCCCTTTTAAAGGGTGTATGGGAGACACACTAGGCCTTTCATGCATTTCCTTGTCACCACGCTTACCCAAAGCCTCCAATGCTGTGTTGCTGTTCATGCTCGCTTTGACCAGACACTTCCTTCTCCATGCAAACAAGAAGTCTGAGTTAGAGGGGACAGAAATGGCTGGTCAAAGCAAGCGCAAACAGCACCACAGCATCGGAGGTTTCAGGTTATTGCTGTGTTGCTGTTTTAATGGCATTGCCATCTCTACAGGCCCCGGAGGGGGGCATCCATGGTGGCATTGGGCGGCCCTGGAAATGCTGGTGCTCTCTAGGCAACCACTTAGTTCACCTACTGGGCGGTGCACTGACGCTACCAGAATCTAGGCAGACAAAGGGGGGTAAATCCTAGATATGGTGCATATGAGAGAATATAGATTTCAAATGAATGAAACAGAACTCAAAACATTGCAATGTAAATTCAGATCTCAGCTCTGTCGTCTTCCTGATTTTGCTCCTGTCTTCCTTAAATGGTATACTTTCACAAAACATGTTCATACTTCCACTAAACACTGCAGCTTTGAAACATGGCCTGCGACTCATTGTGAAAAGACTCAGGCAACGTAATACACAAGGAGGAAATGATTTAGTGAGCAGGCCCATGGGAAGTGAGATTTTTCTTTGTCTTGTTCACCCAATGATTGCATCTGGATGAGAGAAGTTGTCTTACATGTGATACCCAAAGAAGAATTTTATTAACACATCAGAATATTTTGTAGACCAGCAGTTCTCACAGTTCATCTGAATGTGAAGATGGCTTTGCAGTGGTGCTTAAATGAGAGATCCTCAGCAGAGGGGGTTGTATGCCATAGATAACTGTTGAGTTGATACCAGTGTCCTTTATGCACGTAAGTGTTTGCTTTCAGCTTGGAAACTTTTTTTCAGCTTCATTCAGTTTCAGAATTAATATGTACCTTCCCCCAACTGGTGCCTTGACATCATGGACCTGTGCATTTCCTCTTTTTAAAATGTTTATTTACAATAAAAACAAATGAAATTTAATTTCTTTCTTTTCCATTTATTCAATTTTTTTTTACTTGTCCAGTGTATAAAATTCAGGATGATTAAGTATCTAAAAGAAAATACAACAGCAAATGATAAGTCTCCTGCTGAGTCCATTTAAAAGGAGAGCAATCACGAGCAGTACAGCTTTGCAGGGAGGCAACGTTTTGATGCATCTCAAATTCTTCATTTTTAGTTCCTCATGACCCTTCTCTAGCCTCAGTCATTATAGGAACAGTCCTCACTAGGGGGCCCAGATTATTGCTCCCTGTCGATTCTGGGGTGCACGCACTATGGATTCCGCTAGAAGGTGTCCCTCTCTCCCAGTTCACCAGTACTGTGAATGTTGCATGCGAAGTATTTGTCAACCCTTGGTTCAATCAATGAGCAGAAACTCAGGAACAAAAAGGGGGTCCCCTTCACATTCGTGTTTAACGTTACCCCTTGGAAATTAGAGCAAACTTTTTTTTAAATCTGATATTCAGCTGACATAGTCACCACATTAAGGGCCACTTTTAGTAAAACCCACTGAAGTTTTACACTTAATGTGGGAAGCAAACATATGTTAAGTGCCAAGCCTCCACAATAGCCGTCGGGAGTTTGACCAGCATACCCCTAGCAGTTAACTCTCAGGCATGAACGCCAGCGTGTGCTATAGTAACGTAGGTTCACTTAATGACGCCCTTTTAGAGGTGTTGTTAGGTGAACTTGCGTTAAGTGCCACGTTGCGGCTGAGCGTACTGCAATTGCCCTGACGCTAGCGGTAATGCGCTCTTCATGTCCAAACACCACCCGTTCCCCACCCCGCCGATGGCTGATCACTGTGCGTTTGAACACGTGGTGCTTTGCAAGCCCTCGTGTTACTGTGTCCGCCTGCCAGTTGCTTCACGTTAATACCCACGTTAGCCAGTCACTGGACTTTAGTAAAAGGGGCTCTAAGTTAAACATTGGCCCCACACTTAACTCGACAGGTATATTCAGTGGCACTATCCATTTAATTTAGGCCTTCTATTTGGCCTTAGCTTAACAGATAAATGTATCCGTTCTGCAACTGAGTATTGCTGCTAAATGGATACATTCTGGTATTGACTCCACCAGTCCCCTAACCTGGCCCCTAATTATATGGACATTATCTTTCCATTTAATTATTTCAAACAGCGCAATATTATCTGTATAATCTCAGAAAATCTACAGATATTTATTTTATTTATTTAGACGGATTTAGTATACCGCTTTATCATTAAATCAAAGCGGTTTAGCACATCAAACTATCGAGGTAATTGTGTGGTCAGTAGCATGCAGTGGGAGATTAAGAAGAGTGATGTGGGGTGCAGAGTACTAGATTTTATCGGTGAGCTATATACAAAGTGAGCAATATACATATATACAACATCAGAGCCATGTGTAAAGGTGATCTAAGATCCGGGCCTGTATAGCATTGTAGATATTGCACATAGGAGTCAGTTCAGGTGATGTCCTTGTAGTGTTCTGTAAATAGAGTTGTTTTAAGCAGCTTTCTGAATTCCTTGAGGTCTTTGGTTGATCTTAGGTGTCGGGGAGACAGTTCCATAGTGCGGGCGCTGCCAGAGAGAGTGCCCTTCTTGATGTGGCCTGATTTGTTTTGGCGAATTCCTTTGGTGTGCTGATGGTGTCCGAGGTTCCTTTTCTTCTTGGTCTTGTGCTGCGGTCGGTTTTAATGATTGGTTGTAGGCTGTTAGCTGAGAGGTTGTGTATTATTTTGAAAATGTTTATAAGTACTTTGAAGCGGATTCAAGAGCTGATTGGAAGCCAGTGCAAGTGGCGTTCACTACTTGTCGGCAAACATATAACTTCAGCTGAAGATAGGCTCGTTTTTATATTTTGTTAAATTAGCTTTCTTCTTTATCCAAGACTATCCTATACTTTTCCGTATTCTACCTCCACCCCCTAAATGACTAGATGTGTTTCGCAACACATGGACAAAACCCCGATGAGAAAAAGCCCCTTTCATATACTGCAGATTAGACGGTGAAGCCATGAAAAATAGGGAAATCAGCTCTATCTGGGATGAAGATCCGGCAGCCTCAACTTCTTGATGTGGAATATACAGTGTCTTCACTTTGTTTTCACCCAAATAGGAGGCAATGATTATATACACAGGGAACAGCACAGAGGGACAGAGACAGGCCTTACTGGTAACATGGTCACTTGAGGGTAAGACTCGTTTAATTGAAATCATGAATCTGAATAGGTTCACACTCAGATGTGATCTGACAAGAATGATCATAGGATAAAATTGCTCCTTGCTGATCCCCACCTACCTCACATCTCAACTTGCTGTAAGATTGAGGCAAACTGCATCAATTTTCTGCTCCCAACCGCTGGATAATGGACACTTTGCCGCGCTCTTTCCCTTCATTACTGCACAGGTCAGGGCTGTTAACAGGGGCTCTTGCCACTTTTGACAGATAGTCCGTCACTAGCAAGATGAATGGCAGTGGGCACATGACCACTTAGTACTGTGTCTTTCTTTTCTAGCACCTTCAAAGCTCTTATCTGTTTTAGAAAAAAAATGACACGTTGTCTTTTAACTCTTCTTGAACTGGCAGGGTCAATTAATTTTCTGAAAATGGCTCTAATGCAGTTCATCTTTACACATCATTGAATGTGCAGTTTAAATAAAAAATAAATGAGCTGGCCAGTGTGTCTCAATGGCAGTGCTGTGCATTGCCATGCAAAGGATTTTGGTTTGATTTCTGGAGCAGGACTGTGTTCCCCGGGCTGGAGAGATTCATAGCCTCTGGGAAGGGGAGAGAGGAGAGAGAGAGAGGCTATGAACTGCTACCCTGCTACTGTAGGATTGCAGAAGTTCTGGACTAAGGACTATTGTGCCAGTGGCTCGGCTAGGTGAATTCAGAGGAGATATTAAATAGGGAAAAAATCCCCAGGTAGTTGTGAATGAAGGCTCATGGTGCCTGACCCAAGCCTGTTCCGACTGAAGTGGAACAGGAACAAACCCCTGGGATAAAACGAGAAGACTGTAAAAATAAATCTTTTCTTGTTGGTTGTTAAATGTATAACAGCAGTATTGAAGGCTTTGATATATGAAGGCGATAGCATCTCAAAGGTAGCACTGAACAGCCCATGCATTTGTCCCTAGGTTTTGTGACAAATGGACAGTGACAGGAGGAATTTTATTGTGTAAAGACAAGTCACAGCAGCAATAGTTTTATGATGAGCAGAAAGAGAAAAGCTGATTAAGAGGTCTCCAAAGAGTCTTGCAATGTGTCTTTGTTTTATGGCCAAGGAACCTGCCCCTGATTCAAGCCAGAATGAAAATCTTTTACATCATGCGTCTGCATCCGCCGCTTCTGAAGAACTACGCTTTCTACTTGCTGATCTTCTGTAGCCCTGAGGAATAAACCATGTGAATGTAAAGATACATAAAGTCCGACTAGTTCTGGTTTGTGCAACTATATAGACAGCTGAGCTAGGCAGCCTCTGAGAACAGCACAGTTTTGGGGGAGACACCGAGGCACCACAGGGGGCTTGCGGTGCATCCTCTGCTGCCGACTGTGCACCCAGGGCCCTGAGATTAGGAAGGCAGATGCTGGGGAGAAGAGGGGCAGAAACGAGGGGGCCTGCTGTCCTCCCCACCATCATCTGTCATCTTGTGCTACCTCAGGATATTGGAAATGCAACTTTCTATCCTGGGGGCTGCAGAAACGCAGCCAGGAAGTGCTATTGATGCACCAGGGGATTGCAGGAGCCTTATACATGAGGTGTGTGCATGAGAGACAGTAGCTGAACCACGGGAGAGCAGAAGCAGCTTAGACAAGATACAACTCAGAGTCCCCAGGTAGATAAGCGGCAGGGAAAGAGGAAGAGGGGAGATTAGTGGATGCAGCTGAAGCTGGGGGAAGAGAGATAAATTCCGCTCTGGGGTAGGGGAAGAGAAAAAAAGAGAGAGAGAGCTGGGAATGCTAGGTGGGGAAAAAGGGCTGTGGGATGGAGAGAGGAGGGGCTGCTGGGGGTGGGAAGACAGTCTTCTATTGCTGGGAGGCTGGGAAAGAAGGGGAGGGGTTGTGGGGGCTGGAGGGAAAGAGAGGGAGATCCTAAGTGAAGAAAGAGAGGATGCTCTTGCTGCTCTAGGCCGGAGGGTGGAAGAAGGATGTTGGGCAGAGAGGAGAGACAGAGAAGAGTGCTGAGCAGAAGTCAGATGGGAGGGGAGGGGGAGGGGAAGAACATGAGCGATACTGTAATGAAGCTGCTGCCGCTATAGTGATGTGTCAGAGCCACTGACTGGCTTTTCTGTAAAGCTTTTCTGAACTTCATCTTATGGGGCCGATATTCAGAACCCTTAGCCAGATGGCCCATGGGAGGCTATCCAGATAAGGGTGCTGACCGAGGTACTCAGCGTCACTATACAAATAGTGCAACTGCATGTTTCCACAGACCATCCTGGCATTATCTAGATAGTGCAAGAGTGGTTCGTGGGTAGAGCAAACTGCTGTGACTGTAAGTTACAAAGGCAATATTTACATGTCGTGGCAGTGCAAGGCAGCCCGGTGCTCAGAGCAGTGGGCTGTGAGCTGCAAAAGCTGGGGCTAACTTTGGCCAAGTAACACCTCATCCCATTTCCCCTATTCACACATACCATAGCTTCAATTGTAACTCTCTGGGCACAGACGTAAACACAGTACCTGAATTGCAACTTGCCTTGAGCTCAGGTTTGGAAAAGGGGAGTAATTAAACCCAATATTATGATTTTATTTGTGGTATACTGCTTTAATACTTTGCTGTGCAAGGTGATACTCCAGATGACTAAATCAAATCAATTCCAGTCCTACCACAAGCACAGACCATACACAGGTATTACTTGTCTTTCAGTACTTAACATGGAGATGAACAGGCCTGATCATAAAAAGGCTTTAAGCTTGATGAAAGAGTCCCAAATACTATGCCCCGCAGGACAAAACTGGCTTACCCACACATATTCCGTAGCCTGCTGTGTCTTCCCAAAAGGATTGTTACTTGGAAGCTGATGCAACATGGACCTGGTCTGTTCAAACATTAACCCTCTGCCTTGCCACGTCCATACTGTGCAGCTACAGCAGCAATTAAAGAAACTTTCACCTCCCAACCCCCTCTGACTGACTCAATTCCCTGCCGAAATTGGGGGACAGGGCAGAGGACAGGGAAGGGATTGGGGTGTGCACAGCAAGAGGTTCTTTAATTGCTGTTGCTGATGCAGGTCTGGCATGAATGACTCCAGTTCAGAAACTAGGCTCCATTCTGTTTCCCCTTCAGTTTCCTCAAGGACTTGTAACTTGTGCAGGGAACAGCCAGGTTTTCAGTAGCTGGGCACAGGTAAGCTGAAACACCTCTGGAGCCCACTGCTCTGTCCAGTCATACTCAATAAAAATGAAATGGTGATGCAAATGGCTAAATGGTAGCCAGTAAAGACGTGGGGGTGGGGAGTGTTAGAGAAGAGTGCAATGATAGGAGAGATGCTGGATCATATGGGGGTGGGGAGTGTTAGAGAAGAGTGCAATGATAGGTGAGATGCTGGATCATATGGGGGTGGGGAGTGTTAGAGAAGAGTGCAATGATAGGTGAAATGTTGGATCATATGGGGTGGAGAGTGTTAGAGAAGAGTGCAATGATAGAAGAGATGCTGGATCATATGGGGGTGGGGAGTGTTAGAGAAGAGTGCAATGATAGGTGAAATGCTGGATCATATGGGCGTGGGGAGTGTTAGAGAAGAGTGCAATGATAGTTGAGATGCTGGATCATATGGGGGTGGGGAGTGTTAGAGAAGAGTGCAATGATAGGTGAGATGCTGGATCATATGGGGGTGGTGAGTGTTAGAGAAGAGTGCAATGATAGGTGAGATGCTGGATCATATGGGGGAGGGGAGTGTTAGAGAAGAGTGCAATGATAGAAGAGATGCTGGATCATATGGGGGTGGGGAGTGTTAGAGAAGAGTGCAATGATAGGTGAAATGCTGGATCATATGGGGGTGGGGAGTGTTAGAGAAGAGTGCGATGATAGGTGAGATGCTGGATCATATGGGGGTGGGGAGTGTTAGAGAAGAGTGCGATGATAGGTGAGATGCTGGATCATATGGGGGTGGGGAGTGTTAGAGAAGAGTGCGATGATAGGTGAGATGCTGGATCATATGGGGGTGGGGAGTGTTAGAGAAGAGTGCGATGATAGGTGAGATGCTGGATCAGATGGGGGTGGGGAGTGTTAGAGAAGAGTGCAATGATAGGTGAGATGCTGAATCATATGGGGGTGGGGAATGTTAGAGAAGAGTGCAATGATAGGTGAGATGCTGGATCATATGGGGGTGGGGTGTGTTAGAGAAGAGTGAAATGATAGGTGAGATGCTGGATCATATGGGGTGGGGAGTGTTAGAGAAGAGTGCAATGATAGGTGAGATACTGGATCATATGGGGGTGAGGAAGTGTTCGAGAAGAGTTCAATGATAGGTGAAATGCTGGATCATATGGGGGTGGGGAGTGTTAGAGAAAAGTGCAATGATAGGTGAAATGCTGGATCATATGTGGTTGGGGAGTGTTAGAGAAGAGTGCAATGATAGGTGAGATGCTGGATCATATGGGGTGGGGAGTGTTAGAGAAGAGTGCAATGATAGGAGAGATGCTGGATCATATGGGGGTGGGGAGTGTTAGAGAAGAGTGCAATGATAGAAGAGATGCTGGATCATATGGGGGTGGGGAGTGTTAGAGAAGAGTGCAATGATAGGAGAGATGCTGGATCATATGGGGGTGGGGAGTGTTAGAGAAGAGTGCAGTGATAGGAGAGATGCTGGAACATATGGGGGTGGGGAGTGTTAGAGAAGAGTGCAATGATAGGTGAGATGCTGGATCATATGGGGGTGGGGAGTGTTAGAGAAAAGTGCAATGATAGAAGAGATGCTGGATCATATGGGGGTGGGGAGTGTTAGAGAAGAGTGCAATGATAGGTGAAATGTTGGATCATATGGGGTGGAGAGTGTTAGAGAAGAGTGCAATGATAGAAGAGATGCTGGATCATATGGGGGTGGGGAGTGTTAGAGAAGAGTGCAATGATAGGTGAGATGCTGGATCATATGGGGGTGGGGAGTGGTAGAGAAGAGTGCAATGACAGGTGAAATGCTGGATCATATGGGGGTGGGGAGTGTTAGAGAAGAGTGCAATGATACGTGAGATGCTGGATCATATGGGGTGGGGAGTGTTAGAGAAGAGTTCAATGATAGGTGAGATGCTGGATCATATGGGGTGGGGAGTGTTAGAGAAGAGTGCAATGATAGGAGAGATGCTGGATCATATGGGGTGGGGAGTGTTAGAGAAGAGTGCAATGATAGGAGAGATGCTTGTTCATATGGGGTGGGGAGTATTAGAGAAGAGTGCAATGATAGGTGAAATGCTGGACAGTGGGTGGATGGGGATGGAGGTGTTGTGGAGAGGGGAGAAGGAGTGAAGAGAGATACTGGATCATATGGGGTAGGGAGCGTTAGAGAAGAGTGCAATGATAGGTGAGATGCTGGATCATATGGTGGTGGAGAGTGTTAGAGAAGAGTGCAATGATAGGTGAAATGCTGGATCATATGGGGGTGGGGAGTGTTAGAGAAGAGTGCAATGATAGGTGAAATGCTGGATCATATGGGGTGGGGAGTTAGAGAAGAGTGCAAGATGATAGGTGAGATGCTGGATCATATGGGGGTGGGGAGTGTTAGAGAAGAGTGCAATGATAGGTGAGATGCTGGATCATATGGGGGTGGGGAGTGCTAGGGAAGAGTGCAAGATGATAGGTGAAATGCTGGATCATATGGGGTGGGGAGTTAGAGAAGAGTGCAATGATAGGTGAAATGCTGGATCATATGGGGTGGGGAGTGTTAGAGAAGAGTGCAAGATGATAGGTGAAATGCTGGACAGTGAGTGGAGGGGGGTGGAGGAGTTGTGGAGAGGAAATAAGGAGGGAAGAGAGATGCTGGATCATATGGGGGTGGGGAGTGTTAGAGAAGAGTGCAATGATAGGAGAGATGCTGGATCATATGGGGGTGGGGAGTGTTAGAGAAGAGTGCAATGATAGGAGAGATGCTGGATCATATGGGGGTGGGGAGTGTTAGGGAAGAGTGCAATGATAGGTGAGATGCTGGATCATATGGGGGTGGGAAGTGTTAGAGAAGAGTGCAATGATAGGAGAGATGCTGGATCATATGGGGTGGGGAGTGTTAGAGAAGAGTGCAAGGATAGGTGAGATGCTGGATCATATGGGGGTGGGGAGTGTTAGAGAAGAGTGCAATGATAGGTGAGATGCTGGATCATATGGGGTGGGGAGTGTTAAAGAAGAGTACAATGATAGTTGAAATGCTGGACAGTGGGAGGATGGGGGGTGGAGGAGTTGTGGAGAGGGGAGAAGGAGGGAAGAGAGATGCTGGATCATATGGGGGTGGGGAGTTTTATAGATGCGTGCACTGATAGGAGAGATGCTGGATCATATGGGCGTGGGGAGTGTTAGAGAAGAGTGCAATGATAGGTGAGACGCTGGATCATGGGGGTGGGGAGTGTTAGAGAAGAGTGCAATGATAGGTGAGATGCTGGATCATATGGGGTGGGGAGTGTTAGAGAAGAGTTCAATGATAGGTGAAATGCTGGATCATATGGGGGTGGGGAGTGTTAGAGAAGAGTGCAATGATAGGTGAAATGCTGGATCATATGGGGGTGGGGAGTGTTAGAGAAGAGTGCAATGATAGGAGAGATGCTGGATCATATGGGGGTGGGGAGTGTTAGAGAAAAGTGCAATGATAGGAGAGATGCTGGATCATATGGGGGTGGGGAGTTTTAGAGAAGAGTGCAATGATAGGTGAGATGCTGGATCATATGGGGGTGGGAGTGTTAGAGAAGAGTGCAAGATGATAGGTGAAATGCTGGATCATATGGGGGTGGGGAGTGTTAGAGAAGAGTGCAATGATACGTGAGATGCTGGATCATATGGGGGTGGGGAGTGTTAGAGAAGAGTGCAATGATACATGAGATGCTGGATCATATGGGGGTGGGGAGTGTTAGAGAAGAGTGCAATGATAGAAGAGATGCTGGATCATATGGGGGTGGGGAGTGTTAGAGAAGAGTGCAATGATAGAAGAGATGCTGGATCATCTGGGGGTGGGGAGTGTTAGAGAAGGGTGCAATGATAGAAGAGATGCTGGATCATATGGGGGTGGGGAGTGTTAGAGAAGAGTGCAATGATAGGAGAGATGCTGGATCATATGGGGTAGGGAGTGTTAGAGAAGAGTGCAATGATAGGAGTGATGCTGGATCATATGCGGGTGGGGAGCGTTAGAGAAGAGTGCAGTGATAGGTGAGATGCTGGATCATATGGGGGTGGGGAGTGTTAGAGAAGAGTGCAATGATAGGTGAAATGCTGGATCATATGGGGTTGGGAGTGTTACAGAAGAGTGCAATAATAGAAGAGATGCTGGATCATATGGGGGTGGGGAGTGTTAGAGAAGAGTGCAATGATAGAAGAGATGCTGGATCATCTGGGAGTGGGGAGTGTTAGAGAAGAGTGCAATGATAGAAGAGATGCTGGATCATATGGGGGTGGGGAGTGTTAGAGAAGAGTGCAATGATAGAAGAGATGCTGGATCATCTGGGAGTGGGGAGTGTTAGAGAAGAGTGCAATGATAGAAGAGATGCTGGATCATATGGGGGTGGGGAGTGTTAGAGAAGAGTGCAGTGATAGGGGAGATGCTGGATCATATGGGGGTGGGGAGTGTTAGAGAAGAGTGCAATGATAGGAGAGATGCTGGATCATATGGGGGTGGGGAGTGTTAGAGAAGAGTGCAATGATAGGAGAGATGCTGGATCATATGGGGGTGGGGAGTGTTAGAGAAGAGTGCAGTGATAGGTGAGATGCTGGATCATATGGGGGTGGGGAGTGTTAGAGAAGAGTGCAATGATAGGTGAAATGCTGGATCATATGGGGTGGGGAGTGTTAGAGAAGAGTGCAAGATGATAGGTGAAATGCTGGATCATATGGGGTGGGGAGTTAGAGAAGAATGCAATGATAGGTGAAATGCTGGATCATATGGGGTGGGGAGTGTTAGAGAAGAGTGCAAGATGATAGGTGAAATGCTGGACAGTGACTGGAGGGGGTTGGAGGAGTTGTGGAGAGGAAATAAGGAGGGAAGAGAGATGCTGGATCATATGGGGGTGGGGAGTGTTAGAGAAGAGTGCAATGATAGGTGAGATGCTGGATCATATGGGGTGGGGAGTGTTAGAGAAGAGTGCAATGATAGGAGAGATGCTGGATCATATGGGGGTGGGGAGTGTTAGAGAAGAGTGCAATGATAGGAGAGATGCTGGATCATATGGGGATGGGGAGTGTTAGGGAAGAGTGCAATGATAGGTGAGATGCTGGATCATATGGGGGTGGGAAGTGTTAGAGAAGAGTGCAATGATAGGAGAGATGCTGGATCATATAAGGTGGGGAGTGTTAGAGAAGAGTGCAAGGATAGGTGAGATGCTGGATCATATGGGGGTGGGGAGTGTTAGAGAAGAGTGCAATGATAGGTGAGATGCTGGATCATATGGGGTGGGGAGTGTTAGAGAAGAGTACAATGATAGGTGAAATGCTGGACAGTGGGTGGATGGGGGGGTGGAGGAGTTGTGGAGAGGGGAGAAGGAGGGAAGAGAGATGCTGGATCATATGGGGGTGGGGAGTATTAGAGAAGAGTGCAATGATAGGAGAGATGCTGGATCATATGGGCGTGGGGAGTGTTAGAGAAGAGTGCAATGATAGGTGAGATGCTGGATCATGGGGGTGGGGAGTGTTAGAGAAGAGTGCAATGATAGGTGAGATGCTGGATCATATGGGGTGGGGAGTGTTAGAGAAGAGTTCAATGATAGGTGAAATGCTGGATCATATGGGGGTGGGGAGTGTTAGAGAAGAGTGCAATGATAGGTGAAATGCTGGATCATATGGGGGTGGGGAGTGTGTTAGAGTAGAGTGCAATGTTAGGAGATATGGAGGATCCTTTGGCGGTGGGAGTGTTAGAGATGAGTGCCAGATGATAGGTGAAATGCTGGATCATATGGGGGTGGGGAGTGTTAGAGAAGAGTGCAATGATATGTGAGATGCTGGATCATATGGGGGTGGGGAGTGTTAGAGAAGAGTGCAATGATAGAAGAGATGCTGGATCATATGGGGGTGGGGAGTGTTAGAGAAGAGTGCAATGATAGAAGAGATGCTGGATCATCTGGGGGTGGGGAGTGTTAGAGAAGAGTGCAATGATAGAAGAGATGCTGGATCATATGGGGTGGGGAGTGTTAGAGAAGAGTGCAATGATAGGAGAGGTGCTGGATCATATGGGGGTGGGGAGTGTTAGAGAAGAGTGCAATGATAGGAGAGATGCTGGATCATATGGGGGTGGGGAGTGTTAGAGAAGAGTGCAGTGATAGGTGAGATGCTGGAGCATATGGGGGTGGGGAGTGTTAGAGAAGAGTGCAATGATAGGTGAAATGCTGGATCATATGGGGTGGGGAGTGTTACAGAAGGGTGCAATGATAGAAGAGATGCTGGATCATATGGGGGTGGGGAGTGTTAGAGAAGAGTGCAATGATAGAAGAGATGCTGGATCATCTGGGGGTGGGGAGTGTTAGAGAAGAGTGCAATGATAGAAGAGATGCTGGATCATATGGGGGTGGGGAGTGTTAGAGAAGAGTGCAATGATAGGAGAGATGCTGGATCATATGGGGGTGGGGAGTGTTAGAGAAGAGTGCAATGATAGGAGAGATGCTGGATCATATGGGGGTGGGGAGTGTTAGAGAAGAGTGCAGTGATAGGTGAGATGCTGGATCATATGTGGGTGGGGAGTGTTAGAGAAGAATGCAATGATAGGTGAAATGCTGGATCATCTGGGGGTGGGGAGTGTTAGAGAAGAGTGCAATGATAGAAGAGATGCTGGATCATCTGGGCGTGGGGAGTGTTAGAGAAGAGTGCAATGATAGGTGAGATGCTGGATCATATGGGGGTGGGGAGTGTTAGAGAAGAGTGCAATGATAGGTGAGATGCTGGATCATCTGGGGGTGGGGAGTGTTAGAGAAGAGTGCAGTGATAGGTGAGATGCTGGATCATATGGGGGTGGGGAGTGTTAGAGAAGAGTGCAATGATAGGTGAGATGCTGGATCATCTGGGGGTGGGGAGTGTTAGAGAAGAGTGCAGTGATAGGTGAGATGCTGGATCATATGGGGGTGGGGAGTGTTAGAGAAGAGTGCAATGATAGGTGAGATGCTGGATCATATGGGGTGGGGAGTGTTAGAGAAGAGTTCAATGATAGGTGAAATGCTGGATCATATGGGGGTGGGGAGTGTTAGAGAAGAGTGCAATGATAGGTGAAATGCTGGATCATATGGGGGTGGGGAGTGTTAGAGAAGAGTGCAATGATAGGAGAGATGCTGGATCATATGGCGGTGGGAGTGTTAGAGAAGAGTGCAAGATGATAGGTGAAATGCTGGATCATATGGGGGTGGGGAGTGTTAGAGAAGAGTGCAATGATATGT
Source organism: Ichthyophis bannanicus (assembly GCA_033557465.1). Taxonomy (NCBI): domain Eukaryota; kingdom Metazoa; phylum Chordata; class Amphibia; order Gymnophiona; family Ichthyophiidae; genus Ichthyophis; species Ichthyophis bannanicus. The sequence continues at coordinate 541,584,077 of CM066031.1, read as the reverse complement.
GAGATGCTGGATCATATGGGGGTGGGGAGTGTTAGAGAAGAGTGCAATGATAGAAGAGATGCTGGATCATATGGGGGTGGGGAGTGTTAGAGAAGAGTGCAATGATAGAAGAGATGCTGGATCATCTGGGGGTGGGGAGTGTTAGAGAAGAGTGCAATGATAGAAGAGATGCTGGATCATATGGGGTGGGGAGTGTTAGAGAAGAGTGCAATGATAGTAGAGATGCTGGATCATATGGGGGGGGGGAGTGTTAGAGAAGAGTGCGGTGATAGGAGAGATGCTGGATCATATGGGGGTGGGGAGTGTTAGAGAAGAGTGCAGTGATAGGTGAGATGCTGGAGCATATGGGGGTGGGGAGTGTTAGAGAAGAGTGCAATGATAGGTGAAATGCTGGATCATATGGGGTGGGGAGTGTTACAGAAGGGTGCAATGATAGAAGAGATGCTGGATCATATGGGGGTGGGGAGTGTTAGAGTAGAGTGCACTGATAGAAGAGATGCTGGATCATCTGGGGGTGGGGAGTGTTAGAGAAGAAGAGTGCAATGATAGAAGAGATGCTGGATCATATGGGGGTGGGGAGTGTTAGAGAAGAGTGCAATGATAGGAGAGATGCTGGATCATATGGGGGTGGGGAGTGTTAGAGAAGAGTGCAATGATAGGAGAGATGCTGGATCATATGGGGGTGGGGAGTGTTAGAGAAGAGTGCAGTGATAGGTGAGATGCTGGATCATATGTGGGTGGGGAGTGTTAGAGAAGAATGCAATGATAGGTGAAATGCTGGATCATCTGGGGGTGGGGAGTGTTAGAGAAGAGTGCAATGATAGAAGAGATGCTGGATCATCTGGGCGTGGGGAGTGTTAGAGAAGAGTGCAATGATAGGTGAGATGCTGGATCATATAGGGGTGGGGAGTGTTAGAGAAGAGTGCAATGATAGGTGAGATGCTGGATCATCTGGGGGTGGGGAGTGTTAGAGAAGAGTGCAGTGATAGGTGAGATGCTGGATCATATGGGGGTGGGGAGTGTTAGAGAAGAGTGCAATGATAGGTGAGATGCTGGATCATCTGGGGGTGGGGAGTGTTAGAGAAGAGTGCAATGATAGGTGAAATGCTGGATCATATGTGGTTGGGGAGTGTTAGAGAAGAGTGCAATGATAGGTGAAATGCTGGACAGTGGGTGGGTGGATGGGGGGGGCGGAGGAGTTGTGGAGAGGGGAGAAGCTGTACCTCTGGTTTGATTTCTTCACTCTATCCTTCTATGCTAGGGATCTCCACATTATGGTGCTACTGCTAGCGATTGACCCTTAGCGGTAGTACCGCAAGACTACCGCTAGGGGTGAAAGCTGCCATTTTGGAACTCAAGTAGCTGGGGCAGAAGTGGAGGGGGACTGCTCCTGCCGCGGGCCCTGCTAGACACCCAGAATCCCCTGGGTAAGTCCTGAAGGTGGATTGGGTGGAGGGATGGAGAGTGGGGGGGGGGGGGGGGTCTGGCATCAGGGGGGCTTTTTCAGGAGGGATCATCTTTTGCAAAGGATAGGATTGTAGATGGGAAAGAGAGAGGTGTCTGGTTCTGGGGTGCTTCTGCTCCTTTAAGCAATACTGTCTTGCAGCAGAAGTGTGCTGATACAAAGTGAGGGAGCTGATCAAGGAGGTTCATTGCCTGTTACGTGGGGCAGGTTGTGATTGGAAGGGTGTGGGTGCAGAATAAACACAAGTGGCATTTCTTCACATCACTTTGGCACAAGGGCCGCATTCCCTGCCTCTGACAACTGTCTTTTACATGTTTCTGTACAGTGCTGTGTACACCTTTGTTTTTAAAGTGCTGCCAAGTCAGTGCTGACTCCTGGCAACCCAGCTGTCTCTGGGTTTTCTTGGCAAAGTATCACTGGAAGTAGATTACCAGGACTTTTCTTCTGAGTCAATGGAAGATAAAGTCACTTGCTCAAGGTCACAAGGAATGCCAGTGGGAATCAAACCCTTAATCTTCAGGATACTAAGCAGTTGCTCTAATCACTAGGCTACTCCTTCATAGCACTATTCAAATGATTATGATGATGATGATGATGATAATAATAATGATCATTATTATTATTATTATTATTATTATTAGTAGTAGTAGTAGTAGTAGTAGTAGTAGTAGTGTGGTTGTTCCCATGCTACCTGCCGAGGCAGGAACTGTGGCTCCTGCATGTGGTAGGTGTCGTCTCAGTGCACTAAATGCAGGGCAAATACTGGGCACCCCCCCTGCACTTACCACAATTTAATCTTGCAAGTTTGTAAGTGCAAATATTTACCATACTTCAATACAAGGCCTCCTAATTGCACTAAAATTAGTGTAGTAGGGTTACTTTGTGATTAACACATAAATTTTGTGTGCTAGACCCCTTGCTATGTGAGAAGCATTCTTAGCTCACAAAATTCAGCACTAAACCATAAGTAATCCATTATGCTAAGTAGAGTGCAGTTTATTATATTGTTTTCTTTCTTTATTTATTTAGCAGGATTTATATACCTCCTTTCACCAGGTCAAAGCTATTTATATAAAATAATGGTTTAAATAAATATAACAGATTAACTTATGTACAAAGGACAGGTTTTAAATAAATAGAACAAGTTAACTTATGTACAAAGAACAGGTAACTTATATGCATGAAGAGTAAATACGGGTTTGGCAGGGTATTTACATTGGTGGGTTAAATACAGGGTGTGCACAGGAGAGATTGCGTAGGAGCTTATTCTGTTTGTGCGGGGTTTGTGGGGTTTGTGTATATTGGAGGTGGGTAGTCATGCGAGGTTCCAAAGTGTTCAGTGAACAGATGGGTTTTCAGGTGCTTTTGAAAAATATGGAGGTCTGGTATGTTTCAGATTGAGTCTGGAAGGGTGTTCCTGATAGATGGTGTATATAGATGAAAGGATTGTGCACATGCTTGTTGGTTAGATTTTGCTTTTGTATGTGGGATGATAAGAGTGTTCTTTGTTGATTGTCTTCTTGGTCTGCTGTTGTGGAGTCTGGAGTAGAGTCTGAAGGTGTGAAGTGGAGTGGGAGTGGATTGCCTTGTGGGTGAGAAGGAGGATCTTGTATCTGGTCTGGCTTTCAAGGGGCAGCTAGCATAGGTGCTTCAGGATGTGTGTGATGTGGTCATACTTTGAGGCTCCTTTAAGTATGCGTGCAGTGATGTGTAGAGCGGTGCATAGGGGGAGTAAGGTGGACTGTGGTAGGCCTTGGTAGATGGAGTTACAATAGTCAAGATGAGGGAGGATCAGGTCCTGGAGGACAGAGCGAAAGTCTGTTGGGTCGAGGAGGGAGCGTAGCTGTTGTAGGGTCCTGGCTTTGAAGTACATTGTGTTGGTAGTCTTGAGTATCTGTGGGATGACGGAAAGCTGTTGATCCAGGATGATGCCGAGGTATTTGATTTGAGTTTGCACTTTTATTTGTGTGTTGTTTATGGTAAGTGAGGTATGAGGATTGAAGGTAACATCTTTCGTGATGAATAAGGTTTCTCTTTATTTGTAGTTAATTGCCAGATTATTGCTTATTTGCCATCTTCAGATTTTGTCGAAGCATCCTAAGAGGTTTGTGAAAGTCGGTTGCTTTGTGTTGAATGGGCTGTATATCATGATGTCATCAGTGTAGATATGGAAGTTGATGTTCCGTGATCTGATGATGGTGCAGAGTGGTTGTAGATAGATATTGAAGAGGAGTGATGATAAGTTAGGTCCCTGGGGTACGCCTTGAGTTTGCTGGTAGGAGGTGGATGTGGTAGTTCCAATTTTTATTTGTAGGTGTCTGTCGGACTGGTAGGAATGGAACCATTGTAAAACAGTGCTCTGGAGGCCGATGGATCATAGCCGTTGGGGTAGAATGTTGTGAATGACAGTATCAAATGCAGCAGATATATTGAGAAAGAGCATGATATATCCTTGTTTGGTGTCTTAAATTCCGTGTACTATGGTGTTTGTGAGGGATACCATCAGTGTCTCTACTCCATGGAGGGGCCGGAATCCATGTTGTTATGGGTCAAGGAGAGAGTTTTTGTCAATGAAGTCCTGGAGCTGAAATTGGACTGCTTTCTCTATGATCTTGGTTAAGAAAGGGAGTCACTTTTTTCTGGTTTCTTCGTGTCTTCGGCTAACTCTCCATTGTCTGCTGTCCATTTGTCCTTTCTTCTCTCTACTAGTTTTTTTCCATTCTTTCTCTACATCTGCTTTAACATATTGATCTTCCCCTTTTGCTCTTTCCTCCATTACTTTATTTCTTTTTCATCCACTCAAATTTCACCCTTCCATCCTCAACCCCCACTTACTCTCCCAATACCTGGCCAATCGTAGATTTTTCTTCCCTCCCACACAAAATATCTTTTCCCCTCTCCATCCTCACTCCCCCAATCCCATTCCTTTCTAGTCCTCCGCAACATCAGCTCCCTTCTAGTTCCAGCTCCACCCAGTATCCGCTCCCTTCTAGTCCCATTCTTCCATTCCCCTGCATCAGCCCATGTCCAATCCAAGCTCCCCCATCAGTCCATTTCCAATCCTAGCCATCTCCATCAGCCATTTGCAATCCTATCCCAGCACTCCATCGGCCCATTTCCATTCCTAGCTCCACCATCATCCATTTCCAGTCCTATCCTAGGCCCCCATCAGCCATTTCCAGTCCTATCCCAGCTCCACATCAGCCCATTTCCAGTCCAAGCCCCCCATCAGCCCATTTCCAGTATTATCCTGGCCCCTCATCAGCCCATTTCCATTCCTATCCCCGCCATCAGCTATTTCCAGTCCTATCCTTGCCCCCCATCAGCCCATTTCCAGTCCAAGCCTCACATCAGCCCATTTCCAGTCCTATCCTAACCCCCACCCCCATCCTGAAGAACCTTGTGCCTGTCTGGCTTACGAGAGAACCAAGGATGCCAGAGGCTCCGGCTCACTCCGGCTCCGGCTCCTTCACTCGCACTGTACTCACGTGAATCCCGCTGAGTGCCAGGAAAGGTTAAAGGTCATTTCCTGTTTCCTGGCACTCCGTGGGCTTCATATGAACACAGCGCGAATGAAGGAGCATGCTGCTCTTCACTCAAATGCTTTACAGAGGCGAGCTGGGGCCTCTGGCATGCCTGGTTCCCTCTGAAGCCGGCCCTGCAAACCCTATAGAATGAAGTTCACACGGGGCCCTGTGCGATCAACATTCTCGCTCAATGGACGGGCTGGCCCTGAGGTGCTCTATTTTTATTTTTTGCAAGAGATCAAGATGAGGTTGTTGAAGGGAGTCCAGAGGAGTGGCCTATCTTTTTAATAAGAGATAAGTGTTGGGGGCTATTTATTAACATTTATTGGTCTCTTTAACATCATTCCTCGGTTGATGCTGCTGGGTAGAAATTAAAACCACCTTCAGAGGCGTTGTTAACTTTTCATGAATAATATTATTCATTTTGCATAATGATGAACTGCTTTGTCTGCATTTGCTTGACACATAGGGGCATGTTTATAAAAGCGTGCTACCTGGGTGTGGCTTTTTTGATGCTGCGCTAGACTGTATGCAGGGCCTTATGCTAAAACACCCATACCATTCAGGCAGCATGTGCCTGGGTGGTGTGTGGGCATTCCTGCCACAGTGCCACCAACACAGATGTTGAAACCTGCGCTGCTGGCACTTTGTGAAGAGCAACTACTGTCGGCAGAATGGGTGGTGGTAGTTGCTCCCCTCAACAAGCAAGTGCCCCATACTAGTTATGCAGCCCAAACCCATGTTACTATCATGGGGCTTAGTGAACAAGCCCTAAATGTCATTATTTCTTAATGCTCTTTAGGAGCCTATATTTTGTTTTAAGCTGCATTATTTAGAAATAACTCCTATTATTGCCAATTAATGCACATTACATGGCCAAAAATCCACATTATTGCCACAAGGCAACTTAGTAAATAGCTCTCTAAATTGGGCAGTGCACTTCACAGCAGAAACACACAGAGTGGAGGAGTAGCCTAATGGTTAGAGCACTGGCTTGGGAACCCAGAGACCAGGGGTCAGTTCCTACTAGCACTCCTTGTGGCCTTGGGCAAGTCACTTAATCCTCCATTGCCTCAGGAAAAATCCAAGTTATCAATGTCACTGTTTAATGTACATTACCAAGTTTAAGTTTCAATGTAAACTGCTTTGATTGAAATGATAAAGCTGTATTTAAAACCTGTTAACTAAAAGCAGCATTCTATGTAGTAGCTAGTTTAGCTGCAGACAAAGACAGAAACTCAAACAAATCCTGATGATGAAAGAAGAGACTAGGAAGTTATATAAGATGACAAAACCATAACTCAATGTGCCAACTAATAATGGCTTTTAAAAGCTATTTGCCAGGACTTTAAACTTCATCATGCTCTCTACCAGTGGAGGATCACCCCTAAGGGGGTTTTTTGCTCTGTGTCCTGCAGTATTCTGCAAAGGTTTTAATAGGTCCTTTCTATGGACTTCATACAGCAAGTTACAATAATCAATACAGCTTTGTAACAACTGTATGAACTACAAGTCACAAGTCAGCTGCAGAAAGATAAGACCTTATCTGTCTTGCTATGTGTGCTGTCAAGTCAATGCTGACTCCTGGTAAGGCAGTCCCTGGGTTTTCTTGGTAAGGTGCAATAGGAAGCAAATTGCCAGTCCTTTTGTCCACACAGTGAGTTTACAGCTCATAGTATTCTAAGGTGGTCACCCATCCAAGTACTAGCCAGGCCTGACCCTGCTTTGTTTCAGAAATCAGCTGAGAGCAGGTTTATTCAGGACAGCTGAATAATTACACAGGTACACTAAAAAAAATTTTTTTTAAACTGCCTCTAATGTTTCGATTGATTTTTATGTTTTTTGGTGCGCTGAATCCAAATCTGGTAACCAATTTGCTCCATCACATACAGATTTTTTGCTACATTGGGTTAGCAGTTTGAGGTGAACGTTTCAGATTGAGTGCGATCGAGATAAAAGTTTCTTGGATGAATTCTTTATACTAATTGTTTAGTAGTTATTCAAATAAGAATAAAGAAAATTGTAACAAGGCAGCACATAAGAATAGAGTAATGTCAACAAAACACACTGTGATGGTAGCAAAATTGTCTGCACTTAAAACAGCCACATACATGTGCACAAACATTGAGCATATAAGAGCGAGGTTAGACACAAAGCAAAGCAAAGAAATGTGCAAAAAATGTTGTACAGGTATGTATGTAAGAATAGAAAACGCAAACCGCACCATTGCAATACATGAAGACAAACACCCGATGGTGTGAAAATAAAATTCTAATAAATGAGATCCGACACTGTGGTAATAACTAGCAAATTTTTATTTCAAAGTTTAGTAAAAACACGATACTTGTCAACACAGTTTAGATTTTAAAGTCATTCTTGGGTCAATCAATCTCCTGGTGGGCCCGTTTCTTCTTCCCCCGAATGCTTCTCTTGATGCGCTGCTTGGCGTATTTTTCATCTGGGGTTTCCCGCAGCAGCAACCAGCAGAAATCAGCCATCATAGTGGTGTTCCATCTTCCTTGGTACCTTCTCTCTGCATCCTTGATGTCCTGGTGAAACCTTTCACCTTGTTCTTCACTGTATGCCCCCAAGGTTTCGGGAAAGTAGTTCACATGGGAGTGCAAGAAATGGACTTTCAGGTTCATGTTACAGCCTTGTTCTTTGAAGGCATTGAGCATCCTGGCAACAATATCCTTATAGTTCTCATCCCGCCTGTTCCCCAAGAATTTGAGAACAACATCCTTGAAGGAATCCCAGGCTTCTTTTTCCTTCTCAGACATCGTTTCAGCGAATGCTCCATCTGAAATGAGTTTCCTTATATCAGGGCCAACAAACACTCCTTCCTTTAGCTTTGCTTCAGAAAGTCGGGGGAACTTTGAGTAAAGGTACCGAAAGCACTCACCATCTTTTGGAAGGGACTTGATGAATTGCTTAATGAGACCCAACTTAATGTGGAGAGGTGGTAATAGAATTTTATCACGAGGTACCAAGCTCTCATGAAGAACATTTTTCTCACCGGGTCTCAAATACTCCCGAATTGGCCAGTCTTTTTTCCCCCAGTGTAGGTCGCGGGCCCGGCTATCCCACAAGCAAAGGAAGCAGGGATTTTTGGTGAAACCGGATTGCTGCCCTAATAGCATGGATAGAATTTTAAAGTCTCCACAAATCATCCACTTATGCTCATCATAACGAATCTTCTGAAGAATCAGGGCCAAATTCTCGTATTTTTCTTGGAGAATAACAGAGTGAGCAATAGGAACTGAAGCGAATGTGTTGCCATTATGAAGAAGAACACCTTTTATGCTGTCTTTTGACGAATCAATGAACAGCCGCCATTCAGCAGGATCATACTTGAGTTTAAACTTTTCCATCACTCCGTATATATTGTTGCAAAATACCAAATCTTCCTCTTTACTGAAATACTTCAAAAATTGTGTCTCGCGGTTGCGGTACCAATAAAAAGTTGTTCCTGGTGACAATAGATTTTTCTGTTTAAGCCGAGAACCTAGCAGTTGGGCAGCATCTTTTGGGAGTCCTAAATCCCGGACTAAATCATTCAATTCAGCTTGAGAGAAAAGTTCAGGTTTCGGATCTGGTTCAGTTTCAAACTCGGAAGTACTGGACTCATCGGGAAAAGCCATCTGATGAGTCTCATCATGATCAGAACCGTCCACACAAATATGATCCAAAGATTTTGGTGGTTCAGGCACAGGTAGTTCGTTGCTATGAGGCATAGGCCTAATTGCTGAGGGAAGGTTGGGGTAACTTATTACGTTCTTATTTTTTAAGTTGTATCCCTTCACAATGCAAGTGCAAAAATAGCAGTCACTGCTGTGGTCTCTTTGTTCACGCCACATCATAGGTATTCCGAAATGAAATGCTTGTTTTTTACCTTTCATCCATAAGCGTAGATCTTCCTCACATGTCTTGCACACTTTGTGAGGAGCCCACGGTTTGTCTTGATCGCCTAACTTCAAACCGAAATAGGCGAAATATACTTTTTTAATAAATGCAGAAATGTTCCTCTGCCGCTTTTTCACGGTATATTCCCCACAAATAAAACAAAAACTGTCCGGAGAGTTGACACAACCTCTGGCTCTGTGAGCCATCACAAATACACAGCACTGCAAACTACAACTGTAGTGAACCACTTCGGAATAAAGCTGGATTACGACTGAGCAAACAAAAGGTAATAATGAACTTGCAAGAAACTGAAATTTGACAGGAACGTTCATGTCGCAACCACCGTGTTTGAGCGAGCGAACGAGGCGAGGCGAACAGGAAAGAACATGCGCCAGCGCGAGTACTGGATTTAGCCCCCGCCTCCCAATTGTCCTGTTAATGTATAAAATGAATACAAAACACTCTAAAATATCATGAGGGAGTGTTTCTAGTTAGTTAACCATTACAACCTCTATTTTGGGCCAAGAAAATAAACTGCAGTCGGCTAAAAAGAAATTATGTGAACATTCCTTATATGGGTAAGAAATCTAATTTTGCAAGAAAACGTGACGTGATGGAACATTTTGGCTATTTTTCCTGGATTCAGCACCCCAAAATCTATAGGAATCAGTTGCAAAACTGGAGGCAGTTTTTTGGTAGTGTACCTGTGTTATATCTAAAAAAAATCCCTTTTTCTAGGTATGTATCTTAGTATCTTAAAAGGGCTCGTTGGGCTCCAGGTCTCTGCCCAATGGGCTCCCTTCAAGGCCTGGATGTAAATTCTGTGCTGTGAGAAGCAATTCTCCAATTTAGAACAAATGTGGTCTTAATCACTGAAGAAATTTGTACATCCATTTTCAGCTGGGAGACCAACTTGAACTCCCAGGTTACAAAGTACAGATTTAGGTTTTATTTTAATATCTTCTACTTGTAGAATGTGCAGAGAAGGTGAAATCTTCTGCCTCAGCCATTATGAGGGCAGTTTTAAAAGGGGGCGCAACTCACACTATATGACCAAATTAAATTGAATATCAGACACACATAGAAATTAAATAAAAAAGTGGCCTAAAGTGAACCTTGCAGTACACAGCACATCAATAATCATGATATTAATTTTTTTTCTCCCATCTAGTTGAATAAGTGCATCCTTCCAGAAAGGACTAAATCCAGGCTTATACTAACCCCCTTATACCAACCATCTCCAGTCATTGCAACTGAAGAGAACGGCTCAAAGTATCGAAAGCTGAGGACAAATCAAGGCGTATCTAGACAGTGTCCTGAACTTCAACTATCCACTGCTGCACAGCATCCAGTGCCAACAATACGGATTCTGTTCTCTGTTCCTACACCCTGATTGACAGGGGTGCAGTAGTTGATTATCATTCAGAAAAGGCCTAAAGTTGACAACTGGCCAATTTTTCAATTTACTTCCCTATAATGGGAAGAGCAGACACAGGGCAATACTGTGCTACGTTGCTTACATTTGATCTAGGGTTTTTCAAAAGAAGTCAAACCAAGGCTTCCCGTAATGCAGCAGGAAATAGACCCTACTCTAAAGAAGCTCTGATCTGCAAGAGCCACAGCCCTAAATCATTAATCAAGTCTTTAGCCATAATGAAGACTTTGGATCAAGGGACTGAGCTAAAAGTCTTCCAAAATTCCACTGATGTAACTTTCCTAAAACAAGATAAGCTGCTAAACTCATGGGATAATTATTCCTCAGCTCCCGGTCTTAGTCACTCCTATAAAGTCCAGGGTATAGTGACCTCTGAAAAAAGGCTCCGGTATGTCACAATTTTTTTTAAAGTAATCAACAACGTTCTCATGCAATAATTTGTAATCAAACCAACCAGGGTCTCACCTGGGAACTCTGTAATGCAATCACAATTTGAAAGAGCTTCTGTGGGTGACTATCAGCTTGCACTAATACACTAGAAAAATAATTCTTCTTTGCATTCTTTACAGCCTCTTTATAAACATTTACCCAGGCATTACAGAAAGCACAATTGACATCCGATCTATCATTTCTCCAACTATATTCTTGTTAAGAATATTAAGAAGTGACCGAAGATATCAATGCTTGATCCAGTACAAGCATTGTGGAACTTGTGTCTCTTGGGGAAACTGCTAGGTACGTATGACCTAGATTGGCCACTGTTGGAAACAGAATACTGGACTTGATGGACCTTGGTCTGACCCAGTATGGCATATCTTATGATCTTATGTTCTTATGTTCCTACTTTCTATCATTTCTATAATTTTTATCCGATTTCTATACTTTCTATCCGATCTATCATTTCTCCAACTATATTCTTGTCCTACTTTAAAAACTGAAGTCCCTTCATGTAATCATGGAGAATGTTTAAAAGGGTATATATAAAATATTCCACCCCCTCCTCTCCTTTTCCTCTCTTATGCTTTTCTTTCCATTATCTTGTGCCCCCTAACCCCTCTCCCAACTCTTGTTTCCTCCCTAACGCTGCTCCTTCCTTTCCACCCTTCCACTTCACTTTACCCCTTCACTGGCTGGAATGGGCACTCCCACCTGCTCTTCTGTGGGACAGCAGGACCAAAGACGCCCACCGACTCTATAACTCCTCTCTCTCTTCTTTCTGCTGGCAGGGATTCTCGTTGGCTCTTCAGCACCGCTCTGTGCTTCAGCTCTGTCTCATCTGTGCCAGCGGACGGGACCGAGGGAATACCGCTAGCTCTTCTGTGCGGCTCTTCCTTCTTTCTGCTGGTGGGACCTGGGAATTCCCGCCAGCTCTTTGCTAGTTTTTCTGGCAGCTCTGCCCTGCTGATTGTAAAGCCCTATGCATCTGTTTGCACGTGCAAAACCGACAAATGCTTTTGGATGGATGGGTAAACAGATAGACAGATGGATAGGCACTCCCCGGGCTCTCATGGTAACAGTTACAACAAAAATATAGTTTGTAGAGAATAGGGTTTGGGACCAAAAGGCTATAGTTGTCTGGTATTGTGGTGGCTTCCTAAAAAAGGCAGAGGAGATGGGGCATGGAGCCATGCCGTGTTTTTGTGTTTTTATCCGCAAAAAGCATGTGTTCCAATTCACAGGGTGCCCTGGTCGCTTGATCCAAGTGACCTGGCCAGAACAAGAACCAATGAAGCTGAAAATACAGGAATGCTAAAATACACCCCCCCAACGTCTCCTCCAACTGAGCCTTTGGAAGAAGGATTTTAGCATCAAAACAGTCCTGAAAACACAGAGCATGGCCCTATTGAGCCTTGCAATGTCAATCCATCTCCCTCAAAACATTTTGTTCGCTAAGAGGATTGAAGGAGACAGCCAAGGCATGACATTCTCCAGCTTATAGAAATGGAGCCAGTTCTTCCATACCTCAACAAAAATAGGGTGGACACAAACCTGCATGGGGAGCTCGGATATGTCCGTATACAAATACGCAGGCAGACAGATCTGAGATAAAGTGAACGCTTCCAGCTGAAACTAAACAGGCATTCCCCTCCAAACACCAGAGGCAACAGCGCCGATTTCTGAAAGTTGACAGTGTACCCGATAACCCAATAAACTCTTGAATAGTTTCCATGAGGCAGGGTATCAAGCACATCGGGTCACTCAAGTACACCACAGAACAAAATCCTATGTGTCTCATTTGCTACAGAGATGCCCATCTCCTTTGAACTGCTCCCTCGACCTGCAAGCAAATGGTTATAACAATATCCTTGGCTTGTCCCCCTCTCCAAACGAAAAGATTGTAATAGATGATCATTTACTTATACTGAGGCCGTAGGTTCCTTGTATATGGTTTCAATCCATTGACAAAAAGTCATACCGAAGCCAAACCCCCAAAATATATGAAACAAGCAGGGTCACTCTATTTTGTCAAAGGCCTTCTCCGCATACAACGACAGCACAGCAAACTGGCCTCCTGATCCCACACTTCTTGGAGCAGCTGGCTCATGAACCAACCAGAGGGGAAGCCATTTTGGACCTAGTCCTTAGTGGAACACAAGATCTGGTGCAAGAGATAAGGGTGTTGGGGCCACTTGGCAATAGTGATCATTGCATCATCGTGTTTGATTTAATAAATAGAAGAAGGACTGCAAGGAAATCCACAGTACAACTTTTAACTTTCAAAAGGGAGACTATGATAAAATGAGGAAAAAAGGTAAGAAAAAACTAAAAGGAGCAGTTGCAAAGGTTAAAGATTTACATCAAGCATGGGTGTTGTTTAAAAATACTATCTTGGAAGCACAGACCAGCTGTATTCCACGCTTTAAGAAAAGTGGAAGGAAGTCCAAAAAACTGCCAGCATGGTTTAAAGGTGAGGTCAGAGGAGCTGTTGTTAACAAAAAAAGCATCTTTCAGGAAATGGAAAAAGGAGCAAAATGACAAAAACTGGAAACATAAGCACTGGAAAATTAGATACAAAGCACTGATAAGGCAGGCAAAGAGAGAATTTGAGAAGAAGCTTGCTGTGGAAGCAAAAACGCATAATAAAGACTTTTTCAAGTACATTCATAGCAGAAAACCTGTGAGAGAGTCACTTGAACCATTAGATGATAGAGAGGTAAAAGGGTCAGTAAGAGGGGACAAGGCTATAGCGGAGAGACTGAATGAGTTCTTTGCTACAATCTTTACTGAGGAAGATGTAGGGATGTTATCCATGACCGAAGTGGTATTTAAAGGTGGCGTCACAGAAGAATTGAAAGAAATATCGATACACTGGGAAGATGTATTACAGCTATTTGATAAAACTGAAGAGTAGCAAATCACCTGGACCAGATGGTATACATCCAAGGGTGTTGAAAGAACTGAAATATGATATTACACACCTACTATTAGCAATCTGTGACTATCAATAAAATAATCTGTAATACCTGAAGACTGGAGGATGGCCAATGTAATGCCAATTTTTAAAAAGGGTTCCAGGTATGATCTGGAAAACTAGAGCCAGTGAGCCTGATGTCAGTACCAGGAAAAATGGTAGAAACCATTATAAAGAACAAAATTACTGAATATGTAAATAGTCATGGCTTAATGGGAGGCAGCCAACATGACTTTAGCTAAGGAAGGTCTTGTCTTACTAATCTGCTATGTTTTTTTGAAGGTGTGAATAAACAGGTAGAAAAAGGTGAGTTGGTTGATAAATTGTATCTGGATTTTCAGGAAGTCTTTGACAAGGTCCCTCATGAGAGACTCTTGGCGAAATTAAAAAGTCATGGGATAGGAGGCAGTGTATATTGTGGATCAGGAACTGGTTAAAAGATAGAAAGCAGAGGGTAGGGCTAAATGGCCAATTTTTCCAATGGAAAAAGGTGAATAGTGGAGTACCCCAGGGATCTGTGCTGGGTCCGCTGATTTTTAACATATACGAATATGTTAAAAATCAGCGGACCCAGCACAGAATCATGAATACTGAGAGTGGGAATAACGAGAATGGGAATAACGAGTGAGGTAATAAAATTTGCAGATGACACAAAATTATTCAAAGTTGTTAAAACCCATGAGGATTGTAAAAAATTGCAAGAGGACCTTGATAAATTGGAAGACTGGGCATCCAAATAGCAGATGAAGTTTAATGTGAACAAGTGCAAAGTTATGCATCTAGGAAGGAACAACCCATACTATGGTTACACGATGCAAGGTTCCACATTAGGAACCACCACCCAGGAAAAGATTTAGGTGTGATTGTGGATAACATGTTGAAACCCTCCGCCCAGTGTGCAGCGGCGGCCAAGAAAGCAAATAGAATGCTAGGAATCATAAGGAAAGGAATGTAGAATAAAACAAAGAATATTATAATGCCTCAGCGACTGCACCTTGAATATTGTGTGCAATTCTGGTTGCTGTATCTTAAAAAGGATATAGTGTTATTAGAAAAGGTACACAGAAGAGTTACCAAAATGGTAAAGGGGATGGAGGATACCCCTATGAAGAGAGGCTAAAAAAAGTTTAGGGCTCTTCTTCCTGGAACAGAGACGACTGAGGGGAGATATAATAGAGGTCTATAAATTAATGAATGGAGTGGAACGGGTAAACATAGATCAATTGTTTACACCATCAAAATATAGAAGGAATAGGGGACATGCAATGAAGCTACAGTGTAACCAATTTAAGACTAATAAGAGAAAATATTTTTTAATCAACGTGTAATCAAACTCTCAAATTCGTTACCAGAGGATGTAATAAAAGATGTTAGTATAGCCGAGTTTAAAAAAGGTTTGGACAAGTTCCTGGAGGAAAGGTCCATAAACCATTATTAAAGGGGACCCGGGAAATCCACTGCTTGCCCCAATAACAAGCATTGTGGAACCTGTGTCTTTTGGGGAAACTGCTAGGTACTTGTGACCTAGATTGGCCACTGTTGGAAAGAGGATACTGGTCTTGATGGACCTTGGTCTGATCTAATATGGCATATCTTATGTTCTTATGTATGATGTTAAGAAGTCGCCACATATTATCTGCCCCAGCTCTATCCCCGATGAAATCCATCTTGTCCAAATATACCAAAGAGGAAACAATCATCTTGATGCGATGGCTTAGAACCTTTGTCAAAATTTTATTATCCACATATAGGAGGGAAATGGGATGGTAATTTGCACAGGAAACTGGGTCTCTCCCCTCCTTATGAATAATTGTAATCACTGTGTAATAAAAAGATTTAGGGAAAATAGCAATTTTTTTAGGATTTTGAATTGAGTAGTAGGAATATTTTGTTTTCTTTGACAACACTGAAATCAAGCTGTTGATTGTAGGGACAGGCTTCTTACGCCTGACAAAGCTGAGCAGCGTCTATAAACTCTTAGAATGACACGTCGTAGTTACTAAACAAGCTATTGCGGGGTTCATTTAATTAGATAAGTGAAACAACAATTAGCATTACTGATGCCATACAATTTGGAAAATTTTAAATGGCACTGTCTAGATACTTGCATGATATATAACAAAAAATTCTTGCTTCTCCAACATTCTACTTGCTCTGTCTTAGTCTTCCACAAAATATCTCAGCATGAATACAGTATGCAGATTTTCCTCTTGTTTGATAGTAGGGCACAGGCGTGAATGTAATATCATCACAATCCAAGAGTCTTCCATTTATTTAAAGGCATGGAACAGCTACAGTATAAGTATCAGGAGGAGAGGTTTCCCAACAGGTTCTGCAAAGGTACTGAATGTTGAAGGGAGTGGATGTAAATGTGAAACAGTTGTTTACTTTCTTGTCATAAGTGAACGAGTAGTCTAGTATCCCAAGAAGTGGATTAAAATTACCGTGTCATGACTTATGTGGTCACTGAGAAAGTGAAACCAATGAATTACAAGATGATTCAACCAGACAAATGCAAAAAATGTGCATGTGAACCTCTACAAGTAACATGCTATCCAGGGCTGGCCCCAGAGTTGGTTCAAGGTGTTAGCACCCTAGGCAAACCTTGAGCCTTATTTATTTAAATTATTTCTATGCCACGCTCTTTAAAATCAGCGCGGTTTACAGGTAAACATCAGTTTGCAGAATGTGGCGGAACATGCAATGTACATTACAGAGAACAGGTAATACAACTTGGATTTCAACGGGGGTAACTATATACAACGGAGCTATTGTGCCACAGCTATGCCACAGGAGTGGTTGTGGAGTCATGACACGCTCCGAACTATATACATTTTCGTTAACTATTTACAAGTTTGTGCAGTAGTGTGGTTGTGTCAGCATGATGTGAGTGTTCTGGTGGTGTCATTGTGGTGGGTGGAGGGTATGCTGGGTTTTGATGTTTCGCTGGCCTGGGAGTAATGTAGGAGGAAAAGATGGTGCTTTAGTGTCTTCCTGAATTGGGCGAGGTTGGTAATAGCTCGGATGGTGGTTGAGAGGGCATTCCAGAGTGTAGGTGCATAAAATATAAAGGCTCTGCTCTTTGCTGCCAGGGAGCCTTTTGTTATTGCGCTGGGGTCTACAAGTGTGTTTGCAGCAAATGCCCTTCTGGACCTGTTTGGAGGGGTAGGGCAGATGAGGTCCGTGAGGGAGGTGGAGGATTGTTTGTTAATGGCACGCCCCCCTCACCGGTTGTCAGAATCTATTGTTTGGCTATGAATGCCATGCCCTTTGCTGCCCCCCAGAATCTTCCATCCTAGGTGATTGCCTAGCTTGTCTAATGGTTGGCCCAGCCCTGGTGTTACCACAATCTCTGCTCTCGTCCAGGAGGAGGATTTTGGATGGGAAGTTTATGCTTATGTTTATCAAAGTGCATAATATACTTAATAACAGAAAGGAAATACAAATGCAGTAGGAAAGAGAAGCCAAATTATAAGAAAGAAAGCAGAATAGTCATAACAGCACTGGATCCACTGAAGCTCCCAAACGTCCTCCCCTCCAGATCGCCTGTGCATAAGACATATCAAGTACCAAAGGCCATAGTGAAAAGATGTGTCTTTAAACCAACCTTGAATTTTTTAAAGTGAAGGTTCTGTGTGAAGTTATACCAATAAATAATCCCCTAATGAGAGTGCAATAAAAAAGAAAGTTGATTGTCATGTAGATTCAAGTCTTGCATGTGAGTCAGGGAGAATGGATAGCATACCCTCATGGACTGAACGTAAGGTAATATGCATGGAGTCTAAGTAGGACTCTTTACCTTATTTTAATGCTTTTATAATGGAGAGCACCGGAAGCCTATCATCATTAAAGAATAGGGGAGTAATATGATCAAATTTCTGTGCATTATTTAGAAACTGACTAGTGATATTTTGAATAGATTGTAGGCATTTGATATCTGAAGCTCTAAGACTGGGGTAAACTAAGTTACAGTAGTCTAGCTGGGAGGTGATTATAGCATGAATTAGTGTCTGTTGGTCTGATTTATCTAAATAGGGGCATAGAGTGCAAAACTGACAAAGGGCAAATAAAGGTGGATTTCTTGGTTGCTGATATTTGCTCATCGAAGGTTAGTTTGAATTCAATAATGATGCCCAGATATGAAAATGATTTGATCCAGGAAACTGGAATGTCCACTACAGAAGGAGAGATAGAGGGGAAAATGGACTTAAACATAATCCAACTAGCAAGTGATTTAGCAGTATTTAGTCTAAGATGGTTGGTTGATAGCTAAGTATGAACCACTGCAAGGCACTGGTTCATCTTGGAGAGATCTGAATTCTATATGTCAGCATTCTGGGCTAACAGGATGTTGTTGGCATAGTAAAAGCTGCTGTCACCAAAGATTTGGACCAGAACTATAAGGGGACTGAGGAAAATGCTAAACAGTAAGGGGAGTATTCTGCGACACGAATAGTGGGGATGGACATCCCAATGGGATTAGAATTGGGATCTCTTTTGTACGTTCGGGTACAAAGGAGATGTATGTTGGGATCAGAATCGGGCCCTAAGAGGGCAAGAACAGAATCCTGTGGTATTCCACAGGGAAGAGGAATCAATAACAACGTGGAAAGAGCAGTCTTGCAAGAATGAAGTGAACCGTTTGTGAAAGGATTAGCTGGAACCAGCCTTACTTGGTCAAGGTATGAGAAGTTCGTGGTCTACTAGATCAAATGCTGAGCTAAGATTGAGTGATACTGCTAGGTCCAAGGCGCAAGTGGTGAGTTTGGATGAAGCTGCAGTTTTAGTAAGAGAGAAATTTTTAGCTAAGTTAAAGAGAGTCCGTAAAGGAGTCCCTTTAGAAGAGGGGTTAGGAAGAGATAGCTGGTCTGCTGACACAAGTATGGTGAATGAACCAGAAACAAGTAGTGAATAAAAGGGGAGGTGCAGAGTTGATATCTTTGAATTAAAGTGACATGCCAGAGCATCTGCAGAGACCATTTGGCATGAACCAGAAGGAAGGCCATGACTAGAAATCAGATTTGAGATAACGGCAAAACATTTCTTGGGATGATCATTAGACGTATTATTAATCTTGATGCATATTTTCTTAGACACTTTCATCTCCTTGTGATAGACAAAGTGATGATGCTTATAGAGGGAGAGAGCTGTATCATTTTTAGACTTTCTTTAGAGCCTTTCTGCTCTTCTAGCTTGGTGCTCAAGGAGCCAGAGGCCATTGTGGTACCAAGGGGATCTGTGTCTACATGGATGGGGGCTAGATTTAAGAACAATGACAGCATCAAAAGCACCACATAAAATTGTGTCCCAAAGATTATCTTGTTTTGACATAAGCAAACTTATCAGTCATTGGGAGAGGAGCACAGAGATGAGAGGGGGGGGGGAATCATATTTACTTGCACAAGATTCCTAAAGGGTGTTACATGAGGGGGGGGGGAGCCCTGGAGATATTATCCTATCATGTCTAGGAAAAAAGAACTAAATAATTGTCAGTCCAGGATAAAGGAAAACTAGAGATACTGAAAAGCCAAAACTGTGAGCCAGATGGAGACAAAACTAAGTCTAGGGTATGCCCCACTCTATGGGTAGAAAATAAGATGTGCTGGTTAAGACCATGGTCCCATGTGGTAGTCACAAATGAGAGATCATGGGTTCTAGAGAGACAGTCAAAATGAACATTGAAATCACAGAACAATAAGATTTGGAAAGTGAGCCAAAGCTTCAGAGATAGTGGCAATAAAATCATCCAAGGAAATAGCATTTATAGAGGGAGACAGAGGTGAATGGTAACTGTAGAGTTCCATTTGGGGACCAGCTGTTGGCTGCACAGAAGGCCAATTTGGAATGACTGGTGAATCAAAATGCTGATGTCTTCTCTAACATTGCTGGAAAGACTAATCTAGCCTGTCATGATGTTGCCATGGACCCTGAAGTCATCTGGCAGCGATTGTACCAATGTTTGGAGGCATAGCAGCAAGCTGTAGTCTCAGAAGTGAAGGAGATGCTTAAACTTGGACTGAATGAAGAGTCCAGCAGTAATTGGTCATCACTTGTCCCTAAGTTAGCCTGGATGGAAGTATCTGCTTCTACACTGATTTCAAAAAGGTTAATGAAGTTTCCAAGCTACAAGTCTATTTGATGCCAAAGGCTATTGGCAAGTGCTCCTCACTTCATCAGCCAAGCAGAAGCCATCCTTTTCCACTCCTGAGGGGCTGTACCAGTTCACTGTATTGCCATATTGACTTCACAGAGCTCCCGCTAGCTTCCAGTGATTTACCTTGATGAACTTATAATATATAGTGCTGTTGAGAGACTTATTTAAAACAAGTTCAAGCTGTCCTTAGAAGTCTGAAAGATCAGCTTAACCACAATTCTGAAGAAATGCTTCCTAGGAGGACAAAAGGTCCATTACCTGACTTCTTCCATTGGGAAGGGCCAAGTCCTTCTGCAGGTGTGGAAAGTAGATGCCATTACACAAATACCCACTCCCCAGTCAATGAAACATGTTAGAGCCTTCTTAGGGCTTTTTTTTTTTTTTATTACTGACTCTTCATCTTGAACTTCCTGGAGAAGGCAAGCATTAATCTGCCTGCTGCAGAAAAAGGCACCAGAGTAGATTTCCTGGTCAGAAGAGTTAGAGGAAGCTTTCCAAGGGTTAAAAGAGACTTTTAGCTCAGAAATGATTCTGATGAGCCCCAATTTCAATCATCCATTCATAGTACAGATACCTCAGAATAGGCCTGAGAGAAGCTCTAGTCCAGAAGAATGGCCAGGACCACCTATTGGCCCTTTTAAGTTAGAAATTTCTCTCTTGGGTAAAAGCATACATAGTGATTGAGAATAAGGCACTGGAAATAAAATAGGCACTTGAGAATGAGGCACTGGAAATAAAATAGGCACTGAAACTACCTGCTAAGGCATAGGTTTACCTGATAATAGATTGCCAGCTGCTCAAATGGATCGCCAAGGATAAGCAAATCAGTTCTAGTGCAATGTGATTGTTGCTGAGTCTTCAGCCCTTCAACTATTAGGTACAATGCAGCACAGGAAGGAACCGCCACAATGCAGATTTACTTTCCATGGAGGACGTCCCAATAGAGATAAATGCTCAACTCAAGAAGGTCGAGCTGAGGGGGAGATTGTATAAAGGGGTTTGCAAGAGATTTCCTCAGTCCATCTTAAAAGACAATAACTCACCACACTAAGGAAACTAGAGCTGAGGAATCTGGGGAGATGGGCAGCGTCCAGGTAGAGAAATTAAAACCTCAGGTCGAGAGTGAGGAGAGAAGACCCAGGCTGGAAGGAGGAAGGTCCCAGGAATGCTAAGAACATTTATACTGTATATATGTACATGATTGTAATGCTGTTTGAGTCTGCAAGGTAAGCCAGGCACATTTCCCGTTGATGCAAATAAATATTTTTCCTTTTTTTTTGCACCTGGGCTCTCACCACAGGCCTAGAAACTCCACTGCTCACACACACGCTCCTACAAGCTGGAGCAAAAGCTTGAAAGTGCTTGAGGGTCTAGAGGCAATAGTTACTTTAGAGAAGATAATTATGAACTGATTTGAAAGAGATGAAAAAAGATTTATTTACTCTGCTTGAAAAATTCTATAATAAATTTACAGGTCTTCAAACACTACACTCACCATTATTTTTAAACGCCAGCCATGGTGTTCAAATCATCCAGATATATTCAGCACCACTATCTGGATAGCGAGCAGCACTGAATATGACTGGAGAGCAGTGACCACCACCACTCTATAAACAGTTGTGATACTCAGTTCAAATCTGCATAGCTAAGTGGTTTAATTAAGGGGAAAGCTTTTGTTGTCCTAAATTAAACCACATTATCTGTTTGGGTAGTGGCTAAACATCACCGACTATCTGTAGAATTAGAAAGAACACAATGTTCCCCTCTCACTCCGCCCTGGCACTATCCGGATAGTGTTGCAGTAATCTGTAAGAATTTTCAGCAGCACTGTTCATGTGGAGGCCAGTTCAGGTCTGGGCGTCTCCGGCCCATCCGGATGTCCAGAATCTGGACTGGCCGGAGTTGCACCCGGTCCTGATTCCACGGGGGAACAGAATCGGGTGCAGCCGGCCTGGATGGGCCGGCAGTGCCCAAATTCTGTGCCTCTGGATGTACAGTCAGCTATCCAGCTACCTCAGCAAAGCTCCTACATGGAGCAGCGGTGCCATGCCATCCAATTGCCAAGGCACCGTGGCTCTATGCAGGAACCTGATCCCCAACAGACACAGCAATGGTCCTTTCCCTGCCGCCCGACCCCCGATCAGGCCTGCCATGGCCAGGGTTAGGCTGCGGGGAACCCCCTGCACACCCTCACCTCTTTTTCTGGCTCCAGATCCACTCTTCGGCACCATCTAGGGAGACTTATTCCACCTCCGAGGTGGAAATAGTCCTCCGTCCAAATCACTGTCCTCAGATGTAGAGAGCCGACCCCAGAATCAGCCCTGTACGTCCGGAGTCAGCGTCCCACCCACTCCCTGCCCTCACTCCTCCTACTGAAGAAAGTATGAGTAATCCCTCCAAATAACAAAAGTTGTATGCTCTACTAAGAATCAGCTATTCAACACCATAGAAAAGTACTAATAGGATATCATCCATAGGATCTGTTAACATATTTAAACGCCCATCATTTCTATCACAAGGCAACTGTTTATAAACTGACTATGGAATACAGATGCATATATTTGAAAAGGGGTACAAAGGTCTCAGACTTCTCCTGGCACTGGCTAATCAGACAAAGTCCATGCCTTAGTGCCCATTTGCATCAACGACCTATGTATTCTGTGCCCCTTGCAGGATTGGTGTTAAATAAACTTGATAATATTTAATATTTGATGATCGTGCTTATCTGAAAAGATGTGAACTTCCCCAACGCCAACTCCCGGCTCCGTTTCTGCGTTTCACTGATAAGTTTCTTCAGGGGGGATTTATTATCATCTAAGCACTCTATGTGATGACTGATGCTTCATTATCTGGCGTATATAAACGTTCAACTTCCAATATTTTCTGAGAGAAACAACAAATAGATCAACAGACCTTGATAGTGATCAAATATATAAGAAAAATCATTTTTTATGCTAGCACATGTGTAGGAAATCATACCTCAGCGCTATGACATCCTCTTCTTCATTTGGTCAAAAGCTCACAAAAAAAACAAAAAAAAAAACGCCACGCATGCGGGTTTCACTGCACCTGGATCTAAATAAGGAGTGTGCCGAAGGACGTAAGCAATAACATAATTGGTATTCGCCTTGGTGTCCCCCATTTGAGGTCATGAAAGAATGAGTGGAAAAACTCTACTCAAAACGCTCGGTTTCTGATCGTGTAAAAACTAAAATTGTAGAGTATAGTGGGAATTATTCTCAGTGCATTCAAATGCAGCCCCCCCCCACTCAATCATATTATTCAAACCCGCCGGGGATACTGTATTTAGATTATAGATCCACCGCTGTTCATTGATAAATAGAGTTTGTTGTTGCGATTTACCCCTCTGTCCTGATTCAACTTTCTCAAGGCAGAAGCATTTTAGGTCCGTAAATTCATGCTGCAACTGGAGACAATGCGCTACTAATGGAGCTTCAATAACCTTACAATGTAATCTACTCCGGTGTTCAATCATTCTAGTGCGAAACATTTGGGTGGTTTTACCAATGTAGCGCAAGCCACAAGGACAGGTAATGGCATACACCAGAGAACTGGAGGTACAAGATGTAGAATGTCGAAGTTTATATATAATGCCACGGTGCTCAAATGTGGTTCGTTCTTCTGTGATGGGACAGATGGTGCAATTCCCACAGATTCGATGTCCAGATTCCACAGGCTCTGAGGGATCTAAAATTGGGCGCAATTGTGCTGGGCTTAAACATTCTTTCAAATTGCGCTGTCGTGTCCACACACAACGGATTGTATGGTGTTGTAATCCCGGGATTGCAGCTAAGATATTACTATGCCGTTTTAAAATGCGTTTAATGTTACCACTATATGGCGAGAATGGTGTGACTAAGTTAATCTTCATATCGTCTTCTCCTTTATCCGGTTTAGATTGTAATAACAACGCTCTGTTCATATATAGAGCTCTTTTATAAGTAGTTTTAATGATCTGTTTTGGGTAGCCCCTCTGCTCAAAATTCTTTTTTAATTGTTGGGATCGACGTTGAAAATCCTTCTGGTCCGAGCAATTCCTACGGAATCTAATAAATTGGGATAGCAGAAGACTATCCCGCAATTGTTTAGGGTGACTGCTTCCATAGTGCAGGAAAGTGTTTCTGTCCTCCTACAGCAGACCCCCCTCCTGCCCCCGTCCAGAGCTCCTCATAAATCTCCCCTATATGTTTGGGGAGCTTTGGGCAGGGAATACGTCCTGGGCATTTAGCCGGGATGGACTTTGAAACGGACATTCATTCCTGCTAAACGTGAGTCAGAATGACCCCCATAGTGCCACTGAAAATTCATGATTGGGTGCACTATCTGTATAGCAGTAGCTGCTACATGGATAAGTCCTTTTGAATATTGACCCGTTAGTTGCTGTTTGGAATACCATTGGTGGATCTGAAGAGAGACTTTTTTGCTTGAAGGTATTGTGCACTTAGGACTTTTAAAAGGTAGATCTGTTCCTTACCTCCCCATTCAGAGAATCTAGACCAGGTTTTCCAGAAGCAAGGCGAGAGTTATAAACTGGACTAGTGAGTCTTCTGCGGTCTATAGTATCATCTGGCAGGGGTCTACATTCATAAGAGAAAAAGAACTTAAAATATGCTATGCTGGGTCACCAGGAAGCACCTTGCAAATCCTAAGAAATAGATTCATTTCTTGCATCTCCCTCCCACAGATAAGCAATAGCCTTCCAAAGTCTACAGGACATATAGGGCCAGATATTCGAAAGGAATTTACATAGTTTACAGCTAAGTAAACCATGTAAATGCCTTAGATGGGAATATTCAACGGCACCTACATGGCATCTATGACCCCTATGTGCCCCAGTGCTATCCAGTAAGCATCAGGACATGTTGGGGGCATTCTGGGACAGAGCAGGGGAGGAGATTGCCAGTAACTGGGTAACGGCGATATTGGACCGCTACCCGGTTAGCCATCCATGCCTAAAACCAACTGAGCTTTTGGCTCGTCTAGTTCTAGCTGCAGATGCTAACCGATAGTGGTCTAATATCGCCACTACCTGGTTAGGCTCTTCAGCTGCATCCCCTCGGTGCCAAAACCGGATATTCAATGCTGTCGCCGCGGCATTCAATATTCAGTTTTAGGGGTCAGCGGGCAGGTCATAGCCCGACCAACTGAATATTGGCCCACAATATTTTATGTATTTTTCCTCTAGGAATTTGCCCAGTCTTTTTATAAACCCACCACCTCCTCTGGCAACAAATTCCTCAGCTTGATAGATGAGTGAAGGAATGCTTTCTCTAGTTTGTATTCAATCTGCTACCTGCTAGTTTCATGGACTATCCCCTTGTTGAAAGGCATACAGTTTGAAGACACCCATAACCATTTCCTATTTATCTATTAGACCCCACTCCTGATTTTATAAAGCCCTAAGTTCTTAAGCCTTTCTTCAATTGGAGGCTGTTCCATCCCTTTTATCATTTTTGTTGCCCTTTGGTGTACCTTTTTCAGTTGAACTCCATCATTTTTGAGATGGCGTGACCAGAAGTGCTCACAATATTCATGTGGTCATATTATGGATATATACAGAGGCATTATAATATTCTCTATTTTTATTATCCATTGTTAATTCCTAACATTCTGTGTTTTTCTTTTTTATCACTGCCACCCAATGAGCTGAGGATTTCAACATATTGTCCACTATGACTCGTATAAAGGAGTTTACATCAAAACCCTCAGCCCTCCTTAAAAGCTAGGCCACCTTAAGAGAAGTACAGCTGAAGAACTAGAAGTGATGGGCAGGGCCTAGGAAGAAGATTAAAAACGCTCTTGTGTGGGAGTTGTAAGCTGTCCTTGCAAGCCTGCAGACAGCGGGCCTAACAGTGAATCCAAAGAAATGCTTCCTGAAAGTGTAGCAGCAGATAAGCATGCAATAAATAAATCCAGGAGTCTTTTCAAGGATCCAAGCCAGTTTAATGTGCACATGGCTCAAGCAATAAGCAATTTCAAAATGGCTGAGCAATGGCTTCTAGTAAAACAACAACTTTTATAGCTTTCTTATCCATTCTAAGCATAGGCAAACTTTTCATTGGTCCCAGTACCCCTCTCACCCATCTATTGGTCCCGGTACTGATATGGCTACCCAATCGGGACTCTGGTCTGGGCTCAGCACCTGGTTGCCCCCCTTCTAGTCCCAATTACAATGGTCAGTGTCTCTAACTTGTTACATCTCTCCTCCAAGGTCGCTTAGCTTGTTAAAACATATGGGAAGCAGAGGCACTGTGACCTTGCTCTCTGCAGAGTTAATTAATTCCATAGAAGCATAGCACACCTTATCAGTACCAATTAAACTTGTTTTTCTTCTATTTTCCAAGTTTCGTTTCTGCTTAGCTATGTTCAGTTAAACTGAGTTAAGTTTCGATTCTTATAGCTACAGTATTCACAAGTGGGGGTTGGGACTCAGGCCTCACTTATAGGCCTTTCACAATAGTAAACCATACTAGGCCATAGCCTACCATATTCCTAGGCCATAGCCTACCACATTCCCCCCTTTGATTATTCTCACCCGCAAGTGAGAAAGGGTGAGAATCAAATCACATAATACTAGGTAAAGGTATCACTCTGTGGTATAGGGTAGTAAGTTCACATAGCTAGCATCTTTGTAGCTGTCTTACGCTCTACAGTGTTATTAATAACTGAAGTGATCATTTGCAAGCAAAATGGCAAGAAACAAGGGAGCAACAAGCAGATAGTCAAAGTCCATAGTTTGGCAAGAGTGGGAAAAAGAACTAAAGGATTAGAAGGTTCAGTTGCATCTTTGTTGTGCTGTCGTAAAGCTTCTGATTTAGACAGACCAGCTGTCCATCCTTCGTAGTAGATTGTGGTCCAGTCTGAACAAAACACAAACTGTCAACAATGGGGTGGGCCAATACCCACTCACTAGTAGTATTATGTAAATCAGTCTGATTGTATAGGATAGAATAGTTCAGTTCTTGCGTCTCCCAGGGCCACTGATCTCCCATCTTAGTTCCTCCACAATAGAAACAGTCAGAAGTGTGGAAACTAGATGCTATTGCTCCAGCAAGTTCAAGAAACAAGTTCTGGTGGTGGTATGAGGAATTGCAACGGTGGCTTGCATAGCCTTGTAGAAAGTCAAGATCTAGAACAACTTTTGGATTGGAGAGTATACCAATGCAAGTATAGGAAGAATGATAAATCAAGGTCTGAGTGACCTTCGGTCCAGTTCATGTTGTACTTATACAGGCTGCCCAGGGAGATAAGGCAAAAGTCATTTCAAAGCACTCCAAGGCTGCTGCCAAAATAAAGCAATAATAATAATTCATAATGGGCATAGTCTCTGGAAAATTGGTGGAACTGTCGACTTCCACAACAGATAACAGATGTAGGGTTGATTGTAGATCCTCAAGCTTCCGCCGTACGTAGACCTACCAACTTTTTGGCAGGAGTAGGGCTGTAGATTCCAAAGTATCACTGTCCTCTGGGATGTCTCAATTTCTTAAAATATCATAGCATAGTCTCTTAGGCTATTATTGCTTCCTTAGAGCAGTTCACTCTTTAGGAGATCAAAACAGTCTTTTCAGAGTATTTAAACACAGTCTCTTAGAAGATTCAATTTCTTAACACAACACAGTCTCTTTCTGATGATTGCAGGTTTTTTCAGATGCGAGGCTTACCTTCAGATAAACAAACAGTCTTGAAATAGTGCAGTTTCTGAGGGACCAATAAGTCTTAGGTCCGTGGTTGTTGTTGTAGGGTGAGGTGCAATGGAGTCTCAGGATGCTATACAGTAGTCCAGTGATCAGGTTCAAGAGCAGCTGCTGGCTTCCCTTGATTATGATGGATCCAAGGTTCAAATTCTGCGACTTTTACTGCAGTTGGAGTTGTTGACAGGATGACGACATAGGGTCCCCTCCAATGCAGGGCTAACAGTATCTTTCTCCACTCTTTGATCCACACCGAGACTCCAGGCTTGAAAGGATGCAGGGGTGCAGGCAAATTGATGAGTAATCGATTTTGTACTCAGGTATGAAGACTTCTGCAAAACAGAACTTAAAACCAATAGTTCATGTCTAATAATTTCAGATCCTATCTGTCTCATATCTCCTTTTATTTCCTATACAATAGGCAGGGGTTGCCCATACAGAATCTCAAAAGGGGAAACTCCTAAAGACTTAGCAGGGGCTAAGTATATCCTAAGAAGGGCTATGGGAAGAACCTGGGGCCACTTCAGGTAAACCTCTTGGCAAAGTTTAGACAACTGAGATTTCAGGGTTCTATTCATACATTCTACTTTTCCTAAATTCTGAGATCTATAGGCAGTATGTATCTATTAATATCAATATCTTGGGGCTATACTTAATGGACTTGCTTCCTAGGGTTATCCACCCTCATTCTTTGTACAGGGCCCCATATGCATGCAAGGTTGTAAGGGTATACTTGAAATCTGGGTACACATTTAGACAGGGCTCTTTTCCTATTGTTAGTGCTCTAGTGAGGACTATCAGTTCAGCTTTCTGTGGTGAAGTTTCTGGGGCCAGGGCTGAGGACTCAACTACCAAATCAGGGGTCACCACTGCATATCTAGCACAACAATGTCCATTGATGATGAAACTGCCTTCAGCCACAAAGAAAGTCTGTTCAGGGTTCTCCAGAGGGACATCAGTCAAATCCAGGTGGCTTGAGAATACAGTGTCCATAATCTCTAAACAGTCATGATCAGGGGATCAAGACTAACTGATAACATAGCAGGATTGAAAGCTTGACTGACCCTTCAGTTGTATCTGGGGTTTTCACACAACATACTCTAATATTTCCACATTCATAGATTTGTTAGCTAGTAATTTCCTTTGTGTTTCATAATGGTTAGAACAGAGTGTGGTACAGTAACTTGAAGATTCTATCTCAAAGTGATTTTTCTTTTAGTTTTTGCTTACTAGGAAGGCTATAGCTGTAACAGCTTCTCAAATAAGGTCCAAGAGATTGAGTCAACACTCCCAGAACATTTCCTTGCGACTCATGAACATAGAGACTGCAAGGTTTTCTGGACATCGGGTAGACCCAGAACTGGTGATAACATCAGAGCGGTTTTCAAAGATCAAAAGACTGCATTCCTATTCAAGTCCCCATTCCAATGGAGACTTTTTCATTCCTTTGGTAGCTTGATACAATGTGATACAATGGTTTTGCTAGCAGCGCAAAATTGGGGATCCATATACAACAGTACCCTGTGGCACCCAAGAAGGCTCTCACTTGCCTCCTGGTGGTTGGAGTAGGAATACTGCATACAGCTGCTTTGCGTTCTGGTAAGGGTTCCAGGCGTCGAATTCCGCTGGACAACTGGAATCCTAGGTATTTAACTTGTTTGACATAATTATGCTTTGGCTCTTGAGACTTTGTATCCAGCCTCATTAAAAAGGTGCAAGAGTTCACTGGTGGCTGGTGGACATTCACTTTCTGAGTTGGTGGTTATGAGCAAGTTGTCCACATATTGAAGTAGAATTTTTTCTTTTTTTATTTTCTGGAGTTTCTGGATAACTTGTCAAATCTTTTGCTGAGTGAGGCGAGTTCTTGAATTCTTGAGGTAATCTTGTCCAGATGAGTTGGCCCCGCCTCCTTGTAGTGGGGTCTTGGGCTAAGCGTATGCAGAAAAAAACATCTTTTTAAGTCCAGAATGATGAAATGTATAGCTTCAGCAGAGATCAGTTCCAAGAGAATATAAGGATTTTGGTACCACTGGTTGTATAGTTTCAGCTGCATCATTCATTCTTCTTAGATCCTGCACTGGGCGGTAATCACCTGTCCCAGGCTTCTTGACTGGCTTGAGGGTGACAATGGCAGGGGCTATGTTCTTCGCTAGGCCAGGTGGATTATCTTCTGCCCATCCTCCAGGTGGGGCTATGAGGTTGGTAAGTGTACAGCTTGTTGCTTTGGATGCAGGTGAATAGAACCACCATTCTTCTTCTTGGGGACAGTTTGAGTTTCATTTTTTTCTTCCTTCAACAGAGGATATCTGTGCTTGAAGCTTTGCAAGCAGATCTCGGCTCCAAAAATGGAATAGGGCATTCAGGCATATACAGGAACTGGTACATTATTATTATTTTTTTTTTCTAGTTCACACATGTGGTTCTGCAGAAAAGGCTTTGCGAGAAAAACACAGGGGCTACTGGCTTTAGTATTCTGCTCCTGTATCCCCCATAAAAGTCCATATATTGGTCCCCTATTTTTCAGACTGACTCCTGGGGACCCAGGGAAACTGGAGAGTCCGGTCTGGCCTAGTCTTCATCCATGCTGTAGCCCTCTCAGGCTGCCACTCACGCTATAGCTGCTCCACTCTCGTGCTGAAACACTGTGCTTGGTTTTATTCTGTCTATGATTCTACAATCAAGTACTCCCTCCTGGGGTGGAGTCAAGATACGGGCATTCACTTCTCTAATGTCCTTCTTTTTCTATAATGGGCGTACTCACACCCAGTTTTTCACTTCCTCTGTTCCTTCGATTAGGATAATCTCCTCACATCATTCAACTAAAATATCATTCACTTTCTCTGTTACATTTATTTTCACAATTCACACACCCTCTGATTAACTTTCATTTAACCATTATGCCCGCAAATTCATCCAGTTCTTTGCAATTTCCGTTCATTAGTTCAATCAAGTCCTAAAACTTCTCAGTGTATAATGCAGTTTTTTTCAGTTCTAAACAAGTCTGGTCAGCTGACTTTCACTTCTAGTCCGGAGGGGGTGGACATTCCCCTGTTGCAGAGGTGGCTAGCAAACTACTTGGGAATCTGTAGTCCCCCCCCCTCTCCTGGATTCTGTTTCTCCTAGCAATGCTCTATCCAGGAGGTTGATTTTTTTTTTTTTTTTTTTAAGGATCCACTTCTCTGCTGTGGGCACATTAGTTCACGCCCACCGGGGGGTGACATCATCGGTGGAATGGGCTCCATCCCCCCCTTAAGCACTCTAAACGGAGCTACTTACAGAGAGAGAGAGAGAGAGACGAGACAGGATATCTAGAAATTCTGGGGCAAAATCCTGATTGGGACAGAGACATTTCATAATCTTCAGTAAATCCCTTACTGAAATTCTTGATCATACTTGAAAAGACACTTATTATTTCTGTAAACATAGGGCAGGCAGGAAACACTTAGATTGAGCACATACATCCATTATGCTTCTTATAGAGAGAACTATAGCTATCTGTCAGCATGTCTCTGCAAAAGAAATTATTTTTTAGTTCAGAAAGCAAATATTTAAAAGACATTCCGGATATTTTTCATAAAATACAGTACACCTTTCCTTTTTTTTTTTTTAAATACAGAAACACAGATTAATTTATCTTAAAAGCCAATATTGTAAAGGTCAGTGTAGCTAACTGATTTGTTCATTAGTAACCAGCACAGAGGGGAAGCATGCATTCAAATGACTTATACTCATTCATAAAAAGATAAACTTTGTTTTTAAAACTTTTGGTTAAACAGAGCTAGTGAAACCAGAGAAAAAACTAATTATAAATTCATCACGCTTCGATTAAATGAAGAGACTTTTCAAATCGGGAGTCCCTTTTCATTCCTAGGAGAAATCTCCTGCAGTCTCCAGCTGTCTCTCCAGAACCTTTTTTTTTTTTTTCTTCAGGCTATGTGGAAGCCACACCCCTCGACTCGCTGGGGCTTAACTGTGCTCAGGAAAAAAAAAGGATTTCTCATTCCCACACACAGAGATGCCAGAAAAAACAATTTAAATCAGTGTCAAGTCGTGATCTAATAATTACTTTGTAGGTCAGAGGAAAATATCATTTCCTATTTGAATCATAAAACACAGGGCAAAGCTAAGCCCACAAATATATTATACCTATCTGACCGGAATAACTAATCTTACCCTACACACTATAACTGAACTAAACCCGTCACCTCCTGGATAGTTCTGCAAAGTAACAGCAATATAACAGGCTCAATTGACTTAGAAATGCAGACAGAGCAGAGAATATAACTAAAAACTGTTTGCGGAGCTCTGATGATTAATACAACCTTCAAAACTAAAATTCTGACTAAATATTCTTATTGAATGGTACACAATACATGACCACAGCAGGAGGAACATTACTATCAGAACAAAGTGAATAAAACAGGTAGAAACAGGTATAATTGTCCTGATTAGTCCAGCAGCAGATCGTTGAAAAACATGCCTGCATAGGGTTAAACAGCACCAAACATTCTCCTGCACAGACACGCCCCTTGTCAGCTTTTTTCACTGTGCAGTAGGATAAACGAACTGGGTGAGACCAGCTTCTTGATTTTACAATGACTAGCCCAAATGTTTGCGTCTGTTTCCTTTTCTTAATACTATTTCTTAATCGGTAAACTGTCACAAATTACTCAACAAAATAATCTCACATTTATAACAGAAGGGAAACTCGTGGTTTCAACAGATAACAAAAATCAAATACACAGGACGGACAATACACCAAACGCTTCATCCGTTTCGCGACCTAGACGCAGTCACCCGACTAGGAACTGCGCTAGTCCAGAGTCCACTCTCGCTTGGTCCGTGCTGCCAGACCTCTCATTCACACTTCATTCACACAATCATGCTAGCAACGTATCTCAGAATGCATTCCTTTCTATCTATTCTGACTAGTCTTTTTCCCAATTACAAAAAGGATGAGGGTTTCACCCAGCGAATTCCCATGCGGGGTTACTCGGCCCTTCCTTGAGAGCTCTCTTACCAATTCCCAATATCTCGAGATTACAAATTCCAAGTTCCACTGGCAGTACTGCTCTTTCTATTTCTGTCTAGACATACCAAAAACCCAGTCCTGTCTGCTCTGACCAGGCTGAATCATGATTCTCTATAACAGCTGTACCTAGCGAATACTCATGCAAGGATTTTCAAACAAAGACTTAAGTCTTACCAAAGTTTGCAAACTGCAGTTCTAACTCATCTGTCTAGACAGGTTTTCAAAACTATACTTACCAGATCTGGTTCCCAAGCTTCTGAGTTGGATCCTGGACTCCCCCGGGTCGGAAGTGTTGGCCAGCTGGACTCAGTGCCTGCCGAGGCCAGGCAGAACTCCCTCCGATACAAGAGGATCGGTGGGCCCAGGGAAATTCCCCTGCGTCGGATTGGCATGGTTCCAACTGGACCAAACCTCAAGGCGAATTACGTGGATTTATTCACTTGAACACTATCCACCACTCGCACTTCCAGGCCAACGCACCAAGAATGTAGCAGCAGATAAGCATGCAATAAATAAATCCAGGAGTCTTTTCAAGGATCCAAGCCAGTTTAATGTGCACATGGCTCAAGCAATAAGCAATTTCAAAATGGCTGAGCAATGGCTTCTAGTAAAACAACAACTTTTATAGCTTTCTTATCCATTCTAAGCATAGGCAAACTTTTCATTGGTCCCAGTACCCCTCTCACCCATCTATTGGTCCCGGTACTGATATGGCTACCCAATCGGGACTCTGGTCTGGGCTCAGCACCTGGTTGCCCCCCTTCTAGTCCCAATTACAATGGTCAGTGTCTCTAACTTGTTACATCTCTCCTCCAAGGTCGCTTAGCTTGTTAAAACATATGGGAAGCAGAGGCACTGTGACCTTGCTCTCTGCAGAGTTAATTAATTCCATAGAAGCATAGCACACCTTATCAGTACCAATTAAACTTGTTTTTCTTCTATTTTCCAAGTTTCGTTTCTGCTTAGCTATGTTCAGTTAAACTGAGTTAAGTTTCGATTCTTATAGCTACAGTATTCACAAGTGGGGGTTGGGACTCAGGCCTCACTTATAGGCCTTTCACAATAGTAAACCATACTAGGCCATAGCCTACCATATTCCTAGGCCATAGCCTACCACAAAAGGACACAAAGTCTAATACATAGATTACTTCATAGGGAAGGGACAAATCCATCTGCAGATATGGAAGACAGAGGATATTACATTGGGCACCCATTCCCCAGTTAACAAAACAAGTGAACTTAAGAATATAAGACCATAAGGAAAGTCATACTGAATCAGATAAAGGTCCATCCAGCCCAGCAGCATGTTTCTGACAGTGGCCAGTCTGGATTGTAAATACCCTGCAGATCCCATAAAGTAGAATGAGAAAGTTTTGATCACCTGGGGATTCTCCTGACAGATAAAAAGCTAGATGCAAGAAAGGTGGATTTAGTAGTAAATGAGAAAAACATCAGAATGGCATTGAATATAGAGGTGTTAGTTACAAGTGATTACTCTGTGAATCATGTTGCGAGGGAGTGTGGCAGGCAATGGCCTAGAATAGCCTGTAAATGTATGAGAGGCCTGTAAGCTAGGCCTGAGTCCCAGCCCCCTGAGCCTGATCACCTGAGAATGGTAATGCTGAGAAAAGCCAAAGTCAGTAAAAGTTAGAGAAACTGCTTTAAACTGCTTCTGATAAGTTTGTATGAATCCCTTATTGAATTTGCTGTGCTGATGACAGATATGTTCCGTGCTCTGTATTCACACATTCTCTAAGCTAGAAGTGACCTTGTAGGAGAAATGTATCAAAGTCTAAGAACTGTGCCTTTGTTAGAGAAGTCTGAGCAGGGGGAACAGAGTGCTAGGCCCAGAGAGAGTTCCCAATTGGATAGGTGCAGGGGACCAATAGAAAGTTTGCCTATGTTAAACTGGAGAAGAAAGGTATATAAGGAGTTGTTTACTGGACTCCATTGCTCAGACCTTTTTGAATGTGACATTGCTTGAGACTTGTGCACAATAAATTGGCTTGGATATTTGAACTGACTCCTGGTATTATTCATTGCGTGCACTTCGCTGTAACATATTCCTGATGCATTGGCCGGGAAGGTGGGGTACGTGACTGGTGCGCAAGTGAATATACCACATATTACCACCTCCAGGTTTGGTCCGGTTGGGACCGTGGCCGACCGACAGCGGGGGACCCCAGGCGCCGCCGATCCCCTTGTGTCGGAGAGGGTTCTGCCCTGCCTCGGTGGCCTGCCGGGTCCGACCGGCCAACACCTCCGAACCCGAGGGGAGTCCAGGATTCAACCCAAGGAGGAACTGGTTGCGCAGCACATTAGTTACCGGATCCGGTGAGTAGCAATTTGTCTGGTTTTTAGCCAGTTAGCTATGGGAAAGTCTTGCATGAGTATGCGCGAGACTAATATGGTTTAAGGTACAGAGAGCCTGATCACCTCTCAGGGTGTGGCCGAGTACTCCTTGCATGAGTATGCGCGAGGACGAAACCCCACCCCTCATGGATAAGTAAGGTAGGCCTTTATGGAATTTTGGGAACCTGGTGGCATGCCTGTTTGTTTGAGTGAATGAGAGGTCTTGAAACACAGACCACGCGAGAGCGGACTCCTGAGTAGTGCAGTTCCTGGCCGGGCGACCACGCCCAGGTCGCAAAAAGGAGGAAGAGTTTGGTGTTTGTCTCCCTTACTGATCTGTGGGCTGTACGGACCCCTTACCGGCAGCCATACTACCCGCCCTCTTTGTCTGCTGTCTTGTACGTCATAATGGGAGGGGTGGAGTCTGTGAAAACTCCGCTGAACTGTATGATCACGAATTTTAAGAAGGGATTTAGCGGCGATTATGGGACGAAAATGTCTCCGTCCCAATTGGAAATATTATGTGGTAGGGAGTGGCTGGTGCTGGACGTCGTGTGGCCACCGGAGGGTACTTTTGATATAAGAATTGTGTCCCGAGTGCATGGGATAGTGCGTAGACATTACCCCGACCAGTTTCCCTATATAGACTCCTGGTTAGATATTTGTGAAAGGCGACCCCCCTGGATGAAGCGCTGCAGTGAGGAGCAGTGCAGGGTAATGTTAGCAACTACGAAGGGGGTCCCGGGGGCTAAGGAAGAAAAGCCCCCCATTTACTCAGCCCCAGAATCTCCAGTAATCCCGAACTATCCGCTCCTGTTTTTGCATAGACCAGTCCCGTCAGCTCCATCGTTACCCCGAGTAGAGCCAGAGGAAGAGAGAGTCCCTCCAGCTAATTTGCCTCCATCCCATCAGCCACCTCCGTTGCCCGAAGGAGGGCAACCCCCTCCCCGAAGCAGGAGTCCCAGTCCCGAGCAAAGTTCCACGGCAGAGCCGCCGTCTTCTGAACGAACTGCCAGCGGGGGATCAACTGCCAGTCCAGGGTCACCCATTAGTCCAGGCCCCAGCGGAGGAGCCACCGCTGGGCCTGCAAATTTGCGCTACGCCCTCCGAAGCAAAGGGGCGGGCCAGAAAGAAGTTTGCCTGATGCCATTACGCCAGGTCCCCGGATTACCTATTCTCAATGAAGAGGGTCAGGTTGTGGCTGGGCCAGCTAGTCTCGTTTATGTGCCCTTTTCTACCACAGATTTATTGAACTGGAAAATGCACTATGCCTCCTATACTGAAAAACCCCAAGACCTGACAGAATTAATATCTAGTATCATGCAGACCCACCAGCCTACCTGGTCTGATTGCCGCCAGCTCTTGTCCACCCTTTTTACTACTGAAGAGCGGGCACGGATAGTGCGAGTAACCACTCGATGGCTGGAAGAGAACCCTGTAGACGGGAGAGACCTAGATCCCCGACAGGCAGCTGCCGCAGATTTCCCGAATGAAGATCCGAGATGGGATCCGAATAGTGCAGAGGGGGAGAAGGCCCTCGCCCATTTTCGTCAGGCCCTACTGCAAGGCCTGAAGAGGGGAGGCCAGAAAGCCATGAATGTTGGGAAGGTAGCAGACGTTCTTCAGCGCCCAGATGAAAGTCCAGCCGCCTTCTATGAACGATTATCTGAAATTTATAGACTTTATACCCCATATGATCCAGCAGCCCAGGAGAATTTGCGTATTGTGAGTGCTGCTTTTGTGAGTCAGTCCCAGGGAGACATAAAACGGAAACTGCAAAAGTTGGAAGGATTTGCGGGCATGAACACAGCACAGCTAATGGAAGTTGCCCAGAAGGTATTCGTGAATCGTGATCAAGAATGTAAAAGGGAAAGTGAAAGAAAATGAAGAAGAAAGCCGATCTGCTTGCTGCAGCTCTAGTTGAAGGACGTGGAGGGGGATACTCAAACAGAAGGACCCGAGGACGGAGAAGGGGCCAAGGGAGCGCTCGGTCCCCCTTAGGTGCAAATCAGTGTGCCTATTGTAAGGAAGAAGGACATTGGAAGAACGAATGCCCGAATAGTAGCTCCACCCCCTGGAGGGAAGGAGGGAGCACCGGGAGAGCGGGGGGGGGGGGGGCGATTCCAGCAACGAGGAGGAATGTAGAGCGCACAGTTCCAGCAGGAAGAAGCCGCCATAGAAGGAATGGCGACCACCGAAGACGACTATGTGGATGAGGACTAGGCCAGACCGGGCTCCAAGTTTTCCCTGGGTCCCCAGGAGCTTATGGTCAACTTAAAGATTGGGGACCAGTACATGGACTTTATGGTGGATATGGGGGCTGAACATTCAGTAGTGGCTAAGCCAGTGGCTCCTTTGTCTTCCCGATCTGTCACCATTGTTGGCGCTACTGGAACTAGAACCACAAAACCTTTTCTGCAGAACCGCGCCTGTGAACTGGGGGGACGGAAAATAACGCATCAGTTCCTGTACATACCTGAATGCCCAGTTCCCCTCTTGGGCCGAGACATGCTTGCTAAGCTCCAGGCGCAGATATCCTTTTGTTAAAGGGGGAAAAATGTAAATGACTGTAAATCCGAAATCTGCTGGCCTGATGGTGCTGACTGTCCCCCGAGAAGAAGAATGGCGGTTCTATAGTCTACCTTCATCCAAAGCAGCTGGCCCCTGTATACCCACCAGCATCTCAGCTCCGCCCAGATTGTGGGTGGAGGATAATCCTCCAGACCTAGCAAAGAATATAGCTCCTGTGCTTGTCACCCTTAAACCAGGAGCAGAACCATTGCATGTGCGACAATATCCTCTTCCACGACCAGCAATCAAAGGCATTCATTGTCACCTAAAGAAATTACTACAGTATGGACTCCTCAAAGAATGCCAATCGCCTTGGAACACCCTCCTCCTCCCAGTCAAGAAGCCTGGGACAGGTGATACCGCCCAGTGCAGGATTTGCGACGAGTGAACAATGCAGTTGAAACTATACATCCGGTAGTACCAAATCCTTACAATCTTCTGGGACTGATTCCAGCAGAAGCTACTCATTTCACCGTTCTAGATTTAAAAGATGCCTTCTTCTGTATCTGCCTGGCATCCGCCAGCCAACTCTTGTTTGCGTTTTAATGGGAAAACCCCACTACAGGAAGACGAGGTCAACTCACTTGGACTCACTTACCTCAAGGATTCAAGAATTCACCCACCATCTTCAGTGCAGCTCTCAACCAAGATCTTTCAAGCTACTCTGTGACTCCAGGAAAAAGAATCTTGCTACAATATGTAGATGATCTGCTTATAGCCATCTACTCCAAGACTGAATGTGTGCAAGCTACCAGTGATCTCTTGCACCTCCTGAATGAAGCTGGATACAAGGTCTCAAGAGCCAAAGCGCAGTTGTGCCAAACAGAAGTGAAATACTTGGGGTTCCATCTGTCCAGAGGAATCCGGAAATTAGGATTCGAGTGAAAGGAGGCAGTATGCCGCATCCCAACCCCCACCACCAGAAAGCAGGTGTGGGCCTTCTTGGGAGCTGCGGGCTATTGCCGAATATGGATACCCAACTTTACACTTTTGGCAAATACCTTGTATCAAGCCACGAAGGGAGTGAAACGATCTCCCATGGAATGGGGCCCAGAACAAGATAGAGCGTTCAAATCGCTAAAAGCAGCATTGATGTCATCACCAGCCTTGGGCCTACCAGATGTACAGAAGCCATTTCGTCTCTATGTCCATGAGTCAAGTGGGAACGCATTGGGAGTCTTGACTCAGCCTCTCGGATCCTGGCAACGACCTGTAGCCTATCTATCAAAACAATTGGACCCTGTTGCAAAAGGATGGCCACCTTGCCTAAGAGCCGTTGCAGCCACAGCCCTCTTGGTGAGCGAAGCTGACAAGCTCACTCTGGGGCAGAATCTTCAAGTCACTGTACCGCATTCTGTTTTAACCCTAATGGAACACAAAGGGAACTACTGGTTCACCAACGCACGAATGTTAAAATATCAAAGTATGCTGTGTGAAAATCCTCGGCTACAATTGAGTGTCAGTCAAACCTTGAACCCTGCTACCCTACTGCCGATTGGTCCAGGCCCTCCTGACCATGATTGCCTAGAAGTAATGGACAGTGTATACTCAAGCCGCCCAGACTTAACTGATATCCCTTTGAGCAACCCTGAAAGGACTTTCTTCGTGGATGGAAGCAGTCTCGTTATTAATGGACAACGATGTGCTGGCTATGCAGTGGTGACCCTGGACATGGTAATAGAACATCAGCTCTGGCCCTGGGAACTTCAGCACAGAAGGCTGAATTAATAGCCCTCACTCGAGCACTGACAATAGGGACTGGGATCCGTCTGAATGTATACACAGATTCTAAATATGCCTTTACAACATTACATGCCCATGGAGCTTTGTACAAAGAGCGCGGATTGATAACCTCAGGAGGCAAGTCCATCAAGTATGGCCCAGAAATATTGACTTTATTGGAAGCAGTATGGGCCCCCAAACAAGTTGCTGTAATGCACTGCCGAGGTCACCAGACCGGAGATGGAGAAGTGTCCCAAGGGAACAGATTCGCCGATGCCTCAGCCCGGGAAGCAGCAATCACTGGGAAAAGTTTTGTCCCTAGCATTACAGTTCAAGCAGCCATATTTCCAGTACCTCTCAGTGCTTGGACACCTCGATACACCCTAAGTGAACTGGACTACTACTGTCAAAATGAGGGGGGGCAGTTATCAGAGACCGGATGGATAGTGTTGCCACCACCCGAGGGAGACTCACCCCCTGGTATGACTGTGATCCCTGAAGCCCTGGGTCCAGCCTTTGTCCACGCCTTCCACCAAGCCACACACTATGGGAAAACTGCAATGAAGGAAGCTCTGAAACCGTATTTCTGTATCTCACTGTTGGGACCCTTAACTGCCTCAATAGCCCGAAAATGTGTAACCTGTGCAAAGAATAATGCCCGGCAGGGTCCTGTCCCACCTCCAAGGGTTCAATCAGTGGGAGTTACCCCCATGGGAAATATCCAAATAGACTTTGCAGAAATGCCACGAGCAAATGGATATCGCTACTTATTGGTTCTAGTTTGCACTTTTTCTGGGTGGGTGGAGGCTTTCCCCACCAGAACTGAAAAGGCCAGAGAAGTCACTAAGGCTCTGCTCCATGAAATCATTCCTCGGTTCGGAATACCCATGGCCATAGGGTCAGACAATGGACCCTCCTTTGTGTCACAAGTAACTCAGCAGCTAGCCCGTGCTTTACAAATACAGTGGAAGTTACATACAGCTTATAGACCCCAGAGTTCAGGGAAAGTAGAGAGAATGAACCGAACCCTGAAGTCCCAGTTGTCCAAACTCTGTCAGGAAGCTCGCCTGAAGTGGCCCCAAGCTCTCCCCATAGCCCTTCTCAGAATACGTTCAGCCCCCACCAGGTCATTAGGAGTTTCTCCATTTGAAGTTTTGTATGGGCGACCCCCGCCCATAATTCAGGGGATAAGGGGGGATATGAGTCAGATTGGATCAGAAATCACTAGACAAGAATTGTTGGCTCTAAGTTCTGTCTTGCAGGGCCTCCATACCTGGGTGCAGGACCAGTTGCCTATCAATCTGACAGAACCATTGCATCCTTTCAAGCCTGGAGCCTCGGTGTGGGTCAAAGAGTGGAAGAAGACACCGTTGGCGCCTCATTGGAAGGGACCATATGTCGTTCTGCTGTCAATGCCAACAGCAGTTAAAGTATCAGAAATCGACTCTTGGATTCACCATAGTCGAGTAAAGCCAGCAGCAGTTCCTGAGAGTCATCCTTGGACTTCGACCGCCGATCCTGCATCACCATTGCGACTTACACTGTGAAGAAAACAACCACCATCGTGAAGATTTGAAATCCCACTCCTGGAAGTTGAGGAAGGAGAAGTCTTCAAGTTCTGAGTTATCAAAATTTCAGTTTATCCATCATCAGAGACTATGATCATGATGATCACCTACTACTGTTTCATCTTTGCGGTAGCCCTGGGACCCCTTGGAACATCTTTTGCCCTGCCCCCTTGTGCAGTTTGTATAACCACTACCCGAACTGGGATGAAGATCACCCAGACTTTACTTTATCACTCTTACTACACCTGCACTGGTACAGTCAGCCAGTGCATGTATAATGGTACAGAACTGAATGTCTGCACGAATGGAAAGACTCGTACCTGTGTTAGTCCCAGACAGAATCCTTCTTACTATGTCCTGGAACTACGATGGAATGATGAAGATGGAGCCCTCATAAATGCTACAAGTCAACTCTCTGATCCCACCCGACCTTTACCCCTGTATTTTGATGCTTGTGATCTGATAAACAGAAATGACTATTACAGGTGTGGGTCATGGGAACAAGCTTACTACTATGATGACAAGTATATGTGTCCTGAAGGTGCATACAGATGGGGAATATGCACTGGGATACATTCTCCATCCACTTATGGTAAGCCATCGAAAGAGGACTATTTCTGTCCGAAATGGGGCTGTGTGTACTATGCTACCTGGTCTGGTAGCCCTACTGGACAAGATGGAGATAATCGCAAGGCCAATTTAGAAAGATTACCCCTACTGGAACCTCAGAAGTGCAAGAAAGGTGCTTGTAATCCCCTACGGCTCCTCATCCTTGACCCGACCCAGTGGAAGCAGGGATTCCGATTCGGTCTACGTATAGCAGGAAGTGGAACTGACCCTGGAACTTTTGTATATATCTAGCTTAACACGAAAACTCATGTCTCTTCACCTTATCGAATACACATTACCTTTTATGAGGCCATGAAGGCAGAGTTTGTAGTTCCCCACTCTTCCCAAAATTTATTCATTGAACAAGCTGGAGCTGTAGCATCAAGTCTCCATGTCTCTGACTGTCTCTTCTGTGGGGGAACTCAGATGGGAGACCAGTGGCCTTGGGAAGCGCAAGAATTGAACTATTCTGTACCATACAACCAAACTGATCTGCATAAAGCTACCAGTGAATGGGTCCTAGCTAACCCCATTGTTGGTAACCTATGTTTTGCTCGTGCTGGACCACAGTTGACTATGCTAGTGGGACAATTGGTCTGTTTAAACCAGAGGTACTATAATGCTACTACCAGAAAGACATCCTGGTGGTCAGGTGCCAATGCCCCGGAACCCTCCAATCCTCTGATCATCTTTCCTAACCTTGCCAGGTTATGGACAAATCTGGCTTCTCACAATACCTGGCAAGCTCCACCTGGATTGTATTGGATCTGTGGAACTCGAGCATATGCTAGGCTCCCTGCTAACTGGGGAGGTGTGTGTGTTTTGGGGACCATAAGACCTTCCTTCTTCCTCTTGCCTATTTCCCACGGGGAACAACTGGGATTTCCCATATATAGAAGTCGACAAAAGCGAGAGGCTCTGAAGATAGGCCAGTGGGACAAATGGGATGCGACATCTGAAGAATGGCCACCGGAGAGAATTGTTTCCTACTACGGACCTGCTACCTGGGCACAAGATGGCTCTTGGGGTTACCGCACCCCTGTGTATATGTTAAATCGTATTATACGTTTGCAAGCTGTTGAAATAATAACCAATGAAACTAGTAAAGCACTAACCCTGTTAGCTAAACAAGCCACGCAAATGCGTACAGCTATTTATCAGAATCGCTTAGCATTAGATTATTTACTTGCAGCTGAGGGAGGGGTGTGTGGAAAGCTAAATTTAACTAACTGTTGTTTGCAAATCGATAATGAAGGACAAGTTGTAGAAGATATAGCCAGTCACATGAGAAAGCAAACCTATGTACCAGTCCAGACCAGGCATGGCTTGCAACTCGATGGATGGTTTGGTTCTTTGTTTTCAGGGATGGGCGGCCTGAAAACACTTGTGCTCATTGTCTTATCAATATTGGCTATCTGCTTGTTTCTCCCCTGTTTCCTACCCTTCTGCTTGCGTATGCTGAACTCAATTATTGATAGTACTGTTGAGCGTAAAGCAGCTACAAAGATATTCGCTATGTGGCAATATTCCCCTATACCCCAACATGATGCTAATGACCAAGTGTAATGTATGATTTGATTCTCACCCTTTCTCACTTGCGGGTGAGAATAATCAAAGGGGGGAATGTGGCAGGCAATGGCCTAGAACAGGGGTGGGGAACCCTGGTCCTGGAGAGCCGCAGACCAGTCAGGTTTTCGGGATATCCCTAATGAATATGCATGAGATATATATGCATTAGAGATATCCTGCCAACCTGACTGGTTTGTGGCCCTCCAGGACTGGATTTGGAGACCCCTGCCTTACACCTCTGTCATTTAAGATTGTGAGTGGGCAAGGTGCAGATGTCCAAGACATCAAAAGGTTAGATAGAATGTGTCACATTCCTCCTCACTTCTCACCACCACCAAAATATTGTCTATTAGACAACTTTTTGGTGGTGGTGAGAATCGAGGAGGAATGTGACACATTCTATATACCCTTTTGATGTCTAGGACATCTGCACCTTGCCCACTCACAATCTTAAATGACAGAGGTGTAAGGCAGGGGTCTCCAAATCCAGCCCTGGAGGGCCACAAACCAGTCAGATTGGCAGGATATCTCTAATGCATATATATCTCATGCATATTCATTAGGGATATCCCGAAAACCTGACTGGTCTGCGGCTCTCCAGGACCAGGGTTCCCCACCCCTGGCCTAGAATAACCTGTAAACATATGAGAGGCCTGTAAGCTAGGCCTGAGTCCCAGCTCCCACCTGAGAATGGTAATGCTGAGAAAAGCCAAAGTCAGTAAAAGTTAGAAAAACTGCTTTAAACTGCTTCTGATAAGTTTGTACAAATCCCTTATTGAATTCTGCTATGCTGATGACAGATATGTTCCAGTGCTCTGTATTCACACATTCTCTAAGCTAGAAGTGACCTTGTAGGAGAAATGTATCAAAGTCTAAGAACTGTGCCTTTGTTAGAGCAGGGGGAACAGAGTGCTAGGCTCAGAGAGAGTTCCCAATTGGATAGGTGCAGGGGACCAATAGAAAGTTTGCCTATGTTAAACTGGAGAAGAAAGGTATATAAGGAGTTGTTTACTGGACTCCATTGCTGAGACCTTTTTGAATGTGACATTGCCTGAGACTTGTGCACAATAAATTGGCTTGGATCTTTGAACTGACTCCTGGTATTATTCATTGCGTGCACTTCGCTGCAACAGGAGAAGATCTTGAAGTACCAAGAAATA
This sequence comes from Ichthyophis bannanicus, assembly GCA_033557465.1. Lineage (NCBI taxonomy): Eukaryota > Metazoa > Chordata > Amphibia > Gymnophiona > Ichthyophiidae > Ichthyophis > Ichthyophis bannanicus. Next base: position 541,539,883 of record CM066031.1, on the reverse strand, counting down.
CAGTCAAAGACCAAGAAAATGTAGTAGTGTGGCAGGCTGAGGCCTACAATACGTACGGGAAGCCTGTAAGCTAGGCCTGAGTCCCTACCCCCACCTGAGACTAGTAGTGCTGAGAAAGAACAAAGTCAGTGAAAGTCTGAGAATCTGCCTTCAACTGCTTTAAACTGCTTTTGATAAGTTTGTATGAATCCTTTATTAAATTATTCTATGCTGATGATAGATATGTTCCAGTGTTCTGCATTCTCACATTCTCTGAGCTAGAAATGACCTTGCAGTAGAAATGTATCTATGTCTAAAAACGGGCCTTTGTTAGAATAGCCTGAGAAGGGGGAACAGGGTGCTAGGCCCAGAGAGGGTCCCCGATTGGACAGGTGCAGGGGGCATTGGGACCAATAGGAAGTTTGCCTGTATCAAACTGTGAAAATTGTATATAAGGAATTTGCTTCTGTTCTCCATTGCTCAGTCATTTTTGGATGCGCTCCTTGTCTGAGCCTGTGCACAATAAATTGGCTTGGAACCTGCAATTGACTCCTGGTTTTATTCATTGCGTGCACTTCGCTGCTACATATTCTTGGTGCGTTGGCTGGGAATGTGCGAGTAGTGGATGGTATTCAAGTGAATATTCCACGTAATTTCGCCTCAAGGTTTGGCCCGGTTGGAACCGTGTCTGTCCGACCACAGGGGAAACCTCAGGCGCCACCGGTCCTCTTGTATTGGAGAGGGTTCCACCTTGCCTCGGTAGACTACTGGGTCCGGCTGGCCAACACCTCCGAACCCGAGGGGAGTCCAGGATCCAACCCATGTACTGGTTTGGTATCGGGAACCGGATCCGGTGAGTAGAAGTTTTCTTTACTACTCAGATAGTCAGTTTTGGGAATATGGTATGGTAAAAAGAGAGCCTGATCACCTCTCCAGGGCGGTACTAGTAAGCCTCGCATAAGTGTTAGCGAAGCAGAAGCCACCGACCCTATGGTATGGTTAGTCAGTAAGGCCTTGGGAATTTGGGAAAAATGTTGCTAGCATGTTTGTCTCTGTGTGTGTGGATGAGAGTTTAAATGCATGTCCACATACTGCCTGAATTTTTCACTTAGGATTCTTTTCCCTGCGGAAGAGAGATGTAGTCCATCAGCGCAGTATAGTCTCTTGTTGGTCCATCTGTTGTCCCAGTTGCCAATAAATCCGAATCCTTCTTCTCTGCACCAGGTCTGGAGCCATGTATTAAAGCTGTTAATGCGATGCAGTCTTTTTGTCCCCTTACCAAGAACAGGTAGAACCTCTGAGAATGCAACAGTGTTAACAACGTGCTTGAGTTTCTCCCCCAGAGATTGGAAGTCCTTTTGGGCTGTAGAGGCACTGTTCCTAGCCAAGTCGTTTGTGCCTAGGTGGATAATAACATCAAGTTTGGAATGTTCACTTTTTGCACTAAGTAATTCAACAACTTGGTTTGTATTCCTGCTGGCTGAAGAGCCTGGTAGGCACATGACTATCTTCTCTCCTTTGAACTGTGTTCCCAAGTTGGTGCCTCTGATGATGGAATCTCCAAGTAGTCGTAGTTTTCTGTTTGGTGAGGTTTTCTTCATATTTAGTGCTTTAGCAGGGGATTGGGCATTGTCTGACTCATTTAAAGCCCCTTCAGTTTCTTTGAATTGGGCATCCTCATTAGCCAAGGCAGAGAAGGCATTGTGCAGGGATATCTCTTGATGTATAGGATGTCTTTGTGTTACAGGTCGCAATCTACCAGAACCCACTGTGATCCATTTGTTCCTGGGGCGTTTGATTCTTTGTGGGAGCGGTGGTGGACTTTGTTCAGTTTGTATCCTAGAAGAGATGCGCTTCATTGCAGCCAGTTCCTCCCTCAGTAGAGATACTTCTATATGCATGGCAGCTAGGTCTTTCCTTAGTAGAGTCAGTTCTTCATGCATGGCAGCTGACTTTAGACATACAGGACAAGCTCTTAGTCTCCAAATGATTTGTCTTTGAATGAAAGTACCGCAGTTATTGCACTGAATACACGACATGTTTATGCAGTCCCAGAAGAGGAAGAAAAAGAAGAAGAAAAGATGAATATGATGTGGCTTTTAACCCACGTTTGGAATGATAGATGGCACGTCTTTGACCACTATATAGGCAATGTAGCCCCTGGGGTGGGTGGGGCGAGGGGTAGGGGGGGGGGTGGGAACCTAAGTGTCACTGGCTAGTAGGCTGTTCCTGAACTGTTGGCACACACAATGGAGTAGGTAAGGGAACCCACCACTAAGGACAATTAGAAAGAAAGAAAAATATGTGGAGACAGACTCACAGTTATTTGGAGACAAATACTCAGTTATGCAGCAAACACAGCAAAAATCACCTTTTGGGAGAGCTCTAAAAGCACTCCTCCTCTTTAGGAACAGAAGGCAATGTAAGCAAACCCACGTGCAGCTCAGGAAATGGAGGTCCACAACAGTAACTCAGCAGGGGGGGGGGGGAGGGATAGCCCCTGCAGGTAGGTTAAGAGAAAGTTTAAAACTTTAAAGCTTTACAGCAATGGAGTAGGTAAGGGAACCCACCACTAAGGACAATTAGAAAGAAAGAAAAATATGTGGAGACAGACTCACAGTTATTTGGAGACAAATACTCAGTTATGCAGCAAACACAGCAAAAATCACCTTTTGGGAGAGCTCTAAAAAGCACTCCTCCTCTTTAGGAACAGAAGGTACAAAACAAGATGGAGAAACTGAACTTAAACAAGGCTTTTTCCACTGCTTAACTGAATGTCCAATACTGATCACATTCACCTGTCATGTGATCTCCTTTTCATTAAGGTAACAGAAACTCTGATATCAGCACTGCTCCTGAATTGCACAGAATAAGCTTCCACTTATTCACTTCAAATAAGCTCTTTTATCACAGCAAACAGTGAGGTAACTTTGCTATTTTCTTACAAACAACACTGGCAAGCAAATCCCTTAAATGTCCTTTGGAATCATACAAGTAGAGCAATCCATCGGAACTACCTGTTCAGTAGATGGCAAAGAAATTAAAGGCATTTCTTCTTGCCAGCTGATCAATGGCTTTGCTACGTTCGGAGTAGAAACTGCTCTGCTTTTAAGGAACTCTCTGAATTCAGTGAGGAGTAATTCAGCCTGTGTATTTTCTGAGCTAGGCTGAGCAAATCCTCCTTCAGGTAAATGCTTGTTTATATTTCTTATCTCTAAGCAATTATCAGTGCTTTTACTTGGACAACATTTCAGCGTGCAAGCATTTCCCTTCCCCCACCTATCTCCACATGGCAGTGCAGGGTAAAACGCTCCAGCTGTATTTAGAGAGTCTCTCAGAGTGTTAAAAGGAAAACAGTCAGGCTTTTCTTGACTTAACCAGTTAATATCAAACTTTCTGCCTTTATCCTGTCTTTCACAATTAAAATTCACTCTTTCTGGCTTTCCACTGTTAAGTTTGCTAGCTGTGCCACACCCACCAGATACCTTGTGCTTGGGCTTCTTCCAGGGTAAATCCTTATCCCTTTGCCTCCTATTCCAAGGTTCTTCTGGGTCCTTTAAACTCCTGAGCTGCAGCCTTGGGTCTCTCAGTGCCTTAAAATTCTTTTGCTTCCAGAAATCTTTCTCTGCCCCTGAGTCTCCCAGCTTCTGTCTGCTCCTTCTTGGATCACCGCTGCTTAGTGGTTCTCTCTCCCACGGTTCCTGTTCCTGGTCATCTGACCTATCCTCGTCCAGGTGCTTGTGTCCTTGGTTCCTCTCCTGGTGGTCCTCTCCTTGCTCTAACTGTTTCTGGGTTTTTAACAAGCTGGCTGAGTGCTGCACTGCCCACCTCCTGCTTGGGCATGCCCAATCATGGACTTGGCTTCTCACCTGCCGTGAAGTGAGGAGTTGTTCCTGATTAGCTCTGCATTCTTTTTTCCTTTCATCAGAGAAAATCCTGCATTCCCCTGCAGTACCGGCTCTCTCCACCCGATCACTATTAGTTTCTATTGCTTCATAAGAGCCTGCTACATCACAGATCCCCCCCCCTTAAGATATCACGGGCTGGCGTAGGCATGCCCGCACAGCACGTGATTCTATCTATGGGTTCAGTGGTGATGAGCTTCTGTTGGGGCTGTTGTCTGGGAGAGGCTATTGTGGCTATTTGGGCTAAAGCTACTCTCTCATGCCATGGTTTTAACACGTTGACATGGTAAACTTGCCTGCGACCTTTCCTATTCTCTACCAAGTAAGACACCGGTCCTACAGCTTGTACTACCCGACACGGTCCCTTCCAATGGCTCTCAAATTTTGGTTCTGTCCCAGCCACCATTACAATAACTTTCTCTCCAACATTTAGTTGGCATTGCTTTGTGTTCCTATTGTAATAGGCTTTTTGTTTGTCCTGACTACGCTTCAGGTTATCCACTGCAACTTGTGAAGTCCGGCGTAGCCGCTTCTTTAAGTTTCTCAGGAACTCGGGCACTTCTACTTCCCTGGGATCGGGCTCTACCCACTGTTCTCTCAAAATATCGAGAATGCCTCGGGGAGACCTCCCGTATAGTAGCTCATAGGGTGCTGTTCCTAATGAGGCCTGTTTTCTCTCTCGGCATGCATAAAGAACAAAGGGTAGCATTGTATCCCAATTGTCCATTTCCCCCTCCAAACTCCTACGTAACATCCTTTTAAGAGTCTGGTTTTGTCTCTGAACTAAACCGTTCGTTTGAGGGTGGTATGCCGCTGTCTTAATGTGGTGAATACCAAAGGCATCCCACACTTGTCCTAAGTATTTTGACATGAAGTTGCTCCCCCTGTCGGTGAGAACTTCCTTAGGGAAACCCACTTCACAAAACAACTTAATAAGTTCGTTTGCAATTACTCTGGCAGATATGGTGCGTAGTGGCATGGCCCACGGGAACCTTGTAGCGTGGTCTACCACCACTAAGATATTGCGGAAACCTCGGGGTGTTTTAATCAGAGGTCCGACAATGTCAACACCTATCCTCTGGATGGGATCCTTAATCACTGGTGATGGTATCATGGGGACATCCCTGGGATGGGCTGCTGAAACCCTTTGGCACGCGGGACAAGCCTCACAGAACTTGGCCGTCTCTTTGAAGACACCGGGCCAGTAGAACCTGGATAAGATTTGATCAAGGGTTCCCTGAATACCTTTATGCCCCCCAACAGGATGGTCGTGTGCCAACCGTAGCACTATATTTTTAAAGGTCGTTGGCACAACCAACTGCTTTCTACTATCTCCTGTGAAAGGATCTTTACTCTCCCTGTAGAGTATGCCTGCGGTCAGTATAAATCTAGGTAAGGTATCTCTAGTAGTCTGAGCCCATTTGAATGCCTGTGTGAGAGCGGGGTCCGCTTGCTGCTCATTTGGGAACGTGGGAAACTTATTCATTAGCTCCTCTGGTACCCATGGTAGCTCTTGCCCTGCCCGTACTTCAGACTTGTTCTTAGAGCGAGACTGTTTCTCCTTATGTTTCGCAGATTTAGGCTTCCTGACTTTAGTGTCTGGAGTATCTATCAACGCATCATCAGAGGGGAGAACTTCTCCGAGATCCTCTGAGGTATCTTCTTTCTTTTCTAAGGCTGAGGACTGGGCTCTTGTGGAGACCATTGCACCTTTCACCTGCAACTCTCTTTCCATCTCCCTGAAGAACTGCGGCCAATCCCTGCCTAGAATTACTGCCTGGGGAAGTCCTGGGACAACTGCTAAGGGGACAGTCTTTGGTGCACCTAACCCTGCTATGCGTAACTTGTATACTGGGTAGGTAGAAGTTCCTCCATGGACGCACCTTATTTTAACTGAACTCACAGGCTGAATTACTTCCTTGCCCTGCGTGGCCTCTATTCTCTGCCAAAACTCTTCAGAGAGCATGCTTAACTCCGCCCCTGAATCCAACAGAGCTTGAGTGGTAATTCCCTGTACTTCAATAGCAAAAAGAAATCCAGGTCTATCATCCCTGGGACAACCCGCTATCAATGCAGTTTTTACAACACACTGTTTTTGCAAATGTCCCTCTTGCCCACATCTGTAACATTTTAGCCTATTCTTAGAGCTTTTCCATAAAGGCATGCACATCTTTACAGGGTCCTCATACACCCTTCCGTCCCCTTCTGATCTGCCATTGCCTGACTCCGGGGAAGTAGTGCCAGCTCTCTGGGCAGTTAGCTCTGCCTCTATATATCTCTCAGAGAGTGCAACAGCTTCTTGGGAAGTTTTGCAATTCTGCAAGATTAGGAAGGTGCGGATTCCCTGTGGTAGAGCGTTCATGTACTGCTCTAAAATCAAAGCATCCAGTATTGACTCCACAGACCTCCCTTCTGGAGTTAACCATTTATCAAGCAAGCTTTGAATCCTATGACATAATGACTTAGGCGTCTCACTCGGCCTCAGTCTCACACTCCTCAAACGCGTGTGGTAGACTAAAGGAGTGAGCCCTAATCTCTCCCTGATTACCTTTTTTACTTCATCATAATTGCCAGCCATGGCAGCAGGCATGGCGCGGTAAGCGGCCATCGCTTCCCCAGTAAGGGATGCTGCCAGTCTTAGAGCCCAGTGCTCCTTAGGCCATGAGCTAAGGCGAGCTACTCTTTCAAAGCTCTCAAGATAGTCATCAACGTCATCTTGATTGGTAAGCTGTCCAAAATTAAACACAGTTCCCGCCTGTAAACCCACAGGTTGTACAGGACCTGTTACAATGGAACCTGTAGTAGATGATTGTCCAGCGGCTTGCTTCCTTTCTTTTATCCATTCCTCCATGAGAGTGAGAAGAGGCTGCTGCTGTTCACGCATGCTTGCTTTGGCTTTCTCCTGGGCCTCTAACGTAAGGTCTCTCTGGCGCTCCAGCTGCGTCGCCATCCAATGAAAAATTTCTTTGGCGTCCATCGCCATCTTGGGATACCTGAAAGAAATTCAAAAAAAGAGACCCAAGTGCGGAAAACACAGTACACTTTGGCTATCTGCTCTCTCTTTTTTTTTTTTTTTCCCTTCTCCCTAGTCACCACTAGGCTTCACCCTTGCCCTGGTATCCTGGTTACCCGGGGTGGATACCCTTTACCTGACTCAGGTGGTATACAAGCACGTCAGGAACAGAAGATCCTGTAGTCCTGCAGTCTCCTTCCTTGTCTTGGCTGGTCAGCTCTTCGGCTGGGCACCTCCTGGAAGTCAGCTTCTGCAGTTCCTTGCTGTGGTTATTTCTTGCGCCTGCGCAGTATCCTCAATACTACGCCACTTTGCCACCCACCCACTCCCTGGACCTTGAGGGTTAAGGGAGGGGCTGGCCTTGAATGCCCTTGAGGGTTAATGTTGTAGTTGTGTTGGTGCTCAAGTGATAAGGCAAGGCAAAGAATATTTCTTTTTTTATGAGGTTTATTTCCTGCTTACGCAGTTCAAATGCAGCAGACGTCAATGAAATAATGTGGTACAAAACAAGATGGAGAAACTGAACTTAAACAAGGCTTTTTCCACTGCTTAACTGAATGTCCAATACTGATCACATTCACCTGGCATGTGATCTCCTTTTCATTAAGGTAACAAAAACTCTGATCACAGCACTGCTCCTGAATTGCACAGAATAAGCTTCCACTTATTCACTTCAAATAAGCTCTTTTATCACAGCAAACAGTGAGGTAACTTTGCTATTTTCTTACAAACAACACTGGCAAGCAAATCCCTTAAATGTCCTTTGGAATCATACACGTAGAGCAATCCATCGGAACTACCTGTTCAGTAGATGGCAAAGAAATTAAAGGCATTTCTTCTTGCCAGCTGATCAATGGCTTTGCTACGTTCGGAGTAGAAACTGCTCTGCTTTTAAGGAACTCTCTGAATTCAGTGAGGAGTAATTCAGCCTGTGTATTTTCTGAGCTAGGCTGAGCAAATCCTCCTTCAGGTAAATGCTTGTTTATATTTCTTATCTCTAAGCAATTATCAGTGCTTTTACTTGGACAACATTTCAGCGTGCAAGCATTTCCCTTCCCCCACCTATCTCCACATGGCAGTGCAGGGTAAAACGCTCCAGCTGTATTTAGAGAGTCTCTCAGAGTGTTAAAAGGAAAACAGTCAGGCTTTTCTTGACTTAACCAGTTAGTATCAAACTTTCTGCCTTTATCCTGTCTTTCACAATTAAAATTCACTCTTTCTGGCTTTCCACTGTTAAGTTTGCTAGCTGTGCCACACCCACCAGATACCTTGTGCTTGGGCTTCTTCCAGGGTAAATCCTTATCCCTTTGCCTCCTATTCCAAGGTTCTTCTGGGTCCTTTAAACTCCTGAGCTGCAGCCTTGGGTCTCTCAGTGCCTTAAAATTCTTTTGCTTCCAGAAATCTTTCTCTGCCCCTGAGTCTCCCAGCTTCTGTCTGCTCCTTCTTGGATCACAGCTGCTTAGTGGTTCTCTCTCCCATGGTTCCTGTTCCTGGTCATCTGACCTATCCTCGTCCAGGTGCTTGTGTCCTTGGTTCCTCTCCTGGTGGTCCTCTCCTTGCTCTAACTGTTTCTGGGTTTTTAACAAGCTGGCTGAGTGCTGCACTGCCCGCCTCCTACTTGGGCATGCCCAATCAGGGACTTGGCTTCTCACCTGCCTTGAAGTGAGGAGTGGTTCCTGATTAGCTCTGCATTCTTTTTTCCTTTCATCAGAGAAAATCCTGCATTCCCCTGCAGTACCGGCTCTCTCCACCGGATCACTATTAGTTTCTATTGCTTCATAAGAGCCTGCTACATCACAAGTCCCAGGGAGATATAAAACGAAAATTACAGAAAATGGATGGATTTGCGGGCATGAATACAGCACAGTTAATGGAAGTTGCTCAGAAAGTGTTTGTGAATCGTGAAAATGAGCATTACAGAGAAAGTGAACAGAAAATGAAGAAGAAAGCAGATCTTCTTGCTGCAGTTTTAGTTGAACGACGTGGAGGTTTTCCTAATCGAAGGACCAGAGAACGTGGAAGAGGCCATGGAAATAGCTTGCCTCCATTGGGTGCGAATCAGTGTGCCCATTGTAGAGAAGAAGGACATTGGAAAAATGAAAGCCCGCATCTTGGCTCCACCCCCCCGGAGGGGAGGAGGGAGCACTTGGAGAGCAGGAGGTCGATTTCAGAGTAGGGGAGGAATAAACCGAGCACAGTTCCGACAGGAGAGAGAAGAAGCTATTGAGGGAGTGGCAGTTGCCGAGGACTATGATATGGCTGAAGACTAGCCCAGACCGGGCTCCAAGTTGGTCCCCAGGAGCCTATGATCAGTTTGAAAATAGGGGACCAATATATGGACTTTATGGTGGATACAGGAGCAGAACATGCAGTGGTGGCAAAGCCAGTGGCCCCTTTGTTTTCTCGATCTGTCACCATTGTTGGGGCCACTGGGGCTAGGGCCACCAAGCCTTTTCTGCAGAACCGCATGTGTGAACTAGGGAGACAGAAAATAACGCACCAATTCCTGTATATACCTGAATGCCCTATTCCACTTTTGGGCTGAGATATGCTTACCAAGCTCCAGGCGCATATATCCTTTGCTGAAGGGGGAGAAATGCAAATGACTGTAAACTCAAAGCCTGCTGGATTGATGGTGCTGACTGTCTGGCGGTTCTATAGTGTATCTCTGACCAAGACAGTTAGTTCCTGTATACCCACCAACCTTTCAGCTCCGCCTGAAGTATGGGCGGAGGATAATCCACCTGGCCTAGCGAAGAACATAGCCCCCATCATTGTCACCCTCAAGCCAGGAGTGGAACCAGTGCACGTGAAGCAATATCCTCTTCCTCGACCAGCTATTGAAGGTATCCACTGCCATCTGATGAAACTGCTGAAGTATGGACGTCTTAAAGAATGCCAGTCACCTTGGAACACCCCCCTTCTCCCAGTTAAGAAGCCAGGGACAGGAGATTACCGCCCAGTACAAGATCTGAGGTGAGTGAATGATGCAGTTGTAACTATACTTCCAGTGGTATCAAATCCTTATACTCTCTTGGGACTGATCCCTGCTGAGGCTACTCACTTCACCGTTTTAGATTTAAAAGATGCTTTCTTTTGCATACGCCTAGCCCCCACCAGTCAGCTTTTGTTCGCTTTTGAATGGCAAGATCCTACAACAGGAAGGCGGGGCCAACTCACCTGGACTCGATTACCCCAAGGATTCAAGAATTCACCTACTCTCTTCAGTGCTGCTCTAAATCAAGATCTCTCAATCTACCCTGTGAACCCAGGAAAAAGGGTTCTTCTCCAGTATGTGGATGACCTACTAATAGCCACCAATTCGGAAAGTGAATGCTTACAAGCCACCAGTGATCTCTTGCATCTTCTGAATGAAGCCGGATACAAGGTTTCAGGGGCCAAGGCTCAGCTGTGCCAAACTGAATTTAGATATCTAGGATTCCAATTGTCTAGCGGAATCCGACGCCTGGGACCAGAACGCAAAGAGGCTGTATGCAGTATTCTTACTCCAACCACCAGGAGGCAAGTGAGAGCTTTTTTAGGGGCTGCAGGTTATTGTCGAATATGGATACCCAACTTCGCTCTGTTGGCAAAGCCATTGTATCAAGCCACCAAAGGAATGGAGAGGTCTCCATTGGAATGGGGACCTGAACAGGATGCAGCATTTCGTTCTTTGAAGGCCGCCTTGATGTCATCACCAGCCCTGGGTCTGCCAGATGTCCAGAAGCCTTTTCGCCTCTATGTTCATGAGTCACAAGGAAATGCTCTGGGAGTGTTAACTCAATCTCTTGGATCTTGGCAGCGACCAGTGGCCTATTTATCAAAACAATTGGATACGGTTGCAAAAGGCTGGCCCCCTTGTTTGAGAGCTGTTGCAGCCACAGCCCTCTTAGTGAGCGAAGCTGACAAGCTCACTTTGGGACAGAATCTTCGAGTCATCGTACCACACTCTGTCTTGACCCTTATGGAGCACAAAGGAAACTTCTGGCTCACAAATTCGCGAATGTTGAAGTACCAAAGTATGCTGTGTGAGAATCCTTGATTGCAATTGATGGTCAGTCAGGCTTTGAATCCTGCTACGTTGTTACCAGTTGGTCCTGGCCCCCCCGATCATGACTGTCTGGAAATTATGGACACTGTCTTCTCAAGTCGCCCGGATCTGGCTGATGTCCCTTTGGAGAACCCTGAACAGACGTTCTTTGTGGATGGAAGTAGTCTCGTCATCAATGGACATCGATGTGCCGGGTATGCAGTGGTGACCCTTGATCTGGTGGTTGAGTCCTCAGCTCTGGCCCCGGGGACTTCAGCACAGAAAGCTGAACTGATAGCCCTCAATAGGGCGTTGATACTAGGAAAAGGGCTCCATTTAAATGTGTACACAGATTCCAAGTATGCATTTACAACTTTTCACGAGCATGGGGCCCTGTACAAAGAATGAGGGTTGATAACTTCAGGAGGCAAGTCCATTAAATATGGCCCAGAGATATTGACATTGTTAGATGCTGTGTGGGCCCCTAAGCAAGTCGCAGTCATGCACTGCCGAGGTCATCAGGCAGGAGAAGGAGAAATTACACAAGGGAATAGGTTTGCCGATGCCACTGCCCGAAAAGCAGCCACAATTGGACAAGTTTTGACCCAAGATACCTCAGTTCAGACAGCCTTATTCCCTGTGCCCCTTAGCTCATGGGCCCCCCGATACACCATGAGAGAGTTAGACTATTTCTGCGAGAAGGAAGGGGGTGTCCTAACAGAAAAGGGCTGGATAGTGTTGCCACCTCCAGAGGGTGGCTTACCTCCAGGACCCACAGTAATTCCTGAAGCGTTAGGTCCAGCCTTTGTTCATGCTTTTCATCAGGCCACACATTATGGGAAGACAGCGATGGAAAAAGCTCTCAAACCTCATTTCTATATTCCATTATTAGGACCCCTGACTGCCTCAGTGACTCAACAATGTTTAACATGTGCTAGGAATAATGCCAAGCAAGGTTCTGGTCCACCCCCAAGAGTTCAGTCAGTAGGAGTTATCCCCATGAGTAATATCCAGGTGGATTTTACTGAAATGCCACGAGCAAATGGATATCATTACCTATTGGTACATAAGAACATAAGATATGCCATACTGGGTCAGACCAAGGTCCATCAAGCCCAGTATCCTGTTTCCAACAGTGGCAAATCTAGGTCATACTTTATTTATTTAACAGATTTTATATACTGTCTTTCTACAAATCAAGACGGTTTACATAAAACAATTAAGACAGTGTTTCAACTGTTTACATAGAACAAAGTAACAGATATAATGGGTAACAGGAGAACTAATTACAATAACAAGGAACAACTATTTACAGAGGTATATACCAGGAAACCAGATGGCTGCATGATAGGATTAGAGAGGGCATGAGCTGGGAAGTTGCAGTAGAAAGTTGGTTACTAAGGCGGGAGGGAAAAAATGTTCAAGGAAAAGAAGAGTTTTTAACTTCTTTCGGAACTCAGAGTGGGTTGGAGAGTTCCGCAGCTGATGAGGAAGGGAGTTCCATAGGGATGGAGCATAGAGGGAGAAGGCCCTGTTACTGGTAGATTGTTTACAATATCTTTTGGTTGTTGGGATAGTCAGGAGGTTTTGGTAATAGAACGACGGGTTCTAGTGTTAGTGGAGAAGGGAAGGAGTGGGGAAAGACATGGAGCTGACTCATTGGAGGTGATTTTATGTATAAGGGTAAGCACTTTGAATTTAATCCTGTAATGGATGGGGAGCCAGTGGAGATCATATAGGACTGGGGTGATGTGAGATTGCCTAGGGTACGTATCTAGCAGTTTCCCCAAAAGACACAGGATCTGCAATGCTTGTAATAGGTCAAGCATTGATATCCTGGGTCCCTTCTTAATAATGGTTTATGGACCTTTCCTCCAGGAACTTGTCCAAACCTTTTTTAAACCCAGCTACACTAACAGCCTTTACTACATCCTCCGGTAACAAATTCCAGAGTTTGATTGCACGTTGAGTGAAAAAATATTTTATTTTATTAGTCTTAAATAGTTTACCCTGTAGCTTCATTGCATGTCCCCTAGTCTTTCTATATTCTGATAACGTAAACAGTCGATCTACGTTTACCCGTTCCACTCCGTTCATTAATTTATAGACTTCTATCATATCTCCCCTCAGCCGTCTCTTTTCCAGGTTAAAGAGCCCTAACCTTTTTAGCCTTTCTTCATAGGAGTATCCTTCCATCCCCTTTACCATTTTGGTGGCTCTTCTCTGAACCTTTTCTAATAACGCTATATCCTTTTTAAGATACGGTGACCAGAATTGCACACAATATTCAAGGTGCGGTCTCACCATGGAACGGTATAGAGGCATTATAATATAACTTTTGTTTTATTTTCCATTCCTTTCCTTATGATACCTAGCATTCTATTTGCTCTCTTGGCTGCCGCTGCACACTGGGCCGAGGGTTTTAACATGTTATCCACAATGACGCCTAAATCTTTTTCCTGGGTGGTGGTTCCTAATGTGGAACCTTGCATCGTGTAACCATAGTTTGGGTTGTTCTTCCCTAGGTGCATAACTTTGCACTTGTCCACATTAAATTTCATCTGCCATTTTGATGCCCAGTCTTCCAATTTATCAAGATCCTCTTGCAATTTTCCACAATCCTCTTGGGTTTTAACAACTTTAAATAGTTTTGTGTCATCTGCAAATTTGATAACCTCACTCGTTATTCCACTTTCCAGGTCATTTATGAATATGTTAAAAAGCTGCGGACCCAGCACAGATCCCTGGGGTATACCACTATTCACCTTTCTCCATTGGGAAAATTGGCCATTTAGCCCAACCCTCTGCTTTCTATCTTTTAACCAGTTCCTGATCCACAGTAGTACACTGCCTCCTATCCCATGACTCTTTAGTTTTGCCAAAAGTCTCTGATGAGGGACCTTGTCAAAAGCTTTCTGAAAGTCTAGAAACACTATATCAACCAACTCACCTTTGTCCACCTGTTTATTCACACTTTCAAAAAAACATAACAGATTAGTAAGACAAGATCTTCCTTGTCTAAAGCCATGTTGGCTGTCTCCCATTAGGCCATGCTGAGAAATTTTATTCTTTATGATGGTTTCTACCATTTTTCCCGGTACTGATGTGAGGCTCACCGGTCTGTAGTTTCCCGGATCACCCCTGAAACCCTTTTTAAAAATTGCTGTTACATTGGCGATCCTCCAATCTTCAGGTATTAGAGATTAATTTAATGATAGTTCACAGATTACTAATAGCAGGTCTGCAATCTCATATTTCTGTTCTTTCAACACTCTTGGATGTATACCATCCGGCCCAGGTGATTTGTTACTCTTCAGTTTATCTAATAGTTGTAATACATCTTCCCGATGTATCGATATTTCCTTCAATTCTTCCGCACCTTTAAATACCACTTCAGTCATGGGTAACATCCCTACATCTTCCTCAGTAAAGACCGAAGCAAAGAATTCATTCAGTCTCTCCGCTATTGCCTTGTCGCCTCTTAGTGCCCCTTTAACTCCTCTATCATCTAATGGACCAACTGACTCTCTCACAGGTTTTTTGCTACGAATGTACTTGAAAAAATCTTTATTTTGCGTTTTTGCTTCCGCAGCAAGCTTCTTTTCAAATTCTCTCTTTGCCTTCTTTATCAATGCCTTGCATTTGACCTGCCAGTGCTTGTGCTGTTTCCAGGTTTCGTCGTTTGGCTCTTTTTTCCATTTCCTGAAAGATGCTTTCTTGGCAACAACAGCCTCTCTGACCTCACCTTTAAACCATGCTGGCAGTTTTTTGGACTTCCTTCCACTTTTCTTAAAGCGTGGAATACAGCTGGTCTGGGCTTCCAAGATAGTATTTTTCAACAACACCCAAGCTTGATGTAAGTCTTTTACCTTTGCAACTGCTCCTTTTAGTTTTTTCTTAACTATTTTCCTCATTTTATCATAGTCTCCCTTTCGAAAGTTAAAAGGTAGTACTGTGGATTTCCTTACTATCCCTCCTCCACTAATTAAATCAAAGGCGATCATGCTATGATCACTATTGCCAAGTGGCCCCAACACCCTTATCTCTTGCACTAGATCTGGTGTTCCACTAAGGATTAGGTCTAATATGGCTTCCCCTCTGGTCGGTTCATGAACCAGCTGCTCCAAGAAGCAGTCATTTATGTCATTTAGGAACTTTATCTCCCTAGCATGTACTGCCGTGACACTGACCCAGTCGATACCGGGGTAATTGAAATCGCCCATTATTATTACCGCGCTGTAACTTTTGTTAGCTTCCTTGACTTCTTTGAGCATTTCATCATCCATTTGTTCATTCTGACCAGGCGGTCGATAGTACACCCCCACCACCATCACCTTCCCCTTTTTACATGGAATTTCAATCCATAGAGATTCTACAGCAAATTTTGTTTCCTCCAAAACTTTAATCCTTTCTGACTCAATGCCCTCTCTAACATAGAGCGCAACCCCTCCACCAATTTGATCAGCTCTATCATTACGATATAGTTTGTACCCAGGTATCACAGTGTCCCACTGGTTGTCCTCCTTCCACCATGTCTCTGATATTCCAATCACATCTAACCTCTCATTTAGTGCTATATATTTTAACTCTCCCATCTTATTTTTTAGACTTCTAGCATTTGCATACAAGCATTTTAGAGACTGTATTTTATTCATATTAATTTGGCTATTGGTAGACATGGGTAATTTGGGATCTTTAAGCTCTGTCTGCTCCATACTCGAGGGCATTTGGGCTACTTTACTCTTTTTTGGAACCTCTCTGCTTTTGGTAGTATCCTTCAAGGATACATTCTTCCGAACCATCTGCTCTTGGGCGACTGTCGGCTTTCCCCTATTATCTAGTTTAAAAGCATCTCTATCTCCTTTTTAAAGGTTAATGCCAGCAGCCTGGTTCCATCCCTGGTTCCATTGGTCTTAGTCTGTACCTTTTCTGGGTGGGTAGAAGCTTTCCCCACCAGAACTGAGAAAGCCAGAGAAGTCACTAAAATTCTGCTTCATGAGATTATTCCCCGATTCGGGATACCGTTGACTATAGGGTCAGATAATGGGCCCTCATTTGTATCTCAGGTGACTCAGCAGTTAGCACAAGCTCTACAGGTGCAGTGGAAGTTGCATACTGCTTACAGACCTCAGAGTTCAGGAAAAGTAGAGCGTATGAATATAACCCTAAATCTCAGTTATCTAAACTTTGTCAAGAAGTTCACCTGAAGTGGCCCCAGGTTCTTCCTATAGCCCTTCTTAGGATACGCTCAGCCCCTACTAAGTCATTAGGAGTTTCCCCTTTTGAGATTCTGTATGGGCGACCCCCGCCTATTGTACAAGGAATAAAAGGAGATATGCAACATATTGGATCTGAAATTACTAGACAAGAACTATTGGCTTTAAATTCTGTTTTGCAGAATCTTCATACGTGGGTACAGGATCAACTGCCCATCAATCTAACAGAACCACTGCATTCTTTCAAGCCTGGAGTCTCGGTGTGGATCAAAGAGTGGAGAAAGACACCATTGGTACCGCATTGGAAGGGACCTTATGTTGCTATCTTATCAACCCCAACAGCAGTCAAAGTTGCCGAACTCGAACCCTGGATCCATCACAGTCGAGTAAAGCCAGCAGCCGCTTCTGAACTTGGTCATTGGACTTCAGTAAATGACCCTGCAACCCCATTGCGGCTCATGCTGTGACGGCAGCTACCACTGTGAAAGAACTTAAGTGAGAATCTACAGCCCTACTCCTGCCACCCACTGGAAGCTGGCAGGTCTACGTACGGCAGAAGCTTGAGGATCTACAACCCTACTCCTGTCACACGGCGCGGAAGCTGCTTGAGCCTCAGAAGGTCTACGTATGGTGGAAGCTGGGAAAAGAAGCCTTCAAGTTCAGAGTTTTCAACATTTTAATCCATCTATCAAAGACTGTGATTATGATGATTTCTTATTATTGTTTCATTTTTGCGGTAGCCCTGGGTCCCTTGGGACAACTTTTGCCGTACCCCCCTGTGCAGCCTGTATAACTACTACCCGAACTTGGATAAAGGTTACCCAAACTTTACTTTATCATTCTTACTACACTTTTACTAGTATAGTTAGCCGGTGCGTATATAATGGTACAGAGTTAAATATCTGTACAAAAGGAAAGAGCAAAACTTGTTTAATCCTCGTCAGAACCCTTCTTATTATGTTTTAGAGTTGCGATGGAATGATGAGGATGGGGCCCTCATAAATGCCACACGTCAACTTTCTGATCCCACAAGACCCGTACCCCTATACTTTGATGCTTGTGATGTTATAAATAGAAATGACTATTACAAATGTGGGTCTTGGGAGCAAGCCTAGTATTATGATGATAAATATATGTGTCCTGAAGGAGCATATATATATGGCTTACTGTAGGTTGCCACCCACCCACTCCCTGGACCTTGAGGGTTAAGGGAGGGGCTGGCCTTGAATGCCCTTGAGGATTAAGGTTGTAGTTGTGTAGGTGCTCAAGTAGTAAGGCAAGGCAAAGAAAATTTCTTTTGTGAGGTTTATTTCTCCCGTTCTGGAGTTCAAATGCAGCAGACGTAAATGAAATAATGTAGCACAAAACAAGGCTGAGAAACTTAACTAAACAAGGTTTTTTACTGCTTGGCTAAATGTCCATTACTGATCACATTCGGTTGTCATGTGACCTCCTTTCAGTAACATAACAGAAAACTCTGGTAACAGCAATGCTCCTGAATTGCACAGAATATGCTTTCACTTATTCTCTTCACATAAGCTTCTTTTGCATAGCAATCAGTAAGGTAACTTTGTTATATTCTTTCATAAAACATTGGCAAGCATATCACTTAAATGTCCTTTTGAATCACACATGTAGAGCAGTCCATCGGGACTTCCTGCTCTGTAGACGGCAGAGAAATTAAAGGCATTTCTTCCTCACAGCTGCTCATAGGCTTTGCTACGTCATGAGGAGAAACTGCTCTACTTTTAAGGAACTCCCTGAATTCAGTGAGAAGTAATTCAGCCTGTGTATTTTCTGAGCTAGGCTGAGAATATCCTCCTTCAGGTAAATGCTTGTTTAATGTTCTTATCTCTTGGCAATTATCAGTGCTTTTACTTGGACAAGAGTTCAGCGTGTAAGCATTTCCCTTCCCCCACCTATCTCCAAATGAAAGTGCAGGGTAAAATGCTTCAGCTGTGCTTGGAGAGTCTCTCAGAGTGTTAAAAGGAAAACAGTCAGGCTTCTCTTGGCTTAACCAATTACTATCAAACTTTCTGCCTTTGTTCTGTCTTTCACAATTAAAGTTCACTCTTTCTGGCTTCCCATTGTTAAGCTTGCTAGCCGTTCCAAACCCACCAGATACCTTGTGCTGGGGCTTCTTCCAGGGTAATTCTTTCTCCCTCTGCCTCCTGTTCCAAGGTTCTGCTTGGTCCTTTAAACTCCTGAGCTGTAGCTTTGGGTCTCTCAGTGCCTTTGAATTCTTCTGGTAACAGAAGTCTTTCTCTGCCCCTGAGTCTCCCAGCTCCCGTCTGCTCCTTCATGGATCACAGCTGCTTAGTGGTTCTCTCTCGAACGGTTCCTGGTCATCTGACCTGTCCTCGTCCAGGTGCTTGTGTCCTGACTCCTCCTTTGCGTCTTGCTCTTGCTGCTCGTGCTCATCTAACTGTTTCTGTTTCTCAGTTCTTAACAAGCTGGCTGAGTACTGCACTGCCCGCCTCCTGCTTGGGCGTGCCCAATCAGGGACTTGGCTTCTCTCCTGCCTTGAGGTGAGGTGTGGTTCCTGATTAGCTCTGTGTTTTTTTCCTCTCAGAGGAGAAAATCCTGCCTTCCCTTGCAGTACCGGTTCTCTCCACCGGATCACTATCAGTTTCCATTGCTTCATAAGAGTCTCCTACATCACAAGGTGGATTGGGAAAATGTACTGGGAAATATTCCCCATCCACCTACAGTAAGCCATCTAAAGATGCATACTTCTGTCCAAAGTGGGAATGTGTGTACTATGCTACTTGGTCTGGTAGCCCCACTGGACAAGATGGGGATAATCGTAAAGCCAATTTAGAAAGACTACCCTTGCTTGAGCCTCAGAAGTGTAAGACTGGTGCTTGTAATCCCCTACGGCTCCTCATACTTGACCCTAGCCAGTGGAAGCAGGGGTTCAGATTTGGTTTACGTATAGCAGGGGGAGGAACTGACCTTGGAACCTTTTTATATATACAGCTTAACACTAAGACCCATATTTCTTCACCTTATCGAATACATCACACCTTTTATGAGGCTATGAAGGCAGAGTTTGCAATTCCCCACACCTCCCAGAACTTGTTCATTGAGCTAGCTGTAGCTGTAGCGTCCAGTCTTCACATTTCTGATTGTTTCTTCTGTGGTGGAACTAAGATGGGAGACCAATGGCCTTGGGAGGCACAAGAATTGAACTATTCTATCCCATATAACCAAACTGTTCTGCATAAAACTACCAGTGAATGGGTATTAGCTAACCCTATTGTTGGTAACATATGTTTTGTTCGCACGGGACCACAGTTTACTATGCTAGTTGGACAGCTGGTCTGTCTAAACCAGACGTTTTACAATGCCACCACTAAGAAAACGTCCTGGTGGTCGGGTGTAAACACGCCAGAACCTTCCAACCCTCTAGTCATCTTTCCTAATCTTGCTAAGTTATGGACTAATTTGGTTTCTTACAATACCTGGCAAGCCCCACCTGGACTATATTGGGTTTGTGGAACCCGAGCATATGCCAAGCTCCCTAAAAACTGGGGAGGTGCATGTGTATTGGGCACTATATGGCCTTCCTTCTTTCTTTTGCCTATCTCCCACGGGGAACAATTAGGTTTTCCAGTATATAAAAGTCGACAGAAGCGAGAGGTTTTAAAAATAGGCCAATGGGATAAATGGGATGATGAGGAATGGCCACCTGAGAGAATCATTTCATACTATGGACCTGCCACTTGGACACAGGATGGGACCTGGGGATACCGCACACCTGTGTACATGATAAATCGTATTATACGCTGTGACATGGAAACATATACAGAGCCTATGATAATAGAGGAAAAAGAGAAATTTACCTTAAAACCTGTTAGGCAGCCAGCACACACAGCTCAGAAGGAGCAAAGAAACAGTGGAATAGGATTACCACACCCAAGCCATGATGCAGCAAGAAGTTTAGGATCTGATTATTATCACCTGTCCAAGAAAGCACAGGGAACGTGTAGTGGAGAGGGAGATAAAAGCTGCTGGGTGGATCCAGCAGAGGTCAGTGTCAGTGTCGGTGACAGTGTGGGCAGCAGCAGGGCAGGAAGCAGAGGTCACAGAGAGAGAAGCCTGCTGAATCCAGGAAGCAGTGGGAGTAGCCCTGGAACAGGAAGCAGCAAGGGAAAGGCTTCAGAAGAACGTGGCCGTTGAAGTGCTCAGAGTGCTAGCAACTGGAGGTCTGAGGTGGAGCCTGCTTACAGCCAAGAGGTAGAAGCTATAACTCCAGAGAAAAGGAGAGACCAAGCTGAGGTCAGAAAGCTGTCCAGACTGGGAGAGCAGGGGAGTCCACAGTCCTCATTACCAGAGAGAAGACCTCACCATTTATACAGGTGGGAACCAAGCTTTATCAAAGGGAAAGCTAAAAAGTCTGTTTGTACCAGAGGGTCAGAGCAGTGCCCAGAGCATGAATTAACTACAGGAAGATATAAAACAATTCCTAGCCGTTGGAGGTTAGAGGAAGAGAGCCAGAGAGGACATACTGCAGTAACAGGTATTCCAAAACCTACTTGCTTAGAACTGTACCCTTGTAGTCCAACTGAATCCTCAGAGAGAGGTTTGTACAGAAACAGCTATGAGGATGTAAACCCAAGTGTAACACCGGGTGAATGCGAGCTGATGCAGTGGGAAAGTAATAACAATATTCCTGAATGTGCTGCCATGGACTGTACGTTATGCATGTCGGATGATGTTGAATCCTTGCGCTGAAGACCTGTAAGCTACAAAGGAAAAGAGCATATTTTTCTTTGGAAGTACTGTTTTGTTTCCAAGTTTTGTTGTACAAAATGATATCCTTGAGGGAAGGGGAATAAAGCCCTTATCTTTGTTTTGCCTTAACACTCGACTGAAGACTATTTTGTTCTGCAAGATAGAAGGCAACTATAACCCCGGGGCCCTAGGCGAAGGCCTATACGGGACCTGTGGGGTCACAACGCTTACAAGCTGTTGTTGAAATAATAACAAATGAAACTAGTAAAGCTCTAACCCTCTTAGCTAAACAGAGTACACAAATGCGTACAGCTATTTATCAGAATCGCTTAGCACTGGATTATTTGCTAGCAGCTGAAGGTGGAGTGTGTGGAAAATTGAATTTAACTAACTGTTGTTTGCAAATTGATAATGAAGGTCAAGTTGTAGAAGATATAGCTAATCAGATGCGGAAGCAAGCCTATGTACCAGTCCAGACCTGGCATAGCTTGAAACTTGATGGATGGTTTGGTTCTATGTTTTCAGGGTTGGGCGGCCTGAAAACACTTGTATTCATTGTATTATTAATATTGGCTACATGCTTGTTTCTCCCATGTCTCCTACCCCTTTGCTTACGCATGATAACCTCAATTATTGATAGCACTGTAGAACGGAAAACAGCTACAAAAGTATTAGCTATGTGGCAATATTACCCTATACCCCAAAATGATGCTGTTACACGAGTATAATATGTGATTTGATTCTCACCCTTTCTCACTTGCGGGTGAGAATAATCAAAAGGATGAATGTGGCAGGCTGAGGCCTACAATACGTACGGGAAGCCTGTAAGCGAAGCCTGAGTCCCTACCCCCACCTGAGACTAGTAGTGCTGAGAAAGAACAAAGTCAGTGAAAGTCTGAGAATCTGCCTTAAACTGCTTTAAACTGCTTTTGATAAGTTTGTATGAATCCTTTATTAAATTCTTTTATGCTGATGATAGATATGTTCCAGTGTTCTGCATTCTCACATTCTCTGAGCTAGAAATGACATTGCAGTAGAAATGTATCAATGTCTAAAAACTGGGCCTTTGTTAGAATAGCCTGAGAAGGTGGAACAGGGTGCTAGGCCCAGAGAGGGTCCCCGATTGGACAGGTGCAGGGGGCATTGGGACCAATAGAAAGTTTGCCTGTATCAAACTGTGAAAATTGTATATAAGGAATTTGCTTCTGTTCTCCATTGCTCAGTTATGTTTGGATGCGCTCCTTGTCTGAGCCTGTGCACAATAAATTGGCTTGGAACCTGCAATTGACTCCTGGTTTTATTCATTGCGTGCACTTCGCTGCTACAGTAGAAATATATGTAGATATTTCCAATTTTTTTGAGTGCCATCGGCCTGATTAGGAGGAATTTCCAAATGCCTTGTTAAATTGCCTATAGACGTTACATCTTATGTACTGCAGAAGGAGGCTCTCTTTTGCACGATGCAAGCACTATGCTGAGTGATAGCATATACCACTCCGAGAGACTGAGATCATGCTCCATATACTCTAGCTTAGGAGTGAGATTCAGTACTGTCATGGTATGCGAAAAATTATTTACACAAAATATATATAAATACCCTTAGAAATGCCAATTTCCAAAATTATATGTATCTCTAATTAATCAAGCAAGTAACTATCACACAGTTACATAAGGTATATATGACCTCAGGATAGCCTTTCCCCTACATGTGGCGAAATAAATCACCATAGGATCGAATGGCAGACTTCACATCACGGGTCATAACCTTTCCATATTTTAATTCAAATTTTCAAAAAGTTAATCTAAGTCTAATCAAATAACCTACACCCGAAAAAGTACTTTTAGGGATTCTCAAAATATAAAAAGTTTTTACTATTATGTTATCTACATTTTAGCGTAAAACCTCAACTCACGAACAGCTCAGTTACTTCCTGATAAAAGAGAGAAAATATTCTTCAACATAATATAGTATACACCATTCAAGTAGCATAAATCCACTTATCTGAGCGTTGTAGAAACTCCAGTCTACACCAACAATTCAGTGTCAATTCTCTACTCGGCTATATGCCACCAAAGAAGTAGCGAATGTTCTCCGTTATCGCAAAAGGTTTTCTAATACCTGCTTTGAATGCCCAACAAAAGCTTCTGTTTCACCTTATTTGGCTTCATCAGGGATTCCAATAATGCAGTTCTCATAAAGATCACCCAATGCAATTCGCCACAATTTTCTACGAAATCTTCGATATCGGACATCACTAATGCCTCATAGATCCTAAATCCACAGCGTCCGACATCACGTCCTTTCAAAGAGAAGTCAACTAAGCTGATTTGTTCACAGGGACTGACGTAATTTTTCAACAACAACTTTCTTCTATTTCCACATTTAACCTAAACACTCAATGAAAAACATTACACCGAATATCAAAAGTAGATTAAAACAAATTGAAAAGAGGAAACCCGTAAAGGACTTCACAGCCCAATTACTAATAATCAAATGAATGTCCATTGAATTTTGTCATTTAATCCATTAGGGTCCAAAGTTTTCAGATCATAGATCCATTTCTGTTCCTTTTGGAGTAATAGACGACCCCTATCTCCTCTTCTTATATTGGGAAGAACTTGTTCTCACACTGTGAATTGCAACTCTTCAAAAGTATGATTAGCAAATATGCAATGCTGGACTAATGGAGTTTCGAGTGTAGCCTTAATGATGCGATATTTATGCTCCAGTATAAATTAACCCCACTACAGTGAATACAATTATCCTGAAAACAACTTCACTGATAAAGTCCCCAAACAAACTATAGATTCTTTTTGTCGGAGCGTACCGAGGGAAGCGTGAAAGTTATCTTCATCCACACTTGATGGTAAACTGCTTTTATTCAAAAATAGATTCACCACCTTATAAGATACATTCTATAATAAACACGCCACTTATCTGAAATCTGTTCCAGTTGAACTACCAATTATTAACACCGTTGCCGTTGAAATGAAGGTGAAACACGACGTACACGTTTCGGGACTCAATCCCTGTCTCAAGTGCCTTTGCCAGCCGTATCGATATGCAACTGCGTCAAAATGCCATCTCGCGGCGGCCTGTATAAGGACTCAAAACTAATACCATTGGCTGGATCAGTATATTTCAATGGAGAACCTCCAATGAAATCAGGGAACACCCTACTCACAGGGGAATCCCTATTTTCATTGGCTAATCATGACAAAATCAAAGACCAATCTCATGACATTATCATAGAAGACTGACCCAATCAATCTCTCGATTAAGTTCATTAGGGTGCATGGTATTCAAAATAAATATCCAATGCTGCTCAAGCCATTGAAGCCTATATATCCTATCTCCACCTCGTGGATCATAAGGGACCTGGTCAATAATCGTCCAGTGCAGGTCTTCAAACAGATGATGGCTGGCAAAGGCACTTGCACTCGTGTTTTGCCTTCATTTCAATGGCAATGGTGTTAATAATTGGTAGTTCAACTGGAACAGATTTCAGATAAGTGGCGTGTTTATTATATAATGTATTTTTTAAGGTGGTGAATCTATTTTTGAATAAAAGAAGTTTACCGTCAGGTGTGGATGAAGATAAGTTTCACTCCTCCCTCAGTATGCTCCGACAAAAAGAATCTATAGTTTGTTTGGGGACTTTATCAGTTAAGTTGTTTTCAGGATATTTATGCTCCGCCAATCTCGTACGTAAAGGGCGCATAGTCTTTCCAATATATTCCTTAGGGCAAGGACACCACAGGGCGTACACCACAAACAAAGTGTTGCAGTTTGTGTGTTGTTTTAACTTATAGTATTTCTTCATGTATTGAACACATAACTGACTTTCCATCACGTTGCAATACATACAACGTCCACATTTACTATGATAGTATGTAAAAGGAGAATTGATCTCTTTCAGAACCGCTGAACAAAGCTGATCTCTCAAATTTCTGCCTCTACTATATGCCATACGTAAAGTATTGTCTGACAAAATAGGATGGGATGAAAAAATTCTCCATCGTTTATGAATAGAAGCAGCTATTCGACTTGAGAGGCTGGAATACGGTAATACACACGTAATAGGTGTTCCTTATCGGTCCTACAGTTCAGTCCTCCACCACTGGGTAGTGCACCTCCTCCTGCAACATGGAGACTGGACAAGTCAAACTTGTGACATCACCGGGTATATCCTGCTGGTCTTCTCCCATGATCCCCCAGTGTGTCCAGTCTCCATGCAGCATGAGGACGTAGTGAGCCTAGGTGCTGGGCTCACTGAGAAGCAGTTTAGGAGCAGTTAGTCAGGATTTGATTTACCTTGCATTTCTTTTGCCCTTCTTTAGGTGTAATCCTGTAAATTGTATTCATTTTCATTTAATTTCATTTACTTTTACTTTATTTATTTTCACCTAGTCTGCCTTAGTGTAAAGGGGGGTTCTGTCCCTTTTCAAAGTTCACGCTGCCAGCTAGCCTCTCTGCTTGGGATTCTTCGGTCTCTGTGCCCGGTGATGATCTCTCCCCCAGGACTGTACGGGGGAGAGCTCTGTGGAACACCTGCATTTTGGCAGTGTCCATGCGGCAGATTCCCATCGCGGTGGGAGCCTCAGGCCGTTCGAGGTTCTTTAGCCGGTGGGCCGGGGCTCGCAGCGTCTGCTACTTCTGGTGGCGCGAGGCAGCAGCGTGTCTGGACAGCTCCTCACCCCGCAGCTACAGCGGGGTAACTGCTGCATCCCGACACCACAAGGGAGTCTCTCGAGTCCGCATGGAGGGGCTCTGAGCTCTTGCCGCCTCTGTGGTGTCTGGCGCCAAATGGGCCTGTTTCGGATTGGCGCTGTTTTCTCAGCAGGGCTGAGGCCTCGTGGCGGAGAGCGGAGCAGCCCCGCGTTTGAGCAGACGACGCTGTTCCACGCGGCTACACCCAGATAAGGACTTCCTTTTGCTGTTACTTTTAATTTTAATTCTAATTTTAATTTCCTTTTAATTTCCTTTTAATTTCATGATAGTTTATAGTTCTTTGAATGCAATGTGATTGGTTTGGGTTTTACTTCTTGGGGGCTGCCTTTACCTTTGTCTGCATTCTGGCAGTTAGCAACGTCTGTCAGCAGCAGGTTTCCGTGCTAGGATTTGGCCATTCAGGTTCATCGGCAGCACAACCACCTACAAATTGAGCCCTTTCTGAAATTGTCATTTACATATGGATGCTATTTCCATGTTTATACGCTTGGAAATTGTGCAGACAGCCTCTAAAAGTCGTTATGCCATCTGCAAATTTGATTGCCATGCTTGCTGATCTCTTTTCCAGATCATTTCAGTGCAGTAGATGTTACCAGATGCCAGTTCCAGTGCAGATCCCGAGACATTCCACTATTTACGGGTCTCCTGTGAGAAAACTTTCCATTTAGTCCTATTGTGTTCCTGTTTTTGATCCATTTCCCATTCTATAATAGCACATCATCTCCTTCCTCAGGAGAAGTTCATAAGCGGCTTTGTCAAGTACCTTCTAAAACATCCAGATACATATCATTTGGCTTACTCACATGTTTATTAACCCTTTGAAAAGACAGCTTGGTACTGCTTTTCAGAACAAGTTCTATCATTTAACTGGCACTGAACTCAGATTCATTGGTCTGTAGTTTACAAGATCACCTTTGAAGCTCTTTTAAAAAAAAACAACAACAAAAAAAACCCCAATTAGTGTTACATTAGTAACTCTTCAATCTTTAGAGATCATTAATACTAATGTTATGATTGAGCCCGGCTGATATTATGAATGATCACTATTAGACAAAAATTAGCTAGGTTAAGACACTTTGATTTGGTTTTCTGCACTATGTTATCAGAGCGCAGCTTGCCCATTTGGCGGGAACACTGCCCATCTGGGCCATCTGGGGAAAGGCCCCTGCTGGGGATCGTGAGAAGTGTTGCTGGATGGCACAGTCCGGGGCTTAGTGTTCCAGGGTCCTGGAAGGGTTGATAGCGGCAGTCAGGCCTCCCTGTCTTTGCTATGACGGTCACCTAGGTTCAAGCGTCCTGTGTTTTGGGTGACAGGAGTGGGACACCTGGACATGTGGTGCTGGATGTTGGATAGGCTCATACTTCTTAGGTGCACTCTCCTTGAGTGCATCTGCATGTCCGTGTTCCGTCTGTGATCTCATGCTCAGGTGATAGTTGCAGCAATGACAGAGATCGCTTGGGATATCGTGAGCGGGGTTGTCATGGTGTTGCATGGGGTTGCCAATGCAAGACGGGGCCATCCTGAGGAGTTTGGGCCTCAGTCATCAGCTTTCCCTTCGGTGGCCCGGCTGTCCAGGAGGCACCCCTCCAGATCCGCCGGTCCAGTTCTTCTCTGCCTCTTCTCAATGTGGGCAGGGGGCTGGCAGATCTGGAAATTCACGTCCACTGCACGTTCTACTGTTTTACCTCTGCCTTGGGGTTCTGAGGTCATATATTCCCAATCATTTGTTTGGTGGGGTGCTGCTGTCTGTTGTGCAAGACAAGGTGGTCCACAGTCGGAGGCTGTCGTCTATTCCCCTTACCCCTGAAGGTGCTCACAATTTAAGTTTTTTGTACCTGCGGAGGTGTATGTTGTTAAAGGCTAGCAGGCGCACCTGTGGGACCAGAATCCTCGGTTCTTCCGTCCTTCCGTTGAGGTGCGCGTGTGGGGTTTACTCCCTTGGTCGGCTAGCAACTTGCTTCACCCATTGCGCCTTCCCTTTCCTCAAGGCATCGTTGCGTCCCACTTCTTCGTGGGGGCTCGCCGCAGGGCCTGGAGTTATGCTCAGCTGGTTCCAGCCAGGGCTGAGTCCTTGGGGGGAGGCTCCGATCCTAACGATACAGGGAGTGCTGGGATCCGTTCAACCAGGTTCCTTCGGGCCCAGCGTACGTCGTCTTTTGCTGGCCGGTTTAGGTCTTCGGGTCGTGGCGGTGCTCCGAGAAGACCAGTAGGCTGCACAGTGCTTGTCTTGGAGCAAGCGCGGGATATCTGTAGGTTCATATTCAAAGCCATCCGGTTACATATCCCTCCATTGTGGAATGCTGTACTAGTAGGCATACTTCATATGCTGGGCTTACAAGTTGGCTTCCGCGCTGCTCGGCATCAGCCAAGGTGACTGCCGGTTTAGGCTGTGGATGTGGAGTCAGCCTGGAGGAGGGGCCTTGCGTTCTCTGGACAACGCCCTGTTCGGTTGTGTGCCTTGTGGCCCTTATGGAGTTGTAAAAAGAAAAAAAAAAAAAAAGA
Source organism: Ichthyophis bannanicus (assembly GCA_033557465.1). NCBI lineage: Eukaryota > Metazoa > Chordata > Amphibia > Gymnophiona > Ichthyophiidae > Ichthyophis > Ichthyophis bannanicus. The sequence continues at coordinate 541,511,768 of CM066031.1, read as the reverse complement.
ATAATCAAACAGGAAAGCCTTCCTAATTGTCCCCACTTCTTTTTTATAAGGTTCTGTCCCTTTCTTCCGGGAGCTTGGCCGGAGCGTGGTTAGACTCAGCTACATTTTGGGGATCCTTTATGTACAAGGCGTTTTAGTGTACGCAGCACGCCCAGTGTTCCATCGTCTGACTGGAACGGTACGCGGTACGTCAGCCGTGGCAGGTGTTCGAGGACACGGTAGCGGATCGAGCGCTGTAGGTGCTGTCTGAGATCTCCGGGATGGTGGCCTATTTCGATCGGCAGGGTGGAGTCGGTCGGGTGGTCAGGGTGGCCCGAGCGAAGAGACAGCGTGCGCGGTTGAAGCCTTGGCAGCCTGAGTTTCGGTGGGGACACTGTGGTGGCGAATGTCCTTAGCGGGGTCCGAGTGTTTGCCGGAGGAGTGAGATTGCATCAGGCGGTGTGCGCGCTGCGTGTGCTCAGATGCGGTCAGCCCATATTGGACCTCATGGCGACCTGTCAGTCTGCGGCGACGGGTCGATGTTTAGCAGAGGACATATGAGGCTACTGGATAGCGTCGACGCATTGGTACGGGGCCGTGGCCCGGTCCATTCTATGCCTTTCAGAGGTCATAGTGAAAATGGCCGACTGGGTCTGGTTGCTAAGATATGTGCTCTTCATTAGTCAGTGGGGACCATTACCAGTGTATTCTGCAACATTTGCGTGAGCTTGCATAATCTTTACTTGCAACCAATCGAAATAACTGTCCAAAACCGGTTGATGCAGTCACTACTTAAATTTGCCTCGCTTGACAGTAAAAAAAAAAAAAAGACATATTTATTTTATACCAATAGGTCACTCACAGCATATTTGGCGATTCCTCGTACTGGTGTTAATTATGCAGATAATTTCTGCTCTAGTTGTGGTGATGTGACTTTTACATCACAAAAATGGCATATGACTGTGGCAGTTCAGAAAGCTTACAATTTATATTTTGGCTGCAGAATAAAAGATCAGGATAAAAACTAGGCGCCACACATATGCTGCAATACATGTGTAGCAGATCTCAGGCTGTGGATGGATGGGAAAAGACCATCAAAGTCTTTTGCGGTTCCAATGATCTGGAGAGGGCCCATGGATCACGTCGGCGATTGCTACTTCTGCATGCTTCCTCCAATTCCGGAGGGCATATCCAGGTGATGTAAGCGGTTGGCTTACTGGCATTGCGTCGTGGGCGTGGCTACCAGAGTCTCCTTTCTTTTTTGTCACACCATGTAAGACTCCACATCTTCTGAAACAACGCTGGACTCTGGGGCATTTGACACCCTCTTATATGCCCTTGGTGGATCACGCTTGGTTTATTGCAACTCATTGCTTGGCTGCATTCCACATTCTCAATTAAAAAGACTCCAACTGTTCCAGGACATAGCTGTAGAGCTACTTTGTGCTGCAAAGAATAAAGCCCTTAAGAGGTGTGACAAATAGGGTGTTTGATGCTGGTGGTTTTTCCATTTCCCTCATTTTGCTTCCCACCTCTGTCTGGATGGACCTCGGTTCCGTTCTCCCTCGTGGAATCCGGCTGTGCCTGTCTAGTTGTCGGTTTGGGACTTACGCAAGAACACTTTGCTTGTAACCTGCGTTTCTTGGACCTTAGGTGAAGGTTCTGTCGCTTTCTGGGAGGTCTCTTCGCTGCCTGTCCCTCCGTGGAGGCGGGTTCTGCGGGAGAGCAGCGGTTGCTAACACTTGACACCCTGGTGGGGTCGAGAGCCAAGGGGGAGCTCAAGCGGATTTTTCAGGTGGAGCTCCGGTAGCCTTCTCAGTAGGTCTGTTTCTAGGGCGTTCAGTGTGTTTGCGATGGCGAGTTTGTCTTTCTGAAGCACTAGCGCTGCTTGGGGCAGAGTTCTGTGCTGTTTTCACCAGTGAAGAGGATCCAAGTGGGCTCTCGGTCGTGTCTTCCTGGTTGGCTTACCGCCTGTTGAAGTGAGGAGCGGGCTAGGGTCGGTGCCTGCTCTGTTCGTTTAGGGGCCGAGCCGACTGGATAGGTCCCTCCCAATGATTACTGCTCTGGTACATCCCAGTGGTGGAGGACTGAACTGTAGGACCGATAAGGAAATGGAAATTACACTTACCTGGTAATTGATGTTCCTTGAGGGAGTACAGTTCAGTCCTCATTCCCGCCCGGGGATGGATGTTTCAGACGCGAGGCGTCAGTTCCGAGTGTGCTTTCGGATCCTAGCGTCGGCAACGGGCTCTGATTGGCAGGTAATCGCGAGAGCAACCTTTTCTGCCTATACTCTTCCTTAGTTCTCCTTCCTTCTAGCTCTCTGTCTTCCGCTGTTTGGTGCGCAGGGGGACAGGGGCACGGAGGAGGGTGTTTTCGGCCTTTCTTTTTGGGGCCCTGTGATTTTAAAGTTGAAGTTTGAGCATAGCTTTGTATTTAGTACTTTAACTGGTTGTTTGTTTGCTCCTTTGAGTCTGCTTTGACAGTAGGTCACTGGGGGATCATGGGAGAAGACCAGCAGGATATACCCGGTGATGTCACAAGTTTGACTTGTCCAGTCTCCATGTAGCAGGAGGAGGTGCACTACCCAGTGGTGGAGGACTGAACTGTACTCCCTCAAGGAACATCAATTACCAGGTAAGTGTAATTTCCATGTATCATTGAAGACAAGGCAGAATCTGCACTTTTTGGCATTAATAGCCATTCACGATGGTTAAATTTTGCTCATTTGTAGGCTTTTCTCAAAACAGAATCAGGGTAACCACGTTTCTGAAATTTTGATATCATGTTACTAGTTTGTATCTCGAATTCGTTATTAGACGAACAAATGCGGTGGCATCGAAGTAATTGTGAATACGGTAAACTTTGTTTCAGATGATTTGGGTGAAAGCTGGAATAGTGTAACAAAGTATTTTTATCAGTGGGTTTAATATACCCCATTGTATGAAACCCGTCTTCACATTTCGTAACTTGCACATCCAGAAAGTGCACCATTGATTTTTGAATATTATTCTCAAACTTGATGTTACTACTGCAGCTATTTAAATAGTCAAAAAATTCATTTAAGATATCTAACTGCCCACTCAATAACAGGAAGATGTCATCTATATAACGATGCCAGCGCAAGATGTAGGGAGCATAATCAGAGCGATAAATCCACTTATCTTCAAAAGCATGCATAGAAAGATTTGCTAGTGATGGCGCGAAAGTCGCCCCCATAGCCGTGCCTGAAATTTGTTGACTTCTCTTTGAAAGGACGTGATGTCAGACGCTGTGGATTTAGGATCTATGAGGCATTAGTGATGTCTGATATCGAAGATTTCGTAGAAAATTGTGGCAAATTGCATTGGGTGATCTTTATGAGAACTGCATTATTGGAATCCCTGATGAAGCCAAATAAGGTGAATCAGAAGCTTTTGTTGGGCATTCAAAGCAGGTATTAGAAAACCTTTTGCAATAACGGAGAACATTTGCTACTTCTTTGGTGGCATATAGCCGAGTGGAGAATTGACGCTGAATTGTTGGTGTAGACTGGAGTTTCTACAACGCTCAGATAAGTGGATTTATGCTACTTGAATGGTGTATACTATATTATGTTGAAGAATATTTTTGCTCGTTTTTTAGGAAGTAACTGAGCTGTTGGTGAGCTGTGGTTTTACGCTAAAATGTAGATAACATAATAGTAAAAACTTTTTATATTTTGAGAATCCCTAAAAGTACTTTTTCGGGTGTAGGTTATTTGATTAGACTTAGATTAACTTTTTGAAAATTTGAATTAAAATATGGAAAGGTTATGACCCGTGATGTGAAGTCTGCCATTCGATGGTATGGTGATTTATTTCGCCACATGTAGGAGAAAGGCTATCCTGAGTCATATACACCTTATGTAACTGTGTGATAGTTACTTGCTTGATTAATTAGAGATACATGTAATTTTGGAAATTGGCGTTTCTAAGGGTATTTATATATATTTTGCGTTTTAAGTTTACCCTTTGGCAGTAGGTTAGAATAATGCGAAAAATTAACCCATTTGGAATAATTGCCCCCTAGATCCCATAGTTCATTTCCAGGGATAAACAATGGCTCTCCCAAGACCGTCTGGCTAATATTTTTTCATGGATTCCCAGGAACCTTTAGTTTGCCTTGACCACATCCTCCAGCAACAGATTCCACAACTTAAGTAGTACTACTACTACTGCTAATCTTTGGTATAGTTCTACAAGCAGGGGCGGCTCAAGGCAGTCTGCTGCCTGAGGCGAAGGATGAAATGGTGCCCCCCTCCCCCCATAGAGTGGGGGGGAGGTCACCTTCTCAAAACTCAGTCAGGGAAACCAAAAAGCTAATTGTATAATATAGAGGAAATACGTTTGCACACCAAGGAACTAAAAGAATGAGCGAGAACCATAGCACACTTTATAAAACTAAATTATAACTCATTTTTATTTTGTTATAAACTGTGTTATGCTTCTTGCTTTTTCTTTTTGAATATATTTTGTACCCACAGAACCCCTTCCATCAACAGTGGGTGCAGAGCAGAACCAGGACTTTCACCCACAGAACTCAATATCTTAAAAAAAAAAAATTGATTCTGGTCATCTCACTAACAAATATTCTCCAGTACCAGGAATATTGAAAGCTGATATAAAACCCTACAAAAGTCACCAACGATCTACAAGGCCAAATCTACCATACCATTACCAGCATAAACTTCCAAAACTCATACAAAAAAGCAGCACTATAAATACTGCAGCAGGCCCTAGAACAGCGATGGCGAACCTATGGCACGCGTGCCAGCTGTGGCACGCGAAGGCCTTGCAGCTGGCACGCGGGAAGGTCCGCAAGTAAAATAAAAAAAAAAAAAAGCTGTCTTCTCCCGCTGCCGGGGCCGCCGCGGCAGAATCGAGTGTGCCGCGGGGCCCCCCCTGCCCAGCACAGCCTGCCCTCCCCCTCTATCCGCTCTCTCGTTGCAGCTCACAGTGACACGCGCCGGCTTTCAGAGAGCGAGGGAAGAGTTTCTCCCTCGCTGCTCTGTTAAGCCCGCGGGGGCTGATGGGAAGTTCCCATCAGCCCCCGCGGGCTTAACAGAGCCGCGAAAGGGAAACTAATCCCTTCGCGCTCTGAAAGCCGGCGCGTGTCACTGTGAGCTGCGACGAGAGAGCGGATAGAGGGGGAGGGCAGGCTGTGCTGGGCAGGGGCGGCCCCGCGGCACACTCGATTCTGCCGCGGCGGCCCCGGCAGCGGGACTTTAAAAAAAAAAAAAAATTTCCCTCGACTGGGCTGGGCTGGGCTGGGCTGGGGGGGGGTTTAGGATTGCTGATGGGCTGGGGGGGTTAGGATTGCTGATGGGCTGGGGGGGCTTGGGGGGTTAGGAGTGCTGATGGGCTGGAGGGGGGGTTAGGAGTGCTGATGGGCTATGGGGGGGCTGGGGGGGGTTATGAGTGCTGAGGGGGGGGGGGGGTGAGGAGTGCTGATGGGCTATGGGGGGCTGGGGGGGTTAGGAGTGCTGATGGGCTATGGGGGGGTAGGAGTGCTGATGGGCTATGGGGGGGCTGGGGGGGTTAGGAGTGCTGATGGGCTATGGGGGGCTAGGACAGGAAATGGGCTGATGGGGAGGGGTTAGGACTTGAGGTGGGTTGATGGGGTTAGGACTGGTAATGGGCTGTGGGCTGTTGGGGGGTTAGAACTGGTAATGGGCTATGGGGGGGTTAAGACTGGTAATGGGCTGTTGGCTGATGGGGGCTGTCTGGTAATGGGCTATGGGGGGTTAGGACTGATAATGGGCTATGGGGGGGCTAGGACAGGAAATGGGCTGATAGGGAGGGGTTAGGACTTGAGGTGGGCTGATGGGGTTAGGACTGGTAATGGGCTGTGGGCTGATGGGGGGGGGTTAGGACTGGCAATGGGCTATGGGGGGCTGACTGGAAATGGGTTGTTGGGGTTAGGACTGGAAGTGGGTTGATGGGGGGGGCTAAGACTGGTATTGGGTTGGGGGGTTGCTAGGACTGGAAATGGGCTGATGGGGGGCTAGGACTGGAAATGGGCTGATGCAGGGACTAGAAGGGAATGGATGCTGGGTGAGGCTGGAACTAGAAGGGAGCTGATGTTGGGGGAGGATTAGAATGGGATGGGGCTGGGAGAGTAAAATGGAGAGGGGAAAAATATTTTGTGTGGGAGGGATGAAAAATCTACAATTGGCCGGGTATTGGGAGAGTAAGTGGGGATTGAGGATGGAGGGGTAAAATTTGAGTGGATGAAATAGGAATGAGGAAAGAGCAAAAGGAGAAAGATTAGTATGTTAAAGCGGATGTAGAGAGAGAGAATGGAAAAAAAAACTAGAAGAGAGAAGAAAAGGACAAATGGACAGCAGATGATGGAGAGTTAGCAGAAAACATGAAGAAACCAGAAGAAAGTGGCTGGAGCAATTGCAACTGAAAAAAAATGCACAAAAGGTAGAAAGATATCTCTTTGACAAGTTATCAGCATGCATGCAACAACAAACATCACATTAATTTTTTTCATGTATAGATTCTTTGGGAATACACACCGAGTCCTGACACAGTTAACAGTTTTAAGAAGTTTATCTTTTTTTTACTCAGGATACATTTGACATGTTATGTGAATAATAAATTTAAAATATATTGTGTAACTGAATCAAATTCTTCCTAAATTCATTAAATTGAATGAAATCATTAAAACATTATAAATTGCCAATAAATTGAAATGAAAACCAAAGGATTGTGAATCAAATTGATTCTCTGACAATACAAAGATTCCAACCTTTACAAATGATGTTACATAGTTCAGGCAACTTTATAAAGAGTTTTTAGATACTAAAATCTTGTTGTTAAGGTTTAATTGACGTGCTGGCACTTTGAGGAAATTCTTTGGTTTTGTGCGGCAGTTTGGGCACTCGGGCTCAAAAAGGTTAGCCATCACTGCCCTAGAACATCTAACACCTATCTGAAAAGCTGAACAAGGCAAATTGCTACAGTACAGATCCCTGCGTAAAGATTTCATGATAACAGAACACACAGCCTTAGTCAGACACTAGGCACACAGATACTCGCCAAGTACAGAATAAGTGATCACAACCTAAAGTACAAATAAAATATTTAGAGAAAAATTAAACTGAAACCCCAAGAAGCCAGACTCTGCATGCAGTGCAACACCGGATAAGAGATGCAGTATCCCATACTGTGTAAGCTATAAAAATAGCACAAAGTCCAATCACTAAATTAAAAATAAAATTATTTTTTTCTATCTTTGTTGTCTGACCATTTTATTCCTGATCTGAAGCTTCTGCTTTCATGTCTTCTCTTAGCACTGTATCTGCCATTTCTTGTCTTTTCTTTTGTTTTCTTCACTTCCTTCCTTCAGCCTATTTCCAGTCCCAATGACCCTCCCCATATGTCAGCTCCCTTCCAGTCCCAGTGCCCCCTCGCTGCCAGCCTCCTCTTATTACACAGCCACCTACCAGTCCCATCCCCAAATGTCAGCTCCCTTCTATCCCCCTCTTCCCCCATGTCAGTTCCCTTCAGCCATCTCCTTCCCCTCTCTCAGTTCTCTTCAGCCATCTCCTTCCCCTCTCTCAGTTCCCTTCAGCCATCTCCTTCCCCTCTCAGTTCTCTTCAGCCATCTCCTTCCCCTCTCTCAGTTCCCTTCAGCCATCTTCTTCCCCTCTCTCAGTGCCCTTCAGCTCTCTCCTTGCCCTCGCTCAGTGCCCTTCAGCCATCTCCTTCCCCTCTGTTCACTTAAGCCATCTTCTTCCCCTCTGTTCCCTTTCAGCCATCTCCTTCCCCTCTCTCAGTGCCCTTTCAGCCATCTTTTTCCGTCTGTCAGCTCCCTTCCAACCCTCTTTTCCGCGTGTTAGCTTTCTTCCCCTGTGCTAGCTTTCTCCCCCCCATGCAGCTCGTATCTCTTCTCCTTCTCCCCCCCGCACAGCTTGTATCTCTTCTCCTTCCCCCCGTGCAGCTCGTATCTCTTCTCCTTCCTCCCCCATGCAGCTCGTATCTCTTCTCCCTCTCCCCCATGCAGCTCGTATCTCTTCTCCTCCCCCATCCCCTGTGCAGCTCGTTCCTGTTCCTATACTCTTTTTGCCTCCCCGTCCCCTGTCGTTCGTTTTGCTCTTCATTTGAAATGACAGGAAACCGGTGTGGAACCTCCCTATGGTAAGGAACCTCTGCTGCTGCGTTCCGCTCTAGCATTACTTCCTTTTGGGGGCGAGATACGGCAGCAGCAGAAGTTCCTTACCGCTGCAAGGTTCCGCACTGGTTTCCTGTCATTTCATAATGCAGAGCAGAATGAACGATGGGGGACGGGCAGCAATTTGTACACATTTTTTTTTTTAACTGAAGGCGGAGTGAGGCGGCTCTTTTGGGGGCATTTCTGCCGCCCCCCAAAGTTTGCCGCCTGAGGCCACTGCCTCACTTTGCCTAATAATAGAGCCGCCCGTGTCTACAAGGCATACGCAGCGCTGTATAGACATATGTAAAAGATGGTCCCTGCTTATCAGAGCTTACAATCTAGTCAAGATAGACAACACAACAGCTGAGGACAAGGATACATCTAGGGGAATGGTAAGGAAATGTGTAGGAGATTAAGCATATCAGGTTCCAAAAGTGACTTTGAAGAGGTGAGCTTTCATCCTGGATTTGAACAGGGCAAGTGATGAAGCCTGATGTACAGACACAGGTAGTTTGTTCCAGGCATAAGGAGCAGCAAGGTGAAAGAATCGAAGTCTGGAGTTGACAGTAGATGAGAAGGACACAGATAGATGAGAAGTGATCTGCCAGAAGAGTGGAGTTCATGAGAAGGAGTGTAAGTTCTTATGTAATCGTTCCACCCCACTCATAATTTTGTAAACTTCTATCATAGACCCTCTCAGTCATCTTATCTCCAAGCTGAAAAGCCTTAACGTATTTAGCTTCTCTTCATATGGGAGGTGTTCCATCCCCTTTATAATTTTGGTTGCCCGTCTCTGAACCATTTTAAGTTGCACTATGTTCTTTTAAAGATGAGGCAACCAGAACTGCACACGATACTCAAGATGCAGACACACTAGGGATCTATAAAGAGGTATAATGATAGTCCCAGTTTTATTCTCTATCCCTTTTTGGATAACCCCTAGCATTCTGTTTACCTTTTTAGCAGGCATGGCACACTGGACTCAAAATTTCAACATGCTATTCACAATGGCTCCAAGATCCTTTCTTGGGTAGTGATTCTCAGGGCTGGCCCAACCACGCCACTGCCTCCGTGCCAGCTGCCACCATCAAGTCTTGTTGCCGCCACCCTGCTGCCATTGATTCTGTCTTGGGGGGGGGGGGGAGGGGAGGTGGGCGGCAGCAGCACAATATTGTAAAAGTGGCGGATTTGTGCCACTCCTTTCTTGCCCTCAGCAGGCCATGTGCTTCAGCACACCTAGCCTGCTGATCCTGACCCCCTCTCCAACAATAAGTTGTGCCGGAGGGGGATCAGAAGTGACAGGTCATGTGTGCCAATGCATATGGCCTGCCACAGGCAATGAAGCAGTGGCACAAAGCCGCCCATCCAGGTTGGCCGCTCTAGGTAGTCACCCAGCTCAACTAAAGGGCGGGTCAGCCCTGATTAACTCAGAATATGGCATTTTGTACTTATCACTGTACTTATTATTTTCCATGTGTGAATTGTCCACCTTAAATTTCATCTTCCGTTTGGATGTCCAGTCTCCTAATCTTGCAAGATCTTTCTGTAAATCCTCACAGTCCTCTGCCATTTCTATTACTTAGAAATGTTTTTTGTCATCTACAAATTTGAACGTCTCGCTCATCACTGCTATCTCCAGATCATTTGCGAATATGTTAAACAGCACAGGGCTCAATAGAGATCCTTACGGCACTGCACTAGAGGCCCTATTCCATTCAGTCCTTCTCTCTGGAATGCTACTGACAATCAGGTGACGCAGCAGCTGGAAGTGCCTCTGAGTTCACAAGCACATGGCTCCCGATGAAAGATGGACCCTTTCAACCATCCATACCCTCACTCAGCCCACCCCGGGGATTTACCCAGGGGAAGGATGTGATGGTGGTTGTGGGATGCTGGGCGCTCACTGCCGTGCCATTTAAAAACAGACCTTTGGTTGGTGCTGGGGTTGCGTTCCTTGCCAATGCAGGTAGTGCAGTTGTTCCTGCACTACTGCTGAGGCAGGGAAGGTGGCTTCTGCAGTGGTAAGTGTCTATCTCATGTGCTAAATGTTTTATTTATTCAGTTTATTTTGATTTTATCCTGTTGCTGTAAAGGGATCCACTGTGTCTGTCCCATGCCATTTTGAATTCCATCACTGCGTTTGCTCTCAGCACTTCCATCGGGAGGGCATTCCAAGCATTCACCACCATTTCAGTGTCACAAGGGACCCCACCTTTACCCCTCCTGCCACTATCAAGATTGGCAACATAGACCTTCAAGTCAAGACCCAAGTCAGATCCCTTGGAATCAACACTGGACCAGCAGCTATGCTTCCAGCCCCATCTTTTCCTGAAGCATTTTGGCAACGAGCATCCATCAACTACAAGACAGGACTAACTCATGCAAACACACACATCTCCCCACTTTTGATATACTGCCATTCGGACAAATGGCCATCGAAACGGTTTACAATAATCCAGTAGAATCAGAACAAAAACAAGACAAAAATAGTATGCCCACAGTTACAATAGGATGGGGATGGAATAGAACAACAATCACAATATCTAAAACACACATATAAATCGGTGATACATAGGGAAACAGGGCAGGCCTTCTGCATTTATCTCACGGGGTTTGCACTTACTGCACTTTAACTTTGCCAGTTAAGGTGCAGTAAGTGCAAACAATTATTGTAATTTTTTAGTAAAAGAGCCCCTCTGTTTCCTATCTTTTATGCAATCCACAAAAATACATGACTCCTTAATATCTTGAGGAGTTTCTCATGAGGGACTTTGTCAAACATCTTCTGGAAATCCAAATACATTATATTGACCAGCTCACCATTATCCTCTTGTTTGTTTACACCTTCAAAAAAATCTAATGAATCCGTAAGAAAAAAACTTACCTTTGCTGTATCTGTGCTGACTCATTCCCATTAAGCAGTGTTTATCTATATGATTAGTGCTTCTGACCCTTATTTTAGAAACATCCCCAATAGTAAAGAGCAGAATTTGCATGTATAGATTGGCATAAGCATGTAAGTGCCATTTTAGAAAAGGCGCTATTTACATATGGCGGTGGTGCACACCATGTTTGCTTTTCCAGGAGGCATGGTAAAGGCTTGCAGAGGGAATGATTAGGTAGGACTAGAATATCGATGTGGATTCACCATCTTACAAGGGGAATCCACGTTGATGAGAAAAAAATCTGGACATTGGCATTTACACCTGCCCTGAGGAACAAATAAATACCTTTTTGTAGGAGCAGATGTAAAAGCTGAGATCAGGCCCCCCCGATCCATCTTGATATCTGACTTTCCTCACCCCCCACCTTCCTAAGACATTGATTGATCCCCAGACCCTCCTGACAGGCGATTGCCTCCCCAATCCTCTTGCCAGCTGATCACTGCTGGCATCAATCTTGTGGCTCCTGACTTTCCAGCATAAAAGAACCACTAGAACTAGGGATCATTGGACCCCAGTAAGGGCCTAAGTAGGGTCATTTGGGATGGGGGCTCTACCTGGGTTCTTGGGAGGACTCTTTATATTGGGGGGGGGGGGGTTGGATGCTGTAAGATCTGCAAGATAGATGCTGGGTTATGCCTAGATGCTTTGGGGGGAGGGGTGGTATTACAGGGTTATCACCTGTCAAGTGGGGTTAGGGGGTCATCAGATTCCTTAGAGGGGAATCAGATATCAAGGAGGGGATCGGGGATATCACTTTCAGGAGGGTGATTTCTACAAATGAGTTGGGGTTTTGCATGCCATGACACTCATGAACCTCATTCCTAAACCAGGGTATGTGGAGTATGATCCCAGTCACTCAAATTTACTGCTAAAGCTTGGTGTAGCACTTGCATCATGCCAAAGGGCGCCTCCTTCTGGAGTTCGTAAGATGTAACATGTATGGGTAATTTATCAAGATGTGTTTGGAAATTCTTCTTAATCAAGCTTGTGGCACCCAACACGATGAGAAATAACTCAGAATCCTTCTGCCACATTTTCTTGTTTTCTACATACATTTCTTGGTACTTGAAAATCTTCTACTTCTTAACACGATTCAGAGACTAGTCACTTGGGACTGAGACCTCTATAATCAATGCCATTCTGGTATTCTTCTCCTTTACCACTATGTCTGCTTTCCTTGCATCCAGCTTTTATTGGTCAAACTGGGAATATCCCAGGTGATCTATGACATACTGGTCCTACAGGATGAGGGTGTGCATTTAAATTGGGAAGCAATGATTTTAATAAGCTGCTTTCATGCACATGTGGGGTGATAATACACGGTTTTTCCCCACATGTAGCTTTTTAAAATTCCTGCACCTGCTAGACGTGGGGAGACATCAACAAGCAGTTTTGCACCTATTTTACATGAGGATCTCTGTTTGGCAGAGCCTCTTGTAAAATACGGTGGGTATTTTTCATTTCCTGACCCTGACATCTATATTCCTTTCTGCAAATCCTATCTCTACACCAACATCTAACCCTATAACCACACATTAGTAACATCACAAGCATCAAAATAAAGACAGTACAACATCTGTGACCATTACTGGATATACAAGATTTCTGTAGTTTTTCAAGCACTAATCTTCCCACACTTTGATTACTGTAATATTCTCTTACAGGGTTTACCAAACTACGCACTTCATCCTCTGCAGTTGGCTCAAAACACTGCTGTCCGTATTCCCTGCATTGCTTCTAGAGCTAACCACATAATTTCAATACTTAAGCAATTACAGTGGCTGCCTGTCACACAGTGAGCAAGATACAAAGTCTTCCTAACAATATTCAAAGTATCCCAGGGCCTCTTGTCGGTTTACCTCCAATCGTTATTACAAGAAATGACAAACAACAGATCCAGAAGGGCAAAGTCCCAAAATACAATCATCATATCTGCTATAAATTTGAAGAGAAACCAAACTACATCCAAAAGGGCCTTTCTGCTCTACTGTATTTTCCAATCTCATGGAATGCCCTGCCAGAGAGCATATGCGCTATATCTGACCTAACTGAATTTCAAAGAAGGCTGAGAACCTATCTTTTCCTGGAGCACTTTGGAAGAGAGAATTGACCATACTACCTACCACAAGTAACCACTTGATTACACTATGGGGTATGTTTACAAAGCAGCGGTAGCGGCCTCGTGCGATATTGGAGCCGCAACCCCATTGGGGTCTCTATGTTTATGGACCCTTCTCTTATTGATCCAGTGGGGCAGTGATTCAACACTCAACTTCTTAGTCAGATAGGCAATGTTTGGATACAAGGTTCCCATACTGTTAGAAAGCGTTCCCATTGATGGTTGCGTCCTACCGATTGTTCTCGGTTCTCAGTTCTCATTCTTAGACAAACTAATATGTGGCCTAGAGAACAGTAACAGGCCTTTATCCTAATTTTTATAGACATTAAAGCAGCTTATGATAGCATAAATCATGAACTACTCATAAACAGACTAAAACAAATTGGTCTGCAAGGAACAGTCATAAAATGGTTTACATCCTACCTAACCAACAGAACACAAAATGTCAGAATAGGGCAAGACTCATCCTCCATTTTTACTCAGATACAAGGTATCCCACTAGGATCTTCCTTATCTGCCCCACTATTCAACATTTACCTGCAGCCAATTTGCAATATATTCAAAACACACAACATTAGCCATCATCTTTACGCTGATGATATGATGATGTACCATCCAATAGATTCTACCAACCCAGATCACGCCCAAATAATCGCATGCATGAATGACATAACAGGGTGGCTCAATGACCATAACCTCAAAAGCAACTTAATAAAAACTGAAGTCCTCTATGTCTCTAGAAATCCAAACTGCATCCCCCCCCAATAAAATACTATTACAAGAGATAGAACTTGAAGTTAAGGATGAGGTCAGATACCTAGGTGTAGTTTTAGATCAAACTTTAAGCATGACCTCCCACATAACAACCATTATAAAAAGTATATATTTCAAAATACGAACAATCCAATATCTCAGACTATTGCTACAAGAACATGACTTCAGAACTGTCCTCCAATCATTAATAACCCCACACATTGACTACTGCAATAGTATTCTCCAGGGACTTCCTAAAAAAACCACACACCAGCTCCAAATAGCACAAAACCTGGCTGCACGAATTGCATCAAAATCTAGATGCACTGATCACATCACCCCCATACTCCATGACCTCCACTGGTTACCGGTCACGTCAAGAATAAAATACAAATATCTAATGATTATATTTAAACATCTTAACAACATAGCCTCTACCCCACTTTCCGCCCTCCTCATACCAACTAACATCTCACAGATGTTACTCTAGCTTTTCCTCAGATTCTTATCACAGGTGACTTTAACCTCCATGTCGATGCCCCCTCCTCATCTAGGGAGCACGCTTTCCTCACCCTTCTTCATGATCTCTCTCTGACACAGCATGTTACCCTTCCCACCCATCAGGCAGGTCATACGCTTGACCTGCTCCTCATTCCTTCCTCCTCCACTTTCTTATTTTCAAATGTTCAGATTACTTCTTTACCTTGGTCAGATCACCTTTGCCTCTCCGTTTCATGCTTAGGCCCCGTAGACTCTTCCACTTCCTCCACCCCCTCTTCGTCACCTCCTGAACAGTTGCGCCGTGTCCTTAATACTCGTACACTTCAGCAGTTCCCTGCTGCTGCTGATCTTCTCCCTCCTGACTTTTCTCTACTATCCCCAGACTCCCAGGCGACTCTCTGGTCCTCCTCACTTTCCTCTGCTCTTGACCGTGTTGCCCCACTCCGTCCTCATCCTGGCCATCGTCGTCCTTCACACCCATGGTATCACAGTGGTCTTCGGCTTCTCCGCACCCAACTCCGTAGAGCGGAACGATTGTGGCGCAAATCTCCCTCACCAGTTACCTTATCTGTTTTTCATGCTCAACACTCCTTCTATCGCTCACAAGTGCACTCTGCCAAGCGTTCTTACTTCTCAACTGCAATTTCTACTGCTCCAAATCAGACTAGGCACCTCTACTCAGTTCTCCGCACTCTTACCTCCACTCAGGCCCTTCCTTCTACCTCTGCACTTACATCTTACCCGCCTCCTTCTCAACTGGCCTCCTTCTTCAGCAATAAGGTTTCTTCCTTGCGGGCATCCTTACCTTCTTGTCCTCCCCCCATTACCTCTCTGCCCCCTGACCCCTCCCCTCCTCCCTCTTTCTCTCTCTCTCATTTCTGGGCTTCATTTGATCTGATCACTGCCCCCGAACTTCTTCATCTTCTATCTACCTCTAAGAAAACTACCTGTCCTCTGGATCCTATTCCTTCCTCCTGGCTGTTGACCCCTTCCCTAGGCTTTCTTCCCTTTATTCTTTCTTTATTTAATTCTAGTCTTTCTACTGGGATCTTCCCAACATCTTGGAAGCACGCACTAATTCGCCCTATTCTTAAAAATGCTTCACTTGATCCTCTCATCCCTGCTCACTATCGTCCTGTTTCCAATCTTCCTTTCCTATCTAAACTCTTGGAGAAATTTGTCTTTGCTCAGCTATCTCATCACCTCGACTCTATTAATTTCCTTCACCCCCGTCAGTCTGGGTTTCGTTCTGGTCACAGTGTTGAAACTGTTCTTCTGGCTTTCACTAATGCTCTGTATGTTGCACACGATCGTGGTGATATCTCGGTGGCGGTTGCTTTGGACTTTTCAGCTGCATTTGATTTAGTTGATCACTCTCTTCTTCTTCACCGGCTACGGGAAGCTGGTCTTTGTAGCACCGTATTCCACTGGTTCCACTCTTTTTTATCTTCTAGGTCCTGCGCAGTTCTTTCGCCTACTTCTTCTTCTTCTCCCTCCTCTGATCCCTACAATCTTCCCTGTGGTGTTCCTCAGGGTTCTGTCCTTGCCCCTCTCCTTTTCAACCTCTTCCTGGCTCCCCTAGCATCCTTGATCCAGCAGTTTGGTATATCCACTTTTCTTTATGCGGATGATATTCTACTTCTCCACCACACTTCCCCTTCTTGTCCTGATCTTTCTGCTCTCAACTCCTGTCTCGCTGCAGTTGCCGATTGGCTATCAGTCAACTATCTTCATTTGAACCTTACTAAAACTATCGCTATTTGGTTTTCTCACGGTGGTCCCTCCCCCACTTTGGCTCCTTCTTTTTCCGGTTCTCCTGTACCTCTGGTTTCCACCTTTCGGTACCTTGGTGTACTCTTCGACTCTGATCTCTCCTTTCACTCTCACATTTCGCATGTTACCACTACATCTTTCTTTTCGTCAGATTCGCTCTATTCGCCCTTTTCTGTCCCCTTCAGCCCTGGTTACTCTGGTTCTGTCCTTAGTCATGTCTCGGGTGGACTTTGCCAATTCCCTCTTTCTCGGTATCTCCAAATGTCAACTTACTCGTCTCCGTCGGATTCAGAACACTGCTGCGCGTCTGGTCACCTGCTCCTCTCCCCGGGATCACATCACTCCTCTGCTCTTTCACCTTCACTGGTTGCCCATCCCTTTTCGGTCCACCTACAAGCTCCTGGTATTGACTCACAAAGCTTTCCATGCTAGCACTCCCCAATATTTAACAGATCTCCTTTTCTTCCACTCTCCCAGACACCCCCCCCCGCTCCTTCCACCTCAACCGTCTTACCCTTCCCCCGCCCTCCCGTGCTCACTTGCAATCTACCCGCTCCTCTGCCTTCTTTTTTGCTGCCCCCGCCCTCTGGAATGCCCTCCCCCCGCCCTCCGTCTTGATCCACAGTTCCCCAGTTTCAAGCAACAGTTAAAGACCCATTTGTTCTCCTTAGCGTTCAATGTTCCCTCCCCTTTTGTATGATTACCCTCTGCCCCCTTCTTCCTCTTTCCTACCTACTCCCTGTTATGTCTTGTCCTGTCTTTCTTGATTTCTCGATTTCAGCTGTCCTGTCAACCATTGTATATTTCCTTTCCTTTGGTTGGCCTCGGCCTTCTTTTATTGAATTTTATTTGTACACCGCTTTGTTTTTAATGAAAGGCGCTTTTTATCAAATCAAATAAACATAAACATAAACATCTCAAGGGTAAGAAGACATGGTTCCCAAAACACCTAGATAGTACCCTCCCACATCCGCAACGCAAATCAATGCACCAGCTCAAGAGCCTTCTCCTACATTGCCCCAGTATTATGGAACTCCTTCCCCAATAACCAAAGATCTACAAAAGACCTCCTGCAATTCCGGAAGGATTTAAAACCTTCCTATTCATTGAACATTTCAGATTTCGGCGACTCAAACAACATCACCAGATCCCAATAAATCTGGTTCATTATAAAGAAATCTCACATGACAATGCAGTTCAATAAAACAATGAGTTACCAAACTTCATGATACAGATAACCTAGTCCATCTCTTATACAGCATATTGTACATAGTTATAACAAGTTAACTGTATATAGTTATAAAGGTTAACTGTACATAGTTTCAAAGTTTAATGTAAAATTTGCTGTGATGTTCCTTGTAAACCGCCCTTGATCTCAGGAAGGGGCGGTATATAAAAGCTTGTTAAATAAATAAATATAGAATGGACTGGAGTAAGGTCAGTTTCCAGGGTTTTATTGAGGGGCCCTCCGGAAGCAACCATGCGCGCAAGATACTTTTGTGAGCTAGCAGCAGCGAGAGGCATAGCTATTGAAACTTCAGTCCCCACCAAGCTGTGTCTCCGCTTTCTCTTTGTTCTAGATCAAAAATCACCCTTTGTGGGCTCAAGGGCATTTGGTTCCTCATAGTTCTGCACAAATAATTGTCCAGTTGCTTCCAAAATTTTGCTATCACCGGACATGTCCAAAACATATGGCCTAACATTGCTCTAGGAGTGGTGCACCGAGGACAATCCGGGGATTTTGCAATTCCCACTCTATATGCCTGGAGAGGGGCGAAATGAAGTCGCCTGAGTATACGGAACTGGGCCTCCCTAAGGTCAGCACTTGTCGTTAGTCTGAGGGTTCTAGTAAAGGAACAGAGAATTTCAGTCCCGTCAAGTGGAATACGCGATTCTGCTTCCCATTGGCCTGCTACTCCAGTCAGATCTGGCATTGGATCCAAATCTGACAGGTTCCCACGTAAAACTGAAATATGAGTTCGGCCCTCCATGCCAGCCATTAACACTTCTTCGATCTGGGAAATAATGTGATGTTTTATCGCCTCCCATGGCAATGTGTGAACATAACTCTGCACCTGTAGATATGGAAACACATCTTTCTCAGTCAGGTCAAAATGTTCCCGCAGTGTAGGGAACAGTAGCATCTCTCCAGCTTCTGACACCACATGTTCTACTCCTTCCAGTCCTTGAGATCACCAGTGATGATATGCCCATCCCATTAGGCCGGGCTGAAAGGTCGAATTTCCATGCCATGGGAGGTAAGGTGTGGTCTCCAGTGGCCACTCCAGCTTGCCACAAAGTATGCGCCGTCCGCTGCATGTTGAAGCTATCTTGGTGTTATTTGGGGAGATGGCCTACGTGTATTTGAAAGAGAGTGGGGTTACTAGTGTCTTTTCTGCTTCTAGGGGGGTATAATCCTCAGAAGCATACAGCCAATCCTTCAGGTGACGGCACACACATGCTAAGTTATAGCTCGTCAGATAAGGAGGCTCAATCCTCCCTGCGCTCATGTTTTTTTTAATGCTGCTAACTGCAACCGAGCTCATCGGCCTTTCCAGAGAAATAAATTCAGTGCACGATTGAGTCGTTTCTACTCTTTAGACTGCAGAAAGATCCGCAGAACCTGCAGGACATACAGCCACCGGGAAATACTATCATTTTATACAAACTAATTTGACCACTTAGTGATAGCGGTAGGTTCTTCCATCTTCCGAATCTCATTTCTAAGTCCTTGAACAGTGTCACAGTATTGAGTTTGTAGACTTGGTCTGGGTATGCAGTGATCCATACCCACAAGTACTTGAATTGGCTGTCTGCCCACTTCAGAGGGAACTAGCTTGGCCACTGCTGATGCAGTGCAGGTAGGACTGACAGGGCTTCTGATTTGTCCAGGTTCAACTTTAGCCTTGCAAAGTTCCCATATATACAGAATTCCTCCAACAACATCCTGAGTTTGCCCACTGGATCTCCCAAGCAGACCAACATGTTGTCAGCAAAGGCAGATATAAAGAATTATTCCTTCCCTAATCGCATGCCTACCAGAGAAGGGTGTGTGCGGAGATGCTCCAAAAGAGGTTCTAGTTACAGAAGCAGGGAAAGGGGGCATCTCTGCCTGGTACCTCTCCCTAATGGGAAGGTTTTCATGATGTTTCCATTCACTAATAGTGCTCCACAGGGCCAGGTGCAGAAAAGGCGAACCATATCTATAAAATGCCCAACAATCCCAAACCTCTCCAGTGCCATGTACATGTATTCCCATTGGACCCTATCAAACACTTTTTCAGCATCGAAACTGATAAATATACCTGGCAGGTGCCACTTAATGATTTTGTATTGAGCTGCTAGCATCCTTCTCACATTGTGCGCTATAGCGCAGCCTTGCACAAGCCCAACCTGTGATTCTCCTATCAGCTGGAGGAGCAAAGGAGCTAAGTGTTCTGCCATTATCTTGGTGAGGATTTTAATATTGACATTGAGCAATGATATAGGTCTGTAAGATCCTGGCAGCGAGGGGTCCTTGCCCGGTTTGGGAAGTACTGTTATGAGAGCTTGATTGGGCTTGTACGGGAATTTGTAATGCCTGACCATGTCCACAAAGTAGTCCACCAATGGTATTACCACCTTGTCTGACATTGCTTGGAAGAACTCTACACGATAGCCATCTGGTCCTGGTGCACGCCCCTTCCGTAATTTACTTATACATTGCTGAACTTCCTGCGCTGTCACAGGGTTGTTCAGCTTCGCCACATCCTCGTCTTTCAGGCGTGGCAAGTCTAGATCTCTTAAGAACCTTGTAGCTGCCTTCCCCTTACAGGGCTCTGCCTTATACAGTCCTAAATAATACTTCCTGAGAATACCTTCCAGTTCCTGCTGGGCAGTCTGGAGACGTCCCATTCTGTCTCGAAGGGCACTGATGGTTCATGGTCCCCCATCTGATTTCATTAAGGCCGCCATAAGTTTCCCAGTTTTATTCCCATGATGGTATAAGCGGTAGCAGTAGTAGAACATTGATTGGCATGCCCTCTGGTGTAGCAAGGCATTCAACTCTGCCTGAGTGGCTAACATAGTCGTTTTATGTTCCTCTTTTGAGTGGGTTCCATATCGCTGCCGGGCCCCACATAGATCTTTCTCCAGTTGGATTAATTGCTGGCTTTTTGTCTTCTTTTTGGCGTGATAGTATCCCATGATATGTCCTCGTATCACTACCTTGGCTGTTTCCCATTATGTTCTTCATAGTCATCCCACTGGACCCGTAAGAATTTCTGGAAGTCTTTGTCTTCTGCCAAGTGGAGAGGAAACCTCCACAGACCAGTGGTGTGGCCCCGTCCCCATTCCAGATCTAGCCTGATCAGGGCATGATCAGATATGGCTATAGGGCCGATATCTACCTTGTGTACTCGCCATAGCAGCATTGCTGCCACTAAAAAGTAGTCCAGTCAAGATCCCATACCATGAGCCCTAGACACATGGGTGTAATCTCGCTCTAGGGGGTGAATAACTCTCCAGACATCTATGAGATAATACCTCTCACAGAGTCTCCAAAGTCTGCGGGATCATTGATGGTCTCCCCCACTTCCCCGGGTCGTATGGTCCATGGTTTCGTCAAGCACACAGTTAAAATCTCCCCCCAGTATAATTTGAGAGGGATCTCCACTCGCCAGTTGTGTCAGCTGCTGGTAGAAGTGGGCATTGTATGTATTCGGGCCATAGATATTTCCTAGGGTGATTGGTTGTCACTGTAGAGTGCCAAGGAGGAATAGGTAATGGTCTAGGGGATCTGCATGCATTGCTTCCACCTTCAGCTCAACCTGCTTATGTACCAAAATAACCACCCCCTGCCTTCCAATCTCTGGAGGAAGCTCCATACACGTCCCCCACCCACCATTGCTTTAGGAGGTTTCTGGAGTCCAGCGGATTACAGGATCTGAGGCAGCATGGATTCACCAGAGGCAGGTATTGTCAGACAAATCTGATTGATTTCTTTGACTGGGTGACCAGGGAGTTGGACCGAGGGAGAGCCCTAGATGTGGTGTATTTAGATTTCAGTAAAGCCTTTGACACCGTTCCTCACAGGTGACTTATAAAAAAACTGAGCACCCTAGGGATGGACCCTAAAGTTACTGATTGGGTTAGAAATTGGTTGAGTGGGAGGCGACAAAGAGTACAGGTAAATGGAGCTCACTCTGAGGAGAAGGAAGTTACCAGTGATGTGCCCCAGGGATCTGTCCTTGGTCTGATTCTTTTCAACATCTTTGTTAGTGATATAGCGGAAGGGCTGTCAGGTAAGTTTCACCTCTTTGCGGATGATGCCATAATCTGCAATAGAGTAGACACCCAGGAAGGTGTAGATAACATGAGGAGGGATCTAGCTAAGCTTGAAGAATGGTCTAGAATTTGGCAGCTGGGATTTAATGTTAAAAAATGCAAGGTCATGCATTTGGGGTCCAGCAATCCAAGGGAGCAATATAGTATAGGGGGTGAAGTACTTTTGTCCACCAAAGAAGAGCGGGACCTAGGTGTGGTTGTGTCTGATGTTCTTAAAGTAGCTAAACAGGTAGAAAAAGCGACAGCAAAAGCTAGAAGGATGCTTGGGTGCATAGGGAGAGGAATGGCTAGCAGAAAAAAGGAGGTGATAGTGCCTCTGTATAAGTCTTTGGTGTGACCTCACTTGGAGTATTGTGTGCAATTCTGGAGACCCCACCTTCAAAAGGATATAAACAGGATGGAGTCGGTACAGAGGGTAGCTACTAAAATGGTTAGTGGTCTTCATTATAAAGCATATGAGGACAGACTTAAGGATCTTAATATGTACACCTTAGAGGAAAGGCGGGATAGAGGTGATATGATTGAGACATTTAAATACCTCTGTGGCATAAATGCACATGGGGAGAGCCTCTTTTGATTGAAAGCAGGTTCTGCTATGAGGGTACATGGGATGAGGGTGAAAGGGGATAGATTCAGGAGTGATATGCGGAAATATTTCCTTATGGAAAGAGTGGTGGATCCATGGAATAGTCTCCCAGTGGAGGTGGTAGAGATGAGGACAGTATCTGAATTCAAAAAAGCATGGGACAAACACAGAGGATCTCTAAAGGAAAAAAAGGGGACTGCTGTAGTTGTTGATATGGAAGGACAGACTAGATAGGCCATGTGGTCTTTTGCAGTCGTCATTTGTCTATGTCTCTATGTATAGCTTGTTATGTTCAACTTCCATAAGGTGGGTCTCTTGTGAAAGAGGGATTTGTGCTCCTTTATCTCTAAGCATCTTTAAGATCTTTTGCCGTTTGATGGGGTGCCCATTGCCACAGATGTTCCAGGAGATGATACACAGTGCCTTACCCAACGTTACCATTATTGTTTGGATCAACTGCTACACTCAGATTTATTCTTCAACCACCATTACTTGAGGGCCTTCCTAGCCTAAGGTTCCCAGAGCTGATTATTCCCCGCCTCCCTCAATTTAACATACCAGACATCAGATTTTTCCTACTCATACCTACCCAAGACCATCCTATGTTCAATACATTCACTCTATGTTGCCTGTTTCCCCCTCCCATAAGCCTCTTCCCTCCTTTAGTATCCCTTCCCCTTTCCTTCCCATCCACTGCTGTCTTACTCCTACTTCCCCCTAACCTCTGGACTTCCCTGTATAACTGCGTAGGGCTCCCCATCCAACCCCCCCTTATCTACTGGTTCTCCCCTTCTTAGATCTAATTCCCCGGTCTTCTGTTGGTCAGGTCATTGCCCTCCATGTATATAGCATTCCAGGCCTTCCGAGAGTTTAAATGCTTCAAGTGGTCGTTTATACAGTTATCTAATCTTGTCCAGATGACCATCCTATCTCATATAATCACACAGATCCCGCTTCCCCATTATCACTGGATTTACTCTTATGTCTTCCACTTCCTTCTCTCCCTCCCCCAAGCCACGCTCCTTCTAAACTAAACCTCCCACTTTACTCCCCCACCTCCCCTCTCTATCCCAAGCTCCAGTTCCCTTTTTCCACAGCCAGGCCTTTAGAGCAGGGCTACTTTAGGGGAAGTCCGGTGTACTCGGCTAGCAAGATATTGTTGCCGTTTGTCTTCCCCCCATTTCCCCGACCCCGTCTTTGTTGTGTTATCCATGTTTGAGATCCCTTGTGTATGAGTGGTGTTCCCAAACCCACCCATGGCCCAGCCCTACCATTTCACAAATTGTCTGCTTGTGCGCTTAGTAAGGTTGAGAAAAGATCAGAGAGTAGAGAGGAGATCCAGAGTCCCATGTAAGGAAAAAGAAAAACTTGATTATTCTCTCATAGATATTAACATTCCCATGTCCCTTAACATTCATTCCCCATATAACATTGTAGGTAAATACATTTCACAGTTCAACCAGGAAACCAATTTGGTAATAGGCTTTTATTTTTATTTTTTTTATTCTTTTTTATTTATTATGTTTAATAAAAAACTCCAGAAAACAAAATCTGAATGAGAATTAAGTAATACAAGAGATATACAATTGTCATCTCAACAGAAAATTACAAGGAAATACAATCACACCTGGAAAAGACCACAATATTACCCCACAATAAGATCCAAGATAAAAAGAAATCATACTTAGGAAACCTAAGATATTATAACAAATTAATCACAGGAGCAAAGCTAGTAATTACATGGCAGCCGATATGGGACTCTCCCCCACTCCTCCCTCTTCCCTACTATGTATAAATTCTAACAATTGTTGGGAATCAAAAAACAGATATTGTTTAGCCTGATACATAACTACACATTTACACTGATATCTTAACTTAAATTGTGCTCCCAAGGAGAGAGTTCTCTGGTGTAAAGCCAGAAAAGCTCTTCTCCTTTTCTGGGTATCTCTAGCAAGATCAGGAAAATTTTGTATTTTTGAGCCCATAAATTGAGATACAGAAATTTTTGAGAAATATAATTTAAGCACAGTGTTCCTGTCTGATTCAAAGGCAAAATTAACCACCAAAGTAGCCCGACTAGTCACCACCTCTAAGGAGCTCTCAAGAAATGCAGACAAGCCCATTTGAGGAAGACCCGTTTCCCCAGCAGAACCCTGCTGGCCAACCGCTTCTAATGAGGAAATAGTCACATTTTGAGCCCTTACCACTGGTGGCAAAGACTCGATGGGCATTTGCAAAACATCCACAAAGTAATTACGGACCAGGTCCAAAGGTGCAATCATAGGCGATCGAGGAAAATTCAGGAATCTCAAATTATTCCTCCTCAATTGGTTATCTAGAAATTCTATTTTTCTCGCCTGAATCAACCTGTCCTTTGAATTAGCAGCACCAAGGGACTGCAGCTCCTCCACTGTAGATTCTATTTGCGAACTTCTTCTGGCCTGACTTGCCACCTCTGCAACCGTAGAGGAACCCTGGGCCTTAATCACAGAAAGTTCTTGGGAAACTGCACCCACAAAAGATTTTTTATTTTTTAAACTTTTTTATTTAATTACAGGGATTCAACAGATCTGTATAAACACTTGCAAACGTCAGCACAACAAAGACTCAATTAATTTAGGTAATATGATTCTCATCCAACTTACTCCACACCCATCCCTGCCCTCTTCCCCTGATAGCATACATTCAGTCATTCCAGGGGGACAGTGTTACTCCTGCATATGTCCTTGGCATACCTTTCTGGAAGCTCTATATGTTGATAATGTTCATGCAGCTAGAATTATATTAATGTTCAATGAAGGATGCCCACTTCTCAGTGTGCTTTTCTAGTGGCCCCTTACTCAGGGCCTCTAAGTGATCCATTGAGTAATGCAATGTGTGCCTTTGAGTCAGTCCTGACTCCTGGTGACCCAGAAGCTCCTGGGTTTTCTTGGCAGTGTCACTGGAAGTAGATTTCCAGGCCTTTCTTCTGAGGCAATGGAGGGTTAAGTGACTTGCCCAAGGCCACAGGGAGTGCTAGTGGGAATTGAACCCTGGTTGCTTGGTTATCAAGCCAGTGTTCTAACCACTAGGCTACTCCTCCACTCCAATCCATTGAGTACATATCTTCTAATCTGAACTGCCAAGCTGAGAACGTGGGCCCTTGTGCATTTTTCCATCTACTGGAAATAACCATCCAGGCAATGAGCAACAACAGCTCTATCAACATTCTTATATTTGTGGGGTTTTTTTTGGGTGGCATCCAGTAAGCCCAACAAGCAAAAAAGCATGGGACAAACACAGAGGATCTCTAAAGGTAAAAAGGGGACTGTTGTAGTTGTTATGGAAGGACAGACTAGATAGGCCATGTGGTCTTTTTCTGTCGTCATATTTCTATGTTTCTATGTTTCTAAGCAGCATCCAGGGTCAGCTACTAATTTGCCTCCCATTATTTCATCGATAGCTGAAACAACCCTACCCCAATAATCCTGGGCTTTTGGACATTCCCACCACATGTGAATGAAGGTTCCCCTCAGCCCGCACTCTCTCCAGCATTTATCCTGGCAGAATCCCAAGTGGTGTAGGCGGACAGGGGTAAAGTATGCCTGCATCAAGAACTGATACTGGGTCTGTCTGTCCGAGACACTACTCACAAATTTGTACCCTGTCTTATAAATAATTTGTCATTCCTCTTCTGTGAAAATTCTCCCTACTGCCTGATGCCATTGTTGGCGGTGAAGGTTATCTTTGTAACCACAGATACTCAGTAGAAACTTATAGTTTTGAAAGTA
Organism: Ichthyophis bannanicus; assembly: GCA_033557465.1. Lineage (NCBI taxonomy): Eukaryota > Metazoa > Chordata > Amphibia > Gymnophiona > Ichthyophiidae > Ichthyophis > Ichthyophis bannanicus. The sequence goes on along the minus strand of CM066031.1, from coordinate 541,485,833 downwards.
ATCCTTTCCAGTTTGTGGTCTTATAAAAAAGAGTCCTTTCCAGCGGCGTCGGTGTTCTCATTAATTGTATTTGATGCCTCGGTCGCATGATAAAGAAACACAGTTGAAAAAATTGGTAAAAGGGGATCGCACTCCTCCTCGTTCAACCATCTGCGTCATACTCATACAGACCTGATCTTTCAAGAGGTCTGTAAAACCATGCAGTTCTTTGGATTGCCAGGCTGCTCTTAATTTAGCAAAGGGGGGTTCACTAAAGGGGAAGAAATCTGCAATCTGGGACTTGGGCCCTAAAGGGGATCTCATTGCTATTGCTCTCCTGGCCTGTTCCCTTATCTTTAGAAGGGGATCTAGCAGAGCATGGGTGGCATCTACTGGACGTTCCTCAAAGACTGAATATGGCGCCATCCACCCACGTTCTAATGTCACCCAATGCATGTCAGGGGGTTTCACATAATGGTACCTTAGGCCTCACAGCACTGCCACTTTATAGTATAGAGAGAGCTTTGGGCAGTTCATACCTCCCTCTATGATGGGGGCAGTCATGCGTCTCTATCCGATACGCGCTTTTGATTTATCCCAAATGAATCTACTAAATTGTTTTTCCAGCATTTTGAAAAAGTGTGTTGGGATAAGTATAGGTAGTTGAGAAAAGAGATAGATGAATTTTGGTATGATATAAATTTTTAGAGCAGCCACCCAGGCCATCCAGCCCAGTGTAAGATGGTCCCACCGGGCCAGTTCGTCTGCGATGGTCGCTAATATCGGAGTATAGCTTAGTTTATTCAAATCCTCTGTATTGGTTGAAATACGTATTCCTGAATATTTTATGGAGGTTGAGGCTAGTTTGAAGGGGCAGTGTCCTGGAAGCTCAGCCCTCTCCTGCCCTAATGATAAGGCTTTGGTTTTTTCAAGGTTCACCTTAAAACCCGATATGTGAACAAATTCCTGAAGAATCTTAAGTAGCCAGGTAAAGATTGAAGTGGCTGTTCCAGAAATAGAAACATAGAAACATAGAAATATGATGACAGAAAAAGACCACATGGCCTATCTAGTCTGTCCTTCCATATCAACAACTACAACAGTCCCCTTTTTACCTTTAGAGATCCTCTGTGTTTGTCCCATGCTTTTTTGAATTCAGTTACTGTCCTCATCTCTACCACCTCCACTGGGAGACTATTCCACAGATCCACTACTCTTTCTGTAAAGAAATATTTGCGCATATCACTCCTGAATCTATCTCCCTTCACCCTCATCCCATGTCTCCTCATAGCAGAACTTGCTTTCAATTGAAAGAGGCTCTCTCCCTGAACATTTATGCCACGGAGGTATTTAAACATCTCAATCATATCACCTCTATCCCGTCTTTCCTCTAAGGTGTACATATTAAGATCCTTCAGTCTGTCCTCATATGCTTTATAATGAAGACCACTAATCATTTTAGTAGCCACCCTCTGCGCCGACTCCATCCTGTTCACATCCTTTTGAAGGTGCGATCTCCAGAATTGCACACTATACTCCAAATGAGGTCGCACCAAAGACTTATACAGAGGCATTATCACCTCCTTTTTTCTGCTAGCCATTCCTCTCCGTATGCACCCAAGCATCCTTTTAGCTTTTACCATCGCCTTTTCTACCTGTTTAGCTACTTTAAGATCATCAGACACAACCACGCCTAGGTCCCGCTCTTCTTTAGTGGACAAAAGTACTTCACCCCCTATACTATATTGCTCCCTTGGATTTCTGCAGCCCAAATGCATGACCTTACATTTTTTAACATTAAATCCCAGCTGCCAAATTCTAGACCATTCTTCAAGCTTAGCTATAGAAACATAGATTAAATATTAACGTATTGTCTGCATACATGGACACCTGATGAGGGGTATCTCCGACAACTATTGGGGCTATGTCTGCGGTGTCCCTTAGTGAAGCTGTTAGAGGTTCGATCCCCAGTGCAAATAACAGTAGGGAGAGGGGGCAGCCCTGTCTTGTGCCTCTATGAAGCCTAAACATTTCCGAGTGGGTCCTGTTAACTGCTATTGATGCTGCAGGTTCTGCATAAAGGGCTTGGACCCATCTTATGAACCATTCCCGCATGCCAAACCGTGCCATGACATCAAATAGGTAAGCTCATTCCACCCAGTCAAAAGCTTTTTCTGCATCTAATGAGAAACACCAGACTACTTTCCGTTTCCGCATCACATTAAGAATGATGTTAAATAACCGGCGGACGTTATCATAAATTTGTCATCCCCGAATGAATCCAGTTTGGTCAGGGTGTATGAGAGTGGACATAACTTGATCTAACCTACCTGCTAGTGTTTTGGTAAATATTTTGACATTGCTATTAAGCAGGGATATTGGGCAATAGCTCTCGCACTCCTCCCCAGGACGCCCTTCTTTGGGGATTAAGATAATTTCTGCTTCATATATACTTGTTGGCAATCATCCTGTCTGTAATGCCTCATTAAAGACTCATTGAAGAACTGGGATCAGCACATCCAAGATGCTTTTATAACACCCTATGGCTTTACCAGAGGACAGGGAGGTAATCGCTCACTCAGTCTCTACGATGGATATTTCTATATCTAAATATTCCCGTTTCTCTAAGGGAAGTGACAGAAGGGTAATCTCCTGCAGAAAAGAGGAGAGGCCTTCTTATGTAAAAGTGCCTTCTGAGGTATATTGGTAATAACCTTTTATAATATGAGAGCGCCCCATCTATGCTTTATGCAATATGTTAGCAAACTCGGAGGCCCCTGCACACTCACATTATAAGTATCCCACTACCGTCCCTATAACCACTATGACTCCTCCCTCTCCCAGTTAAATATAGACTGGTACTTCAAATGCTTGATTCGAGCTGTTCGGTTACGTTGTCCTTCCTCCCTCCTCCTCTTTAGCCCCCCTTGGGCAATCCATTCCCCTCCCCCTCACCTCCCTCCCTCATATCCCTGGCTCGGTCTCTGAGCTCCAGCTATGCTGTGGCCCATTGTATTGTTTATCACTAGGGGGAAGAGAGCTTGCTAGGGAGGTCTGTGTGCTTGGTCCATAGAAAGGCTGCTACATGTCTTCTTACCAATTTCACCCCCGCCCCCCATAGTTACCTTTCCATATCATGACTAATAAAAAATACACTGTTAACAACAGAAAACAGATAACAGCCACTTGTGGATATTCAGGGCCCTGCCATGAAGCAAAGATGGCTCCTAATCTTATTTTAAGTTAATGACTTGAAAATCGCACAGTCTCTAGGCATTCATATGGCTTAATTTCCAATGTCCTCATGATTTTAGCGCCATTCCTCCTGTCATTTAAGCCCCTCGCTTTAATGGTGCTTAGGCTGGATCTTTCAAATGTTCTGCACAGAAGGCTTGCGCTGCCTCTGGTATAGTAAACATTTATTGTTGTCCATTTATAGTAAGTCTGAGTTTCGCTAGGTAAAGCAAAGTAAATTGTACCCCCTTGGCCACGAGGGAGCTGCATACTACATTAAATGCTGTCCACTTCTGAGTCACTGCAGCCAAAACATCTTGAAAGAAGAACACTTTTGTACCCTCATGTTCAATAGTACCTTGATTCCAGGCTTCCCGGAGGACTGTTTCTTTTTGTTGGAAACTTAGGAATCTCACCAGCACTGCTCATGGCCGCGCGTATCCCTCTTTGCTTGGGCCCACCCAATGTGCACATTCTATTCGCAGCTTTCCCGCAAAGTCTGTGAGATGGATGATCAGTGGCAGCCATGTCTCCAGAAATCCTCAAAGTTCCGTGTCTGCAATTCTTTCTGGTAAGCCCAGCCTAAGGATTTTCCATCGGCCGCGGTTCTCAAGATCATCAATTTTACTTTCCTATTTGAGAACCTGCTCTTCTAGGTGGTGGATCTTCCATTCAAGTTCCAGGTTGCCATCACCTAGCTCAGAAATTCGCTGTTCTGCATGTTGTATGCAGCCAGTAAATTCAGCCACAGAGCTCGTCAAGAGATCCAGCTGCGCTGTTATTCCCACAAACCAATCACTCACTGCCCGCAGCATTGCTGCCGAGACCTCTTCTACCAGTACCAGTGATTTCGCCTCGGGGCTCAAGGGTGGAGAGACTTCTGCCATTTTCGTATCGTTCCCATGAACTCTCTCCCTTTTCTGGGCTTTATCTTCCATCTTTTCAAATATGTGGGTTCTTAACTGTTAATCCACCGCTCTGCTTGCATAATTGCCATTGTACTCCGAGGTAGAGGATTTTTTAAAATTGGTTTGTGGGAGGTTAGCAGTGAGGAGCCCCAGAGCCAAAGCGCACACATCTGCTTCAGCTCATCGCCATACCGGAAGTCCGGGAGTCCTTTTTAAAAATTGGTGTTACATTGCTCATCCTCCAGTCCTCAGTTATTGTGGCTCTTTTGACTGATAAGCTAGAGATTAGTAGTAACAGGTTAGTAATTTCATGTTTGAGCTCTTTCAGAAATCTGGAGTGAATGCTGTCTGGCCTGGCAATTTGTTGCTCTTGAGTTTATCAGTTTGCTCTATTACATCTTTTAGACTTACAGTGATGTAGTTTAGTTACTTCAGATCAGTGATGTAGTTTAGTTACTTCAAACCATCAAAGAAGGTTTCTGGTATAGGTATGATCCTCCTTATTAAAGACTGAGACAAAGAAATAGTTCAGTTTTTCTTTTTCTTCCAGAGCACTCCATTCACCCCTTGATCACCCACAAGGCCAACTGACTCCCCCATGTACTCTTTTCTTTAGATGTACTTGAAAAACATTTAGTATTAATTCTTGCCTCTACAGCAAGCTTCTTTTCAAAGTCACTCTTGGCTTGCTCTTCACTGTTTTCTTCATTAGGATTTACTTTTCATTTTCTGAAAGATGCTATTTTATCTTTCACTGTCTCTTCCACCTTACCATTAAACCATGTTGCCATTGTTTGGCCTTCTTTTGACTTTTTTTTTGATACATGGAATATATTTTATCTGGGCTTCCAAAATTGTTGACAGCTCCAAAAAAAAAAGGGTCAAAAGGAATAACAATTTAACAGCCACTATTCTTCACGTCAAATATACACTATTAATTGTACTTAAATACCTAATGCACCAAAGTATCACAATTCTTCACCATTTGAAATGAGAAGAAAAGGCTTCATAACAACTCTTTGCATAGGGTGCCATCATTCAAAAGCTCCAATCAGCAAGGCCCTGTGGTATTCATATGCAATTTTATTTATTTTATTTAACAGTATTTCTAAACCGCCTTATCTTAATAATCAAGGTGGTATCACAGCAAACAACCAGGTCAAGTGAGTGTGTTATACATGCAGTGGGGGGAAATTGAGTGTGTGTTGTGTTGTGTGCTAGATTGGTGTGAGCTATTTACAAAGTGGGCTATATACAGTGGTGCAAAAACAAGTTCCATGCATACATTGGTTAGGCGGGATCATGTGCTGTTGTTCATTCTCTGAAGTTATGTGATGTGTCCATAGTGTTCTATGAACAGTATGGTTTTCAGCTGTTTTCTGAAGTCTTTTAGGTCTGTAGTGGCCCTCAAGTCGTCCGGGAGTTTGTTCCATATTGTTGGACATTAGACATTCTTTCATCTTTCTTTCGAAAATTATATCATTTGATTGGAGTTCATACCCAAGTTTTAGACAATTCTAAATAAAGAAACATATTTACTTTTCAGCAAAATGAGATAATGCTTGCCATACACAATAATGTGTCCAAATGAATATTGGAGCAGAATACATAGCAGAAAAAGTGAGGCACCAATAGAATCTCATTGGAAAAACACATAGTTTGAATTGCTTAGGTGATTGATCATGTACCTAAAGCTAAAAGGGGAGGAAATTGCAAACAACATTTAATTCATAAAGAGCAGCATTGGATTTCTTGTTTGAAAAGTATGGAACCGCTAAGTTGGCTGTAGCAGTCACTCTTTTGCTTAATTCTAACAAATTTCTTCATTTTATCATAATCTCCCTTTTTAAAATTAAGTGCTACAGGAGTAGGTTTTTTTAGGATCTTCATTCCTGGATGATAAATTTGATCACATTGTGATCATTATTGCCTAGTGGCTCCATCACCATTACCTCTTGCACCAGGTCCTGCATACTAGGAAGGACTAAATCTAAAATACTTTCTCCTGTGGCCTCTTCCTGCACTAACTGTTCCATATCAATGTTGGAGTACTTGAAATCTCCCATTATTACTGTGTTACCAAATTTGTTGGCTTTCCTAATTTCTGTTAATATTTCACGCTCTGTCTGTTCATCCTTTCCAGGTGCATGGCAGTATACCCCCACCACTATGCTCCTCCCCATCACACATGCAATTTTCATCCAGAAAGATTCCATTTTGCATTCTTTTTCCAGCAGAACTTTAATCCTGTTTAACACTATGCCATCCTTAACATATAGTAACATAGTAACATAGTAACATAGTAGTTGACGGCAGATAAAGGCCAGCATGGTCCATCCAGTCTGCCCAGCAAGATGGCAAGAGTAGGTGCACCTGTCGCTCCGCGCAGGCCACCCCTCCCCATATCCTTGTTCAGGGATAAACCCACCACTCCATGTAGGACACCCCTATTTGTTGAGACGTTATATGGTTCAGAAGTTAGATGGTACCGTTTATTTTGTTTTTATCCTATTTCTGTAAAGGGATCCTCTGTGTTTGTCCCATGCCTTTTTGAATTCCGTCACCGTGTTCGCCCCTACCACTTCCATCGGGAGGGCATTCCAAGCATCCACCACCCTTTCAGTGAAAAAATATTTCCTGACATTGCCTTTCAATTTACCCCCTTGCAGTTTCATGTTATGCCCTCTAGTTTTACAGGTTCCCTGTCTTTGGAAGAGGTTTGTTTGTTCATCATTTCTCTTTAAGTATTTAAAGGTCTGAATCATATCTCCCCTGTCCCTCCTTTCCTCCAACGTGTACATATTTAGGTCTTCAAGTCTCTTCTCATAAGGCTTCTGACGCAGGCTCCAAATCATTTTGGTCGCCTTCCTCTGAACAGTCTCCAGTCTTTTTACATCCTTTTAAGATATGGTCTCCAAAACTGAACACAGTATTCCAAGTGAGGCCTCACCAGTGACCTATACAGTGGCATACGTACCTCTTCTTTTCTGCTGGTAATCCCTCTTTGTATGCAACCCAACATCCTCCTGGCTTTTGCCACTGCCTTGTCACACTGTTTTGCCACCTTGAGATCAGCAGAGATAATCACACCAAGGTCTTTCTCCTGAACTGTGCATACCAACCTTTCGCCCCCTATCGCGTACATTTCTCTTGGATTTCTGCTACCCAAGACACTGCACTTTTTTGCATTAAATCGTAGTTGCCAAGCATTAGACCAGTCTTCCAGCTTTTGTAGATCTTTCTTTATGTTAACCACTCCCTCGGGGGAGTCCACTCTGTTGCAAATTTTTGTGTCGTCTGCAAAAAGACAGACTTTTCCATTCAGTCCTTCAGCAATATCACTCACAAATACATTGAACAGTGCCGGGCCCAGGACCGAACCCTGGGGCACCCCGCTAATCACCTTCCTCTCATCCGAGTGAGCTCCATGTACAATCACCTTCTGTCGTCTGTCAGTCAACCAATTTCTAATCCAGTTTACCATCTTGGGACCCATCCCCAAGCTACTGAGTTTGTTGACAAGCCTCCTATGAGGAACAGTATCAAAGGCTTTGCTGAAATCCAGGTAGATGACATCCATCGCATGCCCCTGATCTAGTTCCCTGGTCACGCATTCAAAGAACTCGATCAGATTTGTTTGGCAAGATTGTCCTTCGGTAAAACCATGTTGCCTCGGGTCTTGCAACCTGTTGGTTTTCAGAAAGTTCACTATTCGCTCTTTCAGGAGTGCCTCCATTACTTTTCCCACCACCGAGGTAAGGCTCACGGGCCTGTAGTTTGACACTTCTTCCCTGTCACCACTTTTGTGTAGAGGTACGACATCAGCCATTCTCCAGTCCTGAGGAACCTTTCCTGTTTCCAAGGATCTGTTGAAGACATCCTTTAACGGTCCTGCAAGAACCTCTCTGAGCTCTTTCAGTATCCTGGGATGTATCCCATCCGGTCCCATGGCTTTGTCCACTTTCAGTTTAGCAAGTTGTTCTAACACCTCTTCTTCTGTGAATGGTGTGGTATCTTCTTCATTCCCATTTTTATATTTGGGAGTCACAGCTGGTCCATCCCCAGGATCTTCTTTAGTAAACACAGAGCAGAAGTAATTGTTTAGCAATTTCGCTTTTTCAGTGTCACTTTCCATGAGTCCTTTCCCAGCACTTCTGAGTCCTGCAAGTCCAACTCTGATCTTTTTCCTTTCCTGAATATACCTGAAGAAATTTTTGTTGCCACCCTTAACATGTTTAGCCATCTTTTCCTCTGCCTTTGATTTTGCTATCCTTATTACTCTTTTAGACTCTTTGAGTTGGATCCTGTATTCATTTCTGTGTTCTTCTGTCTGCAAGCTTTTGAATTTTGCAAAAGTTGTGTTTTTTGCCTTTATATGAGCAGCTACCTCTTTGGAAAACCAAATAGGTTTCCTTCTCCTCTTGCTTTTATTTACTTTTCTTACATATTTATCTGTTGCCCCTTTTATTGCCTCCTTTAGTTTAGTGCTACCCCTTCACCAATTTTGTCCACCCTGTCATTTTGAAATAATTTTTATCCCTGTATTATGGCATCCCATTGTTTGTTCTCCTTCCACAAAGTCTCAGAGATGCCTATTATATTATTATTAAAGACTTATAAAGCGCCGCAACATACGAAGCACTGTACAAACATAGAAGAGAGAGAGTCCCTGCTCATCAGAGCTCACAATCTAATAAGACAGAAAACAAAATAAGTTACATAATACAAATAACAAAAATTTACAGGACAAAGTAAGCAAATGTTGATAGAGAGATCAAGATAGGGTAAGACAGGAACAGAAAGCAATAGTGAAGAGATGGGATTTTAGTCTGGACTTGAAAATGGCCAGGGAGGACGCCTGGCGCACAGAGATAGGAAGACTATTCCAAGCAAAGGGTGCTGCCAGTTGGAAGGAGTGAAGTCTGGAATTGGCAGTACGAGTAAAGGGCACAGATAAACGAAGACTGTTAGAAGAGCGAAGCAACCGAGAGGGGGTGTAAGGAGAGATGAGAGATGAAAGGTACTGGGGGGCAGAAGAGTGAATACATTTATAGGTCAGGAGGAGAAGTTTAAATTGGATATGGAGACAGATGGGAAGCCAATGAAGCGACATGAGGAGAGGAGTGATGTGGGAAAAACAAGACTGGCAGAAAATGAGTCGAGTAGCAGAGTGTTGAATTGACTGAAGAGGAAAGAGGTGGCTTGCAGGGAAGCCGGCAAGGAGAACATTACAATAATCAAGACGGGAGGTGATTAAGGAGTGGACAGTCAATTTAGTGGTGTCAACAGAGAGGAAGGGGCGAATTTTGGAAATATTGTATAGAAAGAAACGACAAGTTTTAGCAGTGATCTGGATATGTGAAGAGAAAGAGAGAGAGGAATCGAAGATAACACCAAGGTTACATGCTGAATAAACAGGGAGGAGTACAGAGTTATCAACAGAGAGAGAGAAAGGGGAAAGAGGAGGGGAAGCATTCGGGGGAAAGATAAGCTCAGTTTTGGCAATGTTCAGTTTTAAGCAGCGGTGGGGCATCCAGGCAGCAATGTCAAAGAGGCAGAGTGAGATCTTAGACTGGATATCAGGAGAGATAACAGGTGCAGAAAGATAGATTTGAGAGTCGTCGGCATAGAGATGATAGTGAAAGTCATGGGAAGAGATAAGGGTGCCAAGGGATTGGGTATAGAGAGAGAAGAGGAGTGGACCTAAGACGGAACCCTGAGGAACTCCTACAGGTAGTGGGGTTGAAGAGGAGGAGGAGCCATCGAAGCACACACTGAAAGAGTGATGGGATAGATAGGAAGAGAACCAAGATAGTATAGAGTCTTTGAATCCAAGTGAGGATAGGGTGATAAGAAGAAGGTTATGGTCAACAGTGTCGAAGGCAGCAGAGAGATCAAGAAGAATGAGGGCAGAGAAAAAGCCTTTGGACTTATTATATCTAACTCTTCATTTACTGCAATACATTCTAACTCTCCCATCTTATTTTTTCATGGGTTAGTACATAGGGCCCCTAGAAACGTAACCTCTCATGCATACCCCAATGGACATTTTGCCCAGTAGATATTCAGAAAACTGAAATCTCATATATGGGTAATTGAAATCTTGAATGGTGCTGATAAAATGGAATAGGGCCACAGCATGGAGAAAGAGTAGGACAGATAGTGTTCATTTGTGAATTTTTCTTTTTTGGGGTGAATATATAAGCAATGCTGCTGCAGAGGCGTAAAAGTGTCTGGATGGAGAGAAGCCTCACAGCGTTTTTAGTTTGTCTCCCAGGGACTTTCTAAATTAGGACCTGTAGCAAGTCCATAGCAATGGAGTTATTATAGAATGTAGACTGTAATTCAGCTGTTCCAAATAGAAGGATAAAAAGAGACCTTGGGCTCTGTTGTGTTAAAGGTTGGAGCTAACAAATTATTTCCAGCATAGTGCAGGGTAAACATGGAATTGGAAATCTTAGCAATATCCTCTGCATACTGTAGGTAACAAGGACAGAAAACCTAACCAATTATATTAATATAGTATGGCAGAGTGGAAGTGGGTGTGCAAACGTGAGCTATGCTGTGCCAACAGCAGGTGGTAGAGAGAGAGTGAGCAAGGAATAATACCCGAACCGGCAGCCGGTGTGTGATGCCCTTAAATGAGGACCCTAGGACCTTGGATCAGGTTACTGGTGTCCAAAGTGGGAATCTCATCTCCAGATATCCCCTAGGTGGGGGATCTTAGATCGTTGGTGGCTGAGTTTTTAACTTCCAACTGACTTCCCATAGATATTCACTAGACGTTAACATTTTATTTCACCTCAAGAACTGAAGTAAAGATTCAGTGCTAACCTGGAAGTAAAACAAATGTTACTTTAGCACAATTTCCTGCATCGTAAGTAATACCATAAGAAGGTCTTTAACATACATTAACATTTGAAGTGCACTGATATCAGATCACTTCTGTTTAGCACACTAAAACTTTACTACAGTACATTGAAAATAATTTTAGAGCATAAAAATCTCAGCTAAAATGGAATATAAGAACATAAGATTTGCCATACTGGCAAAGTTCCATCAAACCCAGTATCCTGTTTCCAACAGTGACCAAGCCAGATTTCAAGTATCTGGCAAGATCCCAAAAGATAGGCAAATTCCATGCTGATTATCCCAGGGAAGCAATGGAACTTGTCCAAACCTTTTGTTAAACCCATCTACACTAACAGCTTTGCCACGTCTTCCGGCAATGAATTCCAGAGCTTAAGTAGTAAGAATTAAGTCATGCTTGGGGGGCATAGGGTAACCGCTTAAGTTGGTGGTGCACCAGAAAATTTGCCAACTTTTCCACAAACTTTGAGCGGGCACCCATCAGCGAGAAGGGGGAGGATGACATATGAAGAAAATATAAATTATATGTACATTATACTCAATTTCTTCAGTGAACTTTACATTTATATTAGGCCGTACATCAAATTGCAAAGCCTGCTACAGCATTAAATCAATCAAAACTATCCATATAGGCAAAGTAGGAAATTAATTCAGAGCAATAAAATCCCCCCCAACAATATAAAAATACATAACTACTTTCTTATACAGTGTATTAAAAAGCCATGAGTAGTAAATCAACTCTAGCACTCAGGGCTGGTGTTACATATGCTGGGGCTTAGGGCAGAAATTTGGGTGTGGGCCCAAAATCTCCCAGGTAGGCTGTGCTGTCTTCAACCTTGAGCAGACTTTGGGTCTCCTTGTGGCCTGGGACTCTAGCAATTGACCTGTATATACTGCCCTAATGTCGGCCTGCCATCACTCACCCTTACTTCCCAGCCAGCCCTCATTACCCAATCCCCATCATTCACGTTCCCTCCCAGTCCCTATCACTTATCTTCTCTCCCAGGTCCTATCACTCACTGTCCCCAGCCAGTCACCCTAACTCACTGTCCCCAGCCAATCCCCATCACACATTCTCTTTCCCTTCCCAGCCAGTTCCCATCACACTTTCTCCCTCCCAGCCCCCATCACACATTTTCTTCTCTCTTCCAAGCCTGTACTCATCCCTCACTCTCCCTCCCAGCCCCCATCTCACATTCTCTCTCCCTACCAACCATGTCTACTTTGGCAGTATTGGAGTCACTTGTGTGCATGTGTGCATAAATGCCCTCTTAGAAAATACAAGCAACGTAAAAGAATGTGTGATCAGATGAGGGGTGTACTTTGCTGTGGGTGTGATCGTGGGTGCAGTTTGGGCACAGGGCACAAGCACACTTGTAGATTATTAAATGCTATAATTTACACACATATTTTACAGATATAAGTGTGAGCATTTACAGCACCTTCGGGGCTGGTGTAAATGTCTGCACATGCAGTGTAAGCCGCTTATGCCACTGCCTACTTGTCTTTATTATTTATTTATCAGGTTTTATATACCGCTTTATCATTTCAGTCAAAGCAGTTTACATTACAACTGAAACTTGGTAATGTACATTAAACAAGGACATTGATAATTTGGATTTTTCCTGCCTGTATTCCCCCTCTAACTCTCCCTGCACAGCCAGAGCAGCAGTATGGAGAGAGCTGGCAGGGGGCTAGAATGAGGGCAGGCCAAGGCAGCAAGACATACAGGGCCAATTCAGGTCACAGCCCTGTGCATCCTACAGGGTCAGGGGGAACAGGGCTGGAAACCCCCCTCAGGTCTGGACCAGGGGCAGGTAGGTCCCCACCATCCAGCTTTGGGTCAGCAGCAGGGAAATAGAGGGTTGGCACTGCAGGAAGAACATCCCCATGGGTTTGCAGGGACATGTCAGGCTGTCTCAGGGCCCCAATTCTGTATACCACAGGAACATTTTGTTCCCACATTACAGAATCTGGTTCTAACAGGCCTGTCCTGCTTGGGGCCATCCAGACATGTCCCTTTCTGAATCAGGCCCCACAGAGGGTTAAGTGACTTGCCCAAGGCCACAAGGAGTGCTAGTGGGACCTGAAAGCTGGTCTCTTCATTCCTAAGCCAGTGCTCTAACCACTAGGCTACTCCTCCACTTTCTAAAATAGATTTTACATAGGCATCTTAAAATGTGCTTTAGCTACTGTAGGTACCGCCTTATAAAATGACCCTCAAGAAAGCACATTCTGGGGCACCTTCTTTTCTTTATAAAATTGAGCATAGGTGCCTAATAATGCATGCAAACTCTGGGCATGGGCACCTCTGTAAATGCCCATGCCCAGGTTTCTAAAGAAAGTGTGTGATTTATAGAATTTTATAATTCACATTCATAAATTTGTGCTCTGCTCAAGCTCCGCCATGTGCACGCCCACGATACAAGTATGCACAATCGGCCTTATGCATGTACTTACAGAATAGCAGCTGGTTAAAATACGCCTGGGAATCCTTGACAATAGGTGTTTACAGGTGTAAAAAGTATTCTCTGGAGTGGGACTGGAGGAGAGTTTTCACTTATGGGCACACTTCTGAAAATTCAAGCATATGCATGTGAATTAACCCTGAAAGCGTGTGCCAACAAGCAAGAGTAAATGTGTGCACAGTTTCCCAGGATCATTTATAAAATGGAAGTGCGTGTGTACTTTGGCTTTGAAAATCTAGCCAGGTCCTCACAGAGAAGAAAGTACGTGTGTACTTTGTGCGTGTGCATGCGGTTATAAAATTGCCCCTCTTATGCTTCCTTTGCTCTATAAACCCTGGGCCCGATATTGAGCCTCCAGCAGTCGATGTTTTTAAAGCACCTGACCGCTGTGGGCAAATGTGAAACCGGATATTCAGCACCAGAGCCTATCTAGCATCCAGTGCAGACTATCTGGTTTTGCTGCCGATAGTGTTTGCTTTCTGGTCAGTGACGATGTTCAGTCGCTAACTGGATAGGAAAACCACAGAAATTCAGGACAGCTGTGGACCTGTTCTGCCTTTATGCGGTTATCTATCTGGTTAGTGGGCTAAACATTGCTGCCAACTAGATAGGTGCCGGGACCGCTGCAGCTCTGCCTATAGACCACCCCAGAACTATCTGCATAGTGCCAAGGTGGTCTGTGTGATATTCAGTGGCGCTAGCTGGTTAGGGCCTTTGGAAATCAGGCTCAGTGAGTGGACTTTCTGCATACGCCCCTTTGAATATTGGGCTCTCTATTGCGATTCAACTGAAATGCTGCAGGTGGACAGAGAAAAAATACTTTAATGGTGCCTTTAGCTCTTGTTTCTGTGTGACATAAAAGCTGAGCACCTAACAGTCCAAATGAACTGGCAGGGAAAAGAAACCTTTCCAAAGACCTTCTCTGACAGAAAGACCATATAACATTTACTGCGTTTGAGAAAAGTCAAGCAATGTCAAAACTTGGCTCAAAATTGCCCTCAAATGTTTTAAGAGTTGTGATTATGGCTTATAAGGCAGGCCAATGTAATACGCAGCATGTTTCTGTTGCACTATTACATTTATTTTGAATAACAAATACTGTAAATGTTCCTGAAATTTAGATCTAGTTCTGCTGCCTTTAAAATATGATGAGTACCTGAGTATTTATAATTTTGCATTGTGTCATTGGTATCCTTAATAGCTGCTTAGTTTGTTAGGACTCACATTTTTAGGTTTCAAGCTACCCAAGCGTTTAATATGATAAGTTGGTCCACATGTTAGAGCTATTTGGAAGCAAAGGAAGTGAGAGACATTCCAGACTGACACAGCTTAAAGATGCACAGTAAGACATCAAGAAAAAACACTATCATCTGATTTATTAAAAATGTATCTTGTTTTCTGGTAAATAATCATATGTATAGACGCGAAGCTGATGTATAAAATCTGCTCTGACCAAATCTTAGGAACGTCAGTGGGTTGAAACACGGTTGGATGGCATCAAATTTGCAAAGCTCTTTATCCCATTGAAAGGTGAAATTAATGGTTTTCTTAAAGCCATAGGAAGCTATTGTGTGGAGTCTGCACTCTAGAGACCGCTGTTTGATTCCTCTGCCACTGGCTGGGATGAGAGTTGCATTCATAGCATTAAAAGTGAGATTTGGCATTGTGATGCATGAAGCAATGGAAGGGCTTAAGGGAGAGGCACTCACAATTGGCCTTGCATTGCAGGACTCTGCTGCAGAATGTTCTAAAGTAGCCTGATAATTCTATGGCTACTAATTCCTACCACTGTGGGCAACAGCGTAAAGTGGCCAGAGAATAAGGTGACAGATAAGGGGACATTAACTATAAAGGTTAAAATAAATTATGTCTAGATAAAACTGGTATAAATGGCCAAAGGTTATTTGATACAATCCCTACAGACATGGGAAAAATAATATATAGTGTACTTGGATCTCAAAAGACAACCCACAGTCCTACCACTTCCCTCTGTTAAGTAATCAAGACCTTTTTATAGGGATAGTCTATAAAGTGCTACTTATATTTGAACAGAAAAGTGTGTAACTGTTCATTGTAGAAGCTACAATACTGATTACAAATGATCCAATTTGCTACATTCTTTCCTTTTGCTTTAATTAAAGTGCCCAGTAGTAAAACTATAAAGAAAACATGCTTCACAGTGTTAATAAATACAGGGATAACTTCCTATTTAACCCTGAGCACCTTCAAACTTTAGCTAACATAAGGGCTAAGTTTACAAAGGCTTTTTTTGCTTCTTACCATGACCATCTGGACTGTCTGTGTTTCCTAACAAGAATAGATTATGCTGGCCATCTTCCATATACCCACAGCATAGGTACCTCTGTGCTGCACGACTGCTTTCTCTGCTCCCCCCCCCCCCCCAGTAATGGTCATTGGTAGCACATGGTAGAAGAGCCCGTGCTGCAGGAACAAGAAACGCTACCCACCATTAATATCTTCTGTCTACCCACAGCATTGTATCCCTGTGCTGCATTATCGCTCATCCAGCCCCCCAGTGATGTCATTGGTAGCGCATGGTGGGCCCATCCATGAGGCACCACATGCCACTAGAGGCACCACATGCCAAAGGAGAGTTTGCCAACTCCATTGTGCCGATGAAGCAGCACAACTAAGGAGCTCCTTAGAGTGGACTTTGAAGGGACCTACATACAGACTGTGAGTTGTGCTTTTTGCCTTCTATTAATATGCAAAATGTAATATTCTACTATAGGTATTCACACTAAGATATCACATAACTGAGCAAAATGGGACCACTATTATAAATAACATAATATTTGAATGCATCAAAATCGGTGCATTCAAATATGATATCATTTATAATAGTGGTCCCATTTTGCTCTGTTTTGTTCTATTAATTTGCAACATAATGTGCTTTTTTATCAGTTCCATTCCAGGTATGATGTATAATCACAAAAATTTAAGAACCTGCTGTCTCTTCTGCATTCTTTAACACAAAAGAACGTATCATATTCTTACACTATTCAAAATATTACTGTTTACATGGTTAATGCACGATCTATAAGAAATGAAATTCCTGTCATATTTGACTCAGTCATATGATATGAAACAAGACATACTCTGTGCCACAGAAACCTGGCTGATGGAGACAGATACTGTACTGTCCTTATAAATCAACTATGCCCACACATTTATTCTGTGATATCTAAACTTCACATTTTATTTATTTAACAGGTTTTATATACTGCTTTATCATTTCAATCAAAGTGGTTTACATTGTAACTTAAACATGGTAATGTACATTAAACAGGGATATTAACAACTTGGATTTTTCTGAGGCAATGGAGGGTTTAGTGACTTGCCCAAGGCCACAAGGAGTGCTAGTGGGAATCAAACCCTGATCCCTGGGTTCTTAAGCCAGTGCTCTAACCATTAGGACTAGTGGGATACTAGCAATTATAGAAGGGAACTCGCTATATCACCCTGTAGTGATGTAACTGACAGTGCATCACCTTATGAAAGGTTCATTTTTTCTTCCATCTTGAGTTTATGTGTGACATATGGAAATGGAAAAAAGAGCCACATGATGAAAACTGGAAAAAGCACAAGCACTGGCAAGTTAA
Organism: Ichthyophis bannanicus; assembly: GCA_033557465.1. NCBI lineage: Eukaryota > Metazoa > Chordata > Amphibia > Gymnophiona > Ichthyophiidae > Ichthyophis > Ichthyophis bannanicus. Next base: position 541,468,751 of record CM066031.1, on the reverse strand, counting down.
ATGCAAGGCATTGATAAGACAGGCAAAGAGAGAATTTGAGAAGAAGCTTGCTGTGGAAGCAAAAAGGCATGATAAAGACTTTTTCAAGTATATTCGTAGCAAAAAACCTGCGAGAGAGTCAGTTGGACCATTAGATGATAGAGGGGTAAAAGGAGCACTAAGAGGGGTCATAGCAGAGAAAGTGAATGAATTCTTTGCCTCGGTATTTATTGAGGAAGATGTTGGGATGTTACCCATGACTGAAGTGGTATTTAAAGGTGATACTGCGGAAGAATTGAAAGAAATATCGATACAACGGGAAGATGTATTGCAACTATTTGATAAACTGAAGAATAGCAAATCACCTGACCGGATGGGACACATCCAAGGGTGTTGAAAAAACTGAAATATGAGATTTCAGACCTGCCTTAGTAATATGTGAACTATCATTAAAATCATCTGTAATACCTGAAGATTGGAGGATGGCCAATGTAACGCCAATTTTTAAAAAGGGTTCCAGGGGTGATCTGGGAAACTACAAACCGGTGAGCCTGATGTAGTATAAACCATCATAAAGAACAAAATTACTGAACATCTAGATCGTCATAGCTTAATGGGAGACAGCCAACATGGCTTTAGACAAGGAAGATCTTGTCTTACTAATCTGTTATGCTTTTTTGAAGGTGTGAATAAACAGGCAGACAAAGGTGAGTCAGTTGATATAGATCGCTCATCAGAGACTTTTGGCAAAATTAAAACGTCATGGGATAGGAGGCAGTGTACTATTGTGGATCAGGAATTGGTTAAAAGATAGAAAGCAGAGAGTGGGACTAAATGGCCAATTTTCCCAATGGAGAAAGGAGAATGGTGGAGTACCCCAGAGATCTGTGCTGGATCCGCTGCTTTTTAACATATTCATAAATGACCTGGAAATGGGAATAATGAGAGAGGTTATCCAATTTGCAGATGACACAGAACTATTTAAAGCTGTTAAAACCCATGAGGATTGTGGAACATTGCAAGAGGAGCTTGATAAATTGGAAGACCGGGCATCCAAATGGCAGATGAAATTTAATGTGGACAAGTGCAAAGTTATGCACCTAGGAAAGAACAACCCAAACTATGGTTACATGATGCAAGGTTTCACATTAGGAGTCACCACCCAATAAAAAGATTTAGGCAACATCGTGGATAACATTTAAAACCCTCTGCCCAGTGTGCAGCGGTGGCCAAGAGAGCAAATAGAATGCTAGGTATCATAAGGAAAGGAATAGAAAATAAAACAAAGGATATTATAATGCCTCTGTATCGTTCCATGGTGTGACTGCACCTTGAATATTGTGTGCAATTCTGGTCACCGTATTTTAAAAAGGTACAGAGAAGAGCCACCAAAATAGTAAAAGGGGATGTTGGGATAAGCCTTTGAAGAGAGGCTAAAAAGGTTAGGGCTCTTCAACCTGGAAAAGAGACGGCTGAGGGGAGATATGAAAAGAGGTCTATAAATTAATGAATGGAGTGGAACAGGTAGACATAGATCGATTGTTTACATCATCAGAATATAGAAAGACTAGGGGACATGCAATGAAGCTACAGGGTAACCTATTTAAGACTAGTAAGCACTGTTCCCTCTAAGCTGTGCTCGTGTGCGCGCGCACACACCTCGCCGAGTGAGCGCACATACTTTACAACAGAGCGCACAAAAATTACGGATCTGATTCTGATAGAAAACAACACAGACGTTCTTAAAATTGAAAAGTTGTTGTGTATTTATGGTTTTCACAAGTTCTACAATATTTTCTAGTGCAATCAATGTGGTGTACATACTGTATTCTGACGTGTAGTCAAATTTTAAAGTATATAACTCCGAGTGTCGTCGTGTGGCACACAAAAATTTAACCTTCCTTCAAAAGCTGCACAGCTGATATTTTATGCGCACACAGTCTACAGAAAATTAGTGGGAACATTGCTAGTAAGAGAAAATATTTTTTCACTCCACATGTAATCAAACTCTGGAATTTGTTACCAGAGGATGTAGTTAAAGCTGTTAGTGTAAGTGGGTTTAAAAAAGGTTTGGACAAGTTCCTAGAGGAAAAGTCTATAACCATTATTAAAAGGGACCCAGGATATCACTGCTTGACCCAATACAAGCATTGTGGAACCTGTGTCTTTTGGGAAAACTGCTAGGTACTTATGACCTAGATTGTCCACTGTTGAAAACAGGATACTGGGCTTGATGGACCTTGGTCTGACCCAGTATGGCATATCTTATGTTCTTATGTTCTTACTGTCTTCCGAAACATTTGACATCTGACTTAGCACCATTAGTTGAATCACTTATGAATAGTCCTTTGAACAAAGTAGCTCGAACTGTGTTGTTGTTTTTGTTGTTAAGGGCCGTCGAGTCGGTGTCGACTCATGGCAACCCTCTGGATAGTTGTCCTAAATTGTGTTCGGTCTTCAGTCAGGTGGCTCATTGTTGACAGACTGGTATCCGTAGCTGCTGTTATTGTATCCATCCATCTCATTGTTGGCCTTCCTCTTTTGTGTTGACCTTCTATCTTGCCAAGCATGATGTCTTTCTCTAATGATCTCTCTCTTTGCATGATGTGTCCAAAGTATGAAAGTTGAAGTCATCTGAGCTTCTAAAGAAAGCTTAGGTTTGATCTCCTCTAGTGCTGACTGGTTTGTTCTTCTGGCAGTCTATGGTATACACAGTATTCGCTGCCAGCACCATAATTCAAAGGCATCAATTTTCTTCCTATCTTTTTCACTGTCCAGCTTTCACATCCATATGATGTTATTGAAAAAATCATGGCTTGAACAAGTTGAATCTTTGTATGGAGAGAGACATCTCTGCTCTTGAGAATCTTGTCTAGGTGTTTCATAGCCATTCTGCCAAGAGCAACGTGTTGTCGGATTTCTTGACTGCTTGTTGCTTCTTTATTGATAGTTGATCAAAGTAGGTTAAAGTTGTCGACGATTTCAATTTCTTATCCTTCAATGAATAATTTGTTGATTTTTCCAGTTGTTATGATCTTTGTATTCTTTACATTAAGGTGCAGGCCCATTTTGAGACTATGTTCTTTGATTGTGAGAAGCAAATGTTTCTGATCATCTTCAGTTTCAGCCGGTAGTGTGGTATCATCAACATAGCGAAGGTTGTTGAGGAGTCTTCCACCAATCTTCACACCTCTGTTGTTTTCATACAATCCTGCTTCTCTGATGATTTGTTCTGCATATAAATTAAACAGGTAGGGGGAAAGTATGCAGCCTTGTCTTACACCTTTGCTTATTTTAAACCATTTTATTTCTCCTTGTTCTGTTCGAACTGTTGCTTCTTGATCAATGTACAGATTGTGCAAGAGAACGATCACGTGTTCTGGTATACCCATGCTTCTTTATGTGGCCCAGAGTTTCTCATGGTTTACACAGTCAAAAGCCTTGCTATAGTTGATAAAACACAAATAGATATCCTTTTGGTATTCTTTACTCTTTTCAAGGATCCATCTCACATCCGCGATGATGTCTCTCGTTCCTTGCCCTTTCCTGAACTCTGCTTGCACTTCAGGTAGTTCTTGTTCCAGGTATGGTTGTAGTCTCTTTTGAATAATCTTTAGTAGAATCTTGCTGGCATGTGGGATCAGAGCGATTGTGCGATAAACAAGTTCATCGTTGAAGGAGAAGAAATTGAATCGTGGACAACTTTAACCTACTTGGATCAACAAACTGTGTTAGGAGATTTTAATTTACACATTAGGGAAACCCTGCCCTATATGCAGTGTGGGACATTCTAGATATCATGATCTTGTTAGAATACCCTGAACTTGTCATGGAGTCCACTCACATGTATGGCAATTCACTGGTTTAGTTTTTGTAACCAATGTTTTATTAAAGGTTGGAAGCAGGTTTCTCTTTCTTTAAGTGCCATCCTTCATCAGGCAGTTTAGTTGGAAGTGTTGCTTCATTATCACAGCATAGTGGTCTGATTATACAGAGCAAGTGTCCTTCTCCCTGATGCTGCTCTGGTGAAACGCCTGGCGTCAGAGTATGGGCAATGTTTGCAACTTGTGTTCCAGCCATTTCAGCTAAGTGATTTGCTGTGTGCTGTGCGTAACGTTTGTATGGAGCATAGATAATGTGGACAACTTGTGGTTTCACTAAATAATTTGGTGTACCCAGTGCCTGTATATTCATGGTACTGGGGATGTTCACTAATGACATGAATCATGCAATATTACAACCATTGTCTCATGCAGTTAACAGCGGAGTTTTTTTTCTGACCTGTGATGGTGCATCTATGTAGAGTATATGTGCCAGTTTTAACTGTGTTTACAGCTACTTTGACTTAGAGCTGTTGCGTCAGCTTGGTGACAATATTCACTGAGGTCTTTTTTCTCCAGTTGTAAGAATTAGTGAAAGGTTTCAGTGCCTGTTGTTTTTCTTCTTTTTTGCACTGGTTTACCATCTTTTGGGGTTAGTTCTTTAATACTAGATGCTTTGAGGATTGCATTCTGTATTACTATATTTGGGATTAGTCACATATGTCACTTTAGAGTGTACAAAATGTAGCCACCTGTGTCATTAGTGGGGCATGGAGCTATGGCCATTTTTCATCCATTTTGTATACCTTAGATTGGTTGTCTATTAAGTGGCAAAACATTTTTAAAATTCTGGCACTTTACTTTTAAGGCAGTGAGTCGGGAAGCACCACAGTGCATTTCCTCTGTGCTGAAAATCTATTGACCTCTGAAGCCCTTTTGCTGCCAAATACTGCATAAAGATTCTCTGATCTTTGCAGTTTTCTGGATCACGCTGCTTCTTAGTAACTGGAACCGATGTTTCAGCCACCATGCTTTGGCTTTCTTTAAGATAAAGTGGTTATGCAGTGGATATATGTCTTTAGAAAACCATAGTGGCCGGGGGTCCTTTCAGGATCTGTCTGGAACACACTCTGTGTGCTCGCAGTACAGGCAATTCTTTGGGCGCTACCTCTTGCCGCCTGGTCCATCAATGCCACAACCCTCTGCATCATCTTGAGGGTCTTTAAAGCGTGGCCCCAAGCAGCTACAGTTAGAGAGTGATACCTGGAGTGCTATCAGGATCTGCCCAGAACACGCACTGTGTGCTCGCAGGACAGGCAATTGTTTGGGCGCTACCTCTTGCCATCTGGCCCGTCAATGCCGTGTCCCTCTGCATCATTTTGTGGGTTTTTAAAGCATGGCCCCATTCCGTGGGACACGGCCACAGGCACATCCTAAGGGGCATCTTCAGAGCACAGAGAAGCTCCAAGGAATGTTTGACTGCAGAATGGGCAAGCAGAAAAAGAAGGCTTCTTCTGTGAGTATGATGAATCCTTCCAAGACTGTAAAAGCTGTGGGTCATATGGACAAGCATGTTGTGGTTGTGGCCAAGAGCCCAGAAGAAATTTCCCTGCCTATTACTGGTAGTTCAAACTCTTTAGTTAGCCCTTCCCTTTCTTTGGGGGGTGATATCCCTACCCCGCTGTCCAACAATGGAGTTTTGGGTCCGATGACTTCCTCGCCTGATGTGGCTGGGAAGTCACAGCCTCAAGTTTCTTGCGAGGAGGGGTTTTCTTGGAGTCTGAGTGTACTCGAGAAGGAGGTTCCCCTCCCTCGGGTCATTCAGCTCAATGAGGCTCCTAAACTTTCGCAAATGCATTCTGTTGCTTCTGTTTCAAGTGCTCAGCCGGCGGATGTCTATTTGTTGGATATTTGGAAAGTGTTGACTCGGATGGAGGCCTCTCTATCCTCTACAGTACTGCAATTTGTGGACTGTACTAAAGAGACAATGGATAAACTTGTCAATCATGATGCTTATCTAGTTGCGCTTGATTCTCATTTTTCTAAGATCGAGTTGCAGGTTTCCATGGTACAGGGGGTGGCTACCCCCTTATTAAAGACAGCCTTATGCTTCATAGGCAGCAGGAGCTTTTGGAGAATGTAGCCTAGGCTAAGAATCTTCTATGCCTCAACTTCCCAAAAACACATTACCTGTCTCTGTTAGTTCTTTTTCAAAAATATATAAAGGAAGTGTTGGGATATCAGGATTTTGCTATGCTTTCCCTTAATAATATTTACTATCTTCCTTGGGCTAGTAAATCTATTAATGAGAAGGGGGGTGGGTGTGACTCCCTGGTACTGGTGGAAACCTTGAATGTTTCTGAATTCACTGAATCATCTATCGATGAGATACCTACTAGGGCAATTCTACTTCTCTCTTTTAATACTGAATTGGAAAAATTTGGCTTTGAAACTTTTCTTTCAAAATAAAAATGAGTTATTTGGTGGTAAAAAGGTAAACCTTTTCCCTGACATCTCCAGGCAGACCCAGGTGAGGCGCAAAGCTTTATTAGCCTTGAAGCCTTGTGTTCTTGACTTAGGGGCAACTTTCTTTTTGAAATTTTCCTGCAAATGCCTGGTGACATTAGGGAATGATAGTTTTATTTTTTTTGAGTCAACACAGTTGAAGATTTCCTGAAGTCTCGTTTGAAGGCTCCAAAGATTGATAGTACTGGATGAATGTTTTGTTGGATAGTTCAGTATGAATGGGATTTAAAGATATTTCTGGCTATATTCTGTTATAATAGATGTCTATTTTTGTTATCTTTTTGTAATCAGATATTGATCTCCCATAATGTGGGCTTGTAAATATTGTAAAGCTTACAGTTATCTTTTTATGGATATTTGTTTTTCCTTTCACCCTTATTTACTTTCCTAATGTAGCTGCTCCCCCGATGAAATGACTTTGGCAGTTCTAGGGATCTACAGATGTGTGGAGGGGAGATCACTCCTTACATCCTAGCATGGAGTCCTGAGGGGCAGGGGACGTTTGCTCCTCAAAGCCTTATTTCACTAGAAGTACACACCTAGTATTTCTCTTCCTTTTCCTCAGAGCACATATCCATTTCAACATACTCCTCAGTTAATGCCAGAAGACTGTGTCTAAATAGGGCAGGATTAAAGTACTGGTAAACTAAGCCCGTGCCTAGAGCCCAAATGCTTAGGAGAGACCCTCTTAGATATGTAATTCAATGACTCCCTAGGCAGACCTAAGTCAGAAAGAAGTCTTGCTTCCTGGAGTTTTAAAATGTATTTATATTACAATGGAAATCCCAATGCACTTGTTTTCCCAAGATTAAATCTGCCCTGTGTATAAATTAAAAAACATGGGCCCGATATTGAAAAGGGCGGCAATGCAGGCCCTACCCGGCTAAAAATACCCGCTCAGCAAGTGCAGGAATCATGAGTCAAGCAGCGCCTAAATGGGCAAGCACTGAAAATGAGAGCCATTACCTAGAACAGTGGCAGGCATATAATGCGACTTAGGTGGGCAAGCAAAAGAAGAGGATATTGGATTACCCGTGTATGAGGCCACGTGCTGTGACAGCTCAGAACAACGCAATCCCTGGGCAGATGAGTGGGGAAAAGAAAACACCCACTCATTGAAGCATGAGCAACAGCAGGGGAAACCTGTGCGGCCATACATGGGTGTCATGGTAATCTACCCGTGTAGTGCTGTCCCAACGTATCTGTGGAGCGGCGACAACATGAGTAGGCAGGCCCTACCAGCTGCCTGTGCAGGAGTCTTCTCTGGCTGGGCAGATAGGCAGCAGTAACATGAGCATCCAGGAGGCAGGGGTGGCCCAAGGGGGGTGCAGGGCCATGTGCGGAGACTCGGTGCAGGGCCTCATTTGCATAAGGGACCTCATTTGCATAAATATTTGCATAATGGTGCGTGCTAAACCCAAGTGGCTGAATGCAGGCCCATGGCCCACTACAGATGCACACACTCACATACTGATCATAGGGGGCTAGACAACATGCTAGGTACATATGCAGTAGAGACCCTTTGCGCACATGAAACACATACCAACAACAGTGCCTAATGAAGTGCAGATAGTGAGGCTATTCTGTCCCCAGGGCCTGTGCTCAGGTAGACGAGCTGGGGGAAAAAAATGTTCGCAGCCCATGGGAGGACGGTGCTGAGTGGTGTTTGGGCGCACCCCATTGATGCTCTGTATGGAGTGCGCAACATGCCTACCACTTTGAAGTTGCAAAATATCCTTTATTATGACACAAACAATAATTAAGACAAAAAGAAAATAAATCAGGAGTGTGATAGGTATTCCCCCTCCAAAGTCAATACTTTGTAAAGCAATCTTTTGCTGCAATTACAGCTGCAGGTCTCTTGGGGTATGTCTCTATTAGCTTAGCACATCTAGAAACTGGGATTTTCACCTATTTCTCAAGGCAAAACTCCTTCAAGTTAGATGGGTTGCGTTGGTGTACAGCAATCTTCAAGTCATTCCACAGATTCCCAGTTGGATTGAGGTCTGGGCTTTGATTAGACCATTCCAAGACATTTAAATGTTTCCCTTTAAACCACCCCAGTGTAGCTTCATCAGTATGTTTAGGGTCATTGTCCTGCTGGAAGGTGAACCTTCGTCCTGTTATGTTATGTTATGTTTTTTTGAAGGAGTGAATAAACAGGTGGACAAAGGTGAGTCGGTTGATATTGTGTATCTGGACTTTCAGAAAGCCTTTGACAAGGTCCCTCATCAGAGACTTTTGGCAAAACTAAAGAGTCATGGGATAGGAGGCAGTGTACTATTGTGGATCAGGAACTGGTTAAAAGATAGAAAGCAGAGGGTAGGACTAAATGGCCAATTTTCCCAATGGAGAAAGGTGAATAGTGGTGTACCCCAGGGATCTGTGCTGGGTCCGCTGCTTTTTGACATATTCATAAATGACCTGGAAAGTGGAATAACGAGTGAGGTTATCAAATTTGCAGATGACACAAAACTATTTAAAGTTGTTAAAACCCAAGAGGATTGTGAAAAATTGCAAGAGGATCTGGATAAATTGGAAGACTGGGCATCAAAATGGCAGATGAAATTTAATGTGGACAAGTGCAAGGTTATGCACCTAGGGAAGAACAACCCAAACTATGGTTACACGATGCAAGGTTCCACATTAGGAACCAGCACCCAGGAAAAAGATTTAGGCGTCATTGTGGATACATGTTAAAACCCTCGGCCCAGTGTGCAGCGGCGGCCAAGAGAGCAAATAGAATGCTAGGTATGATAAGGAAAGGAATGGAAAATAAAACAAAAGATATTATAATGCCTCTATATCGTTCCATGGTGAGACCGCACCTTGAATATTGTGTGCAATTCTGGTCGCCGTATCTTAAAAAGGATATAGCGATTTTAGAAAAGGTTCAGAGAAGAGCCACCAAAATGGTAAAGGGGATGGAAGGATACTCCTATGAGGAAAGGCTAAAAAGGTTAGGGCTCTTTAACCTGGAAAAGAGACGGCTGAGGTGAGATATGATAGAAGTCTATAAATTAATGAACGGAGTGGAACGGGTAAACGTAGATCGATTGTTTACGTTATCAGAATATAGAAAGACTAGGGGACATGCAATGAAGCTACAGGGTAAACTATTTAAGACTAATAAAAGAAAATATTTTTTCACTCAACGTGTAATAAAAATCTGGAATTTGTTACCGGAGGATGTAGTAAAGGCTGTTAGTGTAGCTGGGTTTAAAAAAGGTTTGGACAAGTTCCTGGAGGAAAGGTCCATAAACCATTATTAAGAAGTGACCGAAGATATCAATGCTTGACCCAGTACAAGCATTGTGGAACTTGTGTCTCTTGGGGAAACTGCTAGGTACATATGACCTAGATTGGCCACTGTTGGAAACAGAATACTGGGCTTGATGGACCTTGGTCTGACCCCGTATGGCATATCTTATGTTCTTATGTTCTTATGTCCCAGTCTCAAATCTCTGGCAATCTGAAACAGGTTTTACTCAAGAATTGCCCTGTATTTACTGTCATCCATAATTCCTTCAGTCCTGACCAGTTTTCCTGTCCCTGCCAAAGAAAAACATCCCCACAGCATGATGCTGCCACCACCATATTTCACTGTGGGAATGGTGTTCTCAGGTGATGGGAAGTATTAGGTTTGCGCCACACATGGCATTTTCCATGATGGCAAAAAAATTCAATTTTCATCTCTTCTGACCAGAGAACCTTCTTCCATGTGTTTGGGGGGTCTGCCACATGCTGCTGTGCAAACTCCAAATGTGTTTTCTTATTTCTTTCTTTAAGCAATGTTTTTTTTCTGGCCACTCTATCAAAAAGCCCCGCTTTGTGAGTGTACAGCTTAAAGTAGTCCTATGGACAGATACTCCCATCTCCGCTGTGGATGTTGGCAGCTCCTTCAGTGTTATCCTTGGTGTCTTTGTGGTATATCTGATTAATGCCACAAAAACATCAAGTTTTGGTGGGTAGCCTTCTCTTGTCAGGTTTGTAGTGGTATGACAAGCAGGAGCAGAAACCCCACCTGCAGTAGAGCAACACACAAAAAGAGCAGGCAACGAGGAACCCTTGGAGGAAACAAACTTTATTGAAGTGGTCAGCCCTACATGTGTTTGAATTTCAGCAATAATTTAGGAGTGTACAACACCGTATCTCTAAACTCCATTGGGTATATGCCAATTATAACTCACCCATTGTGGTCACAGTCCCCTGAAGAATACCTGAGTGGCCGAAACACGTGTAGGGCTGACCCCTTCAATAAAGTTTGTTTCCGCCAAGGGTTCCTCGTTGCCTGCTCAGGTTTGTAGTGGTGCCATATTCTTTCCATTTTGTTATAATGGATTTAATGGTGCTCCGTGGGATATTCTGTATTTGCAATATTTTTTTATAACCCAATCCTGATCCATACTTCTCCACAACTTTGTCTTTGACCTATTTGGAGTGCTCCTTGGTCTTTATGTTGCTTGTTTAATAGTGTGGCAGAGTCAGGGGCCTGTATATTTATACAGGCATCATGTAGCAGATCATATGACACTGATTGCACACAGGTGGACCCTAATCAACTAGTTATGTGACTTCTGAGGTTAATTAGTTGGACTAGATCTTATTTATGGGATTCATAGCAAAAGGGATGAATACATATACTCTCACAACTTTTCAGTTTTATATGCAAGGTATTTTATTGTCATTCCACTTCACCAATTTGGACTATATTGTTAGGTCCATTACCTAATATCCAAATGAACCTCCATTTTCATTCCGCGTTGTACAGTATTGCGACAAAACAGGACAAAAACCAAAGAGATGAATACTTTCACAAAGCACTGTACTTGTGACCTGGATTGACCACTGTTGGAAACAGGACACTGGGTATGTTCTTATGAGTAGCAAATCACCTGGACTAGATGGCATGCCTCCCAGGGTGTTGAAAGAACTCAAAAATGAAATTGCAGACCTACTATTATTAATCTGTGAACTATCATTGAAATCATTTGTACTGCCTAAAGTGCCAGTTTTTTAAAAGGGTTCCATGGGTGATTTACAAACCAGGGAGCTTGACGTCAGTCCTGGGCAAAATGGTAGAAATCAGGCTTTCCTAACCAGGGCTCTACAGATCAACAAACAGTAAGGATTTGAGGGTTTGTTTGTTTGTTTTTATTATATTACATTCCTAGCTCTCTGACTGGGAGCTCTTAAAAGGGTTGTTTGTATATTTGTTAAAGCAAGGTTATTTTCCTTTTGGTGCTTTAGTGGAACTTTCCTTGAGCACAGTAGGTTGCTGAACTCTAGTAACCTCCTCAGGTTTAGAAACTGCTAACACCTAATCAGGAGTTAGTGGGCCTGATTTCCTGAGTGCAGCTGAGGCCTGCATAAAAGGCTCCAGTGCCCTGCCCTGTTGAGGCTTTCCTAACCAGGGCTCTACAGATCAACAAACAGTAAGGATTTGAGGGTTGGTTTGTTTGTTTTTATTATATTACATTGCTAGCTCTCTGACTGGGAGCTCTTAAAAGGGTTTTTTGTATATTTTTTAAAGCAAGGTTACTTTCTTTTTGGTGCTTTAGTGGAACTTTCCTTGAGCACAGTAGGTTGCTGAACTCTAGTAACCTCCTCACAAGAGGAAGAGGTGGACAGAGAGTTAATTGAAGACATACGCAGCATTGCTAGGAAAGGGGAAGTGCTACTGATAGGAGATTTCAATATGCCAGATGTTGATTGGCACATTCCTGCTGCAGTATCATCTAGAAGTAAGGAGATCCTGGATGCTCTACAGGAAGAACTATTCACGCAATTGGTAACAGACCCCACACGTGAAGGGGCCATACTGGACTTGGTGCTTACCAATGGTGAAAGTGTTTCTGATGTTGTAGTGGGAGATCATTTTGCATCCAGTGATCACCAGATGGTGTGGTTCAGTATTAGGACTAGGGCTGTTAGAATCCATTCCAAGGTGAGGATCTTAGACTTTAGGAAGACTAACTTTGCGAAGATGGGCCAATACCTCAGGGAGTCGTTAGTGGGATGGGAACAGCTGGGAGATGTAGAAAAACAGTGGGCAAAACGGAAAGGGGATATTTTAAGGGCAACCAAGCTTTTTGTTAAAATGGTAAATAAAGGCAAAAGGAAAAGGAGACTGCTATGGTTTTCAAAGGAAGTAGCTGAAAAAGTGAAGAAAAAGAGGGAGGCCTTCATGAAATACAAGAGATCGAGAGAGGAAGACAGGCATCTGTATTTGGAAAAACTTAGAGAAGCTAGCAAAGTAGTCAAGAAGGCAAAGATTCAAAAGGAGGAGGAAATAGCCAATGCAATAAAATGGGGGGATAAGACATTTTTCAGATATATTAGTGAGAAGAGGAAGGGCAAAAGTGGTATTGTCAGACTCAAGGGTGCAGGGGGGAATATGTAGAAGGTGATAAGGATAAAGCGGAATTGCTTAACAAATATTTTTGTTCTGTGTTCACAGATGAAGAACCAGGAACAGGACCTCAGAAAACACCCACAAATAGGAACAGAAGCGAGGGACATCTTGAACAATTTTCAGAAGACTGTGTTCGTTAGAAACTAGCTCAACTTAAAGTAGACAAAGCGATGGGACCGGATGGGATACACCCTAGAATACTGAGGGAACCTGGGGACATTCTAGCAACTCCACTGACTGACCTTTTCAATGCCTCGTTGGAGTCGGGAGTGGTGCCAAAGGACTGGAGAGAGGCTCATGTGGTGCCTTTACACAAAAGCGGAAGTAAGGATGTGGTTGAAAACTACAGGCCGGTTAGTTTAACTTCGGTGGTGAGTAAATTATTGGAAACGCTGCTGAAAGAGAAAATAGTGAGGTTTCTGGAGTCCAGCGGATTACAGGATCCGAGGCAGCATGGATTCACCAGAGGCAGGTCTTGTCAGACAAATCTGATTTCTTTGACTGGGTGACCAGGGAGTTGGACCGAGGGAGAGCTCTAGATGTGGTGTATTTAGATTTCAGTGAAGCCTTTGACACTGTTCCTCACAGGCGACTTATACAAACTGAGCACCCTAGGGATGGACCCTAAAGTTACTGCTTGGGTTAGAAATTGGTTGGGTGGGAGGCGACAAAGAGTACAAGTAAATGGAGCTCACTCTGAGGAGAAGGATGTTACCAGTGGTGTGCCCCAGGGATCTGTCCTTGGTCCGATTCTTTTTAACATCTTTGTTAGTGATATAGCGGAAGGGCTATCGGGTAAGGTTTGCCTCTTTGCGGATGATACCAAAATCTGCAATAGAGTAGACACCCAGGAAGGTGTAGATAACATGAGGAGGGATCTAGCTAAGCTTAAAGAATGGTCTAGAATTTGGCAGCTGGGATTTAATGTTAAAAAATGTAAGGTCATGCATTTGGGCTGCAGCAATCCAAGGGAGCAATACAGTATAGGAGGTGAAGTACTTTTGTCCACTAAAGAAGAGCGTGACCTAGGCGTGGTTGTGTCTGATGATCTTAAAGTAGCTAAACAGGTAGAAAAGGCAACAGCGAAAGCTAGAAGGATGCTTGGGTGCATACGGAGAGGAATGGCTAGCAGAAAAAAGGAGGTGATAATGCCTCTGTATAAGTCTTTGGTGCGACCTCATTTGGAGTATAGTGTGCAATTCTGGAGACCGCACCTTCAAAAGGGTGTGAACAGGATGGAGTCAGTGCAGAGGGTGGCTACTAAAATGATTAGTGGGCTTCATTATAAAGCATATGAGGACAGACTTAAGGATCTTAATATATACACCTTAGAAGAAAGGCGGGATAGAGGTGATATGATTGAGATGTTTAAATACCTCCGTGGCATAAATGTTCAGGGAGCGAGCCTCTTTCAATTGAAAGCAAGTTCTACTACGAGGGGACATGGGATGAGGGTGAAGGGAGATAGATTCAGGAGTGATATGCGGAAATATTTCTTTACAGAAAGAGTAGTGGATCCGTGGAACAGTCTCCCAGTGGAGGTGGTAGAGATGAGGACAGTAACTGAATTCAAAAAAGCATGGGACCAACACAGAGGATCTCTAAATGTAAAAAGTGGACTGTTGTAGTTGTTGATATGAAAGGACAGACTAGATAGTCCATGTGGTCTTTTTCTGTCATCATGTTTCTATGTTTCTATGTTTTTATTATTAAGAACACAATTACTGGTTTCCAAGTCGACTCCTATCCTCTCCCCAAAAATCCTGTGCTTTCTGCATTTTAGCCTTTCTATAGGTTTTCTTTAGGTTATGTTCCCCCTCCCCCCTCCTGAAAACATGCTGTCATTTGTCCCTTCCTTAAAAAACCTTCTCTTGACCCTACTCTCTTTCTGACTTTTGGCCTCTCTCTAACCTGACCTTTCTTTCTAAACTTTTGCAACATACCCTTCCTCTCTTTTCTCTTACCTTTCTTACAAAAGACTTTGGCTCTCCACCCCTGGCAGGCAGGTTTCCATTTAGGCCACATGACTGAATCTATTTTGTGTGCTTTACTGAGTGAAATCTGCTCTGCTCTTGATCAAGCTAATGCTGTCATACTTGTTTCCCTAGACCTTTCTTCGGCTTTTGACCTGGTTGACCACTTTCTTCTTCTCCATTGCTTTCACTCTATTGGTATTCGTGGCTCTGTCCTTAGTAGGTTCTTACCTTATCTGTCAGACCACTTTTTCCAGGTTCTCTCGGACTCTCGGCTCTCCCTATCTTTTGCCCTCTTCTCCGAGGTTCTGCAAGGTTCTTTGCTCATGCTCAGTTTGTTTAATATTTTTGTGGCCCCTTTACCCCTTCTAATCCAATCCTTAGGTTGCACCCCATTCATATATGCAGATAATATTCAGATTCTGTTCACAGTCCTCTCTCTTTCTTCTGATATCGCTCCTCTGCAGACCTGTCTCCACCAGTGGCTCGCCGATAATCATCTTATTTTTAATTAGTTTTATATTGGAAACTGCTCTGTTGCAATCATGAAACGTGGCCTTTCAAAATTTTAATAAACAAACATTCTCAATGTTTCCAAATGTGAGGCCATCGGTTTTCCCTCTCCTTCTACTTCCCTATTCCCATGCCCCTCTATCTCCTCTTCTCCCCTTACATGACTCCATCAAAACTCTGGAAGTCACACTGAACTCTGCTCTTTTTTCAACCTTCATCTGAATGCTCAGGCTCAATCTGCCCTTTTGCTCTGGCTATTCCAAACAGCCTTCTCCCAGTCCTCTGCTTCCTAACTGCTCCCCACCAGTTCAAATGTCTGCTCATCTTTCTCATCTTTCTCTTTTTTCTCCCTTCTTCCCTCCCCCTGCCAATGATTTTGTAAAGTCCTCTTCTTTTCCCCGTGTTTTCTTACTTCTCTCTGTCTTGTGCTTGTTACTCTGTTATCCCATGTGTTTTTGATTGCAAACTGCCATGACAGCCTGGTTCCTGGCGGTATGTCAAGTGCAATAAGTACAGTAAGTAAGTAAGTAAGTCAGTAAATAATAGCCACAGTTTAATGGGACAAAACCAATAAGGAAAGTCTTGTCTCACTAATCTGTTATATTTTTTTGAAAGTGTGAATAAAAAAGGCAAATCAAGCTGAGCCATTTGATACTGTGTATCTGGAATTTCAGAAAGTCCTTCACAAGGTCCCTCTTGAGGAAATTAAAAAGTCATGGATAGGAGGCAATGTACTATTGTACAATGAGAATTGGTTAAAAATCAAAACAGAGAGTAGGGCTAAATAGTTAATTTTCTGAATGGAGGAAGATGAATAGTGCAATACCCCAGGGATCTATGCTGAGCCCACTGCTTTTTAACATATTCATAAATGACCTGTAAATGTGAATAATGAATGAGGTAATTAAATTTGCAGATGACACATAATTATTCAAAGTTGTTAAAACATAAGAGGATTGTGAAAAATCGCTAAAGAATCTTGAAAAATTGGGAGACTGGGGCCCGATATTTACCTGAGCAAACTATATGCTGATACAACACATAGCCCTGCCTGCTGACCTCTAACCCTGGATATTCAATGCTGCTTGACAACTTTGAATATCTGGGTTTAGCGCACAGAAGAAACAACTGCGGTGCCTAACCAGGTAGCAGCGATATTGCACCACTACCCGGTTAGTGATCCATGGCTAAAACTAGGCGAGCCAAAAACTGGTCTAGTTGTAGTCATGGATCGCTAATTGGGTAGCAGTGCAATATCGCTGCTACCCGGTTAGTGGCAGTCTCTGCCTATGCTCCGCCCTGGACTGCCCCAACACACCCCTATGCTAACTGGATAGCATTGGGGCGTATTGGGGTGTTAGACGGGGATATTCAACAGCACTGACCATGTAAGTGCCATTGAATATCCCCATTTAAGGGGATATAAACCATGTAAGTGCCTTTCAAAAATTGGGCCCTAGGGTGTCCAAATAGCAGATGCAATTTAATATGGACAAGTGCAACGTTATGCTTTTAGGGAAGAACAACCCAAACTACATTTACATGATACAAGGTTCTACATTAGGAATCAGCACCCGGGATAAGGATCTGGGTGTCAGTGTGGATGATACATTGAAACCCTCTGTCCAGTGTGCAGCAGCAGCAGCCAAGAAAGAAAATAGAATGCTAGGAATCATAAGGAAAGGAATGGAGAATAAAACCAAGGATATTATAATGTCTCTATATCATTCCATGGTGCGACCACACCTCAAATATTGTGTGCAGTTCTGGTCGCCATATCTTAAAAAGGATGCAATCAGGGCCGGATTTAGCTAGAGTGAGGCCCTACGCCAAGAAAAATTGTGGGCCCCCCCGTGCAGTCCTGGGCCCCCCCCGTGTCCCCGTGCAGTCCTGGGCCCCCCGGTGCAGTCCTGGGCCCCCCCGTGTCTCCCCCCGTGCAGTCCTGGGCCCCCCCGTGCCCCCGTGCAGTCCTGCCCCCCCATGCCCCTGTGCAGTCCTGGACCCCCCCCGTGCCCCCGTGCAGTCCAGGGCCACCCCCGTGCAGTCCTGGGGCCCCCCCGTGCCCCTGTGCAGTCCTGGGGCCCCCCCGTTGCACCCGTGCAGTCCTGGGCCCCCCCGTGCCCCCGTGCAGTCCTGGCCCCCCCCGAACAGCATCGCGGCTGTCTGAGGGGCTTCAGAGGGAGCCGGGGAAGCCCGTGCGAGGCCCCGGCTCCCTCTGTACAGCCGCCAGCGTGAAGAGCCTTTTCCTTCACGCTGGCAGCTGTTTCTGTGAAGCCGCGAATGCTGGGAAAGGTTAAAGGGCAATCTTTAACCTTTCCCAGCATTCGCGGCTTCACAGAAACAGCCGCCAACGTGAAGGAAAAGGCTCTTCACGCTGGTGGCTGTACAGAGGGAGCCGGGGCCTCGCGCAGGCTTCCCCGGCTCCCTCTAAAGCCCTCCGGTGGGCCCTTGCCAGCTGTGGGCCCTACGCCACGGCGTACCTGGCGTATAGGCAAATCCGGTCCTCGATGCAATGGAAATAGAAAAAGTATAGAGAAGAGCAACCAAGATGACAAAGAGGATGGAAGAATATCCCTATGAGGAAAGGCTTAAAAAGTGAGGGCTCTTCAGCTTGGAAAAAACGACTGAGGGGATAAAATAATGAGTGGGTTGGAACAGTTAAATGTGGATTGATTGTTGACTCTTTCAAAAAGTAGAAAGACTAGGGGACATGCAATGAAGTTACAATATAGCACATTTAAGAATAATTGGAATTTTTTTTCACTCAACGTGTAATTAAACTCTGGAATTCATTACTGGAGTTTGTAGTAAAAGCTGTTAGTGTAGCTGGGTTTAAAGGACGTTTGGACAGGTTCTTGGAAGAAATGTCAATAAACCATTACTAATGGGGACCGGGGAAATCCACTGCTTACCCCTGGGATATGGAATCTGTCTCCCTTTTTGGAACCTGCCAGGAACTTGTGATCTTGATTGGCTACTGTTGGAAACAGGATACTGGGCTTGGTGTATCTTTGGTCTGACCCAGCATGTCATATGTTATGTTCTTATTACACAGGTACACTACCAAAAAACTGCCTCCAGTTTTGCAACTGATTCCTATAGATTTTGGGGTGCTGAATCCAGGAAAAATAGCCAAAATGTTCCATCACATCACGTTTTCTTGCAAAATTAGAATTCTTACCCATATAAGGAATGTTCACATAATTTCTTTTTAGCCGACTGCAGTTTATTTTCTTGGCCCAAAATAGAGGTTGTAATGGTTAACTAACTAGAAACACTCCCTCATGATATTTTAGAGTGTTTTGTTTCATTTTATACATTAACAGGAGAATTGGGAGGCGGGGGGCTAAATCCAGTACTCGCGCTGGCGCATGTTCTTTCCTGTTCGCCTCGCCTCGTTCGCTCGCTCGCTCAAACACGGTGGTTGCGACATGAACGTTCCTGTCAAATTTCAGTTTCTTGCAAGTTCATTATTACCTTTTGTTTGCTCAGTCGTAATCCAGCTTTATTCCGAAGTGGTTCACTACAGTTGTAGTTTGCAGTGCTGTGTATTTGTGATGGCTCACAGAGCCAGAGGTTGCGTCAACTCTCCGGACAGTTTTTGTTTTATTTGTGGGGAATATACCGTGAAAAAGCGGCAGAGGAACATTTCTGCATTTATTAAAAAAGTATATTTCGCCTATTTCGGTTTGAAGTTAGGCAATCAAGACAAACCGTGGGCTCCTCACAAAGTGTGCAAGACATGTGAGGAAGATCTACGCTTATGGATGAAAGGTAAAAAACAAGCATTTCGTTTCGGAATACCTATGATGTGGCGTGAACAAAGAGACCACAGCAGTGACTGCTATTTTTGCTCTTGCATTGTGAAGGGATACAACTTAAAAAATAAGAACGTAATAAGTTACCCCAACCTTCCCTCAGCAATTAGGCCTATGCCTCATAGCAACGAAGTACCTGTGCCTGAACCACCAAAATCTTTGGATCATATTTGTGTGGACGGTTCTGATCATGATGAGACTCATCAGATGGCTTTTCCCGATGAGTCCAGTACTTCCGAGTTTGAAACTGAACCAGATCCGAAACCTGAACTTTTCTCTCAAGCTGAATTGAATGATTTAGTCCGGGATTTAGGACTCCCAAAAGATGCTGCCCAACTGCTAGGTTCTCGGCTTAAACAGAAAAATCTATTGTCACCAGGAACAACTTTTTATTGGTACCGCAACCGCGAGACACAATTTTGAAGTATTTCAGCAAAGAGGAAGATTTGGTATTTTGCAACGATATATACGGAGTGATGGAAAAGTTTAAACTCAAGTATGATCCTGCTGAATGGCGGCTGTTCATTGATTCGTCAAAAGACAGCATAAAAGGTGTTCTTCTTCATAATGGCAACACATTCGCTTCAGTTCCTATTGCTCACTCTGTTATTCTCCAAGAAAAATACGAGAATTTGGCCCTGATTCTTCAGAAGATTCGTTATGATGAGCATAAGTGGATGATTTGTGGAGACTTTAAAATTCTATCCATGCTATTAGGGCAGCAATCCAGTTTCACCAAATATCCCTGCTTCCTTTGCTTGTGGGATAGCCGTGCCCGCGACCTACACTGGGGGAAAAAAGACTGGCCAATTCGGGAGTATTTGAGACCCGGTGAGAAAAATGTTCTTCATGAGAGCTTGGTACCTCGTGATAAAATTCTATTACCACCTCTCCACATTAAGTTGGGTCTCATTAAGCAATTCATCAAGTCCCTTCCAAAAGATGGTGAGTGCTTTCGGTACCTTTGCTCAAAGTTCCCCCGACTTTCTGAAGCAAAGCTAAAGGAAGGAGTGTTTGTTGGCCCTGATATAAGGAAACTCATTTCAGATGGAGCATTCGCTGAAACGATGTCTGAGAAGGAAAAAGAAGCCTGGGATTCCTTCAAGGATGTTGTTCTCAAATTCTTGGGGAACAGGCGGGATGAGAACTATAAGGATATTGTTGCCAGGATGCTCAATGCCTTCAAAGAACAAGGCTGTAACATGAGCCTGAAAGTCCATTTCTTGCACTCCCATGTGAACTACTTTCCCGAAAACTTGGGGGCGTACAGTGAAGAACAAGGTGAAAGGTTTCACCAGGACATCAAGGACGCAGACAGAAGGTACCAAGGAAGATGGAACACCACTATGATGGCTGATTTCTGCTGGTTGCTGCTGCGGGAAACCCCAGATGAAAAATACGCCAAGCAGCGCACCAAGAGAAGCATTCGGGGGCAGAAGAAACGGGCCCACCAGGAGATTGATTGACCCAAGAATGACTTTAAAATCTAAACTATGTTGACAAATATCGTGTTTTTACTAAACTTTGAAATAAAAATTTGCTAGTTATTACCACAGTGTCGGATCTCATTTATTAGAATTTTATTTTCACACCATCGGGTGTTTGTCTTCATGTATTGCAATGGTGCGGTTTGCATTTTCTATTCTTACATACATACCTGTACAACATTTTTTGCACATTTCTTTGCTTTGCTTTGTGTCTAACCTCGCTCTTATATGCTCAATGTTTGTGCACATGTATGTGGCTGTTTTAAGTGCAGACAATTTTGCTACCATCACAGTGTGTTTTGTTGACATTACTCTATTCTTATGTGCTGCCTTGTTACAATTTTCTTTATTCTTATTTGAATAACTACTAAACAATTAGTATAAAGAATTCATCCAAGAAACTTTTATCTCGATCGCACTCAATCTGAAACGTTCACCTCAAACTGCTAACCCAAAGTAGCAAAAAATCTGTACGTGATGGAGCAAATTGGTTACCAGATTTGGATTCAGCGCACCAAAAAACGTAAAAATCAATCGAAACATTAGAGGAAGTTAAAAAAAAATTTTTTTTAGTGTACCTGTGTTATTGGTCCAGCATCAATAAATATAAACTTTCCAATATTTAACCTAAACCAGGGGTTCTCAACATAGTCCTTGTGACACACTTAGGTAGTCAGGTTTTCAGGAAAACCACAATGAATATGCATGAGATAGAGATTTGCATACAATGGAAGCAGTGCATGCAAATCTCTCTCATGACTGTTCATCGCGGTTACCCTGAAAACCGAGGATTGGATTGAGAACTCCTGAACTAGACCCATGAATACTCAGTTCATATACCTCAAAGAGTGCCCTATAACTCTGCCCTGTTCCAAAACAATATTATTTTGATATGCTTATCTGCTTCAGGCAGGGGCGGCTCTACCATGAGGCAGAGTGAGGCGGTTGCCTCAGGCGGCAAAGTTTTGGGAGCGGCAAAAAATGCCTCCAAAACATCCTGCCTCACTCTGCCTTTGTTAAGAAATAAAATTGTTGGAAGAAGCGCCACCGCTGCTACTGCCATTTTACCCAGGTCTGTGGCGGCGGCGGCAGCATCATCACCCTCTCCTGCCACCATGCCACAAATCCAGACCCAGTGAGAAGCGGCAAGCTGTCAGTTGAAAAAAAAAAAAAAAAGCACGGGTCTTTGCTACTCCAGCACCCTTGGAGTTCCTTACTGGTTCCACCCCCTCTGATGCAAAATGCATCAGAGGGGGGCGGGACTGACAAGGCCTTCAGAGCACGCTGGAGTGGAAAGACACTATTCTTGACCTAGCAACATCTTTGACGACATTCTTGTTTTCCTTCCTTCTCCCTTTCCCCTTCCTTTCCCTCCCCCTTCCTTTGTTTCTCCTATCGGTAACCGGCACGGTTCCCTGATCTTTACTTCATGCCGGGGCTGACTGCGCTTGTATATGGTTTCACTTTTGTTTTTCCGCTTATATAGTTTACCCTGTTGGGTGGCAAATATTCTAACACACAATGAAAGCACCTCCTTGGATCCTCTTCTATAGTCCGGTCTTTATTTTCCATGGTCTAATTATAGAACAACTATATCATCAGCACACTAGCAGGCTTCGATTTCTCCACCAGCCCTGATCTACGTTTGTTTCAGTAAGTATCCTTTCAGCTTCTTTGTTTTATATGATGTACCCATTTTTATCTTTACTTTACATTACGTATGTGTCTGTTTCAATATGTTGGCCCTCACGGTTTATAATTCACTCTATAATTTTGCATTCTGTATTTTATATTTTAATGCCTGCTATATATAAATATTTTATTGCCTGTCCAATATACCGACCTTTCTTCCACCCCTTTCCCTTCTCCTCCCTTCCCTCCTTTCCCATTCCTTCCACCCTCTCCCTTCTTCTGCTTTCCCTCCTTTTGATGTGTAACGTTTTTATGAATATCTGTTTCTTTATATGTATAATTTACATACGTTTTACTCAGATATTTATTTGTCTTACTACTGTTCTTATTTTGCAGCTCTTTAAATAGAGATTTTATGTTTCTTTTACTGTCTCATCCATGCCCTCTTTCGGTTCCCCTTCCCCCTTCTTTCCCCTTTCTCCTCCCCTCCCCTTCCTTTCCTCTTTAAATAGAGATTTTATGTTTCTTTTACTGTCTCATCCATGCCCTCTTTCGGTTCCCCTTCCCCCTTCTTTCCCTTTTCTCCTCCCCTCTCCTTCCTTTCCTCTTTTTCCCCTTCCCTCCTTTTCCCTACTCTTTCCTCTCTCCTTTTTCCTCTTTCTTCTCTCTCTTCCCTTCCCCCCTTTTCCATCCCCATTTCCCACCCAACACACCACATATATTAGTTGATGATTTGCAATTTTTAGTTTTCCATATGGTATCCTTGTTTTCTATTGTTTTCCTCTTGATCCATTTCTATAATATATTTTGTACATATGGTCACTTCCTTATACCTACATGCTTACTACATTCTGTGGCATGTTTATAGTTTGCATTTCGTTAGTCTCTGTCATATGGTTTTTAATGCTTTATGATTGAGATTCCATTAGTTGCACATGATTTGAGGTTACATATATAAGTATAATTATTAATTTATGTCACAATGTCTTTCTACTTTAAGGAGGTGATAGTGCCTCTGTATAAGCCTCTGGTGCAACCTAATTTAGAGTATTGTGTGCAATTCTGGAGACCGTACCTTCAAAAGGATATAAGCAGGTTGGAGTCAGTGCAGAGGGTGGCTACTAAAATGGTTAGTGGTCTTTGTTATGAAGCATTTGAGGACAGACTTAAAGATCTTAATGTGTACACTTTAGAGGAAAGGCGGGATAGGGGCAATATGATAGAGACATTTAAATATCTCTGTGGCATAAATGCACAGGATGGTCTCTTTCAATTGAAAGCAAGCTCTGCTATGAGGGGACATAGGATGAGAGTAAAAAGGGCTAGACTCAGTAGTAATATGCGCCGCTGCTTCCGCTTCAAAAAAGCTCTGCTAACTTGCCTTTAGAAACTCCGCGATCCAGCAGTTTAAAAGTTAGCAGAGCCACGGGAACAGGGAAATGTTCTCACGGCTGCTTTCTTTTTTTTTTTAAAGGACGAATCAGTGAGGGGGGGAGGAAGGAAAGGTGCCAGAAGGGAGCAGACATGGGGGGGGGGGAGCTGGAAGGGAGTAGAGCAGACATGGGGGGGGGGACCTGGAAGGGAGCAGACATGAGGGCACCTGGAAGTAAGCAGACATGGGGGGAGATGGAAGGGAGCAGACAGTGGGGCCTGGAAGGGAGCAGAGCAGACATGGGGGGGAGGAGCTAGAAGGAAGCAGACATGGGGGGAGAGCTGGAAGGGAGCAGATGGGGGTGGGTGGAAGGGAGCAGAAACAGGGGAAGCTGGAAGGGAGCAGAGCAGGCATGGGGGGGGGGAGCTGGAATGGAGAAGATATATGAAAGAGATGGAAGGGAACAGACATGGGGGGACCTGGAAGGGAGCAGACACTTGGGGATGGGGCTGGAAGGTATCTGGTTAATTGCAGGAGGTTTGGAAGAGAACTGACAGGGGGGAAGGTGGAGGCAGGAAGGGAGCTGACATTGGGGTTGGAAGGAAGCAGAAAAGAGGCGAAGGTGGGGGCTGGAAGGGAGCTGACATCCGGGGATGGCACTGGAAGGCAGATGGACAGAGGAGAGGGTGACTGGAAGGGAACTGACATGGGAGGGGGCACTGGGACTGGAAGTTCGCTGATACCTGGGATGGTATTTTGACTAGAAGGGGCTGGACGATGGAGAAGGAGGGGGACTGGAAGAGAATAGACACCAGTGGCGGTACTGTGAATGCAAGGGGGTTGGCACTGGAAGGTACTGGGAGGGGAGGCTGTAAAGGATGCTGATACTGAGGAGAATTACTGGAACTGGGAAAAGGCTGATGGAAGAAAATGAAGAAAGCAAAAGGAGAGACAAGAAATGGCAGATGGACTATAGACCATAGCAAAAGAGCTAAAAGAAGACAAAGAAAAACAGATACCTCAGACCAGGACCTGCATGATCAAAAATCATCAGACAACAAAGGAAGAGAAAATAATTTTATTTTCAATTTAGTGATTGGACTTTGCACTATCTATATTTCACACAATATGGGAAACTGCATTTCTTATCTGGTGTGGCGCCACATGCGGAGTCTGGCTTCTTGGGGTTTCATTTTAATTTTTGTCTACATATTCATATTTTTTATTTTTGCTTTAGGTTGTGGTCACTTATTCTGTGCTTGGTGATGGTCTGTGTTCTGAGTGTGTGACCAAGGCTAGGTGTTCTGTTAACATGGAGTTTGTATGTAGGGATCTGTACTGCAATAATTTGACATGTACAGCTTTTCAAATAGGTGTATGGATGTTTTAGGGCCCATTGCAGTGTTTATAGTGCTGCTTTTTTCTGGGTAGGCTCTTTATTGTATGAGTTTTGGAAGTGTATGCTGGTATGGTATGGTAGATATGGCCTTGCAGATCTTCAGTGACTTTAGTAGGGTTTTATATTAGTTCCCAATATGCCTGGTACTGGAGAATGTTTGTTGCTGGTGAGGTGAACAGAATCAGATTTTATTTTTTAATATATTAGTTCTGTGGGTGAATGTCCTAACTCTACTGTGCACCCATTGTTGAGGAGGGGGCTCTGTGAATGCAAAATATATGTTCAAAAAGAAAAAACAAGCACCATAACACAGTTTATAACAACAAAATACGAATGAATTATAATTTGGAGTTATAAACTGCTGTGGTTCTCGCTCTTTCTTTTAGTTCCCTGGTGTGTGAACATCTTGCATTTGCTCCACATTATCTAATAGGCTTTTTGGTTTGGTTCAGTCCCTGACTGGAGTTTTGAGAAAGAGCCTCCTCCCGGGGGGGGGGGGGGGGGGCACCATCTCATCCCTCACCACAGGCAGCAGATTGCCTTGAGCCGCCCCTGGCTTCAGGGAAGTACTCTTCAATCTGCAACACAGTGAAGATCTGTTGCTAGTTGAAGAGTACTTCCCTGATGCAGATGAGTATATTGAAATAATATTGTGTCAGAATAGGGCAAAGTTTTAATGTCTGATTGAATGAACTGTGACACACTTGAAAGTTGTTTTTGTCTTCTGTTTATGTGATCTTATTTTTGAGGTTCAAAATTGTTTTCTCTTTAGAAATGAATACTGGGATTCTATGTTTTGCATGATACTGATATTATCACCTGAACCTCTTGGGATTGTTCATGCAATTATTGTTATTTTAAGGCATCTTGGTGACATTTGCTGTTATACATTGAAGTACCTTATTGCTAATCAAGTCAGAAAAAAATGCTAAAGTACTTGGGTCAATATTGATTTGGGGCAGTCTGTGTTTTTTGCAATTGTCCGCCGCTGTGTCTAAAATTTGGATATTTAGCACTGGCATCTGGATAGCGGCCAGCACTCTGTAGTTTGCAGTGAGCATTGGCACTTTCCTATAGGGTGACATTATTCAGTGCTGCTCTATGACTAGCTAGGCAGATAACCACCCTGAATGGCCTTTTGCTGTCCTAACCTATCCGCATAGCGGCACTGACTATTCCCTTATGCACTTCTTACTCCGTTCTGGCTCTGCCCTTGGATCAGCATGGCACTATCTGGATAGCGCTGAGGTAGTCAGACAGAATAGTCATTGGCACTATTGATATACTGACACTTATCTGGTTAGCAGGTGCTGCTTACGCAATAAGTGCTTTTGAACATTGACACCACTTTAAATAATGTGCAGATAAAAATGGATAATCTTGAAAACCTCAAAGATGGGAAGAAAATATACTCACATATGCCTATTTTCTAAACAAACTAGTCATACACACCCAGATACAGAAGCTATCTTTTTTTCTGTTTAGGCAGAACAAAGCTTGCTATAAATATTCCAAGAAGCCAATAAAAAGGTAAGAAAAAGAAAAAGAAACCCTGAACCTAGGAGTGGCTGGAACTTTAGTGTAATGGGAGTCTATAAAATCTTTTATTGTTAAGAGAGTTACTTTACTGTGAGTCATATGAAAAGCTGAATGAGTGTGGAAAAATCATGTGCACTAACCAGAGCAGAGAGATGATTATCAGAATTCCAGGCTTTCTGGTTCTGAGCACATGGGTGCTATTAGAAGGTTACAACTGCTTGTGGTTCAAAAAAATGAGAGAGCAAGAACAGTTGCTTTTGTGCATTAATCTAGAGAAATGCCATCTCCTCACATCCTTAACAATCAATGTTTTGGAATTTTTTAATATTAACTGCACATATGCAGCATTGTCCTTGCCCCTCTCATTTTTATTTCATGGTCCTCAAATGCAATGTGTGCCTTTGAGTCAGTCCTGACTCCTGGTGACCCAGAGGCTCCTGGGTTTTCTTGGCAGTGTCATTGGAGGTAGATTGCCAGGCCTTTCTTCTGAGGTAATGGAGGGTTGGGTGACTTGCCCAAGGCCACGGGGAGTGCTGGTGGGAATTGAACCCTGGTTGCTTGGTTACCAGGCCATTGTTCTAACCACTAGGCTACTCCTCCACTCCTCCTCCTCCTCCTCCTTCATGGTCCTCAACTCATTAATATTCAGGTAACAGCATTATTTAGATTCCTTGAGGCTTGTGTATTGGTCTTACTACTAGAGTTCCTTTTAAAGTCATATTTCTTAATATTTTGCATTTTTTCCAGAAGAAAGCTATATACCTTTTCTTATGGATAATTATTATTCCTTCTCTATCCTTACACATATGTATCCCTCCCATTTCTTCTCATTTATACTCTTACATAGGAATAGCATACCACAACTCTGTGATCCAACGTACCCTTTGAGAAGCCTATGCTTCCCCACAACATACAGAAAGAAAGAGAGAGAGGAGAGAGCGAATATAGGAGGAATTAAACCATTAGCCGTAGTATCAACCCACATGAGTGGCCATAATGTTATAGTCCATGAGCTTCTGGGGGAATCTTCTTGGAGGGAAAAAAAGGAGCAGGAGGTGCTTCTTGTCTTTCTGTTTGGAATGGGTGGTTTGGGGAAGGCAGCATCTTGCTGGCCTGTTCCTAGTATTCACCATCAAGTTGAAGAAAGGATGTCTGAGAATGAAGGATCTCGTGTGTAGTACTGAGTTCTAAGTAGGGTTGTCAACTGGCTGGTTTTTGACCAGTTTGACATAGTTTTCAAATAGAAAGGCCAGCAGTGGGAGGACAGAAAATCTGCCAATGTGTTGGTTTTCTGCTGCTTGCCCTCCTCCATCTCCTCCAGCTGCTGCCACAAAGCTGCCTCCGCAGGACCGGCGACTTCTGCAGACTGCAAACACAGAAAAACCAAAGAGGGTGCTGGCCTGCCTGTAGCTTATACATGTGCTGAGGTGGCTCTCAGGTGTCCCACTCCCTCAAAAACATCAGAGGGTGGGACACGTCAGAGTCGCCTCTGTGAGTGCATGGGCTGTGGGCAGGCCATATGCTTTTCTTCATTTTCTTGTGCTAGTTCTGCAGTGGCCTGCAGCTGCTGGGGGGCATGGCCAAAGGGAAGGAGGTAAGGGACGCTTTGATGAGATGCTGGACATGGGGGCAGGATATGGGTAGAGACACAGATGGTGATGCTGGACACAGGGGATACTGATATAGGGACATGGAATAGAGATGTTGGATATGGATGAAGGATATGGGCAGCAGCACGTGGGGCATGTTGGATATGTGGAATAAGGATAAGGAAAAGGAAGGGAGAGACTGGAGGGATATGACAGGGCACAGAGGCGAGATGCTTAACCGTGGCGATCACAGAGGAGTGATACTGCACACTGGAGGAGGATATGAAAAAGGATACAGGGGCATGCTGGGCACAGGGACTAGGAACAAGGGAGAAAGATGCTGGACATGAGGGTAGAAAGGGGAAGAGGATATGATGAGGGACACAGAGGAGAGATGCTTGCAAAGAGGGGATAGAACAGAGTATGATGCTGGAGAAGTGAGGAGGATAGGATAGTGACACAGGGGGAGATGTTGGACAAGGATGATTTGGAAGACACTGAATGGAGGAGGGAAGAGACACTGGATGGAGAAGAAGAAAAGGCAGAGATGTTGGACATGTGGGGAGAGACAGAGGGGGAAGAGTGAAAGACTGGGAAATAAGAGGCAGGGGAAGGAGAGAGAGACTGGGAAATAGGAGGACTGGGGTGAAGGAAAAGTAGATTTTCTGAAAGGTTTTGTCAAGGAATAGGAGGCAGTGTACCTTTGTGGCTTGGAAACTGGTTAAATGGTTGAAAACAGGGTAACCTATTTAAGACTAATAAGAGAAAATATTTTTTCATGCAACGTGTAATCAAACTCTGGAATTTGTTACTGGAGGATGTAGTAAGAGCTGTTAGTATAGCTGGGTTTAAAAAAAGGTTTGGACAAGTTCCTGGAGGAAAGGTCCATAAACCATTATTAAAAGGGACCCGGGATATCACTGCTTGACCCAATACAAGCATTGTGGAACCTGTGTCTTTTGGGGAAACTGCTAGGTACGTATGACCTAGATTGGCCACTGTTAGAAACAGGATACTGGGCTTGATGGACCTTGGCCTGACCCAGTATGGCATATCTTATGTTCTTATGTTCTAACAGGGAGTAGAGCTAAATAGAGAAAGGTAAATAGTGGAATATCCCAGGAAGCTGTACTGAGCCCATTAATTTTTAAAATGTTTATAAATCACATGAAAATGAGAACAAGTGAAGTGATCAGATTTGCAAATGACACAAACGAGTATGTTTACTAAATGGCGGTAGCGGACTCCGTGCGATATCAGAGCCGTGGGCCCATTGAAATCAATGGGGCTGTGGCTCCGATATCGCATGGAGTCCGCTGCTGTCGTTTAGTAAATATACCCCAAAATTATTCAATGTTTTTAAATAAGAAGAGAATTGTGAAAAATTGCAAGAGGACCTTGAGAAATTGGGAGACTAGGCATCCAAATTGCAAATGAAATTTAATGTGGACAGTTGCAAAGTTATGCACTTAGGGAAGAACAGCCAAAACTATCACTACATGGTGCAAGGTTCCACATTGGGAGTCACCACCCAGGAAAAGAGGCGTCATCTTGGATAATATGTTAAAATCCTCTACTCAGTATATAGTGGGGACCAGGAAAATAAATAATTTGCTAGAAATGATAAGGAAAGCAATAGAGAACATCATAATGCCTCTGTATTGCTCCATGGTGTGCCTGCACCTTAAATATTGTGTTCAGTTCTGATGGCTGCATCTAAAAAATTATATAACTGAATAAGAACAAGTTCAGAGAATGATGAAGGGAATGGAAGGATACCCCTATGAGGAAAAGCTAAACATGTTAGGGCTTATTCTCAGTTCTCTGTCCTCATCCAGTAAGTTCTATGCTTTAATGTTCCTCTCAACTGTTGACTAAAATTGAGGAAGTTATGAAATGACTTTATCTTGCATACCAAGCTGAATTTTTCTTCAGCATTCTGTATAACTGTATAAGGGACACATTTACTTATCAGTGCTAACTGTTAACGCATGTTTGAGTGTGTGCTAATGGACCGTACTTACAGCATGCACACTAAACGGACTGCACAAGGTTAATTCCATGCTATTGGCTTAGCGTGCAATGGAGAGAGAAATGGGTAGGGTAGGAGCAGAGCGCAGGTGTGTCTGCACAGCGCGGTTAGCATGGGGGTTGACAGAGCGTGCTCACCATCAGTGCTGCACTTAGCAGAAGTGAATCTGGATTAAACACGAGTGCCCTCAGCACTTGTTAGGTTCCGATTTAGTGCAGTATCTTCTGCGGCCATGTTGTACTACTCCAACAGGTAGCGGGCAACTGTTGCACATACTGCATATTTATTTTTACTCTAAACCTATATTACCTGCAAAACCCTAATGTACTATATACTGAGGACAGAAGAACAGTAAATCATCTAGCGCATCATATAAACTGCAAACCAAGATTTATTTTTATTTTATTTTATTTAACAATTCTTTTATACCACGCTATTACAATCAGTGCGGTGTACATTGAACAAGAACATACTACAATGCATACAAGTAACATTGAGTTTTACATTGAACAGGGAATTTCAACAATAGGACAACCGGGGGAACTATGTACAGATTAACTTTGTAGCTTATGTTCTTCCTTGTAGAAGCCACGGACAAATGTGAATGTGAGCCCAAAATAAATATTGCCTTGGTGATAACAATTCTTTTATCTTGAAATACAGCGTGAGTGGAAAGCAAAATCAGCTTCTTATTAAGAGTCAGCAGGTTTTGCTACCAAAGTTCCAGCGCACAGAAGCTATTTTTATTTTCTTGAATTGTTTTTTTTAAATGAAGCACTGGCGGGCACCTATCCTTTTCTGGTGTAAAAGTGACACTCTTTTTAAACTTTGGATTCTTTTGGAATGCTTTCAGCATCTAGCCTGCAGATACATCTTCTCAATGGCATCAAAGAATAGAATGAGAAATTGTGATGTCACTAACCACATGCTAACAATGGGGATTGTTAGATTAGGCAAAATGATAGACCAGAATACAAAGATGGATAATTTTGATACCAATGTTACAGTCCTGTAAATTTAATGTAAATGAGAAAACTTCCTGCTGACCTAATTAGAATCATCTAACTGAATGATCTTTCACGTCCTGATTCCCCTTTCTTCTTTGTATCAGTAGGCCAATGCAGGTCCACAAGAAAAAGTAAGAAGCATTAATCCTAATTAATTAGCTTATTGGACCTGATCCAATATTATTTGGCTTTAACTACAAAAGGGGAGACAGATACATTCAGAACACTGACATTCTGGTTGGATGCTTTCCAAATACTAATTTAAGCTATTGTAAAAATGCAAAAATGACATAAAATAATAGAGCTTGGCTGATTCAGATTTTGTAATCCTTGATAGTGTAGCCAGATGATCTGGGCTTTGTTCTTCTTTTTGTTCTTAAACTGGGCCTCCTGTCATGATTTAAACTGAGGATTGTGGATTGTGAATCATGTTGGGGAATTAGGCATGCTGAACATAAATAAGGGCCAACATATCCTTCCCCCTTTCTAAGGCAAAACTAACTAGCAAAGCTTGTTAGACTTAAACAAATACCTACATTTAAAAATTCTGCAAACTAAGGATGTGAGTATAGCTGCAGGCTAGCATTTGAGTTACTGATGATTTACATCTTGTATTTGTAGCTATCTCCTTGCCTGGCTGCATGGGCAGGGCAGATGCAAATCCTGTTTAAAGGCTCTTGTAGGTGCTGAAATGGAACTTCAAGGACAAGGAACTCACAATTTTTCTACAGAGACACTTGACCAGGTTGGTGTTTCCAATGACTTTCATTAATTGCTTGAAATAATATATTTGAAAGTTTCACAACAGAAAGATTAAGGGTAATTTTATAACTAGTTGCCTTGTGGGAAGGCCACATAGATGCCTATTTATAGGTTATTTAAGAAAGACACATAGATGCCTTGGGAGAAGGCAAAATGTCAGCATATGCATATGAATGTGTAAAATGTGTGTATATTGTAACTCCACCCATTCTGCATTCAAAGTTCCTCCTGGTCACCACATTCATTTTTTACATACATAACCCTGGGGTACTTTTATAAACATCCTTTTGCAAGTATAAAAAGGCCTTTAAATGTGAAAATTATTCATAAAAATACCTCCTTTATGTACAGTTATCTTATTTGGCTACTTGAACCCTAGTGGTAGCACTATGAGACTACTACTAGGGGTCAAAGCTGCCATTTTGAACCAGGCCAACAACAAGGCAGGAGTGCCCGGGGGTCACTTCTGCCCCACCAGTAACCCATCAGAGAAACTCCCGATAAGTGCTGGAAGAGTCAGGATGGGAGATGGTCACGTCCTCTTTGGGGAGGTGAGGAAAGGGGGTGATGCTAGTACTGATTGGGAATGGGGGATTTAGGGGATTTATGTTGGTAGGAGGGGATTGACCAATTTTTCCCACAGGATGTGATAAGTGCACCCATGTGCATACTGCATGTGCTATCCATACCCATAAGCCACCACTCTCCACCCCTTTCCCATCCAATGCAGCAGTAAGCAGTTACCACAGGAATTAGTGCGCAGTAAGTACTGAGATCATGTGGTAACAGTTACCTTATGATAATTCCTGTGGTAACTGCTTGCCGCGCTTTAGTAAAAGAGCCCCTTATATGGTTTGATTTGATTGGATTTATTAACTTGTTGTTCCACTTTTCACAAAGGGGGTCATTCCAGAACATGAATAAGGGGTTTTAATGTGAGATGGGGACATTTATGTGATGAAAACGTCCCAGAACATATTCTGAAACACTGCTGACATGCACATCCACAGTGCTAGCACGGGGATCTCAGAAGGTGGGCGGGAGAGGGTGGAATGGGGCGTGGTCAGCTGCGGAGACGTAGAAAGCGTATTCAGGGAAGGCCAATGTATGTATTAAGTGCTTCTTGGAAACGTTCACGTTATTCCTGCTTTAATGTGGAATAAGGCCAGGACTTAGAAAATAGTCTGCTGTGCCCTGCAATTTGTCCCATATAGGAGAATGGTTTTGACAAGTATGTTTTGAACTGGTGTGACTGCAGTCTGGAAAAATACAAGATGCAGTCATAAGGTACCTTGAGCAGAGGTGAGGGAATGTTAGAAGGTAAAGAAACATTTATAAACATCCTTACAGTAATATTAAGAAGAGCAATAGTGTTTATTCAGTCATGTGCTGTTTGTGCTAAAGGAGCCAATCTATGGGACCCTAACAATTTCCATGTTCAGAAAAATGGGACTGCTGATGCAGGGATAGTATGGGAGTGAGAAAGTAAAGAATTCCTTTTAGGGCAAGAAATGGAAATCATATTTGTAGTCCTGGTACCCCATTCGATTATGTTATATCATATAGATTCAGGGCATCATTTTGGCAGAATCAGGTTTTTGTGACAGAAAGTGAGAGCGTGAGTGTGTGTGTGGTTTGAGGGGATACACTGGGGGATCTGGTGTGCTCATTTGCAATTCAGGTGGGACATGAAAGCCTGGTCAGTGCCTGGACCATATGGATGACCGCAGCATCACCAGGTGCCAGTGTGATTGGGCAGTCAAACTCAAAGAGGGTTCACTGTAAATACATGTCAAAACATATCCCCATCAATAATAAGGGATCTCAGAATAAGGGCATTCAACAGCACAAACAACACTAATGCTTGCCCATAATGCACATTTTATGGGACCAATGGTGTTGCTGTTGAGCATGTACTAGTGCTATTTGCACTGCTGAATGCCCTTATTCTGAGGGTTCCTATTATTGATAGGATATGTTTTGACATTTAGCCTTAGGGAACCTATTCTGATTCTTTCTTGATTATTTTACATTGGGTACTCTAGTTAGATCAGATATTGTTGGCAGTGTGATAGGGCAGTCATATATCCACTGTGCCTGGCACTGGAGACACGACTGATGTAGTGCCAACATTCCCCGGATTGTCCCATGCGGCCTACCTCCCTACCCAGGCCAGGATCAATGAGAACTGCGAGAGTGATGATATATCTGGAGTCTGGCTATTTGGTGTGATGGCACACAGATCTCCCCTCCCATGCCCTCACAGCACTGAGCAGGGGAGCAGTGCCACAAAGCTGGCTGTGGGAAGGCAGACAGGGTTGCCATACAGGTAGTGGATGTATACAGAACGACACACACCATGATGGGACAGGTATAGCTGCTGTGAGAAATGCCAGTACCCAGATAGGTGGGCCTCAGATGCCATAGCCAGAAGGCCCTACTACAACTACAACTACTACTGATCATTTGTATAACGCTACAAGGCATACACAGTGCTGCACAGACACACATAACAGAAGGCCCCTGCTCAGCAGAGCTTACAGTCTAGTCAAGACAGAAACACAGCAGCTGTGGACAGGATACATCCAGGGAGAATGCTCAGGAAACACAAGGGAGCTTAGGCGGATCAGATCCAACAGCGGCAACAAAGAGGTGAGTGCTCAGCCTGGATTTGAGAGGGGCCAGAGATGAAGCCTGACGTACAGACTCAGGTATTTTGTTCCAAAGGCATAAGGAGCAGTAAGGTGAAAGGAGCATGTCTGGATTTGGCAGTAGAAGAGGAGCGCACAGGTAGAAGCAATCTGACAGAAGAGCGGAGTTCTCGGGGAGTGGTGTAGGGAGCGATAAGAGGAAAATGGTAATGCGGAGCAGCAGAATGAGTGCACTTCCAGTCAGTACTAGAGGAGATCAAACCTAAGCTTTCTTTAGAAGCTCAGATGACAAAACTTTGACTTTCATACTTTGGACACATCATGTGAAGAGAGAGATCATTAGAGAAAGACATCATGCTTGGCAAGATAGAAGGTCAACGCAAAAGAGGAAGGCCAGCAATGAGATGGATCGATACAATAACAGCAGCTACGGGTACCAGTCTATCAACAATGAGCTGCCTGACTGAAAACCGAACACAATTTAGGACAACTATCCAGAGGGTCGCCATGAGTCGACACAGACTCGACGACACTTAACAACAACAACAACAATAGGCTATAGGTACGAAAAGGGTGTATACATTTGTTGTTTCACAATATTATACATCCTTTGGGGAACTGCAAGGTTAGTTCTGGGTGGTGTACACTTGGTAAGAGTCTATCCCTAGCAGTTTAAAGTGTGTTTGTAGAGATGACCAAGGTGGGAATCATTGGGCCAGTTCCTATTGTCACGTATCATTTGATGTAAGATATGTCCTGACATACATGTTCATATTTACATTCTCGTATACCATATTAGGGTGCACTGTGATTACCTAGCACTTTTCAGGGCATGAAGAGGACTGGTATACGGTCTAGGTTGCAGCAGCTGTCATTTCCCATTGGTATTTATATCTAGTGTGCATCAGCAAATTACTCTCTGTGATGAGCAGTTTAGGAGATGCATGTTTTTCCTGAGAGGCATGGTGTCCACGGGTACATTGTGGGGACAGGCAGGATCTGAAACGTGTAACTGTTAGAATATGGTGGGCACGGGGACGTCCACAATGTTTATCTGCTTCTGATAATATTGACGGGTACGGGCCGGCTGAATAGCGCTTGCACATGCCATGCTGAACACGTCTAGCTCCTCTATTTTGGATCCATGGGCACTTCCAGACCCATAGATGCAGAATTAAATCCAAACAGGATCCATTTTTAATGTAGATGTATCTGCGGGCCGGACATGCATGTTATGGAATTGGACTCAAATTATCATAGTAAATTACAATAAAAATGTCAATCAGACAATTCGACACTAATGGCCCATACACCACACCGCATTTATGCACAATACTTACAGCAGTATGAAGCAAATAGGGGAACATTTACATTATCACATTGTTTTTCTCAAAAGGTAACAGAGTAGATCAGGTCTTGTTTGCAAAGTGCCATAGAGAGAACCAAGAAAGAAGACTAGATGTAAACAATTGTAGATGAGCTGACTAAGAGTCCCTTTTAATAACGTGTAATTACAGCATGAATTTGCACGCTGTAATTGGTAGCATATGGCTGTGGTCATCATTACCACACTGGCACAATACTGCACCTTAATTCTTGCACTAACTGCATGCCCTGTTAAGGGTTAGAAATGGGTAGGTTATGGGCAAGGAATGGATGTAGAATATGGGCAAGGAATGGATGTAGAGTGCTGCCACTGTTGCAGTAGCGTGGATACACTCACTATCTCCTCTGTCACTGCACTTATTGCATAGTAAAAGTTTCTAGCATGTGGTAAGTGGATGGGAAGATGCTAGGAATGGTCTCCACAGTTAGCACAGGCTTTGGGCACTTTGGGCACTTATCGTGTGGTAAATGCAAAACCTAACTACACTTTTAGTAAAAGGACCCCTTAGTTCACTTGCAAAGCAATACCAAGTGGATTTTTTTTAAAATTTTCTAATTATAATCCCTTGGTGAAAGGTCCTTTGGTGCTCTTAATTAAGGCAGAAGCTCTTTTGCCATCTAGGAAAGT
The DNA here is from genome assembly GCA_033557465.1 of Ichthyophis bannanicus. NCBI lineage: Eukaryota > Metazoa > Chordata > Amphibia > Gymnophiona > Ichthyophiidae > Ichthyophis > Ichthyophis bannanicus. Next base: position 541,432,222 of record CM066031.1, on the reverse strand, counting down.
GGAACTACATGCATAGGAATCAGAAGACAAGCTTAGTGGAAATAGTACTATACTAGGGGTATGCACAGCTAAAAAGTTTGGTTCATGGCAGTTTTTAACACATTTTGCCTCATTTCTTTTGCATTTTTTTCATGTTCATTGTATGTGTGCTAGAACCTTTTTAAGCACACAAATCAATTGTATGCATGTTAGTTCATAGGTATATGTGCATATAAGCAGTTTATGCACACTTTAAATGATTAGGTGCCCAAATGCGCCCTCATGAATGCACACTCCTGTACTTTACAGAGAGAATAAATGATGTCCAGAATCATCTACACACAAAAGTGTTTGAAAACAGCTTAATTACAGAATTCAAGTATTTGAGGGTGTTGCGGTTAAGGGGAAGGAATAGTGAGAGGGAGACTAGGTAGGCCATAAGATCTTTTTCTGTTAACGGTTGCTGTGTTATTATTTTATGCATGTTACTCCTTTTGCCCTAAGGCAGCAAACGGTGACTTATAATAGATTATATGTTGCCGGAGATCATACTTATTTACCCAGCATTCACTTCTTCCCCATGAATTGCAATAAGTTTCATTTCAATGTCTGAAATATGCAGATTACATTTGTATATTTTATCATCTCTCTTGGATACTTCTAAATCCCCATCTCCTCTCTGTGTCTCTCTCTTCATGCGCTCCATTCTTGGTAAGGCGCTGTGAAAGGATTAGCACGTTCTAAACATACATTGTGCTGCAGGAATGTGGTGGGTACTCACAGTCTACGCTCATTTAAATAACAATTGAAAGGAGCATGGAGGCAGTGTTTTCCATGGCAACAGATAATATTGCCCTTAGAAAAGTCATTTTTCTTCTTTAGATGGCAACAAGGCATTTTATTTTTATGCCATGTGATAGATTTAATTTGACCAATCATGATCCCGGGATGTTATTGATAAAGGGCTATAAATAACATGTTGTTCATATACCTGAAATGTCAGAACAGCAGAGCTTCACGTAATATTTTTCTTTATGTTACTTAGATAAATGTTGAGACAATGCTGTTCATATAAGGCAAAGAGAGAATGTATTCCAGTATTCCGTGCCATAGGATTTGATTCCATGTTTTCATTATACAAGCAGATTAACAATACCACAAATTAAAGTTGTTTTCTGCCTATCATAAAGTTTCACACCATATAGAATTCATCTGTCTTTTGTGAAGAGGCATTTTACCATAACCTCTTGCACAGCAATTTAGCTTCCTTCAAGAAATTTCTACCATTTTTAAGTCTTTATTTCAACTGAGCTAAGTGGAAATTGATTATAGTTACACAAAGATGGTGATGTCTGACAAGGAGCTGAATTTGAAATTTAAGAAATTTTCTGCTGAACCTTTGGATCTCACATAGTTAGCATCATAGAAAGGAACACAACACAATCGTAGCACAAGCAAACAAGTTTTATAATTCTGGACGGCCATCTGTCTCATCTTTGGAGAGACGGTTACTTAATCTGCCTACAAAATTACCATATTTCTGCTTTGTCTCTCTCAGACCCATGCATTTTAGTGGGGAAAGAAAACCATATTTTTTACAGTGTAGCTATCAACAGGGCCAGCCTAAGGGTATCTGATGTCCTAGGTGAACCTTCAGCCATGCATTCCCCTCCCCCGGAGGCAGCTCAATGCCTTAGAGAAGAGAGGGGAGATGCTGGATATCTCAGGGAGGTGTCCAGCATCTCCCCATTCCTTCCCTGAGATATCCAGCATCTCCCCATTCCTTCCCTGAGATATCCAGCATCTCCCTTTTCTTCCCTGCCCTCCTTCCATGTGTCCATCTCCTTCCTTCACTTCCCCTGCTTCACTCCTTGTTGCACTCACTGTCAGTGCTGCACATTCCTAACAGCATGGTCACGTGGGACCTCAAACATTTTTAGAAGGCAAAAATAATCACTTCCTGTTTCTTGCAAGAAACAGGAAGTGCCTGTTCTTGCCTTTCAAAAATGCTGTGGTGCTAGTGGCAGCAGCAGCACAGTGCAGAAGTAGGAGGGAAGCCACAAGCTCCTGCTGCTATATAAAGCAGTAATAAGGTGCAGTGGGGTGAGGCAGAACATGGCAAGGGACGAAATGGTTGTCTGAAACTGATGCTGAGGGCTGGGACTGAGAGTGGAAGATGGCTGATGCTGGGGGGAGGGATTGAAAATGGGCTGATGCTAAAGGGGACTGGAAAAGAGCTGATATTGGGGGTTGGGATTGGGAATAGAAGGGGGCTGATGCCTGGGCTGGGAATGGAAAAGGGATGATTATGATGCTGGACTGAGACAGGCTGTGTGGGTGGTTGGGACTTGAAGAGGACTGGAGCTGATGCTGGGCCTGGGGGACTGGCACCGGAAATGGTCTGATGCTGGGAGGGTTGAAACTGGAAAGGGGGTAATGATGGGTTCTAGTGAGGGGACTGATGCTGGCAGATGCTGGACAGAGGTGGGAGAAAAGAGCACATGCTGGAGTAAGAATGAGTAGAAAGAAGCAAGGGCACATACAGGGCATGGTTGAGAGGGAGGGGCACAGGGATGGGTGCTACTGTAGAATAAGGAGGAGGAAAAGCAGTACAATGGGGATTAGGGGACTGGGTGAGGGTATGATTAGGCTGTGAGACTGACTGCAGAAATATGTTGAGGGGAGATGGTTTGAAGGACCTAGAAGCTTGGGAAACCATTGGCTATAAAGTGGGTGAGAGACAAAGGAAAGGAACAGGTCTTTGAAGTAAGAACATAAGAACATAAGAACATAAGACATGCCATACTGGGTCAGACCGAGGTCCATCAAGCCCAGTATCCTGTTTCCAACAGTGGCCAATCTAGGTCATACATACCTAGCAATATCCCCAAAAGACACAGGTTCCACAATGCTTGTACTGGGTCAAGCATTGATATCCTGGGTCCCTTTTTAATAGTGGTTTATGGACCTTTCCTCCAGGAACTTGTCCAAACCTTTTTTAAACCCAGCTATGCTAACAGCCCTTACTACATCCTCCGGTAACAGATTCCAGAGTTTGATTACACGTTGAGTGAAAAAATATTTTCTCTTATTTGTCTTAAATAGTTTACCCTGTAGCTTCATTACATGTCCCCTAGTCTTTCTATATTCTGATAGCGTAAACAATTGATCCACGTTTATCCGTTCCACTCCATTCATTAATTTATAGACCTCTATCATATCTCCCCTCAGCCGTCTCTTTTCCAGGCTAAAGAGCCCTAACCTTTTTAGCCTCTCTTCATAGGAGTAGCCTTCCATCCCCTTCACCAATTTGGTGGCTCTTCTCTGTACTTTTTCTAATAACGCTATGTCCTTTTTAAGATACGGTGACCAGAATTGCACACAATATTCAAGGTGCGGTCGTACCATGGAGCGATACAGAGGCATTATAATATCCTTTGTTTTATTCTCCATCCCTTTCCTTATGATACCTAGCATTCTATTTGCTTTCTTGGCCGCCGCTGCACACTGGGCGGAGGGTTTTAACATGTTATCCACGATGACTCCTAAATCCTTTTCCTGGGTGGTGGTTTCTAATGTGGAGCCTTGCATCGTGTAACAATAGTGTGGGTTGTTCTTTCCTAGGTGCATAACTTTGCATTTGTCCACATTAAATTTCATCTGCCATTTGGATGCCCAGTCTTCCAATTTATCCAGATCCTCCTGCAGTTTTCCACAATCCTCTTGAGTTTTAACAACTTTAAACAGTTTTGTGTCATCTGCAAATTTGATAACCTCACTAGTTATTCCCTTTTCCAGGTCATTTATGAATATGTCAAAAAGTAGCGGACCCAGTAAGTGAGAGAGGGTAGAAATGGGAAAGGTAAAAGAGGGAATATGAGCCTAGATGAGGCTAAGACTGGAGGTAGCAAGGGATAGAGAAGGAACTAGGGCTGACTAGGGTAGGAGAGGCAGAAGAACATAGATGAGGTTGGGGAGGCGATAAGAAAAGAGAGAGGAAAAGGGAGATCAGAAAATGGGTGAAAGAAGGGAGAATAGCAGGCTGGGGAAGGAATGAGACAGAGGTGGGAATAGGAGGACTAGGGAGGAAAGGTAAAAGAGGGAATGTGAGCCTGGAAGGGGCTAAGACTTAAGAAAGATACTGGAGGTAGCAAGGGATAGGGAAGGAACTAGGGAAAAAGTAGTAAATGGAAAGCTGGTAAGTAGGCAAAAAGTGAAAAGAGGGAGACTGATGAGTGGAGGGGGAAGAAGGAAAAATGAAATATAGCTATACTCTGCAATCACAAACTGCAAACAAGTGTACCTCGGTGTACCAATGATACAGAATGAATCCAATTATATAAAGTCATCGGTGAGTATAGCCTGCAACTAATGTATACAAACAAATTTGTCGGGTCAAGCAGACAGGAACAGCAAGAGAAAGCTCTCTGCTCAATAAGTCTGCACAACCCTTTTTTAAAATTTTTTTTGAAATTTGAATTTTTTTGTGCCCAACAAGTGATTACTTATCTCTTCCTTCGGCGATATAACATCTGTCCAAAGTCACCAGCTTAAAAACTGCACGACATGCATGTTTCGGGTCCCAGACCGACCCTGTTTCAAGTACTCGCCTATGCAATCAAGCTACTGCGCTCAGAGAACAACCCAACACCATGAAATCTAGCTATACCTAGGTAAAAAGAAGGATGAGAGAAATGGAGAAAAAGATGAAATAGAAGGATCAATATCAGAGAGGGATGAAGGGATGGAAGAAGACAAGAGGGAAAAAAACAGAAAATGGAAATGAAATCCCGGAAAAGGACTTACGAGATAACCAACAAAAGGGAATGGAAGAGAGAACAGGACCAATCCAGTTGGAAAAATAAAATGACAACAAAGGTACAAAAAATGTTATTGTCACCTTTTAATGAAAGAACTATCTCAGCTTTGAAAATGTGCATTTCTTAAAGTTTCTTCATTAAAGGAGAAAATACTTTTCTGTTTCTGTAAGCTGTGTAATACTGAAGAGTCTATTTACTTGGGTTTTCCATTTCATTTCTTTTCTTTGCATATTTGTTTCTAATTTGTTGTTTTCTATTCCTTAGTAGGTGATGGTCTATGTTTCTCATGTGTAACTGAGTTGAGAGATTCTGTTAGCATGTAGGTTCTATGAAGGGATCCATAGTAGTTCGTCTTTTTCTCTTTTCGCAAAAGGAGATATGCTGAAGTTCTAAAATATTTGCAATGCGACTTCTCATAGGTAGGGTTGGTACAATTAGAGCTCTTGGACCTGGTGCAAGGATGGCAAGGTAAGCTTCACAAGGTTTTGTGTTACTTCACCCAGTGTCTGGCAGTGGAGGAAGGTTGTGCAGCTGTCACTGATGTGATACCAGAATTTGAATATAATTTTTTCTATGTTGAATTATAAAGTGAAACATCCTACATCTGCTCTGCACATGTTCTTGGGTGAGTTTTATTAGTTAGTCTGGGACTGTTCCATATGAATGAATAATTATAGCCTGATATTCATAGGCAATTATGCACATGTTGGCTAGTGCATAATTAGCCTATCTGTGTATTTAAAAAATATATACAAATAATATCAGATCATTTAATTTGATAAATGGCTAGATATTATCCACATATTCATGTTGGGGGGGGGGGGGGAGCAAGAGTAAGCCTGAAAATTATATAGATAGTGGCATTATCCAGTCACTATCCAGACCAGTTATACATTTAATATAGGCCTGGGGACAGTCACCGCATTATTTGTATATTCTGTATTGCTATCTGTCTGGACAGTGGAGTTGAATATACTGATTAAATTAAATGGCACCATTAGCATTTAATTTAAGCCAGTGTCTCACTGGCTGAAAATGTACCCCTATTTGCACAGCTGCTACCACAAAACTGGCCCCAAAAGATGGGGGAGCATAAAATTAAATGTTGGCTCAGGGTGCCACAATTCCTTGAGCCAGCCCTGCATCTATTAAGCATGTGCATTAGTTTTAATGCAAATGGAAAAATCGACAACAATTGTAATTTTTGGTTCATCCCATGTAAACTAACCAAGCACACATGCTCAGAAAACTTGCACGAATTGCCATATGAACTTTGTTTTCTTCATGCTTGCATATAGCCAGACATACTGGAGTCAATGTGGGAGGGAGAGGAGGTCAAGGAGGGGTGACGAGCAGTCAGCACAAGGCACTTGAGCCATTCATGCTGCAAATCCTTGACAGGCAGCCAGAGAAACCTATCCCTGCTTGAGTTTTGCAAATCCTATGACTGATGAGGTCACAGCAAGGCTGGAACACACAGCCCAGCACAAGACCCAGAGAACCATTTTGTCTCTGAATTTCAGAAAGGAAGGAGTGCTGGCTGGGGCTTAGGATTGGAAAGGAGAAAAAATATCAGCTTTGCTTGGGATGGCTCTGCAACCTGCTATCATGTTTCTCTATGTCACTGCTGCTTGCATCACTCATGACTTGCCTTGATGCTGCTCTTTGCCCCTCTTTTACTTATTTGGGAGGTTCGTGGTACCTTTCTTGTTGCATGGCTCTGCAAGCAGTGCACTTTGGCTTTTCCTGGCCATTCTTCACCTGCCTCCTGCTTTGTACATTTATCTTCCTATCTCTGTGATCCCAGATGTTGAGGCTTCAATGGAAGAGGCTGACTTGGAGTTAGTTGTGGTCACAGAGACATGGTTTATGGACAGCCATGACTGGGATGTAATTATACTGAGCTATACTTTATTCAGGAAGGACAGGGTAGGAAGAAGGGGAGGAACTATCTGTAAAAAAGAATATTAAAGCTATAGAATTACAGGACTTAAAAGGCAGTGAGGAGGCATTGTGAGTTAAACTAGAAAGGGAAAGGGAAATCCATTTACATTGGTATGATATACAGATCTCCCTCACAGGATGACATTCGGATGACATCTGGATGACCTTTGGCCTTGACAAAGGTGCTAAGGCAATATTTTTTCAGAGGAAAATTGAACAAAACCAAAAACATCTCCCTTGCTGAGGGCTGTGACATCAAGGACCTTGAACAGGAAGGCGTATATAAGTATCTTGCAATAGAGGAAAGAATGACATTTGAGCAAGCAGAAACTATTGAGAAAAAGATCAGTAAAAAATATTACAGGAGATTAAAACTGTTATTGAAAAGTGCATTAACATCATGGAATAATATAGAAGCCATCAATCAGCTGGCAACTCCTGTACTCTCAAACAGCTTGTACACTGGCCTCTTAAAGATCTTGAAAAACTGGATGTGCGAACAAGAAAACGCCTCATGCTCATGAAGTAATTTACAAAAATCAGTGTATGCAAAGATTGTACATCCCTAGAGCTAAAGGAGGGCTAGGACTTATAGAGATTGATTACACCTACAGAGCTACTATCATAGGCCTCCAAACCTATCTGACAGCCTCATTGGATCCAAATACACAAAAATGTTGAACTATTTAAGTAAAGATTCAGAATCTGTCTCCATCATCAAACTTGGACAAGCGTTGTGACGATTAGAAGGAATAGGTGAGAATCCACAGGCATGCACGGGAAAGGAAGTAACAGAATTTGCAAAACAAGAGAAAAAACTCTTCAAAAATTAGATCAGCAGGTGAGGAAAAACAAGTGGCAAATGCACAAATACAGTGGAAAATACATAGTGTTACTCCAAGAACCTTTTGTTGATCAAGAACAGACACATGAATGATTAAGGAGAGGTGAACTGAAACTGAAGGATGAAAGATTGATAGTTGTAGCTCAGGACAACAGATTATGGATGAAATGGTTTATGGTGAGCATTGAAAAAACTATCAAATCAGACATATGCCGATTCTGTAAGAAAGAGCTAGAAACAGTGACTCACCTTATAGCAGTCTGTGAAGGTCTGATGGTGGAAAATTTCTATACAGAAAGGCACAACAAAGTAGCATGCCTCCTCCACTGGAAACTCTGTAAACATTACAACATCACTATCCCTGAAAAGCATTGGGATCGTGACCTTTAGAAAATAACAGAGAACAAAGAGGTTATGATCACCTGGTACAATCCCATTCCAATGGATAAGAAACTGGATGCCATGGTGGTAAAGAAGAATACCAGAACAGCATTGATAACAGAAGTGTTAGTACTGAGAGGCAGAAGATCATGAAGTACCAAGAAAAGCAATCAGAGACAAAGAAAATGTGGCAGAAAGATACAGAAATCTTTCCCATTGTACTGGGGGTGACAGGCTTCATAAAGAAAAATTTCCAGGCACATCTTGATAAACTACCCATACTTGTTATATCTTACAAACTCAAAAAGGAAGCTCTCTTTGGCACGATGCAAATATTACGCCGAGCATTAGCAGTAAATTTGAGAGACTAAGATCATACTCCACATACCCCGACTTAGAAGTGAGCTTCACGACTGTCATGGTATCCACAAAATTAATCCATTTGGAGAAAATGCCCTGGAGAAGAAGTGGATGGGGATTTAATAGAAGACATACACAGTATTGTCATAAAAGGAGAGGTGCTACTGATAGGTGATTTCAGTATGCCAGATACTGATTGGCACATCCTTGCTGCTGTGTCATCTAGAAGTAATGAGATCCTAGATTCTCTACAAGGAGAACTATTCCGGCAACTAGTAACAGAACCCACACGTGAAGGAGCCATACTGGATTTGGGGCTTACCAATGGGGAAAGTGTCTCTGATGTCAAGGCAGGAGAACATCTCACATCCAGTGGTCACCAGATGGTGTGGTTCAGTATTAGGATTAGGGCTGATAAAATCCATTCAAAAGTGAGGGTCTTAGACTTTACGAAAACTAACTTTGTCAAGATAGGACAATACCTCAAGGAGTCGTTAGCAAGATGGGAACAGCTAGGGGATGTAGAAAAGCATTGGGCAAAACTGAAAGGGGATATTTTAAGGGCAACAAACCTTTTTGTTAGAAAGGTAAATAAATGTTAAAGGAAGAAGAGGCCAATATGGTTCACAAAAGAAATAGCTGAAAAAATGAAGAAGAAGAGGATAGCCTTCACAAAATACAAGAGATCACAGAGAGAGGAAGATAAGCATCTATGTTTACAGAAGCTAGCAAAGGAGTCAGGAAAGCAAAGATACAAAAAGAAGAAGAAACAGCCAATGCAATAAAATGGGAGGATAAGATATTTTTCAGACACGTATGTTAGTGAAAGGAGGAAGGGGAAAAGTGGTATTGTGAGACTCAAGGGTGAAGGGGAGGAATATGTAGAAGATGATGAGTATAAAGTGGAATTGATTAACAAATATTTCTGTCCTGTGTTCACAAATAGGAACAGAAGTGAAGAGGATCTTGAACGGTTTTGAGAAGACTTGGTACTGACATGTACCAAGACAGCAGACTCCTTCCCAGTACTATCTAAGACCTTGTCTAGGTGGCGTGTGAGGTCTGCTACCTTCATACCAGGCAGACATGTTACCAGGCGATCCTCACGTCCACCAGCCACCCAGCTATCTACATGCCTAATGATCGAATCATCAACTATAATAGCTGTCCTAACCCTTCCCTCATGGGCACATGGCCCTGGACAAACTTCCTCGGTGTGAGAAGGTTTTACATAACCTGGAGGACAGGTCCTAGCTATAGGATCACTTCCTGCCACACCAGAGTGATGCTCTCCTGGCACGTGACCTCTCTCCTCCTTGGCAACAGGGATGCTGCCACACTGGAGGTGGGACTTCAGGACTATATCCCTGTAGGTCTCGTCTATGTACCTCTCTGTCTTCCTTATGTCTTCCAAGTCTGCTCCTCTTGCCTCCAGAGGTCGGACTCGTTCCCTGAGAGCAAAGAGCTCCTTGCACCTTGTGCACATGTAAGACCCCTCCCCAACTGGGAGAAAATCATACATGTGACACTCAATGCAAAAGACTGCTGTCTGCATCTTCGTTTTAAGGTTGTGTTTAGATATTTAAGTTCTTTACCTACTAAGGGTTGCTGGGGATACTTATACTAATAAAACTATACCTAATATGTTTAATGTACTTTGTTCATCTGAAGTTTAATTAATCTCAGGCCCTTAATGTATGCTGATGAGAATAAACAGCTGCACCTGAGAGTGAATATGGCACCTCCTCTCCTTAAGAGGTTTAAGCACCTATAAAGCTACGATTATCCCAGGGATGGTTGGGTGTCGGGGAGGGAGGGAGGGAGGGAGGGAAAGACTTATTAAAAGCTGGCTGCTACACAGTACCCTGTCCTGTGATTCTAAGATAATCTGTGACCAATGTCCAGGGGGAGTCCTACAGCTGTTGCTTGGATAGAGGGAGTCTTGGGTTCTAAATTTAACCAGAAAGCTATCTTCTGTGTTTTAAATTTAAAGTGAAAGCTCTTTGCTGCTACTAGGCCCTGACTAATTTAACAAATAGACTGGGTTCACAGATTAATCAGCTTTAATCTAAAGGATTCCTTTTTCCCCAAGATTTAGAAAAATTCCCAGAAGTAAATACTTACAATTGCAGATCTCTCTCCAGAAGTAGCAGTCCCCTTTTGTAGTCCTTCAAGACAATTAGTCCATTTTGAAAGAGGCACATTTAGCTCCTGAAGATTATGTACATTATACCCAATTCTTTTTAATATCTTTGTTAGTGATATTGCAGAAGGGCTGTCGGGTAAGGTTTGCCTCTTTGCAGATAATACCAAAATCTGCAATAGAGTTGACATCCAGGAAGGAGTAGATAACATGAGGAGGAATCTAGCTAAGCTTGAAGAATGGTCTAGAATTTGGCAGCTGAAATTTAATGCTAAAAAATGCAGGGTCATGCATTTGGGCTGCAAAAATTCAAGGGAGCAGTACACTGTAGGGGGTGAGGTACTTCTGTCCATGAAAGAACAGTGGGACTTGGGTATAATTGTTTCTGATGATCTTAAAGTGGCTAAACAGGTAGAAAAGGTGACAATGAAAGCCAGAAGGATGCTTAGATGCATAAAAGAAGGAGATAGTGCCTCTGTATAAGTCTCTGGTGCGACCTCATTTAGAGTATTGTGTGCATTTCTGGAGGCCACACCTTCAGAAGGATATAAACAAGATGGAGTCGATGCAGAGAGTGACTACTGAAATGGTTAGTGCTCTTCATTATAAAGCACATCTGAACAGACAATATCTTAATAGGCATGTTGTTGTTAAGTGCCGTCGAGTCGGAGTCGACTCATGGTGACCCTCTGGATAGCTATCCTAAATTGTGTTCGGTCTTCAGTCAGGCGGCTCATTGTTGACAGACTGGTACCCGTAGCTGCAGTTATTGTCTCGATCCATCTCATTGCTGGCCTTCCTCTTTTGCATTGACCTTCTATCTTGCCAAGCATGATGTCTTTCTCTAATGATCTCTCTCTTCGCATGATGTGTCCAAAGTATGAAAGGCGAAGTCTTGTCATCTGAGCGTCTAAAGAAAGCTTAGGTTTGATCTCCTCTAGTACTGACTGGTTTGTTCTTCTGGCAGTCCATGTTATACACAGTATTTGCCGCCAGCACCATAATTCAAAGGCATCAATTTTCTTCCTTTCTATATTTTTCACTGTCCAGCTTTCACATCCATATGATGTTATTGAAAATACCATGGCTTGAACAAGTCGAATCTTTGTATGGAGAGAGATATCTCTGCTCTTGAGAATCTTATCTAGGTCTTTCATAGCCATTCTTTCAAGAGCAATGCGTAGTCTGATTTCTTGACTGCTTGTTGCTTCTTTATTGATAGTTGATCCAAGTAGGTTAAAGTTGTTCACAATTTCAATTTCTTCTCCTTCAACGATGAACCTGTTGATTATGCCAGTTGTCATGATCTTTGTCTTCTTTACATTAAGGTGCAGGCCCATTTTGAGACTATGTTCTTTGATTGTGAGAAGCAAATGTTTCAGATCATCTTCACTTTCAGCCAGTAATGTGGTATCATCAGCATAGCGAAGGTTGTTGATGAGTCTTCCACCAATCTTCACACCTCTGTTGTCTTCATACAATCCTGCTTCTCTGATGATTTGTTCTGCATATAAATTAAACAGGTAGGGAGAAAGTATATAGCCTTGTCTTACACCTTTGCTTATTTTAAACCATTCTGTTTCTCCTTGTTCCGTTCGAACTGTTGCTTCTTGATCAATGTACAGATTGTGCAAGAGTACGATCAGGTGTTCTGGTATACCCATGCTTCTTAATGTGACCCAGAGTGTCTCATGGTTTACACAGTCAAAAGCCTTATTATAGTCGATAAAGCACAAATAGATATCCTTTTGGTATTCTTTAGTCTTTTCAAGGATCCATCTCACATCTACAATGATGTCTCTCGTTCCTCGCCCTTTCCTGAACCCTGCTTGCACTTCAGGTAGTTCTTGTTCCAGGTATGGTTGTAGTCTCTTTTGAATAATCTTCAGTAGAATCTTGCTGGCATGTGGGATCAGAGCGATTGTGCGATAATTTCCACAGTCAGTTGGATCACCTTTCTTTAGTATTGGTATAAACACAGATCTTTTCCAGTCAGTTGGCCATGATGTTGTCTTCCATATTTCTTGGCAGAGCCTTGTAAGTACGGTAACAGCTGCATCAGATTGCTGTAATACTTCTATGGGAGTGCTATCAATGCCTGGTGCTTTGTTCTTTGATAAGGCTTTCAATGCTGCTTCGACTTCTTTCATCACCAATGGTTCCCGATCATAAGGTACAGGTTGAAACGGCTGTTGGTCCACTTGATCTTTATCATATAAAAACTCTGTATATTCCTTCCACCTTTTCTTGATCTTCTCAGCATCATTCAACATAGAACCTTGAGCATCTTGTAACATTCCAATTCGAAGCTGGAACTTTTTCTTTTTCTTACCTAATAGGTATATGTTAGAGGAAAGGTGGGATAGAGGAGATATGATTAAGACATTTAAATACCTCTGTCACATAAATGCACAAGAGGAGAAGCTTTTTCAGTTGAAAGCAAGCTCTGCAACAAAGGGACATAAAATGAGGGTGAGAGGGGATAAACTCGGGAGTAATATGTGGAAATATTTCTTTACGGAAAGAGTCGTAGATGCATGGAATTGTCTCCCAGTGGAGGCAGTAGAGACAAGGACAGTATCTGAATTCAAGTAAGCATGGGGCAAACACAGAAGATCTCCAAAGGATTAAAGGGGTCCATAGTAGTTGATATGGAAGGGCAGACTAGATAGGCCATATGGTCTTTTTCTGGTGTCATATTTCTATGTTTCTGTGAATCGCTTCAAGTGTTGAAAATGCAGTTTAATGCCCACTTACTGTTTATTAATTTAGCTGCAACTTTTGATAATGTGAATCATTTTGTTTTATTCAAATGACTCCCACAAATGGGAACTGGGGTATGGACAGATGGTTTGTCTCATATTTTGAAGAGCAGCAATGTATGGTATATACAGGCTGTAGCGAGTCTTACTAGTTTAATGTACCATCAGAGACCCTCAGGGATTGTTATTATCTGTTGCCCTATTTAATTTGTATTTACTTTCTTTTTGTTGGCAGCTGGAAAAACTGTGCTTTGGTTATACAATTTATACAGAGGACATCCTATTGTATCTGCTGTTGGATGATACTAGCAGTAGGGTAAATTTTACATATTTGAAGCATTTTTTTCTTGCAATAAAATCTTGATTAGCAGCAAATGATCTTTATATTCATTTTAATAATAGCCTCTAAGGATAAACTGGTAAAATTTCCCACAACTTTGCATTTGGATGATGTCTCTAATCCTATAAAAAAGGAAGTGAAATATTTGGGAATTGTGATGGATTCTGCCTTGTCCTGTCAGGCACAGATTAAAATGGTTATTTGAAAAGCATTTTTAAGATGAATTTATTTATTTATTCTTTTATACTGCATTTCCTAGGATCAATGTGGTTTACAGAGAACCAAACTTTAACAATCCATGGAACAATTTTACATGAACTGGATTACTTAAACATGTTAGGTAAAACAGGGAACAGGGTAACTATATACAAAAGAGAGGTTTCTCAAGTTAGTAATAAGTTCAGTGCATATCTTAAATTAGGATGGGGGGGGGGAGGGAGGAAGGGATGGGCAGAGAGCGAGTTCATAGGTGGGCGAGTCAAGTGATCCCACTGAAATGTTCCATGAACAGGTGAGTCTTTATCAGCTTCCTGAAGGTTATTAGGTCATGGGTGTCTCTGATGTGGTGTAGTAGGGCATTCCAGAGTCGAGGGGAATATAAGGAGAATGCCCTAGCGCAAGTTCTCTGGTTGCACTTGGTCAGTTCGGGAGGTAGGATTAAGAGGTTTGATGTATTGCTCCTTCTCTGGCAGTTTTCAGGAATTTTTGTTATGATAGATTGAAGGTATTGGGAGGATAACTGGTAAATTATTTTGAACACAGTTATTAGGGTTCTGTACTTGATTCTACTGAAGAGAGGTAATCAATGTAGCTCTTTTAGAATCGGTGTGACATGACTGAATCTGGATGAGGGCATCAGAATACAGGTGGCAGAATGCTGCGTAAGTTGTAGTGGATGTAATGAATTTTTCAAAATTCCATGGAGGATGGCATTACAGAAGTCGAAGTATGGTAGAATCATTGCCTGGAAAACTGTCCGGAAGTCATGAGGTTCAAGAAAGGACCATAAGAACTGGAGTGTTCTTAACTTGCTGTAAATGCATTGATATACATTATTTATATATTGTTGGAATGCGAGGTGCTGATCTATGGAAACACCGAGGTATCATACTTCTGACTTAACTTCTAGGTTGGAGTTGTTCACCTTTCATGACTTTGGGGGGAGGAAGGATTGATTTTTGATGTTTACTTAAGGTTGATCATGAAATTATTTCATTCAAATATTTTTGCATGTTACTCCTAAGTCTATCCTCATCCTATGTCTCTTCATAGCAGAGCTTGCCTTCAATTGAAAGAGACCCTCCTGTGCTTTTATGCCACAGAGGTATTTAAATATCTCTATCATATCTCCTTTATACCGCCTTTCCCCTAAAGTATACATATTAAGATCTTTAAATCTGTCCTCATATGCTTCACTATAAGGATCATTAACCATTTTAGTAGCCACCTTGTGCACTAACCCCAACCTGCTAATATCCTTTTGAAGGTGCGGTCTCCAGAATTGCACACAATACTCCAAATGAGGCCGCACCAAAGACTTATACAGAGACACTATCACCTCCTTTCTTCTAGCCATTCCTCTTCCTTTTGGCTTTTGCACAGTGGGAAGTGTAACTTCAAGAGATCCTTTACTGACAGTAGCATCAGCAGTCTGTTCAACTACTGCTGGTAAAGGATCTCTTGAAGTTACACTTCCCATTGTTTTTTGCTGAATTTTGTGTTTTGTCTTTTGTTCTGCAGTTTTCCTGTTTTGTTGACTGGTGCGGCTTGTGAACCTGTCTGTTCCTGCTCCCTGAAGAATCCTTTTTAGTGAAACATCCGGTGTTGGAGTGCTGGAATAGTCATTTGAACGTCGTTAAAGATTTTTACTGGCTGAGATATGATTTTCTGGAGCTACCTGTGCTGCATACACTAAGCTAAGTTGAACTAAGGGGTTTTTTTTTGCTATTTATTTAGTGTTTGCAATATGGACAATGCTCACAGTCATTTATAACAGTTTAAAGTTTCTGCAGTTTTTTGGTCCATTTTTGAGAGTTTTTTTCTCTGACTGGTGAAGTATTTTTCAGCAGCTATATTATTGCTTGTCATTATGACTTGCTGCACCCAGTGAGTCATTATTTTGTAATTATTCATGGGGATACTGAGGTCTTTTTCCTCTCAAATTCTGGTTGAGGACGCTATAGGGAAGTGTTTCCTGGTTTCATTTTTGGTTTTGTCCCATCTTCTATTTTGAGCTTATTGAGTGGTTTATTGTGTGGCGTTTTGGTAAACTGAAGGATGCACATGTAGCAGTGTAATTACAGAATTTTCTGGTGACCTATATATTGCTGGATGATTCACAGTCAGGCTTTTGAAAATCATACCACTGAAACAGCCTTAGTAGCTTTGCTTGAATAACTCCATTATGGAAGGCCTGGTTCCACAATTGTATTTGTTTGCCACTTTCACAGTCTTTTATTAAGTAAGGTGACAATGTTAGGAGTAGGTGGCCATATTTTGGACTGGTTTGAGGCCTTTTATTTGGGGACAGTTTCTCCAAATGGGTTAGTTTTGCACATTCAAAAACAATGACCGCCTAAGGGAAAATACTAACACACTATGCCAAGAAATCCCTTAGTAACCACCCTTATTCTTACAGCTTATAACTTATAAACGTTAATAAAGTTCACCCCAAAATATCTAAAAACATAAAAACGATACAACACAGACAATACAGAAACTTCTACAAACTGCTACATAGAAAAAGTGCCTGCTACTTCCTTTTAATTCACGATAATGCCCCAAGTGCTTCAAAACAATTGAACAGGAGAGAAACTTATCCTCTTCATCAGTAAAACTGCGTTCCTCGCTCCATGAACACGCACAATTATATCTGCTGAACGTCCAACCACAGCTTGAACATCTTTCAATTACAAATTCGATTCCAGGTCTTTGTAAAAAACAGGGTTACATTTTTCAAAAGCAGATAGCATCACATAATTTTTAAACGAGAGCAATCCGGCACTTATCTGTAGAAAGTCTAACACCGACACCCGACACATCCACCAAGCAGCTGCTGGCAACCTGCTATCATGTCAATGCAATAGTCATCGTCCGACAAAAGCTTTTGTTTCGCCTTCTGGCTTCATCAGGAACCAAAACTATGACCAATACATCATATGCTGAACATTTATTAGGACGCACAAGATGTCTCTAAAGGATATTATGACACTTGGAACTGACGCCTCTATAATCAATGCCATTCTGGTGCTCTTCTTCTTTACCACTCTATCTGGCTTCTTCGCATCCAGCTTTTTATCAGTCGGAATTGGAATATCCCTGGTTATCATAACCTCTTCATTCATTTCTTTCCAATAAGAGGACGAGGATGTCTTTTAAGGGGGATGTATCTGAGGAATGATAGTTCCTCAAGGTTTTCCAATATCCTTAATGTTGATCAACATTTTCCTCCATGATTAGTCACCTCTTTTATGCTGATGATATTCAGTGATTTGTACCCATAGCTGACACTTTTGACATCAGTTGCATGTATGTTTTCAAAATATATGCAGAAAATGGGATTGGGTTTTGAAAAATTGTCTTAAGATTTTTTTTAAGTGCCTTCAAGTCAGTGTTGACTTCTGGTGACCCAGCATCCCCTCGGTTTTCTTGGCAAGATATGACCGGATATAGATTGTCGTCTTAAGATTAACTCTGTAAAAATATCTGTGCTATGGTTAGGGAGGCAGACAGAATCTTTTCTACATGGATGAGTTTAATGTTGTTGGGATTAAAATGCAACTGAAGAGAAAACTGAAAAGACTGGGAGTCTCTGACTCAACATTCTCTTTAGAAGATCAGGTTTCTCATGTTTTTAGAAAATCTTTTGGAGCCCTTCATATGATTAGGTAAATTTGCTCTTTATTGATAGAATCAGATCTGAGGGAAGTTGTTAATGCTGCCTTAAATTCTCATTTGGATTACCGCAATCTCCTTTATTTAGGGTAGCCCAAGAAATTACTTAACTGCTTGCAGTTGTTGCAGAATAAATAAATAAATAAATACTGTAGCTAGGCCATTCTGAAGGGTAAATAATGGGAGAAAGTAACTCCCTTTTTAAGTACTTTACATTGGTTACCGGTGGATCTTAGAGGTGTTTTTTAACTTTTAACATTTGTGTTCAAAATTCTTTGTGGAGTTTGTCCTAAATATTCACATCCTTAAACACTCCTATTGAGAATGCTCTGATCTCAATCTGGCCATTCCTTCAGTAAAGGACATAAAGTTGGTCTCCACAAGGGATGGTTCAAAATCTGGAATAGCACCTTGAGAGTGGCATAGTCTACCTTATGATATTAAACTGGAGTCATCTTATCTGCTCTTTCGTAAGAAGTTAAAAGCTTGGTTGCTTGAGAGTGCGGTGGTGCATGCTAAGGTGCACTGATAGAAATGGAGTGGGGTTTAACCTATATTGTCTTTTAATGATGTTCTATTTATTGCTACCGAACTCTTAGGGAATCTTTTACTAAGGGGTGCTGGGGTGTTGCACCTAATGCACCAAAGTGCCAAAACTATGGTGCATTAGGTACAACACAACGCGCTATCTGTTGGGGTGTTGAAAGCGAAGTACTTTCTCTTAACGTGGGGCACATTAACGCAGGTGCACTTAACTTGACCTATTGAGGTGGCACTAGGTGAACCTGTGCTAATGTGATTAGTGTGTGGTGTGAATCCATCTCTAATTGCTCTGAACCCACCACTCCCACTCTCCACCCCTAACCTGCCCACTCGCAACCCTAATGCAGGTTGCACAGTTAGCGCGGTAATTATTCCACACTGTCATGGCCCCGCGCTAGCTGACAACCTGTGTCACAGCGCCAGAACACCCGCTGTCAGTTTGCGCCCTTTATAAAAGACCCCTTTAGATTTGCATTTCCATAGCTCTGCTATGTTTCATGAGAATTTTATACCACTCAGATTCCTGTTGTTGGGCATGGAATGGATTATGTTTATGTTTATTAAAACTTGATATACTGCCCTTCACAGTAGCAGCAGAGCAGTATACAGCTGGATTCAACTTAAATTAAATTCAACAATAATCAAATCATAATTCCGAGAACATGAAAGTGACTTTGCCTTCTGGTCTCTATTCCGGCCCCTAATTGCTGGGATCATGTTTAATCCATACCAAGAAATCTTCTTCTATCGAATCAGTGTAATGTATTAACTCCTTTGTAGGAGTTCCATGCTGTTCTACCCAAAGCACTTTGCATGTGGAAAACAGCTGCTGCCTTTTCTTTCCTCTCCTTACATATCATGCAGTTTATATCATAATGGGGATTTCTCACAGAAAACCTACAGTTCAAAGCGCAATATTCAGTTTCACTCTCAAGCCTTTATGCAAACTCACATGGAAAACCAGCCTTCCTACACATCAGCCCAGTTCTTCAAACACCTACATCCATAATACTGGATAAGAATGTTAAGTCGCTGTCAGCTCTCACTTAGATACAGTATCATCTGCAGTCGTGTGCTCTCTTCCTCTGGACCGCCAACATCTGTGGGATTCCATTATGCTAAATCTTTAGCTTAGCTGGATACTGCAGCATTAACTTGATTTTCTTATCCACCAACTTGCTGCATGTCGCCGAGCAAGCCTTTCTCAATTTCTCCACCTTGTTCGAGTAATATTGGAGTCGATAGATGTACTTACCATGACATCACAGATTGTTTGCCTTTCGGTAAGCTTGGATTTGAGCTGTCACATGCAAAATTGAGAACCTCAGTGATGATCACCTGTGGTCTCTTTGCGTCAGCTCTCTTAGGCCCCAACCATTCAATATGGAGCAATGATCTCTAGGCAGCACATCCAGTAACCATTATTCCAGGAAGCCAACAAGCTCCTTGTATAGCAGCAATTCTGGGTGCCTATGAACCACAGGTTACTTCTCCGTGCTCTGTTTTCTAAATCATCTCATTTCTTCTTAGATTCTGACACTTTGATTTTAGCACTAATCTGATCCAAAGCCCCTGATGAATTATTCTCTACTTTTCTCACCCCTCTGCTTCATCTCAGTAGCATGAGTGCTTGTGAGACTGAAGTTAGTGTTGCAAAATTAAGCATCACTTACCGGCATCATGTTGCCCGGCCCTTTTGCCATTTTATTCTCCCCCAGCTTCACACGCTCTTTATGTTTCTTGGCTCACTCAAAAGACTTATCACCGGGGCATTTTATAAATCCATGTACTATTTAAATAGTAGCTAGATGATTTTTGACGGGTTTTGAGCTCTAGAGGTGGGGGATGGGGTCAGAACATCGAGGCAGCCCCCCTCCCTCAGATGATCACACCACTGTATTTATGTCACTGTTGCTCTGTGGATGATTTGTTCATTGGTTCAAAACAGGATATCTTTGTTATGCTGGTATTGTAGGTCTGTAGCTGTGATCCAATTGAAAAGCAAAGAAAGAAACCAGATACTTTTGCTAACTTAGGGGCCCTTTTACTAAATTGCATTAAGCCCTTAATGTGTGAATTAGTATGTGCGATAGCAAACAGCCATGGTAATGGTTACTGTGGTGGCTTGATCCTTACACATGCCGATTCGTGTGTTAAATGTATAGCATGTGCAGGACACAGACTGAGTGTAGACTGTACCTCACAGTGCCGCCCATTAACTGTTACTCCTGCTGACAATGCAAATCAGTTAACAGCACCTTAATAGGTGGCATTAAGCACATCGAGGCTATCTGTAATGCAGTTAACACATGGTAAATGTGTTTTCTCTGCATTAACAGTATGGGAAGAGGCTCAGCATTCCTCTAACAGCTACCGCAGAGGCTTTGCACTTATCGTGCATTACATTTTGCAACTAATTCGTAGTAACTGCAAAATGTTACCACACTTTAGTGAAAGGCCCCATTATTCCAGCAAACTTCAAAGACATTTACTTGTTCTAATTTGCCATTAAACTTAATATACAATTAAATATAACTGTTTTATATTAGCAGCAGTAAGGATGTGCACAGAAAACATTTTGGGTTTTTCATTGGGTCATTTGTGGACTTGTCCTTGATTTGTAGGCATTTCTTCAGCTTGTTTCACACATTTATTTTAATGAAAATGTTTCAACATGCATCAGAGCTTTTTATCATGCATTAATTGACTTAATGCATCTTAATTTGTAACTTAATGTGCGATAAATCAATGTAGTGTGCACTGTGTTTAGGGTGCTCTAAGGCACAGAGTGTACACTAATGAATGCACATTCCTAATAGGCAGTAAAAATATTATGCACTTGGAATGTGACACAGAGATATTTTCATACATGTTTTTGAGTGCTTCCTTTATCTTCATACCATACCAGTAGGTTTGGATTTGTGGAGTGTTAGCATTATGGGTTAGTTAAAATTAGCATTCAAACTTGCTTTTTGTTAAAGTAGTCCATAAACATTTCCCCTTTTTAAATCACATTGTGTGACTGTGGTTTGTGCCCTCCGCTGTTTGTCTTTGATTTTTGTTAACGTAGTATCATGGTGAGTTAACAAAGAACCATTTATCACGACAAAGCGCTAAGCTTATTTTAGTGTATTGAAGCTTTGCACTTAGTACAGTTCAAGCTTTTTCATGAAAAAATAGCGTTACAAAATAACCTCTTTTATTAGAACAATTTCTAAAGAGAAACAGACCATAATGGTGGAAAAGAAGTAGATGGCCCATCTAGTCTACCCAAATGGTAGATGATACTAGTGTATGTGCATTGTAGGACTTTGAGACCCTTATTTTAAACATTCAAACAAAACAGCCTGTAGAAATGAGAGAAACAAGTTGCATATCACAGCAGCTGAGAGCATATAGCAAACACACCAAGAATGCCAAGCAGCTTATTTTCTATGACAGCATATGCAAGGCAAATCTATGTCACTGGAAATGCTTTCTTCCCTTTTCAGTCACACTTACACATGAACAACTTCGGGTCCTAAACATACCTTCACTGGAGTAATTTTAACTTTTCCCATGTCCATTAGGCCTTACAACCTAATCTTGCTCTGCCAATTGCTCCCATGGTGAGATCATTAAGTAAATTATTTTAAGATCAAACAGCCAGCAGTGACAATGGAGTCCCATGTAAGGTAAATGCTTCAAAGGTCCCCCTTTCAAATTATAGCTCTACAGGCTATTCATCACCTCTGGATGGGGCTTGCCCCACCATTACTTGGCTTTTTGCTCCAGGCTAAGGTAGCACCACTAATTGGCCTTTGTAACAAAACTGACCTGTGGGCAGGATAAAACTTTTTTATGGAGCTTAAAGACAAAAATTATTCAAGGTTAAAATCACATCAATGCTGGAGCTACCTCACCATAAAAAAGGGGTGAATGAATTTCTTCCTCTGTGGTTCTTAATGTGAAAGAATGCGTTCATGTTGTGCTCATATGAAACAAAAGCTCCTTCAGGTAGCTGAGCTGGTCCACTTTTTTTTTTTTTTTTTTTTAGCTCAAGGACAAGTAGGTCTATCATTTGCTTTATTTCTTTGGAGCCCCTCTCAGTGAGGGCCTTTGATCTCGCAGAATAATGGCAGATGGAACAATTTAACTGCTCCATACAGGTGCAGGGAGTTTATTTGACAGGTTGTGGCTTTTATTTCTAGCACATTAGCTGCATGCATACAAATGGGTTTTTGACAGATTC
The DNA here is from genome assembly GCA_033557465.1 of Ichthyophis bannanicus. NCBI lineage: Eukaryota > Metazoa > Chordata > Amphibia > Gymnophiona > Ichthyophiidae > Ichthyophis > Ichthyophis bannanicus. The sequence continues at coordinate 541,409,981 of CM066031.1, read as the reverse complement.
AAGCAGGTAAATTGGTGCAGAATCTCAACAAAAGCCTGGTCACACCTGCAAGAGTGGCACAATTTAAAATACTGCATAAATTAAAGACAGGTAAAATCATTAAGCTTCCTGCTGTGAATGAATTTTTACAACTAAAGAAGACAGTCTGTAGGAGGAAAAGAAGCTTTATCTCGTAAACAACAAGTGATCCTGAATATTTTCCTACAATATAAAAGGCTCACTCAGTTGGAGTTATTTTAAAGTAAATAATTCCTTTAGGGAAGGCATGTAGCATCTAAATTATGTTGTCTATAACAGAGAACTGAAAGCAGGGAGAAATGGAGAAAATTATTTCCAAATCATGTTTACTTATACCTGTGCATTTTTTTCAACAGATGATTATCTCTGTGAATTATCCTTAATTTACAGTTACTTGTGATTACAGCTGTAGATGCAAAGCTTTGCCCTTTAAGCTCTGCAAGCTTTTTAACTCTTTTAGCTTAAGTGGCATTTGACTAGTCCGTGCACATTTTAAAAAAATGTTTATTGTACGCCTGCTGAAATGAATGGTGCCAGAAACAGAGCTGCTTCTCTAGTCAGAACCTCCCCCCACAAAATTAATTTTGCTTCATTCTGCTCACATTTGTCATTGCACCATTTCTCTTTGTTTCCTCTTCAGATCTTATGGTAAAGTTCAACCGCTTTTTCTAGCTTTTTAATGGCAACTGTCCTTTCTGCCTTCCTGTTCATGCGGAATCTCTAGAGCAAGGTACTGGGTCTCACAATTGGACAGAAGGTTACCATTTGATTTCTTCATGCACAGGTTACCTCATTCATCTCTATAGGTTTTTATTCCCCCTTCATAAAACCGTCCATCCTTAATTAATGGACCGTTTTTCAAAATTGTCAATAGCTGTAATGGAGCAATTTTTCCCAGATTTTTGGAAAGGTCTACCAGGTTTTATGCACCTAGCGAAACAAGCACTCGCAAATTGATATACCTGAAATTGTTTCATCTTTTATGAAGTTTGATGGAATTTTGGGGATAGACTCTGTTTTGCTATAATCATGACATACTCTGTTTAAATACACTCTACCAACATTTATATTTTCAAGGAACATCAAAATATGAAGAGCATCATGTAGAAAATGTCATTTGCACCAGCTTTTTATACAATTTCATCATCAGTCCATTCATATTTTACAGTCATAATAAGCAACATTTCTCTTAAGAAAAATAAGTAGCACTTATCTCATCTTGAAATAATATCCACATAACTCCCAATGTGGTGTCAAGTTTTGAAATGTTTGCATCAAGGAAGTGCTTTTGTCAAGTAAAAAAATCCTTCTAGTCATCTCACCATTGTATTCATTAAGCATTATACAATTCTGTCCCATATCTAATAGAAAAACATGGCATCAGCATCTTTCAGTCTTTCACATCACATGCATAAACCGATCAGAACTTAAAAGAGTGGTCATAAGAACATAAGATATGCCATACTGGGTCAGACAAAGGTCCATCAAGCCCAGTATTCTGTTTCCAACAGTGGCCAATCTAGGTCATACATACCTAGCAGTATCCCCAAAAGACACAGGTTCCACAATGCTTGTATTGGGTCAAGCATTGATATCCTGGGTCCCTTTTTAATAATGGTTTATGGACCTTTCCTCCAGGAACTTGTCCAAACCTTTTTTAAACCCAGCTACACTAACAGCTCTTACTACATCCTTCGGTAACAAATTCCAGAGTTTGATTACACGTTGAGTGAAAAAATATTTTCTCTTATTTGTCTTAAATAGTTTACCCTGTAGCTTCATTACATGTCCCCTAGTCTTTTTAAATTCTGATGGCATAAACAATCAATCTACGTTTACCCGTTTCTCTCCATTCATTTATAGACCTCTATCATATGTCCCCTAAGTTCTCTCTTTTCCAGGATGAAGAGCCCTAACCTTTTTAGACTCTCTTCATAGGAGTATCCTTCCATCCCCTTTACCATTTTGGTGGCTCTTCTCTGTACCTTTTCTAATAATGCTATATCCTTTTTTAGGATACGGCAATCAGAAATGCACACAATATTCAAGGTGCGGTCGCACCATGAAACGATACAGAGACATTATAATATGCTTTGTTTTATTTTCCATTCCTTTCCTTATGATACCTAGCATTTTATTTACTCTCTTGGCAGCTGCCTCAAATTGGGTGGAGGGTTTTAAGATGTTATCCACGATGACGCCTAAATCTTTTTACTGGGTGGTGGTTCCCAATGTGGAACCTTACATCTTGTAACCATAATTTAGGTTGTTCTTTCTTAGGTGCATAACAACTTTGCACTTGTCCACATTAAATATCATCTGCCATTTGGATGCCTGGTCTTCCGATTTATCAAGATCCTCTTGCAATTTTCCACAATCCTCTTAGGTTTTAACAACTTTAAATAGTTTTGTGTCATTTGCAGATTTGATAACCTCACTCGTTATTCCCTTTTCCAGGTCATTTATGAATATGTCAAAAAGCAGCAGACCCAGCACAGATCCCTGCGGTACTCCACTATTCACCTTTTTCCACTGGGAAAATTGGCCATTTAGCCCTTTCCACTTCTAAATTTAATTCTGATGGAGTCATGGTATTTAACTGGAACATCCACCATTTCTCATGGTAATTGAGAAGGCGCTCTTTGTCACCTTCAATCCAATCGTATTTGATGTGATCTTCGTTTGTTTGCCCCATTCTCTTCCAATGCTCATCCAATGGAGCAGATTCACTGCCTATAGATTTCTGACTTTTGTGTGCATTTAATCATGATCAAATTTTTTTCTAGTTCTGTCAATATAGAACAATAAACATACACTTATGATTAGGTATATCACAAAAGCTGAATTGCAGATGGTAAATGAATGCATTTTAAAACTTTGATTATCCATTCGGTGACACCATTCAGACCCTTCCATCATATGCTGATGCCAGTTCAATGATTATGTTTAAATGATCTATTTCCAATTCATCAGGTATTTAAACTGAGTCACTTGTTCCCCAATGTTTTTCCCTCTATGAGAAGCGATTAACAAAGCTCCCAAGAATATTTGACATGCCAGTAGTGATGATTCACTTTTGACAATTTATTTGATAATATAGCGGCGTGTTTACTAAACCTCTCTGGTTTGCATTAGTGCTTGCTAAGCATGCTGCGCTGAAAGCATGGAGCAGCGGGGCAAAAATCCCATGCTAAACAGCACGGGAAAGGGCAATGTCTGGGCAGGTGAGGGGCAGCATGTAGCCGTTAATGGAACATTGCAGTTGGCACAGCCATCACTGACGCACACTAACCAGCGTTTCTGCCGTTAGTATGACTGCACTTACAACACCCTCAGTGGCTGGCGGTAAGGGTACTTACATTAGATGTGCTGGCTGGTTAGTAAGGCGAGGTGCGTCTCTCCACAGTACCTGTAGTGGGACATGCCAGGCATGCTCCCAATAGTTAGCATAAGTTAGCATAAGTCACATGTTAGTCTTTCATCTATAGTCTGAATCTGATAATTCAATAGACATTCTCTGCATATTTAACACGTATAAATGCCTTATGAATAAGAAATGTTCCTTGCGTATTTTAAATTGATCCTTACATTCAGTCATAGAAGGACATATTTCTTTCTTTCTTTATAAAGTTTTTTTTTGTAATTTAAATTTTATTAGTGTTTCAACCATTTTACACAATATACATCTTACACCATTAGCTGTACTACTTCCTTTCATTACATTTCTAGCTTCAGCACTGAACTGACCCTCCTTCAACAAGCATCAATCCACCAACATAATCCTCCTTGACCGGCTCCCTCTACACATCCCATTCTCTGCCAATTACAGTTCTAACTTCATTACTTATAAACCAACAAACAATAAACGATAAACATAAATCAAGACACCATTCCTAATCCCCACTCCCCCCCCCATGACAGTGCCCAATTGTCACCATTGCCACCACCAGTTTTCACCCTTCCATGGTCTATTTCTCGCCCACATGCTACCATAAATCCGTAGGTGCCCTTCGCTACCCTTCTTACTGATCCCCTCCCTCCTCCCTTCCCTTTCCCTGCTCCACCTACCCCCATTCCTTCCCATCCTATCCCAGCTCCCCTAACTTATCACCCATTTACTCCACCCCTCCTCCCTCCATTCCTGATATGCTTGCCAGATATCCAGGTGTTTCACTCTCTGATTCCTTCTATGTGCTCCCACCAAGCTCATATGCCAAAGACACTCTATTCTTCCCATTATTTCCCCCATCGTAGGGCCCTCCTCCGCTTTCCACCTTTGCAGTATAGCCAGTCAGCACGCCACCACACAATAGTGCCAGAAGCTGGTATGCCCTGCATTTCCCCCTTCCTCCCCATCCAACAGGCCTATACTTCCCCTATCCATCTTAAGTCGCACCCCGGTCACCTCCTTGTATAGCTTTCCCACTTCCTGCCACATCCGCTGAATTTTGGGGCATCCCCAAATCATATGCATCAAGTCCCTCCATTGCCCACACCCCCTCCAGCAATTGCCATCACTATCTTTACAAATGGCCTTAAGCCGGGCTGGCGTCCACACCATCCTCAACCTAATTTTTAGACAGTTCTCTACCAGAGTTGTACTCCACGCCAATCTTCGCTCACTTTCATATATATCCCTCCATCTTCCCTCCTCCCATGGACCTTCAATTTCCGCCTCCCACTTCTCTTGTCACCGTACTTTACCTACCCCTTTACTATTTAGGAGTTTATATAACCTTGAAACCATGCCTTTAAGATTATCCTTTTTTCCATGAGCTCTTCAAACTCCGTACTCCTCCTCGCTAGGTCCCCTCTCACCTCTCCCCTCTGCAAGAAGTGCCATAGCTGTATATAAGCATAGTACTCCTTGTCTAGTACGCCGAACCTTTCCTTTAGTTCCTGGAAGGTTTTAATCCACCCCCTCCTATCCACCACCTGTCCCACTCTAACCAATCCCCTGCCCGCCCACTCCCTAAATATCCCCCTCTCTTCCCTGGCTCAAATCCAGGCATATGTTGCAAGTGCGTCTCCCGTGACCAGCACTTATCCTGCATCACTGTTGTTATTTCAATATGACCTGTAATTAGTTTTCCTCGGTTCTCCCAAGTTCAAACCCTGTTCTCTGTAAACTCAATGTGACTTACGCATTGTAGTATGTTTCTGTTCATTGTGAACCGCACTGATTTTAATAGCGCGGTATATAAGAAATGTAAATAAATAAATAAATAAAGTATCTCTTCAATTTCCCCCAAATTTCCCATGTTAATTCCTTTTGTGGATTCCTCACTCTTTCCCCCCCTTATCTCTTAGACTACCCCATACCTCCACCTCTAAATTCTCCCCCCTCTCTTTCCATATAAACCCATTGTGGCGTCTCCCCCCTGTCCCTCCACACAAACACAGCCTTCAACTGCGCTGCCTCATAGTAATGCACTAAGTTCGGCACCCCCAGCCTTCATTCCTCCCTTGCTCTAAACATCGTCGCCCTACTCACTCTAGGGGCCTTCCCTGCCCATATAAACCTCATAATCAAGCCCTGAAATTCTTTAAAGGCACCGTCTCATGATTTTACTTGGCAATGCCATAAATACAAACAAAATCCTCGAAAGTACATTCATCTTAATTGTGGCTATCCTCCCTAACCAGGATAAATGCATCCCCTGCCATCTGGCCAAATCTTGCCTTAGGTTCTTTATCAAGGGCCTATAATTCCATTCATTAATGTCTCTCAAAGAATTGCCCAGCTGTATACCCAAATATCGAAAACTACTCCTCACCCATTTAAAGGGGAATGCCTCTCTTATCCTCTGTTCCAGTCCCTTTTCTAAGTTGAACCCCAAAATTTCCATCTTACTTACATTCAGCTTATACCCAGCTACCTCGCTATACCTCCCAATAGCTTTCATTAGATTTGGCAAACTCCAAAATGGCCTACTCAACGTAAAGATCACATCATCCGCAAACAGTGCCACCTTACTGAGCTGGCCTCCCACCTCACTCCCTCAATATCAGTCTGCTTCCTTATAAACTCTGCCAGAGGCTCAATAACTAGTGCAAACAGCAGGGGCGACAGTGGGCACCCCTGCCGCGTCCCCCTGCCTAGGCAAAAACTGTCCAAATACCCCCCATTTATCCTTATCCGGGCCCTCGGGCTACGATACAGTGCTTTTACCCAGCCCAGGAACTTCCTCCCTAATCCCATTTTCTCCAGCACCTGCCACATGAAACCTCACTCCATCCTGTCAAATGCCTTTTCGGCATCCACCGTTAAGAATACCGCCTCCCTCCCTGTGTCCTGCAACTCCCAAAACACATTTAAAAGCTTTCGGATATTATCCCCTCCCTGTCTCCCCTTAATGAAGCCTGTCTTATCCTTATACACCAACGTTTGCATTATCCTTTGTAATCTAGCAGCCATAATTTTGGCTAGCAGCTTTGCATCTAAATTTATAAGGGATATCGGCCTATAGGCTCCGCAGGTTGTGTGATCCTTCCCCGGCTTAAGAATGACAGTTATGCCTGCCTCCGCCATGGACTGGGGCAGCTCCTCACCCCGTAGCACCCCATTAAACACCCTTGGTAAGAAATCCGTAATGCTATCCTGCGTCATTTTATAGAATTTCGCTGTTAACCCGTCTAATCCGGATGCCTTCCCTTCTTTGAGGGATTTGATTGCCACTCTCACCTCCTCCGTGTCCACTGGCCTTCCCAACTCCTCCGCCTCCTCTTTCGATATACTGGGTAGCTGACATTCTGCCAAAAATTCTGCCCCCTTCTGCTCTCCTCCCTTAACCTCACTGCTATAGAGCTTCTTGTAGTATTCCACAAAAACCTTCCTTATCTCCTTGGGTTTATATACCATTTCCCCCTGCTTATTTCAAATTCCCCCGATATTAATCCCCTGCTGTTTTGCCTTTAACCGCCTTGCTAACTTCCTATTTTGTTCCCTCCTTCAAACCACGTTGGCTTTAACCGTACCAAATTGAATGCAATTTCCGCTGCCCCCAGTTGATTCAACTCCCCCCATAACCTTTGCAGGTGCGCCAATATTTTAGGATCCGCCCTTTCCTGATATTGGCGTTCCAGAACCCCTATTTTTTGTACTAACTCCTCTTCCACATTCTTCCTCTTTCTCTTCTCCTGCGCTGCTATACAAATTAGATGCCCTCTCACCACCACCTTCATATCATCCCACGTCATCCCTAGTGGCACATCCCCGCCTATATTGTACTTCATGTATTCCTGTATAATGCCCTTCAAACTTTCCACATGCTTCTGCTCTCCTAAAAGCCCCTCATTCAGCCTCCAGAATTTGGTGCCAGTATCCTTTTCCCCTAAATCAAACACAATATGCACTGGTGCATGATCTGTCCATGTAATACTTCCGATTTCCACTCCCATTGTCCTAGCTTGCCATTCCCCACTCACCCATAGCATATCCAGTCTACTGTACGTCCCATGGGCCGAAGAGTAGAATGTATAGCCTTTTTCCCCTTGATGCCTCCCTCTCCACATATCTACCAACCCTAACCGCTCCTTTAACCGCAAAAGACTCCTTCTATCCTTCCTCCCCCCTTCTCCTCCTCCCCCCGTATTATCCAGCTTTGGATTGACTGTGATGTTGAAATTCCCCCTATAATAAGTGGTACCTCTCCCCACCCCTCCACTTCAGACAGCAGCTTATCATAAAACTCCCCCCTTTGTACGTTAGGAGCATATATACTCACTATCCAAACTTGTTCATCCTTTATCTTTGTCCGGACTGCCACCCACCTTCCTTGCTTGTCCCTTCTTTCTTCCAGTACCGCTTCCTTGTAGTCCTGCCCTATCATTATCCCCACCCCCCCTTTCCTTGGCTGTGCCCTTTGTCCTGCGAGCAATACCCTGGGAAACTTGTTAGAACTAATCAGACCCTCCTGCTCCACCCTCAAGTGCGTCTCCTGAATACACAGGAAACCAGCTTTCATCTGCCCACCCTCCCTTTCAAGCATGCACCTCTTTCGCCATGTTTGCAACCCCTTAAAATTTATCATACCCACCACTAGCTGCTCTTTGTCGTTCCCCTTCCCCCTCCCACCTCCCCTCCTCCCCCCCACTCTCCTCTCTTTCTCCCTCCTCCCCTCCCCCCCACCCCCAACCTCGATCCCATTCGAGGTTATCCTGGAGCCGTGCACCACCCACCACCCCCAGACCTCCCCCAGTCCTCTCAAATTCTCCCATCCCACCCTTCATCTTCCCCCACCTTCCTTCCATCTCCCCTTCCCACCTCCCATACCTCCTCCTCATCACCACCTACCCAGTCTTCCCTCCCCTCCCCCTCCCCCCTTCTCCCTCCCATCCGTCCTTCTATCATACTCCGCCCTTACCCTTCACCCCCCTCTCTCCCCCACCCTCCCCTTTTGCTTATATTCTTTAACTAACAGCATGAAACATGGCCACTCTCCTCCTCCTCCTCCATAATCCCCTTATGCAGACATTAATAACTTTTTGTCCATTTTCACCGTCCCTTAGCAAGGCATTACTTTCCCGCATCCTCTCTTCTGCTGGTCAACGCTTAACCCCTCTGCGTTGTGGTCTCCGCTGGTCCCGCTCCATCTCCATGCGACTCTCTCTGGGCTCCTTCTCCTATTGCTTCCGCTGCCCCGCTTCCTGGTCTTGCCGTGGTCCTTCTGCATTCTCCTCCTCCTTTGGCACTGCCACCCCTGCTGCCTTCATTGCCGCATAAGCCTCCTCCAGAGTTTGTGCTTTCCATGTCTTTTCCCCTTTTGTAAATGCAAGTCCAAAGGGGTATAGCTATCGATACCTCAGTTCCTGCTTCCTTAGCTGACTGGTAATTGGTGCCATAGCCCTCCTCCTCTGTAGTGTTCCCAAGGACAGGTTCGCATATATGGCTACCGAGTACCCCTGCCATAGAAAAGTGCTTAACCCCCTCATCTTAGCCGCAATTTTTTCTTTCAGCTTGTAGTCTCTTAGGCAAACTACTATGTCTCTGGGCCTGTTGTTGCGTATGGGACCCAAGACCCGGTGTGCCCTGTCCAAATGTATTTCTTCAGCCTCCACCTCCTCCCCTCCTTGCTTCAAGGCCTCCAAACAGACTGCCTCTGCTACTTTTGCACAGTCCCGAAATTCAAATTGTTCTGGCACACCTTTTATTCTTAAATTGTTCCTCCTGGAACGGTTCTCCAGATCTTCTAACTTTAGCTTAATTTGCTCCTTGCATTCCTTCTCACCTTTAATTTGCGTCTCCCATTCCTCCTGCTGAATTCCAGCATTTGCAATCGATTTTCATGGTCACCCATCCTGTGGGTAACTTCTTCCACCTCCTCCCGCAAACCACTCATTATATCTCCCAGCGCCTTTTTCGCTGACTGCACCTCTGCCTTCAGCTCCTCAAACCACTCCTTTAGTTCCTCTCTCGTCGCCGCTTGTCCACTTCTCCTACGCCTCCCGCACTTCTTACATTGTCTGCTCCATGCGGCTCAGCCTGCTCGCCCCTCGCACGCTCCTCTGCCGCCATTTTGGCTTCTCCTGTGGTCCCACTGACACTCGCCGCTCCAAAGGCATAGTCCCGCAGGTCTGCAGTCTTTTTCCGGGTTGCCATTCTCTCCTCCACATGCGGTTGCCACTACCACTACCTCCTCAGTTCTCCTCTCCCTCTAAGGGCAGGTTTTTCTGCTTTTACGCTGGGTTGGGTCCGGAGCTCGCCTCTCACGCGGCCATTATGACGGATGACATCACTTCCTCTCCATAAAGTTTTTATATACCGCCCCTTCCAGAGATCAGGGGCAGTTTGCATTGAACATAACCAGTTACAGGGAACATGTGAATACGTTTAACATAATCAGTTACATAGTATACCTGCAAATACATGCTAACTATATACAGGGTATCAAGGATCCATGAGAATGATCCTCTTTAACTATATACATTTAATTACTTTCAACTATATACATTAAGGATGTTTGTGCTCGTTTTGGTAAACTACAGATTTTCATGTTTCGTTGTTGTAATGTTCGGTAAATAATAGTGTTTTTAATTGTTTTCTAAATGTTTTGACATATTTGTCAAACCCTTAAATTGATTAATTGGTAAACAGTTCAATCGATATAGATGATAACTATGAAACCAAAATTGACTGGCTGTGAGGTACATTTCGCAATTGGACATCCAAGGGCAGTCAGGGACATCAAAGCCACAATGTCAGAAATAAAAGCAGGCACAATTTCAGAAACATGGATGCAGCGCCATACCTAGCCTTGTATGAGCAGTGCTGCTGCACAAGGTGCAAAACATTAGGGACACATTTTGGGTTTCTGGCCTCAGCTTCCCCCCATGCTGCCTGTCATCGCCACATTTTGTGTTTTCTTGGCGGCGGCAGCGTCAACCGCAGCGGAGCAGACCTGAACTTAAATTTAAAAAGCAACACGCGGGTCTTTCTGACTCTGTGCTTGCACGCAGGTCTGGTCCCTCCCTCCCTCTCTCCTCTGACGTAGGTGGCGTCAGAGGAGGGAGGGGTCAGACCAGCTATTCAAGCTTGGAGTTGAAAAGACCTGCTTTTGAATGGCTGGTCTGGTCCCTCCCTCCTCTGATGCGAACCTACAGCAGAGGAGGGAAGAATCAGATCTGCGTGCAAGTATGGCGTCAAAAGACCCGTGTGTGGGTTTTTTTTTTAAATTTGAAGTCAGATCGGGTCTGCTGCTGCTGCTGGCACTGCCGCCACCGAGAAAACACTGCTGATTAATACCCATTGAGTATGCCTGTGGTAAATGTGTGGTGACATAACTACTCTCTGACATCGCACAGCCCATGTATGCAGCTAACGCATGTTCTGTAGATAGCACAGAAAAATTGTTGAGCTTTCTGCATTTACCCTGATAGCTGTTAACACAGTGTGCTTGGAAAGTACTATCTGCTGTGTTAACAGCTATTACATTTTCGTAAACATGCCCCGCATTGTCCCTCACAGGTTTTTGTCATATTCATTTTGTTTTCCTGTTGGTGTTTCAGGCTTTGTTTGAATGAACCTTACTTGACAGCCCCGTAAGATCTAGGACACTCTTTTTAAACATATCCACCTCTAACTGGCAGTTGGGTTTGCAGTTCCACCTTGTTACCCAAACTACAGAATTACACTTGGCTACATTGCTGAACATAAGCCGGTGAAAGACTGCCATTTGTGGTTTGAATTCCTCATCAAGAAGCGAAACATCCCATAATCTCTCCACCTTATCTTTTGTTCATTTACATACTTTTTGGATACCAACGTAGCAATGGAATTGTAGGTATGCAAAACAAATCTGTAGGAGAAATATGATATTTCTGGGTCAACTATAAAATGTCTATCAGCCTCTGAACTTCCAAAATATCTGCAAATATATTTATGCTTTCCGTACCCACCCTCGAAAAATTCCATCCCCCATACCCTGAAGAAAACACCAGTCACCCAGAATGGTCAAAAAGGTGGCAGATCTGGCTGAAAAATTTGAAAATTAGAAGTTTATTCAGAAGCATATATAGCATCAGGGCCTAAATAACACATGCTGCTTAAGATGCATGGACAGTTGCAAGGGTTTTGCTTGTAGCACATAAGCAGGATGCACAGGTGCTATCAACACCTTCTCTACCGCTATTGCAGTAAACAAATATGTATCCTTGAACAAGTTGCTCGCATGATGTAAGCCACAGGCCATACTGTAGTGTCTGAGGTCCAGAAGTCCCAGGTCCCTGTGGTAAGAGAAGTCTATTAAAAGTTGCACTGGTGTATGTGCATGCTTACCAGCCACAAAAACTGTTGCAGTAATTTCATTAACCCCTGTCCCTCCACTCTATGGAAGGAGAGGGGAAGCATTTGAAAAATACAGAGCCATTTTGCAAATATCATCACATGATACATAAAAATCCCACCTCTTCACTAGATATGAAGAGCATCTCCTGTCCACAGCATCCCTTGTGTCTCCTGCAACAAGGAGGCCTTCAGATTTAGCCAGCATTCCAAATACCTCAAACTCCAGCAAAACTATATTTAATACATTTTTTGGATTTATGAGCACCATCATGATATCACTGGTGAAAGCAAAATACTGAAATACCACCTCCCCCAGACGACAATCTAGAATTTGATTGTTAGCATTAATTACGTGCATAAAGGACTCTAAGAATAGTAAGAACAACAATGTAGAAAGGAAGCAGCCTTACCATGTTCCCCTTTGCAAGCTGATTCTATCTGATATTTCCTCATTCAATATCATTGATGTCTTAAGTTTGGTGCACAACAGCTGAATTGCTTTAAGAAAGGACCCTGCCACAGCAAAATGCTACTGCACATGAAATAAAAATGGCCAACTCACTTTGTCAAAAACCTATTCATATCAAAGCTAATAATAAGGCAGGAGAGTTATGCAGAGCGTACACCTCCATTGCAACCAGCAATTTATGAATGATCCACATCTCCTGAGAACCTTTAACAAAACCCACTTGCTCAAGAGCCCCCAGTGATGAAAGAAAAGATGCTAATCTGTCTGCGAGTGTTTTTTCCAGCAACTTGACCTCCAGGTTCAGCAAAGGAATACATTGGTAATATTCGGATTGGACTGGATTCTTATCAGGCTTGGGTATTACTTCAATTAACACATAATTGGCATCACTGGAAAAACCTTTCTGGGCTTGACTTGATAATAGTGGGCTTCCTCATAAGGCACATGGGGACAGACTTAAAGATCTTATTATGCAGAATATGTGTACCTTGGAAGACAGGCAGGAGAAGGAAGATATGATAGAGATATTTAAATACCTCAGTGCAATAAATGTATACGAGGAGAGACTCCTTCAACCGAAAGAAAGCTCTGCAAGGAGGGGGCACAGGATGGAGGTGAAAGGGGATAGATTCAGGAATGATTTGCAGAACTATGTCATTACAGAAAGAATGGTAGATACATGGAATAGTCTCACATTGGAGGTATCAGAGACGAGGACTGTGTCTGAATTCAAGAAAGCACGGGGCAAACACAAAAGATCTTTAAAGGAAAAAAAGGACTTGTAAAGCTTAGTAACTGGCATTGAAGAGCAGACTGGGTAGGCCGTATGATCTTTATCTGCCATCATGTTTCTAAGCAGTTCATGAATTCTTCTTCTAACCCTAGGAGATCTTCCTTAGTGCGAGGAGTCTAACCTGTGGACACACAGCATAGCTGAACTCACCCCACTCCTGTGGCCTGGGCTCATGCTGCCTCTTCTGCTCTTGTGGTGACTCTCATCTGCTGCTTTAAAGCCTTGCTCTTGATTGTGGTGCTTTGCTGGTCCCTTTGGCATGTTTGAGGCATTGCAGCCAGTCTGGGTGCTGTACTAGTCCTCCTAGCATAATTTGGAGCCTTGCAGCTGATGTGGGTACTACGCTGGTCTTCCTGGCATAATTTAGAGCTTTTCAGCTGATCTGAGCACCGTACTGGTCCCTTTGGGATGTTTAATGCATAGCGGCTGATCTGGGTGCTGTGCCAATCTTACTGGCATAATTTAGGGCCTTGCAGTCCTTCTAGCATAATGTAGGACTTTGCAGGCAATCGAGGTGCTGTTCTGGTCCTTCTAGTATAATTTAGGGTCTTGTAGTTGATCTGGGCGCTCTGCTACGCTGGTCCCTTTGGCATATTGCTTTAATGCAATCTCACTTTGGTTATCAGTTCACCAACTCACAATAAATTACAAGAAAACGGAAGTGTTTTTCATAATAAGAAATAAAAATTTCTCCCCACCGACTACTCTAAAAGTTAAGAATGCAGAACTAGAAGTAAAACCAGAAGTACGATAACTAGGAATAACTTTTGATCAAAGTCTCACTTTTCAATCCCACATCAGCAAAACTGCATGAATTATATACAATAAGATAAGAATCCTCCAACACCTATGCCCAGTAATTTCTAAACTGTATTTGAAGCAATGGTATTCTTTCATTTTGACTACTGCGATATCATCTATCAAGTAATTCCCAAAAGTGCTTTGCACCTCCTACAACTGACACAACACACAGCAGCTCGAATCATCCAAGGTACATCTAGAGTGAACCACATTACACGCATATTAAAGTAACTTCATTGGTTTCCTCTACAAAGCCACATTAACTTTGTACTTCAAAGTTCTTTGTGTGCTTCGCCGGTTCTCAGTTCCTGAATGGTTCCTGTAGCTGCAACATTTCTCTCTGCGAGTGACTTGATCAGTGCGTAACTTGTAAAAAAATTATCGAAGAACAAGTGGAGACAAATTACATCTGAATGCTTTTCAATAACATCAACCATATGGTTTATAACCCTGGAGCCCAGAGGTTCCATCGAATGTGTAGAACTTTCTCGTCCGCTGTACAGCTTAATGTTGTAAGGGTAGCCGTTGATGCCATACATACACCACCACTTAAAACCAAATCTAATTGGTTTTCCTTTTATAAACATTTTCATGCTGTGGCGGCCAAAGTAGAGTCATAGACTCGTCAATACTCAATTCATGGTGGAAAATCCAAACTGCACCAAATTCACGTTGACGGCAGTAATAAGTAGAACAACCTTAGCCATCTTGTCGCCTGCTTTGAGTTCAGCATTGTCAGCCAAGTGAAAGAATTTTTTGATGGTCTGAAACCTCTTGCTGCTCATGGCCTCACGGACATTAGGCACGCCTAGATCTTGCTGACTGCTCCAGTAGTCTGAGTCCTGTGGCAGGACATGATAGCCGGACAACAGCAGGATTCCCAGAAAGTGACAAATTTCATCCACTGTGACTTGAAACTGACTGTCGTTCTTATCTAGGTTAGCGTAAAGGTTGCTTTGCGTTACAATTTCCGTCAGCATTTTGTCATCGAATATAAGGCTCCATATGGAAAATGGAGAAAGCGACAACAGAACAGGAAAACTGTCAGGTAAATGACTTGGCACCAGCAATGAAATTACCTTAGTGAACTTTGTTGACTTTTTCCACTGAATTGCCTGTTTCTGCTTCAGATTCTTACACTTTTTTGCTGGAGGGCTGCTTTCATCTTCACTACTAACACTATCATCTTCGTCTGTCTACTCTGCTATCACTTCGAGCTCGCCAGCGGTTTCAAAGGGGTTATCATTGTTCAAATTGTCAGGAATATCTTCGACATCACTGTCAGCTGCAGAATCACCTGCAGACGGTGGCAACACAATGATGGTTGTTGGATGAGTTAAATGTTCCACAGTTGACATAGCATCTTGGACTGTAACTACCCGATGAATTTTGCTACGTCTGGTGCCATAGAAGCTTCTTGTATTCATTGTTTATCAAAACTAAAGGAATTATCTGAAAACAATGTGAATTGGCAATTATTAGTCAACGTTTAGATAATCCTGGCAGTGTTCCTATATAGGAACATGAGACATATACATAAAATTTACCCCCATCACAAATCAAATAAAATGTGAGTGCACCTGTGCAACACGACCAGGCATGCCTTGTATACAATGATCAGCGTCAAAATGTAAAACAACCAAGTATCTCAAAATTATAACTGTTAAATTTGACTTACCCTCAAATTGTAAAAAATGTGAAACTTTAAGTGAAATTGAAACTGTTGTGCAACTGAGACCATTTAACGTTTGCACTGCTGTTAAATATGACGTCACCACTTGTTCACATTCTGCAAAGAATATTTGTATTCGAAAATCGCGTACATAAAAAAATAGGTAACGTTTGTCATGTTCCCATGCAGGAACATTGCTGGGAAAAAGGTTAAAAAGCTTTATTCAAAGAATACTTTGAAAATGAAACTTAAGCAGGCAAGCACAAATTGGCCACTTAAAAGGACTTGTACCATCTGATCATAACCATCGCTCTGATCTTAACTCATCTAAATAAGGTTTAGGTTTAGGTTTATTTATTTGATATAACCGCCTTTCTGGGTAATCAAAGCGGTGTACAATCGATAAAATACATAAAAATTCATAAAATACATAAAATAAAATTATACAAATAAAATTATAAAATACATAACATAAATTATACAAATCATAAAAAAAGATATTACATAAAACTTTGGGCAAGCCAGAAAGGAAAAGAAATATACAATTTGTGTAGAATAGAAGCTGGTATGCAGAGAATACAAGACAGGATACAATAGGTAGGTAGGTACAGCAGGGATAGATTCACACAAAAGGGGAAGGGATATTGAAGGCCAGTGAAAAGAGATGAGTTTTAAGGTTTTTCTTGAAAATTGTGAATTGTGGTTCCAGTCGGAGGGAAGGGGGAAGAGAGTTCCAATGTGCGGGACCAGCAAAAAAGAAAGCAGATAGACGCGTGAACTGAAGGTGAGCGCGGGAAGGTGGGGGGAGGGCAAGGCGGTTAAGATGGAAAGAACGTGGAGTGTAGCGGGGGGAGTGAAAAGATAGGAGGTCAGACAAATAAGATGGGATACCAGTGTGATAGACTTTATGGAGTAAAGTCAGCAGTTTAAATTGAGAGCGAAGAGGGACCGGCAACCAATGGAGGTGAAAAAGTAAGGGAGTGACATGATCTCGTAAAGCAGAATGAGTGATGAGACGTGCAGCGGTATTTTGTACTCTCTGGAGCCGATTCACCTGATTTTTGGGGAGACCAAGAAACAATGCATTAGAAAAGTCCACCCGTGACATGACTAAGGACAGTACTAACGTGGTCAGAGCAGAAGGGGAGAGAAAAGGGCGGATAGAACGGATTTGTCGAAGAAAAAAGAAAGAGGTTTTAGTAATATGAGAGATGTGAGAATGAAAGGAGAGATCCGAGTCAAAGTGAATGCCTAAATACCAGAAAGTAGAAACTAATGGAACTGGGGAGTTAGAAAAAGAAGGGGCTAAAGTGGGGGGGGGGGGGGGAGCCCCATATGTGAACCAGATAGCAAGGGTCTTTGTGAGGTTAAAATGAAGACAGTTAGAGGTGAGCCAATCTGCAACAGAGGAAAGACAAGAGTTCAGAGGGGTGAGATCAGGACAGGAGGAGGAAGTGTGATGGAGTAAGAGAATGTCTACCAAAACACATCTCTCTACCAAAACACATCAGGAGCAACGCTGACATCACATCATTTAAGAAACAGCTAAAGACAATCCTATTCCGTGAACATCTCTGAACGGAAACAACACCATGACCTAAACACTTAGAAGTAAACATGTCCATGTCTACCCAAATCATTAAATGTTGACCCTGGTGATGGCCCCACCCTAAAAAAATTACCCCCCCCCCGATGTTACATGTTACACCGCTTTGACCCGGTGAAAAGCGGGATATAAATGCAGTTAAATAAAATAAATAAAATAAAATGTCATCCGCGTAAAAGAAAGCTGAAATACCTGACTGTTGGATAAGAAGTGCAAGGGGAGCGAGAAAGAGATTAAAAAGAAGGGGGGCAAGAACGGAGCCCTGTGGAACTCCACAGAGGAGGTGCTGTGGATCAGAAGGGGAGGAGGCAGTTGAAGAAGGAAGAACCGTGCAAGAACGAGAGGAAAGAAAGGAGTGAAACCAGTGATAGACAGTGCTGCAGAGACCAGCTTCACGAAGTCGGTGAAGAAGAAGGGAGTGATCAACCAGATCAAAGGCTGCTGAAAGGTCCAGAGCAACCGCCACCGATATATCACCCCGATCGTGAGCTGTGTGTAGTGCATTAGTGAAAGCCAAAAGAACTGTGTCAACACTATGCCCAGAACGGAAACCTGATTGACGGGGATGAAGGAAGTTAATAGAATCAAGGTGATGAGAGAGTTGTGCAAAGACGAATTTCTCCAAGAGCTTAGACAGAAAGGGAAGGTTAGAGACAGGATGATAGCTGGAAGGAAGGGAAGGATCAAGGGAGGAATTCTTTAAGAGGGGGCGGACCAATGCATGTTTCCAAGGAGTAGGAAAGACCCCGGTGGAAAGACTAGAGTTGAACATAACAAGGATATAGGGGAGGACACCCAGGGAGGGAGTGAGGAGCCAAGAGGAGGGAATAGGATTGGACGAGCATGAGGTCTTACGAGATGAGGAGATGAGGTGGTGAAGTTCGGGTGCAGAGATAGGGGAGAAGGTAGCCCAGAAATGAGAAAGCTGAGAGACAGGTGGGGGAGAAGGAAGAGGAGGAGGGGAAGAGATGGGAGCAGGGCATAAGGGTAGAGAATCCCTCAGAGAGACAATCTTTGTGGTAAAGAAAGAAGCCAATTGCGATGGGGAGGGGGAAGATTGGGTAGTAGTGGCTGATGAGGAGGTGGATAGGGAAGTGAGAGAACGAAGGATGGAGTATAGGTGCCGGGTTTGGTTAGGTGCTTGTGAGATGGCATTAGAAAAGAAGTCACGTTTAGTCGAGTGGAGTTGAGCACGGTAGAAGGAGTGATGAGATTTGAAAACAGATAGAGTGACAGGGGAAGGGTCCTTGCGCCAAAGGCGCTCAGCCCTTCGAAGGTGTGAACGTAAGATTCGGAGACCACCATGGAACCAGGGATGAGAAGGTCGGCGACGGGAGGGACGAGGCCGAAGAGGGGCTAGAAGGTTGAGTGTAGCAGAAAGAGAAGAAAACCAATGAGCGGCTTGAGAGTTTGGCGAGAGAAGTGAGAAGTCGCTAGGCAAAATCTCAGCAGCAGAGGGGAATCTTTGTAGGGTAAGAGGGGTGAGAGCCCGGGATAAAGGCGCTAAGGAAGATGACATGGAAGAAGCTGGGGTGACAGAAGAGGAGACCTCTGGAAGAGAACAAGATAGAGTGAGATAAAAGTGATCTGTCCATGGGAGGGGCGTGGCGATTGGAACTGATAAGGTGAAAGGAGACGAGGCAGGGGATAAGACCAAGTCGAGGGTGTGACCAGCTTGGTGAGTAGGAGTGGAGACGTGTTGGATTAAAGAGAGATCCTGGAGGAACGAGGAGAAGGAAAGCTCTCTTGAGGAGGAAGGAGAATCCATATGAAGGTTAAAATCGCCCGCTATGATTAAATGGGGGAAAGCTAAAGAGACGTCAGTAATTGTTAGTAAAAGGGCTTCCCACAGCTGAAGGCGAAGGGCGGGGGGAGAGTAAACGAGCAATAGGTGGATAGAGGGAGAGGTGTGTAGGCGAAGAAGAAGAGCTTCAGCATAATGCAATGCTGGGGAAGAAATTAATGTGTAAGATAAAGAAGGGTGAAAAACAGCAGCTACACCACCACCGGATCACCCAAGACGAGAAACGGAGGTTGCAGAAAAGCCAGGGGGAAGACAGCGTTTAAGAAGAGCATCCTCACCATCACGGAGCCAGGTCTCCGTGAGGAGAGTGAGTCCAGGAGGAGATCTAAGAATAAGATCTTGAAGGAGAAGAGATTTGTTCCGTAGTGACCTACAATTAAGAAGACTAATAGAGAAAGAAGTCTGGGGAACACTGGGAGGGGCAGAGATGAGAGAGACGGAAGAGGATAAAAGGGGGCATGAACGTAGGTTGGTGCTACAGCTGAAACGTTGATTGGGAAGTCTAGCAGGTCGTCTGCCCCAGTATACAGGAATAGCAGCCATGGGATAAGGAGAGAAACAAAATGGGGAACCATGAGACAGAGACACCTCTGAGGAGGCTGGGCCAGGAATCGGCCTAAATGTTAATAGGGAGAGTGAAGGAGGGAAAAATGGCCCACCAAGGAGGTAAGTGATAAGGAAAACGAGCCACAGACCAATGGGGCTGGAAGGCGAAGAGGGAGCCTTCGCTGCCGGAGCGGCCCCAAGGAGCGCACCTAAGGAGCACGATGTGCTCCTTAGGTGCGCTCCTTCGGTGCGCGCCCCTGTCGCGCGCCGCGGCGCCGAGCGCCACAGGCGCTCGTAATTTATGGAGCAAGGCAGCGTACCTTGCTGGACGCGGCCGTGTTCACGCGGCCGCGGTGAGACCGGAAGGGGAGGACCCCTCAGGAGTGCAGGAGACGGCTGGCCCAAGCTGAAAGGGCAGTGGCTTGCTGGACGCAATAAATAAAACTCTCCATAGACAAGACCACTAGCAAAACTCACTCACTGACATTAGGACATACTATATTTTGATTTACTCATGTTCAATTTTCATGTTTTATTATTATATTTTTATACTTGCTCATTATTTATTTATTTATTATTTTATACCACTTTTCCTAGGATCAATGCAGTTTACAGAGAACCAAAGTTTAACAATACATGGAACAGTTTTACAAGAACTGGATTATTTAAACATGTTAGGTAGAATAGAGAACAAGGTAACTATATACAAAAAGAGAGGTTGCTCGAGGTAGTAAATAGTCCGGTGCATATCTTATCTTAAATTAGGGTAGGTGGGGGAAGGGAGGAAGGGATGGGCAGGGAGAGAGTTCATAGGTGGGCAAGTCAAGTGATCCCATTGAAATGTTCCATAAACAGATGGGCCTTTATCGGTTTCCTGAAGGTTATTAGGTCATGAGTGTCTCTGATATGGTGTGGTAGAGTATTCCAGAATCGAGGGGCATATATGGAGAATGCCCTAGGCCAAGTTGTCTGTTGCTCTTGGTCAGTTCGGGAGGTAGGATTAAGAGTTTTGTTGTATTGCTCCTTCTCTGGCAGTTTTCAGGGGTCTTTGATATGATAGAATGCAGATATTGGGAGGATAACTGGTGGATTATTTTGAACATAGTTATTAGGGTTTTGTACTTGATTCTACTGAAGAGAAGTAACCAATTTAACTCTTTTAGAATAAGTGTGAAGTGACTGAATCTAGATGAGGACATCAGAATACAGGTGGCAGAATGCTGCACAAGTTGTAGTGGATGTAATGAGTTTTTCAAAATTCTATGGAGGATGGCATTACAGAAGCCGAAGTGTAGTAGAATCATTGCCTGCAAAACTGTCCGGAAGTCATGAGGTTTAAGAAGGGGCCATAAGAGTTGGAGTGTTCTTAACTTGCTGTAAATGCATTGTGACAAATTGTTTATATGTGCTTGAAATGTGAGGTGCTGATCTATGGTAACGCCAAGTATCTTAATTCTGACTTAACTTCTAGGTTGGAGTTGTTCACCTTTAATGACTTTGGAGGGAGGAAGGCTTGATTTCTGGTGAGGAACAGAGCCTCTGTTGTCTTGAGGGTGATCTAGAGATTAGATTTTGATAGCCATTGGTTTATAGTGTTGAAACAGGTTATAATTGTTGAGTAGTCTGGGTTTGTGGTGCAGAAGGGAGCATATATCATAATATTGTCTGCAAATAGATGATAGTGGACGTTAAATGTGCTTATGATATTGCAGATTGGCTGTATATAGATGTTAAATAGTAATGCTGAGAGGGCAGAGCCATGAGGGATGCCTTGTATCTGGTTGAATTGTTTGGAGGTCTTTTGTCCAATTTGTGCATATTGGGAGTGATTTGTAAGGTATGATTGTAGCCATTCTAGAGCAGTGTCTCGGATTCCTATATTGAATAGTCACTGTAGGAGGATGCCATGGAATATTGTGTCAAAAGCCGCTGCAATGTCTAGAAAGATGAGAATGAAGCCTTGTTGTGTGTTTTCTATGCCCTTGATAAGACAGTCTGTTAAAGAGATGAACAAGGTTTAGAAACATAGAAATATGACGACAGAAAAAGATTACATGGCCTATCTAGTCTGTCCTTCCATATCAACAACTACAACAGTCCCCTTTTTTCCTTTAGAGATCCTCTGTATTTGTCCCATGCTTTTTTGAATTCAGTTACTGTCCTCATCTCTACTACCTCCACTGGGAGACTATTCCACAGATACACTACTCTTTCTGTAAAGAAATATTTCCGCATATCACTCCTGAATCTATCTCCCTTCACCCTCATCCCAAGTCCCCTCATAGCAGAACTTGCTTTCAATTGAAAGAGGCTCTCTCCCTGAACATTTATGCCATGGAGGTATTTAAACATCTTTATTTATTTAACAGTTTTTATATACCGCGCTATTTATCATCAGTGTGGTTTACATTGAACATAAATTACCTAGACAGAAAAACTGAAATAGGTTTACAGATAACAGGAAGCATGAACTAGGTTTGAACTGGGGAAAACTATATACATTTACACAAATTATTATATCAATCATATCACCTCTATCCCGCCTTTCCTCTAAGGTGTACATATTAAGATCCTTAAGTCTGTCCTCATATACTTTATAAAGAAGACCACTAATCATTTTAGTAGCCACCCTATGCACCGACTCCATCCTGTTCACATCCTTTTGAAGGTACGGTCTCCAGAATTGCCCACTATACTCCAAATGAGGTCGCACCAAAGACTTATACAGAGGCATTATCACCTCCTTTTTTCTGCTAGCCATTCCTCTCCGTATGCACCCAAGCATCCTTCTAGCTTTTGCCGTCGCCTTTTCTACCTGTTTAGCTACTTTAAGATTATCAGACACAACCACGCCTAGGTCCTGCTCTTTAGTGGACAAAAGTACTTCACCCCCTATACCAGCGATGGCGAACCTATGGCACGCGTGCCAGCTGTGGCACGCGAAGGCCTTGCAGCTGGCACGCGGGCCATAGGTCCGCAAAAAAAAGAAAAAAGCTGTCTCTGACTGCTGCCGCGGACGCGGCAAGGGCAGAATGCAGCGTCCCGCGGGGCCCCCTCCGCCCGCTAAGCCCCTCTGCAAGAGCTTTCAGATTCGCGAGGGAGAGCGTCTCCCTCGCGTCTCTGTTAAGCCCGCAGGGGCTAATGGGAAATTTCCCATCAGCCCCTTTAGACGCGAGGGACTGATGGGAAATTTCCCATTAGCCCCTGCGGGCTTAACAGAGACGCGAGGGAGACGCTCTCCCTCGCGAATCTGAAAGCCCTTGCAGAGGGGCTTAGCGGGCGGAGGGGGCCCCGCGGGACATTGTAATCTGCCGCGGCAGCAGCCAGAGCCTGCTTTTTTTTTTAAAAAAATTTGCCGGGGGGGGGGGGGTTAGGATTGCTAATGGGCAGGAGGAGGGGGGGGTTAGGATTGCTAATGGGCAGGAGGGGGGGGTTAGGATTGCTAATGGGCAGGAGGGGGGGTTAGGATTGCTAATGGGCAGGAGGGGGGGGGTTAGGACTGCTAATGGGCAGGAGGGGGGGGTTAGGACTGCTAATGGGCAGGAGGGGGGGGGTTAGGACTGCTAATGGGCAGGAGGGGGGGGGGTTAGGACTGCTAATGGGCAGGGGGGGGTTAGGACTGCTAATGGGAAGGAGGGGGGGGGGTTAGGACTGCTAATGGGCAGGAGGGGGGGGTTAGGACTGCTAATGGGCAGGAGGGGGGGGTTAGGATTGCTAATGGGCAGGGGGGGGGGTTAGGACTGCTAATGGGCAGGAGGGGGGGGTTAGGACTGCTAATGGGCAGGAGGGGGGGGGTTAGGACTGCGAAAGGGCAGGAGGGGAGGGGGGTTAGGACTGCTAATGGGCCGGAGGGGGGGGCTAGGACTGCTAATGGGCAGGAGGGGGGGGGTTAGGACTGCTAATGGGCAGGAGGGGGGGGGGGGGTTAGGACTGCTAATGGGCAGGAGGGGGGGTGTTAGGACTGCTAATGGCAGGAGGGGGGCGGTTAGGACTGCTAATGGGCAGGAGGGGGGGGGTTAGGACTGCTAATGGGCGGGGCGGGGCGGGGGGGGGGGTTAGGACTGCTAATGGGCTGGGGGGGTTAGGACTGCTAAGGGGCGGGGGGCGGGCGGGGGTTAGGACTGCTAATGGGCAGGAGGGGGGGTTAGGACTGCTAATGGGCAGGAGGGGGGTGTTAGGACTGCTAATGGGAAGGAGGGGGGGTGTTAGGACTGCTAATGGGCTGGGGGGGTTAGGACTGCTAATGGGCGGGCGGCGGGGGGCGGGCGGGCGGGGGGGGGGTAGGACTGCTAATGGGCTGGGGGGTAGGACTGCTAATGGGCTGTGGGCTGATGGGGGCTGTCTGGAAATGGGGTGATGGGGGTTTAGGGCTGGAAGTGAGTTGATGGGGGGGGGCTAGGACTGGTATTGGGTTGGGGGGTTGCTAGGACTGGAAATGGGCTGATGCAGGGACTAGAAGGGAATGGATGCTGGGTGAGGCTGGAACTAGAAGGGAGCTGATGTTGGGGGAGGATTAGAATGGGATGGGGCTGGGAGAGTAAAATGGAGAGGGGAAAAATATTTTGTGTGGGAGGGATAAAAAATCTACAATTGGCCGGGTATTGGGAGAGTAAGTGGGGATTGAGGATGGAGGGGTAAAATTTGAGTGGATGAAATAGGAATGAGGAAAGAGCAAAAGGAGAAAGATTAGTATGTTAAAGCGGATGTAGAGAGAGAGAATGGAAAAAAAAACTAGAAGAGAGAAGAAAGGACAAATGGACAGCAGATGATGGAGAGTTAGCAGAAAACATGAAGAAACCAGAAGAAAGTGGCTGGAGCAATTGCAACTGAGCTGAGGTATTCTGTTTATGTAATTCCTTTTTGACATTGCCACTTGTTCTCTTTCCCCAGTAGGTCATGTATTGTTATTGTCTGAAATGTATTGGTTTAATATTTGCAGTGTTGCCTTTTGATAGGTATGGTGTGGTGCTTTGTGAGTCCTGGTAGTGCTGTTAGGATACGGCGGGTTTGCTATTGGTTCTAAATGGGCAGTGTTTGTAGTAGTTCCTAATGTGCCTGGCGGTTGGCACTGGATTATAGTAATGTAGAAATCTTTTAGTCTGTCTTTATCCATACACTCATTAAGAGACATGTTTACTAAAAGTTAGTGTATGTTAGCATTATGCAAATATTTATGCAAATTGACGTGCTGGCACTTTGAGGAAATTCTTTGGTTTTGTGCGGCAGTTTGGGCACTCGGGCTCAAAAAGGTTAGCCATCACTGCCCTATACTATATTGCTCCCTTGGATTGCTGCAGCCGAAATGCATGACCTTACATTTTTAACATTAAATCCCAGCTGTCAAATTCTAGATCATTCTTCAAGCTTAGCTAGATCCCTCCTCATGTTATCTACACCTTCCTGGGTGTCTGCTCCATTGCAGATTTTGGTATCATCCTCAAAGAGGCAAACCTTACCCGACAGCTCTTCCGCTATATCACTAACAAAGATGTTAAAAAGAATCAGACCAAGGACAGATACCTGGGGCACACCACTGGTAACATCCTTCTCCTCAGAATGAGCTCCATTTACCTGCACCCTTTGTCGCCTCCCACTCAACCAATTTCTAACCCAAGTAATAACTTTAGGGTCCATCCCTAAGGTGCTCAGTTTGTTTATGTCACCTGTGAGGAACAGTGTCAAAGGCCTTACTCAAATCTATATACACCACATCTGGGGCTCTCCCTCAGTCCAACTCCCTGGTCACCCAGTCAAAGAAATCAATCAGATTTGTCTGACAAGACCTGCCTCTGGTGAATCCATGCTGCATCGGATCCTGTAATCCGCTGGACTCCAGAAACTCACTATTTTCTCTTTCAGCAGGGTTTCCAATAATTTACTCACCACCAAAGTTAAACTAATCGGCCTGTAGTTTTCAACCACATCCTTACTTCCGCTTTTGTGTAAAGGCACCACATGAGCCTCTCTCCAGTCCTTTGGCACCACTCCCGACTCCAACGAGGCATTGAAAAGGTCAGTCAGTGGAGCTGCTAGAACGTCCCCAAGTTCCCTCAGTATTCTAGGGTGTATCCCATCCGGTCCCATCGCTTTGTCTACTTTAAGTTGAGCTAGTTTCTCACGAACACAGTCTTCTGAAAATTGTTCAAGATGTCCCTCGCTTCTGTTCCTGTTTGTGGGTGTTTTCTGAAGTCCTGCTCCTGGTTCTTCATCTGTGAACACAGAACAGAAATATTTGTTAAGCAAGTCTGCATTATCTTTATCAGCTTCTACATATTCCTCCCCTGCACCCTTGAGTCTGACAATACCATAAGAACATAAGAACATAAGAAATGCCATACTGGGTCAGACCGAGGTCCATCAAGCCCAGTATCCTGTTTCCAACAGTGGCCAATCTAGGTCATACGTACCTAGCAGTTTCCCCAAAAGACACAGGTTCTGCAGTGCTTGTACTAGGCCAAGCATTGATATCCTGGGTCCCTTTTTAATAGTGGTTTATGGACCTTTCCTCCAGGAACTTGTCCAAACCTTTTTTAAACCCAGCTATACTAACAGCCCTTACTATATCCTCCGGTAACAGATTCCAGAGTTTGATTACATGTTGAGTGAAGAAATATTTTCTCCTATTTGTCTTAAATAGTTTACCCTGTAGCTTCATTACATGTCCCCTAGTCCTTCTATATTCTGATAGCGTAAACAATTGATCCACGTTTATCCGTTCCACTCCATTCATTAATTTATACACCTCTATCATATCTCCCCTCAGCCGTCTCTTTTCTAGGTTAAAGAGCCCTAACCTTTTTAGCCTCTCTTCATAGGAGTAGCCTTCCATCCCCTTCACCAATTTGGTGGCTCTTCTCTGTACTTTTTCGAATAACTCTATGTCCTTTTTAAGATACGGTGACCAGAATTGCACACAATATTCAAGGTGCAGTCGTACCATGGAGCGATACAGAGGCATTATAATATCCTTTGTTTTATTCTCCATCCCTTTCCTTATGATACCTAGCATTCTATTTGCTTTCTTGGCCGCCGCTGCACACTGGGCGGAGGGTTTTAACATGTTATCCACGATGACTCCTAAATCTTTTTCCTGGGTGGTGGTTTCTAATGTGGAGCCTTGCATCGTGTAACTATAGTGTGGGTTGTTCTTTCCTAGGTGCATAACTTTGCACTTGTCCACATTAAATTTCATCTGCCATTTGGATGCCCAG
The DNA here is from genome assembly GCA_033557465.1 of Ichthyophis bannanicus. Lineage (NCBI taxonomy): Eukaryota > Metazoa > Chordata > Amphibia > Gymnophiona > Ichthyophiidae > Ichthyophis > Ichthyophis bannanicus. The sequence goes on along the minus strand of CM066031.1, from coordinate 541,383,276 downwards.
TCTTCCAATTTATCCAGATCCTCCTGCAGTTTTCCACAATCCTCTTGGGTTTTAACAACTTTAAACAGTTTTGTGTCATCTGCAAATTTGATAACCTCACTAGTTATTCCCTTTTCCAGGTCATTTATGAATATGTCAAAAAGTAGCGGACCCAGTACAGATCCCTGGGGTACTCCGCTATTCACCTTTTTCCATTGGGAATATTGGCCATTTAGCCCTACCCTCTGCTTTCTATCTTTTAACCAGTTCCCGATCCACAATAGTACACTGCCTCCTATCCCATGACTTTTTAGCTTCGCCAAAAGTCTCTGATGGGGGACCTTGTCAAAAGCTTTCTGAAAGTCCAGATACACTATATCAACCGACTCACCTTTGTCTACCTGTTTATGCACACCTTCAAAAAAACAGATCAGATTAGTAAGACAAGATCTTCCTTGTCTAAAGCCATGTTGGCTGTCTCCCATTAGGCCATGACTATCTACATGCTGTGTAATTTTGTTCTTTATGATGGTTTCTTCTACCATTTTCCCTGGTACTGACGTCAGGCTCACCGGTCTGTAATTTCCCGGGTCACCCCTGGAACCCTTTTTAAAAATTGGTGTTACGTTGGCGACCCTCCAATCTTCAGGTATTACAGATGATTTTAATGAAAGTTCACAGATTACCAATAACAGGTCTGCAATCTCATATTTCAGTTCTTTCAACACTCTGGGATGTATATCATCCAGTCCAGGTGATTTGCTACTATTCAGTTTATCAAATAGTTGTAATATATCTTCCCGGTGTAGCGATATTTCTCTCAATTCCTCTGCAGTATCACCTTCAAATACCACTTCAGTCTTGGGTAACATCCCTACATCTTCCTCAGTAAAGACCGAAGCAAAGAATTCATTCAGTCTCTCTGCTATAGCCTTGTCTCCTCTTACTGCCCCTTTTACCCCTCTATCATCTAATGGTCCAATTGACTCTCTCACAGGCCTTTTGCTACGAATGTACTTGAAAAAGTCTTTATTTCGTGTTTTTGCTTCCGTAGCAAGTTTCTTCTCAAATTCCCGCTTTGCCTGCCTTATCAATGCTTTGCATTTAACTTGCCAGTGCTTGTGCTGTTTCCAGTTTTCATCATTTGGCTCTTTTTTCCATTTCCTGAAGGTTGCTCTTTTGGCAGCAACAGCCTCTCTGACCTCACCTTTAAACCATGCTGGCAGTTTTTTGGACTTTCTTCCACTTTTCTTAATGCGTGGAATACAGCTGGTCTGGGCTTCGAGGATAGTATTTTTAAATAACACCCAAGCTTGCTGTAAGTCTTTAACCTTTGGAACCGCTCCTTTTAGTTTTTTCCGAACTATATTCCTCATTCTATCATAGTCTCCCTTTTGAAAGTTAAAAGGTAGTACTGTGGATTCCTTTACTATCTGTCCTCCACTGATTAAATCAAACATGATCATACTATGATCACTATTGCCAAGTGGTCCCAACACCCTTATTTCTTGCACCAGATCTGGCGTTCCACTAAGGACTAGGTCCAGTATGGCTTCCCCTCTGGTCGGTTCATGAATCAGCTGCTCCAAGAAGCAGTCATTTATTTCATCTAGAAACTTTATCTCTTTAGCTTGTCCTGCTGTGACACTGTCCCAGTCGATACCGGGGTAATTGAAATCACCCATTATTACTACTCTGTTGTGGCTTTTGTTAGCTTCCTTGATTTCTTTGAGCATTTCATCATCCATTTGTTCATTCTGGCCAGGTGGTCGATAGTATACTCCCACTGCCATCACCTTCCCCTTCATAAATGGAATTTCAATCCATAGAGATTCTACAGCAAATTTTGTTCCCTGCAAAACTTTAATCCTTTCTGACTCAATGCCCTCTCTAACATAGAGCGCAACCCCTCCACCAATTTGTTCAGCTCTATCATTACGATATAGTTTGTATCCAGGTATCACAGTGTCCCACTGGTTATCCTCCTTCCACCATGTCTCTGAGAGTGCAATCATATCTAACCTCTCATTTAGTGCTATATATTCTAATTCTCCCATCTTATTGTTTAGACTTCTAGCATTGGCATACAAGCATTTTAGAGACTGTATTTTATTAATATTAATCTGGCTATTGGTAGGCATGGGTAATTGGGAATCCTTATGCTCTGTCTGCTCCTTACTCAAGGGCATTTGGGCTACTATACTCCCTTTTGGAACCTCACTGCTTTTGGTAGTATCCTTCAAGGATACCTTTGTCCAAACCATGCGCTCCTGGGTGACTGTCGGCTTTCCCCTATTTTCTAGTTTAAAAGCTTCTCTTATCTCTTTTTTAAAGGTTAATGCCAGCAGTCTGGTCCCATCCTGATTAAGGTGAAGCCCATCCCTTCGGAAGAGCTCCCCCTTTCCCCAGAATGTTCCCCAGTTCCTAACAAATCCAAAACCCTCATCCTTGCACCATTGTCTCATCCACGCACTTTTGCCCTTCCTCTTCTCGCTAACATATCTGAAAAATGTCTTATCCCCCCATTTTATTGCATTGGCTATTTCCTCCTCCTTTTGAATCTTTGCCTTTCTAACTACTTTGCTAGCTTCTGTAAGCTTTTCCAAATATAGATGCCTGTCTTCCTCTCTCTGTGATCTCTTGTATTTCATGAAGGTCTCCCTCTTTTTCTTCACTTTTTCAGCTACTTCTTTCGAAAGCCATAGTGGTCTCCTTTTCCTTTTATCTTTATTTACCATTTTAACAAAAAGGTTGGTTGCCCTTAAAATATCCCCTTTCAGTTTTGCCCACTGTTGTTCTACATCCACCAGCTGTTCCCATCTCCCTAAAGACTCCCTGAGCTATTGGCCCATCTTGGCAAAGTTAGTCTTCCTAAAGTCTAAGATCCTCACCTTTGAATGGATTCGAACAGCCCTAGTCCTAATACTGAACCACACCATCTGGTGATCACTGTATGCAAAATGATCTCCCACTACAACATCAGAAACACTTTCACCATTGGTAAGCACCAAGTTCAGTATAGCCCCTTCACGTGTGGGGTTTGTTACCAATTGCCTGAATAGTTCTCCCTGTAGAGAATCCAGGATCTCCTTACTTCTAGATGATACTGCAGCAGGAATGTGCCAATCAACATCTGGCATATTGAAATCTCCTATCAGTAGCACTTCCCCTTTCCTAGCAATGCTGCGTATGCCTTCAATTAACTCTCTGTCCACCTCTTCCTCTTGTGAGGGAGGTCTGTATATCACACCAATGCAAATAGATTTCTCTTTCCCTCTTTTTAGTTTAACCCACAATGTCTCCTCTCTCCCTTTTAAACTCTGTAATTCCAAAGCTTTAATAGTAGTTTTTACATATAGTGCCACTCCTCCTTCCCTTCTTCCTACCCTGTCCTTTCTGAATAAAGCATAGCCAGGTATAGTTACATCCCAATCATGGTTTTCTGTGAACCATGTTTCTGTAACTGCCACTAAATCCAAGTCAGCCACTCCCACCAAAGCTTCAACATCAGAGATCTTATTTCCCATGCTAAGGGCATTTATACACACTGCTTTCCATATGTTACCCCTGTTACCCATTTCCATAAAGGTATTTAATGTATCACCTACATGGGGGCTTTCTTCACCCATCCCCAACGAATCTAGTTTAAAGCCCTCTTCAGTAGATTAGCCAGTCTACTACCGAAGACACGTTGACCTTTCTTGGACAGATGGATGTCATCTCTGCTCTGCAACCCTTGGAACAGCATCCCGTGGTCTAGGAAACCAAAACGCTCTCGATGACACCATCCACGCAACCATGCATTCATCTCCAGGTTGCGAGCCTCTCTGCCTTGACCTTTACCCTCAAGAGGGAGGATTGAAGAGAACACCACCTGTGCACCTAACTGCTTCACCCTCTGTCCCAGAGCCATGAAGTCACTTTTGATACGTTCTGAGGGATACCTTGCAGTATCATTTGTTCCAACATGGATTAGCAACATTGGGTAATAGTCAGTGGGCTTGATGAGTCTTGGCAAACTCTCCATAACATCTTAGATTTTGACACCAGGCAGATAGCATACCTCTCTGGACATCAAGTCTGGTCGGCAGATGGACACCTCAGTACCCATCAGAAGAGAGTCTCCAACCACCACTACCCTTTGCTTCCTTGTGGTCACTGATTCTGCAACTTTGGGGTACTTGAGCTTTGGTTCTTCCCTTTCCAGGGATGCTTTCACCTCCTCCACTTCCAGGGCTGCATAATGGTTCTTCAGTTCAAGGGGTGGAGAGGTTTGATTGGTGATTTTGCAGGCCCTGGTGACTTGTGTCCAACCATCGACATTTTGTTGGCACCCATCTTCTACTCTGCTGGAGAGCTTGGTTGCTGCAAGAAGCATCTCATCAATGTACTTCTCACTGTCTTGAATGCTCCTCAGCCTCACCACCTTCTCTCTGAGTTCCTCCACTTGTTTCCTCGGAGCTTCAGCATAGAGGCACCCTGCACATGGAACCAGTCCTTCAACTGGCATTAGGACCTTTGTCTGGACAGAGGCATAAGCTGTAATGGGGCAACAACTTAAGCGATATGATTTTTCCCAGCCATTGTTCTGTTTGTTGAGCTTAGGCATCTGTTAAAGCAAAAAGCTGTCCTTTCAGAGAAAAAGCAGTTAAATCTCTTTAATTATATTCAAAATGTGCTGCTCCAAGTCTCTGTGCTTTGTTAAATGGGGAGGTGCCCTATAAAGCAAGACTGCTCAATAGGGGTGGGTGGGAGTCAGGGTGGGTAGGGAGGGAAATAACACCTGATTAGGTGTCAGCAGTTCCCAAAGCTGAGAAGGTTACTAGCATTTAACAACCTACTTTGCTCAAGGAAATTTCTACTAAAGCACCAAAAAGAAAGTAACCTTGCTTTAAAAATATACAAAAACCCTTTTAAGAGCTCCCAGTCAGAGAGCTAGCAATTTAATAAAAATAAACCCTTAAATCCTTACCGTTGTTTGACCTGTAGAGCCCCTGTTAGGAATGCCTCAACAGGGCAGGGCTCTGGAGCCTTTTATGCAGGCCTCAGCTGCCCTCAGGTAATCAGGCCCACTAACTCCTGATTAGGTGTCAGCAGTTCCCAAAGCTGAGAAGGTTACTAGAGTTCAACAACCTACTTTGCTCAAGGAAATTTCTACGTTGTTTGACCTGTTGTAGAGCCCCTGTTAGGAATGCCTACTCCATGGTTGTTGCGGAAACCGTGTTGGTGTATGTCCAAGGGAGCGTGAGTCGATATGTTCTTGCATTTGGTAGAGGACAACCTTCTCAATAATTTTGGCAATAAATGGTAAGCTGGAGATAGGCCTGTATGAGGTTGGGTTATTTGGATCGAGCTTGGGGTTTTTGAGGATAGGAGGACTGATGCAGATTTCAGGTATATAGGAAAATATCCTTTGAAGAAGGAGATTGTGATTAGCTTATATATCATTGGAGCAAACTCTGTTTTTGTGATTTTGAACCAAATAGCAGGGCATGGGGAGATGTTGTGGTGTTGATGCTATGTATTATTTTATTTATTTATTTAACAGTTTTTATATACCGCCTTTTCATTTAATCAAGGCGGTTTACAATAACTTAACTTTTACAAAGAACTTGCAAGATTTAAACAATAACAGAGAACTTGTAATTTTAAAACATTTAAATGTTAACTTTTACAAATAACTTGCAAATTTAAACAATAATACAGAACTTGCAGTTTTAGGCATTAACAACATGATTATGTACTCAAGGTGCTCTGTGGAAATGGGGCTGAAGGACCACAGTTGTGTATCTGTGGTGTTTAGGTCTGTGGAGTCGTCACAGGTGATGGGAGCACCTGAGTGATGGCATGGGGGTTTATGATTGCAGGTATGCAGCAAAGTTCTGGGGGTCAATGGTGAAAGTCTGGGGCCTTGGCTGTTTATTTTTGCTAACAACAACAACAGTAACTATATTGAATAGCTCTCTGTATTTGTTTATTGCTTTCATTATTAGTTTAGTGTGGTGTTCTCATTTTGCGTTGTTGGTCTCTGAATGGTACATTTGAAAGTGAACCAAAGGTTTATTTTGTCTGATCATCGTGTGTGCTTTTCCATCTGTGCTCAAATTTTATCAGTTTGCACTTTAGTTCTTTTAGGCTTGGCATGTACCATGGGCTGTGGATTCGGTGGTGTGGTTTCACAATATTGGTGAAAGGTGAAGTGGCAAAGGCTTGTATTGTGCTTATCCATTTGTTTATAGTGAGGTCCAGGTCCTGGTGTTCTTCATCAAGAGAAGGGAACACTATGTCAATGAAAGTAGGTTTATTGAAGGGCTTGAAATGGTGGTGGCATATATTGTGGATGGTCTGTGATATTTGGATAGGGTATACACATAGGTTGCAGGTGACAGGTGGTGGTCTGACCATGTTACTTCAGTGAGGAGCGGTTTGGGGACTGTGCGGGTTTCCAGAAGTTGGGATTGGATGAATATGAGATCCAAGGTGTTTCCTTTGGTGTGTGTTGGGGCTTGGATCAGTTGGGTGACTTGGCGGTGTCTCACGGCTTTCATGAAGGATTTAGATTGGCTTGATGGAGAAGAGGATAGATTTAGGTTGCCCATTAGTATGAGTTGGGAAGAGGGGAGTGCATATGTACTGACTGTTTCTAGGATGGTCAATAGCTCATTGTGCTTTGTTGTGTGAGAGCAGTAGGCAAGACATAGTGTAATCTTTTTATTTGAGATTGGTATGAGATCAAGACCATCTGTAGATGGCCTGCATTTGCTTGAACAATAAGTTATTTCTTGCCAGGATGCAAATGTCACTGCCCCTGCGGTCAGAACGAGAGCAATTGAAGTTGTCATAATCAGGTGGTTTCAGCAGGTTAATAATAATGGTGTCTGTATTGGAGAACCAGGATTCTGTTATGCATAGAATGTCAATGTTGTTGTCATGGATGTAGTCATTGAGGACATGGATCTTGATTTTTGTTGTTTGAGTGGTTGTTTCTTGAGTGAAATGTTCCTGGAGAGGGATATACAGCAGTCTGGAGTTGTTCCTTTGTCTGGTTCTGTGTGGTAGGCATGTATGGTGTAGTGAGCCAAGGCAACAGATTACTGGGGATGGTGCCATGGTTAGGGGTGTGCCATTGAGCCTTGCTGGATAGAGCAGTCAGTATGAGGATACAAATGGCTAGGAGTAGGATTCTGTGCAGGTCAGACATTATATGATAAAATAGCTTTCTGTTTTTATGTTTCCAGAGGGATTCCTGAAGCGGCAGAAAAATTCAGTCAATCTGTTCCTCAAAATCTGTTCAGTAAAGAGTATCCAGCTCCTTGCCTTTTAGGTACATTTCTTTCTGGTCAGACTCGGTTCCTCAACCAGAGGATGTGGGATCCTGTTCATCAGAATTATCCTGATGTTCTCTGCTGTAAGATTTTTCCCTCAGGTAGACAGACATCTGTGCCCGCAGCGAGTGGCCCATAAGCAGGTATAATGGAAGTTACAACAGGCTCCTTGTGTATAGGAGGCAGGATGGTTCTATTTGTTTCCGCTAGCTTGCTTGTAGGATGATAGGATGTTTGGCGAGGCTATAGATCTGGTAGTAGTTTCTTGTTTGATGCATTGCTTTCTATCAATTAACAGTCCCCACCTAATGGCCCTCTGGTGAGTAATACACGTAAATTGTTGATTGAATGTAATCCTCCCTTGACCCTTTTATCATGTTTCTCATTATCATACTATGTAATGTTTAAAGTTAAATGTAAATCACTTTGATCGCAGGAAAAGTGGCCTATAAAAACTGTCAAATAGATAAACAGGCAACTTATAAACAAATTGAGCACCCTAGGGATGAACCCTAAACTTACTGATTGGTTAGAAACTGGTTGAGTGGGACGCAACAAAGGGTACAGGTAAAGAGAGCTGTTCTGAGGAGAAGGAGGTTACCAGTGGTGTGCCGCAGGGATCTGTCCTTAAAGTAGATAAATAGGTAGAAAAGGCAACTGCAAAAGCCAGAAGAATGCTTGGGTGTATAGGGAGAGGAATAGCCAGCAGAAAAAAGGAGGTGATAGTGCCTTTGTATAAGTCTCTGGTGCAACCTTATTTGGAGTATTGTGTGCAATTCTGGAGGCTGCACCTTCAAAAGGATATAAGCAGGTTGGAGTCGGTGCAGAGGGTGGCTACTAAACGGTTAATGGTCCTCATTATGAAGCATATGAGGGCAGACTTAAAGATCTTAATATGTATACTTTAGAGGAAAGGCAGGATGGGGCAATATGCTAGAAACATTTAAATACCTCTTTGGCATAAATGCACAGGAGGGTCTCTTTCAATTGAAGCCAAGCTCTGCCTTGAGGGGACATAGGATGAGGGTGAAAGGGGATAGACTCAGGAGTAATATACAGAAATATTTCTTTATGGAAAGAGTGGTAGATGCGTGGAATAATCTCCTGGTGCAAGTGGTAGAGATGAGGATAGTATCTAAATTCAAAAAAACATGGGACAAACGCAGAAGATCTCTAAAGGAAAAAAGGGGACTGTTGTATTGCTTGATATGGAAGGGCAGACTTGATAGGCCATGTGGTCTTTTTCTTCCGCCATGCTTCTGTGTTTCTATGTTTAAGGCCTTGCAGCTGATCTTGGTGCTGTGTTGGTCTCCTTGCTATTTTATTCCTTTTAAAGTGCCTTGGTGTGCTTCCACCAATTGTGGTGCTGCTTTTCCCTCTTCCACTATCTTGAGGGGTTCATTGCACACTTTGTACCACTGCCATTCTGATGGTGGTTTCTGGTTCTCATCCTACTACTCTATGTGCTCTTTGCCCCTCTTTTGGGGCCCCTGTGGATTTTGTGACACTCTTGATGGCTTCAAGTGCTGTTATAGATGCCTGCCATCAAGTTAGATTTGATAGAAAACAGATGGTAAGCCTCAGTTTTCCATTGTACAATAGTTTCCCCCATAGACTTTAATTAGGGATGAATGGGACGAATGCATGAATGGCTTGGCTCCTAAAAACCAACCACAGCAGTATATTCTGATGAACAAAAATGAGCAGAAAAATCTTTGGCATGCACATATCTAGTAGTTAGAAAACTTTGGAACTTGAAAGGTGTGTGGCAGTGACTAGGGTTCAACTAATGGCAACTGGAGTGTGAGAACACTGGTTACTCTTGCTAGCTGGGGATAGCTGGGTGAGGAAAGGAAAGGACAAGTGGTATGTCTGACTGACTGGAAGGGGTGATTGGCTGGTGGGTGATAGGGACTGGGGGCTGGGTGGTCAGGAGATGGATGGCTAAGATAGGGGGAAGAAGGGGTAGTTTAATGGCTGGCATGGATGCAGCTCATTAGCATGATGGGGTGGTTTGCTGGAAGGTGGGGGAGCAAGAGATGCAAACTGTCTGAAAAGGGGAATTTGGCTAGGGGTTGCTGGGAACTGGTTGGGGGGTGGGGAAGCAGTGGATGACTACCCTCTGGAAAGGATAATTGGCTGGGGGTGGTTGGGGATGACTACTGCAACCTGGCCTCCATGCGTACCAGCCTTATTTATGCCTTGCTAGATGTTACTATATTTTATAGCCATACCTCAGGCTGGATCACTTCTGGAAGGAGTACAGTGGAAAAACACTACCGTCCAGCAACTCTATTATCAGAGGACTGACAATAAACTCACTGGAACAATAAAAAAGCTAAATTCAGGATACTTCAATGATGGTAATGCCTGGGACGTGAGTACTATTGAACAATCAGGTAAGAAGACACACATCTTTTACAATAAGTAACGTTAAATAAGGATTCAGAGCCCTTTTGAAATATTAAATTTGATTGTTTTATTATTTAATAGAACTATATTTTAAAAGCAGGATCCTGTTTAGAAGAATAGCACTGGTTAAAATACTTAAGAGTAAAAATTGCAATATTTTAATTAACAACAATTTAACACAGCTTGTATTAATCTTTCTTTCTTGTTTATTGAGTTCTTCACATCAAGTTCACCATATATCAGATAAGTATTCTCTCATACAACTGTTCAGTTAATGCAATAACTTCTACCTTTAAGAACAAATTCCTTTCCTTACAGCTGTATTGTTCTGTCTTCACAGGTTAAATTCTCTTCCACAGCAGGCACAGTAAGTGTTCCATTCTTATTCTGAATTGTTGGAATAATCTCTTTAGGACAATTCAAGTTCCCTGTGTTCTGTTTTTCTTTTTCAGGTTCTTCAGAAGGGTAAGCATACCTAGACTCGGATATTTTAAATAAAACTAGAAGTATCTGAGCTCAAATAAAATGAGAAGCGTGCACTCTAAAAAAAAGCCCAAAACAAATACATGTACTTATCTTCCAACCAAAAAAAAAATTTTCTTGGGGTTGGAGTCCGTGTCTACGCTGATTCTGGTCCACTTCAGATTCTGATCCTCTCCATCTGGTCTCTGGTCTCCCAGGAGGCTTTTCTCCAGTCAAATTTTCAGACGTCCCTACTCCTTGACTCTAAGAAATCAATAAAGCAAAGCTCTGTCCTGCTTCTATTTGGCCTTAGGTGATAAGTCAGTGATTGGACTGTTAAGAGTTAAAATCTTGTCAACTTTTTCAAGTATTCACTTAAGCTACCCTTAAATAAAAAAATAATTATTAAACCCTAAATAACTCTCCCTCACACATACATACACATATATATGTATCATGCAAGCTGTGATACACCTTCTCAAGACTTTTGCTTCTGCTGAATGTAGGCTGTCATGAAAATTAAAAGCTGGCTACTTTTCAAAGCAGGGGGTCTGATATTCTTCTGGGATGGCTATGCACTGCTATAGTGCATTGCCGTCACCGCCGACCTTTAACCCTGGATATTCAATGCTGGAGTCATATGTGCTCTTGGCATTGAATATCTGGGATTGCCTCACAGGTCACATGCCCACAGAAGCTAACAAGGCAGCGGTGATATTCAGATGCTGCCCGGTTAGCTCCCATAGGTAAAGATATCGCCGCTGCCCAGTTAGTTCCCATAGGTAAAGATATCGCCACTGCCCGGTTAGTTCCCATAGGTAAAGATATCGCTGCTGCCCAGTTAGCTCCCATAGATGAAGATATAGCCACTGCCAGGTTAGTTCCCATAGGTAAAGATATCGCCACTGCCCCGTTAGCTCCCATAGGTAAAGATATCGCCACTGCCCCATTAGCTCCCATAGGTAAAGATATCGCCACTGCCCGATTAGCTCCCATAGGTAAAGATATCGTCACTACCCCGTTAGTTCCCATAGGTAAAGATATCACCACTGCCCGGTTAGCTCCCATAGGTAAAGATATCACCACTACCCCGTTAGCTCCCATAGGTAAAGATATCGCCACTGCCCCGTTAGCTCCCATAGGTAAAGATATCGCCGCTGTCCAGTTAGCTCCCATAGGTAAAGATATCGCCACTGCCCGGTTAGCTCCCATAGGTAAAGATATCGCCACTGTCCAGTTAGCTCCCATAAGTAAAGATATCGCCACTGCCCGGTTAGCTCCCATAGGTAAAGATATCGCCACTGCCCGGTTAGCTCCCATAGGTAAAGATATTGCCACTGTCCAGTTAGCTCCCATAGGTAAAGATATCGCCACTGCCCCGTTAGCTCCCATAGGTAAAGATATCGCCACTGCCCCGTTAGCTCCCATAGGTAAAGATATCGCCACTGTCCAGTTAGCATCTTGTGCGTCTGCGGAATGCCCCAGAATGTCCAAAACGTGCCCCGATGCTAAGCGGTTAGCATCGGGGTGTGTAACAGAGATCATTATGGATAGTCAGCAGCACTAATCGCGTTAGTGCCTCTGAATATCCTGCTGAGCGGCATTTACACGCTTTAGAGGTCTGAAAACCATGTAAATGCCTTTGAATATTGGGCTCAGGGCTTTTAAATTAGAATCTCGCTTCTCTCAGAAACTGCAGGTGAACTCCAGGCAAGCTAGAACAAACAGCAATGGATCACTGGCTCCTTTTCTCTTAGAACAGACTCAAGTCTCCAAACAGGCTTTTAAAATTAGAACTTCTTTTGCAAGTTGATATTTTCTAGAAACCTGTGCACACAATCGACTGTCACAGCAGTTCTTCAACTTGTATCTCAGCTTTTACCCCTTAAAGCTGGCTGATTTCATTATTTTCTCTCAGCACTTGCAGAACCTCAGAGTCAACCATTTTGAAACTGGCACAATCCAAGTAGCTTTAACCCAATTTATTAGCTTGTGACGGCTATGATCAGATTCCTCTGTGCAGTTAAATCTTTCTCAAATCAATTTACAGGTTTTTAGCCAACAAATATTAGACAGCTTAATCAATCCTTGAACAAGATGCTTCAAAGGGGTAAATCAAACAGATCTTATCCTAAAAATGCCACACTTTGAAGCTTCCAGCTCTCCAAAAATGAAAGAGACCACTTCAGCTTCTTTAGATATTACTAAGTTCTCTCCAAATACCTCCAAAAATCCACAAGTCAAACTTTCCCTCATTACTGCAGCCAGAAAATCTCGCTCTCTCTGCCCCTACGGACCCAACTCCCTCTTCACTCCCACACACCAATGTACAAAATCATTCAGAAAAGTATTCTTCCACTCCTCTCCCAAAGAAATAGTTCTAGACACCTTTTAAAACACACTCTTTCCTACAAATTAAGGAAAATCTCCCCGCCATAACAGCCCTAATTAATCTGTGTGTAACTTGCTTTGAACTAGTACTGAAAGGCATAAGCTAAATACAACACCAGAATACGAGGTTGCTCTATGAAATTAATGGCTAGCAGCCTGAAAACAAATTGTGGAAAGAGTATTTTTTTTCATGCTTGTGCATAATTAGGCTATGGAATTTGTGGCCAGAGGCGACTAACTTAGCAGGGTTCAAAAGAGGTTTGGACAAGTTCAGTATCTTTTCATTTTCTATCAGATGATCAAAATCAACCAATAGGATCACTCTATTAAAATCCACTTTTCATCATATCCATTTTAAGAGATCCTTTTACTAAAGCCTGTTAAGTAGGTAACGCATTTTAGCAGGTAGTGATAGCCCATGGTGACACTTAATGCATGTCATGACAGCTACCAGCTGCTAAAATGCACACTAATTGCCCATGGTGCTAAGGGGTTGGGAATGGGCAAGGGTATGGGTGGAGCGTGTGCATGGAGAGCACATTCATTTAGAGCGGGAGTACATATCACCTGCTGTCAACGTGGCAATTAGCACAGGTGCCCATAATGATACCTCCATGGGTGGTGTTAGGTACATCTGAATTTATTGTGCCACATGGTAGGGTATGTGTCCTTGTGGTATCTGACAAGAACATGCTGATGACACCTCTGATAATTACTGTGAAGGCTTTGCACTTAATGCACATTAACCTTCATGCTAAACCCATGTTAGATGCAAAACCCGATGTATGTTGCTGTTAACATTACGTTAAGGACATCTAATCAACTTCTGTGTTAAGTCCCAGTGGATCCAAAGATTTTAAAAGAAAACTCCAAAACATTTCTCTATAATTAAACTGTTTTTCCTGATCACCTCCATGCCAGTCAGACATAACATGAAACTTCATGTTTTTGTCAGCTGCCAGCGTTGTAGCAGAGCAGCTCTAACAGAGTGAGTATTCAGTCTACTCTGATATTCATTTAATCACAAAGGAAGCTTTTGTTTAGTACGTCAAACATATACACTATTAGTGGACGTGGACAGATAATAATATAAATAACAAAAGATGAATCACAGCTAGAATTTAATTTGTGACTACTCTATATATGCCGCTGGGGCCTAAACATAAAGCGGTTTACAATAAAAATATAAGAGTTGCAAAGAAAGAAAGAAAAAAAAAGGAATGCCACTTAAATAAAAGGACAGGAACAGGACAAGATAAAGGAGAGGAGAGCACTGGAAGGAATGACAGAAGCAAAAGCGGGACAGTCACAGGTACAACAGCTTAATGAATCAGAGACCCAGAGACCAGTTAGCTGGGAGGGTGGGATGCACAAGGATGATAGCCAATTCATAGAAATGTGTTTTTAAAGCTGTTTTAAACCGGGGAAGGGAGAGTTCAGAATGCAGAGGGAGGGGGAGGGAATTCCACAGGGCAGGAGCCAGGAAAAAAAAGGCAGCGTGACAGGTACCCTCCAAATGGACCTGTGAGAGAGAGGGAAGGGCTGAATGGAGCGCAGGAGCCGGGGGGGAGGGGGGGGAGAGGGGGGAGGGGTGAAAGTGAATGAGGTCAGACAGGTAACGGGGAGTAGAGGTGTGGATAGCCTTTAGCTTTAAAGATTCTTCTATTGATTGGATGGATCCAACATTCACCCTCCATTGTGGACTCATACCAAGAACATCAGTCATATGCTGTAAGGTAGACTTTAGATAGGACATGGAGAGAGGAATTTAAGACATGGAGAATTCTCATATTATTTTACAAGAGGCCCTGCCAAATGGGAGCCTTTCGTAAAATAGGTGCAGGACTGTATGGGCAGGCCTCTTCACATCCAGCGGGAGCCAAACTTTTCAGAAGCTGTACAAGATACAATTTGTTAGAAATCCTCCAGGTATACATTAGGAACAGCTTCTAAAAATTGCGGCTCCTGATCTGGATGTGTACGCAGTTCAGCACCACATTTTCATCCTCCCTTTATGACCCCCTGGCTTAGCAGTATCTGCTCATGCCTCTCCTCTGCACTTTGATCTCTCCCCCACACCTCTCATAACATCCTCCTCCCTACCCCCACAAAGCTTCCGATCTCCCTACTCCTCCCAAGCTATATTCCTTGTGATTAAAAATCATTGCAGGCTCTGACATCCCTCACCAGAGTCCCCTGTCTATACCAGTTTCCCCCTGGGTTGTCGCCCAGCATCTCCCCCAGTCCCTTTCCCTGTGCTAGTGGGAGCAGGAGCAATATCTACTAACTCCTGCCCTGCATGCCCCAGCTTCCAAAATGGTGCCTATGATCCCTGTCAGTAATTACACCAGGGGTCATTGGTGCCATTTTGGAAGCCCGTGCACGTATAAATGCTGCTTTTTAGACATGGGAATGCTTCTAAAATAACCTTCATTTTGTACTCTCTATCAATAGTACCTGTTTACCATTTCTCCAATATTTTTGCTTCCTTGCTAGATTACAATAGGAAACTTGAAAAACTTCATAAAGTGTCAAAACATGACAGTGCTTATATATTGAATTTATCAGTTGTGATGAGCCCATTGAGTGTAGTGTAACAAAGGTGATTCTGTCTGTTCTTTATGTTGTTCATAACTCAACAGCAATTCTCGTTGAGCATATCTTGCTCTTTTATATGCTTTCATAACAACACTATGGTGGTCATCCTGTCCTGTGAATAGTGGGGTTGGACGTACGGCCTGGACGTCCAACCTGCACTCAGCCCCAGAACTGGATTCTGTGCACAGTGCTCCCCTCACATACAGAGTGGTTGTAAGGGGAGCACTGGACATGCGTGGAAGGGGGTGGTGCAGGTATGGAGAGGGGAAGTGACCATCTGCTGGGACATACCGGGCCGATTCAGGTCAGCCTGCTGTATGTACCCTGGCAGCCCCCAGGATGTCTGGCTTATTCTACCCTGATGGTGGAATAAGTCTTGGGGGCCTCTCCCCCAGCACACTGCACACTCCCGTGCACCATGTTTGCTGCATCTCTGTGCCCCTGCAGCCACGATCTGGCCGATGGGGGTCGCCGGTGCAGCCTGGACGGTGATCTGCAGGGGCTGAAGTGTGGCATGGCATTCTGAGCTGTCCCGTGGATGATCATTGCCATGCTCCCTCGCTCCAGCAGTGGCGTCCTGGCATGTGGAAAGGCAGCTCCCCGTATATCGATCAGCTCGCAGGGGTCTAAGTCCCTGATTTTGTGATTGCAGATATGTGCAGGCCCTGTGGTAGCAGAATTGAGTACATCTCCAGCATGTCCAGGTTTTGGCTGGGCAAAGCGGTCGGACATGCCGGAAGCAGAATTGCCCTCTATGTGGATATCTTCTCTCTTCAGATCAACTAATTAATTCTCTTGACTTCTTTTTAAAATCTCAAAGATAAAGGCAGAGAAACTGATTTATCAGAAGGCTGGTTTTATGTGTTCCTCTTGACCACTTCCCTTTAGAGTGTATCTGAAATTTTGTCTTTCTGCTTGGGGCTACGGCTCCAATATCGCACCGTGGTTTAGTAAACACCCCTTAGATTCTTAGATATTGTCGAATAGCCAAAAATGCTCCTTTTGGTATCTGAGTGTATAATTATATTATATCCAATGATACTAATCCATTGTGCAGGTAGTCTCTCAGGAGTCTGTAATAATTGCAACCTATGAGAGGAGTCCTGAACAAATGATTTGACATCTTTAATGGCTTACCTCAAAAATATATCCACAAATTTAGAGAGAGGCTCCAAATTCGACCCTCTTGTAGAAACAATAGACCTTCTGGGTGGATGAATAAGACATTTATGAAGCTTTGATAGGAAATATATAGTAGGGACTTCAAGATGTTTCTCAGCCTGAATTTCAGGTTCCTTTTGAGTTAACATATTATTATTGAAAGCTGTAGATATAATCTTTGTAGGATCATCATCTAAATAACAGTAGACTTTATTATCTGAAAACTGTTTCATTGTTTTGTTTACATATTGATTTGTTTTATCCACTTTCATTATATTTATCCATATTCTTCAACTCATGAGGAGTTTTTCTCTGAGATATATCTAAGCTAATAAAAACATGCTGCACAAATAGTACCCGGTTCCAGGAATGTCAGTTTAAATTAATGCAGCGGGTCTATTTTCAAAGTCTCTGGTGCCCTCAGCAGAGTGTGTAAAGTATGGGGAGGCAGAGGGAACCTTGGGGCACATGGTGTAGCTATGCCTGAAGGTAGGAGGGTTTTGAAAATGGTTGCTGGGGAGTATTAAGGACATTTTGGTGCAGAAGGTGCAGGGTGGGGGGGGGGGTGTTGTAGGGCAGTGCTCGTTGATGTCTTGGAGGCTTTTGATATTATGGGGAGCTTTGCAGTGCTGTTGGCGTGGAAGGCACATTGGTGGGAAAAAAAAAGATAATGCAATATGGCTGTCACAGGAGAGGTCCTTGTATTGGCATGGATGGTATGTTGTATATGATTTTTTGATATTGGAGCAAATGGAATGGGGGGGGGGGTTGTCTCCACAGCACAGGGCTAAATTTATGATAGCGTGGAAGAGCTATCTGCAGTCCTTGCCCTCTTGAGCCCACAGTCTGTTAGTAAATATGCTTTGAGGGGTTGTGGAGAGGGGAATAGTTGGAAAGCCGTGGAGGGTAGGTGAGTGTGGATGGACTGGGATGCACTTGATGCCGGCGAGGTGGAAGGAAGAGGGACTGGTTAATTTTTCATGGAATGTATCCTTCCATGGGGTCCATCAGAATAACTGGGTCCCATGGGAGAAGGGGTTGTAGGAGAGGACAAAATGGTATGGGAGAAGGTAGGGGGGGGGGGGGAGGTGAGAAGCCAGGAGTGTGAGAAGGGGGAATTCATTTTATTGTTTTTTTGATAAGGGAGAGTTGGGTGAAGGAGGTGTTTCTGACTTGGTTTGAATGATGTGGGTACATTGGGTTTATTAGTGGAGTATAGGTTCCTGTGATGAATGTGTGTGTGTGTGGGGGGGGGGGAATAAAAGAAAAATGGAAACTGTTATGGCCTGTTGGGGATCATTTGTCCCCCCCCCTTTTGCTAATTGAACGGGGTGTGAAAATACACACTTTGGAATAAAGATAAGTAGTGTATAAAATAAAGAAAAGGTAACTTAAAAGCTAGTAAATCACTAATTCACCTATAATTAGTTAGAAAAGATAACTTGAAAGCAGGTGATTCACTTATCTACAAAGAACAGGATACAGGAAAATGATAAATTACCAATAGAGCCATGAACTTCATCTCATGCCACAGTTTGACTAAATGGGTCTCGGATTCAGCCAGGCGAGAGAGGCTTCTCATTCAGGAGACTTCTAGGCAGCGCCATATTATTAGCAAAGACTGGCCCCTCCCCACAACTGGGTGAACATCCCCTCCGAGATCTCACCCAGGCTCTCTTCCTCACTGAGCTGAGATCATCTAATCTCACTCACTGGTTGTTAGGCCCCGCTCCCCCACTGGCACTTGGCTGGGGTCCATGCCCACTCCTCTTGGTTTCTCCCCAGCTGCAACAATTCCCCTCCCACACTGCCCCACCTACTGGGTGGGAGGGTGAGGATGCCCAATCCGCACTTCCCGATCGCTCTCCGCAAGAGAGGGGTAAGACGCTGACAGCAGCGAAACAGTCTGCTCGCCGGCCCCCCTCCTGCACAGCCGGCTCTCCAGCCAATGAAATCCCCTGGCACTACTGCATCAGGGGGTTTCAAATATCCACAGGCTGCCTTACCCTCCATCTCCTTCCCCCTCCCCTTTTGGATCCTTCAACTGATCCCCTTTAGAGGCTTGCCACCGTGTGTAAGGCCGCAGGCGCTGGGCACCCGGTTACACTGTGGCCCCCGGACCCTGCCCTGCGGCCTCTCTCATTAACCAGGGCAGCCGGGATGCCCGGCCCACAAGCTGTGTCTTAAATCCCCCCTACCACCCCACCCATTATCTTAGTCCATCACCTCACTCCCCACTACACAATAATTACACACACAACCTAATTGGCATTAACCTGGTCATAGCTTTATTTTAGGAAGATCAAACTATTAAACAACAATCCTACCCGAGCTAACATTTATCTTCTTTTATAAACAAGCCAACTCATAACCCTCTTTTCTTTGGTTTCTACTGATTAAATTTATGAAGTTTTCATCTCTAAATAATACTTATAGCCCACTAGATAACAATCCTATTGGACTTTTTATAAAGTTAGTGGCTGATATTTGTGACACGGTTGCTAAAATAATGAATAGATCTTTAACATGTGGTATTGTTCCTGCAAGTCTTAAAGAAGCTTCTGTTTTATCTTTGTTAAAGCAATCATCTTTGGAAGCTAATGATCCTCTTAATTATAGACCTATTTCTTCTTTACCTTTTCTATCTAAGTTATTAGAGAGAGTTGTCTTGCATCAATTGTAAGATTTTGTGAATAAGCAGGATGCATTGAATTCCTTTCAGTTTGGCTTTAGAAAATATCATGGAATGGAGATTTTGTTTTTAGTTATTATGGATGATTTTTTTGCATAGTTTTGATTGAGGTAACCGGGGAGCCGCACCAAGCACTCTCCTGTCATTACCCCCCCCCACACCCACACCTTAATCCGGCCCTACCCCTCTCAAACAAACTTAGACCACACATGAGTTGGTATAACAACAGGTCGCAGCTTTATTTGCCCCATAACATATTAACATTTTAACATGAATAACCCAACACCCAATCCCGGTGCGAAGCGTTACTTCACCAGCCATATGAATAGCAAGGTGACAACACTACCGCACCTAGGCCGGTCAACCACCGGACAAGTTAGTACCACCCCTGCCCGACCTCGCCATGTCACTAGCAAAAGTCTGCTAGGGGTTCACTGGGCCGCGGGCACCCTGCCCCGCCCCAATCAGCTATGGCTCCGGACCCCGGAAACCTCCGGGATCCCGCAACCCACCCCAACCCCCTCCAGCTGCAACACCCCCAAATCCCACAACACCCAACCATCATAACCGGGTGGGAGGGCGGGACACCGGCCAGCCGCCCTTCCAAAACCATGTGCTAGCGTGCGCTCGGGCAGCCGCTGCACATGGCTCTTCCACCCTCCTGATTGGTTCTAGCCGCGCGCATCTCGCGGCGGAACCAATCAATTCAAATGATGCGCTCCTGCGTCAGCACACAGGCGCGCTTCCGAGCTCTCCCCCCCCCCTTCCTTTTCCCCTGCCTTCTCCTCCGGCTTTTTTGTCCAGGCCAGGGGCGCGTTGACGCTCGCCCCCGGTTACCTTCGGGCACCAGGACTTCGCCCGTGCCCTTTTCTAGAAGTCTTTTTTCTGGTGTTATTAGACATTTTGGCAGCTTTAGACTTTACCATTGTCTAAAACTTTGTGAGATTGGGATTGCTGGTGTGTATTATTGGTTTAAATCTTTTTTGTATAAGTTTCAAATTTGGTCTGTTGGCAAATTACCATTTTCGCATGTTATATTGTTGGGTGTACCTCAAGGATACACACTATCAGTATTGTTTGTTATCATCTATGTTACTTCAATTAGTAAAGTGTTTCTGGCTTGAATCTTGTCTTTCAGATCTATGCCGATGATATTCAGTTTTTGTTCCTTTTGATTCCACCATTCAGGAAGCTTTTGACTTGGTGACTTTATATATCAGGACTGTTAGAGCTGGGATGACAGATAACAGACTTATGCTCAATGTTGGCAAGATGGAGATATGTATATTTGTCTTTGGACTCTTCTCCATTGACTTTGGTACAGTTAAAAATTGATGACTGGATACTTTCCATTTTCACTCAAGTTAGGGGTATAGAACTGATTTTAGTTAGTCAATTATCACTGGTTCCACATATTCAAAGATTATCCAAGGTTGCTTTCTTTAAATTGAATGTTATTCACAGATTAAAACCATTCCTATTGTAAAAACTTTTCATACAGTAGTGCAAACTCTTGTTTTATGTTCTCTTGATTATTATAAGTTTATTTTTAGGTTTGCCCATGCGAGTGATTAACTTGTTACAATTAGTGCGAAATGCTGCTGCATGTTATTGGAGGGTTAAGTTGTGGTGAACATACAATATTATGCATTTTTTGAAGCAGTTACATTGGTTGTCTACTAAGTGGTGCATTATTTATAAGATCTCACTTATTGTTTTTCAATCTCTTAATTATATAGCGCCACAATGTTTGTCAATGGTTCTGAGAGTTTGTCCGCTGCAAGCTCTGGCTACCCTCTCATTGAAAATACCATTGTTTAATGAGGTACACTTTTGTGAGCTTAGGCAGAGGATGTTTTCTATGGAAGTACCTAAGTTCTGGAATTCACTTGTTGTCTGATATAGGAATGTTTAGGAATCGGCTTAAGACCTAGTTTTTTGAGCAAGCATATACAGTATGTAGTAAGTATTTGAGAGCAGATGGTTTATTTATTTTATTCTAATTTATTTTTATTTTTATTTTATTTTGTTATTCAGTTTGGTTTTATTTACTTTTAGAGTCTGAGATTTATTTTATCCGTTTTATGTTTTTGAGTATTGTAATATCAGATGATTCATTATGCATGTATTTTGTACTCCTTCTAGGTTGTTATGTGAAATATAAATCTTACAAATACATAAATATATATAATTGGCATCTCAGAGACCTTGTGGAAGGACAATAGCCAATGGGACACTGTGATACCAGGCTACAAACTATATCACAATGAAAAATGCAAGGGTGGCGCTATATGATAAAAGAGGTCATTGAATCAAGAATGCAAGAAAAAGAATACATGATAGAATCTCTGTAGATAGAAATTCCATGTAAAAAGGGAAAGGCAAATGGCAATGGGGTGTGCTACCATCTGCCTGGCCAGAATGATTCGGACAGATGATGGAATGCTAAGTTCCGCCGCGCCGCAGGGCAGGGTCCCGAGGCTGGTTTAGTAACCGGGTCCCCGGGGCCCAGCCTACCTGGCGAGTCTGTTCGGCGGCGGACTAGGCAGGGGGAGGAAGAGGGGCTGGCGCCGGGTTTTTTTTTCGGCAGCCCTGCGTCAGTGACGTAGGCGCCGAGGATTGGCTCCGGGCTTGGATGTGAGAGGGCCGGCAGTGGGAGAGGGAGATCTGCAGCGTGGGATCTCTCTCTTCCTGCCGGCTCGCCTGCAAGAAAGGTGTGCGGGGTTTTTTTGTCTGTGCGGGGGGTTTTTTGGTCTCCTTTTAGTGCACGGGTAGCCTTCCTATTTTACGGGGACCACTGGGGAAGTGTTCGGGTGCGGGCAGACGGTGTGGGTATACTGTCAGGGCCCATGTTGCGGCTTCGTCGGCTGTTAAATAAATAATTAAAGCCACTGCAGCGTGGGTTCCGAGTCGGCGCCACGTGTTTGGACTTCGGGTGTGGGGCCCTTGTGAGCAGCCTTAGGGTTGGGTGTTGTCTCGGGGTAGGTGGGCGTCCGCTGGTGGCCTTCTGCATAACCAGCACAGGAGGCCGGGGGGTTTTCAACATCACATAAAAAATAAATTAAAAAAAATAAAAAAATAAAATTAGAATTGGCCAAGGCTAGTGTGGGAGATCAGGATAGCGGCACATCGGTGGGGGGGGGGGGGGGGGTGCAGCATGGCGTGCCGGCCTAGAGGAAAAGGGGCTGCCCAGAGGGCGGGGGTGGTGGGGGGGCCGCGCGGGGTCAAAGTGCACTGTTGCGTGGTCGCGCTTCCTCTGCCCGGAGGGGGGGGGGGTTCATAGAGGAGTGTCAGCGGCGGGGGTTCCTTCGGCTGCCCGGCAAGGGCGGGCTAGGGGAATATCTAGGGGGATTAGTGGCAGGGGGGCCTCCAGCGGGGTCCCTCTCGGCAGTCCTGGGGGGTGGCTTCGGAGTCCTCGGGGTGTGGGGAGTCCGAGGTCCCATTGCGAGAGGGGGGCGGAGGGGCAGCTGATTTTGCCATGGGTGGGGTCGGTGCCGCGGGCCCCACAGGTGCTGGGGCGGCCTTGCTGGGGCGGCCCAGGTAGATGAGCTGCAATTGGCTGCTGGAGCGGGTGCATCCATTGGGGCACCTTCTTCTTCTTCCCCAGCGGGGGAAGGGTGTGTCATGCACCCGGGCCTGGTTGGGCCTTTGGGCCCGTGGATGGGTGGGCCTGGTCCGTGGGGGGGCTTGGGGCCTTGGGGCGGCAGTTGGGGTGGCTGGTTCGGGGCTGGTGGCGGAAGGAATGGGAATGTTGGGGGCAGGGGTGCTGGTGCTTGGGAAGCCGGTGGACTCGGTTCCTCAGCTTGGGGTTGGAGTGGGGGGCCGGGGGCGGCGTCTAGTGTTTCGGGGACCATTGCTGCTGGTTGCTCTCCTTCTTTTTCCCTGCAGGTCCCTAGCGGTGCATTGTCCACGACGGGCATGGCGGGCACAAGCATTGTGGCTGGAGGGCCCGCGCATCACACGGAGGAGTCGCCCGGTCCATCGGTTGGGGTTCCTTGCATGAGCACTCCACTGGTTTCTCCGCCCGGGAATGGTGAGTATGTTTTGGAGATTGCAGGGGGCAGGGGTGGTGCGCAGACCTCGAATGCAGGCGCTGCTGGGGGAAAGAAAGCGAAAGCAAAGCGCCGGCGGGGTCATCGCTGCCGGCATGCGTCTTCCTCATCCTCGTCCACGTTCTCGTTTACGTCTTCTTCGGGTGACTCAGTGCAGGTGGCGGGGCAAATCGGGGAGGGCGGGGAGGCTACTGTAGTACGTTGCACGGAATTTTGGGAGGGGGTGCCACGGAAGCTTCAGCACTGAATCAAGCAGTGCAAGTAAATTGACATTTTCAGCCTGCTCGATGGCAGGAAGCGGTCCGGTGAAAGCCGCAAAAAGCGCATAGAGGATGAAAAAGCCGGCAGGTTGCGCAAGTTCTCCCGTAATACCCTCAACTGGACTCGTGCTTTTTTGCATTTGGCCAGTATATGGGGACATTATTTCCCGGATCAGTATGGGGCGCTGCTGGCTTACGCAGATGCGATTCTGGCTGCGTCGCAGGCTCACGACGGGTGGGCCTGGCTGAATTATGATGAGGAATTCAGAGACCTGATGGAAGAAAATGGGCGTTTGTCATCTGGGACCAAGGACATTAATTTGTGGTTAACACAGATGTCCGCGAAGGGTCGGGCAGGGGGAGCTGGTGGGGCAAGCAGCAAGGTCGGGCTGACATCTGGGGGGTTGGGTGCGTGGTCCTTTCGAGAGCCAGCTCTTGCAGCGTCCCAAACAAAAGCGGGTACCGGGGGGGGGGGGGGGTGACGTCTGTTGGCATTTCAGCAAGTTGTCCTGCCCGTTCCCTGATTGTAAATTTAAGCATGCCTGCTCCCTGTGTGGCAGTGGACATACGGCCATCAAATGCAGTTGCAAGGGAGTGGCGGGAGCCCCAGCTGGGGGCAAGTGAGGTAGTTTGCGAGGGGTTGGCTCCCACGCCCGTGCGGATTGATGTGATGTGCCCTTGGTTGGCGCTGTACGGGCGGTCTCGCCGTGGGGGGGCGGGGAGTTTGCTGTTCCATGGTTTTTCCGTAGGTTTTCGGATTCCGTTGCAGGGTGCGCCGGCGGTGGGTGGTGCTCGGAATGCCGTTTCGGTGAGATCACAGGTGGAGGTAGTCTGGAGCAAAATTGCGGAGGAATGTGCGCTCGGTCGGGTAGCGGGGCCTTTCAGGGTGCCCCCGTTTTCTCCGTTCACGGTTTCCCCTTTGGGTGTGGTTCCTAAAAAAGAACCGGGCAAGTTCAGGTTGATTCATAACCTATCTTGCCCGCCCGGGGATTCTGTGAATGATCATATTCTGCGGGAGCTTTGCTCGGTACGCTACGCTTCTTTTGACGCGGCAGTGGTCTTGGTCCGCCAGTGTGGACCGTGCGCCTTGATGGTGAAAGTGGACATCGAATCGGCTTTTCATTTGCTGCCTGTTCACCCTTCGGCGTTCCCGTTGTTAGGTTTCTGCTTTGAGTCGGGATTTTATTTCGACAAGTGCATGCCTATAGGGTGCGCGATATCCTGCTCCTACTTTGAAGCCTTCAGTACCTTCCTGCATTGGGTGCTGGAGAGGAAAACTGGCGTTCGTAACATAGCATTACCTGGATGATTTTTGTTCATTGGGCCTGGTGGGGAGCGGACTTGTGCCACCCTGCTAGAGGCTTTTCTGAGTTTGGCGGGTGACTTCGGCATCCCCATAGCATCTGGAAAGACCGTGGGGCTGGTGACGCGTTTAACCTTTTGGGCATTGAGATTGACACCGAGGCTATGGTCATGCGTTTGCCGGTACAGAAGATTGAGCGGCTCCGGGAGTTGGTGGAGTCGGTGGGGTCGTCGGGCAAGACCACCCTCCGGGTCTTGCAGTCGTTGGTGGGGCACCTCAATTTTGCCTGCAGGGTTTTGCCGATGGGGCGTCCTTTTGCGCGGCGGCTGTCGCTGGCCATGGCGGGGGTGTGCCTTCCGCATCATCGGATTTGGGTGTCAGCGGGAATGCGCGAGGATTTGCGGGTGTGGGATGCTTTCCTGATGGATTTCAACGGCTGTTCAGTGCTTCAGCAGCCGGAACTTTCCAATCTGGATCTGCATTTTTTCACGGATGCAGCGGGAGGTTCGGGTTTCGGAGCGTACTGCCAAGGGGCTTGGTGTGCGGAACCGTGGCCGACTGCTTGGGTGCAATCCGGTTTGACCCGTAACGTCACCTTCCTGGAACCTTTCCCTATAGTGGTGGCCTTTTGGGTCTGGCCGGAGCGCCTGCGCGATAGGAGGGTGGTGTTCTGGTGTGACAACGCGGTGGTGGTTGATGTCATTAATCGGCAGGAGCCACGGTGCCCTAAGGTGGCTTCCTTGATGAGGGTGTTCGTATTGGCTTGCTTGCAGTTAAATGTTACTGCTAGGGCACGTCATGTGCCGGGCTCCCAGAACTCCATTGCTGATGTTTTGTCCCGTTTTCAGTGGGCGTAATTTCGGCGGCTGGCTCCAGAGGCGGAGGAGGCGGCTGCTCTGATCCCGGAGCATCTCTGGAGAGTTGGGACCCCGACTTGATGGCTCTGTTGTCTGCGTCAGTGGCGCGTGGCATTTGGGCGCTCTACCGGCGAGGATACGCCCAGATGAGTGCATTTCTGGGTGAGAGGGGTTGGTCTGGGGGGTGTGTGCCCGACGGTCTGGTGGGCCAGTTTATTTTGTGGGCCAAAGGGGAGGGTAGGGCTTGGTCAGCAGTGGTGTCTGCATTGGCCGGGTTTTCCTTCTTTTGTAAGGCAGCCGGTTGGGGCAACCCAAGGGTATCATTCTTGGTTCAACGCCTCTTGGCGGGCTGGGCCAGGGTGCATCCTCGAGTGCGGGATTGGCGGCTCCCGGTTTCCCACGATCTTTTACTGTGAATATGTGAGGCGTTACCACGCATCGCGGCATCGGGTTTTGAGTCGACTCTGTTCCACGCGTTATTTGCGACGGCATTTTCCGGGGCTTTTCGTGTGTGCGAGTTGGTGCCCAGGTCTGGGCGGTGGGGTGCGTTCGGGGGGCTCGAATGTGAGCATGTCCAGGTAGAGGCTTCCCAGGTGCGCCTCTACATTGCACGTTCCAAAACGGATCAGGCGGGAAGGGGATGCTGGGTGGTCCTGCGTGCTATCTTTCCCTTGTTATCGTGCCCAGTTCATGCCATCCAGTCCTTCCAGCGCTTGCGGTCTGGCGGGCGGGGGAAGTTCTTTTTTACCCATGAGGACGGCAGGCCGATGACTCAGTTCCAGTTTACGGCGGTTTTGCGCTTGGTGCTGTGGTCCTTGGGATATGATGACAGGAGCTTCGCTTCCCATTCCTTTCGGATTGGTGCAGCCACAAGTGCGGCTGCGGCAGGGCTGGATGCCCGGGTCATTCAGCAGATTGGTAGGTGGCATTCGGGGGCGTATGAAGGGTACGTGCGCCCATAGTGGGGGCGATTCGCTGTGGGATGGGTGAGCGCTGGCATTGCATCTGGCTCAAGGGTGCGGGTGGGGTATGCTAACATTTTGTCTTCCCATTGCAGAGTTGCCAGATGGTGGCAGTCCGATTCTCTCCTTTTCAGATGGCGTGCGCTCCGGTGACTGGTGGATCATCGGCCACTCCTTCGTTTATTGGGTGGAGCGGCGGGCGGCGGTGTGGCCGCTGGGCATCCACCTTGGGCTAGCTGATTCCGGAGTGCGGCTCTGCTGGATGGGTCAACGTGGCATGTGCTGTGGCAGCTCTTGGCCTTTATCTGGGTCCAGGTCGGGCAGTGTCGGCGACCAGTCGGGTTGCTCATCCATCTCGGCGGCAATGACTTGCAGAGCTGGTCCTGTTGGCAGATTATCCGGGCTGTGCAGAGGGACATCACCCTGGTTCGAGAGTTGCTTCCGGGAGTGGCCATCATTTGGTCGGACATTATCCCGCGGTCTGCTTGCTGGGATCAGTGGCGCTGGTCGTGGGGTCTTGTCAAGATAAACAGACAAATTGGGCGTTGGGTTCAACAGACGGGCGGGTTGCAGGTGTTGCACCCTTGGGCGGAGGTCAAGTGTACGGGACTGTATCACTTGGACGGGGTGCACCTTGCCCCGGTGGGTCAGGATCTCTTGCTTAACGATTGGCAGGAAGCTCTGGAGGGGTTGTGCTGGTCGCATCTTTCTGGGGGGCGGTGCAAGGTTAGTGGTCTACCTTGCACCGGTGGCGGGGTAGTGAGCAGGCACTAGCCGACCCGGTGGGGCATCCAGGCGGATGCCACTTTGCTTGGGAGCGGTGGTGCTCCTAGGTTGGGAGAGACATCACGGCTGGTGTCTCTGCCTGGTGGAAGGCAACTTGAGCCGGCCTTTGCTAATAATATGGCGAGGCTGGCGGTAGGGGAATGGGGGGGGGGGGTGGATGATGCTCCACCTTGCTATAAATGGCTGGTGGGGGGCATCATCCGGAACAATGGGCGGGGGGGCTGTGTTGCATTTGCGAACATTGAGTTGGCTCGGTTGGGCCGGTGTTTCTATACTGTTAATAAAGCTGCGACCAAGCACTAGTTCACCAAAAGCCAGTGTCTGTGTGCTCTGTGCGCGGGGGGGGGGGGGCATAGGTTCAGGTGCTAAAGCCTGGGGGAGGGGGAGGTTGAGGGTTCTGGAGTTGCCAGTGGCGGACATCCGGATACCTCGGTTAGTTCCGCCGCGCCGCAGGGCAGCGGCCCGAGGCCGGTTTAGTAACCGGGTCCCCGGGGCCCGGCCTACCTGGCGAGTCTGTTGGGCGGTGGGCTAGGCAGGGGGAGGAAGGAGGGCTGGCGCCGGGGGGGTTTTCGGCAGCCCTGCGTCAGTGACGTGGGTGCCGAGGATTGGCTCTGGGCTTGGATGTGGGCGGGCCGGCAGTGGGAGAGGGAGATCTGCAGCGTGGGATCTCTCTCTTCTTGCCGGCTCGCCTGCAAAAAAGGTGTCCATTCCCACCCTCCCTTGTTTTTGGCGGGTATGGGGGGGCGTCGCAGCTGGGGGAGGGGGTCATTCGTTCATGGGGGGGGGCGGGGTAGCGAGCAGGAGCTCACCGACCCGGCGGGGCATCCAGGCGGATGCCGCTTTGCTTGGGAGTGGTGGCGCTCCTAGGTTGGGAGAGACATCACGGCTGGTGTCTCTGCCCGGTGGAACGCAACTTGAGCCGGCCTTTGCTAATAATATGGTGAGGCGGGCGGTAGGGGAATGGGGGGGGGTGGATGATGCTCCACCTTGCTATAAATGGCTGGTGGGGGGCATCATCCGGAACAATGGGCGGGGGGGCTGTGTTGCATTTGCGAACATTGAGTTGGCTCGGTTGGGCCGGTGTTTCTATACTGTTTCTATACTGTTAATAAATCTGCGACCAAGCACTAGTTCACCAAAAGCCAGTGTCTGTGTGCTCTGTGCGGGGGGGGGGGGGGGGTGTAGGTTCGGGTGCTAAAGCCTGGGGGAGGGGGAGGTTGGGGGTTCTGGAGTCGCCAGTGGCGGGCATCCGGATACCTCGGTTACAGAAATTAAGGAAGCTAGCAAAGTTTACAACACAGTAGTAATGGAAGATTTCAATTACACCAGTATTGACTGGGTCAATGTTATACCAGACCATGCTAGGGAGATATTTTAGACCTAGTACTAGTAGAATGTAGGATCTAGTGTGAGAGATAAAAGTGTTGGGGCAATAGAGAACATGATCACATTTGATTTAGTAAAAGAGGGAGACTAACATGGAAATCCACTGCATTTAACTTTCAAAAAGGAGACTATGGTAAAATGAGGAAAATAGTTAAGAAAAAACTAAAAGGAGCAACTGAAAAGGTTAAGAATTTACATCAGGCCTGGGCATTATTTAAAAATACTATCTTGGAAGCCCAGACAAGATATAGTCTACACTTTAAGAAAGGTGGAAGGAAGGCCAACCGATAGCCAGCATGGCTTAAAGGTGAAGTCAGAGAGGTTGTTATAGCTAACAGAATCCTTCAGAAAATGGAAAAAAATGACAAATGACAAAACCAGGAAATAATATAAGTACTGGCAAGTTAAATGCAAGGCATTGATAAGGCAAACAAAGAGATAATTTGAAAAGAAGCTTGCCGTGGAAGCAAAACTGCAGAATAAAAACCTTTTTAAGTACATTCATAGCAAAACACCTGTGAGAGGGGTAAACATTAGATGTTAAAGGGGTAAAAGGGACACTAAGAGAAGACAAGGCCATAGCAGAGAGATGGAATGAATTGTTTACTTCAGTCTTTACTAAAGAAGATGTAGAAAACGTACTCATGCCAGAAATTATATTTAAAGGTGATGTATCAGAGGAACTGAAACAAATCTCCATAAATCGGGAAGATGTAATACAGTTCTTTTATAAACTACAGAGCAGCAAATCACCTGAACCAGATAGCATACATCCCAGGGTGACAAAAGAACTGAAATAGGAGATTGCAGACCTATTTTTAGTAATCTGTGAACTATCATTAAAATCATCTGAAGATTAGACAGTGGCCAATTCAACACCAATTCTTCAAATGGATTCCAGGGGTGATCTGGGAAATTACAGACCAGTGAACTTGATGTCTGTACTGGACAAAAAGGTAGAAACCATTATAAAGAACAACATTACTGAAAATGTAGCTAATCATGATTTAATGGCAGAAAGCCAACATAGATTTAGCCAAGGAAAGTCTCGTCTCACTAATCACTTACATTTTTTTGAAGGTGTGAATAAACAGGTAGATAAAGGTGAGGCAATTGTTATAGTGTATCTGGATTTTCAGAAAGCCTTTGACAAGGTCCCTCATGAAAGACTCTAACCGGGCAGCCGGACCCGGTGTTCTACCCTTCCACTTTTCTCACACCCCCTCCCCCTTTCCTTTCCGCCTCCCTTCATTTACCACAAACTACACTGACAACTGATCTTGGAATCAACAGATCGCAGCTTTATTGCCAATTAACATATAAAACATTATGAACATCCAATCATCAAACAAACCCCAAGCGGTGCAATACCTCACCAGCCATGCAATTAGCAAGGTGACCTCGCCTCCGCTCTTGCCGCAGACCATACACCGGCAAAGTTCCTACCACCCCTGCCCGACTTCGCCATATCAATAGCAAAAATCTGCTAGGGGTTGTCCGAGTCGGGGGCACCCCGCCCTCGCCCTAAGTAGCCTAAGGCTCCAGACCCCGGAAACCTCCAGGATCCCGCCACCGGCGCAGGTTGCTTGATGCACCTGTGCCGCCCCCCCCCCCAAGCTCAAGCTGCGACCTGCAAGCCAATACTTTGAATCTGCACTCCCAACAGCCCAGTCCCCGCTGCACTAGTCGCTGCAACGATGTGAAACGAATGTGCCTAAAAAAGGCCCGGGTCTTCACCTATCTGCCGCAACACCATCCGTAATACTGCTGTCACCTGGAAGTGCGTCAACACCCGCGCATCCTTATGCCCACCCTTAGCTTGCGGGCGACAGCATAAGTAGTCCGCTATCGTGCCTACTGGGCACGTAGTCCCCTCGATCTCCTGCAGGATGACCCACAAGCCTCTGCCTTGCTGTTCTGTTTTGGACTTCTCAAGCAGTACCCTTAACTGCCCGCCGTCCACCTGCACATGCTGGCGTCGCAAACTATTCCCAATTCCAGATTTACCAGAATTTGCCACTAATTCACCCACACGAAATGCCCCAAAAAAGGCAAGACTGAACACTGCCCTGAATACAGTGGCTTCATATTGCAACTCCGCTACCTTAGGCAGGTCCTCGCATAGTCTTCTCAGCAATTCATGCATAATTGGCTGCCGATGATCTCGCAGTGTCGGCTGCATGCGCTCCCACCCCTGTAGCAATTTTCACACCAAGAAGCCCCCCCCCCGAGGGACCTCATCCCACTGCGCTTGCGAAAAAAGCAAAACCCGCCAAATGTGCCCGCACCGTCGACCTAGCAACCCCCTTCTCTTTCGCACTGAGGATGTACTGCCCGAATAAGTGATCAGAGACCACCCCTGCCTGCCACCCTCATGCACGCAAAAATTCAAGAACTCTCTCACAACCCCGGCGATATGCCTCCCAGGTGCGCTCCGCCATCAAGCTCCGTAGCAGATTCCTCATCTCCGCAGGCCACAGCTCCATAAGTTTCAAGGGACTGCGAGCCCCTCCGACTCCACCTCTGGTGCCAACTCGCAAAACCAGTCCCACTGTAAATGGGAAAGAGCATTGGCAATGCAATTAGTATGTCCAGGAATATGTCGAGCCCTCAATGCCACATTCAGCTGCAAACAGGTCAATGCCACCTCCCTCATCAATGACGCTACAAGCACACATCGTGGAGTGTAATTATTAATGACGCTCACCACCACTGCATTATCGCACCCCCAGACCACCCTCCGATTGCTCAACCTGTCGGGCCATAACTCCAGCACCACCAATATCGGAAAGAGTTCCAAAAAGGTGATATTACTTAACAGACCTGCGTCACTCCAAGCCTGTGGCCAGCGACCGGCGCACCATGCCCCTCCAAAGTAGATGCCCATCCCAAGTAGATGCCCATCCCTACACCTCCTGCTGCATCTGTGTACAGTTGTAACTCATCACTAGATCGCTCCGCGTCTATTAATACCGATGTCCCATTAAAGTCTCTCAAAAAGGCGTCCCACACACGCAAATCCTCCCGTATCCTCTTGGAGATTCGAATGCGGTGATGCAGCTTAAACACCCCCGCAGTCACTGCTGCTAACCGCCGAATAAAGACTCGTCCCATCGGTATCACTCTGCAGGCAAAATTCAATGACCCTATCAATGCCTGCATTTCCTTCAACGTTAACTTCGAGGAGGCCAACTCATTCGCTACCAAAACCCGCATCTTGACCACCTTCTCGATCGGCAAGCGAGCTACCATAAAATCAGAATCCAACTCAACTCCTAAGAAGGTGAGCCTTGTCGTCAGGCCCTCTGTCTTCTTTTCGGCCAAAGGCACCCCCAACTCGGCAGCCAAACTCACAAAACCTTCCAACAACGCTCTACACCTGTCATCCTGAGATGCGCCTACAAACAAAAAATCATCGAGGTAATGCACCACATCCGAGTACCCCACTCTCTGCACCACTGCCCACTGGAGGAAGGTACTAAATTTTTCAAAGTATGCACACGACACTGCACAGCCCATGGGCATGCATTTGTCGAAATAAAATTCCCCCGCAAATTTGAAACCTAACAAATGAAAATACGAAGGGTGCACCAGCAACAAGCGAAAAGCGGATTCGATATCCACCTTTGCCATCAATGCCCCATGACCTGATTTTCTGACTAGCTCCACTGCCCCATGGAACGATGCACACAACACTCATGTGGGATGTGATCATTGACCGATGCCCCAAACAGAAACGACAAATTATGGATCAACCAAAACTTCCTCGGGTCTTTCTTAGGGATAATTCCCAACGGAGACACCACCAAATTCTGGAAAGGTGGCCTCACAAACGGACCCGCTACCCTACCCAACTGCAACTCGACAGCCAACTTCTCCCGCACTACTGACTCAAAGCGTCATACCAAAGGGGAATTTCTAGCCGCCCCAACTGCCACCACACCTTGAACTGGAATAACAAAACCCAACTGGAACCTCAACTACAAAACCTCCCTATCCCCTTTCTTTGGGTAGGGTGCAGCCACGTGCTTAACACCCCAACCCGGATTGGGGAGGGGGCCAAGCCAAACGCACACCTACTACTTGAGGGCAGACAGGGGGGCCAATGGGACACCTTTTTTAATACATTTTGCTGCTGCATGCAATCCACTACAAACGGAACAGACATGCCGGAACTTGCAGTCCGGGAAAGGGCAAGAGGTTCTATTGAACCTCCAGCACACATCCCCCATTCCGCTTGCAACCGGCTTGTTTTGCAATGTGACGCCTCCCCCACGAAAGGAACGGTTCACCCCTGCATTGCCCGCCGGCCCTAACTTTCCTCCCCCCCCCACAGCCAACTCTGGAATTTGCTCTGACTGACATCTGCGTGAGCCACAAGTTAATATCCTGCGTGCCCCAAGTTAATAACTTGTTCTCTTCCATTTTATCCCTAAACCTCTCGTCGTAATTAAGCCACCATCATCCTTCGTGGGTCTGGGACGCTTCCAAAACCGCATCTGCATATGACAGCAACATCCCATAATGCTCCGGATATTGCTGACCCCACACACTTGCTAAGCATAAGAAGGCCCTCACCAATTCACCACATTCCTAGAGACCTTCCTAATCCGCCTGGCCTTCTCGTCCTCCGTACGCTTCTTCCTACTTTCGCCCAAACGCTTCCAACCTTCAAGCAAGCAGAAAATATCGATATATCTCCTCTTCCGTATTTTACGATGCAACTTTTTCGGCACCCCTTCCCACAGCTCCGATAAGGTCGTCAACATAGTAGCCCCTCCCCCAGACATGCCACCCGTCATCACGCTGCCCTGTGCCCCACGCCTCTCCCCTTCATCCCTCGAGGACACAGCAGATGAACTTGATGAGGTAGAGGAGGACGATTGCGAACTACGCCGCCGCCGGCAAGAGTGCTTCTTCTTCCTGCTTGCTTTTCCTGCCCATTCCATTTGCCCACCGTCCCCCTCGCCCCCCTGCCCTATGTTCTACCTGCAACTCACCCATCTCAGCCATTGGAGACATCCCCGTCAGTGGCAGGCGATCCTTCACCGACTGCTGGGCGACGGCTTCTCGAACAGAAGCCCCCCCAACAGAGACTCCCCATACAGTCGTGGATCCTGTGTCCATATGCTCCACACGTGATGCCCCACTCGTCTTTGGTGCGACCTCATTTGGAGTATAGTGTGCAATTCTGGAGACCACACCTTCAAAAGGATGTGAACAGGATGGAGTCGGTGCAGAGGGTGGCTACTAAAATGATTAGTGGTCTTCATTATAAAGCATATGAGGACAGACTGAAGGATCTTAATATGTACACCTTAGAGGAAAGGCGGGATAGAGGTGATATGATTGAGATGTTTAAATACCTCTGTGGCATAAATGTTCAGGAAGAGAGCCTCTTTCAATTGAAAGCAAGTTCTGCTATGAGGGGACATGGGATGAGGGTGAAGGGAGATAGATTCAGGAGTGATATGCAGAAATATTTCTTTACGGAAAGAGTAGTGGATCCATGGAATAGTCTCCCAGTGGAGGTGGTAGAGATGAGGACAGTGACTGAATTCAAAAAAGCATGGGACAAACACAGAGAATCTCTAAAGGTTAAAAGGGGACTGTTGTAGTTGTTGATATGGAAGGACAGACTAGATAGGCCATGTGGTCTTTTTCTGTTATCATATTTCTATGTTTCTATCCAAAGTTGTTAAAACACCAGAGGACTGTGAAAAATTGCAAGAGGACCTTGAAAAATTTGGAGAGTGTGCATCCAAATTGCAGATGAAATTTAATGTGCACAAGTGCAAAATTATGCACTTAGGGAAAAACAACCCCAACTACAGTTACACGATGCAAGGTTCCACATTAGGAATCGCCACCCAGAAAAAGGATCTCTGCATCACAGTGGATAATATGTTGAAACTCTCTGCCCAGTGTGCAGTAGCGGCCAAGAAAGCAAACGGAATGTTAGGAATCATAAGGAAAGGAATGGAGAATAAAACCAAGGATATTATAATGCCTCTGTTCTAGAAGTCATACCTTAAAATGGATATAGTAGAATTAGAAAAGGTACAGAGAAGAGCCACCAAAATGGTAAAAGGGATGGATGGATATTCCTATGAGGAAATGCTTTAAAGGTTAGGGCTCTTCAACATGAAAAAACGATAGCTGAGGAGAGATATGATAGAGGTCTATAAAGAAGTTAATGACGTGGAACAGGTAAATGTAGATTGTTTTTTGACTCCTTCAAAAAGTAGAAAGACTTAGGGACATGCAATAAAGCTACAGAGTTGCCCATTTAAGACTGATCAGAGAAAATATTTTTTAAACTCAACCCATAATCAAACTCTAGAACTCTTTACTGGAGGATGTAGTAAAAGCTGCTAGTGTGGCTGGGTTTAAAGAAGTTTTGGATAAGTTCCTAGAGGAAAAGTCTATAAACCATTATTAAAGAGGACCAGGGAAATCCACTGCTTACCATGGGATTAGCAACGTGGATTCTGTATACCTTTTTGGAAATTGGACAGGTACTTGTGACTTGGATTGGCCATTGTTGGAAACAGGATACTGGGCTTGAAGGAACCTTGGTCTGACCCAGTATGGCATATCTTATGTTCTTATGTTACTTGGTTTGGCCAAAGTCTGTTGATTTGTCCATTCATTATTTTATAGACATCTATCACTCATATCTCTCCTTAGCCAACTTTTCTCCAAGCTGAAGAGCACTAACCTTTTAAGCATTTCCTCATAGGGATATCCTTCCATCCCATTTATCATTTTGGTCACACTTCTTCGTGCCTTTTAAAATTCCGCTATATCTCTTTTTTCAATTCAGCGAACAGAACTCTATGCAATATTTGGTTGCATGTGCTGTTGCACCATGGAGCAGTACTGAGACATTATGAAATTGTTTGTTTTATCTCCTTTCCTTTCAGTTACTAGCATTCCATTAGCTTTCATGGCTGCTGCTGCACTCTGAGCAGAGCATTTCAATGTATTATTCCAGGATGATGCCTAGAATCTTTTCAAGAGTGGTGATTCCTAATGTTGAACCTTGCATTGTGTAGCTATGGTATAGCTTAAGGTGTTGTTTTAATAAGGGGTATGTTCACTAAAGTGTGCTACTGAGTAGTGTGGGGTTCAGGGCCTACCAAGTGTACTACACTGACATTTAGCGCAGGGTGCTACAGTAGTGATACCATGCTAACCGGCTAGCATGATAGTGGATGGGGACAGGGTAGGTTAGGGATAACCAGATTGTTAATACGAACAAACTACAAACTTTGAAATGCCTGTATGCAAATGCTAGATGTTTAAAAAATAAGATTGGGGAGTTAGAATATATAGAGCACTGAATGAAAGGTTAGATATAATTGGCATTTCAATGACAGGGAAGATCAAATTGATGGGTGAGTTGCATTATATTTTAAAGAGGGCATTGAGGCAAACAGGATAAACGTTTTGCAGGAAACAAATTGCACTGTAGAATCTTTATAGATAGAAATTCCATGTAAAAAGGGGAAAGGAATGGCAGTGGGCTGGGGTGGGGAGGTGTACTGGCCAGAATGAACAGATAGATGATGAAATGCTAAAAGAAATTAGTGAAGCTAACAAATGTTACAACACAGTAGTAATGGGTGATTTCAATTATGGTGGTATTTATTGGGTCAATGGTACAGCTGGACATGCTAGGGAGATAAAGTTTCTAGTTGAAATACATGCCATTTCGCAGTGACACTTGGACTTACAGGGCCACGAGCAGAATCGACCCTGTATGTCCAGGGGTTGGTCCCACCCATGTCCCTCCCATTCTCCACCCCGTCCCCTACAGCACGCACAGCAGACGTGCAGCCCTGCTATTCACCTCGTAGAATCAGGGCCATAAAGACCAACTCAGGATGTGAAAATTTCCCAATGTATTTTAAAAGGCTTTCCAAATGCAAGGCCCCCTGAAAAATACTGGTAAGGACTGCACAGAGATGTCTCACTATATTCAGTAGGAGAGGTGATTTTACAAAGCTGCACATAGGGGAAAAAAGCATGCAGTTTTAACCCATATGTGCCTAAGAGCAGTTTTTTAAAATTGCTGCTCCTGACAGCATCTATCCCCCACACTTCTTGGCACTTTTCCTTCCCCCAAACTCAAGCCCCCTCCCGGGTAGACCTCTCATCCTCTATTCCCCCTTTTGGCAGCTTGTCCTCTTCTCGGCACCTTTCCTTCCCCCAAACTCAAGCCCCCTCCCGGGTAGACCTCTCATCCTCTATTCCCCCTTTTGGCAGCTTGTCCTCTTGTCCTCTTACTGCTAGTGCTCAGAGGCACCATCTTGGAACCCGGATCCGCCATTCAGCAGGAGCGACTGATGATTGCTGCTGCTCTCAGTAGACTGCTAGGGACCTTGGTATGAGCTGTGCATGGGATTGTGGGTAAGGCTGGTCTGCCTAGTAGTTATGAGAGTTGGGTGGGTATTTTGATGTCGGGGGGGGGGGGGTTCATATGGGGGGCTTGATGTTGGGGATGTTGAGAGGGTTCTGGATGTCAAGGGAGTGTTTGGGGAGAAGTAATATTGGAGGAAGTGTTGGGAGGGATATGATGCCAGGGGGGTAATTGGGGTCTGGCCTTGTCCTTTACTCCTGTCCCTTCAAGCAGTTGCTTATGTCTGCCTCAGAGCAACAGTAAATGCCAACATGGAGAATTTGTCATATCCACATGTATTCCCCTTGTAAAATGGGGAATACACACCAATATTTTAGGTCTGCCCAAACCACTTCCTCTCCACATCCTTACCACGCCTCTTTGTAGTCTCTGTGTATTGTGGATCCCCATGTGTAAACAGTAGCTGTCTAACATCGCTGTTTGCATGTGTAGGTGACATACATACTTAAAAGCAGGGTCCCACCAACCGTTAAGCAAAACTAGGTGATCTAGGGCAGAAGCATCTGAGAGATGGCAAAAGGCAGCAGCAGTCACATCAAAACAAAAGAGCCTAATAGCCACACAGACTCAAAGAGCCACCAGCACTTTCGTTTAGCTTCAGGGAGAGCAGGCACACACATGCATAGAAAGCAAAGTTTAACATTTAAAAGGATGTTGTCCAATTATGCATTTTTACAAGACTGTTGTTGGAGGGATAGTATTGTGATGATCATGACTGATGAATTTAATGGGGCTTAAGGCTGAAGGTTGACCTGGCCCAATTCCTTTGCACCAGTCCTGCTTAAAAGCCACTATTTACATGTAGGGATACTTCTAAAATAATCCCCATTGGTGCCAATGTGTCTTTATAAATTTGGGTCAAAACAGGTGTTTTCTTGCCTTCTAAACCTAAGCACCTTGTTATCAAATTACCTCCATAGTGCATGCACATGCAGTTTCTACTCTTGAAGTGGGAAAAACAAAATCACTGAGATATCGTATTTTGAGCAGAAAAATTAGAGAATCTAAAAAGATTTTGAAGTAGGAAGCAAACGGATGGTATAGTGTATGTTGGGTTAGGCCTATTTCTATTTGCAACAGTTTGCAAATCCAGTTTCAGCCTCTTGTGCCTCTACTAGCTCGGTCTTGTCAGCCTGTTTAAATAAACACATAATCAAAGTGACCCTCTTCTTTTTTCAGTTCTGGCATTATGCAATTATATTGGGCCAGATCTTCAAAAGGACTTAACTTTATAGCGGTGGTTGCTATATGGATAAATTCCCTATCTGTGAATTTTCAGCAGCACTACGTGTCTAGTGCTGCTGAAAAAATTCTGTGACTGCTCCAACACTATCAATGTAGTGACAGGGCAGAATGAGGACATTCTGCACAGCTATATGGATAATGGTGATATTCTGCTGCTATCTGTATAGCTAAGGAGTTTAAATTAGACCAGAAAAAATGCTGCCCTAACAAATCACTTTGTTAGGCACCACTACCTGGATAGGCAGCTGAATATCACTGCTACCCACAAAGTTACTGGTTGTGATCACTGTCTTTGTATTAGGAGTGCCGTCTCTCCTGATCCTGGTGCTAAATATACATAGATTTTTTAAATGTCGTGGCTGGAGTTTTAAACGCTTGCTGCAGTGTTTAAAAATTGATCCGATTGATTTTACAATGAACTGCATTGACCAGTTTCAAATTAAAATTTTGCTTGAGATTTGTGAAAAAAAGCTCTTTAGGTTTGTTGCTGTGAAGGACACTTTGTAGATTTTTAAATTGCCAGTACTTAAAACTAATTAAACTGCAAGGTTTATGCAGACATCTTTTTAACATTTGTTAGTTATACATTTTCAAAAATAATACAAAAGTATATTCTCCAAAAAGAGGCAAGAAGTAGGGTAATTGATGGTAAAACATTGCTAACAGAAAATACCATATAAGAGAAATACTGTGTTACGCCATCATTGCCCTCTATAAGCCCATTGAGCAAGGAGAGGCAAGCACTCTAAGGAAAAGGAGCTACAAAAATCACAGCATACAATGGCAGGTGCTAGTGACTGCTACTTTATGGCTGCTAAACCACCTGACACAGTTCCTTAACATCTGAAACTAGATGGGACCTCATTAATACCATCACAATTAGTGGAGATCTTAATAGAATTGTGAAGCCACATTTTACAATGGGATGTCAAAGTGCAATCTGGGATGTCAAAGCCAGAAAGTCTGAAAAAAAAGCAGGAACGTTCAAGATCAGGCATGATTTCAGAAACATGGACATGCCCGATATGGATGTCTATAGAGGTTTACATAGACATCCCCGGAATAGCATCTCAGAACATGGATGTCTAATAGCATAATGGTCAAGGTAGTGAGTTGGGTGCAGGTTGACCAGAGCTCAAATACCAGTGTGGGTTTTTGTGATCTTAGATTAGTCACTTAACACTCTATCTTCTCTGTACTCTCTGGATGT
The DNA here is from genome assembly GCA_033557465.1 of Ichthyophis bannanicus. Lineage (NCBI taxonomy): Eukaryota > Metazoa > Chordata > Amphibia > Gymnophiona > Ichthyophiidae > Ichthyophis > Ichthyophis bannanicus. The sequence goes on along the minus strand of CM066031.1, from coordinate 541,343,770 downwards.
TTTAAGGCCAAAACAGGCACTTTCCTGATGCATATTTGTGCCTGCAGGTGTCTCCGACATTCCTGAAATCAAATGGGGACGTGTAAGTCCATTGCACCTCCCCAGACATGCCTCCACCATGCTGCCTTACCTACTTGGACGTCTCTGCACTGGGGACATCTGTAAATGTCATTTGTGGAATGGCAACGGAGACATTTCGATGATTTTGACGTCCACGTCTTCAGATGTCCAAATCATGACTAAGACTTTTAAAATTATCCCTATTGGCAGAATGCTTAGAATCCAAGAAAAGCCTTAGCTGCCTAGGGTCAAAAAAAGTTGCAGCTCATTCCTTTATATGAATTCAAACATTTACAAGGAAAACATAAGAAAAATCCAGCATCCAAAGCTAAAAGTACTCGGCACATCTGAAGAAATAACTTTCTGTTATTCTGAGTATCCACACAATATCAGGGAACACCCACACCTTATATTCCATGAATAGCTTATCCTTGTTCCTAAAAAAAAGTCTCAAATTCTAGGTTCCAGGCATATGTTACTAAAAGAGTAGTTCTTATTCTGATGTTATCTTCCACAGATTTCAAGACTTGTGATAGATTAAGACTGTCCATGGACAGTCCATCTGGAGCAGTCCCTTTCACCTACTGAGTAATTCCCTTCTTTAAGGCAAGATAATATACTGCGGTGGTAAGGGGAATAGCCTATCTAGGTACCCCCAAAATTTCCATTACATATCTTTTAAACATTTCAGCAGGGGCTACATAAGGAACCTTGGGAAAGTGGAGGATTCTCAAATTCAGTCACCCTTGCAAAAGTGTCCATTCTAGTGTATAGGTTCTTCATTTCATGAATATTAACATTTTAGGCCTCACATTGTTGAGCCAAGTCTCCAGTCTACTCTGAATTTCTCCTTACAGCAGAACTCTGCACAGGAGATGAGACTGCAGGTCCACCAAGGAAGCATCCAACAAGGTCAAATGTTGGTTGCCACTTCCCCAAATTTTAATGTTTCCCAAATAACATCTAGAGTGACTGCCACAGATCCATTCCAAAGGTACCGAAAAGAAAAGAAAATTTAATGAGAATCAGATCCTGCTTGCAAGGTTTCAGCAGCTAGAGGAGCACACATGGGATCTCTCCGCTTAGGCTCACATTTTAAACCAGGGGCAGCAGAACATCTTTTTGATTGGAGGGGTCAAACAAACAGATCTCCAGTCCCACCCCAAGCTCTCTAGTTGTTGATGCTATATTGGACAAAATACTGGTAGGGCCATGGTCCCTGTGGTCCACCCCATTCCACTGCCTATGTTTTAATTTCTTTATTTATATTTTCCAACAAAATACAAACAAAAGACGAAACCAAATTTCAGTAAATCAAATTACACAATTCTTCTCTTTAACATGAGATAAGAAAAGGCAAAACATAGCCCACCCCACCCTGTCCCTCTCATCATCATGTGATCATCAGGGGCTATATAAAGAAACACAAAACATCTGCAAGCCTGCTAAGCCTACAAGGGCAATAGAAGAGCAACCATTCCACTATATAGAAACTGAGAAGATTTGTCTAATAACCCCTTATAATATCTCATACTGTACTTTAGAGATGTAATTCTGTAGGAGTTTCCATTTAAGAAAAGAGGAGGATGCAAGGGAAACTACCACACCATGGTATTTGCACATATATGTATCCTAAGCACAAGTGTTCCGTTATTCATGTCAACCAAGCTCTGCTGTAGGGTTTCCAGTTAGAAATAATGAAAAATAGGGCCACTTCCAACATTAAGATTAATTAAACCTGACAATCCTGCTGTAATGGCGAGATGCCAATTGTTGATTGAAAAACGACCCCAGAGCAGGAGAGATTGGCCCAAAATCCCAGCACCTCTTTAATATGGTTCCATATTAAAACCCAATAAAATTGAATGTTAGGACAGTTATACACCGCATGTCTCTAAAGTGCAGACATCTCCTCGATGAGACTAACACTCATTCCCAGCTGTCTGATCTGATTTAGATACCTTTCGACAGGCAATCCACCGTAGGAGTTGCATTTACTAATTATGAAAGGCCTTCTGAGTATCTGATATACCCTATGAGACTTCAGCCTCCCACCAGAGACCATGCCAGAAAGAAGGCTCTAGGGGAAAGGATTACTTAACCTCTCTTCTATTTCAAACCATATTGAATGTAAACCTACGGCCCCTTCCACCCATCGCGACCCTTGTTTTAGTAAAAAAATCACAGTACTAAGCCTGAAAATCAGAGAAAGTCACCCCCCTTTCCTCTTTTTGAAAATTTAAATTTCCTAAGAGCAATTCTAGGCGGTTATTTTCCTATAGAAGCTGAACTAGAAATCTTTCAGCTTGACGATAGACTCTCCCTATAAGGAGAACTGGTAACATTTCAACTATATAATTCACTTTAGGAGTGATAATCATAATTATAGCTTTAAGACGACCCCACCAAAAAAAACAAACCGGCGACCACTTTGCTATTATATTATTGAAAGCTCGTTGAGTCAAATAGGGTAAACGAGACTGCAGAATGACCAGAAATGTGAGCCACATGAATAGTAGACTCACTAGTTCTAGAACAAAGTCCCTTGGAAACTAGGAAAAATCAATATGTGATATTTAAAAAACCATAAGGGATAGAACTTTCCTCACTACGATGGCTGCCCTATTGTTCTTATGATAGGCAGCTGGGAAGCCCCTAAAAAGTAAGGCTTTCTATCTAGTCTAAACGACTCCTCTACATTCAAGTGTGTCTCCTACAGCAGTAAGATGCCAGCACTTTCCTTCCTACCATACCGAAAAAACTTTTCCTCTTAATAGGATTATTAATGTCCTTAACGTTCAGTTAACTGATCCTAAAGGAAAACATACTGACCGTATAGCTCCGATTAACAGTCAAATGTTGCAGAAACATACCAACTTGTAGCATTTAGTTTTACATTGTAGAACAACTTCTTAAGCGTTCTCAAAGTGTTAGCTGCCCCTATATCCCAAAGAAGAAAACCCAACAAAAAAAGGCACATTTTAGCCCCAGCCCTGTCATATAATCACTCATAATAAGAACACCTAACTCTGAAAAAAAAACCCATCTCCCCAAAACCACATAAACCCAGGGAGGCTACATAACACACAAAAACTTAGCGGGTGACCCCCTCCAGGACAAGACAGACACGGAGGGCAAAAGACCTAATACTTATGTCTCAGTATGTTACATAATTAAATGTCGTTCCTGTGTGGATAAGTCGCCTTTGCACGACCTCAGACCAGTCAAACGTCCATGATAGCAAGCGCCATGGGACTATAGCAAATAAAAGTTGCAAAATGACTTTCACCACATCGCCGCCGACTCCTTTTCCTCCAGAAATGCATATAATTCCCCGGGCTCATCAAAAGTCTTGGTCGGGATATGCAGCGTGACTCTCATGCAGGCAGGATATAGCAGTCCAAAACGGGCCTGCAGTTGCACTAGACGTGGACACAGCACCAGAAATTTTTTTCTCCGATCCACCGTCACCTTCGCGAAGTCCGGGAAGAACAAGAGTTTATGTTCCTGATATTCCAAAGTTGAAAGTGCTCTGGCTGCTCCCATTATTTGCAATACGTGCTGAAAACGTAAAATTTTCAAGATGATTGGGCGTGGATGCTTGCCCATGACCATGGACTGAGTAGGCACTCTATGGGAGCTCTCGATCTCAAACGGCATAGCAAACTGCAACTTTAACACACCTGGAATCATGGCCTGCAAAAAGGACACCAAATCAGGGCCCTCTGCTCCCTCAGAAACTCCTAGTATTCTTATGTTATTCCTCCGAGAGCGATTATTACCGTCCTCTGCCTCTCTTTGTAATGAACGTATCAACTTGGCCTGCTTCTCAATGGCCTCGAGCCTTTCTCCATGTGAAGCCACCACATTCTCCACCTTCTCCAAATGAGCCGCAAAACATTGATATCTTCCTGCATTGCACATAGCGATTCTCCATTAGCTTTGACCAAGTCTTTGACTGCCTGAATCTCAGACAGAATCTCCTGTGAGGTCTCAGGGCAATCTCGGATGACTGCCATCTTGTGAGGTGAGAGAGGTTCCGTCTTGGTTCTTTTTGCACTAGCCTTATGGGATACTTGGTAGTCCAGTCACGTCTGTTTGGGGTCAGATATATCCGGGATCGAATGATATCAACCTAGGTAGAAACTATTTAATTAAGGATTGCCAAAATCAGGATTCTTGACTATTGCCCTCAGGAGCACAGCTCCTACATATCCATCTTGACCAGAGACCAGGCTCCGCGCCCCCCCCCCCCCCACACTGCCTATGTTTTAAACCACATTGTTTAGCTCCAGGAGAACTTTTTTTTCCTTCACCATGATGGATGCATGTTGCTCTCTTACCAAGTTATGACCAGCTTTACTAAAGCTTTACTTCTATTATGTATCTATGGGAATGAAGTTCAGTGAATCCTGGCTCTTAACCTATGTGGAAACTATGCCACAAACAATAGAAACCACCATGTTTATCATGAAAGACATACACAACAACTGTAAAAGTGTGAAATGAGAAAGTTATATTAATCAATGGAAACCTAATTTGACTTTATTCAGCAATCAAATCGAGCAGTTTGGTCAATTGCAGGTAATAAAGCTGCAATCTTATATCAGTTACTGCAATGAATCAACCCCTTCAGGAAAATAACTTGCCTTTTGAAAACTCTACAAATAAGCTTTTGAATAGGACAAATGCTATAAACAGAAATACTGGTTAAGAGCCGGGGTCACATGCCATGAGATTGGTAGGATACATGGTAGAAAGAAGTTAAGAAAAAATAACAGCATGCTACATGTATATAAACCATATATACTGAACCAAAGACATTATACTTGAAGACTCTGTTCCACCCTTACAGTGAGCTACAATTCCTCCATTTCACTGTACTGCATTGTAATTGATGTGAACAGAGCCTGTTTTACTGTTGTAATGAACATTTATTTCATCCTCTGTACAACACCACATTTCTTGATGGATTTTTTCTATCTAAACCTATCTAGAATAGTTTCTGTATTAGAAAGTAAGGAACTACAGAACCTACTATCAGATCACTGGTCAACATTGAAATCGTTACTGACTTTAAAAGGCCCTAATCTGTAGTATCTTGGTGAGCTGAACACGAATATAACATTAAAAAAATTATTGGCTCTCGTTTTGAAGATATTGCATGTAGTTCATTTTTGACGTTTCACCGTGTAAATTTATCCAGTAGGACATCAACAACATCCCAAATAAGCCTTGAATGATGTAATATTGCATCACATTGCATAATACCAGCATGCACACATCATTCAGAGTTGATTGCATCATTTTCTGATGCAATGCAATACTACTGCCAGACGGCTGCTGAAGCTATGTGACGTCAGCAGTGTACTATACGCAGTCGGAAAGGAAAGTAATTTGGTATTCTGTTCCAATATTGAAAGCCTCATGAATGCCTTAAAAATCACTCATGACCCACAAGACTGGAGACTATTTATAGACTCTTCTAAACTGAGTCTGAAGGCTGTACTTTTGAACAATGGAAACCGTCTTCCATCTATTCCAGTAGTGCATGCCGTCCACATGAAAGAGACATACGATAACTTAAAGCATCTACTGACTTCCATTAACTATAACAAGTACAGCTGGCACCTCTGTGGTGACTTAAAGGTAGATGCCCTTTTAATGGGACTGCAGCAGGGATATATAAAATACATGTGTTTCTTATGTGAGTGGGATAGCCGAGCAAGGGATTGGTACTACTTACAGAAGGAATGGAATCACAGACAAAATGTAACAGTTGGAGAGAAGAATATCCAGCACCCAGCTCTGGTTGAGGCTCACAAAATCCTGCTACCACCCCTTCACATCAAACTAGGTTTGATGAAAAACTTCGTGAAAGCCATGGACCGCACTTCGCCAGCTTTCCGATACCTGCATGAAAAATTCCCTCGACTCAGCGAAGCAAAGATTAAAGAGGGAGTTTTTGTGGGTCCTCAGATTCAAGAGCTCTTCAAAGACCAGTTGACCGGTTCAACAACTTGCTGCAGGGTGATGTGAAACAAGCATGGAATGCTTTTCGCCTAGTGTCAACAAACTTTCTCGGGAATGTTAGGACAGAAAACTACAAGGAACTAGTAGAAGACATGCTGATGCAGTATCAGAAACGTGGCTGCAATATGTCTCTAAAGATCCATTTCTTTGATTCCCATCTTGATTTCTTTCCAGACAATTGTGGTATGGTTAGTGATGAACAGGGCGAATGTTTTCACCAGGATATTGCAACGATAGAGCAAAGATACCAGGGAAAATGGTCCACTACAATGCTGGCTGACTACTGCTGGACACTCCCCAGAGAAGCTCCCGAACAGCTGTACAAGAGACAGGCGAAAAAATCTAAGAAGTAGTCTATGACTTGGTTTTTTACAGGTATTAACCGAGGGCCTATTATATTTACTATTGACATGCATTTCGTGATGTAAACATTAATTCATGTAGATTACAAAAAAGCTAGAGCCAACTTTGCAATTTCACTGTCATGTTCATGTTCAGCATATAAAAATTGATAAGAAATGACTATTTTTATTTCAGTAACATGACTTTTGTAAAAATTTGTTGACCAGTGTCAATGTAGAAGTGATGCCAGTTTAGGACAGCTTTCAAAGCATTTCCGTGGGTAAAAAGCTGTTTACCTGCAAGAAAAAGCACCCATGCTGTTGTTTAACTGCCAGGATGCTTTTCAGCCATGCAAAACATGGTGGGTCCTCAAACTTCCCAAGCAGGCGCATGAGTTGGACCTCAGACTCCCCTCACTCGGGTTCGAGGCGTTGGCTCCAGCCGGGCCCGGCACCCGCCGAGGTCCGACCAGCTCCCTCCGATACAAGGGACCGGCGGCGCCAGGGAGCAGCCCTCGTCGGAAGGGCGCGATCCCGGCAGGACCAAGCCTATAGAGGCGGAAAGTCGTGGTATATTGCCCTATATACACTTTGATTCCACAACTTCCCAGCCAACGCACCAAGAATATGTAGCAGCAAAGCGCAGACAAACCAATGATACCAGGAGTCTGTTCAGAAGGTCCAAATCATTTATTTGTGCACAAGTCTCAAGCAATGTCAATTTCAAAATGGCTGAGCAAAGTTTTCTAGCATTACAACAACTTTTATAGACTTCTGTTCCATTCTAGGTATAGAAAAACATTTCATTGGTCCCGGTACTCTCCCGTACCTCCCGTACCCCTTCCATTGGTCCCGGTACTGATAAGATTATCCAATTATGTTCCTTCAGTGGGCTCAGCACCTGCATACCCCCCTTCTAGTCCCAATTACAATGGCCAGTTCATCAACTTGTTACTTTCATACTCTCAAGGCCATAGAGCCAATTTGTGCATGCAGGGGAGCAGGGCTCTGCAACTCATCTGTCAGCACTCCCAATTATATTCCTTGCAGATGTACTTTTCTTATCAGTAACGTTTAAACATATTTTTCTGTATTTTTCCATCTCTCAGTTTTGCTTATCTAAGTTAGTTTAGTACTCTAGCAGAGTTCTATCCCACAATAGCAGCATGATGGGGAATGTGCAATTCCTATGAGCCTCTCCACAGGCTTCATTTACAGGTCAAGCTAGTTAGGCCTGCCTGCTTATGTCAGACACCGTGGATCACAGGCCTGCACCTGCCACATTCCCCCCTTTGATTAATCTCACCCTATTACTTAATAAGGTGTGAGAATTAAATCACCTTTAGAAGAATCACATCATGATTGAAGGATTACGACTAGGACTGGCTCTATATAGGGCCATTATTTTAGTTGCGGTCTTCCGCTCTACTGTGCTGTCAATAGCATTATGAATAGAACGCATACAACATGGGATTAAACATGGTAATAAGAAGATAACAGCAACAAGGATTAGTACTAAGACAATGAAAGTCTTGAATCCTCCCAGCCATGAGAAAAGGTTAGCAAACCAGTTAGGGAATTTCAATGAGTGCCAAGTTTGTACTGGCACATAAGCATGTCTTTGCATATCTTTAGCAATTTCTTCAACTACTTGAACCTTATCATCTATTTTCAAACAGCAATTAGTTAAATTCAGTTTACCACATACTCCTCCTTCAGCTGCTAACAAATAATCAAGTGCTAAGCGGTTCTGATATATAGCAGTGCGCATCTGAGTACTTTGTCTAGCTAAAAGCGTAAGAGCATGACTAGTTTCATTGGTTATTATTTCAACTACTGCCTGTAAGCGGATAATACGATTAATCATATAGATTGGAGTTCGATAACCATACATACCATCATCATTCCAAGTGGCAGGCCCATAATACTCAATGATTCTTTCTGGTGGCCAATCATCACCCTGCCACTTCTCCCACTTGCCTATCTGTAAGGCTTCTCTTTTCTGTCTTAATGCTCTTTTGTGTCGTGGGTAGTGTATACAGGGTATTCTAACTGTTCTCCATGTTCAGTGTTTAAAAGAAAGAAAGAAGGTCTGATGGTTCCTAAGACACATGCTCCTCCCCATTGTGGCGGGAGTTGGGCATACGCTCGGTTTCCACAGATCCAATATAGGCCAGGTGGGGCTTGCCAGGCATGGACTTTGGCAAGGTTAGTCCATAAATCAGCAAGTTCAGGAAATCTGGCTAATGGGTTAGGAGGTTCAGGGTGTTTGATTCCTGACCACCATGACGTCTTTCTGGTCGTGGCATTATAGTACTTCTGGCTAAGACAGACCAGCTGTCCTACCTTTTGGGTGAACTGGGGTCCAGTTCTGGCATAGCAAAGACGTCCAACGATTGAGTGCGCTAACACCCATTCACTAGTAGTCTTGTGTAATTCAGTCTGATTGTAAATCAAAGAATAATTCAATTCTTGGGCTTCCCATGGCCACTGGTCTCCCATTTGGGTTCCTCCACAGAAATAGCAATCTGAGATCTTAAGACTAGATACTACAGCTCCGGCTAATTCTAAAAATAAATTCTGAGAAGGATGAGGAATTTCAAACTTATTTACATGCATGGCTTCATAGAAGGTATTATGGATATGATATTTAGATGACTTGTGGGCTTGGGTATTCAATCTGATATACACAATGGTTCCTGGATCTATTGCCCCTCCAGCAATACGTAAACCAAACTTATATCCTTGTTTCCATGCATAGGGATTGTGTATGCGTAAGTGTAAGGGGTTACAAGCATCTTTCTGACATTTATCATTTGTTGTTGGCTTGGTTAAAGTGGCCATTCGTTTATCTATCTTCTCGTCAACTATACCATTATTCCAGGTAGCATAAAAAACACATTCCCAATCCGGGCAATAGTAATCTGCTGCTGGGGCAGTACTATAGCCTGGTTCCTTTTTACCTGTACACTTCCTCCATCCTGTGGCACCCTCTGGACACATGTACTTATGGTCATTCCTATACGCTTTCTCCCAAGTACCACAGGTGGAATAACTATCTCTATTAATGACATTACATGCATCAAAATTCAAAACAGCAGGTTTAGTAATGTCCTTAAGTGGTGTCGTAGCAGCTATTATAGGTCCATCTGCATCCTTCCATCGCATTTCCAACGTGTAATAGGATGGATTCTGATGCGGATTATAGCATGCTCTAATTTTGCCATAAGTGCAAACATTCAGTTCAGTGGTGTTATAAATACACCGAGTCACTTTTCCCTTGCAGATATAGTACGAGTGGTAAATCAAAGTCTGAGTTACTTTCAGTCCAGTTCGAGTAGAAGTAATGCAAGCAGTGCATGGAGGTAAAGCATAAGTCAGTTCAAAACCTCCAAAGAAGGCAACCAGGGCAAAGCAAAAGTAAAGATGAATGTTGATGTTGATTGGAGTTCTTCTGAATCCTCAGCTTGCTGATCTTGATCACGACGTTCTCTTTTCTTCGTCCCGTTTGCTAATGAAGCAATTTAACGGGTGCTGAGTGTTGATTGAAGATCCTCAGGTTGTCCAGTACACATTAACCAACTTATTAGCAATTTCAGTTGGCTTGTGAAGTCTGGCTAATCAATGTAGTATCAAAGTAGTGTGCAGAATCACGCACAGATTGAGTTCGTTGAAACAAAACTGTTGCTGCATGGAAAACAGCAAGCCTCTTCGAAAGACTTGGCTACTACAAGGCACTGTGATAAAGTGTCTACGTTGCTGGTTGCCGTCTCAGGGTAACTCGCAAGGGTGCATCAAGATGCTGCTCTGCTGTCCACTGCTCAGGTTCAGGATCAGCGGCGGGCTTGACTCTGCTGTGGTGGATCCAGGCGTCGATCTCGGCTACCTTTACTGCAGTTGGGGTAGACAGGATGACGGTGTACGGTCCCTTCCAATGGGGTTCCAACGGTGTCTTCTTCCAATCTTTGATCCACACCGAGGTACCAGGCTGATAGGGATGCAAAGGTTCCGTCAAGTTGATAGGCAACTGGTCTTGGATCCACGCATGGAGAGTCTGCAGAACAAAACTAAGAGCTAGGAGTTCTTGTCTGGTTACTTCTGAACCAATTTGGGCTAAACTTCCTTTGATTCCCTGCACTATTGGTGGGGGTTTACCATACAAAACTTCAAAAGGGGAAAATCCTGTTGATTTTACAGGAGCTAAGCGTATTCTGAGTAAAGCTATTGGGAGCACTTGGGGCCACTTCAAGTGTGTTTCCTGACAAAGCTTGGACATTTGGGCTTTTAGGGTACGATTCATTCACTCAACTTTCCCTGAACTCTGGGGTCTGTATGCAGTGTGGAGTTTCCATTGTATCTGCAAAGCTTTTGCTAACTGTTGAGTAACCTGGGAGACAAATGAGGGTCCATTGTCTGACCCTATTACTGCTGGAATTCCGAACCTAGGGACAATCTCTCTCATTAAAACTTTGGTAACTTCGGGAGGTCACGTGATGCGTGAGTGAGCGTGGACGCTTTCTCGCTCGCTCCGGGGCAGCTCCAGGAATAACCGGCTTTAAATCTTGCTATTTGCCTCCCCCACATTCCCCGACACGCATAACAGGTACCTGAAGCTGACTAATACCGTTTATAGGCTTTCGCGCTCTGCTACCATGCCTCTGGCGCCGAAACGCGACCGTGAAAAGCTCTCCAGAACTGGGGCCTCCACGTCGGCGACGACACAGCCTGTCTCTCCAGGGGGTGAAAGTACGGATTCAGCCCCAGCGGAGCTTGCCCAGGAGGTGGTCAGACTCCTAGACCCGAAATTCGATTTGCTTCTGAAAAAGCTCGACAGCATGGAGGATTCGCTGACAGATTTTGGAAAGAGAGTTGATGAACTGGAACACCGGGTCACTAGCCTTGAAAGTGACGAGGGGTGTCATGAGAGGGAACTGAATAAGCATGCACAGCTCCTGCAAGAGATGCAACAAAAGCTGGACGATCTTGAAAATCGATCCAGGCGTAATAATTTGCGCCTCCTGGGGATCGGAGAGGATAAGGCCGAGAGGGAGTTGCTCCCTTTTTTGGAGACTTGGTAGCCAGAGGCTCTGGGCCTTGAAGATCTGCGCGGCCGCCTTAAAATTGAGCGCGCACACCGCATGGGCCCCCGTCGGGAAGACGGCGGTCGACCACGTGTGGTAATACTGCGAGTGCTCAATTTCCAACACAAAGCTTTAATCTTGCAAGCTTATAGGAAAGCTCCTGCACTGCTGCTAGACAACAAGAAAATCCTGCTGTTCCAGGACTACTCGGCGGCGGTGGCGGCAAAACGAAGGGAGTTTGCACCACTTTGCTCTGAGCTGTTCCGTAGGAAGATCCGCTTCACTTTGGCCTTTCCCGCCACGCTGCGGGTCACTCATCAGGGGAAAGCGCACACTTTCGAGCAGGTCGGAAAAGCGAAGCACTTTCTAAATGCTCTGCCAGCAGAATTACCAGAGGCATGAGAGCTGGGACAGCCTCCCCGGTGAAGGGATGAGATCCAGCATTGGAAGGGGCAGACCGCAGTCTATTGAGGGGACTGTTTGCGGCTAACTGCGACCTGTAGCTGCGAGGGATCCTGCGGTAGGCTCTTAGAAGAGGAGGTGCTCAGCGGCTATTTGGAGGAGCATTTCGACTTGAATGTCCCCTGCATATTATGTGTCTTGTGTCCCTTTCTTCTTTCTTCTTTTGTGAGCATGTGAAGCTATGTTATGGTTATGTTACTGCTGTCCTGGGTTTTTGGTTCAGAATCTGGTAGTGTTAGGCTATGTTGGCGTGGGAGATCGGGGGGGAGCGGGGAGGACAAGGGGAGCTGCCCTGCAGCGTCGTTCTGACCGAGACCTCAGTTAAGGAAACTGAGGGAATGACAGATGTCGGTTGGCTGGGGGGTAGGGGTGGGGAATGGGAGGGGGTGGGGGGTGGGGAATGGGAGGGGGTGGGAGGGCGGGAGGGGAGGGATGGGAAGGGGGTACGGGCTGTAAGGGGGGGAGGGAAATCTTGGGGAAGTTGGCTTAATCATGGGTCCCTACTCCCGGATGGGCAATGGCTCTGGTATGTCTGGGAACTCCTTTGCTTCCGACTGCCATTAATGGGTGGTGGGGTAGAGGCTGGGCTACCCCACGCTCCGAATCAATTGTTGTATCCTACGTTTGTATGCACCGAATACAGGCACCATCCACCATGAGCTACACATTGTAACTTGGAATGTTGGGGGGATTACCACTCCAGTGAAGCGTACTAAAATTCTCCAAGCTTTGAAGCGTCAAAAAGCCCAAGTGGCTCTATTGCAGGAGACGCATCTAACGGCCATAGAACATTCCAAGCTGCAACGAGATTGGGTGGGGACAGTTCTAGCTGCCCCATCCGACACGCGTAAAAAAGGGGTTGCAATTTTGATACATAAGAACTTGGCTTGCGAGATTTTAAAGGTTGAACTAGACCCTAAAGGAAGATTTTTGTTCGCCCATGTTAAGCTTCAGGGTGAAGAATTGTTCTTGGGAAGTGTGTATGCCCCCAATACCTATGACCATGTTTTTTTTAAAACAATTCTGCATAAGGTTCTGGGCGCCCCACCGGTCCCGGTAATATTAGCTGGGGACTACAACTGCCCTCATGACCCCCAACTGGACCGCTCCCACCCTTCTCAGGGGGGGGGGGGGCTGGAGCAAAAAGGGGATCCGATATCTCTGTGAACTGGGTGGGCTGGTGGATGCCTGGAGAGTGTTACATCAAAATAGCAGAGACTACACACATCTGTCACGTGCCCACCAGACGTGGTCTAGAATTGACTACCTTTTGGTGTCGCAACATTGGTTCCGGAAGGTGCGTCATGCGGAGATAGGACCGATCCTTGTGTCCGACCATGCCATGGTCTCGTTGTCGTGGTGTTGTGAGCGGCGGGGAGGTTCTAAGTGGTCCTTTCCGAGCCATCTTGCCTCGCGGCCGGATTTCCGCGACTTCGTGGGCAAACATTGGGCCGAATACGTTAAGTTTAATGAGGGGACGGTTAATTCCGTGGCGGTGTTCTGGGAGGCGGGAAAGGCCGTTCTCCGTGGACACATTATTGCGTATGTGGGTGCGGAGCGTAAGCGCATTAATGCGGATGTACTTCGATTTACTAGGGAGCTCCAAGCAGCGAAACGGTCGGCCCTCAAAAACTCGAAAGATGTGGCGGGTTATTTGGAACTTCAGAAGCAGCTAAATGAGTTGCTACAAGAAAGAGCCATCCAGTCTCAACAGTACTATCGCCATCAATTCTTTCGTTATGGAGATCGATCCGGGAAGCTGCTGGCTCGCTTGGTGAGAGATCAGGCGGGACCTCGGGGGGTGCTGGCTATCCGCGATGGGGAAGGGAACAGGCATACTAGGACGGCGGAGGTGGCACAGGTCTTCCGCTCCTTTTATGAACGGCTATACACAGCTGACGAGGGAGACGGGGCCTCCATGGAGGCCTTTTTGGAGCAAATATCGCTACCGCAGCTTGACCCCAACCAGATTGCCATGCTGAATCAGGAGATTACGGGCGTCGAACTCCAGAGAGCGATTAGAACTGGGAAATCGCATAAGGCCCCGGGTCCGGATGGCTTCACTTATGAGGCGTATAAAATGTTAGAGGCTCCTGTCACCCCCACGCTAGCGGCACTCTATGCTGAAGTGGTGCAGACCGGTAGTTTCCCCCGCGATATGCGAACGGCTAGAATTACACTGATTCCGAAACCGGTGAAGGATCTGGAGGACCCTGCCTCATATCGGCCGATTTCTTTGATAAATGTGGATCAAAAACTGTTTGCATCAATATTAGCTGAACGCCTTCAGAAGTGCTTAGCGGGACTAGTGGGCCCCCACCAAGCTGGGTTTGTTCGGGGTAGAGAAGCATCCGTAAATATTAGTACGGTCCTGCTGGGCATGGAGCGGACTCTATTGGCCCAAGACCCACTACTTCTGGCCAGTTTAGACTCAGAAAAGGCCTTCGATAGGGTCTCGTGGCGTTATATGTTTGCGGCGCTTCGGAGGTTTGGCTTTCAGGGGACTTTTCTGCAGGGGTTGCATGCGTTATACGCCGCTCCCCGAGCGGAGGTTGACGTTGGAGGGCTCTGCTCTTCACCCTTTCTCTTACATCGTGGCACACGTCAGGGATGCCCGCTTTCTCCTCTCCTATATGTCTTACAACTGGAGCCTCTCTTACTCTCATTAATTAAATCTCCGCAGATATCTGGTATTGCCTGGCAAGGAGGGGGTATAAAGATTAGTGCGTTCGCAGATGACCTTTTGCTGTGTCTGACGAAACCGATGGAGTCTTTACCGGCAGCCCTAGATTTAATTGAACGGTTCGGTAGGTTCTCAGGGCTTCGAATAAATCAGACGAAGTCGATGGTATTGGATGTGGATCATCAATCGCGGGACAAATGGCGGGGCGCATTCCCGCTCAGTTGGGCAACGGGTTCGATTCGTTATTTGGGCGTCTACCTCCCAGCCCGCCTGAGATCTCTGTATGAAGTCAATATTCACACTCTTCTTCAATCCACCAAAGCGCGGTTGCTGAAATGGAAGGATCTCCCCTTGTCCCTACTGGGACGGGTAGCACTGGTACGGATGATAGAATGGCCCCGTTGGCTATATCTGTTGCGGAATCTTCCCCTTTGGTTGACTGGGCAGGATTTGCGGGAGCTGCACGGGCAGCTCAGTCGATTTCTTTGGCGATCTCGCAGGCCACGCATTGCGTTGGCGACACTTATGAGGCCGGCTGCGGAGGGGGGTCTTGGACTGACTCCGCTGCGCTCTTATAATCTTAGCTACGCCACACGGCGATTGAGCGATTTGGTGATAGGGAATGCTGATAGACTGCCGATCACTCTGATTGATCAATTCTCAGAGAACTGGCACAGGGTTTATCTGCTCCATTGTGGAGGCATGGCACTCCCACTGGCGTGGCGGGCGTCTCCCTATCTCCATACACTTCGCGTGGTTTGGAAGTTCTTGTGTCGCTCGCGCGGCCGGGAATGGAGGATCACGGACTGTCTGCCCCTGAAAGGCAACAGGAATTTTCCGCCGGGCGTTGCAGGCGGGGTGGGTCAGATATGGACGCGGGCAGGCCTGGAGTACCTTGGACAGCTACGGAGGGAGAATACGGATCAGCTCAGCTCCTTCCAGGACTTATCCCGGAAATATGCCTTGAAGAAGGAGACCTTCTATTATTATCTACAGGTACGGCACTTCCTCCACAGTCTGCCGGGGGGCATGGACTTACTCTCCCGGATGCGCAGCCTTTGGTCCGTATTGGAGCAATGCCAGGAGCAGCTTACTGCTGTGCAGATGAGGGACCTCTTGACTCCCCCGGGTAGCTTGGAGAGACTCCTACCCCTGGCAGAACGCTGGCAGCGCGACGGAGTGGCAGGATTCACGGTGGAGTTGGTGGAGCTTGCCTTTCATAGAATCCGAGAAACCTCAGAAGCTGTTCGATACCGCGAACTGCAATTTAAGCTAATA
The DNA here is from genome assembly GCA_033557465.1 of Ichthyophis bannanicus. Lineage (NCBI taxonomy): Eukaryota > Metazoa > Chordata > Amphibia > Gymnophiona > Ichthyophiidae > Ichthyophis > Ichthyophis bannanicus. The sequence goes on along the minus strand of CM066031.1, from coordinate 541,327,832 downwards.
TGGCGAGCGTATGTCTCTGAAACTGGAGCAACGAAAATGGGGATCTTGGCATCTGATGTGTGTGGTCTCTGTAATGGGCACCCGGGCACGTTATCTCACCGATTTTGGTTTTGCCCTCTGATTCAATCCTTTTGGGGAGCGGTGGGGAGTAGAGTGGCGCTTTGGGTGGGAGGGGCCGTGGACCTGCATCCCCTCTGGTGTCTCTTTAGTGTGGGCACTGTGGGGATTCAGGGAACGGTAGCACAGAAGCACTTATGTGAGAAGAGTTTTCTAGTAGCTAAACATTGTATTTTGCGTAATTGGCTATCGGTGGGTGGTCCCGGGATAGTGGAATGGGAGCGCTTATTGGGCGATCTTAGATCTATGGAGGGTAGAACCGCCCGCCTTTTGGGACCTAAAGCGTGGGCCCGTTTTCAATCCATATGGGCGCCATTGCTTTCTGCCCACATCTCTGTTATTACCCGGGAGCGAGAGGGGGCCCAGGAGTAATTGATCCCACTGGAGGAAGGATTTCTTTCTCTTTTTTTTTTTTTTTCTTTCCTTTCTTTTCTTTTCTTTTCTTTTCTTTCTTTCTTCCTTTCCTTCCTTCCTTTTCTGGGGAGGGGTTTCCTCATCTGCTGGGTTGAGGGGAATTTGGGGACCTCGGGCTTTCTGTAGTTAGGGAGGGGGGGGGATATAAAGGTGCTAAGGGATGATGGGGTGGGGAGAGGAACCTAGAGGGGCACCTTGTTTTGTTGCTTTGTTGGGGTTTCTATGCTGATGTCAGAGCACAGCATCTACGACCGTAGCTTTGCTGACCTCTTGCCATGATAGCCAACGCCCACATATGCTCTGGGCAGTGCCTCTTGATATTTCTGTGTGCTAGGGTGGAAGCTGTTGGTTGGTTTGTTTGTATTTACTGATTGCTGAATTCTGCAGTTCTCTTGTGTGTATATGCATCTCTATGAAGGAACCGGTAATTTCTTTACTGTTGCTCTGTCGGGACTCTCTAGCCCGCCTGCCGGACTCCCAGTTGACTGTAAATGTGTTATTTCTGTGTATTAAGTGAAAACAATAAAAATGACTTTACATAAAACTTTGGTAACTTCTCGGGCTTTCTCAGTTCTGGTTGGGAAGGCTTCTACCCACCCAGAGAAAGTACAAACTAACACTAATAGATAATGGTATCCATTGGCTCTTGGCATTTCGGTAAAATCAATTTGGAGGTTGTGCATGGGGGTTACACCTCCTGACTGAACTCGGGGTGCCGTTATAAGGCCTTGCTTGGCATTATTTTTGGCACAAGTTAGACATTGACGTGCTACTGAAGCTGATATGGTTGTCTTCAGAGGGATGTAAAAATGTGGTCTGAGTGCTTTTTCCATAGCACTTTTTCCATAGTGGGTAGCTCCATGAAAAGCTTTGACAAAAGAGGGTCCTAACAGTTCAGGAATTACTATTCATCCAGGGGGTTGACTGCCCTCTTCTGGTGGCAGCTCAATCCATCCATCTTTCAGTACTCCATCTTCTTTGTTACAGTAGTAATCTAATTCTTTGGTGGTATATCGTGGTGTCCATAAATTCAGAGGTACTGGAAACAATGCTGCTTGCATCGGCATCGCTTGTGGGGTAATCTGTCCTGTCATAGCTGCTTGTCGTGCTGAGGCATCTGCAAATCTATTTCCTCGGGCAACTTCTCCTTTTCCGGCTTGATGTCCTCTACAATGCATGACAGCTACACGTGTTGGGGCCCAAACTGCATCAAGTAACATCAATATCTCGGGACCATACTTGACTGATTTTCCTCCGGACGTGATGAGTCCTCGTTCTTTATAGAGAGCTCCATGGGCATGCAGAGTGGTGAAGGCATATTTGGAATCTGTATATACATTTAGCACAAGTTTTTCTCCTAACAGTAATGCTCTGGTGAGTGCTATCAATTCGGCTTTCTGGGCTGATGTGCCTGAGGCTAGAGCTGATGATTCAACTACTTCATGTTGAGTGACGACTGCATATCCGGCACAGCGTCGTCCATCTAGGATGAGACTGCTCCCATCAACATAATAAATCTGGTCAGGATTGTCTATGGGCACATCTGTCAAGTCAGGTCGACTGGAGAACACAGTTTCCATGACTTCGATACAGTCATGTTCTGGGAGTTCTTCACTGATGGGTATCAAGGTGGCTGGATTCAAGGCATGACTCACTTCTAGTTGTATCTGTGGGTTTTCACATAACATACTCTGGTATTTCAACATTCGGGAATTGGTGAGCCAATAATTTGCTTTCTGTTCCATGAGGGCAAGGACTGCATGTGGCACAGTGACTCGTATGTTCTGTCCTAATGTGAGCTTGTCTGCTTCACTCACTAATAGTGCTGTAGCTGCAACGGCTCTCAGGCAAGGTGGCCATCCTTTGGCCACCGGGTCCAATTGTTTCGATAGGTATGCTACAGGTCGCTCCCAATTTCCCAATTTCTGAGTCAACATGCCTAAGGCATTTCCCTGTGCTTCATGTACAAACAAGTGGAAAGGCTTGTGGACATCTGGTAGTCCAAGTGCTGGTGATGACATCAATTCTTCCTTTAACTTCTTGAAGGCTGTATCCTGCTCAAGTCCCCACTCCAGTGGCGACTTTTCTTCTCCTTTTGTGGCTTCATACAGTGGTTTGGCAATTTGGGCGAAGTTGGGTATCCAGATTCGGCAATATCCTGCCGCTCCCAGAAAGGCTCTGACTTGCTTTCTGGTTGTTGGAGTTGGGATTCTACATACTGCTTCTTTTCTTTCTCTGCCTAATCTTTGGCTTCCTTGGGTTATACGAAAGCCCAAGTACTTCACTTCTTTTTGGCATAGCTGTGCTTTTGCTCTGGAAACTTTGTATCCAGCTTCATCTAGTAACTGCAAGAGATCTTTGGTGGCTAGTATACATTCACTTTCTGATATGGCAGCTATCAGCAGATCGTCCATGTATTGGAGAAGCACTCTCTTCCCCGGGGCCACTGGATAGCTTGAAAGGTCTTGATTCAGTGCAGCACTAAAGATGGTAGGCGAATTCTTGAATCCTTGGGGTAATCGTGTCCAGGTGAGTTGGCCCCCTCTTCCAGAGATGGGGTCCTGCCATTCAAATGCAAACAATATTTGACTTACAGGGGCTAATCTTATGCAAAAGAATGCATCTTTTAAATCCAGTACAGTGAAATGGGTAGCTTCAGCAGGTATCAGTCCTAGAAGAGTGTAAGGATTGGGTACAACTGGATGTATAGTTTCAACTGCATCATTTACTCTCCTTAAGTCTTGGACTGGACGGTAATCATCCGTTCCAGGTTTCTTTACTGGCAAAAGTGGAGTGTTCCATGGGGATTGACATACTTTTAGTAGGCCATACTCGAGCAATCTTTGCAAGTGGCGATGAATGCCTTCAATTGCAGCTCTTGGGAGAGGGTACTGTTTGACGTGTACTGGTGTAGCACTAGGCTTGAGGGTTACAATCACTGGAGCTATATGCTTGGCTAGGCCTGGGGGACTGCCTTCTGCCCATACTCCAGGTGGTGCATGAATGTTCTTTAAAGTTTGTTCGAAATAGGTGTCTTGGATAGAGTCATCAATGTAGTACCTCCATTCTTCTTCTCGGGGAACTGTCAGCAGCATTATTCCTGCTGGTTTGGCTTGGGGATTTACTGTCATTTGCATTTCTCCTTTTTCAGAGAAAGATATTTGTGCTTGAAGCTTGGCTAACTTATCTCGTCCCAGTAATGGCACTGGACATTCGTGCATGTAAAGGAATTGATGAGTTATTTGCTGTCCTCCTAGACTGCATATACGATTCTGAAGAAAAGACTTTGTAGCTTTGGCACCAGTTGCTCCTATAATGGTGACTGCTTTTGTAGAAAATGGGGCTATCTTCTTGTCTATTACTGAATGTTGTGCTCCAGTATCAACCATAAAGTCCATAACTTGGTCTCCTATTTGTATTCCGACCATAGGCTCCTGGAGACCTAAAGCAAATTTGGAGCCCGGTCTGTCCTAATCCACGTCATTTTCATCATGGATTGCTGTGGCCAATGCTTGAATGGCTCCTCCTCTTTCTCGCTGGAATTGTTCTCGATTGGCTCCTCCGCGGTTTCGGGGATAGCCTCGTCTTTCTTCTCGCCATTGGTGATTGCTGTCGTCATCTTGCTGGGCGTCTTCGAGTTGCGGGCACGTATCTCTCCAATGTCCTTCTTCTCTGCAATAGGCGCATTGGTTCACGCCTAGCTTCTGGGACCGGCCTCCGCCTTGGCCCCGCCCTCTTCCTCTGCTCCGTCGACTAGGGATACCTCCCCTTTTCTGTTCAACTATGGCCGCAGCCAAAAAATCAGCTTTCTTCTTCATCTTTCTATCACATTCTCTCTGCCTTTCATTATCACGATTCACATACACTTTATGAGCGACTTCCAGTAACTGCGTTGCATTCATGCCCGCAAACCCTTCTAATTTCTGTAATTTACGTCTAATGTCTGGTTGAGACTGGTTTACAAAAGCAGAATTCACCATACATAAACTTCCTGGTGCCTCGGGATCATAGGGAGTATACATTCTGTATGCTCCAATTAATCTTTCATGAAAATCTGCTGGGCTCTCATCTACACCCTGGATAACTCCTGCAACTTTGGAAAGGTTCATAGCTTTTTGGCCTCCCCTTCTCAGGCCTTGTAAAAAGCCTTGGCGGAAACGGGCTAGGGCTGTGGATCCTTCCTCTGTATTTGGATCCCAATGGGGGTCTTCATTCGGGAATTCTCTCTGGGCCGCTTCCCGATAGTCTATTCTGTCCAGCCCCTGTCCCGGAGCTACAGGGTTATCTGCCATCCACTCGATGGCTGCTTTTCTAATTCGTGTTCGTTCCTCTGTCGTGAAGAGGGTGGTCAGGAGCTGGCGGCAATCTGGCCAAGTGGGTTGGTGGGTTTCCATAATAGTAGTTACTAATTGTGTCAGCTCCTGGGGCTTACTAGTATAGGAGGCATAATGCGACCTCCAATTTAACAAATCCGTTGTAGAGAAAGGGATATACACATAAGTTAAGGGTCCCGCTACCACCTCCTCATTATCGTTCTTTATAGGCACTCCCGGGACTTGCCGTAGGGGCATCATTTTGGCAGTAGCTGTCTTGTGGGATCTAAGGGTTGTCTTCGTGACTGTCTTTCCAGAAGTCACTTTTACTTTTTCAACAGGTTTCACTTTGGGTGTACATTTTGCTGGCACACTGGTGCTGGCAACCACTTGTACACTGTCATCTTCGCTTTGGGCATTTTCATTTTCTTCCTCCTCTACCTCTACATCTGACTCGCTTTTTATAATATCACCTTCTTCAACTAATTCCTCTCTCTGCCCTCCGGGAGGTGGGTCAGGGGTTGGGTCCCGCACCGGCTGTTTCTGGGGTTCTGGGGCAGGACGCCGGGCTACTCTTATCGGACCTGGGGTTCGAGGCTGTCGGGGAATTATTTCTGGGGAATCAGGATCTACCAGGATGGGCTTCGTCCTGGACTTCTTATCCTGCTCTTTCATTCTAGGCTGTTCTGTTTTCTGTCTAGAATCTGTTTTAGCTAACATTATTTTGCACTGTTCCTCATAACAGCGCTGCGCCCAGAGGGGCGGATCTTCACAAATACTTAACCAGGAATCTATATAGGGGTACTGATCGGGGTGCGCTATCCGCACTCTACGGTGTACTAACTGGATAATTTCTACATTGAACGTTCCCTCTCGGGGCCAGGTGGGGTCTATATCGGGCCACTCCCTAGTACACAATATCTGTAAACGGGCTGCTGTCATTTTAATACCATAATCTCCAGAATATCCCTCTTTAAAATGTGCGATCATACATTCTAATGGAGTGTTTCTAGTAGACCCCGCCCCTCCCATTTTGATGTGTGCGCGCAACAACAGACAAAAGGGAAAAGGAGGGCGGACCGTGGGTAAGGGGTCCTCACGGCCCTGGAAACGTATAAGGAGTACAAATAACAAGACAAGACGACAATCGCTTCCCCCTTTTCGCAACCTGAACGCGGTCGCCCGGTCAGGAAATGCGCTACTCAGGGGTCCGCCTTCACTTGGTTCGTGCTGCCAGACCTCTCATTCACACTTCATTCACACAATCTTGCTAGCAACGTATCCCAGAATGCATTCGTTTCTATCTATTCTGACTAGTCTTACCAATTTCCCAATTACAAAAAGGATGGGGGTTTCACCCGGCGAATACCCATGCGGGGTTACTCGGCCCTTCCTTGAGAGGTGATCAGGCTCTCTTACCAATTCCCAATATCTCGAGATTCCAAATTCCAAATTCCAAGTTCCAATGGCAGTACTGCTCTTTCTATATCTGTCTAGACACCAAATCAAAACTATACTCACCGGATCCGGTCCTCAAACTTCCCAAGCAGGCGCATGAGTTGGACCTCAGACTCCCCTCACTCGGGTTCGAGGCGTTGGCTCCAGCCGGGCCCGGCACCCGCCAAGGTCCGACCAGCTCCCTCCGATACAAGGGACCGGCGGCGCCAGGGAGCAGCCCTCGTCGGAAGGGCGCGATCCCGGCAGGACCAAGCCTATAGAGGCGGAAAGTCGTGGTATATTGCCCTATATACACTTTGATTCCACAACTTCCCAGCCAACGCACCAAGAATATGTAGCAGCAAAGCGCAGACAAACCAATGATACCAGGAGTCTGTTCAGAAGGTCCAAATCATTTATTTGTGCACAAGTCTCAAGCAATGTCAATTTCAAAATGGCTGAGCAAAGTTTTCTAGCATTACAACAACTTTTATAGACTTCTGTTCCATTCTAGGTATAGAAAAACATTTCATTGGTCCCGGTACTCTCCCGTACCTCCCGTACCCCTTCCATTGGTCCCGGTACTGATAAGATTATCCAATTATGTTCCTTCAGTGGGCTCAGCACCTGCATACCCCCCTTCTAGTCCCAATTACAATGGCCAGTTCATCAACTTGTTACTTTCATACTCTCAAGGCCATAGAGACAATTTGTGCATGCAGGGGAGCAGGGCTCTGCAACTCATCTGTCAGCACTCCCAATTATATTCCTTGCAGATGTACTTTTCTTATCAGTAACTTTTAAACATATTTTTCTGTATTTTTCCATCTCTCAGTTTTGCTTATCTAAGTTAGTTTAGTACTCTAGCAGAGTTCTATCCTACAATAGCAGCATGATGGGGAATGTGCAATTCCTATGAGCCTCTCCACAGGCTTCATTTACAGGTCAAGCTAGTTAGGCCTGCCTGCTTATGTCAGACACCGTGGATCACAGGCCTGCACCTGCCACATGTTAAGTGAAACACAACCATACGAGATTAACTGTTGGTGGCATGGAAAGCATGTTTCCATTAATTAACATGCAGCACTGTCCCCTAAGGCATGACACATGAGTGCAGGTGCACTTACCTCCATCTATTGAGGTAGCAGTAAATGTAACCATGTTAATTGTCCATAGAAACATAGAAACATGACGGTAGAAAAAGACCAGATGGCCTATACAGTCTGCCTTTCCATACCAACTACTACAGGCCTTTTTCTCCTTTAGAGATTTTCTGTGTTGGTTCCATGCTTTCTTGAATTCAAATACTGTCCTGGTCTCTTCTACCTCCACTGGGAGGGTAGCCCATACATCTACTACTCTTTCCATAAAGAAATATTTCTGCATATTATTACTACTACTACGCATCATTTATATAGCATTACAAGGTGTACACAGCGCTGCACAGGCACATGTAAAAGACGGTCCTGCTCTACAGAGCTTACAATCTAGTCAAGACAGACAATACAACAGCTGTGGACAAGATACATCCATGGAATGGTAAAGAGATACATAGGAGATTAAGCAGAACAGGATCCAAAAGTAGCCTCAAACAGGTGAGTTTTTAGCATGGATTTGAAAAGGGTCAGAGATGAAGCCTGATTCCAGGCATAAAGAGGTTTGTTCCCCTTTCACCTTCATCCTATGCCTCCTTGTTGCAGAGTTTTCTTTCAACTGAACAGGCTCTCGTATACATTTACAGTATGCCATGTAGGTATTTAAATGTCTCTATTATATCTCTTCTCACCTGCCTTTCCTCCAAAGTATATTTATTTATTTTATTTATTTAACAAATTTTGATATACTGCTTTTCTACAAGTCAAAGCGGTTTACAAAGAACTGAGTTTTTACAATGAACAAGTTACAGTATAAACAGCATTAGAACTTTTACAAAGAATGTGGAGAGTAATTCAGTGTTATCAACCATTGCGATTGGGCCCAATTTTGGCAGCCACCCCCACCTGATCCCGCCCCTAGGGAGCTATATCGCAGGAAAATCAGATACTGCTGGAAATTGCCTGTAATATTTGAATTTTTCACGGGTTAGCTGCTACCACGGAGTGTTAATCCTGCATTAGCCTCTGTGGTAACAGCTAACACACTTTAGTAAAATACCCCAAAGAAAGCTTGAGTAGTAATCAAATCCTTGGCAATTACAATTCTAATAAAAAATGTGCAGAATTGTGCATTTGGGGTACAGAAATCTATTTGGAGCCCTAAATGATGGGGAATAAGAAACTGATGCGTGTCAACTATGATGGAGACCTTGGTATGATCATGTCTGAGGATCTCAAGGTGACAGACTAGGAGAATAGAATGCATAGAAAGAGCCATTACCAGCAAAAATAAGGAGGTGATTATAAAAATGTACAGGTCCTTATTAAGACCTAACATAAAATACTTTGCCTGGTTCTGGAGACTGTACCTCCAAAATAAGACAGGCAAGCTGGAGGAAGTCCAGAATAAGCCATAAAAATGTTTCTGGGTCTACGTACACCAAAATCCATGAATAATAATATTTTAACATGTATATATCCTAGAGGAGAAGAGAGAAGAAATAATAGAGACATTCAGATGCCGTAAAGTATAAATCAAAGCACAAGAAGCACACCTTTTTTAGAGGAAAGACTGCAAAAGAAAAAGAGGTCATGATGACAGACTTTGGGGTGAGGGGCAGATTCAGGAGCGATATTAGAAAATGCTTCTGCATTAAGATGCACTGAATGGCTTCCCAGCAACAGAAATCTAGAACATATAGGATAATGAGAGCCCACCGTATTGTCCTGCAGGAAGTAAAGTGTGTGTGTTTGGGGGGGGAAGAGGGGGTATGAGTTAACATAGTCAAGTCACTGGACTAGATGCTCTGTTTGTTGATAGGTTGGGGGAGGGAGGGGAGTATGTAAAGTGAGCAGGAAGAAGTCAGGCGGGAAGATAATTAGCTGCTGACCTCAGCTGAGTCTCAGAGCAGGGGTGTATGAAAGTCTTGGGCTGTTCTGATACCCTCCCTCCCTCACATAAGCCTTTGGTAATTTTGTTGTGATAAGGTTTAGGATATGGGTAGGGGTAATTTTGTTGCAGCTATGGCTGGCATTTAGTTGGAAGTTATATTTATGACATTGCTGGACTATGAGAAGGATTGAAGAATGGTGATTACTAGGGGACATAAGAGCCACTCCCGTGTCCCGGTGGCGGGAGGAGGGTTGGGAGATGCTCAATTTGTAAAATGTTACGCTTCAGCATGGCGTCAGCACAGGTAGCTGGCTAAAGTGAAATTCAGCAGTTTCATGACTAACCACATGACTAGGATGTCACCATCTAGTCAAGGTATGGGATGCTGATCATGAGTGTAATTTTATGTATGCATGGTTGTCTGAGTTATGTGATGATCAGGGACAGCTCTTCCATTGTGTGGGAATGTTGCCCGCACATGTCCCCGCACCTCAGGGGAAGGGGGGGGGGCCCTGCACCTGACCTGTTGCAGAGGGAGCTGGGGAAGCCTGAAGCCTTAGCTCATTTCTGAACAGCCGCAGTAGTAAAGTGCGGCGCTTGCCTTCTCTCCTGCGGCTGTGATAAAAAGAAGACTGCCGGTATGCTGAGTGCTGGGATGTTAAATGGGGCAAGTCGGCAGGATTCTTTTTATCACAGCCACGGGAGAGAAGGCAAACTATTCATGCCACTCTTTACTCCCGTGGTTGTTCAGAGGTGAGTCGAGGCTTCAGGCATCCTCAGCTCCAAGTGAAGCCAATCAGGCATGAGGACCCTTTTGGTGTGTGGTGGCTGGGGGGGGGGGGGGAGGGGGAGACTGGGAGCTAGAATGGGAACAGGGGACTTGGGGCTAGAATGGAATGGGAGGGGTGACTAGGGGCTAGAATGGGAATGGGGGGGGGGGAGTCCAGAACTGGAACTGAACTGATGTTGGGAGATGGGGACTGTGACTGGAAGGGAGCGGATGCTGGGAGGGACTGGAAGAGAACTGATATTTGGGGGTTAGAATTGAAAATGGACTGGGGGATGGGGGAATGTGACTGGAAGGGAACTGATAGTGGGGGGTTAGGACTGGAAATGGGCTGATGGTGGGGGACTGGAAGGAAGCTGATACTGGAAGGGACTGGAGGAGGACTGATTCTGGGGGTCAGAACTGGAAATGGCCTGGGGATGGGGGACTGGAAGGGAATTGATGCTGGGAGGGACTGGAGCAAGACTGATTCTGCGGGATTAGAACTGGAAATGGGCTGATGCTGGCAGATGGGAGACTGTGACTGGAAGGCAGCGGATGCTGGGAGGGACTGGAGTAGCACTGATACTGGGGGGGTTAGGACTGGAAATGGGCTGATGCGGGGAATGGGCGAATGGGACTGGAAGAGAGTGGATGCTGGGAGGGGCTGGAACTAGGAGGGAGCTGATGCTGGGGGAGGCCTGGATGGGGGTGGGGCTGGGACTAGTGGGAAAAAAAAGAAGCTGGGAGAGTGAGGATGGAGAGGGGAACAGATATTTGGAGTGGGAGGAAAGAAAAATCTATGTTAAATGCCATCGAGTCAGTGTCGACTGATGGTGACCCTCTGGATAGCTGTCCTAAACTGTGTTCGGACTCAGTCAGGCAGCTCATTGTTGACAGAGTGGCACCCATAGCTGCTGTTATTGTATCGATCCATCTCATTGCTGGCCTTCCTCTTTTGCATTGACCTTCTACCTTGCCAAGCATGATGACTTTCTTTAATGATCTCTCTCTTTACATGATGCGTCCACAGTATGAATGTTGAAGTCTTGTCATCTGAGCTTCTAAAGAAAGCTTAGGTTTGATCTCCTATAGTACTGACTGGTTTGTTCTTCGGGCAGTCCATGGTATACAGTATTAGTCGCCAGCATCATAATTCAAAAGCATCAATTTTCTTCCTGTCTATCTTTTTTACTGTCCAGGTTTTACATCCATATGACTTTATTGAAAATACCATGGCTTGAATGAGTTGAATCTTTGTATGGAGAGAGACATCTCTGCTCTTGAGAATCTTGTCTAGGTCCTTCATAGCCATTCTGCCAAGAGCAATGTGAGGTCTCATTTCTTGACTGCTTGTTTTTTATTGATAGTTGATCCAAGTAGGTTAAAGTTGTCTACTATTTCAATTCATTCTCCATGAATGATGAACTTATTGAATTTGCCAGTTGTCAGGATCTTTGGTTTCTTTACATTAAGGTGCAGGCCCATTTTAAGACCATGTTCCTTGATCTTGAGAAGAAAATGTTTCAGATCCTCTTCACTTTCAGCCAGTAATGTGGTATCATCGGCATAGCGAAGGTTGTTGATGAGTCTCCCACCAATCTTCACACCTCTGTAGTCTTCATATAGTCCTGCTTTTCTGATTATTTGTTCTGCATATAAAGTAAACAGGTAGGGGTAAAGTATGCAGCCTTGTTGTACACCTTTGCTGATTTTAAATTATTCTGCTTCTCCTTGTTCTGTTCAAACTGTTGCTTCTTGATCAATGTAAAGGTTGTTCAAGAGAACAATCAGGTGTTCTGGTATACCCATGCTTCTTAATGTGGTCCAGAGTTTCTCATGGTTTACATAGTCAAAAGCCTCACTGTAGTCAATAAAACACATATAGATATCTTTTTAGCATTCTTTTATCCTTTCAAGGATCCATCTCACATCCGCAATGATGTCTCTCGTTCCTCGCCCTTTCCTGAACCCTGCTTGCACTTCAGACAGTTCTCATTCCAGGTATGGTTTTAATCTCTGCTGAATAATCTTCAGTAGAATCTTGCTGGCATGTGGGATCAGAGCGATCATATGATAATGTCCACAGTCAGTTGGATCACCTTTCTTAAGTATTGGTATAAACACAGATCTTTTCCAGTCAATTGGCCATGATGTTGTCTTCCAAATTTCCTGGCAAACCTTGTAAATATGGTAACAGCTGCATCAGATTGCTGTAATACTTCAATGAAAATACCATCAATGCCTGGTGCTTTGTTCCTTGATAAGGCTTTCAATGGTAATACTGTTCCTCATAGGAGGCTTATCAATAAACTCAGTAGTTTGGGGATGAGTCCCAAGGTGGTGAACTGGATCAGAAATTGGTTGACTGACAGACGACAGAAGGTGATGGTAAATGGAGCTCACTCAGATGAAAGGAGGGTGATTAGCGATGTGCCCCAGGGTTCGGTCCTGGGCCCGGCACTGTTCAATGTATTTGTGAGTGATATTGCTGAAGGACTGAATGGAAAAGTCTGTCTTTTTGCAGATGACACAAACATTTGCAACAGAGTGGACTCCCCTGAGGGAGTGGATAACATGAGGAACGATCTACAAAAGCTGCAAGAATGGTCTAATGCTTGGCAGTTAAGATTTAATGTGAAGAAGTGCAGTGTCATGCACTTGGGAAGCAGAAATCCAAGGGAAATGTACGCGATAGATAGGGAAGCTGTAAAACTAGAGGGCATAACATGAAGCTGCAAGGGGGTAAATTGAAAGGCAATATCAGGTTATGCACCTAGGGAAGAACAACCCAAACTATGGTTACACGATGCAAGGTTCCACATTAGGAACCACCACCCAGGAAAAAGATTTAGGCGTCATTGTGGATACCATGTTAAAACCCTCGGCCCAGTGTGCAGCGGCGGCCAAGAGAGCAAATAGAATGCTAGGTATGATAAGGAAAGGAATGGAAAATAAAACAAAAGATATTATAATGCCTCTATATCGTTCCATGGTGAGACCGCACCTTGAATATTGTGTGCTATTCTGGTCGCCGTATCTTAAAAAGGATATAGCGATTTTAGAAAAGGTTCAGAGAAGAGCCACCAAAATGGTAAAGGGGATGGAAGGATACTCCTATGAAGAAAGGCTAAAAAGGTTAGGGCTCTTTAACCTGGAAAAGAGACGGCTGAGGGGAGATATGATAGAAGTCTATAAATTAGTGAACGGAGTGGAACGGGTAAACGTAGATCGATTGTTTACGTTATCAGAATATAGAAAGACTAGGGGACATGCAATGAAGCTACAGGGTAAACTATTTAAGACTAATAAAAGAAAATATTTTTTCACTCAACGTGTAATCAAACTCTCAAATTTGTTACCGGAGGATGTAGTAAAGGCTGTTAGTGTAGCTGGGTTTAAAAAAGGTTTGGACAAGTTCCTGGAGGAAAGGTCCATAAACCATTATTAAGAAGTGACCGAAGATATCAATGCTTGACCCAGTACAAGCGTTGTGGAACTTGTGTCTCTTGGGGAAACTTCTAGGTACATATGACCTAGATTGGCCACTGTTGGAAACAGAATACTGGGCTTGATGGACCTTGGTCTGACCCAGTATGGCATATCTTATGTTCTTATGTAGGAAATACTTTTTCACTGAAAGGGTGGTGGATGCTTGGAATGCCCTCCCAATGGAAGTGGTGGGGGCAAATACAGTGACAGAATTCAAAATAGCATGGGACAGACACAGTAGATCCCTTTATAGCATCAGGATAAAATCAAAATAAACTTGACTATCTAATTTCTCAACAAAAAGAGGTGTCCTACACGGAGCGGTGGGTTCACCCCTAAAACAAAGACATGGGGAGGGGTGGCCTGCACATAGCGGCAGGTGCACCTACTCTTGCCATCTTACTGGGCAGACTAGATGGACCATACTGGTCTTTATCTTCCGTCATTACTATGTTACTATGTATGTTGCTTTGACTTCTTCTTTCATCACCAATAGTTCCGGATCATAAAGTACAGGTTGAAATGGCTGTTGGTCCACTTGATCTTTATCATATAATAACTCTGTGTATTCTTTCCACCTTTTGTTGATCTTCTCACCATCATTCAACATGGATCCTTGAGCATCTTGTAGCATTCCATTTTGAGGCTGGAAGTTCTTCTTTAACTCTCATAGCTTTAGGAAAGCTGATCTTGTTCTTCGTCAATTGTTTATGCTTCTATTTCCTTGCATGCATTATTATAGTACTTCTCCTTGTCTTGTCTTGCTGTACATTGTAAATCTCTGTTGAGTTCTGTGATTGCCTCTCTTTCTCTTCTGGCTTTAGCTCCTCTGCATTTCTGAGCAATTTTTAGAGTTTCTTCAGTCATCCATTTTGGCTATTTTTGCTTTTTCGCCTTTTGTAGAGATTTCTCACTTTCTTCCAACACTACCAACACCATCCCATTCTGCTGCTGCCCATATGGGTGGTATGTCTTGGTCTGGCATCTCAGCTGAGACCTCTTCATCTTGGGAGTCCCTGCCAGTAGTTAAGCGACCGATAGTTTAGCCCTCAGCATCGCTGATGCACATAAGCCCTCACAGCATGACAAGCTACAAACCAAGTGAGTATTAGGAGAGTAAGTGAGGAGTGAGGATGGAAGGATAAAATTTGAGCGGATGAAAAAGGAATAAAGAAATAAATGGAGGAAAGAACAAAACAGGAAAGATCAGTATGTTAGAGGCAGATGTAGAGAAAATGGAAAAAAACTATAAAAGAGAAAAAAGGACAAATGGACAGCAATCAATGGAGAGTTAGCAGAAGACACGAAGAAAACAGAAGAAAGTGACTGGGGCAATTGCAACTGAAAAATAAAATGCCCAAACAACAAAAGATAGAAAAACGCTATTTCATTTTGAATTTATTAACTGAACTATGTCAGCTCTGGTAAATGTGCATCACTAATGTTTTGCGTTTTGTTTAGTACAAGAGGAAATTAATTTATAGTTTTATTTCTCCAGTGTTGTTGTACATTCCAATTTTGACTTTTGGGGTTCCCAGTTTAATTATTGTCTCCTTATTTCTAAATTGTGATCCTTTATTCTATGTTTTGTGACAGACTATGTTTTAAATGTGTAACTGAGTTGCAGTATTTTGTTCATGTAGTTTCTATGTGACAGTGCCACTTGTTCTCTTTCCCCAGTAGGAGATGTATTGGTATTCTCTGAGATGTATTGGTTTAATATTTGCAGTGCTGCCTTTTCATAAGTAGGGCTTTTGTGCTTTGTGGGCCCTTGCAGTAATGTTATGATATGGCGGGATTGCTATGGGTTCACTTCCTATTGTGCCTGGCACTGGAGTATAGTAATGTAGAAATCTCTTAGTCTCTTTATCTTCACTGCCCATGCAAATGGTATTGAAACAATCATTAAGAGGCATGTCTACTAAAAGTTAATGCACATTCACAAATGTTAATGTGCGCTAAGTACAGCAACACTGATTTATTTCTATTGGTGCAGTGGTACTTAACGCACATTAATATTTAGTAAACATGCCCCTAAGTTATTGCCAGGACAAAAAAGAGCCTTGTGAAGGGTTCCTTTGAAAGTCATCTAAAATTTTAGATGGGCAACATATCCATTTTAAAATAAAATAAATTTAATTTATGCAAATGAGGTCAGTGGCTATGCAAATGAGGCCCTGCAAAGAGTCTCTGCACATGGCCCCACATCACCCTTGGGCCACCGCTGGTGATGATTAGGTTAGTAGAGCTGCAGCCTGGTTTTTGCCACTGACTTTGAATCTGGTGTGTTATTGTATTATGTGATTTCTGATTTTAAGTTTGAATTAAGAAAGGAGAAGGGTGCGAGTGCTTATGTTACTACTGGAGATATGCATTTTTTATCATGTCATTAGTTCATTCGGGCACCTAAAAAAATGGACATCCAAAATTGATTGTATGCGCATAAACCTATGAATCTAGATGCATACCTTTGATTTTTGGGCATAAATTATTGTTATTTAAACAAATGTGTAAAATGGAAAAAAAAGAATCCATCCAAAAATCAGGAAAAAATCCATAAAATCTGAAAAGTGCATCACTATTAAGTACAGAAATTCCCTAATAGAAAAAAGTGAAGGGAAAACCAGAGATCAGCTTGCGTCTATGGAGGATTAGAAGAGTCTAAAGTTCCTTAGCTGTTATTATAATTTGTGGGCCAGATATTCAAAGGCATTTATATGGTTTAACCATGTAAATTTGGCTTAAAGGGATATCAATTGGCACCAACATGTTTCGATGATAACCGTGTGTCATGGGTATTGTGGGGCAGAGCCTGTCGTTAACTGGGCAGTGGTGATATTGAACCTCTGCCTGGTTAGCGACCCACCAGTAAAGATAAGCACAGTAATAGCTGTCCTATCTTAACCCATGGGAGCTAACCAGGCAGTGGCTCAATATCACTGTTGCCGGTTAGCTTCTGCGCTATGAAGCACAGTGCGGCAGACCCAGATAGTCAATGTTGGTGGCCGGATAAGGCCCCAGCTTTGAATATCCGGGGTTAGGTTCAGTAGTGACAGCTATGTGCTGTAGAAGCTCATAGCTGTCGCCGCTGAATATCAGGCCCTGTGTTCCTATATTTATAATGAAAAGACACTATTCATAACTTTTTTTCCAAGTTTCTTTAAATATAGTAGTACTGATATCAAATTTGTGAAATCTCATAAAGATTGCCTGATAGTTAAGTATGAAAACTAAAATGGCCTATTTCTCATACAGTGGTTAAAAATGCTGGGGATTTTCTTTTGATGAATTATAGTTTGTAAGTATCTATAAAGCACAAAAATATAAAAAAGCAAGCTATGTAAGTCAATTTATAGTCAACTCTGTCGTAATGGATGTCAGTACAGGATTTACCATCTCAGTTTTCCATTCCTGTTCTAGTACTTAACGACGCAAAATATTTGAACATGATTCTAAATTTCTTAATCTGTTTTATCTTTCTCAGTGTGAGCCACAGTCAGCTTTTCTAATCGTGTCAGTTTTGCTGAACAACATGAAGGGTTACATAGACTTTAGCTCTGACTGATAACGTGAATGAAAACAGTGATCGCCCTACATTAGCTCTGTCGTTATTATATTGTGAATAGCCTACTCTCAATTAACAGCAGAAGAGTTCCCAGAATTTATAGATTTTTCTCCCTTCATCTTAATGAATGCTATAGAATATGACCACATATATTATCCTGTTCCAGAATGAACAATAATGCTTCATGCTGCTACTCCATTCCTTTTTGAATGAGGTTGAAATTGTCATATTTTTTGTTAAGAGTAATGATCGAGTATTGATGTTTCTTCAGTTCGCACAAATGGACACAGCCTTCTTGCATGAAACATAGTCAATATATTCTGATATTCACATTAGGGATTTAGAAATCAATGTAGTTTTCCTGTTATTCTTTTATGATTAAATCAATTGATGTTATTTACTCATAGTAGCAAAATATGGATGATTGTCACCTCTCTGGCCCTGTAGATGTTTTCTCGCGGTTGCCATGCTTTGGTTCAGGTTCTCTGCAGGGTCTGAAAGGATCTCTCGGGGATGAAGAAATAATTTATTCCAATGATTGTCCCCCCTCGTGTTGCACTGCATTAGCACAGACAATGCACGATGTTTACTCTGAATCTTTTAATATCATGGATGGTATGGAACAAAAAGGCAAGACATGACAAATGAGGGCAAAGAAGGCACAATGGCACTCTTGACACATTTATATTTAAGTGGTTAAGCAGAGAGCATTAAGAGTCAATGAAAATTTCAATTAGGATGAATGGACAGCTGAAGATTTGTTGAATACTTTCTTCCCCTGTGTTGTGGAAGGTTGGAAAAAGTAGAGAGGAGTGGACTAAACTGATTAATGAAGAGCTCCTTTTTCCAACAGTATGTTTATAATTTGACATTATAATATTGACAAACCATGGTACTTAGGGATGGCAGTGTGAATGAGTTAGGCAACACTTGAAATGCTTGAAAACAGAATGGCATGTTGGCAGGATCAACAACAGGCCCTCGAAAAACCCATTTTCCTTCATGGAGGTCTATGCTTTCATTTCAACAGTACCTTATTCATTTGGCTGGTGGCAGATGGTTGACATTTAATGGAATACCTTGTGAAAACACAAAGTGACATACAGAATCATAATATGCCTAAATAATGAAAGGCCAGTTAATCATTGAAAATGGATAATGTTCCATACCTATTTTCAGCTGAGAAATACACTGTAAGCCATTTGCAGCTTCTCTACGAAAGAGAAACAGCATGATGTAGATAGATACAAATGCCGGTACAGTCTGAGGATAAATTAGCACATTTATGTAAAAGAGACTGATGAAACTCTCAAGGTTATGTACAGATTTCGTTTTCTCATCGCCACATGATTTTAATAGTACTTAGACTAAATTTGGGTTGCATAAATATCAGATGTATCAGCTTAGAAAAATAATGTTTAAAAATGCTGACCTGACCTACTCTTTTTCTCTGATGTATGTGATTTTTACTAGTTTTGGAAGTGATTTTAGAAGGCTTGGGCACCACGTACATACATAAAAAGCTGATTTATATGTATAAATGGGCATATATGCATAAGCAATGGTTTTAGAAAAGGCACTACTTATAAGTGGAAATGCCAGCATGTAGAAATTTTAAGGGGGTGTGGTCTGGGTTTGTTTTCGGCTGACCACCAAAGTGCACGTGAAAGCCATATTTGAGAATGGCTATATCTATATGCCTCTGAATATCTTGGCATTTACGCTTGCTTCCAGTCACGTATAACTTTCAGCTAACTTCTCTTTTGGATCTGGCCTTTGGACAAAAACATGAGAGTGGACTTGTGCTTACTTTTCCAGGGCAAAAAAACCCCACCTCAAAATGACAAACGTTTGAGCTTCCTTAATTGGCTCCCCTCAGATATGCAGTTCTGTAACATGTGTAAGTAGCAAACCTGCCGCTCATACGTACATATGAGTAGCAGTACTTGCATGTGCAAAGCTCCAAGTTATGCCACTTTGTTTTGGCATGTGTTCATCTGTAAAATGGCTTCTTATTTGTTTGCCATCAAATACACATATTTTTTAAGGGCACTATATGTGTTTTATAAAAGATTCTGAATTAGCGAGGCTTACATAACATGCAATTGTAGTTTTACATGCACAGGCCTAGATGTACTTTTTCATTCTAGATGCCCTTTACAAAATTTGGATCTTTATTATCCCTTCTTTCTAACAAATTCATTTTAAAAATCTGTATCCTAGCCAAGTACGCATAGCTATGTACTATAGGAAAAACAATTAAGAGGTTGTTTCAGCCACCTTACAGCTAGAAAGGAGTCTGAGGCAAATCATTTTCCAATCCAGCAGGCAAAGAAAAATATTTGCTACTCAAAGTAGAGCAGATGCTTTGTAGGAGACCAAAAATGGACAAATAGAATGAGCCTCTGCTCCATCTTTCAATGGCATATATTATTATTTGGCAGATGTCCTGAGAAGCCATTTGCATTCCAATAAGCTTTTCTATACTGAAATCTGGGCAGCTGGTTTTGGCTTCATACTTTGAGGTCAATGTACTGAGGTGCACCCGAAATTGCAGTGGTGAGTTTGCTTATTAAAATTGCTGTTATCAAGTGCTAAATGGGATGATGCAATTTTGAAACCCCATGGGAACTTTCAGGTCTGTGTGGTATGAGCAAATTTTCAAAGGAAAACTTCCTGTGGAAAATAGGAGATTGGCTGGCATCACAGGTGGGGGTTCAGAATGAAATATACACGCACTATTGGTTATGGGGTCTATTTTGTAACATGAATAGTGGGGATGGACGTCCCAATGGGATGTCCAACCCCGTTATTCGTCCCCCTTTCCTGTTCCTGAATAAGCTCCCCATATGAACAGAGAGTTTGTACGTGGAAGATAGACAGGGGAGGAAAGGGGGTGCATTGGAGGTGGGGTTAGGGCAGGTAGCAGGCGGTCTGCGGCCCTGGACGTACAAGGCCGATTCTGATGTCGGCCCTGTAGGGCCAGCAGAGTAGATAGGGAACTTATTCCACCTCTGAGGTGGAATAAGTTCCCCTAGACGGTGGGGGACGGCAGGTCAGGGCCTTGTCAAAGGGTGGAGGGGGCACAGGAGATTCCCCGCAGTCCAACCCTGGTGTGGGAGCCCAGATCGGGGTTGTGCTGCGGGGAATGAATGAAGTCATCGGCAACCGGGGATTACGGCTCCTGAATGGAGCCATGGTGCCATGGTAACTGGATACCATGGCGCTGCAGCTCCATTCATGAGCCTTGACTGAGTTAGTTAGACAGGTGCATGTACGTGCAGGCCGACCGGAATCGGTCTGGGCCTGCACATATAGGCTTAGACAGGATTCTGATCCCATGGGGGCTAGATGTGCCCTGAGGGATCAGAATACCATCTACCTCTGTGCGTCTGATTCTGAACTGACACAGAGAGTGCTGGGACGCACATCTTAGAATATGCCTCCACCTCTGCCCACGTTCTCCCTCATCATTCAACACATACCCCTTTTTGGCACTGGTGCAATACTGTTGAGGGGAATAAAAAATGTAGCTCTCACTTTTATCCAACTAACTACTTATTTACCTGGGAAAAACCCTATAAACATTTAAAAAAAGGTTCTCACTGTTGGCTAGAAGCAGCTTTTTAGGTGATAATTTTATCTGTATCTACTAGTTTATGTTGTTGTCTTTAGGACTCACGGTCAGGCAAGGAATAGACAGGAATATGATGAAGAGTTATTTTTTTCTGCTTTTGAATGCAAAATAAGCAAAAAATCAAGCTCTTTATTCCATCATGCAATTGTACAATATGATGTAAATTTCTTATTTAATACAGATTCCAGTTACATGAACAAGACCAAAGTGTCCTAAATCAACTATGCCCAATTGGCTTTGATTTTTGCCATTACACTAGAGTCAAGAAATGAGGAAGGTAGTCTTAGTTTAGAGGAAGGCATGTTATAGTTATAGTTGGATTTTATTACGTGTCTTTTCAAATCCAAGCTTAAGTTGGGTTACCAATTTAGGTACTGTTGTCAAGTCTCTTCCACGGAGTGCTTACAATCTAAGATAGGACCTGAAGCAATGTAAAAGGAGTTGACCACATTATTCATGGAATAGGATGTTTTTTTTTAACAGCTTGCAAAACTGAAAATACAGAAGGACATGGGACCAGATGGGATACATCCCAGGATACTCAGAGAGCTCAGAGAGGTTCTGGCAGGGCCTTTAAAGGATGCATTTAACAGATCTTTGGAGATGGGGAAGGTCTGCATGATTGGAGAAGGACTGATGTGGTATCGCTTCACAAAAGTGGTAATAGGGAAGAGATGGCAAACCATAGGCCTGTAAGCCTTACCTCAGTGGAAGGAAAAGTAATGGAGGTGCAGCTACAATTAAGAATAGTTAATTTTCTAGAATCCAATGGGTTGCATGATCTGAGGTGACATGATTTTACCAAAGGACAGCCATAATAAACAAATTTGAGTTTTTTGACTGGATGACTAGAGAACTAGAAGTGGATGCAGTGGATGTAATCTACCCGGATTGCAGAAAAGCCTTTGCTACTGCTCCTCAGAAGGCTTGTCAATAAAATGAGCAGCCTGGTGATGAGTCACAAAGTTTTAAACTGGATCAGAAATTGGTTGACAGACAGACAACAGAGGGTGGTGGTAAATGGAATTCACTCAGTAGGAAGGAAGGTGAGTAGTGGAGTGCCTCAGGAATTGGACCTGGGACTGGTGCTATTCGATGTTGTGAGTGATATTGCTGAAGGATTAAAGGGAAATGTTTGCCTTTTTTCAAATGACACGAAGATTTGCAAGACAGTGGACTCCTTAGAGTGCATGGACAAAATGAAGAAAGATCTACAAAAACTAAAAGAATGGTCTAATACTTGGAAGCTAAAATTTAATAAGAAGAAGTGCAGAGTAATGTACTTGCGATGCAGAAATCCGAAGGAGATGTATCCGATAAGGGGCGAACATTTGGTGTGCATGGACCAGGAGAGGGACTTAGAGTGATAGTATGTGAGGATCTCAAGGTGGAAAAACAATATGACAAGGTGATAGCGAATGCCAGAAGGAAGCTTGATTACATACCATGAGGAGTAACCAGCACAAAAGAGGAGGTATTAATGCCTCTGTATAAGTTGGAATATTATGTTCACTTTTGGAGACCATATCTCACAAAGGATATGAAAAGACTTGAAATGGTTTAGAGGAAGGCAACCAAAATAATTAGGAGCCTGAGCCAGAAGATGTATAAGAAGAGACTTGAAGACCTAACTATATATACTCTAGAGGACAGGGGAGATATGATACAGATATTTAAATACTTTGTTGTTCTTGTTAAGGGCTGTCGAGTCGGTGTCGACTCATAGCGACCCTCTGGATAGTTGTCCTAAATTGTGTTCGGTCTTCAGTCAGGCGGCTCAATGCTAACAGATTGGTACCTGTAGTTGCTGTTATTGTATCGATACATCTCATAAATACTTAAAGGGTACTAATGAACAAACAAACCTTTTTCAAAGCAGAAGCTGTAAAGCTAGAGGGCATGCAATGAAACTGCAAGAAGCTAAACTTAAAAGCAATGTCATGAATACTTTTTCACTGAAAAGGTGCTGGATGCCTGGAATTCCCTCTCAACAGATGTGGTGGGGGCAAAAACAGTGACGGAATTCGAAAAAGGCATGGGGCAGACATACAGGATCCCTATATAGCAAGAAGATGGAATCAAAACAAACTTAAATATCATTCATACTTCAATAGATTGAGGGGGTGACCTGCACGGAGCGGCAGGTACAACTTTAAACAAAGGCATGGGGGGGGGGGAACCTGCATGGAGCAGCAAGTACAACCACTCTGGCCACCTTACTGGGCAGACTCGATAGACCATACTGGTCTTTATCTGTCATCATCTAACATATTACTGTGATTTGCCTATGGTCACAAGGAGCATCAGTGGGAGAAGCAGGATTTGAATGCCTGCTTCTCTGGTTCTCAGTGTACTGCTTTAACCACTAGACAACTCCTCCATTTCATCACATTAAAGAGGCTGAGTACATTTTTGTAAAATTAGGTAAGTCAAAGAGTTTGGGAATTTTGTTATTTTAGCATTCTTTTAAAAAAGAAAAGTGCTTCTTTGATAGAATTACCAGATGTGATCTCAGAAGTGACCCTATTGTCTGATTTAATCACATTGGAGTAGATTCCGATCCATGAATAGCAGGGTTCTATGTTTGGCTTGGACGTACAACCCACGAAGAGGCCCAGAACAGTATTCCAGCCCCAGTGCTCCCTGCATGTATAGAGGGTTTGTGCGGGGAGCACTGGATGGGGGTGGGAGGGGCGGGATGGAGGCGGAAATGGGGGCAGAGCAGTGGCAGGCCAAAGCACTCGGACGTACAGGGCCTATTCTGGTCAGGGCCCTGTACGTCTACCAGCTGTCTGCTGCACGCCCAACTTATTCCACCCTGAAGATGGAATAAGTGCCGGGCGCCACAGCAGTATTGGTCCTCAGCCCCCGACCCCATTGCGCCATTGTGGGACTGTATTGCCAGCACCATCATGCCCTTTTGAGCCCCCCATGGAGGGCAGAACGGTGAGGTAAGGTGTCTGATTGGCTGCTGGGTACTAGGTTGCTCCAGCTGGCCATGCTAGTGCCATGGCAACAGGACGCCGCTGCACCAGCATACCAGCCGGAGCGTTGGGAGGGCTGAATGGGCATTGGACCATACGTCTCTTGCATCAGAATTGGAGGCATGCTGGGCCATCTAAGTGCCCTGATTCTGCAACTGCGGGAACGTATAGCTCCCACGGTTGCAGAATCGGGTACAAAACTGCCCCATATATGTTTTGGCCATCCGGATGGCCTGGACGTGCCCCTCTCTGAATCAGCCTCATTAGGAAATTTTCATATCCATAGCATAGCATGTCCTAATTTTGGGACAGGAATAATCCTAATAGCAAAGAGGTTGCTCTAATTCCATTTTCTTGGATTGACTGCAATCTAATTAAGGGGTCCCTTTATTAAATCCTTCTAAAGTTTTATGTATAGTAAGTGCAAAGCCTCCACATTAACCAGTGTGACCAGCATGTTCCTGACAGTTAATGCATATGTTAACATGTGGCACAATTAACATAATGCCCATAGAAGCATTGTTAGGTGCACCCACACTTATTGCCACATCGACAGTGATTGCATGCTAATGTGCTCTCCATGCTCACACTCCACCACTAACCTTCTACGTCTTCATATTAGCATGCAATTTCCAGTTAACCAGTAATCTTGCAACAGGTAGCTAACTAGCATGCCCGTGCATCGGTGTTCGCCACGACCAGCTATTGTGCGCTAAACGCTTAGCGGTGTCTAGTGGAAAGAAACTCTAAATTCAGATTGGGAGGATGAAACTTGGTAACAGATGTTGGAAAGATAAGTAAGAAAAGTCATTTTCAGAATAAATTTGTCCTTACTAAAGTACTGGAGGTATTGAGGCCTGTTCTGCTTGAGCATTTGCAGCATGCAACAGCTGAATTAGTGGATCTATGGAAATCTAAGTAAATAGGAAAATTGATGCCACTGCAACAAAAGATTAGTACATGGGTATGTTAATTTTCAAAAACATTTCCAAGGGGAAAACATTGATTTGTCTGTAGAAATAGGTTTTTCTAAAATGTTCCATCTGATAGGCGACTAATGCATGCACAGCCTTAACTTGTTTAGTATTTCTTCATAGTGGGCAATCCCATTCTCTTTACCATTGTGGTTGTGATTCTCTAAAGCTTTTCTAGTTCTGATATATCTTTTTTTAAGATGGGACAACCAGGACTGCACATAATACTAATGGTTGTCGCACCTTAGGTCCACTATCATGATATTCTCAGTTTTATTCTTCTTTCCCTTATGAAGACTTCTTAACCTTCTAATTGGGGTTTTGACTGCTGCTGCACATGGAATTGAGGATTTCAACATATTGCACATAATGTCTCCAAAATCATTTTCCTGGATGGTGTCTCCTAATGTGGAACCCAGCATTGTGCACAGATAGGGTTAATTATCCCTATGTGCAGCTCTAAGCACTTTTGCACATTAAACCTCATTTGCCATTTAGTTGCCTAGTTCCCTATTTTGGCAAGATCTTTTCAGAAATTCCTCACAGTCTGCTTGTGTTTTAATTGCATTGAATATTTTTGTGTCATCTCTAAATTGCCATGTTGTTACTCCTTTTTCCAGGATGTTAATGACTATGTTAAATAGTGCTGGCACTAGTACAGTTGACCACACCACTGTTAACCTCATTCCAGCCTGCCACTCCACTAGTGATCTCTTTCCATTGAGAAACCTGAACATTTAGCCCTGTTCTGCATTTTAACCAGTCACTGTTCCATAAGACATCATGAGAAACTTTATCAGGTATTTTCCAAAAATCTGTACACACTATAGCAAATAGCTTATCCTTATCCATGTTTATTAACAATTTCAAAAACATCGAACAGATTGGAAAGGCAAGACTTCCCTTTGCTAAATCCATGTTGGTTATGCCCTATTAAGCTATATTTATCCAAGTAATTTTATTCTTAATAACCAACTGCAAAAGCACAGTTCAAAAACCGACACTAGAAAGATTATGCTGATAATTTATATACTTTTAAAAATAACATAGTAACATAGTATATGACAGCAGATAGAGACCATCACGGTCCATCTAGACTGACCAGCAAGGTGGCAATACTAAGTGATTAACTTAGTTGAATGAGCATCTATATTAAAGGAGCTCAAAAGCTTTACAGTGGGCATCGACTTAATGAATCATCATTGCTTCCCAACAATTCATGATATATTTTTTTATATTCCTTAAAAATATATATTTTATTTATTTCTTTTTAATTCTCAATCGTTTATGGTGCCAAATGTATACATAGCGAAAGGAGACTTATCTAGAATTAAAGTGCAGAAACCATCAGAATTGTACTTGCAGTAACAGTACAAATCATATCACCAAAGAGTATCTTTTCTTCATTGGTAATCACCCCCAAACTGGCCGGTGGTTTCGTTAGGGGAAAGTGCTGCAGCATTGCTTTTCAAACATTTCAAAATCACTTCCAATCAATGTCTAAATTCAACCCTTGTTGAGTCAAGTTTTCCATCTAAAGATAAACTCTTGCTTTCTCCATAAGGAACAATTCAGATCATGGCCCCACAAAGGTTTCACCCCCCCAACCCCCCATGACTCTACTACAAAAAACCTGCAGGTTTTTGCTTTGTGCATCATTTTTACAATATGGAGTTTCATATATAACAAAAGCAGTATTGCAGTTTGAAAATGATCGTGAAGGAAATTGAACCTCCAGCTGTGGATGAGTAAAGATATCAATTTCCGAGGCTTCTGCTGCTCTTCCCTCATTCCCATATGCCACTGATCTGCCTTGAGCATGTCCTGTCAGTTGCTTCAGGTACAGCGCCAATTCCTGTCTAATTTATTTATTTATTTGTATTTTCTTTTTTCTTAAAACACTTTCCTTCCTCCCCTTGCATTTCTTTTAGCTGGATGTTAACGAACTGTAACCTAGGCCCCCCTCCCTCCCCATCCTCTCTTGTTTGTGCTTTCCTCCTTCTCAGGTACTGGCTTCAACTTCCTGTCTGTTCCTGTACCATCCCCCGTGTATCAGAAATGAAGCATATTGTGCTCTCCTGGGAACAGAGGGCTATTTAAGCAGACCTACTGTGGCATACCGCGCTGCGGCAGAGCGCACCCAAGGAGCAGGGCATGCTCCTTGGGCGAGCTCCTTGGGGCGAGTCCGGGGGCAAGAAAACTTATAGTGACCATCAAACCTGCTCCCACTCTATGTCCAGTCATTGTCTGAGGTCTCCACCTCCCTTCCTTGGTCCTCACTGCTGCTCTAGTATCGGTAAGTGCCTTTGGGTTGCTTTTCTCCTGTGTGCTTGGGTCTGTTTGCTTACATATACCATGTCTGCCATCCCTATTCACTGGGGCTGGCATCCTCATGCATATTTGTCCTCTGCGCTTCATTCTGGTACTCTAGCCAGAGTCCTTTCCAATCTCACTTACTGATCTCCTTGTCCTCCCATGAGTACTGTGTCTGCTCTACTCACTCTGAATCTCAACATGGCCCTTCTCAATTGTTGCTCACTGTGCTCTAAAACTCTGCTTGTTTAAGATGTCATTCTCCAGAACTCTCTCGACGCACTATTTTTGACAGAAGCATGGCTCCATCCAGGGGAGGACCCCTCCTGAACCGTTGCCTACCCCCAGGTTTCTCTGTGCTATCAACCTCATGTTCAGATCATAGTGGTGGGGGTCTGGCAGTTTTCTACCGCTCTTCCCTTCCCGTTCAGGAGGCCTCGTCAGTGATGCTCCATTATCCAGAATCTTTATTGTTCCACTTTGCCTCTACCCCCCCCCCTTTGTTCTTCTTGCTACTATATGCTCCTTCTTCTATTTCTTCTGATCTTTTGGAAACACGCCTGTCTACAATCTCAGAAACTACTGTAGCTTATTCTCGTTTACTGACTCTTGGGGATTTTAATGTCTACCTGGACTCCCCTGCCAGACCTAAAGATAGATCCTTCCTTACACTTCTTTCTGACCTCTCTTTTACCCTCTCTTTTTCCTCTCTCGCCACTCACTCAGTGGGTCATACTTTGGACCTTCTTCTCACCCCATCTGCCTCACCGGTGGTTCCTGACAATATTTCTACTGTTGCCCTACCCTGGACCGATCATTACAATGTACTATTCATTCTCCTGTGCACTCCAGGAGCATTGGAACCTTGCTCTGCACCTGGGCATCCTCAGATGAGGTGGCAGATTACACCTGCCACTATGGCGCAATTGCCGTCAGCAGATGCTCTGTTCCCTGCAGACCTTTCCGAGAGGGCTCTTGATGACCAGATTCAAGCCTGGCAGTCCTCAATCACGGACAAACTTGACCAGTTGGTACCTCTGTGTCCCGTTCCTCCTAAGAGGTGCCTTCGGTATTATTCCTGGTTTGGTCCTGATCTCTCGCGGAGATATCTCCGTAGGGCTGAATGGCTCTGGCGTCAGCATCCCAGCAGTGTTACCTTGCAGGGTTTTTGACAATACTATCACCGCTATAGAGCGCATCTGCATGATGCCAAGAAAGCCTATTATTCTGACGAAATTTCTTCTGTGTCCAGTCAGGAATCTTTTCTTTACTTCATTCCCTTTCTTCCATCTGCATACCCTCTACTGCAACTGCTCCCCCACTACCCCCAGACCGCTTAGCTTGCTTTTTTCAGGACAAGACTGCAACACTTTGCTCTTCCCTTCCAACTATGTCACCACCTCTTCCTCCTTCTCCCTCTTCCCCTGGAGCTGTGGCCTCTCTGTCTCATACTTGGTCTGCCTTCCGGCCGGTTAATTTGCCTGAGCTTTTGAAGGTCATTGCTACATCTCACAAGACCACCTGTTCTATTGACCTTATCCTACAACATGGTTCTTAGAACCATCCCTCGCTCTTTTGCTGCCCATGTTAACCAACTGTAGTCTTTCATCTGGTATCTTCCCCTCTTTGTGAAAACACGCTATTATTTGGCCCATATTGAAGAAACCCAACCTAGACCTCGCTGTACTTGTTAATTGGCGTCCTGTATCCAATTTACCTTTTCTGTCAAAAGTCTTGGAAAAACTTGTCTTCACGCAGTTATCTTCCCATCTGGACTCCACGCATGTCCTTCACCTTCCTCAGTTGGGTTTTCAAACTGGACATAGTACAGAGACTATCCTTCTTGCACTCCTCAATGAAACACGCACAGTGCACGACCAGGGTGACATCTCTCTTGGTGTTTCACTGGGTCTCTCTGCAGCCTTCAACCTGGTAGATCACACTCTCTTGCTTTCTCGTCTTCAGGATTGTAGTCTCCAGGGTACTGTACTAGATTGGTTTAGGTCCTACCTTTCTCTTCACTCCTTTTCTGTCTCCTGTGGGTTGGCCTTTTCTCTCACATTTCCTCTCACTTGCAGGGTTCCCCAGGGCTCGGTGTTGGCCCCGCTGCTCTTTAACATCTTTATGGTGCCACTAGCACTGCTTATTCAGCAGTCAGACATATCCTCTTACTTTTTTGTGGACAACATCATACTGCTACATCATACCAGCTCCCATTCACTGGATCTTTCTCCCATAAACTCCTGTTTAGCTAGCATAACTCCTGGTTATCAGTGAATCGTCTCCACCTCAATCCATCCAAATCAGCAGCCATCTGGTTTAGCTTCCATATACCCTGTCCGTCACTTGCACCCCAGATTGTTTCTACTCCTGTCCCTCTAGTCCGTTCTCTCTGGTATTTGGGGTCCAGCTTGACTCTTCCTTCTTCTTTCATGAACATGTGACACCCCTGGTCCAACACTCCTTCTTTTTTCTCAGGTTCGTGCGGTCTGTCCCTTTCTTACACTCTCCTCCCTCACAACTCTCCTCCTCTCATTGGTCATATCCAGGTTGGGCTATTGTAATGTTGTATTTGCAGGCCTTCCACATTACTAGTTGCGTCATCTTCAGCTCATACAGAACACTGCCGCTTGTATCCTCACTTGCTCCTCTAGTCGTGATCATGTCTCCCCTCTTCTAATTCCATTACACTGGCTTCCTCTTCAATACCGCATTAACTATAAAGTTCTTATCACTGTCCATAAAGTTCTTTATACTGGGATCCCGCAGTACCTTTCTGATCTGCTTCAATTTCATACCCCACATTATCTTCTTAGGGCCATCCATGTCAACCGCTTGGTCCTCCCTGCGATCTCTTGGGCACACCTCGAACAGACTTGGAAGTCAGCCATCTTCTACCTGGGCCCTGCATTATGGAACTCTCTACTTCCTACTCTCCGCTCTGAAACTTCCTTTGCCAGATTCAAACCACTATTGAAGATGCACCTCTTTCATACTGCCTTTGATCTCTCTCACAGCAGTTGTCAGCAAGGTACCCTCAACTTGTTCCCTCCCTCCCTCCCTGCCCCCCCCCTCGTCCTGAGGCGTCCTCTAGATTCTCCTGTCCTCTCTGATCTTTTCTTTTTACTCTTTCCTGTCCTGTCCTGTCCTGTCACAGTTCTTTCATTTCTTTATTTTATATATATTGTAAACTGCTCTGGGGCCCTCTCCATTAGAGCGGTATATCAAGTGATTAATAAAGATAAAGATTCTCTCATCTGACTGTTCATTGTCTGTCTGTTCCCCATGATTGTGCTTCAGATGCAATGCATAATTTCTTTTACTATTGTTACCCACCTAGATACCTCTGGTCATAGGCAGTATAATTGGCCACATTTGCAATGACCTTTCCAAGGCACAGCTTGTTTTGCAGAAAGTAAAGAGTCAAGGTCCAAAAACTCTTGCAGATATTTTCTCTGTTGAAATGCAAAATGTGGATCATCTTTGAAGAATTGATGTCTCACCAATACTCCCTAATGAAGATTATATTGCAATGTGTGCCTTCAAGTCAATGCTGACTCCTGGTGACCCAGATTTGAAATACTTGTGTGGAGTATGGCAACACAGACTTATTGACGTAAGCTTTAGCAACGCTGAGTCTTCAATAGTAAATTTCGACTGAGATGTAACACACTCTTATAAACCTACTTCATCACTTTTACCAGATATTGTTTTTGTAAGAAACATGTTCTCATTGTTCCTGCCTGAATAACATATTCCTCCTTAGTAGAGCATAAGCACCTTAATCAGGTAAATTGGCCAAAGGGTATATTATCCTTTAATCTTCGAGGATGAATGCTCTTATAATTTAAAAGATTATTTTCGATCTGTGCTGTTTCTATAAATATATGTCTGAAACAGTCCCTCATATTTCCTCACCTGAATGTCCAAAAAAGATATACTCTCAAATGATATTGTGCTAGAAAACATTAAGTGGATATCTTGTTGATTAATCCACATGCAAACTCATTCAGCACGTCAAGCAATCCAGTCCAAATAAAGCATATATCATCAATGTATTGTGAGAAGGGAAGGAAACCCCAGAGGTTGAATAACACTGGGATTACTGAAACAAACCGGCTAAAGAATGGAAATAGCAGTGAGAGGACTACATTTCCCTATGTCCCTAGGGTCAGGGACGGGGTAGGTAGGGGTCTGTGAGCAGAAGCTCTGAGAATAGGGCGGGCGGGACTTCCAGTCAAAGGGAAGCTATACAGTAAATTCCCAAGGAAGTTAGCTAGAGCTGGACTTATTCCCTAGCAGTCCTACTTCAGTGTTCTGATGCAATGTAGAAATGATGTTTTTTTTTACTTTTATCTCCCTCTCATTAACCAGCAGCAAGCGGTTAATGAAGGTCCAGCTCCTTCAGTACCAGTTCTTCTCAATTAGCATTTAACAAGAATCCCAATTAGTGTTAACCAAGACTCCTGCAGGTCTATTCCGACTACACAAGTTGCTACCTTGTTTGTGACTAAGGGGTATGTTTACTAAAGTGCGGTAAACTTGAATAACGCGCGTTGTATGACGTTAACGATCGTAAGTGCAGTATAACGCGCGTAATCATGCGCCAACGACCGTTAACATCATACTACGCGCGTTAACCGCACGTAACGATCGTAAAGCCCCGCGGAGCGTTAAAACAGCGCAGAAGGTGGAGAGTGGGCGGAGAGAAGGGGTCAATGGGCGGAGAGTGGGCGGGGAGAGGCTCCCCTCTCACTAACGCGCTGAATTTCTGAGCTCAATTCCAACGCGAATGAAAACCTGCCGTTAAAGGCATATTACAGGGAAGAGAAACCATTTCTGTCAGCAATGTACAGCAAAACCGGGGAAACCTACAAAACGTGAGCAGTGTGATACATGTGCACAGAACAAAAGTTCACATAAAACTTTAAAAATGACCACAAGAAATATTGTAGAAAGTATAATCCTGCTGGGAAACAGTGATAGCAATGGGCAACAATTAAAAACACTCCCAGGAAAGCTCCAAAAAAAATAAATGATGTTTGGAAGGGTCTACGCTCCGTAGACCCTTTCAAAAAGCATTTCATTTTATTGGAACTTTCCTGGGAGTGTTATTCATTGTTGCCCAATGATATCATTGTTGCCCAGCTCGGTTATGGGTGTTTGCGCCTTTTTTCGAGGTCTGTTTGAGGTTTATTTGCACTTTTGTCTTCATACAAGGTAAATGAGCCCACAGTAAAATTGTGCAGAGCAGGGTTTCTGACTCGTCAGGACAGTTTTCCTATCTCCAGGGACTGCACTGTCTCTGTGGCCACAGTGTGGTGCAATGGACACAGCCAGTGCCTGTAAGACCAGAGGGTCACAGGTTCAAATCCCAGCTGGGGCTCCTGCCAACCCAGTCCCCATAGTTTTACCCACCACTAAACAGTGATAGTAAAGACACTCCTTTATTGCAGAGAACATACGCATGGTTACTACACCTATATTTTACCACACCAAACACAGACACCAGAAACAGGCACATTACCTAAAGCAGAGTCCCGCAAATGCAGTCCTGGAGGGCCCCACACCATTCCGGTTCCATGCTGCCTCTAATAAAGATGCCTGTGCTGCATAGCTATGCACCACCCCCATGGTATGCAGATGTAGCTCATGCTTATTTATGAGGGACAGCATGAAAACCCGAACAGTGTTTGGAACACCAGGACTGGAGTTGGGGAACTCTGCCGTAAAGCAGCAGCCAACAGGGCCACACCCACACCCACAGGCCCCATTGGCCAATGCCTCCTGGAGAGGCAAGACATTGGGCCCTGCCTGTATCTCCCAATTCTAGCAGTTGCATACCTTAGCAATGCCACCCTACACCTGGGTATATGGTACACAGCTATCAAATGTTTCCTATGATAACTGGCAGATATCAATTCCTACGTTAAGCACATTTTGCTCATTGAGCTCCACCATAACAATCATTCTGATGTCTGCAGTGTGTGCTGCAGGTCTGGTCTCTGACAGTGTTCACCACCCTGGGGAGTGACCCCCCAACAGTCTTGGGTACCATATCCATGCCTGTACTATCCCCAGGACTGGTGTGGTGGGTATGGCTGCTGACCACCTCTATAGTAGCACAATGCTGGCATAGGTGTGGGGGTGGCTGTCTATCCAGTGTGTGGTGGCTGCAAACACCTTCCACAGCCCACACTGCCAGCAATGTTGCCAGTATTGGGCTGCCAATGTGCATAATGAGGAGCAAGGTACCATGGGTATAGGCCGGACAGGGTGGCCTGGCCAGGGTGCATCTGCACAGGGCATAGGGCAGTGACAGGCACATTGTAGTGCCCGGCCACCACCTACACAGACAGGGTGACCTCAGTATATCCTGCTGAGAGATCACTCTCACCCTGACTGTGCAGTGACCACAGCATGGCTAGGCACTCCCATAGTGCTATCTAGTATTTCTCTCATGTGATAGATAAGGGTTTTCTTTTGGGGCCAAGTCACTGATGTATCTGCTTGCTGTGTATGCTGACATCCCAGTTCTGGGTGCAGGCATCTCCACTGGGCACTAGCAGATGTTTGTAGCTGGTATGTGTTGTGATGGAGTGGCTTGCAGGGTGCAGTGGCTGATGGCTTGCACCAGGGGAATATCAGATAGTGGTGGGGTGCAGCATACCATATCCAGGCCTAATGTCTGTCTGCTATTGTGTTATGGCTGTGTACAGAGCTGCATTGACTGCCCTGTGGGGTGTCTGTTCCTCAGCAGGACTGGGGTTGATGTTCCCCTCTACTGCCACCTTTGCAGGAAGGTAGACTGTGGATCTTTTGATAGGAGACCCTGTTTGCCACCCTCAGCCCTGGGGGAGGGGGGTGGTGGTGGTGCATGGGGGCTACACCTGACTGAAACAGACAGAGATGTCCAAGGTGTTCCTGCAGAAACTACCTATCTCACACATTAACACTGCTTTGGACCTGCGCCATGGCCTCTTTCAGCCATGGACGGTGCTGTGGACCTAGTGCTGGGCGCCTCACTGCACCCTCAGGGTGAGCACTGTACCCGCACAATGTGACAGTGTGTAGCTACTCTGTGCCAGTACAACACATGGTCAGTACCCCCTACCAGGCCGAGGTACTGTGGGGGTGCACCTGATCACTTCCCCCCTACCAGGCTGAGGTGCTGTGGGGGTACATTCCCCATGGTGTGTATCTGTGGATGGCTGATTTGCATGTGCAGTGCATCATGGGTGTGACTGGCACAATCCAACCCTGGGTAAATCCAGCACCTGCTCACAGGCTCAGATACACCATAGGCCATCACACGTACATCTGTTAGCATAATGCATAGGTGCAGGACACCCTAAAGAGTCTGTAATATTAGGTGCCCATGCTGGTAAAAACACACGTACCCACGCACGATTGTACGCACACACCAATGCACGTACCAACACACGTAGCCACGCACGTGGCTAGGCACACTGCGAGGGTGTGTTTCTGGCACCACTACTCAACGTAAAGAAAAACATGCCTCCTCATTCCCTATGTAATGTACAGGGTGATGCCTGGGCCAGCCTTCTGCGTTAGGCACACTGGGGACTCGAACCCATGCTGCCTGTAACAGCGGTCAGTACACTAACCATTGTGCTACAGCTCTGTTTCAGTGCTTTGTGTCTGTATGCCTTCATACAATTAACGCGCAGTAACGCGCCACGGCGCCCTGTAACGCTCGTTAGTTTTTGGAACGCGCGTTAGTGGTTAGGATGTCCCGCCCATGTCCTTTTTTGGCTTTCCTTTCACTAACGCGGCTCCTAACGCGATTTGCACTAACGCAGTTTAGTAAACATACCCCTAAGTATTGATCCATAATGTAATTACTGGAGAAATTATCTATTTAAGAGAGACATTTGGATGCTCAAAGACTCCAGAGATTACAAATTTGTGGTAAGTGATGAGATCCTGAATCCACAAAGAACCAAGTAGATGCTGGTTTGAAAGGAGATAGAGAGAGAAGAGACTGAAGAAGCCATGGAGACATCACAGTTGCAGGATTGAGGGTGCAGGCCCTTGGAAAGGTAAAATCCCAAGAAAGCGGAAGTTAAAAAAGTACATTACCTAACTTGGGGCTGGTGTACTGGGGGAATCACTAGCAACTAGAGTACTGCAGTCTAAGGAAGTAAGAATTCCAGAGCTAGTGACTGGGGACCCATTACAAAGATTTTGAAGCCTCATATTTTTTTTCTGTTTGTTTTCATTCCAGGTTTCAAGATTTCAGCTGAAGAAGTTTCAAAGTGGATGGCCAAGCAGATTGAGGTCCAGTATGATTTATTTGAATGTTTTTTACACTGCCTTATCAATAAATCATAGCGGTTTACAGAGAACTAAAACATGTTACATATAACATAAGTAAAACATAATATAACTTTAGCAATACAAATAAATAATTAATAAGTAACAACTACAGAGTTAGAACATAAGTAATTTGATGTAAGTTGAGAATTAAGAATTGTAA
The DNA here is from genome assembly GCA_033557465.1 of Ichthyophis bannanicus. NCBI lineage: Eukaryota > Metazoa > Chordata > Amphibia > Gymnophiona > Ichthyophiidae > Ichthyophis > Ichthyophis bannanicus. Next base: position 541,292,332 of record CM066031.1, on the reverse strand, counting down.
TCAATCAATATAGGATTGATACTATAGATATCTAAGGTGATCTTAGACCAGAGATGTAAACACTTAAAGTAATAAAACTATAAATGGCTCTGACCAGAGGTGTAATAAATTAATGTAACAAAGCTAGAAATGACTCAGCATATCAGGCTATTGTTGTGAGGAGACTGATGATGAATGTAGAGTATTTTTCATCTTTGAGTGTTAACAATTGTTATAGGATGATCCAATTTTTGGGATACAATGCTAGTCGAATATTTGTGGTTTATGTTGGGTCAATATTCTGGGAGGGTAGCTGAGTTCCAAAATATTCTGTAAATAAGTGAGTCTTAAGTTGTTTTTGATATGTCAAGAGGTCAGGTACATTTCTTACTGTGTCTGGGAGGGAGTTCCAGATCAATGGAGCGTAGAATGTGAATGCTCTGTTGCTTGTAGATTTGTTAGTTTTTCTGAAGTCCATAGGTATGTCTAGGGTATTTTGTGTGGATCCTCTCCTATCCCTATTATTTGATATTCTATGAATTAGAGATTTTAGATATGATGAGGATGAATTAGTGTTTTGAAGGTAATCATTTGGATTTTGAATTTAATTCTGCTTGCTATGGGGAGCCAATGTAATTGGTTCAAAATTGGTGTGATGTATTATGATGTTGATATTCTATGGATAAGCTGTGCAGCAGTATGTTGAGCCATCTGAAGTTGGTTTATTGCTTGCTACAAGCCATGAAAAATCATGGCTTGTAGCACTGAGTGGAAGTCGTTGGGTTCTAGAAGTGGTCTTAGGTGTTGAAGAGTCCTTATCTTGTTGTATATCGCTTTAGTTGTGTTACTGATATGAGTGGATAGGGCAAGATTTTGATCTAGGGTTATTCCTATGTATCTTATTTCACTTTTTACTTCAAGTGAAGCATCATCAATATTTAATGAGATTGGTGGGGTGAAGGTTTTGTCCTAGGTAACGAAAAGCACTTCTGTTTTTTTATAGTTTATCTTCAAGTTGTGTGCTATGAGCTACTGCTTGAGATCATTGAAACATGTAGTTATTTGCTGAGGCTGGGTTTTGATATATTGTATGGGAGGTATAACATTATGTCATCTGCATAAATGTGATAATTAACATAATGCTTTTGAAATATGCTACATATTGGCTGTAGGTATATGTTAAATAGTAACGCAGAAAGGATTGAGCCTTGAGGGATTCCTTGTTGCTGGTTATAAGGTTTGATGAAGCTTGACCTATTTTGACTTGTTGGGTGCAGTCAGTTAAATATGATTTAAACCAGTGTTCCATCAATTCCATTTTGTTGGAGTCTAGTTTTGAGTATGTTTTGACAGATGGAGTCAAACGCTGATGTGATATCCAAGAATATTAGGATAAAGGCTTGTTTTGGTTTCTCTATTCTCTTTATAAGTTTATCTAAAAGGGATACAAAGAGGGTTTCCATTCCATGGCATGGCCTGAAGCCATGTTGCTGCAGATCAAGTGGAGCATGTTCATCTATGTAAATGAACCCAAATGAACCCAGAAACCGGTCCAAGAGACATTTCAACAGCTACAGCAGCAGTAACAGCCCCTTTTGTACTTGCTGAGAGCCCAGAGTAAAGCCACGGTTAGTAGTACAGCAGTAGAGGAGGCCTGAGATGGAAAGAGCTGAACCTGTGCTCACAGATACTACGGGGAACCAAATTTATACACCACCTAGACTTATATTTGCCTAAGATAGGACCAGAGGATGATCTAGAGGCCTACATTATAACTTTTGAAAGGGTGGCAGAAGCACTAGGGTATCCCAAAGAACAATGGGTGTTGCAGCTAGCCCCAGAACTGGTTGGGGAGGCGCAAGCTGCCTACAGGGCCTTGAATGCTAGACAAGCCTCAGAATATGAGAGGGTAAAAGCTGCTATGTTGGACAGGTTGTAGGTCATCAAAGAGTCCTATAGGAGGAGGAGGCAGCTGAAAAGCTTTAGGTACTAGTCCGGAAACTATCCTAGAGAATTGGCTCAAGATATTAGAGGCCTTCTGTAGATGAGTGGAACACGTGGGGAAGACTGTAGTACAGGTTTTGGACATTTTGGCCCTGGAACAGTATTTGGAAAGTGTCTCTCCAAGACTGAGGAAATGGTTTTCCCAGACAGGAGTGAGTTCAGTGGATTAGGCTGTTACCCTATCAGAGAGGTATTTGGATTCTGAGTATTACTGGGATGAGGGAAGTGGTAAGGGTGAAAAGTCTCCAAAAGGAACTAAGAAGAGGTAAGGCAAAAGATGATAAAACCTTTGGTGAGTAGAAGAAAGATGGAGCAAACCCATGGAAGGCAGGAGTCCAAAGGTTACTGGTGTTATACTTGTGGGGAAGTAGAACACATAAAAAGAGACTGTCAATGTAGGAGGTGTTGGCTTGATATCAAAAGGGCAATAGGATAAAAGGCTTAATGATAGCCCCTATATTATCCTAGTGGAAGTGAATGGGTGGAAAGTGGAGGCCTTCCTGTATTTAAGCAGTAATTAGACCCCGATGAGTACCCGGGAATGTTAAACAGACCAAAGAGGAGAAAACATTGTGACCTTGTGCGAGTGAAGTGTGTGCACAAGATGTGAAAGTTTACCCTAGAGTAGTCAATGGGAGGGATTGAAAAGAGGATAAACAGTAGGTAGTTTCTCAGAGGCTAAGGAAAGCTGTAATGGCTTTGGCCAATTCCCTTCCCTAGGTAGGACATCTAGGACATAAGAAAACTTGAATCACCTGAAACAATTGTTTTGTTGCCCAAAGAAAGATGAGGATTTTAAGAGATTCTATTCTAGCTGTCCTGTATCTCAACTGGTGTATTCTCATAAACTTGATAAAGCCCTTCTTATCCCGCTACTGGTAACAGAGCAGCCTTTTGCTCACCTCACAATGGATATTATAGGTTCTTTCGATAAGTTGGTTAGGGAATATCAATATATCCTGGTTGTCATCCACTATGCCACACACTTCCATGGGCTATTCCTTTAAGGAATACAGCTTCTCATACCATAGCTAGAAAATTGATTAATATCTTCCATCAAATAAGATTCCCATAAGAAATAACTGATGGGGGAACTAACTTTATGTCTCCCTATCTAGAGGAAATATGCACTATGTTTGGGATCTACAAGAGAAGTGACTAACCCCATCATACAAACTCAATCAAATTAAAGGGTGTTAAATAAGGAAAACATATAAGAGGGCTAATTGGAGACATCAATAGACTTTCTCTTAAACCAGTTAATACTGGACAGTTTGCCATCATAAATTCATCATCTATCTCCACTGTTTAGTCTTTTTTTGTATTTTTAATTTTTTTGCTATTAGTTATCTTAGTTTAATAGCTATCTTTGTTTAAAAAAACATTATTTTCACAAAGTGATTGTCCTGAAAATTGAGTTTCCAGCCTCACTTATACCTATGATTGTACTTGAAAAAGTTTTTATTATGCCTTTTTGCTTCCACGGCAAGCTTCTTTCAAATTCTCTCTTTGCCAGCCTTATCAATGTCTTGCATCTAACTTGCCAATGCTTACACTACATTCACTTATCTTATCATGGTCTTGTATTAGCGTCTTCCTTATAGTTGTAAGCGATGGTGATATTAGTATCGCTGACCCGCTAAGTGCCAAATTCAAATTGTTCTGTGCTCAACATCGATGTTTCAGCCCAAAAGAAGGGCTTGCTTCAAAATGTCAGCCATCTGTAAGAAAAAGACACTGTGAAAACACTGGGGCCTGCCCTCTTATGAACCCAAAAAATGAGGGCACTTAATGATGACTTCACATAACCTCTTCCGGTCTCACGGTGCTCCCCCCTAGCGATAAGATATCGATACAATATTGACAGTTTACAATAGGGGGCAGCACCACAAGACCAGTGCCTTTTTGTATGGTGCCAGAGAAGAGGGCAGGAGTGTGGAGGAACCGCTTCTGCCCCCTTTTGATAGACCATCAGGGAGTTTTAAGGTAGGGTTGGAAGGGCCTTTAGTAGATGTGGGGGGGGGGGGGGCTGGAGTTCTAACCTGACTGGTTAGCTGGTACTTTGAGGTCAGTGGGAAGGAGGGGAGGGCAGAATATCTATGTTAACTGTTGGAGGCATTTCCAGATCTTTGTGGAAGGCAGCTAATCAGCTAACACAGAAAAAGTCACTATTGCACATTAATGCAACAGGTAATAATACCATACCTCTTCAGATAATGTTAAATGCTCTGAGTTATTTGTTACATTAACAGTTAATGCATGGTAATGACCTTCACATTAACCATAAGACAGAGTCCCGACTCATTTTCAGCCCTACAAAGGGTTTTTCATGTTAGCTGTTTAACACTAATGTTAGTGTACTGCTCCATTACTATGACTCTGCACTAACTTTTGCACATAGTAATTCCCACATTAAACAACGAACATAGCATAGTAAATAGGGGCTTTAAAGTTTTCTGTATTACATATTCCCGTACAGAGTCTCAAAGTTTTAGATTATGATTGTCAGCTAATATAAACTGAACAATGCTGATTCTGTACTGATGAAATCAGTAAAGAAATTTAGGGGATCATTTTATAAGGTGTGCCTAGATTTCCATATGTTTATGTGTGTAAATCATGATATTTTTGTGTTTTATGTGCATAAAATGACTACTTCAATTCGTAATATAGGTGGTCCTTTTATTGAACGTATGCACATCGAACAACTGACATGTCTTTTCACTGTGAGTTTGAATAGGGACAGAGTTTTGGTGGAGTGCAAACCTATGTTTATGAGTTATAAAATACTATAACATACGTGCATTCTTGCAAAATCTAGACACAAGCATTTACACCAGTCCTAGGGCTGGCATAAGTGCTCATGCCTAGATTTGTTGATTGTATCCTAGCACTTATACCCTATTTTATAAAGTATATTTGGCTTGTACTTCACTTTATAAAATAGGTGCAAAATATTGCATTAAAATGCCTGTAAATCTAGCCGACCCTTATAAAATTACCTTCCTAATGATCAGCAATTTGGTGATATTTTTTATTCTCCCACTATCAGATCCCAAATGCTAAGAATTCTAGTTCTGTGAAACAAATTCAGTCTGAGGGTAGGAGGATAATTTCATGACAAGCTTGTAACTTGTGCGGCATGTATGCATGTATGGTGTACCATTTTTCAAAGAGAAACACAGTAACAGAGAAAATGACGGCAGATAAAGACCATACAGCCTATCCAGTTTGCCTATCCATGATGGTGATGGGTAGTGGCAAGCAGGCCCAGGATCTCTGGGAGCAGGCGCCAAGGACCAGGCCTGGGAACTCAGAACATGAGATCATGGTTTCTAGGTCAATGGGCCCAAGCTGTGGCCCCAACTACTGTACTCAATAAAAGGAACAAGGTTCTATGATGGATAAAATATACGCAAAACAAAGTAGAACAAAATTTATCAGTCACCACTTATTCATCTAAAACAGTTTAAAAAATGTTAAATTTAAAATGTAAATAAATATACCTCTTGCATTATAAGGGGTATCATTTGATCAAAGCAAGCCTAATGATCATAAGGCACTAATATAATATATGCCATCCAAAGTAGCCTTAATATGTTCTAATCATCTACCCCATTCATTCAAAGATTTTTCATATATATGTCTACAGTGAATCTACACAACCCTAAAATAAATTTCCATGTGTACACAACCTCAAAAATATATGTAAATATCATATTCACAAAATAGTAATAATTATTCTTAATGGAAATTATCTACCAATATATATTCCATATTAGGGTATTCTTTTGTCACTCATCTTTGTATATACTGCGCAGCATAAGCCCCTTAGTTCTACTTATTGAAGTTCAACACCAAACGCAATGCCGCTCAGTGTTTTGATGGATTACCGCTTGTTATCTTTCCTTATATGGAAAGTTGACCTCTAGCAGTAGTATCATGATAATACCACTAGGGGTCAAAAGTGTCACTTTGAATCTCAATGGCTATAGGGCAGGAGTGGAGGGGGACAATCGTACCCCATTAGATATCCAGGGAGACTCAAAAGTAATTTCAGGAGGGTCTGGGGTGGGGAGTGTTGGGGTGAGCTACTGAGGGGCTTTGGGTTAGGAAGTTTATGTTTATGTTTATTAAAACATTTGATATACCGCCCCCTGTTACATCGGGGTGGTTTACAATACAAATAAAAAATAAATCAGAAAGGAAAAGGAAATTACAATCAATATAAAGAAAAATGAGAGAGGAAAGAAGAAAAATAAACAATAAAATTCAGTAGAGGTAGGGAATAGGGAAGCAAGAAATCAGGGGGGAAGGTTAAAGGCAGAGGAGAAGAGGTGAGTTTTCAGGAGGGAACGAAACTTGGGGTAAGACTCTTCTAGTCGAAGGGCGGGGGGCAGGGAGTTCCACAGGGAGGGGCCGAGGTAAAAGAAAGCTGACTGTCTGGTTGATTGAAGGTGAGCTTGTGAGGGGGAGGGGAGATAGAGACGGTTAATATGGACAGAGCGGAGACTACGAGTGAGTGTATGTAATTTTAGTAAGTCAACTAAGTACTGACGTCTGTGTGAGTAAATGGCATTGTGTACCAAAGTGAGGATCTTGAACTATATTCGGAAATTTATCGGCAGCCAATGGAGGTGTTGTAGGATTGGAGTGATATGATCCCGGGAAGAGGCATGAGATGCCATCCGGGCTGCAGTATTTTGTAATAACTGTAATCGGCGACGTTGATATTGAGAAATACTGGCAAATATGCAGTTACAAAAATCAAGTCTAGTGATGACCAACGAGAGAAGGAGCGCAATCAAAGCCTGAGGGAAGAGACATGGGGGTATGTTTACTAAACTGCTCTAATGTGCGCTACTGTGCGCTACTGTGCGCTGCGCGATGTTAGCATGCGCTAAGGTACCTTAGCGCACGCTAATGTCGCGTATGGGGCACAAATATGCACGCTCATGTGCGCGACGCTCATGTGCGCGGCGTGCTAATGTGCGATGAAGGCGGGGAAAGGCTCCCGGAGGGCGGAGGAAGGCTCCCCAGGGGCGGAGAGAAGGGGTCAATGGGTAGAGAGTGGGAGGGGAGAGGCTCCCCGCACATTAGCGAGGCTGAAATCCGAGGCAAAAAATACCGCGAGTGAAAACCTCGCGTTAGAGCTGATTTAAAGGGAAGAAAAACCATTTCTGTCAGCAATGTACAGCAAACCCAGGGAAACCTACAAAAAGTGATAAGTGTGATACATGTGCACAGAACAAAAGGGCAAATAAACACTGAAAATGACCCCAACAAAATATAGAAAAAACATAACCAAGCTGGGCAACAGTGGTTTTAATGGGAAACATCAAAAAACACTCCCGAGAAAGCACCCAAAAAAAGATATGAATTATGGAAAGGTCTACGCTCCGTCCCCATACAAGGTGAATGATCCCACAGAAATAGCACTGATCAGGGTTTCCCTCTGCACCGGACAGGTGTCCTATGGCGTGCACATGTCCCGCAACAGCAGGGCAGGCATGTCGGAATGGGCAACAGGTCAGATGCCTGAAAAGGGGCCACAGAGGGCTGCAGGCAGGCTGCATGCTGAGGGCTGCAGAGGGCTGCATGCAGAGGGCTGCAGAGGGCTGCATGCAGAGGGCTGCAGAGGGCTGCATGCTGTGGTGCAGCCGGGGCACAGTGCGGACCAGGCAGATGCCTAGGTGGCACATAGGAATGCTGAAACTGTACAGCAGCCAGCCAGCAACTGATGAGGGCCCAACATGGGCACGATTGTGTGTCCCACAATGTCACAGGGGATAGTACCCAGCAGGTACCCCAAGGGCACAGAACAGCGGCAGGCGGTGCTTGGGGGGAAGCATGGACGTCTATGCAGGCACCCCTACCCCAGAAATGCACCATAGGCAGCCGCCTACCCGCACACAGGATGGCCTGAGACTGCGTACCACCAGCACCACCAGCAGAAGGGCATGTCAGCAAAGTGGCAGAGGGGCACGGGTGTTGGAGGGGGCAGTGGCAGCTGCCCACAGCAGTCCAGGCCCAGTCCTGTGTAGGTGGGTGCCATCCACTGCAACAGACAGGCTCTGTCGGATGTACAGTCATGGACTCCCCAGGGAATGCAGCATATGTGTGGCAACACAGTGGCGCAGTGCACACAGTGTGTCCAAGAGCAGAAGGTCACAGGTTCAAGTCCCATCTGTGGCTCCTGCCAACCCAGTCCCCATATTTTACCCATGAAGAAAACATGGTAGGAAAGACTGAACCTTTATTGCTGAGAACATAAGCATGGGTCAAACACCTATATTTTACCCACACAGCACAAACACCATAAAAATGCGCATGACCTATGGCAGAATCCCCCAAATGCAGTCCAGGAGGGCCACAAATCCGTCAGCGTCTATGCTGTCTCCAATCTAAGGATGGAGCGGTACTGGCGGCGGAGGTGGCAGCGGCTGGTGCCCACAGCAGACCATGGCCTAGCCCTGTCCAGGTGGGTGCCGTGCACTGCAACAAACAGGCCCTATCGGATGTACAGTCATGGACTCCCCAGGGAATGCAGCATATCTGTGGCAACACAGTGGTGCAGTGTACACAGACAGTGTATCCAAGAGCAGAAGGTCACAGGTTCAAATCCTAGCTGTGGCTCCTGCCAATATATTCCCCATATTTTTCCCACTAAAAACACGTGTAGTAAAGACTGAGCCTTTGCTGCCCAGAACCAAAGTGTGGGTGAAATGCTCATATTTTACCTTAAACAGCACACACCACATAAACATGTGCATTACCTACAGCAGAGTCCCCCAAATGCAGTCCTGGAGGGTGACAAATCATTCAGGTTTTATGCTGTCTCCAATATAAGGCCATGTCAGCATGGTGGCAGAGGGGTACCGGTGGCGGAGGGGGCAGTGGCAGCTGCCCAGAGCAGACCATGGCTTAGCCCTGTGTAGGTGGGTGCCATGCACTGCAACAGATAGGCTCTGTCCGACACACAACCATGGTATCTCCAGGGACTGCACCATTTCTGTGACCACAGTGTGGTGTGGTGAACACAGCCAGTGTATTCAGGAGCAGAAGGTCACAAATTCACATCCCAGCTGGGGCTACTGCCAATCTAGTCCCCATATTTTAACCACCACTAAACCGTGAAAGTACAGATGGACCTTTTTTGCAGAGAACATAAGCATGGTTCAAACACCTATATGTTACCCTACAGAGCACAGACACCAGAAACATGCGCATTACCTAGAGCACAGTCCCCCAAATGCAGTCCTGGAGGGCCACAAATCATTCACGTGTCATGCTGTCTCCAATATAAGGACATGTCAGCATGGTGGCGGAGGGTTACTGGTGTTGGAGGGGGCAGTGGCTGCTGCCCACAGCACACCATGGCCTAGCCCTCTTCACGTGGGTGCCGTGCACTGCAACAGACAGGGCCTGTTGGACGAACAGCCATGGACTCCCCTGGGAATGCACTGCTTCTGTGCCAAGATGGTGGTGCAGCGCACACTGCCAGTGCCTTCAGGAGCAGAAGGTCACAGGTTCAAATCCCAGCTGTCGGCCCTGCCAACCCAGTCCCCACATTTTACCCACCACACAAATGTGGTAATACAGACAGAACCTTTAGTGCAGATAACGTAAACATGCCCAAGTCATCTATATTTTACCCTACAGAGCACAGACACCAGAAACATGCGCATTACCTAGAGCACAGTCCCCCAAATGCAGTCCTGGAGGGCCACAAATCATTCACGTTATATGCTGTTTCTAATAAATATGCGTGTGGTTCATTTCCATGCGCCGCCCCCATGGTATGCAGATGTATCTCATGCATATTCATTAGGGACAGCAGGAAAACATGAACAGTGTATGGCCCAACAGGACTGGAGTTGGGAACTTCTGCTCTAGAGCAGCGGCCAACAGGAGCAGAAAGAACCACACCCACAGGCTCCATTATCCAAAGCCTCATGGACAGGCAGGATATCGGGCCTTGCGTACATCTCACAATACTAGTACGTGCAGACCTTAGCAATGCCACCTTAAACCTGGGAATACAGTACACATATATCACAATGTTGCTATGATTACTGGCAGATAGCAATTCCTAAGTTAAGCACACTCTGCTCATTGAGCTGTATCATACCAATATCTCTGATGTCTGTGGAGTGTGTTTCAGGTCTGGTGTCTGACAGTGTTCACCACCCTGGGGAGTGACCCCAACAGTATTGCATACCATAGCCATGCCTGCGCTGTGTCCAGGACTGTTGAGTTGGCCTGGACTGCAAAAACTATCTATAGTAGCACTATGCTGGCATAGGTGTGGGAGTGTGTGTCTGTCCATCCAGTGTGTGCTGGTTGCAACACCTTACTCAGCCCACACTGTTTGCAATGTATCCAGTGTTAGCTTTCCAATGTGCATAATGAGGAGCAAGGTACTGTGGGTATAGCTCGGATAAGGTGGCCTGGGCAGGATGCATGAGCACAGGGCATAGGGCAATGGCTGGGACATTGGAGTGGCCGGCCATCAGCTGCATGGACAGGGATGCCCCTGCATGTCCTCCTGGGAGGTCACTCTCACCCTGACTGAGCAGTCACCATGGCATGGCTAGGTCTCCCATAGTGCTAACAGCATCTCTTTCAAGTGATATCTATGGGTTGCCTTTTGGCACCCATTCACTAACCTATCTGCTTGGTGGGTGTGCTGACATCCCAGTTTTGGGTGCACACATTTCCTCCAGTAATATGCACTATGGACTAGCTAGCACACTGGTTGCAGTTAGTATGTGTAAGGCTGGAACACCTTGCAGGGTGCAGCGGCTGCAGATTCAGTTTGCTCGCTGCTGGAGATTGTCAGATAGTGGTGGTGGGCAGCTGAGCATTTCCAGGCCTCCTGTCTGTCTGCTATCACCATATGGATGTGTACAGAAATGCATGGACTGCCCTGTATGTTGTCTGTCCCCCAGCTTGACCTAGGTTGATAGTCCCCTCCACCAGCACCATTGCAGTGATGTGGAATGTGGATCTGTTGGTGGGAGATCCTGAGCTCTAGAGGACAGTTTGGGTGGTACTACAGAATTCGCCTATGGGCCCAAACAGCCTGCCCCCCCGGTCACATAACTCATGTGGCCATGGCATCCATACAGGATATGCCCAATCTAGGTGCAGCAAAGTGCCCAAGGGCTAAACTTGACTGAGAAATAAAAGATGGACACAGGTGTATTTGGCAGTGCATCTGCAAGACCTACCCATCACACACTGGCACTGATGGGGACTCACACCATACCCTATCTCAGCTAAGCCAGGTGCTGTGGACATGGTGCTGGGTGGCCCATTTCACCCTCAGGGTGAGCACAGGACCCGCAAAATGTGACGGTCAGCACCTACTCTGTGCCAGTAACACACACGCTCAGTACTCCCTACCAGGCTGAGGTGGTGTGGGGGTGCATACCCCATCCTGTTGTTATTTGTAGACTGCTGATCTGCATGTGCAGTGCATCATGGGTATGTGTGGTTTAACCCTATCCTGGTAACCACAGCAGACAGTTCGTGTGGTGGGCTGCAGTCCTACTGTAGCCAGCCAGGAGTTTGTTAGCAGCTATGGAGATGTAGCCCACTGGTGACTTCACTGCCTGTGGAGCCAGAGATCATGGGTTCCATCCCACAGTGGGGTTATTTGATAGGGCTGTCTGAGGCTATTACTTTTGTAATGTAATTTGGTGCTGCCAGCAACAACACCCTCAGTGCTGTAGCCTGAAGGTGCCTCAAAAGCGCCCTATAAGGAGCCCTAAATGAAACATTATAAGGTGCTGTGGCGGACAGTGCACCTCATAATGTTTCCTCTGGAGTGCCTCATAGGGTGCATGATGTGGCACCTTAGGTTATGGCATTGTGAGAGTGTGTTTGCTCTCAGAACAAATCAAATAAAAAAAGTTGCACAAACCACTGCTGATATAAAAAAGTAATGTCCCAGGCAGTCATATTGAATAGCCACACTGGGTGAATGAACCCACGACTCCTGTACCATAAGGCGGGCTTGCAAACAATGTGCCACACCTCTGCCACTATGTCTGTATGTCAGCACACCTACTTAAGATTTCCATGCGTTAAAATGCACAGTGCTGCCATCAAAAACAGTGCTCTGACCTTGCCGTGCCTCATAGGGCACCCTATATGGCGCCCTATGGGCCACCCTTTAAGCAACATTGTAGGGTGCCGTGGCGGACACTGCACTTTAAAATGTGCCCTCTGTGGTACCTTATGGGGCGCCTTATGTTACAGTGCTTTGAGAGTGCGTTTGCTAGTAGCAGTAATTAAAATAAAATTAATATGCCTCAGAATGCAATATTACACATAAGAGGTAGTGCCTCACCCAGCCTTATTCATTGGGCACAGTGGGGGATTAAACCCATGATCCCTGCACCATTGGTCAGTGTCTTAACCATTGTACTGTGGCTCTGTTCCTGTGCTTGCACATCAGCGTGCCTGCTTATGCTTCCCGCGCGTGTTTCTCATGCGCTAATGTGCGCGGCGCACATGAGCGCACAGCGCACATTAGCGCATGATTAATCCCGGTTTGCTTTTTTCAGACTGAAACGCCCACTCCTTTTATGGCATCCCGCACACTAACGCGGCGCGCACCTAACGGGGTTTTAGTAAACATACCCCATGGTCTGTTGGAGCGAATACACCGGAGACAGAAAAAGGAGGGCCGGGCAACTTGGGAAATATGATCATTGAATGAAAGAGTACTGTCAAGGAGAACGCCAAGATAACGGAGCTTAGACACCAGGGAGATGGGGACATCTGAAAAAGAAGGGGCCAGCAATGGGCAAGTAGAGCTCTGAGGGAACCAAATAGCGGCTGTTTTGGAGATATTAAGGATGAGGCAGTTTGTGGAAAGCCATGTAGAGACCAAGGATAGACATTAATTGAAAGGGGTGATGTCCGGATGGGAGGAGGAGGTGTGGTGCAAAAGAAAAATGTCATCGGCATAAAAATATGCCGAGATGCCTGATTGTTGGATTAATAAAGCCAGAGGAGCCAGAAATATGTTGAACAGTAAAGGAGCCAATATTGAGCCCTGTGGGACACCACAGACAAGGGGAAAATGATCTGTAGTGGAAGAGACCTAAGTGACAGCAAAGGATCGGGAGTGCAAGAAAGAGTGGAACCAATGGTAGACGGTGCCCCAAAGACCCGCCCCGCAGTCTGGAGAGAAGAAGAGAATGGTCCACCAAATCAAAGGCAGCAGAAAGATCTAGAGACACCACTACCGAGATATCACCCCGGTCGTGCAATGAATGTATTTCATTCAGAACAGCAGTAGTAATGGATTTGACACTATGGCCCCGCCGGAAGCCGGACTGATGGGGGTGCAAGAAATGTGTTGAGTCGAGATGATGGGAAAGTTGAGAGAAGACTGCTTTCTCCAAGAGTTTCGAGGAAAATTGTAGATTAGAAACAGGGCGATAGTTTGCTGGAACGGACGGGTCCAAGGAGGGGATCTTCAAGAGGGGATGGACCAAGGCATAAGAACATAAGAACATAAGATATGCCATACTGGGTCAGACCAAGGTCCATCAAGCCCAGTATCCTGTTTCCAACAGTGGCCAATCTAGGTCATACGTACCTGGCAGTATCCCCAAAAGACAAAGGTTCCACAATGCTTGTATTGGGTCAAGCATTGATATCCTGGGTCCCTTTTTAATAATGGTTTATGGACCTTTCCTCCAGGAACTTGTCCAAACCTTTTTTAAACCCAGCTACACTATCAGCTCTTACTACATCCTCCGGTAACAAATTCCAGAGTTTGATTACACGTTGAGTGAAAAAATATTTTCTCTTATTTGTCTTAAATAGTTTACCCTGTAGCTTCATTGCATGTCCCCTAGTCTTTCTATATTCTAATAGCGTAAACAATTGATCTATGTTTACCCGTTCCACTCCATTCATTAATTTATAGACCTCTATCATATCTCCTCTCAGCCATCTCTTTTCCAGGTTGAAGAGCCCTAACCTTTGTAGCCTCTCTTCATAGGAGTAGCCTTCCATTCCCTTTACCATTTTGGTGGCTCTTTTCTGTACCTTTTCTAATAACGCTATATCCTTTTTAAGATACGGCGACCAGAATTGCACACAATATTCAAGGTGCGGTCGTACCATGGAATGATACAGAGGCATTATAATATCCTTTGTTTTATTTTCCATTCCTTTCCTTATGATACCTAGCATTCTATTTGCTTTCTTGGCTGCCGCTGCACACTGGGCAGAGGGTTTTAACATGTTATCCACGATGACTCCTAAATCTTTTTCCTGGGTGGTGGTTCCCAATGTGGAACCTTGCATCGTGTAACCATAGTGTGGGTTGTTCTTTCCTAGGTGCATAGCTTTGCACTTGTCCACATTAAATTTCATCTGCCATTTGGATGCCCAGTCTTCCAATTTATCCAGATCCTCCTGCAGTTTTCCACAGTCCTCTTGGGTTTTAACAACTTTAAAAAGTTTTGTGACGTCTGCAAATTTGATAACCTCACTCGTTATTCCCTTTTCCAGGTCATTTATGAATATGTCAAAAAGTAGCGGACCCAGTACAGATCCCTGGGGTACTCCACTAGTCACCTTTTTCCATTGGGATAATTGGCCATTTAGCCCTACCCTCTGCTTTCTATCTTTTAACCAGTTCCCGAGCCACAATAGTACACTGCCTCCTATCCCATGACTTTTTAGTTTTGCCAAAAGTCTCTGGTGAGGGACCTTGTCAAAGGCTTTCTGAAAGTCCAGATACACTATATCAACTGACTCACCTTTGTCTACCTGTTTATTCACACCTTCAAAAAAACATATCAGATTAGTGAGACAAGATCTTCCTTGTCTAAAGCCATGTTGGCTGTCTCCCATTAGGCCATCACTATCCACATGCTGTGTAATTTTGTTCTTTATGATGGTTTCCACCATTTTCCCAGGTACTGATGTCAGGCTCACTGGTCTGTAATTTCCTGGATCACCCCTGGAACCCTTTTTAAAAATTGGCGTTACATTAGCGATCTTCCAATCTTCAGGTATTACAGATGATTTTAATGAAAGTTCACAGATTACTAATAGCAGGTCTGCAATCTCATATTTCAGTTCTTTCAACACTCTTGGATGTATATCATCTGGTCCAGGTGATTTGCTACTATTCAGTTTATCAAATAGTTGTAATACATCTTCCCGGTGTAGCGATATTTCTCTCAATTCCTCTGCAGTATCACCTTTAAATACCACTTCGGTCTTGGGTAATATCCCTACATCTTCCTCAGTAAAGACCGAAGCAAAGAATTTATTCAGTCTCTCTGCTATAGCCTTGTCTCCTTTTACTGCCCCTTTTACCCCTCTGTCATCTAATGGTCCAATTGACTCTCTCACAGGCCTTTTGCTACGAATGTACTTGAAAAAGTCTTTGTTTCGTGTTTTTGCTACTGTAGCAAGTTCCTTCTCAAATTCTCGCTTTGCCTGCCTTATCAATGCTTTGCATTTAACTTGCCAGTGCTTGTGCTGTTTCCAGTTTTTCCTTCGTTTTTGGCTCTTTTTTCCATTTCCTGAAAGATGCTTTTTTGGCAGCAACAGCCTCTCTGACCTCACCTTTAAACCATGCTGGCAGTTTTTTGGACTTTCTTCCACTCTTCTTAATGCATGGAATACAGCTGGTCTGGGCTTCCAGGATAGTATTTTTAAGCAACGCCAAAGTTTGATGCAAGTCTTTAACCTTTGCAACTGCTCCTTTTAGTTTTTTCTTAACTATATTCCTCATTTTATCATAGTCTCCCTTTCGAAAGTTAAAAGGTAGTACTGTGGATTTCTTTACTATCCCTCCTCCACTAATTAAATCAAACACGATCATGCTATGATCACTATTGCCAAGTGGTCCCAACACTCTTATTTCTTGCACCAGATCTGGTGTTCCACTAAGGACTACATCCAGTATGGCTTCCCCTCTGGTCGGTTCATGAACCAGCTGCTACAAGAAACAGTCATTTATTTCATCTAGAAACTTTATCTCCCTAGCATGTCCTGCCGTGACACTGAGCCAGTCGATACTGGGGTAATTGAAATCGCCCATTATCACTACTTTGCTGTAACATTTGTTAGCTTCCTTGATCTCTTTAATCATTTCATCATCCATTTGTTCATTCTGGCCAGGCGGTCGATAGTATACTCCCACTGCCATCACCTTCCCCTT
Organism: Ichthyophis bannanicus; assembly: GCA_033557465.1. NCBI lineage: Eukaryota > Metazoa > Chordata > Amphibia > Gymnophiona > Ichthyophiidae > Ichthyophis > Ichthyophis bannanicus. Next base: position 541,276,143 of record CM066031.1, on the reverse strand, counting down.
CATACATGGAATTTCAATCCATAGAGATTCTACAGCAAATTTTGTTTCCTGCAAAACTTTAATCCTTTCTGACTCAATGCCCTCTCTAACATAGAGCGCAACCCCTCCTCCAATTTGATCATTTCTATCATTACGATATAGTTTGTATCCAGGTATCACAGTGTCCCACCGGTTGTCCTCCTTCCACCATGTCTCTGAGATTGCAATCATATCTAACCTCTCATTTAGTGCTATATATTCTATATACACCTAAAATGCCACGTACATACATTATACCAATGTATCTCTCTTATATCAGCTTAGTATTAGCAATAATAACTATCGACCTAACACTAAGCATAAATAGCGACAACCACAAAACAATTCCCATAATTCACTCACTCACTCGAGAAAACTACCATATTGAACACACCTATCCAAACACCTACCTTAGACCAAATTTCCATAGACTAATTCAAATAAAAACAAACACACATCAAACAACTAAGGGTATATACACCAATAACTTAACATCTCTCTCATGCATCCTTATCAACGCACGGTCGATGAAAAACAAACTGCCCATATTTAATGACCTAATATCAGACTCAAAACCAGACATATTATGTGTCACGGAAACCTGGCTCTCTGACACTGATACCGTCTACATAAACCAACTTAATAATGAAGACTATGACACCTTCTATAAACATAGAACTAATAGAAAAGGAGGAGGTGTACTAATGATGACCAAAAAGGAACTAAATGCCAAAACAATCCAGTCAAACATCTCCAATAACATAGACACATTATTAATAAAGATTGGCCCCATGAAAATCTGCTTAGTATACAGACCCCCAAACCAAAATCCAGATAATCTTGATGCTCTTACTGAACTCCTCAGCTCTTCCACAGAACAACACCCTATAATTATGCTTGGAGACTTTAATCTTCCCTCACTGCCAACATTGGAATCTAAACTATTCTTCGATACAATATCAGACTTGGAATATCACCAGATAATAAACACACCTACACACATTAAAGGCGGAACCCTCGATCTTGTCCTTCTCCCCAAGACATTCTTCAAACTAATCAATCCAAATTCGATTGAATGCACACAGATACCTTGGTCCGATCACTACATTATCAAATTAAAGCTCACATATCCACTCACTAGCTTGAACAATCAATCCAGAAATGTCCCAAACACAAGATTCAAAAAATTCAACAACGAAGAATTTATTGACTTAATAATCCCCCACCTCTTTTCACCTGCAACTAATCTAGATAACGCTGTCAAAAACTGGCATGAAACCATCAACAATGCAGCCAAAACTAATCACACACACAAAAAGACCATGTACACTCAAGTTAATACCAAACCATGGTTCAACAATACACTAAAACAAATGAAACGGATTCTTAGAAAACTAGAACATAACTGGCGAAAATCGAAATTAACAATACATAAAGAAATGTACAATAACCACCTAACTAAATATAAAGAAACCTTAGACAACACAAAAAAGAATATTATACTAAAATTCTATCAAAATCGTACAATAGGCCAAGAGAGTTATTCACCATCGTAAGAAATCTAACAAACCCCCAAACATCTGACAGTGAAATTACTGACATCTCGGTTCAAACCTTAGCCCACCATTACCAAAACAAAGCAAAAATGCCATCAATGCCGATAGACATCATCAACTCACCACACCAAACATCAGATATATGGTCAGAATTTCAGCCCGTAACAAAAGAGACACTAAAAAATATCATCACCAATCTCAACACCACAACATCATATCTAGATCCATGCCCAGTAACATGGATAAAGAATACACTACCAATTTTATTACCCTACATTCTCTCAATAGTGAACCTCTCACTGACCCAAGGATACCTACCCCTATCACTCAAACACGCACAAATACGACCAATCCTTAAGAATAGCAAACTTGATAAAACTCTGCCTGCATCATATAGACCTATTTCAAGTATACCCTTCCTGGCAAAAATAATTGAAAAAGTGGTCCAATTACAGACCCATGACTTTCTAGAATCATCTTACCCTCTCGATGAGCAACAGTATGGTTTTCGACCCCGCCATGGAGTTGAGACACTCCTCACAGTTTTAATAGATGCGCTCCTAAGAGAGATAGACGATCATAAACAGGCCTTCATCCTACTTTTTATTGACATCTCAGCTGCATTTGATAGCGTACATCACACAATAATGCTTAATAACCTGAGGCAAATAGGCTTAAACTCCACAGTACATAATTGGTTCTCATCCTACCTAAACAATAGAACGCAAAATGTAAGAATTGGGAATCAAAACTCAACCGCATATAAACAAGAGATTGGATTACCACAAGGTTCAGCGTTGTCAGCCCTACTTTTCAATATTTACATAAAACCAGTTTGCAACATATTCAAAAATTTTGGAGTAAAGTATCATTTATACGCAGACGATATTATGATGTATATACCATTCACGATACCCAACCTACCACTACAACTCCTATCGGACTGCTATAATGAAATCACAACGTGGCTAAAAACACAAAACCTCCACATAAACCACTCTAAAACCGAAGTTCTAATTGTGACCAAGAACAAAACATACATCCCCCCAACACACATAAGACTTCAAAACCAAGAAATTAAAATAAAAAATGAAATAAGATATCTAGGCGTTATACTAGATACACACCTTACGATGGAAACACACATCAGCAATACTATAAAGAAAATTTATTTCAAACTCAAACACTCAAACAACTTCGTCCGCTAGTATTTACACAAGATTTTATCAACATAATCCAGGCAACAATAACTCCACATTTTGATTTTGCCAATCTAATTCTAATAGGCATATCAAAACAAAACATCAAACGATTGCAATTAGCGCAAAACGCAGCTGCAAGAATCATATTGAAAATTAACTCACTCCAACACATATCACCAGTACTAGCCTCCCTTCACTGGCTACCAATTCAAAGCAGAATAATCTACAAAGCAATAATAACAATATTTAAGGCCTTAAATGATATGGCCCCAACAATGCTTTGTAACTTAATACATAAAGAACCGTCCAAGCCAACACACAGAAAAGGTCAATTAAACAGACTAAAGATCCCGAAAAATTATACAAGAGCCCATAAGGCAACTAATAACAGAGCCTTCTCCCACATAGCCCCAATAATCTGGAATTCCCTCCCAGAGGAACTACGAACACTTACGGAAATCATGGAACTCCGTAAAAAATTGAAAACTTATCTGTTCACCAAACACTATAACATAGATAACTCAACACCCACTTTAGACAAAGGTTAAACAGGAATATGTCTACATTAAGCAAAAGCCCCTATCATACACAGATAACACATACATACGATGACCTCACAGCCTATGTCCATTCACTTCCATGTATATGCTTATGTGTATGTATATGTGTATATATACATATGTATGTATGTGTGTATATATGCGTGTATGTGTATATATATATATATACATATATATAAAACTGTATATAGTTTAATCTGTTCTATATTATCTCAAATTGTTAAGACTGTATATGCTATATATAATATGATGTTCCTTGTAAATATGTTCTGTTATAATATGACGTTCCCTGTAAAACAAACTTGCTTTGTTAATTGTTGTTCACTGTAAACCGCAACTGAACTTTGGAAGATGCGGTATATAAATGTATGTATAAATAAAAAAAAAAAAAAAAAAAAACAACTCTCCCATCTTATTGTTTAGACTTCTAGCATTTGCATACAAGCATTTCAGAGACTGTATTTTATTAATATTAATCTGGCTATTGATAGGCATGGGTAATTTGGAATCTTTATGCTCTGTCTGCACCATACTCAAGGGCATTTGTGCTACTTTACTCTTTTGTGGAACCTCACTGTTTTCGGTAGTATCCTTCAAGGATACCGTCTTCCGAACCATGCGCTCTTGGGCGACTGACGGCTTTCCTCTATTTTCTAGTTTAAAAGCTTCTCTATCTCCTTTTTAATGGTTAATGCCAGCAGCCTGGTTCCATCCTGGTTAAGGTGAAGCCCATTCCTTCGGAAGAGCCCCTCCTTTCCCCAGAATGTTCCCCAGTTCCTAACAAATTTGTATTCATAAGTGAGGAAAGGATCCGGAGGCGAGGCTGGAGTTAATGATAGTGAGTAGTGGTGAGACTAAGCCAAGTGCGGGTTCAAATAGCCAAGTAGATAGTATAGGATCTGAGAAGCAGGTGGTTTTATGAGTTGTGGAAAGAAGCTTGAAATGTTCCGGGGGTGTCAGGGAATGGAAGCTGGCCCAGGAATGGGACAGTGGAGAGGATGGAGGGGGTGAGATAGGGGAGGGAGATGACAGTGCTTGAGGACAAGAAGGGAGAGATAAGCGCAGGTCATGAATTTTAGAAGAGAAGAAAGAAGCCAACTGGGTAGGACTAGGAGCCAGAGCAGAGGTGGCAGCACCGCGCGAAGGGTGAGATTGCAATCATGAGAGAACTTGGAGAGTAGAAAATAGGTGGTGGGACCTATTGGGGGCCGAGGCACTTGCTTCCGAGTAGAAAGTATGTTTGGCTTGGTGGATTCTGGAGCGATACTGTGCGTGGCAGGATTTGAAATGTTGATAGGTTGCTGAGGACTGAGCCTTCCTCCAGAGATGCTCTGCTCTACGTAGATGTGAACGATGTAATCAAAGACCTGCCTGGAACCAGGGGTGGCGTGTGGTGCGGTGTGAGTAACGGGGTTGTAGAGGAGCAACCCGGTCCAGAGCAGAGGATAGTTCTGAATTCCAGGAGGCAACCTGATGGTGAGAGAGACGAAAAGTCAGAAGGGAAAAGTTGGTGCACAGTGGGAAAGTTTTGTAGTGTTACTGTATTGATATGATGAGAAAAACGAATTGGCAATGAGGGGGAAGTGGAAGGGGATAGAAAGGGAACAGAACTAGGCCACATAGGTTGTAGAGAAAAGATGAAGCAGGAATGATCTGACTAGGGAACTGGCTTGTGGGCAAATGATAAGGGCTGAACTGAAGAATTGACTGGGGTAATAACCAAATCCAAGGTATGACCGGTGGCATGTGTAGGGAATTTGACATGCTGTACCAATGAGAGATCTTGAAGGAGTGAAACAAATGAGCTGTCCCTGGAAGAGACAGGTGAATCAAAGTGAACATTAAAGTCCCCTAGTAGGACCAAATGAGAGAATTGCAGGGCTAAATCAGAGATGGAAGAGAGGAGAGATTCCCAAAGCGGAGGGGAGGATGAAGGGGGAGAATAGATCACTAGGAAGTGAAGAACTGGGGGGTGGGGGGAGTTCAGATGAAGGAGAAGAGACTACGGGTATCGGAGAGAAGGGGAAGAAATTTGAGTGACTGGAATTGAGGAGCGATAGGCAATCGCAACTCCACCACCAGTCCGCCCAATGCGCGGGACGGAAAAAGATGCATAGTCCGGGGGAAGGCATTGTGCCAGGAGGGGGTCTTCCCCCTCATAGAGCCATGTCTCAAGCAGAAATAAAGCATTGAGGGATTCCTGTTCGATAAGATTGTGGATGAGGATTGTTTTCGCCCGAAGCGAGCGGCAATTCAGCAGGCCTATCCGCAAGGAGTTCGTAAGAGTGGACGAAGCAGCATAGTGACACGAAAAATTCGAAAGAGGTACACAGGTAAGCAAATTGGAAGAAGAGGCCCGGGAGTGCAATTGTGGGACCGAAGCAATCCGATGAGAGGAAAGTAAAGAACTGTGGGGCCGCCGGCCCCAGATCACAGGTATGGCAGTCATAGACAACAGAAGAGCAGCTATGTATGAAAAGTACCTGATGGTGATCTGGTTCATCCTCAGTGAAGCCGTGGTAGATGTTTGCGTATATTTAGTGTTAGGGTGATGCAGACGCCCGGTTGAAAGTGAGCAGAGTCTCTTGTGAGTCGTCGCAAAGTCCGTCCCCATCGCTGCCCCAAGGAGTGCACACAAGGAGCACGTCGTGCTCCTTGTGCGTGCTCCTTAGGTGAGCGCTCCTTAGGTGAGCGCTCCTTAGGTGAGCGCCCACATCGCGCGCCGCTGCGGTGAGGAACGCCGCCAGTGTGCTGATTAAATAGGGCTGTGTGATGTCAACGTCACCTGTGGAGTTAGGCTGCACTCTCTGGACCCCGTCACTTCCGGGGAAGCCCAGCAGGGCAGATGATGTCAGCAGCAGCCTGCGGGGACAGGGAGAATCTTAGAAACAAGCACAAAAGCAAATATACAGCAGAGGGCAAGTGCAGTACAGGTTAAGCAGGCAGTTAGAGAGGAACGCCGCCAGTGCGCTGATTAAATAGGGCTGTGTGATATCCACGTCACCTGTGGAGTTAGGCTGCACTCTCTGGACCCCGTCACTTCTGGGGAAGCCCAGCAGGGCAGATGATGTCAGCGGCAGCCTGTGGAGTTAGGCTGCACTCTCTGGACCCCGTCACTTCCGGGGAAGCCCGGCAGGTCAGATGATGTCAGCGGCAGCCTGTGGAGTTAGGCTGTACTCTCTGGACTCCGTCACTTCCGGGGAAGCCCGGCAGGGCAGATGATGTCAGCGGCAGCCTGCGGGACAGGAAGAGTCTTAGAAACAAGCACAAAAGCAAATATACAGCAGAGGGCAAGTGCAGTACAGGTTAAGCAGGCAATGTGTCTTGGGAGGTTTCTTGCAGAGAGAGGATCTCTTGGGGGGGGGTACTGTTTGGAGGGGATCTGGGGGAATACTGTATGGGGGAGTATGGTTTTGGGTGAGTCTGAGGCTTTCTCTTGGTAAGGGCTGCTGGCTGTGCTACTTGATTACTTAAGAGCAGCCACACTATCTGCAGTCATTACAGCTACTGCACAGTACTGTACTAGATGATAGCTGTCAAAAAGCAGGCCACTTTCAATCTGCATCCAGAATCCATCCATTTCATGCCTCAACCTGACGTGAGCACTTAGGAGTTGATTTTATAAGGGCGGCACGGAACGTTATGTGTGAGTTATGCATGTAAGTCCCTATTTTCAAGGACACCTACATGCGGGCTTCGCCTTGACACTATTTTGTATGTGCGCATGTAAGTGCTTATTGCTCGTACCTTCCAGTGGGCTGTGCTTAGGGGCGGTGCTTCAGTGGAGCGTGGCCTTGGCTGACATGAGTGTTATAGAATACCATGACTTACATGCATCAATGTGCCAATCTAAACGCAGACCATCTGTATGCCCCTGTTTTATAAGGTAAAGCATAAGTGCACTTTACTTTATAAAACAGGGCCTACATGCACTCATTGCAGTGTGCGAAATCTGCATGGGTGCTTATAATCCTCAGTGTCAGATTTTTACTGATGGGTAGCTTTTATCACACAGTCGTCATTAATGCAGGCCTGCACTAACAGTTAACCGTTTATTAAATACGTGCTTACTATACTTTAGTTAACATGCCCCCTAAGTGTCCTTGTTAGCATTCATTATCATTATCATTCTCATTTATTGCATTTGATATACCGCTCTTTGTTTAAGGCATTCAGAGCGATTTACAGAGAATTAAAATAAAAAAGAATAGAAATGAACTTTAAGGAAAGCAATACACAGACTAGGTAAAAGATTGTAGACATAGGGCACTCAGGGGGTTATTCCGAACCATGAATAGCTGCAGGCCCCTGAATATCTTCTCTGCCGGTTGTGTGGGGAAATTAGTCGGGGGTGGGGAAGAGGCAGCCCGGGGCAGAGAGTGGGCAGGCAGTGGGCGGTCGCCAACCCTGGATGTACAGGGCCAATTGTAATGTTATTCAGGTTTTTTTGTTGATCCGGGGTGCGGAAGGGGCTGGGGCGGACAAAGTTAATCCCCCGCAGCCCGACCCTGGCCTTATGAGGCCAGATCGGGGGGGTTGGGCTGCGGGAAATTAACTTTTTGGGGCAGTGGCCGGCATTGCAGCTTTTAAATGGAGCCGTCGTGCCATGGCAATGGGACATCATGGCGCCGCAGCTCCATTTAAAAGCCCTGACTGAGTTAGCCAGGCTAGCGCTGCACGTGCAGGCTGGGACTGAATCTCAGTTCTATGTAAACCGCACTGATGGAAAATAGCGCGGTATATAAGAGAATGTAATAAATAAATAAATAAATAAATAAAATTATGTGATATAATTAATGAATGTTTATAGTGCCAAAAGCCTTTGTTCTGGTCTTTCGCTTGCCTGTTTTGAAAATTGGTCTCAGCCATTGCATAAACTGAAGTACATATGGGATAATTTTGAGAATGGCCATGGTGGTTGCAAGCCAATGGGAACATTAGTTCCAGGGGCCTGCAAGATCATTTTCAATGAGAACTAGTTCCCTGCCTGCGAGGTGTCTCATTGAAAATGGGACCGGCAGCACACATCAGGTACTTTCACCCAGTTGAATCAACTGTTTATCCATGTGCAAAATTTGAAAATTGCTCTGCCAGTTTTATTTCTTAATTCTACATTCTACCTTGACTTGTGGTATATACTTACTAGGTTCCTTGATGCAAACTCAAATAACAGTTTACGTTTTGCAGTCATGAGTTTAAGCTTGCATTTAAAATTTTGACTATACAACTTGTGCTCTCTTGAGTGTCTTAGCCACTCAACAATCTGGACAGATAAAATTGAGCACATATATTTTCTCTCATTTTGTGCCTAGGAGAGGAAAAAGTATTTTCAAGCACCATAGGGAGTCTGAAAATTGGCCTCTTAAAAATACTTATGAAACCTCAGATGCTTTGAACTCTTTTGATCCCACACAATAGACATTTGGGGTAATTCTATAAGGGACTTAAGTGTGTGGGGCAGTGTTTTACATGCTCATGTAAAACTGACTGATGTATATGCATGTAAAAAGTGGCTTTGAAGCAGATGTAAAGATGTGTACCTATTTTCCTTTAGCGTAATTTCATACAGTATGGCAAAAAAAAGCCAGATTCCAGTATTTCACCATCACTCATCCATTAATGTAATGTGTTTGGGCCATCATATACACCATGTTTCTTCAGTCAATATTTCTCTTATACAATGTAAAATATAACCATCTCTATTTTATATATATATTTTGCAATTTTATAATTAAATATACAACTGTTTTACTTATTGTTTTATATACCAGTTTCTTTAAATAACACGTCCGTCATCCGACATGATGTCACGTTTCAGCTTCTGTATCAACGATGACCAGAGCTATTATTTATGTTCATAATGCTCCATTTTCATTCCCCCAGGTTTCCATCCACACATCTATATATGGGCATTGTGACAGTAAATTGAAATAGAATGAATGTCGCTCATGTGTATTCTGGATATATCCAACTGAAGGATAAATTCAAAATATGGGATCAGGATAACAGGACTGGATAATGCTTGCTCACGTGATGTGCCTTTTAAAAATGGCATAGTATAAAGGAAAACACACTGATGTCATGTGTTTCATTCATATCCATAAATAGGGAAGCATGAATGTGATTCTAAGGGCGTTGAAATGGATCATTGTGAAAATAAAAAATTCTTCTGGTCATCCCTAATGGAAAAGCTGAAACGTGACTTCATCTTGGATGAAAAACATGTTATTTAAATAAACATGTGTCTCAGAAGAGAAGTAATGTGGTTTTATATTTATATTGTTGAAAAATATATAAAAACAGAGATTGGAAAAACCTAGATGTATGATTATATTTTACACGGGGGTCATAAGAACATAAGAACATAAGATATGCCATACTGGGTCAGACCAAGGTCCATCAAGCCCAGTATTCTGTTTCCAACAGTGGCCAATCTAGGTCATATGTACCTAGCAGTTTCCCCAAAAGACACAGGTTCTGCAATGCTTGTACTGGGTCAAGCAGTGATATCCTGGGTCCCTTCTTAATAATGGTTTATGGACCTTTCCTCTAGGAACTTGTCCAAACCTTTTTTAAACCCAGCTACACTAACAGCCTTTACTACATCCTCCGGTAACAAATTCCAGAGTTTGATTACACGTTGAGTGAAAAAATATTTTCTTTTATTAGTCTTAAATAGTTTACCCTGTAGCTTCATTGCATGTCCCCTAGTCTTTCTTTATTCTGATAATGTAAACAATTGATCTACGTTTACCCATTCCACTCTGTTCATTAATTTATAGACTTCTATCATATCTCCCCTTAGCCGTCTCTTTTGCAGGTTAAAGAGCCCTAACCTTTTTAGCCTTTCTTCATAGGAGTATCATAGGGTCAGGGGAAGCTATTGAGGTGGCTTCTACTTGGGAGGAGGTTGGGTTGGAGGAGTCTTCTAAGGAGTTGCTTGAGGGGAGGGGTCTCTGGAGGGGGTAGTGTTCAGGGGGTGAAGATCCAGGTGGGGAATGCTGTATGGGGAGAGTTGGGGCTTTTCTAGTGCTGCCATTCCTGCAACAATTTATTTGGATTACAATGGGGCCGCATGACATGCCTGAGCAAATATGCAGTAAGGGGGCCATTCTGACCTGCGAATAGCGGGGATGGACATCTGACTTGGATGTCCAACCACCGCTATTCACAGGGAGTGAATTCTGTAACCCAGGCTCCCTGCAAGCACAGAGGGCTTGTGCGGGAAGTACTAGACAGGGGCGGGAATGGGAGGGCCGGAAGCAGAGGGTGGGTGAAACAAGGGCGGGCCGACTCACCCAGACATATAGGGCCAATTCAGGTTATGACCCTGTACCTCTGGCAAGGCCAAGATGGATGAGGGACTTATTCTACCTCGGAGGTGGATTAAGTCCCCTCAAGGATGGTGATTGGGCCCGGCAGCCCCCCTTCCTGGATGGTGATTCCTAATGTGGAACCTTCCATCGTGTAATCATAGTTCCTTTTCGTCCCTCTAGTCCAGTCCCGGAACCATAGAGTTTAGAATCTCCTCCAGCAGCCTTGGAAACTGAATGACATCATCGCTTTACTAACAGTTTTATAAGTAGGCAAGGACTGCCCCCTATCTCCAGTACTTCAGTCTCCAAGCAGCTGAGGAGATTCTGAGCCTGGGACTGGGCTCAGTACAAATAAGCAGAGCTAGGGGTTTATAGCTCCTATTGGGATTTATTTTGGTCTTTAATTTCAATATTTTTCTTCAGAGTTTAAAGTTCTTTCCTTTTCCTTTGGTTTGCAGGTTCAGTTTTGGCTCCATCCTGCTCCCTGGGTGCCCCCTCTCTCCTTCCTCCCCCTCCCCCCCTCTGTGCTAGTTTCCCCATCGTTTAAACGAGCAAAGGGGAGAAGTAGAGGTGTTAGCCTCCCTGCTCCCGAACCCGATAATAGGGGTGAGGAGCAGGTAGCAGGCTTGCTCACAGTGTCCCGGGTACCCATGGAGTTCGGGGGCAGAATTGGACAGTGAGCAGCGTCGGAGCCGAAGCCGCGGCAGGCTGAGCTCCGAAGCCGGTGTGACTCTCTGCAGCAAGACAAGCACCGTGAGTGGTAGCGCCGCTTTTCTGGGCGCTTGTTTCTTTGATTTTCTTTCTTTCTTTCTTTTATTTCCTTTTATTTCCTCTTCTTTTGTTTTGAGGAGTGAGCGTTGGAATACTTAGGGGGTGCTTGTCGCAGCCGTGTGTGCGCGCGCGGGAAAAGAGCCGGCGGCCATTTTAGGAGCCACGGTTCCTTTCTGCCCTCTCCTGTGCAGGTGATTTTGCGGCATTAGAGGCCTCGTTTTTGCACGGCCCTATTCCCGGCTGTCTGGGCACCTCTGTGGGGTGGCTTAGATATTTAAAAAAAAAAAAAAAGGAAGTAAGACACAGAGAACAGAAGAGGGGCTAAAGCCTAGATTAGAGGCTGTAGCAGAGACTGAAGGGTTTCACCCAACTGGGCTACAGGTAGTCAGTTCAGGGGGTGCTACCCGGCCTCTGTAGGAGGTGGAATGCAGGCACAGAGCAAGTTGGGGGGGTTTGCTTCTCAGGGCTCGGCTATGCCTTCTAAGCCACGGTGTTTGGTATGTGGCTTGAGGCGCAGTACTGTGCAGGACTCTGGGGTGTGTTCTGCTTGTACGCTGGTAGCAGAAGGGATGGATAAGGGGCCGGGGCAGCCTGTGGCGGAAACAGTGGGCTTGTTGCCTCCGGTCCTAGCCCAGGAGGAGCCAGTGTTGGGGCCTTCCTCGGGAGAATGTTCCTCGGTATCATTAGGTCTGGAACAGGGGGCAGCTTCTCCAGGGATCCCGCCAAATTTCTTTACGCTGCTTCAACAGGCGTTTGCCTTGCTCCAGCCCGCAATGCCGGTTCCGCCGCTGGGGTCCCAGGGGCAGAAGAGGTTAGGGCACTTGGGCAGTCCAGCGGAGGGTGCTCCTGTGGCTAAGAAGTGTAAGGGGGCCGGCGTTGAGGGTGCGGCCTCGCTCCTTGGCGAGGACCCCGCAGAGTTGGACGAGGAAATGGAGGTCATTTCGGATGAGGAGTTGGAAGAGGGGGAGTTGCCTAGTGCCGAGCAGCAGAATCGGGTGGTCAGAGTGTTTCGTCGCGAAGAGCTCCTGGCCCTGATCACGGAGACTCTCAAGACCCTCAACATGCCCGTGGGTGAGCCGGTGGCTGATGAGGTCTTGGAGGATCCGCTGTTGCAGGCGGTTCGGTCGTCCCAGAAAGTTTTTCCCCTACATCGGGTCTTTAGGAATATGATCCAAGAGGAATGGGATGTGCCGGAGGCGGCTCTCAAGGGTACCAGAGCCTTGGCTCGCCTTTATCCGCTGGCAGACCAGGATAGGGAGCTGTTTCGCTCCCCGAAGGTGGATGCGGCGTATCGGCGGTTACAAAGAAAACTACGATCCCGGTCGAGGGGGCCGCAGCGCTGAGGATGTGCAAGACAGGAGGCTGGATTCTTTACTGAAACAGGTTTTCGATGTTTGCGCCCTTTCCATGCAGGCTTCCATAGCGGGGGCCTGGGTTGCTCGGGGCTGTTTGCAGTGGTCCCAAAGATTGCAAGGGGAACCGTTGGAGGGCCGCTTGGATGATGCGTCGCGGCTAGAGTCCGGTACAGCGTACTTAGCGGATATCCATTATGATCTCATCCGTGATTTAGCTAAGAGTATGGCCTCAGTAGTTGCGGCTCGGTGGTACCTCTGGTTGCGTAATTGGTCGGCTGATAGTTCCTCTAAGGCTCGTCGCAGTAAGCTGCCCTTTAGGGGTAAGCTATTGTTTGGAGAGGATTTGGAGAAGTTGGTCAAGGATCTCGGGGAGTCCAAGGGCGGTCGGCTCCCGGAGGATAAGCCAAAGCAGGGTCGTGCTCCTGTGGGGTTCAGAGGGACCGCTAGGGAGTTTCGTAGATTTCGATCCTCTCGGTTTGGCCTGTCTCAGTGGGGGAGGTTCCCGGTTAAAGGTCAAGGGCTTCGGGGCTTCCGGGGAGCGGGAGGGGGGTTCGCTCCTTACCAGTCCTCGGGCCCTAAAAAGGCGCAATGAGATGAGGCGGGCTCAGGTGGGGGTGGTTCCCGTGGGAGGTCGGTTGTGGGACTTTTACCCTGCCTGGGTCCAGATTACGTTGGACGGTGGGTCCTCGAGGTCATTCGCGAAGGGTACGCGTTGGAACTCCACTGCCCCGTTTTAGATTCCTTTGTCAGATCCCCTTGCGCAGCTCCGGCCAAGTTGCAGGTGGTCTCGGACACTCTGCAGCGACTGATTCAGCTCGGGGCGGTGGTGCCAGTTCCAGCGGATCAGTGCGGGTACGGTCGGTACTCTATATATTTCGTCAGCCAAAAAAGGAAGGCACATTTCGGCTGATCTTAGATCTGAAGCGCATGAATTGGTGTCTCCGGGTGACCCATTTTCGGATGGAAACTCTGCGGTCCGTGATAGCGGCGGTCCGAGCGGGGGAATTTCTTACGTCCCTGGACCTGATGGAGGCTTATCTTCATATCCCCATTCGGCAGGACCATCAAAAATATCTCCGGTTTGCGGTTCCTGTGGGGCACTATCAGTTTCAAGCATTGCCCTTCGGGCTGGCTACGGCCCCTCGGACTTTCACCAAGATCATGGTGGTGGTGGCAGCAGCGCTCCGCAAGGAGGGAGTGCTGGTCCACCCATATTTGGACGATTGGCTGATTTGAGCAAAGTCGAGGAAGGAAAGTTTGGCTGTGACCGCCCGGGTGGTAGAGATGTTGGAGAGCCTGGGCGGGGTCGTCAACTTTGCAAAGAGCAGTTTGGTTCCTTCGCAGTCCCTGGTCTTTCTGGGGGCCTGCTTCGACACGAATCAGGCGGCGGTGTTCCTGCCCACCCCTCGAGCGCAGGGGCTGCGCGACCTGGTCAGGCGGTTTTTGTCGACTCCAGCGCCAACGGCGTGGCAGTATCTTCAGTTGTTGGGCACAATGGTGGCTACGATCGAGGTGGTGCCGTGGGCCTGAGCTCACATGCGGCCTTTGCAGAGTGCGCTGCTTCACCGGTGGTTGCATCAGCGGGATGCGTTGTCTCAGTGCTTGGTGTGTCCTCAGGGGGTGTGTCAAGAGCTTCGGTGGTGGTTGCGACAGGAGAGTTTGGAGGCCGGCATGCCTCTCAAGTCCCCCTCCTGGAAATTGCTGACTACGGATGCAAGTCTCTTGTGGTGGGGTGCGCATTACGAGGGCAGGTTTGCCCAGGGAGGTTGGTCTCCGGAGGAGTCGGTTTGGTCCATCAACAGGTTGGAGATGAGAGAGGTGTTCTTGGCGCTGCAAAAGTTTCAGGACAGTTTGCGTCAGAAGGCGGTTCGCATTCTGTCCGACAATGCCACAACGCTAGCTTACATCAATCGACAGGGCGGCACGGGCAGTGCGGTGCTAGAAGCCGAGGCGAGTCAGCTATTAGGGTGGGCCGAACGGCACCTAGGGGCTCTCTTGGCTCAGCATGTGGCCGGCATGGACAATGTAGAAACGGATTTCCTCAGCCGTCGCAGGGTGGATCCGGGAGAGTGGCGACTGCACCCGGACGTGTTTGCACTGTTGATGCGGCGCTGGGGGATTCCACGGATGGATCTCATGGTGACCTTCGAGTCGGCGCAGGTGCCGCGGTTCTTCAGCAGGCGCCGAGAACGGATGTCAGAGGGGCTCGATGCGTTGGCGCAGAGGTGGCCGGACGGCGACCTTCTCTATGTGTTCCCACCTTGGGCTCTCATAGGCCGGGTGGTGCAGCGCATAGAGAAGCATCACGGCCTGGTGTTGTTGGTGGCTCCCGATTGGCCCCGAAGGCCTTGGTATGCGGACGTAGTGCGGTTGTTGGCCGACAGTCCGTTGAGGTTGCCGCAGCGGGAAGATCTTGGCCGTTACGCATGCCCCAGGTGAGTCGGTTCTCGCTTACGGCTTGGCTCTTGAAAGGGCTAGGATGACGGCCAAGGGGTATTCGGCTACAGTTATTTCTACCTTGCTAAAAGCGCGCAGGCGCTCCACCTCATTGGCGTACATTCGAGTTTGGCGTATTTTTGAGGCCTGTTGTGCGGAGCGCGATGTTCAGCCCTTGGGGGCTTCAATGGCTCAGATCCTTTCGTTCTTGCAGGATGGCGTAGACAAAGTTTTGGCGGCTAGTTCCTTGCAGGTACAGTTAGCGGCCATTTCCTGTTACTGCGGAAAGATTCGGGGTCAGTCGTTGGGTTCTCACGGCGACATCCGGCGGTTTCTGCGGGCGGTGTTGCTTATGCGTCCGCTGGTGCGTAGTGCAGTGCCAACCTTGGATCTGAATTTGGTGTTGGAGGCCTTGCTCAAAGCGCCGTTTGAGCCTTTGGACAAGGCCTCTCTGAAGGACCTAACTTTGAAGACGGTTTTTCTGGTGGCAATTTGTTCCGCGCGCCGCATTTCAGAGTTGCAAGCCTTGTCTTGTAGGGAACCTTATCTTTCCTTCTTCCATCACAAAGTGGTGCTGCATACGGTGCCGGCCTTTCTGCCTAAGGTCGTTTTGCCCTTTTATGTTAACCAGGTGGTTTAGCTTCCAGTGTTTTCTGGCCAGCAGAAAGACGAGTCAGGAAGGCGGTTGCACCTTCTAGATGTGCGTCGGGTGCTGCGTAAGTACCTTCGTAGGACAGAGGAGTTTCGGAGGTCCGATAGGCTGTTTGTGGCTTTCGGGGGGCCGCGAAAAGAGGAAGCGGCGGCGAAAGCGTCTATTTCACGTTGGTTGAAGACAGCTATTGCTTCGGCGTACATTTTGAAGGGGAAAGTAGTACCGGAAGGTCTCCGAGCACATTTGACTCGGGCTCAAGCAGCGTCTTGGGCGGAGTTCAGTTTGGTTCCGGTTGGGGACATTTGTAGGGCGGCGACCTGGTCGTCGTTGCACTCATTTGCCAAGCATTATAGGCTCGATGTGCAGGCGTCGGGGGATGGGCGTTTTGGCTCGGCGGTTCTTCAGGCTGGGCTCGCTGGTCCCTCCCATTGAGGTTTACTGCTCTGTTACATCCTCTATGGTTCTGGGACTGGACTAGAGGGACGAAAAGGAAAAGTAAATTAGACTTACCTGCTAATTGTTGTTCCTTAAGGAATTCTAGTGCAGTCCCGGAGCCCTCCCTGGGGTTATCAGCTCGTTAGCCTGAAGTTGGGCGATCTCTTTTTGCTGTTTAAAAAAAACAACAAAAAAAGAACAAGAATAAGAAAACGTAAGCCAAGCAAATTCGGCGTAAGAAGCAGATGAAAAAGGTAGCGATGGAGAGGGTTCTCGAAGGGCGTAGAGTGGAGCCATACTGAGAACCCTCTTGGCTAATACGGGAAATGTATCCTGTTCCTAATTCTGTTTACTTGATGATACTTTATCTATATATTTGTTGCTCTGCTCAGTTTGCTTTGTCAATAGGTACTGGAGATAGGGGGCAGTCCTTGCCTACTTATACCACTGTTAGTAAAGTGATGATGTCATTCAGTCTCCAAGGCTGCTGGAGGAGATTCTAAACTCTATGGTTCCAGGACAGGACTAGAGTTTCTTAAGGAACAACAATTAGCAGGTAAGTATAATTTACTTTTTGGGTTGTTCTTTCTTAGGTGCATAAATTTGCACTTGTCCACATTAAATTTCATCTGCCATTTGGACATCCAGTCTTCCAGTTTATAAATGTCCTCTTGCAATTTTTCACAATCCTCTTGTATTTTAATAACTTTGAATAATTTGATCACATCACTCATTATTCCCATTTCCAGGTCATTTATGAAGATGTTAAAAAGCAGTGGGCCAGGCACAGATACTTGGAGTACTTCACTATTCACCTTTCTCAATGAGAAAATTGTTCATTTAGCTCTACTCTCTGCTTTCTTTTAACCAGTCCCTGATCCACAATAGTATACCTTCTCCTATCCCATGGCTATTTAATTTCACCAAGAGTTTCTCATGAGGGATGTTGTCAAAGTCTTTTGAAAATCCAGATACACTATATCAACCTGCTCACCTTGGTCTACCTGTTTATTCACACCTTCAAAAAAATATAACTGATTAGTAAGACAAGAGTTTGCTTCACTAAATCCGTTAGCTTTTTCCCATTAAACCATGATCAGTTTTATTCTTTATAATGGTTTCTACCACTTTGCCTGGTACTGACATCAGGCTTACCGGTCTGTAGTTTCCTAGATCACCCCGGAACCTTTTTTAAAAATTAGCGTAACGTTGGCCATTCTCCAATCTTCAGGTACTATATATGATTTTAATGATAGTTCACAGATTACTAATAGTAGGTCTGTGATCTCATCTTTCATTTCTTTCAATACCCTCAGATGTATACCATCTGTTCCAGTTGATTTACTATTCTTCAGTTTATCAAATTGTTGTAATATATCTTCCCGGTTTATTGATATTTCTTTCAATTCTTCTAATACGTACATTACCTTTTTCAGGCATGGGTACATTACCTACATCTTCTTCAGTATAGACCAAAGCAAAGAATTCATTCAGTCTCTCCACTGTGGCCTTGTCCTCCCTTAGTGCCCCTTTTACCCCTCTATCATCCAATGGTCCAACTGACTCTCTCACAGGTTTTTTGCTATAATTGTACTTGAAAAAGTTTTTATTATGCCTTTTTGCTTCTATCGCAAGCTTCTTTCAAATTCTCTCTTTGCCTGCCTTGTCAATGCCTTGCATCTAACTTGCCAATGCTTATTGTGTTTCCCATTTTCATCATTTGGCTCATTTTTCCATTTCCTGAAAGATGCTTTTTTGGCTACCACAGTCTCTCTGACCTTGCCTTTAAACCATGCTGGCAGTTTTTTGGCTTTCCTTCCAGTTTTCTTAAAGTGTGGAATATATCTTGTCTGAGCTTCCAAGATAGTATTTTTAAACCACACCCGTGCTTGATATAAATCTTTAACCCTTGCAGCTGCTCCTCTTATTTTTTTCTTAACTATTTTCTTCATTTTATCATAGTCTCCCTTTTGAAAATTAAAAATAGTACTGTGGATTTCCTTGCTGTCCTTCTTACATTTATTAAATCAAATGCAATCATGCTGTGATTGCTATTGCCAAGTGGCCCCAACATCCTTATCTCTTGCACCAGATCCTGTGTTCCACTAAGGACTAGGTCCAGAATAGCTTCCCCTATTCTTGGTTCATGAACCAGTTGCTCCAAGAAGCAGTCATTTATTTCATCTAGAAACTTCCATGATTTCTTGGAGCATTTCTTCATCAATTTTTTTCATTCTGGCCAGGCCATTGCTAGTACACTTCCACTGCTATCGCCTTCCTCCTTTTCTATTCATAGAGATTCTAAAGGACACTTTGTTTCCTGCAAATCTTTAATCCTGTGTGACTTAATGCCCTCCCTAATAGAGAGTGCAACCCCTCGATCAGTTTGATCTACTCTAGCATTGCGATATAGTTTGTACCCAGGTATCACAGTTTTGCACCAATTGTCTTCCTTCCACCTGGTCTCTGAGATACCAATCATATCTAACCTTTCATTTAGTGCTATATATTCTAGCTCTCCCATCTTATTTTTTAGACTTCTAACATTTGCATACAGGCATTTTAGAAGTTGCATTTTATTCATATTAATCTGGTTATCAGTTGATATGGATAATTTGGAATCTTTCAGCTCTGTACTTAAGGGCATCTGGGCTACTTTTATCTTTATTAGAACCTCTCTGTCAGGATTCCGCTTTTGCTAGTATCCTTCAAAGATACATCATTCCAAACCATGTGCTCGTGGGCAACTCTTGGCTTTCCCCTATTATCTAGTTTAAAAGCTGCTGTATCTCCTTTTTAAAGGATAATTCCACAGCCTGGTAACATCCTGGTTAAGGTGGAGCCCATCCCTTCATAAAAGGCCCTCCCTTCACTAGAATGTTGCCCAGTTTCTAACAAATCCAAAACCCTTTTCTTGCATTATCATGTCATCTATGCATTGAGACGTTGGAGCTCTGCCTGCCTTTTAAGGTCCTGCATTTGGAGCGGAAAGTATTTTGGAGAATGCTATCCTGGAAGTTCTGGATTTCAACTTCCTACCTAGAAGCCTAAATACGGCCTCCAGAATGTCCCTCCCACACTTTCCTGTGTCGTTGGTCCCAACATGTACCAAGACAGCAGACTCCTCCCCAGCACTATCTAAAACCTTGTTTAGGTGGGGTGTGAGGTCCATGTGAGGATATTCTAATGCCTCTGTATCATTCGATGGTACGACCGCACCTCGAATATTGTGTGCAATTCTGATCGCCATATCTTAAAAAAGATATAGTAGAATTAGCAAAGGACCAGAGAAGAGCCACCAAAATGGTAAAGGGGATGGAATGATACCTCTATGAGGAAATGTTGAAAAGCTTAGGGCTCTTCAACTTGGAAAAGAGACAGCTGAGGGGAGATATGATAGAGGTCTATAAATTAATGAATGGAGTGGAATGGGTAAACGTAGGTTGGTTGTTTACTCCCTTAAAATGTAGAAAGACTAGGAGACATGCAATGACCCATTTAAGACTAAAAAGAGAAAATATTTTTTCACTCAACATGTAATCAAACTCTGGAATTCGTTACTGGAGGGTTTAGTAAAAGCTGTTAGTGTAGCTGGGTTTATTAGTGATAAGATTTTAGGTTTTACAAAACCAAACAAACAAACAAAATACCAGCACAATACTGACATTGTATTTGAAGACAAAGGAAGTAAATAAGGAGAAGCCCACATCAAGGGAACCAAGATCTTCTAACTAGGTAATATTTCATTAGGAAAAGAAAAACAGCACCTAGCCAATGTGGAGGAAGCAATATTATTCTTAACCATTTACCACCTCAACAACAGATCTCCTCCTATCTAAAATAAATTTTTCTAGATGGGAAACATCCTGGAATACCAAAAATATACCATGTATATAGTTAACCTTGCTTACCGCCACATTTTAGTATATAGTTAACCCTGTTTACTGCCAAGTTTTTGTACCCTGTTCATTGTAAAAAACCAATGCTGACCGTGTCATTGTGTTTTAAATTTGTTCATATGTAAACCGCACTGATTAAAAGAGTGCGGTATATAAGAAATAAAAATAAATAAATAAAATAAATAAATAAAAGTATCACCCCGTAGGGTGATAATGCACTTACAAGGAAAACGCAAATAAAATATAGCCCCCAAAGCCAAAACGCGGGATTTCATTTCCAGGAACTGTTTCCGATGGAGCTGAATGCCCCGCATTATATCAGGGAAAATATTCAGCCACTGAGCACAAAACCGAGCATTCTTCTTCTTAAAATAAGCCTTAAGAATCTGAATTTTAACAGCTTCAAAGGCAAAGATTGCTAGTAGCGTGAATTGTTTAGAAATTATATTGAATGTATCCTCCAAAGAGACAGTGAGCATTTCACTCACAGGAAAAACTAAAACACCCAAACCACTCTCAATGGGATTAACTTCTTTGGATATAGACGGGAGATAGTATACTTGAACAACCTCGATAGGATAAGATATAGCCAAAACATCAGTGAAATATGTTTTCAAAAGAATATCTGGAGACAAAAAATGGGTATAAAGGAAATATAAAAAATGCAAATTATGCACATGAAGCAAATTCTCCAGTGT
Source organism: Ichthyophis bannanicus (assembly GCA_033557465.1). NCBI lineage: Eukaryota > Metazoa > Chordata > Amphibia > Gymnophiona > Ichthyophiidae > Ichthyophis > Ichthyophis bannanicus. The sequence goes on along the minus strand of CM066031.1, from coordinate 541,255,245 downwards.
TTCCACTTTAGCATGCAAAACAAGAGAGTCTTTTATATATGCCACATTAGTCTGCTGTAGTGGATGCACAAGAGAATCCAACTTAGAAAATGCTTTATCTAGGGAAGAAACTTTACTATCAAGATCCCGCAGAGAAACCACAGTCTCTTGAGAGAAAGTACACAGGGATGAAACCAGAACTCAGTTTTACATCAATATTTTTAATCGCTCCTCAAAACATCCTTTAGAGTAATCTCACCATCAGGAGATATGGTTGAGGCGTCGGCAATAGCGCCGGTCTCTCAAGACAGTACAAGCTTGGGGAGTGTCACATAAGAAGCATCCCAGAACTCCAGATTGGAGGAGACATTGCCTACAAAAGTTGAAGATAAAAGAGGAGCAGGATAAGGTGGTGAGGTTCTACCACCTGAACTAAGAGAATCCCCTTCAGGTGAGGACTGAATTGTCAATAAGGGGACAAGGTGCTTATCCAAGGGGCTGATAGCCTTACCTGGCGGCATGGTTGATACCTGTGCCTTTGTCCCAGCCTTGTTCTTCCATTTCCCCATACTTATCACACACAATTAACACTGCAAACAAAGACAACGGAAAACAAGGAAACTCTTCTGGATGCCGCTATGACACCGAAGGGGCATAACCTGCCCCTTTGTACCCATCCCTTTGGACCATGCCTCACGGTCATGACCCACAGTTGTAGGAATCCAGTGGCAAGAACTTATAGTCCCAGGGGGGTCCTTCTGGGGAATGGGCTGCCTTCTTGGTGCCTGCCCAGATCTCCAGCCCCAGGTCTCCAGGTAAAACAGTGAGCAGTTCACAAGAAAGTCCATGGAGGCTGATGAACGGGCCAAAGCCCAACTCCTTTCCTCAATTGGATCAGGTTCTGATTGATCATGCTGACTTTCGGAACTTATAGTCCCAGGTGGTCCTTCTGGGGAACGGGCTGTCCCCTTGGTGCCTGCCCAGATCTCCAGTACCGGGTCGCCAGATAAAGCAGTCAGCGGTTCACAAGGCAGTCTGTGGGGCTGAAGAATGGGCCAAAACGCACCTCTTTCCCAATCAGATCAGATTCCACTAGTGTAACTGGATTAAAAAAAGGTTTGGACAAGTTTCTGGAGGAAAGATCCATAAAACATTATTAAGGAGGACCCAGGAAATCTACAGCTTACCCCGAGACAAGCATTGTGGAACCTGTGTACCTTTTTGAGAACCTGCCAGATACTTCTGACTTGGATTGGCTAATGTTAGAAACAGGATACTGGGCTTGATGGACCTTGGTCTGACCCAGTATGGCATTTCTTATGTTAAGATATTATCATTCACATACTTTGCTTTTATCAGTGACATTAGAGATCTTAAATTTGCATCTGTTGCTTTTTGGAGTTTTTCTTGTGGTAATATTCCTCTTCCAGTTTTGGTGGGTTCTCTTTGAATGCACTCTTGATTTAAATATAGGATTTGTAGCATAAAGGTAGCGTACATTATCTTCTCTTTGCAGAAGCCAACTTAATTTTAATTAGTCCTCTAAACATTTTCACTAACTTCTGTGGTTTATCTCCTGCCACAGTGGGTCCATGAACAAGCTCATCATGGCCTTTATCTGTGGCAGGGATGACATCTTCATCTGCAGTGTCTGCACTGCCTCTACCACCATCGTTAGCCCTAGTGCATAAGCTATGAGTGGGCACCTTTTTATCCTGTGCACCATGCGGCCACTATATATTTTTCTTTCTCTTTTCTACCATACTTCAATTGTATACAATGCGATCATCATGTGAAGGTACTCAGCAAGTCTTGAGAAGGAAACTGTATTCTCTTCCCTTAAGAGATGCACAGCAATTCACCAACTGCTAGAGTGAATTTTATGTTGCACTCCCCTTCGACCCTCCTCATGAGGAATGTAATGCGTGAGCAGAATCATAAGGAATGAGCCAGTCTGATAAATTCATGGGGAAAGCAGTGTAAAAAGCTTGATGCATTAGCAAAAGCAATTTAAACTCAAAAAAGATGTGGTGGAATTGGAAAAGATGCAGAGACGGATGACCAAAGTATTAAGGGGGATGGAATGACTCCTCTATGAGGAAAGGCTAAAGAAGTTAGGGTTTCTCAGTTTGGAGGAGAGATGGCTGAAGAGACATACAAGAGTAAAGGTCTATAAAATAATGAATAGAGTGGAATGGCTAAAAACAAATTGGTTGTTTACTCTTTCAGAAAGTAGACATATTAGAGGACACATTGTGAAGTTACTAAGTAGTGGATTTAAAACAAATAGGAGAAAATAATTTTTCATTCAATGTATAATTAAGCTTTGCAACATGTCGCTGGAAGATGTGGTAAAGGCAGTTAGCACAGCTGGGTTTTAAAAAGGTTTCGAAAAGTTCCAGGAGGAAAAAGGCCATTATGGTTCACCTGACGGAAAGGCAAAGCTAATTTATTTATTTAGCAGTTTTTTTTATACCGCTTTATCATTTCAGTCAAAGCAGTTTACATTGTAACTTAAACTTATTGATAACTTGGATTTTTCTGAGGCAATGAATCTTGATGTAAGGAATGCTGAATGGTCCACAGTTTGCCTTATCTTCATGGTGAACTTGATGTACTCGATCAATTCAGGGTTTATTGTTGTACATTTCAAGGGAATTTATTATCCAAAAATTCACTTTTTCCTGAAAGTAGAATTGTGAAACTTTTCTGTCTTCATGTAACATGCTTTGCATAGTGAAAAGAAAAAGGATGTCCTAGTTACAAATGTTTATTTTATTTATTTAGCAGATCTTTTATATTGCTTTATCATTTCAGTTAAAGTGGTTTACTGTACATTGTAACTTAAACTTGATAATGCACATTAAACAGGGACATTGATAACTTGAATATTTCTGAGGGTTAAGTGACTTGCTCGAAGCCACAAGGAGTGCTAGTGGGAATAGAACCCGGGCCCAAGCCAATCCTCTATTAGGCTACTCCTCCACTCCTATGTTCTAGAGGTAAGCAGCATAGGTTCTTGCTACTTTTGGGGATTCTGCCAACTACTTGCAACTTGGATTAGCCACTTTTGGAAACAGGATGCTGGGCTGGATGAACCCTTAGTCTGACATTGTATGGCAATTTTTATATTCTTATGTAACATGTAGCCAATGTTCAGGCACATGTAGAAGAATAAAATGATCACATCTGTAAGAGTACAGATAATTTTAACAGCAATATTTTGAATTCTTCTCAAATGTTTTAAGGAGTTAACTGGCATGAGTGCATTTCAGAAATCCAATCTAATTATTAACAAAGTGGGTTACTTTAGAAGCCCTATTCATGTTTTGGACATCTAAAAATGGGTACACAGATGTCCAATTCACAAGAGCATCCTTGGAGCCATTTAGGAGCCAGGTATATGAATGTCCCTAGTATGAGGATATCCAAGTAGAATGGGGAGGATATTAGAGGGGTGGCCTGGTTGGAGCAATAAAGGTGCACGTCGAGGTCCGATTCCATAATGGCACAAGTATGCCTAGCCTTGGTTATTGAAGTTTACATGTTTATACTTTCTCCTGACTATGTTTAAATAGCAAAAAACTGCTCATTTCATGGTGGCAACCCTACCGGAGGGAAAAGCACAATGCGCCGTCATCCTCACTGTCAATAGTTCCCGGGCAAAGAAACTTGATGTAAATACAAACCCTAAATAGATTAATAAACTGCCACTGTAAGTCTGCAATGTCACTGAACATGAGGTCGAGAGAGAAGTTAAGGAGATGTTAGACCTAGGGATAATTGAAGAATCCAGCTGTGATTGTGCTTGTCCCAAAGCTTGGCGAGTCTACTTGGTTTATTTATTTATTTTTGTATAGATTTCCACAGATCAATGCCATATCTCATTTTGATGGAAGATGACAGCTGGGATGTCCAAGATGGAAAATGCCATCCATTTGGGGACGTCCATATTTCTAGAATTGGGTTTTCTCAGACATTTTGGAGGGAAGAGTGGCCTAGTGGTTGGGGCAAGGTACTACAGGCCAGAAGGTCGGTGGTTCAAATCCCATTAGAGGACAGCAACCTTGGGCCGGAAGGACTGGGGTTTCTAGTCCCACAGGTGCTCCTTGTGGTCTTGGGCAAGCCACTTAACCCTCCATTGCCCATGTTCCCTGTAAGTATTAGTGTATGTGTCTCATATCCCCTCATGTTAAATGTATCCCCCAACTGCTTTGACCCAGTGAAAAGCGGAATATAAATGCAGCTAAATAAATAAATTTTGCCTTAGATGTCCCAGAATGCACTTGGATGTCCTTTCTAAAAATACCATTTAAAGTATGAATTATTACTCTTATCTCTTTATTCCAATGGCCCCCCTGACTGAATGAATCTTATCTAAGATATAAAAACTTGACTTAACAATAGCTGCAACCTAAGTTTTAGAAGTAAGTTTACCATCAATCTGTACATCAAAAATGATGTACAGATAGTAATGGCAGTATTGCAGATAATTGGGACACAATGTATTTAAGAGGCTGTCTTAGAAATCCAAATAGTCTCACATTTAAAAGGGTTTAATGTAATCTTATATAATGGTAGCAAGTGGCAACTGCATCAAGACAGTGATTTAAAGGCCCAAGGTCTGACTAGAAGGGATCAGTAAAGACTACAAGTAACATATCATCTGTGTTCTAATGTCTAAAGAGTGAATAATGTTAACGTCAGTGTTCCTGAGGAACGCCACAAAATCTACCACAATTGAATTACAGAGAACTGGGAAATGACAACCATCTAGATAAAAGGCGAACCATTTTATAACTGTTCCCCCAATGCCCAAGTCTTCCATTCAAAGTATAAACATGGAATAATCTACCACGTCAAAAACAGAACTTAAGTCCACTAAAGAAGAGCGGGACCTAGGTGTGGTTGTGTCTGATGATCTTAAAGTAGCTAAACAGGTAGAAAAGGCGACGGCAAAAGCTAGAAGGATGCTTGGGTGCATACGGAGAGGAATGGCTAGCAGAAAAAAGGAGGTGATAATGCCTCTGTATAAGTCTTTGGTGCGACCTCATTTGGAGTATAGTGTGCAATTCTGGAGACCACACCTTGAAAAGGATGTGAACAGGATGGAGTCGGTGCAGAGGGTGGCTACTAAAATGATTAGTGGTCTTCATTATAAAGCATATGAGGACAGACTGAAGGATCTTAATATGTACACCTTAGAGGAAAGGCGGGATAGAGGTGATATGATTGAGATGTTTAAATACCTCCGTGGCATAAATGTTCAGGGAGAGAGCCTCTTTCAATTGAAAGCAAGTTCTGCTACGAGGGGACAAGGGATGAGGGTGAAGGGAGATAGATTCAGGAGTGGTATGCGGAAATATTTCTTTATGGAAAGAGTAGTGGATCCATGGAATAGTCTTCCAGTGGAGGTGGTAGAGATGAGGACAGTAACTGAATTCAAAAAAGCATGGGACAAACACAGAGGATCTATAAATGTAAAAAGTGGACTGTTGTAGTTGTTATGGAAGGACAGACTAGATAGGCCATGTGGTCTTTTTCTGTCATCATATTTCTATGTTTCTAAAAGAATTATATCAATTTTCCCTGTATCTAACTGGCACCAAATAATGTCACCAAAGCCAACTCTGTGCTGTGCTCGAGCAGAAGCTTTACGGCCTTGGGTGGAGGACATGCTTCTTTTCCAAAATGTCTGCAAGCTGTTCAAGGGCAAATCGTTCCACTACCTTATAGGCAAAAGAAAGATTTAATGTATGGCAGTGGTGTGAAGCAATCGAAGCACCTGAATTTATTTTCTTTAACAGCTTCTTTACCTTTTCTTGGAAAGTTACCTAATGATAAACTCTCCTGCACTTTTCAAGAGTATAGAGAAGCCAGTCAAATTCAGGATTTTCGATCAGATTTGCAGGTAATAGATCTAAGGGTGAGGTTGAGGACTTTGGGGACATTAATGCTTTTTCCAGGCTAAGCCAAGTAGGAATCTTAGGGGCATATTTACTAAAGGTTAATGCGCGTTAATGAAATTAACGTGTGTTAAGTGCCACGGCATCCATAGAAATAAAACGGTTCTGGGTGCTTAATGCACATTAAATTCTTTACTAAACATGCCCCTTAGAAACAGTCCAAATATTCACTTCTGAACTTCTGACTCCTGGTAATATATTACTGTATCTCTTCTAGAAATTTTGTCTGCAAAGAAGGAATGAAACATTTATTTATACTGCTGTAGTCTCCAGACCTCCCTCGCAGGCAGAAGAAATAGAGATTTAATTGAAGACAATCATAATATTGCTATGAAAGGGAAAGTGTTAATAGGAGATTTTAATTTGCCAGATGTTGATTAGAATATTCCAGAAGCGCTTCCATCCAGAAGTAGGAAAATCATAGATTCTCCACAGAGAGACTGTTCTGACAAATGGTAATGGAATCCATGTGGGAGGGGCGATATTGGACTTACTGCTTACAAAGGGGGGGAGTGTTTCTGATATTGTAGTGGTGCTCATTTGGCATCCAGTGATCACCGGCTGGTGTGTTTCAGTATTAGGAAGCTGGTAGACATGGTCCATTCAGAAGTGAGGCACCTAAACTTTAAAAGAACTAACTTTGTTAAGATGTGGGAATATCTCAAGGAGTCATTAGCTGGGGAAAGGAAGCGAAGGGTAGTGGTGGTTGGTGACTCTCTTCTGAGGGGTACTGAGGCGTCCATCTGCTGACCAGACTTGATGTCCAGAGAGATATGCTGTCTGCCTGGTGCCAGAATCCAAGATGTTACAGAGAGTTTGCTGAGACTCATTAAACCCACTGACTATTACCCAATGTTGCTAATCAATGTCGGAACAAATGATACTGCCAGGTATCCCTCTGAGCATATCAAAAGTGACTTCATGGCTCTGGGACAGAAGGTGAAGCAGTTAGGTGCACAGGTGGTGTTCTCTTCAGCCCTCCCTGTTGAGGGTAAAGGCCAAGGCAGAGAGGCTCGCATCCTGGAGATGAATGCATGGCTGCGTGGATGGTGTCATCGAGAGCGTTTTGGTTTCCTAGACCATGGGATGCTGTTCCAAGGGTTGCAGAGCAGAGATGGCATCCATCTGTCCATGAAAGGTCGACATGTCTTCAATAGTAGACTGGCTAATCTACTGAAGAGGGCTTTAAACTAGATTCATTGGGGATGGGTAAAGAAAGCCCCCAGGTAAGTGAAAGCCCCCAGGTAAGTGATACCCATTTCCATAAAGGTATTTAATGTAACAGGGGTAACATATGGAAAGCAGTGTGTATAAATGTCCTTAGCATAGGAAATAAGATCCATGATGTTGAAGCTTTGATGTGAGTGGCCGACTTGGATTGAGTGGCAGTTACAGAAACATGGTTCACAGAAAACCATGACTGGGATATAACTATACCTGGCTATACTTCATTCAGAAAAGACAGGGCAGGTAGAAGGGGAGGAGGAGTGGCACTATATGTAAAAACTACTATTAAAGCTTTGGAATTACAGAGCTTAAAAGGGAGAGAAGAGGCATTATGGGTTAAACTAGAAAGAGGGAAAGAGAAATCTATTTGCATTGGTGTGATATACAGACCTCCCTCACAAGAGGAAGAGGTGGACAGAGAGTTAATTGAAGACATACGCAGCATTGCTAGGAAAGGGGAAGTGCTACTGATAGGGGATTTCAATATGCCAGATGTTGATTGGCACATTCCTGCTGCAGTATCATCTAGAAGTAAAGAGATCCTGGATTCTCTACAGGGAGAACTATTCAGGCAATTGGTAACAGACCCCCACATGTGAAGAGGCCATATTGGACTTGGTGCTTACCAATGGTGAAAGTGTTTCTGATGTTATAGTGGGAGATCATTTTGCATCCAGTGATCACCAGATGGTGTGGTTCAGTATTAGGACTAAGGCTGTTAGAATCCATTCAAAGGTGAGGGTCTTAGACTTTAGGAAGACCAACTTTGCCAAGATGGGCCAATACCTCAGGGAGTTGTTAGCGGGATGGGAACAGCTGGGGGATGTAGAAAAACAGTGGGCAAAACTGAAAGGGGATATTTTAAGGGCAACCAACCTTTTTGTTAATATGGTAAATAAAGGTAAAAGGAAAAGGAGACCGCTATGGCTTTCGAAAGAAGTAGATGAAAAGGTGAAGAAAAAGAGGGAGGCCTTCATGAAATACAAGAGATCACAGAGAGATCATCTATATTTGGAAAAACTTAGAGAAGCTTGCAAAGTAGTCAGGAAAGCAAAGATTCAAAAAGAGGAGGAAATAGCCAATGCAATAAAATGTGGGGATAAGACATTTTTCAGATATGTTAGTGAGAAGAGAAAGGGCAAAAGTGGTATTGTCAGACTCAAGGGTGAAGGGGAGGAATATGTAGAAGCTGATGAGGATAAAGCGGAATTGCTTAACAAATATTTCTGTTCTGTGTTCACAGATGAAGAACCAGTAGCAGGACCTCAGAAAACACCCACAAACAGGAACAGAAGCGAGGGACATCTTGAGCATTTTCAGAAGACTGTGTTCGTGAGAAACTAGCTCAACTTAAAGTAGATAAAGCGATGGGACTGGATGGAATACACCCTAGAATACTGAGGGAACTTGGGGACGTTCCAGCAGCTCCACTGACTGACCTTTTCAATGCCTCATTGGAGTCGGGAGTGGTGCCAAAGGACTGGAGAGAGGCTCATGTGGTGCCTTTACACAAAAGCGGAAGTAAGGATGTCATTGAAAACTACAGGCCAGTTAGTTTAACTTCGGTGATGAGTAAATTATTGGAAACGCTGCTGAAAGAGAAAATAGTGCAGCTTCTGGATTCCAGCGGATTACAGGATCTGAGGCAGCATGCATTCACCAGAGGCAGGTCTTGTCAGACAAATCTGATTGATTTCTTTGACTGGGTGACCAGGGAGTTGGACTGAGGGAGAGCCCTAGATGTGGTGTATTTAGATTTCAGTAAAGCCTTTGACACTGTTCCTCACAGACGACTTATAAACAAACTGATCATCCTAGGGATGGACCCTAAAGTTACTGCTTGGGTTAGAAATTGGTTGGGTGGGAGGCGACAAAGAGTACAGGTAAATGGAGCTCACTCTGAGGAGAAGGATGTTACCAGTGGTGTGCCCCAGGGATCTGTCCTTGGTCTGATTTTTTTTAACATCTTTGTTAGTGATATAGCGGAAGGGCTGTCAGGTAAGGTTTGCCTATTTGCGGATGATACCAAAATATGCAATAGAGTAGACACCCAGGAAGGTGTAGATAACATGAGGAGGGATCTATCTAAGCTTGAAGAATGGTCATGCATTTGGGCTGCAGCAATCCAAGGGAGCAATATAGTATAGGGGGTGAAGTACTTTTGTCCACTAAAGAAGAGCGGGACCTAGACGTGGTTGTGTCTGATGATCTTAAAGTAGCTAAACAGGTAGAAAAGGCGACGGCAAAAGCTAGAAGGATGCTTGGGTGCATACGGAGAGGAATGGCTAGCAGAAAAAAAGGAGGTGATAATGCCTCTGTATAAGTCTTTGGTTAGACCTAATTTGGAGTATAGTGTGCAATTCTGGAGAACGCACCTTCAAAAGGATATAAACAGGATGGAGTCAGTACAGAGGGTGGCTACTAAAATGGTTAGTGGTCTTCATTATAAAGCATATGAGGACAGACTTAAGGATCTTAATATGTACACCTTAGAGGAAAGACAGGATAGAGGTGATATGATTGAGATGTTTAAATACCTCCATCACATAAATGTACAGGGGGAGAGCCTCTTTCAATTGAAAGCAAGTTCTGCTACGAGGGGACATGGGATGACGGTGAAGGGGGATATATTCAGGAGTGATATGCGGAAATATTTTTCTTTACGAAAAGAGTGGTGGATCCATGGAATAGTCTCCCAGTGGAAGTGGTAGAGATGAGGACAGTATTGGAATTCAAAAAAGCATGGGACAAACACAGAGGATCTCTAAAGGAAAAAAGGGGACTCTTGTAGTTGTTGATATGGAAGGACAGACTAGATAGGCCATGTGGTCTTTTTCTGTTGTCATACTTCTATGTTTCTATGTTTCTATGACCTTTTCAATATTTCTTTAGGGTTGGGGTATGCTCCCAACCAGGACTAGTACAAAGACTTGAAATGCCATAGGTAGGCCATCCATCCTACCACTTCCCCATGCCCATTGCCACCACTACTGCCCCTCTCTGGGGCTGACAATGGAGGCAATTGTTCCTATGTTGCATTTGATTCTGCCCAGCCTGACCTTTTGACCCCCCCGCCACAGACTTCCAATTTATACGAAAGCAGAAGTCTGGCGGGAAGTCACAGATTAGGCTGCCCCAGAGACAGAGAGTAAATGCTTTGTCGTGGCTTCAGGGACAATTGCTGCCACTGTTAGCCCCAGAGAGGGGCACCACCGGTGACAATGGGCAGTGGTGGCAATGGGCAGCAGTTTGCCTAATGGTAGCTCCGGCCCTGCCCTCAACCGTTACCACACATTGATTTTTGCAACTAACGACTGTTCATTACAAAACTTTGCTGCACTTTAGTAAAGAAACCCTTTAGGCAACAAACTTAAAAGGACATTGAGGCTGAAAATCTGCTTACAGATGTCTGGATAATTTATGCAGACATCTTTAAACCATGACCTGCTCTTTGAATATCGCCCTCATATTTTTTTCATTTTGTGCCTATATGAAAAAAAATCTTGGAGGGCAGTCCAGGTTTTATAAGTCTCAGTATTCTTGAATGTTTTCCTTTTGCACTTTGATGGATCTCAGAAGTGAGGTAAGAAAAATAAGACTAGTTCAGATTTTAGCCGAGTGACCTGCAACTGAGATACCACCCTATTCACAGGTGACCTCTGTTCCAGTTCTCTGTAATCACTACGCAGGGGACACATCTTGCAAACTTGATTGGTCCCTTGTCCTTCTGTACCACACAGCACTTAGCTCCTAAGTGCAAGGACACAGCACATTCCATCTTCACAAGTATCTTTGCCTGCAAACACTGGTTGATTTCCATTGAACCTAGCTAGCTTATGCCCGTATTACAGTAATAACTTAGAAATGTCTGAAGAATTTCTGCCATGAAAAGCCCGCGTTCAAAAATAAAGGCAAGAAAAATAGTTAAATACCTGGATGAAACATAATAAATTTGGAATGTAATTCATCATGATATGCATGGCAGATTCCATGGAAGGAGGGAGAAAATGTTAGCGTTTGGTGACCGCAGGCTTGGCTGGCTAATAGAGACAATATCTCCTCCGTAAAGGCAGCTCCCAGCTGCAATCCCTGAAGCACACACTTTCAGCATGTATCACACAGAACTGTCAGTTGCTACTGGAGCCAGAAAATTGTTGTTTCAAATGTTACAGTACAGGAAAATCGCCTCTCTGCATTTGCTGCCAAAAAAATGACAGCTTAATTTATGCCACGCTGAAGCTATATTACAGAGCCATTCAGCCTGGCAGTTAAGTACACTCCATGCTCACATTCTCCTCCCATGCAAGTTCACCAGGGAGAGATACACTGGAGCTGTAATAAGGACAATTGGCTGCAGCGCTTTCCATGTCAGGGGAACTAAATACAGGTGAAACAATGTCAGAAATAAAGCACATCACCTGAACCTCTTGTGCAAAAAATATCTTTCGGCATGTGAAATGCACACTGTCACAATGCCTGGCATAGAAATAGCTTTGCATGAAGTAGATTATAGCGTGGTTTCCATCCACCATTAATGTGCTGGGTGGTGTGCTAGTGTAGTGTGCTCTACTGCTATCCCAGCTACTGGAAACTGAGCTGGTATCCTTGCTGTAGACCTTCAAAACCTGGCAATGCTTACCCTTCCTGAAATGAAAAACTTGACAACGTTAACCTGCAGGCTGCTGTCAGTATTTGCCATCAAGGATATATGTCAGATACTGAAGCTATGACCTGTCTTTAAAAGCAAAATGTCATTATATTTGTGGCTTAAAGCATCAGCTCTATATACATGACATTGAGAAAGAGAGTCTGCATGGTAAGGTACCTTCTTATATTCTGCCATGAGAGGTATTCGTCTTCAGTCCTTTATTCTGGTGTCCTGCACTTTTGGCAGGACCAGCTTCTTGATTTTCAGCTGTGTGCTATTTGATTTCATATATTTATTTATTTATTTATTTTATTTATAGACTCTTATATACCGCACTATTAGGCATCAGCGCGGTTCACAAAAAACAGTGAGATACACAATTCAACAGTACTTTGTGTTTATAACGAGTAGGGGCTCAATTTATCCATTTAGAGGCCAGAAAGGAGGCCTTGGAGAATAGCTATTTGGGAGGGATGACTGAGCTGTGAAACCTCAATTCTGAGTTTGAAAAGCTTGGCATCAGGATGCCAAGTAGCTGCAATAGGCTGACATTGAGCATATAATGAGGCTTTTGGGGGCAGCTGGACTCGGAGGCATGGAAGGCTTTCCTGACTTTATGATACGCCTGAGCCACATTCTGCTTTTTTTAGGCAGGCAAAGTCATTTCATTGATGTCAGTTCCCCCGAGAAAAAGGTGGAGGAAGCGTGTGGAGTATGCTTAAATCCATAAAGTCATTACAGACTAAGGGCAAGAAACCAAACATGCTTGCTAACACTTCATTCATACACTTATTGCATTTCCATGCTTCTTCCAATATTTACTCAGTTTGGATCTAGAGGATACAATGTTTATGCTTATTAAAACTTGATATATTGCCTTTCTGGATAAAGTCAAGGGGGTTTAAAAAACTAAAAAGAGAGACGTAGGAAAAGAATGTAGCCATAGGAAAGGGAAGTAGCCATAGGAAAGGGAAGTAGCTTATTAGAGTTGGATGGACAACAAAAAGTAAAGAGAGGATTTGCTGGGTAACGAAACAATATCGCCGCTGCTTACTTAGCCTCATGACAATGTGGCAAAACCGGACATTCATCTGGGTTTAAATTTCAACGCTGGTGGCTAGTTGCACTGAATATTCCCCCTGGGTGAATATGTGAGTTTTAAGTCACGTTTTGTAGGCAAGATGTGAAGATTCAAGACAAAATGGCAGTGGCAGGGTGTGCCAGAGACTAGGATCACGGGAAAAGAATGCAGATCTATGAGCACATTCCAACATTGTGTTAGAAGGGGGGGGGGGGGGGAGGAAGAGGGATGCAGCGTCTATGATGAGAAAAATGGCCGCAATCATACATATCAAGTAATTTTACAGAGGCAAAGAAAGCAATGGCCTATCAAGCTACAAAGTACTAACAACTGTTAAAAAACAAGGTTAGCATGTACTAAAAAGTTAAGGTAGAGTCCTCCATCTTTACTGTCTATTTGCTCTTTCACTCACTGGCCACTGCCTAGTCCATGCAGGTTTCTTTTGTCACACACCAAGGACCCCTCTTTGTACTGCCTATCCTGTCATACTCCGTCTACTCATAAGGCATCTCTAGCAGTTCTGCAGTAATACAGAGGGCCCGCTTTCATAGATGTTATTCCGCTCAGCATCCTGGAAAATGGTACACCATATCCATCATTCACCAAGCAAAGTGACCTAACTGATATGATCCCATCTGCGGACACATTAGTGAATACCGCCACTCGCTTCTTTACTCATTGTTTAAGAGATTGCTTGCCCTTGTCACCAAGAATATGAAAATTTGTATCAGGTCTTCATTTCTGGAGTAATGCCTGAAACAGACTACTACTACTACTACTACTACTGAGCATTTTTATAGCGCTACCAGTCATACGCAGTGCTACACCGACATATAAGAGACAGTCCCTGCTCATCAGAGCTTACAATCTAGTCAAGACAAACACAGAAGGTGTAAGCAGCTACAGCTCTCCCCAGCCCGGGGATCGAGCCTCCAGCGGCAGGAGGAGCAACACCACAGCGCTGCCCAATCGGGGCAGAGGCCTGCCTGTAAAAGCTTCGCGCCATCGGGCGCTCTTCCTCTTGCCTCCCACCACCATCTACAGCTCTCCCCAGCCCGGGGATCGAGCCTCCGGCGGCAGGAGGAGCAACACCACAGCGCTGCCCAATTGGGGCAGAGGCCTGCCTGTAAAAGCTTCGCCTGTAAAAGCTTCTCCACAGCTCGCATGGATCTGGCACCGCTTATAGACTGTTTCAATGCGGTCTCAACGTGGCTCCAATCACAGAACTTACGCATTCAACATAAAAAAACAGAGGTGCTTTTCATCACCAGAGACCCCAACTTTACTCCCCCATCCCATGTCAGTGTCAAGGAAGCTGACTTACAAACTAAAGAAACAATAAAATACCTTGGAGTTACTTTGGATCAACGTCTGGATATGAAACACCACATAAGCAACATAGTCAAAGCCGTTTATTTCAAAATCCGCTCACTCAAGCACCTACGCTCCCTGTTGGACCCAGACGATTTCCGGACCATATACCAAGCTCTAATCCTGCCACACTTTGACTCTGCAAACGCTATCTTTCAAGGTCTCCCCCAATCCACACTAACCCCCTTGCAGTTGGCCATGAATTCCGCAGCAAGGGTCCTCTACGGAGCCTCCAGAAGCGACCACGTGACTCCCATTCTCAAGCAGCTTCACTGGCTACCTATCCATGGGAGGATCATCTTTAAAACCCTACTCCTATCATTCAAGGCAATCAAAGGTATTTCATCCTCCTCACTCACAGATCTTATTCACATGGTCCCCCCCAACAGATCCAGAAGAGCAGCAGCCGTAAACCTTCTAACAACCCCAAAGGCATTGACAAAGTGCAACATGACAACCACAAGCAGGGCGTTCAGTTTCTATGTCCCCAAATGCTGGAATGCTCTACCCCTTGACATTAGGGCCATTGCTGACCTATATCAGTTCAGGAAGGCAATCAAATCCCACCTTTTCCTCCAATACTACCCAACCAGCAATTGAACCTAGATATCCCCTCTGAAGAAACGACCCACTCTAGAAAGACCTTTACATTTGTTATGTGATTTTTACCTAACCTTGTTCCGTGTAAATATCTCATGTATATAGTTAACCCCTGTTATCCAAGTTTGCACTCCTGTTTGATGTAAAACCAGACAGCTTGTTGTTATGGTCGTTGTGTTATGATGTAAACCGCGCTGATGCCGAATAGCGCGGTATATAAGAAATTGTAATAAAATAAATAAATAACTAAAACAGGGGTAAATCAAGGATAGAACAGGGGTAAAAACAGGGTAAAACTGGGGGGGGGGGGGGGGGGAAGGAGATCAGGTGAGTCAAGATCTAAAGGCAGCAGCGAAGAGGTGAGCTTTCAACCTGGATTTGAAGAGGTTTAGAGAAGGTGTCATCAATTTACTCACAAATCTAGCTCTGTCCTCCTGTAGCTCCTGCCCCCTAGCCCACCCACCCCATCTCCTGACTCCACAACTCCATTTCCTCTTTGTCTATAAATTAAGCCCTGATGCCAAGGCACATACATGGACATGAAGCCTTTAAATGTTTTTTAATTGCCATCTTAGTGGAGGTGCTGGACACTATGGAAAGGCAGTGATTGTCTGACTGAGAAAGGATGGCAGTCTCACCAACCATTCTAGCTCCCTCCCTTCAACTGCTTCTCTGGGCATCCTCTAATCATCCTGGATAGGACATCTTGCTAACTCTTTCAATTGTATCAAAGTATATATGAAGTGTAGGGCTGTCACATGTAGTTGATGCGTTGCCAGGGCAAGGACCAGTAAGAGAGTCTTTTTTTATCAAGCAATGTGTTTCCAGATAGTGATCCAATATTTGTTTTCCATTGTTTTCTATTTTACAGCTAACCTGGATCCATGAACTTGTAGTTGCTGGTGTGGTAATGCGAGCTGGACACTCTTCCTCCTAGTTTCCGCAAAGATTGGTTTGTTGACCCCTGGGTGCTGGGAAGCTCCGGAAGGATAAAAAGGGGCTGGATAATGAGCTGCAAGGATTTCAGGACAGCAGTCTCTTGAGCATTTCCATGTAGATATCTGCTTCTATTCAGGGCTAGCGACAGGCTGGTTGGAGCCCCAGGCAGGAATGTTTACGGCACCTTTCCCATTGATCTCCACCCTGCTCCTTGGACTGAATTACTGGGGCTAAGATGCATGAATGCTTTCTCTGCCCTCTTCCTGAATGGATTTGGATTTTTTTAGATTTGATTACTTGTCTTTCCAAATCCAACCTCAAGGCAAGGTACATTTTAGGTACAGTAGGTATCATTACCAGCCCTCCTAATATATACCTTAATTCTATTTATATGAAAGTAAACTATTACGGGTCACCTTCAATTTTATACATTTTTATTGAATAGCTTTCTGGCATATAGGAGAGGAGGATAGTGTATTTAGAGCAAAAGCTGCAGGGATGGCTGAGGCCTGCTGCAGACAGCTACCTCTTGGCTCCATCAAAGACTAGTGCAGCTTTAGTTTTTTCTAATAAAACTGACAGAGACATCTTGTTTGAAGCCCTGGAGCAAGAGAGAGGAGGGATGAGGTCCAGTTTGTCTGTGCCTGTGAAACTTTTGGTGGAAAAAGCCATAACAGTGGTTGGGGCATCCACCTTTACTGGAGAAGACAGCTTTAGGTTGCTGCTGTGTTAGGCTATGATGAAACTATCTCCTGCCCCGCCCTCCCCCAGACTGCGGAGGCAGTCGAGTTGACAAAGAGGGAATGAGAAGCTGTTCATTACTGGGAGAAATCAGTGCTGCTGAACTATCCCGTGGGGTAAAGGAAAGCTGAGTAATGCTCTGGGAGGCTGTAACAGGCTGCAATCTCAGCCGCACTCACCGAAAAAGTATGGGGCAACTTTGTTCATCACTATTTTCTTTTGTGGCAGAAGAGCTGGGAGCTGCAGCAACAACAAGGCAGGAGAGGCTGTGGACATTTCACTCATACTAGCAGCAGGCAGGAGATGAGGGTAGAATGTACTTCCTCTCTTGGCTCGAGTACCTCCCTCTCTGGCAGGGCTATAGCAAGGGCTGTGTGAGCAGTGCGGCCACATAGGGCACAAGTATGGAAGGGGTGCTGACGTCATCACAGTGGCTTTCAGGAAGCCCATTAACAGCGAATTCCAATTCGTGGCAGGATGGTGGTGTGCCACCTTCATGAGATGCACACAGAGCTTTTCTAGCTTCTATTGCCCTGCTCCCTGCTGTCAGAGTCGGCTTGGTTCTCCTGCTGGCACCTCGGGAGACTGCCCTGCTCACCCTCCCCTAAAGCTGGCATTATTTCTCTCCTGCATGGCTGCTTGTGTGACTTCAAGTATGTTTTGTTTTGTTTGGTATTTTTTCTTTGGTATATGTTGATGTGGCAGGTCCTGCACTCTGTTAGAATCACCACTTAGTTCAACCTTCTGATAATTCATGCCCACTGCTTGTATCTCTGTTCTGAGTGTGTATATGTTATGTGTGTGAGTGAATAAGCTGTTCGTGTACATTGTGATAATTGCATTTCTGCACTTTAGGTGTGGTCCTCTGTTGCATGCAAAGAAAAGGCACAGGCTTTTCCTATCGTTTCTACAATGTTTAACTTTGTAGGTATTTCATCTTTGCATTCTACCTTTCATTTTTTATCCTATGTTTCCATGTGTAATTGTCCCCTCTTTACATTTTGATTTCTTTCCTCTGCTTCTGTTACCTGTGATTACACAGACTATGCAGAAGCCTCCATAAAAGCATGCGTCTTCCGGTCCAGTCTTGGCACTAGATTGACATGCATGCCCCATGTTTCACCCTGGAGTGGAAGAGATGTCCTCTTTTTATGAAGTTTTATATTATGCTATATCCTTTCTTCTTTTGCATGCACTACTTTCTGTGTTCTTGGTTTTGACACTTGTCTTATTAGCATTTACTCTTTTGAAGTTTATCATCTCTGAGAGCAGGAGAAAGAAAATGCAAAGCCCTGGAAGAATGGGAAGAGACCTTCTGAAAAGGGAGAGTGCAAGGTTGTGTAGCAGAGGAAGGAGAGGACGTGGCTGGGCGGAAAGGAAAACATGAAAGTGCAAGAGAGGATGAGGAGGGGAAATAGTGCAAGAGGGAGGGACAGGGGGCGGATTCAGGAGGACAGAAGATTGTCATGCCACAGCTGCACTCACACAGAGCCCTCCCCCCCAACACACACATGCACACAGCCCCCAAAAAACATATACATGCATGCTTGGACATACACAGAGCTCCCAATGCACACACACAGAGTACCCCCCGATAGAAATTGATTATACATATAGAGTGACCATCATAGGCCTCCAGGACTACTTAATAGCATCAACAGAGCCGAATGCATGAAGAGTGTTCCAGTAGGAAAGTAAACGGCCAGATCTGTATCCATTTTAAACTAGGACAGGCATCCTGACGAACAGAAGGAATGGATGAGAATTCATCAGTATCTACAGGGAAGGAGGCAAATGAATTTGCAAAACAAGAGAAAAAGCTCTTTAAAGAATTAGATCAGGAAACGAGGAACAAAAAGTGGCAAAATCATAAATTGAATAGGAAATATAAAGCATTATTCCAGGAGCCATTTGTTGATCGAACAAGCACACGAGTGGTTAAGGAGAGGCTAAATGAAACCTAATGATGAAAAATTGATACTTACATCCCACAACAGAGGATTACGGAAGAGATGGCTTACAGCGAGCATAGAGAAAACAGGTAATTCAAACATACGCAGATTCTGTAAGAAAGAGCTGGAAACGGTTACTCACCTTGTAGCTGACTGTGAAGTTCTGATAGCAGAAAGACACCACAAGGTGGTACATCTCATCCATTGGAAACTTTGTAAGCACTACAATATGGCTGTACCAGAAAAGCACTGGGATCATGACCCTAAGAGAATTACGGAGAAAGAAGAAGTTATGATCACTTGGGACTTTCCCATTCTCTCGAATAAGAAGCTGGATGCAAAGAAACCCAACACAGTGGTAAAGAAGAAAAACACCAGAATGGCATTAATAATAGAAGTGTCGGTTCCAATTTATTATTCTGTGAATTACGTGAAGAGGGAGAAGATCCTGCAGTAGCAAGAAATGCAGTCAGAGACCAAGAAAATGTGGCAGAAAAATATAGAAATATTTCTCTTCATATTGGGAGCAACAGGTCTGATAAAGAAGAACTTCCTGTCACATCTTGGCAAATTACCCATTCATGTTATATCTTATAAAGTCCAGAAGGAAGCTCTCTTTAACACGATGCAAATACTACAGTGAGCGTTAGCACTAAATTTGAGAGACTAGGATCACACTTCACATACCCTGTCTTAGAAATGAAGTTCATGACTGTCATGGTATGCGCAAAACTAAACCAAAAAAATGCCCCTAGTAAATACAATACACATTCATAATCAAGTTTTTTCTAAATAATCTCCCACAAAATGGCAAGCCACTAACATACACATATATATCCATGCATACCATACAGAGCCCCTGATGTAGACATGCAAGCATGCATACCCACAGCTCCTGATGCACATATTCACATGTATAGACTCCCTGAGACACACATATGCACAGAACAATTCAGGTACAGTGATTATTTCCCTGCCCTCAGAGGGCTAACAGGCCAATGCAGAAACCCTGCGCTAGAGCTGACTCTTTGCGCTGAAATACAATATTCAAATTACCCTGTGCGCAAAAGGTCAGCGTTAAACTGGGCGAGCATAGAGGTCGGCACAAGTTTGGCATGCTGTCCTGGAGAAACAGGATCATCTTCCTCTCAGATGACCTAGGAGTCGTGGAAAGCCCATGATGTCATCAGCATGCTGCTGGGGGTCCATTGTTCCTCCAGATACTGACCTCCCAACAGAAACAAAGTCCCTGGTGGCTCAGGGGCCCTGATCCCTCATCTGCCTGATAAAAAATAACTTGGTGGCCCAGCAACCCCGATCCACCCACCCACTAAAAAAAATTCTCTTTTGGCCCAGCGCCCCGATCCCACCCAATAACAAAAATCTCCGGTGGCCCCCGAACCACCTCCCCCACCTCCCGGTACCTTTAATCTGTAGTGGGAGCATTGCCTATGCGCTTCCATCCCTGCGCTGCCCTCTTGAAAAATGGCAGTGCCTGGCCCTGTGCGGTGCATCCTGGGATACACCAGGTGGGGTCAGATTGCCATATAAGGGATGAGGGTGAAAGGGGATAGAATCAGGAGAAATATTTCTTTACGGAAAGAGTGGTGGATCCGTGGAATAGTCTCCCAGTGGAGGTGGTAGAGATGAGGACAGTATCTGAATTCAAGAAAGCGTGGGACAAACACAGAGGATCTCTAAAGGAAAAAAGGGGATTATTGTAGTTGATATGAAAGAGCAGATTAGATGGGCCATGTGGTCTTTTCCTATTTTTATGTTTCTATCTTCCACCAGAACCTCCTGAAGAAAAGCTATACAGGATTACGTCACATGTATGTATGACTAGTGGTGTAGAGGCTGGGCAGTTTGCTGGGAAGACACTCGATCAGGTGTGTAAAACCCCTGCTCTGAAGGGCCACAAACATGCCTGATTTTCAGGCCGTCCCTAATGAATGTGCATGAGGCATATTTGCACTAACTATTATATGTGATCATATTGTTTATTTTAAGTTTATATTTGCTTTTATTTGAAATACTGCAATACTGTTTTCAAGGTATGTGGTTTACAATATCCCAAAATATGAAAGTTAAGGAAAAGAGCTGCATTTTCAAATGATAGGAAAGACAAGGAGAGAGGAAAACCAGTAAACAAAGGGAATTGTAGTGGGAGAGGTGAGGTGGAGGTTAGAGAGTAGAAGGGAAGAAGGCTTGGGGGGGAGGGGGGGGGTTTGGCCCTCAGGAGTTTGCTGGTGAGAGACTGAAGATGGTCTCGAAGAGAAATGTTTTAAGAGCCTTCTTAAAACATTTGAAATTCTGTTAAATACGAAGGGGGATGGGCAGGCTATTCCATAACGTGTGTTTGTGTTCCTTCAGGGCTGCTTTGACGCCGTGGATTTAAATGGCTCTCCAGGGTGGAGTTAAGACATGCAGAATTCTGCAGAAATTACTGAGTTCTTGGAGTTAGAACATCTCTAATATCAATCACCAGTTTCTTTTATGTCTCCTTATAGAACTGACATGTGAGAATTGTGGCTGAAAACAAGGTTATAATGTAATAAAATGTTTTTGGACAAGAATGGTGTTGCTTGTTTTTCCTGTCTTGCTGCATTACTTTTGATGACTTTGGGGTGGGTGCTGTAGTGGCCTGGTCTCTTGCTATAAAACCAGTTTTTGAAAACGTCTTGTTACACAGGAGGGGAACACGCCCACCCATAAGGGTGCTTACACCCAAAGTGGTACTAGGGGACTGGACGGCTGTTGCCATAGTGGAGGCCTACGCATCAGTCTCTGTCTGACACTGCTGTCACCTGACATTTTTCGGCTTTTCTGTATGTGCATTTTGTGCGCACATCTCCGCAGACATCTGCATGGAAGAAGCATGTTGATGCAAGGACTGGCAGATGTGCATGCAACAAGCATGTGGATGCCACGGCGCTCACTACTGAGCAAGCACTACTGAATAGAGCAAAGATGGTGACTGCTCCTCGTGGGCAGAAGCCAAACCTTGCAGCTGACAAAGTAGAATTGTTGGTCACACTGATTGGGGCCAAAGAAAAAGTGCCTGTTTCCATGCCAGGGCAGGTGTACATACTGTAGGCTGATGTGACAGTCATGGGGCCATTCTGAGGGAGGTAAGTAATCTGCTTGTAGGCTGCTGTAAGTGACTGCCTAGATGCTTGGTTTCTGGGAATATGACTTGGGAGAAAGCAAAGGAGCCCATTTATTTTACCGGTAAAGGGGCATTCTTTCAGTAACTATCAATCATTTTCTATATATGTATGTTTTAAATATATTTGCCAGTTATAATAATGCAAATTCATAGGCTTTGTTGCAGAGGGTTGGGGGCTCATTAATTGATGGGTAAGTAACTTATAGTGGACCTTTGGATGGGTTACCAGAAGTCAATATGGTGGGGTGGGTATCTGCTTGGGCTGCTCTTCAGCTGAGAGAGGGAAGGAGAGGGTTGTGTAGATATGTGCCATGGTGCCAGTAAATACAGTAAATCCATTTTTAGAAGCGGAATATTCTACTTTCTATTGTCTCCTGTTCCTCTTTGCATCGCTTTTTGTTCATATCCTTCAGATTGAGGACCTCAAGAAAAAGGCGCAGGAACTGCGGTGCAACCATAACTTCATGGAATGGGTGTGAAGAGAATGGTCCTTCTCCCCTGGTAGGTATCATAACCTGGGGAGGTGGTTGCACTTGGGCCCAGTTTCTATTGATTCTTGTATGCTGCTTGGCTTGGGATTAGGGTAGGTCAATCCTCTGGAAATATCCTCACACAGATGAAAAAAAAAGGACGCTGAATTCATATTGTTACCTGGCTGATGGTTGCTTTTCTTTTGGCAGAGTCCAGTACCAAGGAGGGGAAGGAGGAGGAAGAGGAAGAGCCACCTCGTGGCCCCCGCCACTGCTGCTGAGACCGTGCTCCATCGGCACAGCCACAGGTCCTGTTGGCACAGCCGTAGGTGACCATCATTCCCCTACCCCCTAATGCTATGGCCAGGGATTATCCTGTTTGCCTCAAACTCTCCCACTAAAGTTGTTGAATGTATTGCCCAGCAGTTTCAAGCTGATCCCCCCCCAATGATTAGGTCCATGTGACTCTCCCCCTGAATTTTATTGTTTTGTATTTTTTAATTTCAATATTAATATTTCCCCTCTCTCCCTCCCACCCATATAGTTTATATATAGTTGGAAATATATTTTAAAAAATATATGAAATAACTAGTTTGTACTTTTACTAATTTGTGTTGCCTATTCCTCAGGGGGAGAGGGAGGGAAGGAGGGTCCCAATATATGAGTTGGAGGATCCCAACTCATCTTGCTGCATTCTTCCTTTAAATACTTGGTAGTACACTTTGACTTGGATATTTCCTTTTCCACACATTTCCTATTTATCCCAGTCCATATTTGCTGCTCTATGGAAATGCAGGGCCATTCACTCCTTTCTTGACAAATCAGCCATGACCACCCTTCTTCTCAGTACTATAATCTCTTGTATCAACTATTGTAATGTCTGTTTTGCTGGCCTACCACAGCATCAATTAAAAGCTTCCAAACCATTCAAAATGTCACTATCTGCACCCTTACCCAAGCTAAGAAGTATGGTCACATATCACCACTCTTAATCCAACACCATTGGCTCCCCATTGCCCAGAGAATTCAGTTTAAAATCCTAACTCTTACACACACAGCTCTGCATAGCTGTGTGCTGCTGTACTTGTCTTCTTCCATTATCCTTTACGTCCCGCAATGTTGCTTAAGATCTCTACATGATAATCGACTAGTTCTCCCCTCACATGCAAGGGTCAAGTAAGTCAATGCATCATTTTGCCTTCTACTTAGCTCCTGCCCTCTGGAACTGTCTCCTTGCTCATTTATGGCTTGAACCCTCCGTCGCCCAGTTTAAATGCTTCTTGAAGAATTACCTTGTTACCCTCCCTCTTGAATTGCAGATCAGAAAGCAGCCATGCCTATGTCACAAAGAATATGTTCTCTTTCTTCACTATCCTGTTCTTCTCTTTCCTGCATTACTTTGGAGTTCCTCTTCTGTTTCTATTTGTGTACCATTGTCCTTATTTGTTTGATTTTATTGCAAATTGTCCTGTATGCTTTGCAAAGGGAGGTCTTTAAAGAACTAATAAACCATAAACCATCCTCTCTTTCAATCCAGCCACGGCTCCTGCATCTTACACAGCCGCAACTGGAATAGCAATAATAATGAAAAACAAAATGAAACAGGTGCGCAGCCAGTGAGGAGTCTTCCAACCTGCTGCTGTGTCCTGCTCCTTCTAGCATAACTTCCTTTTGGGGGCAGGACTCAGCACTCCCCCCCCCCCACCACCCCCACTGCCTGCCTTTTAAATGCCTTGCATATAACTTGGCAATGCTTATGTTGTTTCCAGTTTTTGGCATTTGGCTCCTTTAGCACTTCCAGAAATATGCTTTTTGGCTACAACAGACTCTCTGACCTCACCTTTAAACCATGCTGGCAGTTTTATAGGTGATACTTCCTTCCACTTTTCTGAAAGTGTGGAATACAGCTGGTTTGGGCTTCAAACATAATATTTTTAAACACTCATGCTTGATGTAAATCTTTAACCTTTGCAGCTACTCCTGTTAAATTTTCTTAACTGTTTGCCTCATTTTATCATAGCCTCCTTTTGAAAGTTAAAAGATAGTACTGTGGATTTCCTTGCTGACCTTCCTCCATTTATTAAATCAAATGTGATCATGCTATGATCACTATTGCCAAGTGGCCCCAACACCCTTATCTCTTGCACCAGATCTTGTGTTTCATTAAAGGCTAGGTTAAAGATG
The DNA here is from genome assembly GCA_033557465.1 of Ichthyophis bannanicus. Lineage (NCBI taxonomy): Eukaryota > Metazoa > Chordata > Amphibia > Gymnophiona > Ichthyophiidae > Ichthyophis > Ichthyophis bannanicus. The sequence goes on along the minus strand of CM066031.1, from coordinate 541,230,918 downwards.
GCTTATAAGAACATAAGAAGAACATAAGAACATAAGATATGTCATACTGGGTCAGACCAAGGTCCATCAAGCCCAGTATTCTGTTTCCAACAGTGGCCAATCTAGGTCATATGTACCTAGCAGTTTCCCCTCTTGTCGGTTCATGAACAAGCTGCTCCAAGAAGCAGTCATTTATTTCATCTCAAAACTTTATCTCCCTAGCATGTACTGTCATGACACTGACCCAGTCGATACCAGGATAATTGAAATCACCCATTATTATTACTGTGCTGTAAATATTGTTAGCTTCTATGATTTCTTTGAGCATTTCATCATCTATTTGTTCATTCTGGCCAGGCAGTCGCCTTCCTCTTTTTACATGTAATTTCAATCCATAGAGATTCTACAGTGTATTTTGTTTCCTGATAAACTTTAATCCTTTGCGACTCAAAGTAGAGCATTACCTCTCCACCAATGTGATCTACTCTTTCATTGCAATATAATTTGTACCCAGATATCACAGTGTCCCACTGGTTGTTCTCCTTCCACCATGTCTCTGAGATACCAATCATATCTAACTTCTCATTTAGTGCATATATTCTAACTTTCCCATCTTATTTTCCAGACTTCTAGCATTTGCATACAAGCATTTTGGGGCTGTATTTTATTCATATTAATCTGGTTACTGGTAGTCGGGGTAATTTAGAATCTTTAAATTCTGTCTGCTCTGTATTTAGGGTCATTTGGGTTACTTCTATCTTTATTGGAACCTCTCTGTTGATATGCCCTAAATTCAGTCTTCTGCTAGTATCCTTCAAGGGTACATCTTTCCGAACTATGCACTCTGTGGTAACTATCGGCTTTACCCTGTTATCTAGTTTAAAAGCTGCTCTATCTTCTTTGTAAAGGTTAATGCCACCAACCTGGTTCCATCCCGGTTAAGGTGGAGCCCATCCCTTTGGAAAAGCCCCTCCTTTGCCCAGAATGTTGCCCAGTTCCTAAAAAATCCCAAACCCTCATCCTTGCACCATTGTCTTATCCACGCATTGAGACTCTGGAGCTCTGCTTGCCTTTTGGGTCCTGTGCATGGAATGTGAAAAATTTCAGATAATGCTACCCTGGAAGTTCTGGATTTCAACTTACTACCTAAAAGCCTAAATTTGGCCTCCAGAACCTCCCTACAACACTTTCCTATGTCATTGGTACCAACATGTACCAAGACAGCAGACTCCAACCCAGCACTATCTAAGACCTTGTAAAGGTGATGTGTGAGGTTCACTGCCTTCGCACCAGGTAAGCATGTTACCAGGAGATCTTAACGTCTATCAGCCACCCAGCTATCTACATGCCTAATGATCAAATCACCAACTATAACGGCTGTCCTAATCCTTCCCTCCTGGGCATATGACCTTGGAGAAACCTCCTCAGTGTGAGAGGGTTTTACATCCCCTGGAGGACAGGTCCTAGATACAGGATCAATTCCTGCCACACCAGGGTGATACTCTCCTATCACGTGACCTCTTTCTTCTATGATAACAGGGATGCTGCCAGACTGGAGGTGGGACTTCAGTACTACGTCCCTATAGGTCTTGTCTATGTACCTCTCGGTCTTCTTTATGTCCTCCAAGTCTGCTGCTACTCTAGCCTCCAGAGATCAGACTTGTTCACTGAGAGCAAACAGCTTCTTGCACTTAGTGCACATGTAAGACTCCTCACCAACTGGGAGAAAATCATACATGTGACACTCAATGCAAAAGACTGGAAAGCCCCCATCTCTCTGCTGGACTACTGTCTGCATCTTAGTTTTAAGGTTGTGTTTATGTATTTAACTTGTTTACTTATGTAGATTAGCTGGGGATACTTATAGTAATAAAACTATATCTAATATGTTTAATGGACTTTGTTCACCTCAGTATTAATCTCAAGTCCTTAATTTATGTTTGATGAGGATAAACAGCTTCATCTGAGATGGATATGGGCACCTCCTTCCCTGTCTCATGAACTTCAGAAGCTCAAGAGAGTGGATGTGTGGGTGTCGGATAGGCATGCTAGAGAGGCATACCTGAAAGTCCAAGTTCAGTTAAACAAGGTTCTTCAAGAACAAGCAGTATATTCGATGCAGTACTATAGGCACCAACTGTTTCGATATGGAGATAGGACGGGGAAATTGCTAGCCAGATTGGTCAAGGAGTGGGGGAACACAAAAATCATTGCCACTGTCAGGGATAAGGGTGGAGTTAAGCACAATGATGCCCAGCAAATTATGGAGGATTTTAGGCAGTTCTATCAAGATCTATATACACCTGGAGAGGAAGATAGAGAACAAGAACTACGGTTTCTAAACATGGTGGAGTTATCACGGTTGGTAGAAGGGGAATTACAAGAGCTGAATAAATCTATTTCTGGAACAGAAATCCAAAGAATTATAAGGCAGAGTACTCCCCAGAAGGCGCCAGGGCCAGATGGGTATGGGGTAGAATTCTACAAAATATTAACACTGCAAGTGACACCATCCTTGGTGGCTCTTTATGATGAGGTGTTAGAGTCTGGATCTTTTCCAAGGGAAATGCGAACAGCGGCAATCACGGTGATCCCCAAACCGGGGAAAAATTTAGAAGACCCCGTGTCATATAGACCCATTTCCTTAATCAACTACGATATGAAGATTTTAGCTTCAATATCGGTGGCACGTCTGCAACAGATACTACCGAGATTAATTGGGAATCATCAGACGGGCTTTGTGAGAGGTTGGGAAGCTTTCCTAAATATCAGCAAGGTGTTGTTAGGGATGGAAAGGTGTCTTATGACAAACTCCCTGTTGCTGCTGGTTACTTTGGACGTGGAAAAGGCTTTTGATCGGGTCTCTTGGCCGTCTGCAGCGCTCCAGCAATTTGGTTTTGAGGGGGCCTTTCTGAGTTGGATTAAAGCCTTGTACACAGAACCTCTGGCTTGTATAACTATAGGAGAGGAGTACTTGCCCTCGTTTCCCCTTGGGTGAGGCACTCGCCAGGGGTGCCCCTTATCTCCGCTTTTGTTTGTGCTACATTAGAACCGTTGCTACTCTCGCTTATACGCATGGTGGAGGTAAAGGGTATACAGTGGAAATCTGGAGGCATTAAGATAAGTGCATTTGCCGATGACATGCTTTTGTGTTTACAAAATCCACAAGAATCCTTAGAGGTAGCTCTTCGGCAGATCGAATGGTTTAGTACCTTTTTGGGGCTACGCATTAATATGTCTAAGTCTGTTGTGTTGGACGTAGGAGGGAAGGTGCGGCCTAAGTGGAAGGGAGAGTTTCCTCTGCTGTGGGCAGAAGGTAGGATTCGATATTTAGGTATTCAAATCCCAGAGGACCTGTGTCAGTTGTATAATATCAATGTAAGCCCGATGCTGGAAAGATCAATAGTGACTTTGCGGAAGTGGAGAGACTTGCCTATATCTTTAATGGGTCACATTGCCCTCTTTAAAATGGTGGAGCTTCCGAGATGGCTCTATTTGTTGGGCCACATTCTGGTATGGATTGCTAGGAAAGATATGTTACTTCTGCGAAGCCACTTGAGTAAATTTTTGTGGAAGGGCCGCAGATCTCGAATAGCTTTATCGGCTTTGATGAGGCCGCAGGAGGAGGGGAGAGGGGGACTACTACCATTGAGAGAGTACAATTTGGTGAGCTTGATGCATCCCCTTCGAGATCTCCTATTGGGAACTTCTGAGATGCTGCCTTTTGAATTAATAAACAAGATGTCAGGAACTTTGCATAGAGTGTGTTTGTTGCACAGAGCAAATAGGGAGTTTCCTGCTTGGTGGAAAAAATCAGTTTATATGTGAGCTTTAAGACAAGCATGGAAAGCGGTGTGTCAAAGAATGAATATTTCGTGGAGGAGTATGGACTGCCTACCTTTGGTGGGTAACAGTGATTTCCTGCCAGGGTGTCAGGGAATGGTGGCCAGGCCCTGGGAGAAGCGAGGAATTTAATGTCTGGATCACGAAGAATGGTCTCTGCCCCAGAATTAGAATCCTTTCAATCTCTGAGGCAAAAGTTTCAGTTCTAATCGAAAGACTTTTACTTCTACCTGCAAGCGAGACACTATGTGCGAGCTGTGCAGAAGGAAAGTGGTGCACTGTTGGAATCGGGGAGTATAGTCAACTTTGTGGGTCACCTGGAAGGGAAAATAACAGTACAGGCCTTGAGGAGAGAATGGAGCCTGGTGGGGGACAGAGCGGTTTTAGATAGCTTGGCTAAGAGGTGGCAACAAGATGGTATACCAGTGATAACAGTCGACACTCTAGAACTCGCGTTTAGAGCTATTAAAGATCTCTCCGAGTCGGTAAGATTGCGAGAAATACAATATAAATTCCTATGGAGGGCGTATGTACATGATGTTTGGGCAGCAAGGGCTGGTGTGGCGCTGACAGATATGTGCAGAATCTGTGGGAAAGAGAAAGGAACATTCTTGCATCGGTTTTGGTCTTGTAAAAAATATACGTTTTTTGGCAGGGGATTTGGGCAAAACTTAATACTTGGCTGCCTCAGTCTTCAGCCTTTATCCCGGACTGCTGTTTGTTTGGAGTGGGCATTGGAGGGGCCTCGGGGGGAACGTGTCAGGGGAAATTATGGGGGGAAGGGGTTTGTAGTGGGTAAACAATGTATATTGCGTCATTGGGTAGCGGATGACCCCCCAGGGCTCACTGAATGGGAGCATCTTATGTTAGAGTTAATGGCCATGGAGAGGAAAACAGCCAGATTGCTAGGGGGCAAAAAGCAAAGAAGCTTTGAAAAAATTTGGGAGCTGATGTCGACAGAGAGTGCGGACGCGAACTCTGAGTTGGATATTGAGTAGAATCCTGAGGAGAGCATTAAGGTGGGAGAGTTTTACTAATTTGCGATAGGCACGCTCATTAAGGCATCTGAACATTAAATATGGCTATTTGAGATATCTAGATACTGAGTAGGAATGCATGGATGGATGGCGGGAGGGATGAGTGGATGTGGAGGGATGGATGGTCGGCAGAGTGGGGGGGCGTAGGGGTTTAGGGGGGGTGGGGAAGGGGAGGGGGAAAGGAAAAAGGGTGGGGTGGGAGGGAAGGGGGAAAGGGGAGTTCAAGTAGGGAGCTGTGGGTTGGGTATTTGGGACTTGATCTATATTTGCTGTGTTACACTCAGCGAGCAATATCTGTACTCGGTTAGTTTGTCAACTTATCATACTTTCAGCTTGTTCATGTTCTGTTTAGATAGTGTAGTAAGGTTAGGGATAGTATTAATGTTACAGTAGCGTATCTTGTACTATTTGACCAAGGGGAATTCTCCATTGTGAAGGAGTTTAACAATGTCCAGTAACGTTTTGAGTGTGGGGCTTGGTCTTGTGAACTGGGATGTTGTAACACTTGTTGCTATTGCATAAATAATGATAATAATAATAAAAATGATTTTCCTTAAAGTACATTTTCAGAAGCCAGTCATGGGCTGTAGAGCCAGTGTAAGCAGGAGAGTTGAACGCGGAATAGCTTCAGGGTCCAAAGTTTCCAGGAACCCAGTCAGGTCGAGAGAATCAAGAGGAGGTGACTGAGCTGGCAAAGAAGCTCTGGGTTCTTTGCACTTAGCAATAGGCAGATAAAAAATCATAGCCAAAGGAGGAAGAGATTCTGGAGGTATCATAAGAATGAGGTAGCATAAGAATTAAATAACTCCTATGGTGAGATAGTAGGCACTCATGGAAAATTAAGCAAGCGCAAGTTCCTCTTCCTTACAGAGTTCTGTAATGATTCTAGCTCCAAATGGATACTTTATTTGTTTATTTGGTTTTATATACCGCACTATTTCAAAATCAGCATGATTTACAAAGAATAGGTATAACGCTTTACAGAGAACAGACTTTGCATGTAACAGCTGTAAAACAGAATAATGGCATTAGATAATACACTAAACAGTTAACCTTATACTGTACATTAAAACAGGTCTGTCAATTTGGGTAAAACAGGGCGTACTATCTACAGGCTGGTTAGTGGACTATGCAGTAGGTGGCTAGCAGGCAGGATCAGAGCGAAGCTGTTATATGGTCATAATGTAGTTGGAAGAGGTGGGTCTTTATTGCTTTCCTGAACGTTGACAGGTCAGAGATGGCGCTGATTGGGGCAGGGAGGGAGTTTCCAGAGATGTGGCGTGTATAGTGAGAACGCTCTGTTCCTAGCAGCTTGGGGGCTTTTTCTTATTACTGATGGGATGGTAAGTGTATTGACCATGATTGCTCTTCTCATTCTGTTGTTCGGAGTCTATTGCAGGATTTCCTCTGGGGAGATTGTGGAGAGGCTGTGCAGGACTTTAAATGTCATTAGGAGGGCTTTGTACTTTAGGCAACTAGCTATAGGGAGCCAATGCAGTTGTGCCAGGATGGGTATAACATGTTCATGACTGGAGGCACCACACAGAGTTCAGGTGGCAGTGTTCATGGCTATTGGAGGGGATGAAGTGCGCAGGCTGGAAGGCCCTGAAGGATGATATTCGCGTAGTCAAAGTGTGGAATGATAAGTGTCTGAAATACAGTGTGGAAATTGGAGGCATCTAACAAAGGCCTTAGGTGACGGAGGGTTTTTATTTTATGGTATACTGCCTTGGTAATAATCTTTGTGTGCGATTCCATGCTCAGATGCTGATCCAGTGTGATACCTAGGTACCACACCTCTTGCTTTGTTCTGCATCTTTCACCTGTAAGCAAGGTGGTGGTATGAAGGTTGGATCTTTGGTGATGAACAGCACTTCAGTCTTTTTACAATTCACCCTCAGGTTGTGTGTACGCAGCCAGTCCAAGACAGCATTAAAGCATTCAGTGATTCTGGTGAAATTGGGACTGTCCGAGGTGAAAGGGGTGTAAAGTATGCTGTAAGACTGGATTATATTGCAAATCGACTGGATGTATATGTTGAAAAGCAGGGCAGATAAGGATGAACCCTGTGGTACCCCTTGTATTTGCTGGCAGGCTGATGATGTTTGAGTGCCTTGGCGTACTATCTGTTGATGGTCAGTCAAGTAGGATCTACACCATTCTAAGATCAAGGCGGGGTCCGTGGCGATTGATTAAAAACTGTACAGAATCTGAGAGTCTATTTGTCATGCTGGTAGTTTGTGAAGGTAATCTGCTGTTCTCTTTTCTCCTATCTTTACTATCTCTTTGTCTATCTCTGTTTCTCCTACTCTGTCCTATCTTATAAATGGCATTCTTTTCTTATTTTCTGTAACATAAATGTAGGATTGTAAACCGCTCTGATGCTTTTCGGCCTGAGCGGTATATCAAATGTAATAAACATAAACATAAACATATGTCCTTCTGTTGTAATTGTGCAAGCATGAGATTATGACAGACTGTCAAAGGCCGATGCGATATCCAGGAATATTAGGATGAATCCCTGTTTCACTTTGTTCATGCCCATAATGAGATTGTTAAGGAGAGTGACCAGTAGGGTTTTGACACCATGTTGTTGGCGGACTCCATGCTGCTGATGGTCTAGAGGAGAGTAGGCATCGATGTGGTCCTGGATTTGCTGCTGGACTAGTTTCTCTGTTATTTTAGCCAAGAACGGGAGGCTGGAAATGGTTCTATGGGAGTTTATGTTACGTGGGTCTAGTTTGGAATTTTTTAGTAGCGGTCTGATGGTGGCGGTTTTTAGAGGTGCAGGGACAAGACCTTTGGAAAAGGAGAAGTGCACCATTCTCACAATGAAAGCACTTACGTCAGAGTGGGCTGACTTTATCCAGTGTGAAGGGCATGGATTGGCTGGGGAGGTGGTGATGTTGAACCTCCTTATGCTGTCCTCGATGTGCTCAGGAGAGCATGGGTGGAAGAGGTGTAGGCCGGGGATTGTAATGTTTACATTGGGAGGGGTGTCTGAGGACAGATGTCCTGTATTTGCGGGATTCCCATTGGCTTTATTTTGGAAGTGGGTAGCGAAGTCCTGTGGGTGGGGGGTGCCAACAGCATGCAGCTTTGTCATGTCCTTTATGAGGGACTGAATGATTCCAAAAAGCTCTCGGGGCTTGTTAAGGGAGTGCATTAGGATATTGGTGTGGTATACGGTTAATTGCATCGTGGTGTTCTTGCAGGGGCTTCATATATGTGATGCGGTCTTGGGGAAGTCTAGATTGCTGCCATTTCTGCTCCAGCTTCCTGAGCTATATCAGAGACTCACGTAGATCTGCTGTGAACCGTATGGCTGTGTGATTCCTTTTGGTGGATTTCGTAGGTTGTGGTAGGAGTGCAGCTTTGCTCAGGGTGGAGTTCCACGTATGTACAAGCTCATCGAGCTCAGAGGTGTCAGAAATAAGATTGGGTAGAATCTCTTCAAGAAATGCGTCTTTGTTGAAAGACCGGAAGCAATGGGTTGGTGGTGGTGTAGTAGTCACAGTGGGATCAAGTTCTCTTGTGCATGTGGGGATGTGGAAAAGTATGACCTTGTGGTCAGACCATGGTACGGGTATGACCTGTGGTTGGTAAGGGTTGCTGCCTATGAGCGTGGATGAGGGTGCAAAGATAAAGTCCAAAGTGTTTCCTCTTGTGTGGGTGGGATCATCTATTTGTTGTTCATAGCTTAGTGCAGACATAACATCAAGAAAGGCTGTGGAGTGCTTCGTTGAAAGCGCAGAGAGGTTGAAGTCGCCTAGCAGCCAAAGTGGTCTGCCCTTCGTTGATTGGTTCATGCTAAATCAAGGATTATGGAGAGGTCATCAGAGCATGTAGATGGGGCTTGGTAGCATAGAGATGTTGCACCGTACTTATTTGTTAGCATGATGGCATCCATGGTGTTCTTTGTTGTGTGACATAAGACATTGGAATTTCAGGTCACATCTGGCCATGATAAAGATGCCACCGCCTCTTCTACCTGTTCTTGGGCAATTAAAGAGTTCATAGTTAGGAAGCTTCAGTTGACTTGTAAGTACGGCGTCTGTGCTGGTGAGCCATGATTCTGTGACGAAGAGCATGTCTAACTTATGACACTCGATATAGTCGACAATTATTGAGAAATTTTTAACAGCAGTTCCTGAAAAGGTGGTACACTCATCTCAACCTAGACACAAGTTGAGCAACCTCTTTCTTTTGTTAGTCGACAGCCTGAGCAACACTCGAGAGAACAGTCTGAAGAGAGGCAAACTGGAAGGAAAAAGAAGACTAACACCTGCAAACCTTCCCAAAGAGTTTCCAGGGTTACTTTTACAGGCCTCACCAATGAAGGCTTGGTCTTCTGTAACCTGGCAAAAGTCAACTGCTGCACAGGAAGTAAACCTTCTGATCCCAGAGACAACACATGTCTTTCAACCACAGTGCCCGTAGTCCCCGGAGATTCAGCAGGAGCCGCAGCCACGTGTATCATGGCCATGGAACGCTCTCCCACCATCGGCATCACAGATAAATCTCCCTGACTTCTGAGGGAGTCTGCCACCGATGAATCCATGCCGCGAATAGAGGGCTGTGCTGGAGCTGACCATACCTCCAGGCTAAGAGTGACGTCAGGCTTAGAAAAATGCGGAGAGCCTCCTTCTGCTCTCGCAGTCCACAACAACATTTCCTGCTCTAGAGTTGCTGTGATTGCACCAGAGGGCCAAACAAAAACATTAAGTGGCCCCTTAGCCACCAAAGTGCCCTTTTGCAGTTTCTGTGTCTTCGTTTTCCTCTTCCAAGGCATTTTGGAGAAAGGTAATTCTTAAAAAAAAAGCAAGGTCTAGAGCTGCTCGGAGTGTAGCTAGCACATGTCTGCCATCTTAGCCATGTGTGTGTGTGACCAAGACTGAGTATTTTGTTAGCATGGAATTTCTGTTTAAGATCGTGTAGTAATCTAGCTTGTTCAGCTTTCCTAATAGGTGATGTTTTAGGAACACTGCAATATTTAAGGTGCTGCTCTTTTATAGGTAGGGTACTTGTGTGAGTTTTGGAAGTTAGTACTGGCATGGTAGACTTGCTCTTGGTCCCGGATGACTTTTTTGTATTAATTCCAGGGCTGGCCCAACCATTAGGCTTCTGGGGGTTGGCAGAGAGTAGAGCATTCAAAGCTAAATAATAAGGGCCCGATATTAATCTGGGCAGGCTATGTGCCACTACGGCATATAGCCCTGCTCACTGACTCCTAACCCCAGATATTCAATGCTGTGACGATGTTATTGAATATCCAGGTTTAGCGCACAGAGGAAACAGCTGCAGAGCCTAACTAGGTAGTGGCGATATTACACCGCTACTCAGCGATCCGCGGCTAAAACTAGGCAAGCCAAAAGCTGGCCTAGTTTTAGCCATAGATCGCTAACTGGATAGTGGTGCAATATCACCGCTACCTGGTTAGCAGCAGTCTCTGCTTCCGCTGCACTCTAGAATGCTCTCAACACGCCCCGATGTTAACCGGATAGCATCGGGGCACGTAGAGAAGTTAGAAGGGGATATTCAACAGCACTAACTCTGTAAGTACCATTGAATATCCCCATTTAAGGCATTTACACAGTTTACTGGGCTATAAACCATGTAAATGCCTTTTGAAAATCGGGCCCTAAGTTCTGACAGCCAGGGGGGACATATGGGTTAAGATTTGCTTAGCATGCCAACATTTTGAACCAACTCTGGGGTTGGCCCTGATTAATTCACAATATGCTTGCTACTGAGATTTTTTCTCGTATGGTAAGTTTTAAGGGGAAGGTTCTAGCTCTGCTCTGCACAGATTGTTGGGGAAGGGGCCAGGTTCAGTAGATGCAGAATATAAGTTTGGATTTAATGCCATATGGAAGAGCATATGTGTGTCGGAGAGGCCTGAGAAGGGGACTGTGGCTGAATAGGTGCTGAAGAATCCAAACTCTTGTACCCCCCTCCCCTTTGATATAGTCTGCAGACTCTAAAGCCTGCATTGTTGTCCTACTACTACTACTAAGCATTTATAAAGCGCTACCAGGCGCACGCAGCGCTGTACAAGGAAAACACAAAAGACAGTCCCTGCTCAAAAGAGCTTACAATCTAAAAGAAAGACAAAGCAAGAAAAGGAGAAGAAAAAGATAAGAACAAGGGCAAAGAGACAAGAACAGGAGAGACAGGACAAAGGAAAGAGGTAAGAACAAGTGTAAGAGGAAGAAAGAAGGTGAAATAAAAGAGGGGAAGGAAGGAGAACAGCAACATCAAGAGCCAAAGGCAGAGGCAAAAAGATGAGCTTTTAACTTGAGTTTGAAGAGGGGCAAAGAAGATGCCTGACGTATAGACAAAGGAAGTTTATTCCAAGCGTAAGGAGCAGCAAGGTGAATAGAGCGGAATCTGGAGTTGGCAATAGAGGAGAAGGGCATAGCAAGAAGCAACTGGAAAGAAGAACGGAGTTCACGAGGGGGAAAGTAGGGAGAAATGAGAGAAGAAAGGTACTGAGGAGCCACAGAGTGAATGTACTTATAGGTCAGAAGGAGAAGCTTAAAGTGAAAACAGAAATGGATAGGGAGCCAGTGAAGAGATCTGAGGAGAGGAGTGATGTGGGCAAAATGAGGCTAACGGAAGATTAAACAGGCAGCGGAGTGCTGAATAGACTGAAGAGGGAAGAGATGAGACTGAGGGAGACCAGCAAGAAGGAGGTTACAGTAATCAAGATGGGAGGTGATTAGGGAATGGATGAGGGTTTTAGTAGTGAACTCAGAGAGAAAGGGGCAGATTTTGCCAATGTTGAAGAGAAAAAAGAAACAGGTCTTAGCGATGAGTTGGATATGAGAGGAGAAAGAGAGTGAAGAGTCAAAAATAACACCCAAATTTCGAGCAGAAGAAACAGGTTGGAGAACAGAGCCATCAACAGAGACTGAAAAAGAAGAAGGAGAAAGGGAAATTTTAGGAGAAAAAACGAGAAGTTCAGTCTTGGCCATGTTCAATTTCAGGTGACGATGGAACATCCAGGCAGCAATGGCAGAGAGACAGCAAGAGATCCAGGACTGGAAACAGAAGAAAGATCAGGAGTAGAGAGATAGATCTGGGAGTCATCAGCATAGAGATGGTACTGAAAACCGTGAGAGGAAATAAGCGCCCCAAGGGATTGGGTATAGAAAGAAAAAAGAAGGGGACCCAAGACAGAACCTTGGGGGACACCAACCGAGAGCGGGGTAACAGAGGAGGAGGAGCTATCATAACATACACTAAAGGAGCGATGGGAGAGATATGAGGAGAACCAGGAGAGAACAGAGTCCCTAAAGCCAAGCGAGGACAAAGTGTCAAGGAGAAGATCATGGTCAACAGTGTCAAAAGCAGCAGAAAGGTCAAGGAGGATAAGGACAGAGTAGAGGCCTTTAGATTTAGACAGGAACAAGTCACTGGAGACTTTGACAAGAGCAGTTTCAGTAGAGTCTTTTTTGAGAAGAGCAGTTTCATCAATAGAAATTGTGGGGAAGAAAGAGAGGGTAGGATGAGAAGGGGGGAGAGAATGAGAGCAGGAAGGAGAACTCGGGGATTTAGAGGGAAATTGGAGAGTGATCTTATGGATTTTATCAAGGAAATAATCAGCCAGAGCCTGGGAAGAAAGGGAAGGAGGGATCAGAGGCAGAGGCACTTTGAGGAGAGAATTGAGAGCAATGAAGAGATGGCGAGGATCAGAGGCATGAGAATTAGTCAGGCGAACAAAGTAATCTTGTCCTCTCTGCAATTATTTTTTTGGGGCAGAGAGTTGGGCATGGGTGGAGCATGGCTAGCCACAGGTGGCGGGTTTTTCTCTTTCAAAAAGTTGGCAACCCTACATTCACAGCACTTTTACTATACTTTCCTTTCTAGCACCATTACAATGTATTTGCTTTACAACACTATGGAGTCACATGTGGTCACCTTTGTAGTTATATAGGGCCCATTCCTTGCTGTGCTAATAGCTAACTGAGACCTGGCTCCCCCCAGATGATACTGCATCCTCTGCTGCTCTCTTCCATGGGGGCTACCAGTTCTCCCACATGCCCCGTCCCACTGGCCATGGTGGGGGTTTTGGGTTTCTGCTTTCCCCCTCCTGCCAGTTCCAACCTCTCCACCTGCCTCCATCTCACTCCTTCCCCTCCTTTGAAATCCACTCCATCTGCCTCTTCTCTCCACTTCCTCTCCGGGTAGCTGTTATCTACCGACCTCCTGACAAGCCCGTTTCCACCTTTCTCACTAACTTTGACTCATGGCTTTCCCTCTTTCTGGACTCCTCTTCCCCCACTCTTATTCTTGGGGACTTTAACATCCATGTCGATAATCCCTCTGATCCTCATGCTTTAAAGCTCCTCTCCCTTGCCTCCTCGTTTGACCTCCAACTTTGTTCCGCGGCCCCCACCCACCAGCTTGGCCACTGCCTGGACCTGATATTCTTCTCCAACTGCCTGCCCTCGAACTTCTGCAACTCAGCTATTCCCGTATCTGACCACCACCTCTTAAGCTTCAACCTTCATCACTTTCCACCTCATCCTCGTCCTGTCTCCTCTAACCTATTCAGAAACCTTCATGCTATTGATCCTTTGGCTCTCTCTTCTGCCATATCCTCACCTCTTTCCTCCACTTTATCTTCTACGTCTGTTGATGAGGCAGTATCTTCCTATAATGCCGCACTCTCATCGGCCCTGGATGCTCTTGCTCCCCCCACCCCACGTCCCATGAAACGTTCCGCACCCCAGTCCTGGCTCTCACCCACCACCCGCTATCTACGTTCCTGTGCCTGTTCTGCTGAGCGCGCCTGGCTCAAATCCCATTCCCGTCCTGACCTCCTACACTTCAAATTCATGCTTGCTTCCTTCCAATCAGCCATAGCTCTTGCCAAACAAGATTACTATGTACGTTTGACTAACTCTCTTGCCTCGGATCCTCGCCATCTCTTTAGTACCCTCAACTCTCTCCTCAAAGTACCCCCACCCCCGATCCCCCTCTCCCTTTCTGCACAAACCCTAGCCGACTATTTCCATGACAAAATCCACAAAATCACCCTCCAATTCCCCACAATATCACCTACTTCCCCACCTCCCCCGCTTCACTCCCAAATCTCCCCTCCTACTTCTCCTACCCTTTCCTCCTTTCCTATGATCTCTGATGAGGAAACTGCACACCTTCTTTCTACCTCCAAACTTACCACCTGCTCCTCTGATCCCATCCCCACCCGGGCCAGATGGTATACATCCAAGGGTGTTGAAAGAACTGAAATATGAGATTGCAGACCTGCTATTAGTAATCTGTGAACTTTCATTAAAATCATCTGTAATACCTGAAGATTGGAGGATCGCCAGTGTAACGCCAATTTTTAAAAAGGGTTCCAGGGGTGATCCGGGAAACTACAGACGGGTGAGCCTGACGTCAGTTCCGGGAAAAATGGTAGAAACCATCATAAAGAACAAAATTACTCAGCATGTAGATAGTCATGGCCTAATGGGAGACAGCATGTTTTTTTGAAGGTGTGACTAAACAGATGGACAAAGGTGAGTCGGTTGATATAGTGTATCTGTACTTTCAGAAAGCCTTTGACAAGGTCCCTCATCAGAGACTTTTGGCAAAACTCAAGAGTCATTTGTTAGGAAGCAGTATACTATTGTGGATCAGGAACTGGTTAAAAGATAGAAAGCAGAGGGTTGGGCTAAATGGCCAATTTTCCCAATGGAGAAAGATGAATAGTGGTGTACCCCAGGGATCTGTGCTGGGTCCGCTACTTTTTGACATATTGATAAATGACCTGGAAAAGGGAATAATGAGTGAGGTTATCAAATTTGCAGATGACACAAAACTATTTAAAGTTGTTAAAACCCAAGAGGATTGTGGAAAATTGCAAGAGGATCTTGATAAACTGGAAGACTGGGCATTAAAATGGCAGATGAAATTTAATGTGGATAAGTGCAAAGTTATGCACCTAGGGAAGAACAACCCAAACTATGGATACACGATGCAAGATTCCACATTAGGAACTACCACGCAGGAAAAAGATTTAGGCGTCATTGTGGATAACATGTTAAAACCATTGGCCCAGTGTGCAGCGGTGGCCAAGAGAGCAAATAGAATGCTAGGTATTATAAGGAAAGGAATGGAAAATAAAACAAAAGATATTATAATGCCTCTATATCGTTCGATGGTGAGACCACACCTTGAATATTGTGTGCAATTCTGGTCACCGTATCTTAAAAAGGATATAGCGTTATTAGAAAAGGTTCAGAGAAGAGCCACCAAAATGGTAAAGGGGATAGAAGGATACTCCTATGAAGAAAGGCTAAAAAGGTTAGGGCTCTTTAACCTGGTAAAGAGACAGCTGAGGGGAGATATGATAGAAGTCTATAGATTAATGAATGGAGTGGAATGGGTAAACGTAGATCGATTATTTACGTTATCAGAATAGAGAAAGACTAGGGGATATGCAATGAAGCTACAGAGTAAACTATTTAAGACTGATAAAAGAAAATATTTTTTCACTCAACGTGTAATCAAACTCTGGAATTTGTTACCGGAGGATGTAGTAAAGGCTGTTAGTGTAGCTGGGTTTGAAAAAGGTTTGGACAAGTTCCTGGAGGAAAGGTCCATAAACCATTTAAGAAGGGACCCAGGATATCAGTGCTTGACCCAGTACAAGCATTGTGGAACCTGTGTCTTTTGGGGAAACTGCTAGGTACGTATGACCTAGATTGGCCACTGTTGGAAACAGGATACTGGGCTTGATGGACCTTGGTCTGACCCAGTATGGCATATCTTATGTTCTTATGTTCACCCATCTCCTGAGCCCTATCTCCTCCACCGTTGTCCCTTCCATCTCCCGTATTCTTAACCTATCACTGTCCTCTGCAACAGTCCCTGCTGACTTCAAGCATGCTGTGGTGACACCACTCCTCAAGAAACCCTCACTCGAACCCACATAACCCACCAATTATCAACCCATCTCTTTCCTTTCCTTCACTTCCAAGCTACTCGAATGGGCAGTTCACCATCGCTGCCTTGACTTCCTCTTCTCTCATGCCCTCCTGGATCCCTTACAGTCCAGCTTTCGTTCTCTACACTCTACCGAGATGGCTCTTGCCAAAGTCTCCAGCGACTTGTTCCTGGCTAAATCTAAGGGCCTCTACTCCATCCTCATTCTTCTTGACCTCTCTACTGCTTTCGACACTGTCGACCACACCCTCCTCCTCGATACCCTGTCCTCGCTTGGCTTCACAGGCTCTGTACTATCCTGGTTCTCCTCCTATCTCTCCCACCGCTCCTTCAGTGGGTGCTCCGGAGGCTCCTCCTCCTCTGTTACCCCACTCCCAGTTGTTGTACCCCAAGGAAATGTTCTGGGACCGCTCCTTTTCTCTCTCTACACCCAGTCCCTTGGTGCGCTTATCTCTTCCCATGGCTTTCAGTACATCTGTATGCTGACGACTCCCAGATCTACCTCTCTATGCCCAAAATCTCTTCGTCAATCCAGATCTGGATCTCAGCCTGCCTTTCTGACATCGCTGCCTGGATGTCTCACCACCACTTAAAGCTGAACATGGCCAAGACTGAACTTCTCATCTTTCCCCCTACAACCTCCCCTCCTCTTCCCCCCTTTCTCGTTCTCTGTGGATAACTCTGTAATCCTTCCTGTTTCCTCGGCCCGCAACCTGGGAGTAGTCTTCGACTTCTCTCTCTCCTTCTCCACACACATCCAGATCGTAGCCAAAACCTGCCGTTTCTTTCTCTACAACATTAGCAAAATCCGCCCCTTCCTCTCTGAACACACTACTAAAAGCCTTATCCACTCCTTAAATACCTCCCGCCTCGACTACTGTAACCTGCTCCTTGCTGGCCTCCCTCTGAGTCATCTCTCTCCCCTTCAATCTATTCAATACTCTGCGGCGCAACTAATCTTCCGCCAGCCTCGTCATGCCCATGTTACACCTCTCCTTAAGTCACTTCATTGACTCCTCATCCGCTTCCGCATGCAATTCAAACTTCTCCTGCTGATCTATAAATGCATTCACTCTGCGGCCCCCCATTATCTTTCATTTCTTATCTCCCCTTATACCCCCATTCAGGAACTTCGTTCTTCTAAGAAACTGCTTCTATCTAGGCCCTGCTCTCCTATTGCTAACTCCAGACTTCACTCCTTTTATCTTGCTGCACCCTATGCCTGGAACAAACTGCCTGTGTCTGTATGCCAGGCACCTTCTCTAACCCTCTTCAAGTCGAGGTTAAAAGTTCACCTCTTTGATGTTGCTTTTAGATCTTGACTCTCCTGTCCTAGACTCACCTGACCTCCTTTCTCTCCCCAGTTCCCACCCTTGCTCCACCACTTCCTACACCCTCTGTGTGTGTGTTTGTGCATTTTGTCTTGACCCTATGTGTCTGTGCGTCTTGTCTTTATTAGATTGTAAGCTCTGATGAGCAGGGACTGTCTCTTACATGTCTATACTGTACAGCGCTGCGTATGACTGGTAGCGCTACATAAATGCTGAGTAGTAGTAGTAGTAATAATACGCATGCACACCCTTCACAAATGACTGTTGGAGACACTAATTTAAATACACAAATTTTCCCATCACAATACTGGCAATTATAGGTCCATGCTGAAAATTCTTTTTAGATTTTCTGCCGGCATGTGCCAAACTGCGCCTGCGTCACTTGATGTCCTCCTCGTGCTCACATTGCTGTGCCACCATTATCACATAATATCTATGCACATGCATGTGGCACTGCTGGAAATGCATCTTTTTTGCACGTGTCTACCCTGCAATTCTCATTATATGCTGATGTTTTGCACATACCTCATTTGCATGAATTTCCTTTATTGTATATTGGTGTACAACGTTTGCAGTTCTCATGTGCTAGGAAACCCTACACATGGTTAAGAGCGTGTGGCTTTAATGCCGGCTTTCTGCATCAGCCCCCTTAGAGCATAAGCACAACATTACATAAGAATAGTAGAGGCGACTTAAAAAAAAAAATCAAAGCAGTAATGCTAAAAGCAAATGTGGAGAGTAAGGGAGAAGAAAATAAAGTAGGAGAACAGATGAGGGCGAGAGGGACATCTGGGTTAGCAAAGAGAAAATCGAAAGAAGAGGCAGGTTGCATTATAGTATTTTATAAACAACGTACGTACTTTCTTATATCCACCAACACTCCACCCAAACTCCACCCATGTGCATGTCACCAGTGAAAGAACATGTCATGCAAAGACTAGTCTGTATTTTATAATAGGTCATTGACTGGTGTACAATACTGACATTCACATGCATTGTTGGTGCCTAAAACTAGGCACCTCCTCATAAAATTACCTTCATACTAGACTAGGGGGTATGTTTACTAAACTGCGCTAATGTGCGCTACTGTGCGCTAATGTGTGCTGCGCACTTGAGCATGCGCTAAGGTACCTTAGCGCATGCTAATGTCGCGTTATGGGGCACTTTTGTGCATGCTCAGGTGCACGGCACACTATTGTGCATGCTCATGTGCGCAGCGCGCTAATGTGCGATGAAGGTGGGGAAAGGCTCCCGTAGGGCGGAGGAAGGCTCCCCAGGGGCGGAGAGAAGGGGTCAATGGGTGGAGAGTGGGAGGGGAGAGGCTCCCCGCACATTTGCGAGGTTGAAATCCGAGGCAAAAAATACCGCGAGTGAAAACCTCGCGTTAGAGCCGATTTAAAGGGAAGAGAAACCATTTATGTCAGCAATGTACAGCAAAACCAGGGAAACCTACAAAAAGTGATAAGTGTGATACATGTGCACGGTACAAAAGTACAAATAAACATTGAAAAGGACCCCAACAAAATTTTAAAAAATTATAATCAAGCTGGGCAATAGTGATAGTAATGGGAATCATCAAAAAACAATCCCAAGAAAGCCCCAAAAAATAAATATGAATTTTGGAAGAGTCTACACTCCGTCCCCATACAAGGTGAATGATCCCACAGTGAAATAGCACTAATCAGGGTTTTCCTCTCCATTGGACAGGTTTCCTATGGCATGCACATGTTCCACAACAGCAGGACAGGCATGTCGGAATGGGCAAGTGGACAGATGCTGGGAAAGGGGATACAGAGGGCTGCAGGCGGCACATGCTGTGGTGCAGCTGGGGCACAGTGCGGACTAGTCAGAAGCCTAGGTGGCACTTAGGAATGCTGAAACTGAACAGCAGCCAGACAGCAACTGATGAGGGCCCAACATGGGCACGAGAGTGTTTATCACAGTGTCACAGGGGATAGTACCCAGCAGGTACCCCCAAGGGCACAGAACATTGGCAGGTGGTGTTGGGGGGAAGCATGGACGCCTATGCAGGCACCCCTACCCCAGAACACGCACCATAGGCAGCCGCCTACCTGCACACTGGATGGCTTGAGACTGCACACCACCAGCACCACCAGCAAAAGGGCATCTCAGCATGATGGCAGAGGGGTACTGGTGGTGGAGGGGGGCAGTGGCAGCTGCCCAGAGCAGACCATGGCCTAGCCCTGTGTAGGTGGGTGCCATGCACTGCAACAGACAGGCTGTGTCTGACCAACAACCATGGTATCTCCAGGGACTGCACAGTCACTGTGAGCACAGTGTGGTGCAGTGAACACAGCCAGTGTGTTCAGGAGCAGAAGGTCACAAGATCAAGTCCCAGCTGGGGCTACCACCAATCCAATCCCTATATTTTACCCGCTACTAAACCGTGATAGTAAGGACAAACCTTTATTGCAGAGAACATACGCATGGTTCAAACGCCTATATTTTACCCCACCGAGCACAGACACCAGAACCATGCGCATTACCTGGAGCACAGTCCCCCAAATTCAACAGACAGGCCCTGCTGGACAAACAGTCATGGTATCACCAGGGAAAGCACTGTCTCTGTGGCAACACAGTGGTGCAGTGCACGCAACCGGTGTGTATGGAGGCAGAAGGTCACAGGTTCAAGTCCCAGTTATGGTGCCTGTCAACCCAGTCCCCATATTTTACCCACTACTACAACGTGCTAATACAGACAGAACCTTTATTGCAGATGACGTAAACATGCCCAAAACACCTACATTTTACCCTACAGAGCAAAGACAGGCGCATTACCTAGAGCAGAGTCTCGCAAATGCAGTCCTGGAGGGTTCCATGCTGCCTCTAATAAAGATGCCTGTGCTGCATATCTATGCACCACCCCCATGGTATGCAGATGTATCTCATGCATATTCATGAGGGACAGCATGAAAACCCGAACAGTGTTTGGCACACCAGGACTGGAGTTGGGAACCTCTGCCGTAAAGCAGCAGCCAACAGGGGCAGACACACACACACCCACACCCACAGGTTCCATTAGCCAATGCCTCCTGGAGAGGCAGGACATTGGGCCCTGCGTGCATCTCCCAATACTAGCCCTTGCATACCTTAGCAATGCCACCCTACACCTGGGAATATGGCACACAGCTATCAAACGTTTGCTATGATTACTGGCAGATACCAATTCCGACGTTAAGCACAGTTTGCTGATTGAGCTCCATCATAGCAACCTTTCTGCTGTCTGTGGAGTGTGCTTCAGGTCTGGTCTCTGACAGTGTTTACCACCCTGGGGAGTGACCCCCAACAGTATTGCGTACCATATCCATGCCTGCACTGTGCCCAGGACTGGTGTGGTGGCCAGGGCTGCTAAACTCCTCTAGAGTGGCACAATGCTGGCATAGGTGTGGGAGTGTGTGTCTGTCTATCCAGTGTGTGGTGGCTGCAAACACCCTCCACAGCCCACACTGCCAGCACTGTTGCCAGTATTGGCCTGCCAATGTGCATAATGAGGAGCAAGGTACCATGGGTATAGCCCGGATAGGGTGGCCTGGCCAGGATGCATCTGCACAGGGCATAGGGCACTGGCTGGGACAATGTAGTGCCCGGTCACCACCTGCACAGACAGGTTGGCCACAGCATGTCCTGCTGGGAGATCACTCTCACCCTGACTGTGCAGTGACCACAGCATGGCTAGGTACCCCCATAGTGCTGTATAGTATTTCTTTCATGTGACAAGATCAACAAAACTAATTAGCAGACATAACTAACTGAAGCCGGGTCACGACTACCAATCAGTCATTTGTCTTATTATGCACCCAATAGCACGGACAGTGATACTGCTAACCGTCACTAGCTTAGTCACAGTGTTACTGTTATATAGTATATAATACCATTTCTGTGATAACACTGTTACACTGCCACGTGCTCTGATACACTGCACTGCTAGACAGTTTACTGTTATAAATTCTGTCCATGTTATACATACTGTTCTGAGATATATACTGTTACTGTTACTGTTCTGAGATATATACTGTTACTGTTACTGTGATATAGTGACATTAACAGTCCTACAGTTATACAGTTCCTGCTATTTGTACTGCTCTGTGATACATACTGTTACTGTTTACTGTGATATTTGCAAACACTATTCCAGTATATACTGCTTACTGTAACACTCGCAACCATAATACTAACACAGACACAATGGGCTTCTGATCAGCTGGGAAATGGAACCACTCTACTTTTTTCTAATACTATGCATGTCTATATTCGCCCAAGCACACTCATGCCACCCCAATGTGCGCTATAGTTTGACACACTTATTCAGACCCATCTACTACCTTTACCCCCTACCAATACCCCCACCTCCCTCACTCAATATAATCCACCGGGCTAGCAACGAGCCATCAACAACTCAGAGCCATTTCGTGCCTAGCATAATCAGGGCTCAGAGATGCAAGAAACCTAAGTCGCTGAAAATGAAGGGAAACAAGCCTGGCCAAATCCAAACCAACCACTTACCTACCTCCCAAACAACGCATGATGACTATAGCATCATCCTCATCAACGCCAGATCAATAAGGAACAAAACGCACATCCTACACAACATCATCTCAGATGAACAACCGGACATCCTCTGTATAACAGAAACCTGGATCACTGACTCCGACCCTGCAATAATAAATCAACTAGACAAACCTGGATACAAAGTGTTCAACTGCCCACGCACCAATAAAAGGGGTGGAGGTGTCATCGTAATAGCCAAAACCATCTTACAACTAACAACCACCTCCCTAAACTCAAATATGGACATGGACATACTCAAAGTAGAAAACTCAGTTCTTTCCATCTCTCTTATCTACAGGTCCCCCTCATCAATTCACGAAACACTTGCCTCAGCACTAGAAAGCATCTCCACCACTCAGATCAGAAAATTCCAAATCATCTTGGGAGACCTGAACTTAGCATCACTACCAACTAGTCATGCAAACAATTTCATGGAAGCCATGGAACAACTGGGGTACCAACAAATCATAACTGACGCTACCCACGAGAAGGGAAATACCCTAGACTTGGTTTTCCTACCCACCAACCAACGGACGGGCGAGGAGAAACCCGTGATCAGAATAACTCCAGTACCATGGTCAGACCACCACCAAGTAGATCTCAAAGTAAAACTGCCCTCCCCACCCAAAAATGCAAAATCCAGGAGGACAACGCACACGCAGAGGAGTTTCAACAAATTCAACAAGGAAAATCTCATAGGCACCATTGCCTCCCACTTAGATTTGGAATGTACGGACCTTGAGGTTCTAACCAGCAGATGGAACGAAGGTATACAAAAAACATCAAACCCTACATGGAAAACCACTACAGACTCAACTAGACCTCGATCGGAACCTTGGTACACAGCTACACTGACCGGAATGAAAAGGGCACTCCGTAAATCAGAGAGGAAGTGGAGACAAACAAAATCCATTGTACACAAGACAGAATACCTGACCCTCCTCGCCAAATACAAAGAAGAGATTAACTCCGCAAAAAGAACTCATCATACAAATTTACTGAACAAAGCCATCAATAAGCCCCGCGAATTATTCGAACTGGTCAAATCTCTAACAAAAACAACACTGGTTGACCATGCTGACAACGTAATCAAGCCTCAAACTTTGGCAAATCACTATGCAAGCAAACTCACGGCTTCAACTCCCACGCAATACCTGGGCCCAACCCTCCCAGTGCCAAACCCAACCATGGCAACCACCGACAGTCAAGACATGATATGGAACACTTTCCACAAACTTGATGACAAACAAATAACTAACATAATCACAAGCATCAACACCACCACCTCCCCACTAGATCCCTGCCCAGCCACTTGGATCAAGGCAGTGAAACAGGACATCACTCAACTTGTCTCGCACATAGTAAACCTATCACTGCAACAAGGAATCATGCCCACACAACTAAAGAAGTCTATCATAAGACCTGTCTTAAAAACAAAACAAGCAATAGAGAAGACCCTGCTTCCTATCGACCAATATCGAGCATATCGTTCCTGGCCAAAATCATTGAAAAGGCCGTGTTACTACAACTGCAAGACCATTTGGATGACAACGAAACCCTGGATAAACAACAATATGGATTCAGACGATATCACGGCGTTGAAACACTACTCCTAGCGCTGCTTGACAACCTCCTCAAGGGTTTAGAAGACAAAAAGAAAATGTTTCTACTCATATTCATAGACATATCTGCAGCATTCGATACAGTTCACCATGGCACCCTCTTAAACAGGCTTAAATCCATTGGAATAACTGGAACCCCTCTAAAATGGTTCTCCTCGTACATATCAAACAGAATGCAACAGGTCCAGTTCAACGGAGAAAAGGCAGAAGCATTCACGCAAACACAGGGTATACCACAGGGTTCGGCTCTCTCAGCACTCCTGTTCAATATTTACATGCAACCACTTTGCGAAATCTTTCAACATCATAATATCAAATACCACGTCTATGCAGACGATATTATGCTGTACACTCAACTCGACACTGCCAACCCAAACTACACCTAACTCGAAGAGTGCCTAAGTGAGATGCAAGCCTGGTTACTCCAAAGTAACATGACGATCAACACAAAAAAACAGAGGTAATGTACATCTCCAGAAAGCCAAACTTCAATCCCCTCGCAACATTCACCTTATGTAACAATACTTACCAAACGAAGGAGGAAATAAAATATCTGGGAGTAACGTTCGATAGTAATCTAAAAATGGAGAAACACCTCCGCAAAACAAACAAAGCCGTTTTTCACAAGCTTAGAGTCCTTCAACCGCTAAGGAGCATTATCGAACCTCAGGACTTCAGGACCATTGCCCAGGCACTCATCATGCCACATTTCGACTACTGCAACGCCATCCTGCAGGGTCTCCCAAAGAAAACTCTGAACATTCTGCAAATGGCGCAGAATGTAGCCGCTAGGGTCATCACGAAAAAAGGCTTTGCTGATCACATCACCCCGGTATTGATTGAGCTCCACTGGCTCCCCATCACGGCTCGTATAAAATACAAATCACTCACGACCACTTTCAAGCTCCTACATAACATTGCTCCATCCTTCCTCTCCACTTTGATATGCTCACAACCACCCAACAGAAGCAGAAGAACCTTCAACTCCAACACCCTCCTCATTCCAGCTGATATAAGAACTGTTAAAACCAATACTAGTAATAGAGCGTTCTCATACACAGCACCTACACTCTGGAATCATCTGCCGCCAGAGTTACGAGATTGCAAAGACCTAACTGTCTTCAGGAAAAACCTCAAGACTCATCTTTTCCAGAATCATTATAATTTGAATTAACCTAAGGGGTCTAAGTCCAGAACATATTTATGTACTCCTGCTCGTTTATGTATAATGTATATATGTATATATGTAATTAGTACTCTTATACTTAACAAACCCCTCGTGGGATGTGCCTACCCTCCTGATCAACCTGTACACACCCAAATTTTACTGTACTGATTGACAGTCCTCCTAATGTTCTCCTTGTGTAATCAGACCGCTGCTGATCGCTGGAAGTAGCGGTATATAAATGTTTGCTAAATAAATAAAATAAATAAATATTTATGGGTTTCCCTTTGGGGCCCAGTCACTGATTTATCTGCTAGGTGTGTATGCTGACATCCCAGTTCGGGGTGCACGCATTTCCACCAGGAACATGCACTATGGCAGGGGTAGGGAACCCTGTTCCTGGAGAGCAGCAGACCAGTCAGGTTTTTGGGATATCCCTAATGAATATGCATGAGATATATATGCATTGGAGATACCCTGCCAACCTGACTGGTTTGTGGCCCTCCAGGGCTGGATTTGGAGACCCCTGCCTTACACCTCTGTCATTTAAGATTGTGAGTGGGCAAGGTGCAGATGTCCAAGACATCAAAAAGGTTAGATAGAATGTGTCACATTCCTCCTCACTTCTCACCACCACCAAAATATTGTCTATTAGACAACTTTTTGGTGGTGGTGAGAATTGAGGAGGCATGTGACACATTCTATATACCCTTTCGATGTCTAGGACATCTGCACCTTGCCCACTCACAATCTAAAATGAGAGAGGTGTAAGGCAGGGGTCTCCAAATCCAGCCCTGAAGGGCCACAAACCAGTCAGGTTGGCAGGATATCTCTAATGCATATATATCTCATGCATATTCATTAGGGATATCCCGAAAACCTGACTGGTCTGCGGCTCTCCAGGACCAGGCTTCCCTACCCCTGCACTATGGACTAGCTAGCAGACTGTCTGCAGCTGGTATGTGTCCTGATGGAGCGCCTTGCAGGGTGCAGCGGCTGAAGGCTTGCTGCAGGAGAATATCAGATAGTGGTGGGGTGCAGCTTAGCATATCCAGGCCTTCTGTCTGCTATTGTGTTATGGATGTGTACAGAGCTGCATTAACTGCCCTGTAGGGTGTCTGTTCCCCAGCAGGACTGGGGTTGATGGTCCCCTCTACTGCCACCATTGCAGGGAGATAGAATGTGGATCTGTTGGTGGGAGACCCTGTTCACCACCCTTAGCCCTGGAGGAGGAGGAGGAGGGTGGTGGTACATAATCCTCCTAGGGGTCCATAGGGGCTACACCTGACTGAGACATACAGATATATCCAAGGTGTGTCAGCAGAAACTACCTATCTCACACATTAGCACTGCTGGGGACCTGCAGCATGGCCTATCTCTGCTGTGGACCTGGCGCTGGGCACCCCACCTCACCCTCAGGGTGAATGCCGTACCTGCACAATGTGACGGTGTGTAGCTACTCTGTGCCAGTACCACACACGGTCAGTTCCCCCTACCAGGCCGAGGTGCTGTGGGGGTGCATACCCCATCTTGTGATCATCTGTACACTGCTGATTTGCATGTGCAGTGCATCATGGGTATGGGTGGGTTAACCCTATCCTGGTGACCACAGCAGACTGTTTGTGTGGTGATTTGCAGTCCTTCTGCAGACAGCCAGGGGCTTGCTAGCAGCTATAGAGCTGTACCCCACTGGTTGCTTCACTACCAGTGGAGCCAGCGGTCATGGGTTCAAACCCACAGTGGGGTTATTTGATAGGGCTGTCCAAAACATTATCTATTTTTAAAGTACATTAGTGCTGCCAGCAATAACACCCTCAGCGTACTGTAACCATAAGGTGCCTCAGAGGGGGCCCTATAGGGCACCTTATGGTTAACGTCCATATAAGGTGCACTATACAGTATGCTATGGAGCGACTGATAGGGTGCCAGTCCGTATAAGGTGCCTTATAAGGTGTCCTATGGAGCGCCTTATAGGGTGCCCTATAGGGGACATTATAGGGTGCCGTGGCAGACAGTGCACCTTATAATGTGCCCTATGGAGTTCCTTATAGGGTGCCTTATGCGGCACCTTAGGTTACGGCACGTGAGGGTGTGTTTGCTGGCAGCAATTAATAAAATACAAATAAAGTGCGGCAGGAAACAATACTTACATGTCAAAGCTGATGCCTCAGCCAGCCTTACGTATTGGGCACACTGGGGACGGAACTCATGACCCCTGTATCATCAGTCAGTGTCTTAACCATTGTGCTACACTGCTGTTTCTCCTTGCATTTCAGCGCACTTACTTATGCTTTCCATGCGTTTAAATGCACAGTGCAGCCATCAGAAACAGTGCTATGACCTTGCTGTGTCTCATAGGGCACCGTATATGGCGCCCTATATGCCACCCTTTATGCAACATTGTAGGGTGCCGTGGCGGACAGTGCACTTTAAAATGTGCCCTCTGGGGTACCTTATGGGGTGCCTTATGTTACAGTGCTTTCAGAGTGCGTTTGCTAGTAGCAGTAATTAAAATAAAATTAATATGCCTCAGACTGCAATATTACACATAACAGGTAGTGCCTCAGCCAGCCTTATTCACTGGGCACAGTGGGGGATTGAACCCATGATCCCTGCACCATCGGTCAGTGTCTTAACCATTGTACTGTGACTCTGTTCCTGTGCTTGCACATCAGCGCGCTACTTATGCTTCCCGTGCGCGTTTCTCATGCGCTAATGTGCGTGGCGCACATTAGTGAACCGCGTACATTAGCGCATGAATAATCCCAGTTTGCTTTTTTCAAACTGACACGCCCACTCCTTTTATGGCATCCCGCACAATAGCGCGGCGCGCACCTAACGGGGTTTTAGTAAACATACCCCTTGGTTTATGAAAGTTTTTCTTCCATTTAGTATCAAAGGTAAAAGCTTTGGTACTATAAAGAGAAACAAGCTCATCAAAAATAAACATGCAAACATGCAAAACAAGTTAAAAAATGTACACAATGGCATGCTTCCTTTCTTCCATTCGGAGACTGAGGCATGCCTATGTGGAGGATTTGATGGGAAAACAAATGGTAAAATGTGTTTTGGCATGGTGGTGGGAGCTGTGTGGCTGAGTGGATAGGTGGAAGGAGCCTGTATCCAGTGTGCATGTGGTAACTGGTCGTTTGTGTGTGTGTTTGTATGTGTGAGTAGCATGGTATGTATATATATGTGTCTATGTGGAGAGCATAGGTGCATTTCTGTGGGGGATTTCTGGGGGTTGTGTTTAGGGGTTTGGGTGTGTGGGTGTGTGTGCAAGTAGCTTGGTATGTATATATCTGTCTTGGGGGAATATCTGGGGGAAATAAACGACATTGGCAAAACTGAAAGGAAATATTTTAAGGGTAGCAGGCCTTTTTTGTTAAGCAAGTAAATAAAAATAAGAGGAAAAGAAGGCCACTATGGTTTTCAAAAGAAGTAGCTGAAAGGGTAAGGGAAAACTAGCCTTTATAAACTAAGAGATCACAGAAAGAGAAAGACAAACAGCAATATCTGGAGGAGCTGATATTTGCTGGTAAAGTAGTCAGGAAAGCAAAAATGCTAATGGAAGAAAAAGTAGCCAATACAGAAAAACATGAGAACAAGACATTTTTTTTAGGTATGTTAGTGACATAAGGACGTGGCAAGAGTGGCATTGTGAGACTCAATTGTGACCGGGAGGAATATGTAGTTATAGAAGCTGATGAAGATAAAGCAGAATTGCTTAACAGATATTTCTGTTCTTTTCTCACAGATGAAGTGCCAGAAATGGGACCTCAGAAAACAAACACAAGTAGGAATGGAGGTAAGGTAGAACTTGAATGGTTTTCAGAAGATTGTATTTGTGAGAAGCTAGCAAAACTAAAAATGGACAAAACAATGGGGCTGGATGGGATTCATCTGAGGGTATGGAAAGAATATAGGGAAGTACTGGTGGTTCCACTGGCTGACCTTTTCAATGTTTCTTTAAAGTCGGGAGTGATAGCGGAGGACTAGAGGTGGACAAACATGCTTCTTATCCAAAAAAGCAGGAGTAAGGAAGAGGTTGGTAACTACAGACCAGTTAGTCTGACCTTTGAGGTAAGTAAATTCAATAGAAAGCTACTAAAGGAGATAGTGGTGCAGATTCTGGACTCCAAGGAATTACAGGATCTGAGACAGTTTCGCTTTACTAGAGGTAGGTCTTGTCAGTTGACTCTGATTGATTTCTTTGACTAGGTGACCAGAAAAATGAGAGAGTGCTAGATGTGGTATACTTAGATTTCAGCAAGGTCTTTCACACCATTCCTCATCAGTGAGTTATAAATAAACTGAGTGCCCTGGCATGCACCCTAAAGTGACTGACTGGGTAAGAAACTACATGACTGGGAGGCAATAGAAGCTAATAGTAAAGGAGTTCACTATGAAGAAAGGAGCGTTACCCGTGGTGTACCTCAGGAATCGATCCTTGGTTCTGTTCTTTTAAATGTTTTTGTAAGTGATATTGAGGAAGGTCTATTAGGAAAGGTATGCCTCTTTGTGGATGATACAAAATCTGCTAAAGAATGCAAGATCATGCATTACAGTATAGGGAAAGAAGTACCTCTATTTTATTTATTTAACAGGTTTTTTTATTCCACTTTATCATTTCAGTCAAAGCGCTACCTCTATGCATGATAGAAGCACAGGACCTAGGGACTATCATATTGAATGATCTTAAAGGGTCAAAACAGATAGAAAAGGTGACTATAAAAGTCAGAAGGATGTTTGGGTGCATAGGAAGAAAAATGGCCAGAAGGAAAAAGGAGATAATAGCTCCTTTGTACAAACTTCTAGTGAGACCTCATATGGAGTACTGTGTACAGTTCTGTAGATCACACCTTCAAAATTATATAAACAGGATAGAGTCAATTAGAAGGCAGCTTCAAAAATGGTCAGTGGTCTTCATCATATGACATATGAAGATAGACTTAAATATCTCAATATGTATACTTTGAACGAAAGGAAAGAGAGGGCTGATATGACAAAGACATTTAAATACTTTTGTGAAATAAATGCACAGGAGATAGCCCTCTTCCAGTTTAAAGGACGCTTTGGAATGAAGGGTCAATGAAGGTGAAAGGGGATAGACTCAGGAGCACTGAGGAGATATTTCTTTATGGAAAAGATGGTAGATGTGTGGGATATGTTCCCAGTGGAGGTGCTGCAGATGAGAACTACATCTAAATATAAGAAAGCATGGGACAAATACGGAGGATCTCTGAGGGAGAGGAAAGGATTATAGAACTTAATATTTCTTATGAGTGGCTGTATGGTCTTTATCTGCCATCGTTTTCTGTATTTCTATGTAATTTCTTAAAATGGGTTAGTTTTGTGATGAAGCCTAGTGGCGGCGAAACGAGAGCTTTCGTAGGGTTGTTATGTGAAAGACATTAGATTTGAATTCTTTTCAGAAATTCTCTGCTTCGTGATGTTTGGTTGAGTCTCTCAGCGTTCTGGTTGAGCGTCGAATGGAGCGATCGGCTTGCAGTGTTACTAAAGATAAGTGACTGTTGACCCCTTTTGTGGGCTTTTTTTATAGCTACTTACTACTTTTTCCTTTTTTAGGAAACTGCGGTCAGTTCCTGTATTGCTGTATTGCTCATCTTATCGCTGTGACTCTACCACAGTGCTCTTATTGCTGTGATGTTTATTACGCTACTTTTGTGATTATGAATGGTGTATATGTTGTATGAATGTAATGTAATTATTTATTTTCAGAAGTTCCCAGAAGCAATAATTGTGGTTTTAGGGTGTATACGTGGTGATTGAGTATGGTTAAAAAAGTGTGGCTATATGACCTGTGATGTGAGCGACAGCTGTTCCATATAGTGATTTATCACTACATGTAGGGCTCGAGCCATCCTGAGGTCATTTAATGCCTGTGTAAAATCTTATAGTATTTATTGAAACTTTTTGGTAAATTGGTTTAGGAGTAAATCTTAGATTCAAGAGTTTTTTGTGTTCTTTTTGATTATTGTATTGCTCTTGGGCAGTTGGTTTTTGGTATTTAGTTTTGTGCATACCATGACAATAAGGAACTTAACTCCTAAGCAGCGGTATGTGTGTGTGTATATTTATGTGGATGGTGTAGTTGTGTTTCTGTGGGAGTGTATTGGTGGGATCTCTGGGGGTTGTTTGTGACTTGGCGTGTGTGTGGGTGTGTATGTTGAAAAGTGAGTAGGCGTGCTTTCTCCCTTTCCCGTATTCTATCCCCCTTGAGCTCTTCACTGCCCCCTTGTACTCATATGATCCGTCTCTTACCCTGTCTTGCATCTTTCTCCTTTCTTCCTTTCTTGGGTCCATCCTTGTACTTTCCAATCTCCTTTCATTCTCCCAGGTTCCCATCACTTTATTTAGCCACTGGGTTAGTTCCCCATCCCTGCCATGGCTTGTTTATTGTTCTTGTGCCAGTGAGGGTTGAGTCCCCACCAGCATAGTGCACATCTTTGGCATGGCCACGGCTTGCCTCCTCTTCTTATGCCGGTGGGACCCCATAATCACACTGAAGATCATGCTACTACAGATATTGTTACTCATTTTTGTGACACAGGGATTGGGGTCCTGATGACACTGACCTTTCTGTTCCTGCCCCTGCTCATTTTTGGGTGGTGGAGCCTGACTTCCCTACCACCTTGCAGCACTCTGTTCATCTCCTTTTGCATCCAGCCTTAATCTATACGAATAGATTTGTATAGATGGAGGGACAGTCAGACAATAGACAAATCCTTCCTAAAAGGAGCTATTGCTTGAGCAGAATGCATTTAAAAAATTCTGCACTTCATTTCACCATTTAAGTGAAAGTATGGTCTTTATTATGCTTCTTTACCAAATTCTGATGTTACATTGTTGGCGTGTCTGTGAAGTTCTCTACGTTTTTACAGTGCACACACTATTATCTTCATTCCATTTTCTTCTTACATTAATTACTGTACTTCTTTGTTAAAAGCTTTGAGATATCAGGCCCAAAACAAATAGTCAGAGCATAGAAAGTGACAGTAATAGGATTGCATACAAGAGATTACAAGCTGGAGGCGTGGACTAGGAAACAAGAGCATGCCATTTCTCCACTAAATGAATCTTCTTTGCCTACATATAGAGAAGGAAAAGTAGACCCCCTATCATCTGCAACCTCTGACTCAGCCAGAACTTGATGACTAACACTGGCGACTGCTTTAAAGAAGCACTACTGGGGTTCTCTTAGGCTTCCGCTGCTAGTATCATTATCTTTGCCTCAGATGCAAACTTAGATTGCAAGCCCTCTGGGGACAGGGAAATATCTACAGTACCTGATAGTAACTTACCTTGAACTACTACTGGTAAGGCATTAGCTAAATACTACTAAATAAAAAGATGCAGAGGGCAAGTCACATGTAGATTCGTATGGGGTGAGCTGTCGCTCAAATAAGAGGGTGCTAAATCATTCCTTGTCTTAAAAACTAGCATCAATATCTTAAAATTTCCTCAACATCGTAACTAATGGAGACTCTGTGGTAATGGAATAATGTGGTCTCTTGCCCTTAATCCTCCAAGCCACTGTGCTGCAGTATTTTGCAAGAGCTGTAGATGGGAAAGAGTTCTCTTAGGCAATCCCGCCAACAAAGCATGATATGATAAATGGAAGCCTGCTCTAGTTAGGCGTTATTTTCTTATCATTAAAGTGCTGTGAGCATGACCAGTACCAGCCCTAGTAATAAGTGAAGCGAGTTGCCTATTTGGAGTCCCCTTATGTGAGAGAAAGGGAATTATTCTAAAATATTTTACAGACCAAAGGTGGAATGTGCTTGCCTGTGAATGGGTCCTGAATGAAGATCCTAAATATGTGAAAATGGAAGCGATGAGTATGAAGACCAAGACTGAAGAAGTAGATGAGAACAAGAAGGGCCCAAGTAGCTACATTTTTCTATTTTGTTATATTGATGTCTGTGGAGTTAACAGATTAGTTATGCTGCTACTGCTACTCTTTTTGATTAGTGGTAAAATTGAGGAGACAGTGAGACACTGGTGCTCATATAAAACATCCCCAAAAGTAGCGCCTCAAAGCAAGTTTTCCTTCACTCCCCCCCAGAAGGCCAACCAAGAAGACAAGGAGTCGTTTCTACCTTCACAACTGTAGCTTTTGGAATATCCCAAGCAGGCAGCTACCTGAGGAGTCCACTATAATAATTATCATCACCATGACTGCTATTACGGTACTGTTTCATTGACATTTGAGAAGTTCCTTGCTGACTGAATTTGAGCACGTTTTCCAAATTATCTCAGAATACGAAGAGCTACTGTAGCTTAATACTTGAATTTGATCAATACGATATCCTTGACATTTTGGTAGTCAGTGCATGTTGATTTGGATTTTAGATTTAATTACTTGCCTTTTCCAAATCTGGATAGGTTCATGGCTGCAGCCAATTTTAGAAATGTCCCCAAAATACACATCCACAGACATGGGTGATAGACATGCTGCGGCGGTATTTCAGAATAGTGGGGTCTGTCCTATGCTGCATGCATGTCCCAGTCTGCCATTTTAGAAGTGCAGATGTGCGGCAGCTGGGTGGTAAACTGAAGCTCTGTTTATTTACATGCATGTTCCTTTGACCCTGTGTAAATTACTATGGAAGTGAGAGAACATTTATCTCTTCCCTCTGCAAGTATTCCTGCCATGAAGCAAGCACTTTTCTGCTACCTATTTGTGGCCAGGAGCAGGTGTAGTCATGTCAGCAGCTGGATCCAGACGTATGCAAGCCTTTTTGAAATCGCACAGCAATATGCATTTCCGTAAGACTGCCCAGGCCATACCTCCACCACACCCCCACGCAACATGGACACGATTGCGATGGGAATGTGTATATAGCTCTGGGGATGTCTTTGTGATTTGTATGTCTGAATGGCCATTTTCAGGTGTGCAAATCACAAACAGAGCTTCTAAAATGATCCTTATGACTAACAGTATGAATTCTTCTCCCTAAATATACATTGTTTGGTGGGTAATTCTAATAAGCGCATAGTCTTTTTCTGTATTTTGGGACTAGCCTGGAGTGGACAAAGGAATTGATTCAGTAGCTCGTTTCCCTGCATAATTTTAAATAGTAGTTAACCAGGATTTATTTTATTTTATTTTATTTATTTATTTAACAGCTTTTATATACCGCACTTTTATTATCAGTGCGGTTTACAATTAACAATACTTGCTCAATTCAGTCAAAACTGTCTTGTGGATGGTGGAAAAATAGTCTTTGCCAATCAAACTACATGTGGACATAAGAACATAAGATTTGTCATATTGTGTCTCAAGTCCAGTATCCTGTTTCCAACAGTGGCCAATCCAAGTCACAAGTATCCAGCAGGATTCCAAAAGGTACGCAGATTAAGCAGTGGATACGTGTGCTGCACTGCGTGTGCCTAGTAGTGCTAGATAAACGATAAGTAGTAACAGATTTCTCCCAGTCCATTTTAATAATGGCTTATGGACTCCTCCAGGAACTTATCCAAACCTTTTTTAAACCCAGCTACACTAAAAGCTTTTACTGCATCTTCTGGCAATTAATTCTAGAGCTTAATTACATGTTGAGTGACAAAATATTTTCACCAATTAGTCTTAAATATACTACTTTGTAGTTTCATTGGATGTCCTTTAGTGTTTAATCTTTTTGAAGGAGTAAACAACTGATTCACGTTTACTCGTTCTACTCTGCTCATTATTGTATATCATCTATCATATCTCCCCTCAGCCATTTCTTTAAGGTGAAGACCTCTAACCTTTTAAGCCTTTCCTAATAGAGGTAACCTTCCATCCCCTTTATCATTTTGGTCATCCTTCTTTGTACTTCTTCTAATTCCACAATTTCTTTTTTTAGATGACGTGATGAGAACTGTATACATGTGTTTGTAAGGCAGGAGTGGAGGAGTAGCCTTGTAATTAAGGCAGCAGCCTGGAAATGGAAAGGCCAGGGTTTAAATTCCACTGATGCTCCTTGTGGCCTTGGGCATGCTACTTAACCCTCCATTGCCTCAGGCACCAACTTAGATCATAAGCCCTCTGAGGGCAGGGCGATGACTATTCCTTATCGTCCCTCCAGTGCAGTCCCGCACCTCTGGGTAGTGCACCTCCTCCAGCAGCTTGGAGACTGAGTGTGTCATCTTTTTGATGACACTAGTGTACATATGCAGCTGGCACCGCCCACCAGCACCAGTAAGCTCAGTCTCCAAGCAGCTGGAGGAGGTTGTGAGCCAAGGTGCTGGACTCACTGAAGAGACAACTAAGGAGATAGGTTTAGTTAGAGTTTGCTTTTATTTCCCCTATTAAGGTGCAGGTTTCTTTTTTTTTTTTTAAACTCTGTTTATTGAAAACCAAAGGCAGAAGTATAAAAAAAAATCAGAAGGAACAGAGAGAACCCGGGGGACAACAGGGCTGAGGGGAGGATATTCCTTCTTCCCCCTCTCCCCCCAGGATTACGGGGGGGGGGGGGGAAGATCTGGAGGAGCCTTCCTCAGTCCGAGACTTCTGGCTGCTCCCGAACCCATTATCAGGTGAGGAGCCACTTCAGGGGCTGCAGTTGCCTGACAGGAATGAAAGCTGGCAGCAACAAATCACCCTCCTCAGCGCCAAAGCCAGGAAGGAAGGCTGAGCACGAGGGGTGGAAAAGCCATGCGGCAAAGAGGCTCCAAGGTAAGAGTGGTGGAGGGGGGAGGAGGACACCGCCAGAACACGAGAAGACAGAGGGCGGTCTGCAGCCACATGTTTGGGAGCCTGCAGCAGTGTGGGAAACTCCCTCTGCTGCATTTAGGTGCAATTTCTTCTTATTCAGGCCCGCATGTGTTTAACCCCCTGCTGTGTTTTGGGTGCCTGGGAGAGGCAGCCACCAGAGAGTAAAGCAGGACAGAACAGCCTCTTTTTAGGGGCCATTTGCAGTTTCTTTTTTAATTTCAGTTTCAGTTAATTAGATTTTGGTTTGGTTTTATTTTATTTTAGTTCAAGTACTCTAGTGCTCTGTGCCTGAGCCTGTGGAGGTGCACTGTGCTGGGGATCCTTTTACCTACCCGGATACAAATTGAGGGCATTCCTGGGGAGTGCCCACAGTCCTTTCCAACATGCCGGCCAGACTGCAGTGCCTGGTATAGGATGGTATCAAGGGGTGTGAACCCCACTTAATCCTTAAGCATTCCTTGTGTTATACAGCTCAAAACTGATTCAGTGCACAATGACTTGATGCAAACATATGGGAAAGGCCTAATCAGATAGGCCATTGTTGCTGGGTGGATTTTCAGAGGGCTGTTGTGCTGGGTCAGGGGATGTAAGTGGCACTTGGTTGAAATATTGTTGCTTTTTCCTGAGAAGGGTCTGATAAAACGTCAGAGACAGAAATAAAGATAGGTGTTAAAAAAAAAGAGGAGCTGCATATAGGTTCGTAGCAGCTACAGCTCTGGAAAACAGGAAGTACCTGCATACAAGAAAAGTATGTAATTTTGAAAGATAGTCAGTCAGTGGATTGGACGCAAATGAAATCCTTTCATCTGTCTATGGTCAGTGAGTAAGTAACCTGACATGATCATCTCTTGTCGCTTAGCCCAGATTATGTATCTATTAAATCTGGCTTGTAAGGGAAGCTGTACTCCCTTATAGTCATTTGTAGTATTAGAAGAAAAACGTAAACCTTACTCAGAGAACGTGTCAGTTTGATTGGATCAGGGCAAGGTCCATTTCATGTCTTTAAGATATAACACTGCAGCGCAATCTAAAAATCCTCAAGATATGCAGTCCCCGATGTGGTGTGGTCTCGGAGGCAGGTGTCTGCCTAAACTGCACGCAAAAGGCTGTCATGGGAGCAGGACCTGCAGGATGAGATGAGGCAGGAGAGTCCCTCCCGGTTGCAAGAGCCTCTGGGGGTGGGTGGCACCATGTTACCTGCACGATGCCCGGACCACCCACCCCTTGAGCCCAGGGAGCAGTAGGGCTCCTGGGGGGGGTTCTCACCAGAGTTTTTCTTACTTTTGCAGAAGGTGTTTTGCCTACCAAGTGGCTCCTCAGCCTCAGAACACAGGGCTAAGAGGATGTCAGACGCAAAAGAGCATGAGTCAGGAGCAGTGGCATCTAAACGGGCTAGAGGCTTAGAGAAGTGGCAGCAATCGCCGTTGTTGGAGGGGCTGGATGGGGAAGACCTTGACACGGAGCTAGATCTGCAGGAGGAGTTGGAAGAAGGAGAGAGCCTATAATAGGAGGATCAGGCATGGATTGTTTGGGTTTTCCACCGGGAGGAGCTACCTTTGCTCATCTTTATGCTTATGTTTATGCAATTTCTCAATATACTGCCCAGGCTGAAGGCCATTAGGTGGTTTACAATCACTACAAGTGCGTACTGATACAATTCCTCGTCCCCAAAGGGTTCACATTCTATGTGTACCTTGGAGACCCTTAAGGCCCTGAATATGCCTGCTAACCTCCTGGCAGAGGAAGAGGCGCTGTAGGATCTGCTGTTCCAGGCGGTACGGAAATCACAGAAAGTCTTACCACTACATGGAGTAGTAGGACAGATGATCCAGGATGAGTGGGATCTGCTGGAGGTTGGCCTTAAAGGGGTGCAATCCATGACGTGCCTATACCCGCTGCTGGAGCAAGAACAAGCTCCTTTGATCACCCAAAGTGGGCGCAGCGGTGTTGGCAGCAGTCGAAGAGACATTGACTTGTCTCCTGCAGCTGAGAGCCGTGGAACTGGTTCTGCGAGACCAGTACATCTGCGGTCGATGCTTCATGTATTTTGTGGTGCCCAAATGGAAGGTTCCTTTTGCCCAATTCTCGACTTCGAGGGCATGAACTACGGTCTCTGGGTACCGCATTTTAAAAAGTAATAAGCAGAGGCATATATGCACGTTCCCATCCATCCAGAACATCAGCAGTTTCTCCGCTTTGCGATGCCAAGGGGCCATTTCAAGTTTCGAGCATTGCCCTTCGGTCTGGCGACCACTCCCCATACCTTTACGAAGGTCTTGGTGGTGGTGGCGGCAGCTCTCCACAAGGAAGGGGTTCTCGTCCACCTGTACCTAGATGATTGGCTGGTCCAGGCGAAGTCCAGGGATGATAGCGAAAAGAGCAACAGCGCAGGTGGGAGAGTTCCTTCAAAGTCTTGGTTGGGTTCTACCTGGCCAAGAGTCAGGTTGAGAGCGTGCTTTGATACCTGCGTGGCAGGTCCTGAGGATGGCAAGACCATCAGAGTGGTGGCATCTGCAGGTTCTGGGGACCATGGCGGCCACTCTCGAGCTAGTCCCATGGGCAAGGGCGCACATGCAACCGCTGCAGAGGACTCTGCTCAGTCGATGGTCCCATCAGGCTCAACCCCTGTCCCAAGTACTTCCCTGCCCACGGAGTAACAGGAGAGCCCTCAGTTGATGGCTGCATGTGGAGAGCCTGGAAGGAGTCCCCGGTGTGGGTTCCTCTGATGACCGATGCCAGCCTGTCAAGTTGGAGAGCCCATTGTGAAGGACACTTTGTTCAGGGACAAGAGTCTGCTGGAGGTCCTGTGGTCGATCAACAGGCTCGAGATGCGAGCGGTGACCTTGGTACTAGAAAGTTTTGAGCCATGGTTTCAGGGTAAGGTTGTCCAAGTCCTCTCAGACAATGTGACCACGGTGGCTTACATCAACCAGCAAGGAGGCACTGGCAGTGCAGCCTTGGAGGAGGAGGCCGAAAAGCTGTTCGGATGGGCAGCAATTTGTCTCCAGTTGTTATTGATGGTGCACGTAGCAGGAGCTGACAGTGTGATGGCCGCATACCTCAGTTGAGTGCGCATGGACCCCGGAGAGTGGCAGCTCAATCAGGAGGTGTTCGAGCAGGTGGTCCGCTGATGGGGCACACTGGTCATGGACCTACTGGCAATGTTCGAGTTGGCCAAGGCCTGCTGGTTTTTCAGCAGAAGAAGAGAGGAAGTCCAAGGGCCTGGATGCTCTTATTCAGCAGTGGCTCGAAGAGGGTCTTCTCTGTTTTTCCCCTTGGGTGCTCATAGGCCGGTTAGTGCAATGGCTAGAGGTGCACCGGGGATTTGTAATTCTGGCTGCACCAGACTGGCCGAGGTGCCAGCGGTATGCTGACCTGATTTGGATACTGGCAGACTGACTGTGGTGGCTTCTGGTTGGAAGGACCTCTTGACACAGGAGCCGCTTCGTATGCCTCAGGTGGATCAATTATCGCTTATGGCATGACTCTTGAAAGGGCGATGTTGAAGGATAATCAGGCTCGGGGATAGTGACCTTGCTACAGGCCCAGAGGTGGTCTACGAACCTGGCATGCATCTGCGTAGGGCGCATCTTTGAATCATGGTGCGGAGAGAGGCAGGCACGCCCTTCCACTGCCTCTGTGCCGGACATCTTGGCGTTCTTGCAATCTGGTTTTAGTAAGGGTCTAGCTGCCAGTTCCTTGAGGGTGCAACTGGCGGCGATTTCTGGTTATCGTGGGAAAGTCCACAGGGTGCCATTGGATACACACCCAGATGAGCTGAGCTTTCTAGGGGCAGTGACCCTCCTCTGTCTGTCAAAGAGGGCAGTGGTACCGCCTTGGAATCTCAATCTGGTGCTGACGGTGCTGTCTGGGGAACCCTTGGAGCCACTGAGTCGAGCTTTCCTGAAGGATTTGACTCTGAAAATGGTATTCCTGGTGGTGATTTGCTCGGCACGCAGGATTTTGGAGCTTCGGACCCTGTCTTGCCAGGAGCCATTCCTTTCCTTCTCCAAGGAGAAAGTGGTCCTGCGCCCAGTACCTTGCATTTCCGGTGGTGTGAGCATTTCATGTAAATCAGGCTGTCTCCTTACTGGCTCTGGCAAGCTCGGATGTGGGCGAGAGTGGATATGGGCTCTGCAACTCCACAGCTGTGCCACTTGGAGGCGAAGGTATGTGAAAAGGGCTTTGTCCTTTTGGAGATCGGACCATCTGTTGGTTCTGTTTGGCGGGTCACGCAAAAGTGAGGCGGCACCTAAGCCTCCATTTCCAGATGGATCAGTGAGGCAATCACACCTGCATACATCTTGAAAGGTAGAGCAGTGCCGGCGGGGTTGCAGACGCATCCCATGAGGGCTCAGGCAGCCTCGTGAGCAGAGTATAGTTTAGTTCTGCCAGTGGAGATCTGTAGAGTGGCATACTTTATCTGAACATTTTCGCCTGGATGTCCAGGTGGCGGGGAATGCTCGTTTCGGCTCAGCAGTGCTTCAGGCTGGTTGTATGGGTCCCTCCCATTAGTTTAACTGCTCTGATACATCCAAGAGGTGCACGACTGGACTGGAGGGATGATAAGGAAAGAGAAATTAGACTTACCTGCTAATTGTTGTTCATTGAGGAACTTCAGTCCAGTCCCGGAACCCTCCCTGAGTGCTTTCCGTGATAATCTATGTACACCCTGGTACTGAAGCTGGTTCCTTTGGTGGAGGAAGTGGCCAGGAGAAGCCAGGGAGGTGTGTGTAATCAGTGTTTGGGGAGGGGCGGACCAG
The DNA here is from genome assembly GCA_033557465.1 of Ichthyophis bannanicus. Lineage (NCBI taxonomy): Eukaryota > Metazoa > Chordata > Amphibia > Gymnophiona > Ichthyophiidae > Ichthyophis > Ichthyophis bannanicus. The sequence continues at coordinate 541,190,927 of CM066031.1, read as the reverse complement.
AAGAGCTGTCGGTTGCTTGCTTCCCGCTGGTTGGAGTTGCTCAAGTGCTCAACAGGTAGGCCTCCCAATCCTGGAGGGGGAGGACGGGGTATCCTTTTCAGGGGATGGAGGGGGTACTAGTTTATTTAGACGTAGAAGTGTTTGTTGCATGTTTAACTACTTATTTGTTGCTCCTCTGAGTCTGCTTTGTCAATAGGTACTGGGGCTGGTGGGCGGTGCCAGCTGTATATATACACTAGTGTCATCAAAAAGATGACACGCTCAGTCTCCAAGCTGCTGGAGGAGGTGCACTACCCAGAAGTGCGGGACTAGACTGGAGTTCCTCAAGGAACAACAATTAGCAGGTAAGTCTAATTTCTCTTTGTACTTGAATATAACTCATCTTGAACTGCTTCTGGAAAGGTGTGAGCTAAATACCAACCCAAATGTAGTTATCATACACACAATCACAAAGTTCCAGTTATCTGATGGCTACCAAAATGCATGTTATGTAGGGATGGATGGGATTTTACTCCTGCTGGAATTCTGCACACAATAATTCAAAATATTGTACTTTTTTGTGATTTTTTTTCTGTATTGTATTTTAAATTAAGTATCACTCAAAAACAGTATGCTTTGTTATTTTGACAAAGATTGCAGAATGTTGGCAGGGCTGGCCTCAAAGTTGGTTCAAGGTGTTGATGCCCCTAGGCAAACCTTAAGCCATGAGGCGCTCTCCAAGCTGTCAGAATCTATTGTTTAGCTTTGACTGCAGTGCTCTTTGCAGGACTCTCCCCCCCAGAAGCTGTCACCCTAGGTGACTGCCTAGTTTGCTTGGTGTTTGTGCTGGTTCTGGATGTTGCATGATTCAGTCCTTTTGACACAGAAGTTTGGAACTGTGTTTGCTGAATTCCAGCAGGAATATGATTTATGCACTAAGCAAAGCAAAAAGAAACTTCAAGCATAGACACATAGACAATTCACTTGAATATCCCCAGTTCTGAGGAGGAACCTTTGGCAAACAGAATTGTCTACTTGTGTAAACCTTGGGTTTAGCATGACTTGAAATAATGGTCAGATTTTAATATGCTACACATCTTTTAGTCCTGATTTAAAGCATTAGCATGTCTACGAAGAAGGAAAATGTTCATATGAACTTGACATTGAAAAGCCAATTTGCAACAGCCACATGGTAGTGACAAGCCCAACAGTGTGCCTGAAAGGCAGTTTTTAAAGGGAAACGTATCAGATCGAGTGAAGGGGGAAATTTTCACAGGGGTTTGTGCTGCAGGGAAGTAGTTATTTATCCACAAAAATCCTTTTTGAAAATTGCCTCCGGTAACTTTTCCTTCATGCTTTCAGTGGTAGTATTCAGCAGTCTTATATTAGGAATGGATGATTTCGTGAGTCACCTTTCATGAAGATATCTAGAGCTCATGAAAGTAGGACATCACCTTTTAACTACCGAGGATGGGGCTAATTGTTGTCTTTTTGTTGTTGTCATTGATCACTTTGCGTATCAGGTGCAATTTTGGGGCTCCAGGATTCTTATGTAGCATATTGAGCATTTTGGTGACTCAAATAACACCACCAGTGCACATAACAAGGCAGAGCAATGAATCAATGAATCATCAATCATATAAAGATTCCTAGTCCATGCCGTATACAACATATTGTACATAGTTATAACATGTTAACTGTATATAGTTTTAAAGGTTAATTGTAAATAGTTTCAAAGTTTAATGTAAAGTTTGCTGTGATGTTCTGTGTAAACCGCCCTTGATCTCTGGAAGGGGCGGTATATAAAAGCTTGTTAAATAAATAAAATAAATAAATATGGAGGATCTCTTTCTGCAGCTTTCACGGTTTTCAGGGCATCATCTAGCATTTCCTGTCAGCATCAGTTTTCTTTCAGAAAAGAATGGACAATCAAGTTAAGGCATGCATGAAAACAAGAGATCTACATTAAATCTTTCATCTTTAAATGCACATAAACTATGTACCCCTTTGTCTGATATAGCGAAATCCGAGGAAAGGCCATAACTCAGTCTTGACTGTTTTATAGTTTGCATAGCATATGCTAGTTTTCTTACTGGAAATACATATTTGTTTTACAAATATTTTTGTGACTATTATACAGTTTTGCCTCTATCATTTCTTATGTGCCTATCTCTGCTTGCCGCATCGCAGTTGTATAACAGGGAGTAGCTACTATAAAAACCCAGCTCTTCACTTTGCTCTTACTTACTGTGTGTGATTGTAGCGCGAGTGAGTAACACAACCCTTGAATTAGCCCCCATGTGGTCCCTGCTACATTCTGACCTCAAACCTTGGATTGCAGTAGCAGCAATAGTAATTTCCTAAGTGAATGGATCCCATTCAAAATACAGGGAAGATGCCAGCCACCTCTTTCATAATGTCGAAATCATAGTTTCACAGCCATCAAAAATATATCCCTGTAATTCTCCTATTATAGCGCTGTGTAGAAGATATTCTTCTAAGTACTAAGATAGGATACTGGGCTGGTTGGACCTTTGGTCTGATCCAGTTTGACAATGCTTTTGTTTGACTTGGATTTAATTGCTTGCTTTTCCATATCCAATCTCCAGGTGAGATAATGATTCAGATACAGTTAGGTTTCTGCCCGGGGGGTGGGGGGGGGGGGGAGCTTACAATTTACATTTGTACTAGAGGCAATAAAGAGTCACAAGGAGCATAAGTAGGAGGAACAGAATATGACTCCTGCATTCTCTGGTTCTTAGTCTGCTGCTCTAATCATTGTTCATTTGTACAATTTGTATATTGCTTCTGTTTAAAGAAAACCCCAAATAACTTCCGATCACTACCTCATCTTAAAATATATATATCTACCCTACCAACCTCCCATCTACATCTACAATAATGTCCTTTCCCCCCTTCTTTAATACCCTCATGGTTAAAAAATCCTGAACAATTTAGAAACATACATATGCAGTTACCCTCCAGTTCCCCAACACTAGGGGGTCATTCTGAGGCACAAATAGCGGAGATGTAAGCCCTGCCTGGGCGTACATGCTACTATTCGTCCCCCTTGCTGTCCCCGTGCAAGGCTCCATGTACGAACAGCAGGGTTGTATGGGGAGCCTTAGACGGGGGCATGAGGGGGTGTGCGGGAAGCGGAGAGAGGGCGGTGCATGGGCAGGCTGTCACCACAAATGTACAGGATTGATTGTGAGGTTGGTCCTGTATGTCCTGGGTCAGCCTTCTAGATGGGGGGCTTTTTCCACCTCAGAGGTGGAATAAGTCCCCCTGGACTTCCAGGGACAGCGGAGATCAGCGGTGGCAGGAAGGTGAGGGGGTGCAGTGGGTTCCCTGCAGCCCAATCCCTGCCATGGTAGGCTGGATTGGGGGTCGGGTTGTGGAGAAAGGCGGCCTCTGTCCCATGGCTGGCAATTGCGGCTCCTGAATGGAGCCGCAGTGCCATGGCGACAGGATGCCATGGTATTGCGGCTCCATTCAAGAGCTTGACTGATTAGCTGGGGATATGAGTTAGCCTTCAGAATCGGGGCCCGGCCTGCATTTGCAGACTGGTAGACATGATTCTGACGCTGTGGGGGCTAGACACCCCCCACGGGATCAGAATCAGGTCTACAGCTGTATGCCCAGATTCTCAGGGACCGTCCAGGGGCTGGAGGTCCAGAAGGGAAATGGTCTCCATGCAAATAATAACTCCCATGATGACCTAACCCCTTTGATCTTCCTTTAGTCCCCCTCATGATAATCCCCTCAGTTTTGCACCCTACACAACAACATGCCTTCTCTCTTCAACCCTATTCTCTGCCTCTGCCCATCCCATCAGATCTAACTGTTTGCTCACTTCCTCGTTTTTAACAGACACCTCTCTCCAAACCCTCATCTAAACAGTGGTATTCCTAGCTCCCTCTGCCCCCAAGTCAGGCACCTCCCCCTTGCAACTAGCACTCCCTATGGCATAATACATCCCTCCTACCAGGCCAACACTTCTGTGGCAAGCTTGCCTACAAGCCAGGTGGCTTGCTGCGCTGCTTCCAATCCAGGCACATTGACTTTCTCTCCTGGCTGAAATTTCACAATTCTAAACAAGACAGTAGGGGGTTCACCCCCGGGTTGTGTACCCTGACACTGCTGGGAAGGAGGGTTAGGTGTGATTATAGTGCTGAAAAAAAGTTTATTAATCCCCCAGAGTGGTTGATCTTGATAAATTGGAAGACTGGGCATCAAAATGGCAGATGAAATTTAATGTGGACAAGTGCAAATTTATGCACCTAGGGAAGAACCACCCAAACTATGGTTACATGATGCAAGGTTCCACATTAGGAACCACCACCCAGGAAAAAGATTTAGGCGTCATTGTGCATAACATGTTAAAACCCTCCGCCCAGTGTGCAGCGGCAGCCAAGAGAGCAAATAGAATGTTAGGTATCATATGGAAAGGAATGGAAAATAAAACAAAGGATATGATAATGCCTCTGTATTGTTCCATGATGAGACCACACCTTGAATATTGTGTGCAATTCTGGTTGCCGTATCTTAAAAAGGATATAGTGTTATTAGATGAGGTTCAGAGAAGAGCCACCAAAATGGTAAAGGGTACTCTTATGAAGAAAGGCTAAAAAGGTTAGGGCTCTTCAACCTGGAAAAGAGAAGGCTGAGGGGAGATATGATAGAGGTCTATAAATTAATGAACAGAGTGGAACGGGTAAACGTAGATCGATTGTTTACATTATCAGAATATAGAAAGACTAGGGGACATGCAATGAAGCTACAGGGTAAACTATTTAAGACTAATAAAAGAAAATATTTTTTCATTCAACATGTAATCAAACTCTGGAATTTGTTACAGGAGGATGTAGTAAAGGCTGTTAGTGTAGCTGGGTTTGAAAAAGGTTTGGACAAGTTCCTGGAGGTAAGGTCCATAAACCATTATTAAAAAGGGACCCAGGATATCAATGCCTGACCCAATACAAGCACTGCGGAACCTGTGTCTTTTGGGGAAACTGCTAGGTATGTATGACCTGGATTGGCCACTGTTGGAAACAAGATACTGGGCTCGATGGAGCTTGGTCTGACCCAGTATGACATATCTTATGTTCTTATATATTTTTTCATAATTTATACTCAAAACATGATTAGAGTCTAACATAAATCCCAATGAATAAATAATTCAGACATAAAAAAATACATTTTGATCATTTAGTTAAGATTCAAACTGTTAAGTGTCCTTGTGTGAAAAGTAAGCAAATCTTCCATTCAGTAACTGGAGGTGCCTCCTTGAGCAGCCATAGCTGTAACTCAGTATGTGCTGTAGCTGTTCATCAGTCTGTCGCATCGTTCTTGAGAGATTTTTGGTCTATTCTTCTATACAGAACTGCTTCAACTCTGTGGCACTGGAGGGCTTCCTTACATAAATTGCTCACTTTAGGTTTTATCACATAATTTCAGTTGGGTTTAGGTAAGGACTTAGGCTTGGACAATCTAAAACATGACAGATCTGATATTCAGTCAGCTGTATTTTGGAAGAGCTGTGCACCTCATCATGCATAGCCCTCCCCGCCGATCTCAAAACTGGATATTCAACGCCACAGCAATGGTATTGAATATCCAGTGATAGCCGCAGACCCAGGAAGCTGCCAAGGCTATCCATGCAACAGAGATATTGGATGCTGCTTGGTTAGCTCCTCACCTATCTTTTAGGCGCAGGTCGCTAACCAGGCAGCATGCAATATCACTGCTGCACGGTTAGCGAAAGTCTACACCTCCGCTCCACCTCAACATGCCCGATGCTACCCAGGGTTGTAAATCATGTAAATGTCTTTTGAAAATCAGGCCTGAAATCTCTTTTTCTTTCATTAGATAGAAGACGCACTTGAATGCTTAGAGTCATCTTGCTGCATGACCTACTTTCACCTCTGCTTCAGCTTACAATGAATGACCTGACATTCCTCTCTAGAATTCATGATTTCATCAGTGATGGCAAGCCTTCCAGCTCCTGATGCTACAAAGAAGTGCCACAATATGATCATTCTACCACCACGCTCAACAATCCAATGAGGTTCTTACTTTAGAAGGCAATTAATGTTTAATTAAAAAAATAAACAAATTGTCATTGTGTCCAAAAAGTTCAATTTTTGATTTGTCCATTATTTCAGAAGTCTTGTGGGTTATGCTAATGTTCTTTGGCAAACCTCGGGCAATATTCTTTCTAGAGAGCAGTGGTTTCTTCCTTTCTTACCATGAACACCATTGCCTTTTTTTTCCTGATGAACTTTTAAATCATCACAGTGAGAAACGCCTAAATATGTTAGTCTGTGGTTCTTTGGGATTTTGTAGGTGATTTTATGGTTTGCTATTCAGATTATCGTGGTAGGATGACTGCTTCCGAGTGTAGTCCCTGTAGTCTTCAACTTTTTCCATATATATTTGTCTGACAGTGGACAGATGGTCTCTCAAAACTGTCTAGACAGAGCATCAACTACTCTTTTTGTAGGTTCTAGGAAATTTCTTTTTGATTATTTAGTTAGTATTCCCACTAACGTTTGTGGTGAAGTTCAAATCAAAAATTTTGTAGGCCTTTACGTATATAGGACAGGATGCCAAAGGTTAGCTGTGCAGATTTCCTCTGCAGAAGGGTTTGCTAGTTACCCAGTTATTTAAGCACCTGATTCTAATTAGTCAATAAATTAGGCTAAGAACCTAGGGGATCACTTATTATTTCACATACTGATTCTGAGAGATCCAAAATGGCACTCTAGGTCACAGGACCTTGCTTCTCTCTTTCCTGACTGTTTTCTAATGGCTGAGAGCAAGGAACCATCTCCTATTAGTGTAGGGGAGACTTACCAACTTTACATTTTGCCTTTCCTTGTGCTGCAAACTTCTGGTGGGGCGCAAGTTGGTGTTTTTGGGAAACATAGCTTTTCAGCTAGTACCCTCATTCGGTATTCAGATCCCAGCCTTGATTATTTGCTGGCTTCTAAGATTATGTCACAGTTTTCTCTATTTGCACAGTCTTCTTCTGTGTTTTTTTTTATCAAGACAGCAATTGAAGAATTGAAGAGCAGCCTTTGGATTCCATGGGACTGTTAAATTCAGATGAAGTGTTTCTTCACTCGGTAAAGGACGCTGAGAATACTTTGGATCAGTCATTGCTTGAGTATACTTCTAAGTGGAGTGCTGAAACATTCCCAAGCTCACCTTGCTCCTGTAGCATTTCTCAATTGTGGGAACTTAAAGTAATAAGAAAAACTCCAGGTAATATGGGGGGGAAGAAGGGGGGGAGGGTTTGAATACGCTCTTCGGTTGTTTGTCCTTTGGGTCGCTAATCACTAAGGAAGGTGCCACTGGTTTGTTAATCTTGGACTTATTCTTCTTTTCTCCTTTATTTGGTATTCATGCAGGAACTCACGTTACTATATTCAATTCCAAAATTAGCAAACATTCCTCTGTTGCTCCAACAGTTCTTCAAAGAGCTGTTCCCCTTTGAGCATGAACCTGGGATGTGCACCGCAGCATGGCTTAATTTTAAAGGTCTTTGGAGCTGATGACATCAGGAGTGCCCAGCACCGCCCGTATGGCCTTAGCTGCACCCAACCCCTCCTCTGTGCCAGCAAGCTCTCATATCTAGTGCTCCCCTTAATACAGAAAAGAGAATATAAAAATATATAAAAAAAACAAGACGAAAATGAAATCTGGAAATCATACACTGTACTATATTTTGAAGTACACAGTACTTGAGAGAGAGCCAGGAAAGAAAACCCCTAATGGAGCTGGGAATCACCAAAGGAAAAGTAAAAAAGAAAAACTAATAATCAGGGCTCCAGTGATCAATCCTAATAATCATAGCAAGCCTCACACAGCACCTAATAAAGAACCCAAAGTTAACAGTGATAATATTACGCAATTCTGTATACATCTCGCATCAAGCAAATCCCTCAACCAGGATGGTTTAAAAAAAACATGTTATTTCTTCATACCGGAGAATACATTTACAGAGAAAATGTACAATAAGATACATGTAAGGCAAGAGCTTCAGGATACATCTCCAAAAATTTCTTTCTCCTATACCAAACTAAAATAAAGTCTCAGGATAGAGTTTGTTTTGTGGAAATATACACATCACCAGTAGGGTAGCTCTCTTAACATTCTTATCTTTAGACTCTTTCAAAATAGCAGAAGCATCCAATTCACCCATGACCAGAGTGTTGATTACTCCCTCCACATCTCCATTTTGAGGTTAAGATTGAGATGGTAAATAATAAACCTTTCCCAAGGGAGATGCACCTTCCTCTGGTATATGCAAAGTCTCCTTGAGATTTCTCTAACACAAGTCCACAGGAGAAACAAATACAGGTTTAAGAAAATTCAACAACCTCAAATTAAGAGATTTAAGAGTATTTTCCATAATCTCCAACCTATGATGTACCACAGATTTATCTTGAGCCTGAACAGATTATTCGAGGCCTGAACCTCTTTCAAGAGATTGTTCTGATTTCTCAAGTCTGGAGGTCTGGAGTTTCACACTATAATCCTGAGATTGCATTTTAGACTGAATATCCAAAGTCAACAGAACAAAGGAAGAAAACATCTTCCCCACTCCAGACATACAATTCCAGATATTATGCAAGGTTATATTAGCATGTTTAGCCATGGGGACTCTCTTTTTCTAATGGGCTATGCCCCACAGTACTTCCAGAGAAGTAGCTCCATACAACCCCATCAGCTCTTCTGCTGCTCCCTGTTGAGCTCCAGCCAAACCAAATTCAGGCAACTGCTTTCTTCCATGCTTCTGCTCACTTGAGCATGACTGGCATTGCTCCTGTCGCAGTCAGGAAGGGTGTAGCCTCTTCCACGTCAATCTGAAGGAACACAGCTCCTCCTCACTGATCCATGTTCAAAGGAAGTTTGAGGGGGCTCAGCGATGTTTCAGACTCTAATGGGATTGCTGTTCTGATGTGTCCCAAAGCAGAGTTTGCACTTGATGCATGCAAATGCTGCACCGCAAGGAGCTCTGGTATTGCCTGCCTCAAGGGAGAAAGCACTGGCATTGAGGAGGGATTCTCTCAGACAACCCCCTTGTGTTCCGAATTTGTCTCCCCAAATCACAATATTTATTTATTTAAGCAGTTTTAGTTTTTCTATCCCGCCCCTTCCAGAGATCAGGGGCGGTTTACATTAAACAAACCATTTTACGGAGAACATGAGATAACTATGTCCAGTTACAGAAAACAACATTCAGCTATATACAATGTATCATCTTGCCTTCGGATAATTAAGAGGATATCAACAATTATATAGAAGAATAACTGAGCAAATGCCGACTGTTAACGGGGGTACGTGGACTTCACTAACACGTGTCTACCCCTGAGCTTCCATCTTGACTGTCCCTCTTCTGATGTTTTTTATTTAAGGTTGATTACATATCAGTAAAGCTTTTATGTAGAATTTGTATTTGACGTTATATGTGGATTATGAAATACAGTTGTAATTGTAAACTGCTCTGATTCCAATTTAGAGCGTAGACCGGTATAGAAAATTTGTATTAAAATTAAATTAAAATATGGGAATCTCTTGTCTGGATTTTTGTCTTCATTTGCATTGGATATGAAGAAGGAACTTGATGCATACAATGGAGGCAGTGCATCCAGATCTTTCTCATACATTTTTATTATGGATATCCTGAAAATCTGACTGTCTAGAGGGTATACCGGGACAGGGTTGAGAACCACTGGAATAAGCTAAAGAGTTCTTTGGAACAGTTTGAACACCCAATAAGAGAAATGGGGAAGCATGTTTGTGAATTGGAAGACACTAGTGGAGTAATTGATGGAGCTGGGTTAAAAGGTTTGCCAAATGAAAATTTTATGAGCTTTTGCTAGGTTGGAAAAAGTGTGCATGCGCCAAAGAGTTTTGGGCTCTTTTTTTATCAGAATACACCCATTTATTTAGTCCCTGGGAACTGAACCATTCGTGTATTCATCTCATTTGTCCCTAGTTTACATAGTAACATAGTAAATGACGGCAGATAAAGACCAGTATGGTCCATCTAGTCTGGCCAGTAAGATGGCAAGAGTAGGTGCACCTGCCGCTCCGTGCAGGCCATCCCTCCCCATGTCTTTGTTTTAGGGGTGAATCCACCGCTCCGTGTAGGACACCCCTGTATGTTGAAAAATTAATTAAGTTTATTTTGATTTTATCCTGTTGCTGTAAAGGGATCAACTGTGTCTGTCCCATGCCATTTTGAATTCTGCCACTGTATTTGCCCCATCACTTCCATCGGGAAGACATTCCAAGCATCCACCACCCTTTCAGTGAAAAAGTATTTCCTGACATTGCCTTTTAATTTACCACCTTGTAGCTTCATGTTATGCCCTCTAGTTTTACAGTTTCCCCGTCTTTGGAAGAGGTTTGTTTGTTTATTATTTCTCTTTAAGTATTTAAAGGTCTGAATCATATCTCTCCTGACCCTCCTCTCCTCCAGAGTGTACATATTTAGGTCTTCAAGTCTCTTCTCATAAGGCTTCTGACGCAGGCTTCAAATCATTTTGGTCGCCTTCCTCTGAACAGTTTGCAGTCTTTGTATATCCTTTGCAAGATATGGGCTCCAAAACTGAACACTGAACAGTATTCCAAGCGAGGCCTCACCAGTGAATTATACAGAGGCATTAGTACCTCTTCTTTTCTGCTGGTAATTCCTCTTTGTATGCAACCCAAAATCTTCCTGGCTTTTGCCACTGCCTGGTCGCACTGTTTTGCCACCTTGAGATTCTCTTTGTGACGCAACAATCAAGTTTAACATCTATTTCCAATCAAACCTGCTTCAAACTTGATGACAGGAATTTATGACAGCACTAGAAGCCATCAAGAATATCATAAACCCACCAGGGGCACCGGAAGAGAGACAATGAGTATGCACAGTGGCAGGATGAGCACCAGAAACCATCATCAAAAGGACAAAGTGGTGTAAAGAGGTCAATGAACATCTCATAAAGTGGAAGAGAGCAAAACAGCACTACAATTTGTGTGAGCACACCAAGGCACTTTGATAAAATATGATGAAGAGGTTATGATCACCTGGGACAGGAAACCTGACATAGTGGTAAAGGAGAAGAATATAAGTACAGCATTAATCATAGAAGTGTCAGTACCGAGTGATTATTCTGTGAATTGTGTGGAGAGGAAGAAGATCCTGAAGTACCAAGAAATGCAGAGACGGAGAAAATATGGCAGAAAGATACAGAAATCTTTCCCATTGTATTGGGAGCAACAGGCTTGATAAAAAAGAATTTCCAAGCACATCTTAACAAACTACCCATACCTGTTACATCTTATGAGCTCCAGAAGGAAGCTCTTTTTAGCATGATGCAAGTATTACCCCACACATTAACAGTAAATTTGAGCGATTAAGATCATACTCCACATACTCTGGCTTAGAAAGGAGGTTCATGACAGCTATAGTATGTGCAAAACTAACCCATTTGGAGAAACTTCCCCAAGTAAAAATGGCAAGAAAACCAGCATAGCACCCAGATTGCCACAAAGGCTATAAATTATGTTATGAGGACCATATATCAAAACAGCACCTGGATTCACTGTAAGGCCCTAAATTATGTTGGGAGGGAAGCCAGCACAGTACAGCACCCAGTCTGGGAGGAAGGCCCTAAATTATGCACAGACAACCAGCGCAGCACATCACCCAGACTGGTTTGAAGGGCCTAAATTATTTCTCAAAAAAATTGTTAATGTCATGTAAATAAAATCCTCTTCAATAATTATTATATACTTCTCATATATTTCAAAGAAATTCATCCCTTAATCAATCCAAATAGTACTAGTACTAACAAATATGACTGTAATTTTGTTGTGCTGCCCCCTAGCATGCTGCTAGAGGGTAATACCTCATGATCGCAGCCATTTTGAAAGTCCGATGATGGGGGCAGGAGCGGAGAGGACCGCTCCTGCCCTCTGTTGCCATTGGACCACCAGAAATTAAGAAGGTATGCCTTTTGGGGGGGGGGGGGCGGTAGGGTCCCCTGCTTTGTCAGCTGGCTAGCCTGGATTTAATTTTCTCTGGGGGAGGGATGGGGATCTAGGGACCAGCTGACTAGCCAGGAGTAAATGTATTTGAGCTGAGGAGTGGAAGGGGTGGTCACTGACAGCCTAGCTAGGATGTGATTTTGGCTGAGGGATGCACCAATCCCCCCTGGAACTGTCCAGGGGGGATTGGTACTGAAGGGAGGGCAGGACATTTTCTTTATATATTCTCAGTGCTGCGATTCTTCACACTGCAGCACTGACAATACCATTTAAGGGATGGGGGGGGGGCAAATTGCTACATCAGAGGCCTGATTGCCTCCAGGATAGATAGCTGCTGCTCATTGGCAGTGGCCACACAGCCGTGTTAACCACTCTCAGGCAGATAATGCCACCTCATGAGGTCATGTTACCTGCAGCCACCATTGGGCCCGATTTTGGCAGCCACCACGTGAAAAAGGTTTTGCGTGATGCTGCCACCAATGGCCATACCTACTCTGTGCCCCGATCCCGCCCCATCACTCCTGCACTGTTTGAAAAGCAGATATTGCAAAAAAGTGCCTGCAATATCCACTTTTCTCATTTGCTAGCTGCTACCGCAGGGCAATAAATCTGCGTTAGCCCCACAGTAGCAGCTAAGGCACTTAGAGTCATTGTGGCTAATGTGCTGACATCCTCAGCTCAGTATGCAGTGGAGGCCAAAAAAGGAAATAGAATGCTAAGAATTACAGTGTTTAGAAAGGAATGCAAAACAAAACAAGGGCTATAATAATGCCTCTGAATCAATTGATGGGGTATCTGCATCTTGAGTATTAGCTTCTCCATCCCCATCCCTAAGATTTTCTCCCACCTATTCACTGATTCCTGAGATTTCCTATCCATAAATCCCACAAAAACTATAAAATAGATTGTACAGATGAAAGAACAACATGAAGAAATCCCTTAGATACATATCTACTAAAGTGTAATAACTACTACTTACCATTTGTATAGCGTTACAAGGTGTATGTAATGCCTAATGCATGGTAAAAACAGTCAGCAGTAAAAAATCCATGGTAACTGCTAACTATGGGTTGGAATTGATTCGGGGTGGATTATAGGCAGAGATAGAGCAAGCCCGGCACTGACAGTTATCAAGTGAAATATTATCAGGACTACTGATTGTGTGACTGTACTTAATGCCATCTCAAGAGTCAGGTAGCACGACAGCAGCCCATAGCAAAGTATAAAAAGCTACCCTTCGTGGTCCCTGATCACCTAGCCACACCTCCTGATCAAGCCTGTGCCACAAGATAACCTCCCTAATGCAGACTCTCTCCACCAAATGCCTGATGCTTATCTCCACAACCAAATGCCTTCCCATCCTATCCTCTCTAATCAAGATGACCCCATAGTTGTCGGATCCTTCTCCCATCCCTAACCAGTCTGCACTTACCTAAGTTATCCCTGGTAGTCTAATGTAGGATGCAAGAGCATTCCCCCTGTGTTCCTGCCCCTTCCGGTGATGGGATTAAAAATGGTAATACCGCTAGGGTCAGTTTGCCAAATAAGAACAATCACTCCTTATTTGGCAGATTGATCCCTGTAATAGCACCTATGTACTAACCTGCAAAAACCTTTGTGGGTTAGTAGTCTTTTGCTGATATCCGCTTGTAATTTTTCACTTGTTGTCACAGCCAAGAACTTTGTATGTTCCAGGCTGTAGCAACGTTTAAAACATTCTCCTAAAAGATGCCCTTTGCAAAGGGGTGCAATATATTTAAAGGGACCACCAGCCCAATTTGGAGGCTTCCCTGGGTGACATTCTCCAAGGGACCTCCACTCCCTGGTTGCCCAGGGGGTTTGATGCTTCCCCAGAGCTGATGTGGGGATAAAATGGGAAAAATCCCCCCCCAAAGCCCTCACCTCAGAAGACCCACCCCTTCTATGCAGGGCACCTAGCCCATTCCAGCCTGGCCTTCCCCCTGCCCTTGCCCTCCCCCAAGACCCTGACTCATTCTGAGAGTTTCAGCTAGGTAACAAGGCAGGAGGATTCCCACTCGCTCCTGCCCTTGTGACTCTGTTTCAGTCTTGCAGTACTACTCCTAGGGATCAGATTGCCATACCGGGCTTTGTACATGGATCAGCCATGATATATGTCAGATTGGTTAATATTTATGGGGTGCGATCAAAAAATATCAAGACTTGTACAATAACACAAGAAGTATAACACTGACAGTTATTGCACTCGGTCTCCTTCAAAGGAGTCCCCTCCCGATAAAACACACTTCCTCCAGCGTTCCTGCCACTGCTGGAAACAATTTTGAAATGTTTCTTTCGTTATGCTGCGAAGCTGCTGTGTCCAATTTTGCTTAATGGTCTCCAAGTCATTGAATCTTTAGTGATAAGTTCAGTTTTGGAAACAAGAAAAAGTCACAGGGTGTGAGGTCAGGTGAGTATGGAGGCTGATGGACTTGCTCAATTTGGTGTTTGGCCGAGAACTGCTGGACAAGATAAAGCAGTCATTCACCATTCCTGTGCAGCTCTGGCCTCTTATGATGAACTGCATCTCTCAAATGAGTCTGAATGTGGACATAGTACTCCTTGTTGATTGGTTGGCATTTTGGAGCATACTCATGATGAACAATACCCTGGTAATCAAAGACTGTGAGTATGAACTTGACATTGCTCCCATCTGATGGGCTTTCTTGGGTCTGGGAGAGTTTGGAGTCTTCCATTGTGAGGATTGAGTCTTAGTTTCTGGGTCATAACCCCAAACCCATGATTCATCACCAGTAATAATCTTTTTGATCTTAATCATTTTCAACGCATTCCAACAACTCCCTGGCTGCAGACATTCGATCTTCTTTTTGGTCAGGGGACAGAAATTTCGGCATGAATTTTGCAGACATACATTTCATCCTCAAATTGATAGTAAGAATGGACTGTACTGACCTGAAAATGATGTCTATGTCCTCAGCAAGCTCCCTGATAGTCCACTGATGATTTGAGCCTATTGTGGCATGCACTGCTTCAACTTTATCTTCATTCCTGCTCGTGGATGGCCTTTCAAAATGTTTGTCACTGTCAGCACTTTGGCGGTCCTCTTAGAAATGTTTGTACCAGTCATAAACTCGAGTATGACTCATGCATTCATTGCCATACACTTGCTGTAACTTGTCATAATTCTCTTTTCACGAATCTCCAAGTTTCTGGCAGAATTTAATGCAAATTTGCTGTTCATTTTTTCATTCATCGTAAATCTGACAAACTGCTTTTACACAATACCAAATATCACGTGATTTAAAATAGTACAGGTGATTTAAAAAAGTATGCTGCACTCTGCACATGCAGGGCATATAACTAGCTCAATGCATGTTTAATAGCATCATGGTGCATTAGGTTATCACATACAACTCAGAGAAGTAGCCTAGTGGTTAGAGCAACGGCTTAGTACCCAGGGGAGCAGGGTTCCATTCCCACTGGCACTCCTTGGGTAAGGCACTTTAACTTCTATTGTCTTAGAAGAAATGGTCTAACAATTTACTTCTGGTCATACCTTGCCTAGAAAACCCAGGAGCAGTTGGGTCACCAGAAGTCAACATTGACTTGATGGCATTTAAAAAAATAAAAATAAAAAGCTGCACAAGAAGTTTCAATACATTATGGTCACACCTCGTATGTTGCTTGCTCCTGCATCGTGGCATGCATTACCACTGTATCTTAGACAGAAGGTGTCTTTTAAAAAGTTGCAAGCTGAGCTGAAAGCTTTGGTTTTCAAGCAAGCATTTGATCGATGAAGTGGGTGGTAGCACAGTATTTGCTAGGTCTCTTTTTTTTTTAAAAGATTGTAAACCACTTTGATGTACTTGTCATATTTGAAGAGTGGTCTATAAAACTGTATTGTATTGTACATTTCAAAGCTCGTCTCTGTGTTTGTTTTTAGCATGTGCTTCTTTTTCTAGTGTAGCATCTCTCTTCATGCTTCCTGCATTGGATAATATACTGTATACTACATTGATAGAAAATCAAATATGATTCTGTTGTACCAAATATCTTTCCCAAAGAAGTAAGTGCAAGGTCTTGTGGTATGTGCTGGCACAGTTTACATGTGAAAAGAAATATTGATACTGTTATCAGCCTGTATTTCACTTATACATTCAGGCAACATCATTGACCTGATGAAGGCAGCATAGGTTGCAAAAACTAGTTTCAGATCTCTTACATTAGTCAAGGAAGATAGTATCACCTTCAAGTTCTTTGTTGATCTTAATTTCTACCATGTTTGTGGACTAAAATGACCTCCACGCTACTTAAATGAAGGACAGAAATCCCTCTTGTGTATGAATATCTAGCCTGGGTTTTAATTGCAACCCTCCTGAGCAATTATTTTTCTTTTACTGCAACTCAGTTTGGCCTCTAATTACTTACAAAGTATTTCAAATGAAGCACTGAATGTGCCTTCCTATTTAAATAGGCAATGGTTAGAAGCCATCCATATGCTATGTTAATCGAAGAGCGTGAACATGGTCTTATTATGTGGAATGTCTTTCTCATATCGGTAAATTTAGGGTCTGGTGATATGTGCTGGCACAGTTCACAACATTTTGAAATCAAACAATGATGCTGTAATTCAGCCTGTAATATATGAGTACTCAGAGTGCATCATCTTTAGCTCAATTTGCTTTGACCGGATCAAGGGAGCAGATGTTAAAGAAACTGGTTAGAATATATTAAGTTAGTCCAATCTGACCCCTCCCCTACCAAAAAAGCAGCAATAACTACAACAGAACCCCAATGCATATTCTAAACCAGGGGTTCTCAACTTAGGGGTATGTTTACTAAAGTGCGTTAGTGTGATTCGCGTTAGGAGCCGCGTTAGTGGAAGAAATGCCAAAAAAGGACATGGGCGGTATATCGTTACCGATAACGCGCGTTATAAGGCGCGTTATAAGGTGCCGCGCAGCAACGATCGTTACAGGGCGCATTACTGCGCGTTAAGCTTAAGAAGGCGCGCTGACACCCAAATTCAGAAACAGAGCTGTAGCACAATGGTTACTGCACAGACTGATGGTACAAGGGTCATGGGTTTGATTCCCCAGTGTGCCTAATGAATGAGGCGTCATGGGTAACCCTTTCAAGGCCTACTATAATATTTTATTCCACATTCTGCAGCCAGGTTAAAGTTTGCATATGTCAGGAAAATTGTACCCGTCTTATTCAATATGTTCCAATAATGACGTTCCCTCCATAGGCACCCCATAGGGCACATTAGGAAGTGCGCTGTCTGCCAAGGCACCCTATAATGTCCCCTATAGGACACCATATAAGGCGCTTTATAGGGCACCGTATAAGGCGCCCTATAGGGCGCCTTATGAGCCACCCTAAGGTGACAGTGCCCTGAGGGTGGTTCTGCTGGCAGTACTAATATACAATAAAAATAGACAATGCCTAAGACAGCCCTATCAATGAACCCCACTGTGGGTTTTAAACCCATGCCCTCTGGCTCCATGGGCAGTGAAGTAACCAGTGGGCTAGAGCTGCTAATAAACACCTGGCTGGCTACAGGAGGACTGCACGGCACCACACCCATATTCTGCTGTGGTTACCAGGAGAGGGTCAACCCATCCGTACCCAGGATGCACAGCACATGTAAATCAAAAGTCTACAGATGATCACACGATGGGGTATGCACCCCACAGCACCTCAGCCTGGTAGGGGGTGCCGACGGTGTGTGTTAGTGGCACAGAGTAGCTACAGACCGTCACAGTGTGCGGGTCCTGTGCTCATCCTGAGGGAGAGCTATGGTGCCCAGCACCATTCTCACAGCACCTGGCTGTGCTGAGATAGGCTATGCTGCAGGTCCCCATCAGTGCCAATGTGTGATAGGTAGTCCTTGCAAACACCCCTAGGATATGCCTGTGTTCATCTGTATGTCACATCTAGCCCTTGTGGACTATGATGCACCCAGAAAAGTGCATTCCCTGTGTGGGTGCCATGGTCACATGATGTAAGTGAAGGGGGGTGTTGGGACCCACAGGGAGATTACATACCACCGGGTGTTGGGACCCACAGGGAGATTACATACCACCACCCAACACACCCTCTGGGGCTCAGGGTGGGGGACAGGATCTCCCGCCAACAGATCCACTTTCTACCCCGCTGCATTGGTGGCAGTAGAGGGGACCATCACCCCAGTCCTGCTAGGGATAAAACACCCTACAGGGCAGGCAATGCAGAGCAGTACACATCATAATGCAATAGCAGACAGACGGCAGGTCTGGAAATTCTCAGCTGCCCCCAACCATTATCTGACATTCTCCAGCAGCAAGCCTCCAGCCACTGCACCCTGCAAGGTGTTCCAGCAAGACACATATTAGCTGCAGACAGTCCGCCAGTTAGTCCATAGTGCTTGGTCCTGGCAGACATGCATGTACCCAGAACAGGGATATCAGCATACACACCAAGCAGATAAGTCAGTGATCGGGCCCCAAAAGAGAACCCATAAATATCACAAGAGAAAAATACTATACAGCACTATGGGGGAACCTAGCCATGCCGTGGTCACTGCTCAGTTAGGGTGAGAGTGACCTCCCAGCAGGACATGCTGTGGCCACTCTGTCCGTGCAGGTGGTACCAGGCACTACAATGTCCGAGCCATTGCCCTATGCCCTGTGCAGATGCGGCCAGGCCAGGCCACCCTATCCAGGCTATTCCCACGGTACCTTGCTCCTCATTATGCACATTGGCAGGCCAATACTGGCAACAGTGCTAGCAGTGTGGGCTGTGGAGGGTGTTGGCAGCCACCAAACACTGGATAGACAGACACACACTCCCCACACCTATGCCAGCATTGTGCAACTATAGAGGTGTTGGGCAGCCCAGGCCACCACACAAGTCCTGGGCACAGTGCAGGCATGGCTATGGTACGCAATACTGTAGGAGTCACTCCCAAGGTTGATAAACACTGTCAGACACAAGACCTGTAGCACACTCCACAGACATCAGGAGGGTTGCTATGATGCAGCTCACTCAGATAATTGTACTTAATCTAGGACTTGCTATCTGCCAGTAATCATAGCAACCTCTTTAAAGATGTGTACCATATTCCCAGGTTTAGGGTGGCATTACTAAGGTATGCAAGTGCTAGTATTGGGAGATGCACGCAGAGCCCAAAGTCCTGCCTCTCCAGGAGGCTTTGGATAATGGGGCCTGTGGGTGCGGGTGTGTCTGCCCCTGTTGGCTGCTGCTTTACGGCAGAGGTTCCCAACTCCAGTCCTGCGGTGCCAAACACTGATCGGGTTTTCATGCTGTCCCTCATGAATATGCATGAGATACATCTGCATACCATGGGGGTGGCGCATAGAAATGCAGCACAGGCATCTTTATCAGAGGCAGCATGGAACCGGAATGGTGTTTGGCCCTCCAGGACTGCATTTGGGAGGCTCTGCTCTAGGTAATGTGCATGTTTATGGTGTCTGTGCTCTGTAGGGTAAAATGTAGGTGTTTTTGGCATGTTTACGTCATCTGCAAGAAAGGTTCTGTCTGTATTAGCACGTTATGGTAGTGGGTAAAATATGAGGGCTGGGTTGGTGGAAACCACAACTGGGACTTGAACTTGTGACCTTCTGCTTCTGAATACACTGGTTTTGTGCACTGCACCAGCATGTTATCACAGAGATGGTGCATTCCCTGGTGATACCATGACTGTTGGTCAGACAGGGCCTGTCTGTTGCAGTGCATGGCACCCACCTACACAGGGCTAGGCCATGGTCTGCTCTGGGCAGCTGCCACTGCCCCCTCTACCATCAGTATCCCTCAGCCACCATGCTGACATGCCCTTCTGCTGGTGGAGCTGGTGGTGCGCAGTCTCAGGCCATCCAGTGTGCAGGTAGGCAGCTGCCTATGGTGCGGGTTCTGGGGTAGGGATGCCTGCATAGACGTCCACGCTCCCCCCAGCCCCGCCTGCCAATGTTCCGTGCCCTTGGGGGTAGCTGTTCGGTACTATCCCCTGTGACACTGTGGGAAATACACTCGTGCCCATGTTGGCCCTTCAGCAGTTGCTGTCTGGCTGCTCTGCTGTTTCAGCATTCGTATGGGCCACCTAGGCATCTGCCTAGTCCGCACTGTGGCCCAGCTCCACCACAGCATGTGCCGCCTGCGGCCCTCTGTATCCTCTTCTCCGGCATCTGTCCAGTTGCCGTTCCGACATGCCCGCCTTGATGTTGCGGGACATGTGCACGCCATAGGAACCCTGTCCAATGGTGGGGAAAACCCTGAGCAGCGCTATTTCACTGTGGGACCATCCACATTGTATGGGGACGGAGTATAGACCCTTCCAAGATTTATATCTGTTCTATGGAGCTTACTCGGGGGGGGGAGGGGTTGATGTTTCTCATTGATACCACTATTGGCCAGCTTGGTTATTGTTTTTTTCCAGTTTGTTGGGGTCATTTTCAGTGTTTCTGTGCCCTTTTGTTCTGTGCACATGTATCACACTTATCACTTTTTTTTGGTTTCCCTGCCTGTGCTGTACATTGCTGACACTGAAATGGTTTCTCTCCCCTGTAATGTGCCTTTAACGGCAGGTTTTCCTTCGTGTTGGAATTCAGCCCTGAAAATCAGCGCGTTAGTGTGAGGGGAGCCTCTCCCCGCCCACTCTCCGCCCATTGACCCCTTCTCTCTGCTCTCTCTCCACCTTCTGTGGTGTTTTACCGCGCCGCGGGAGTTTACGATCGTTAACTACGATAAACACACGTTATGCAATGTTAACGATCGTAAGCGCATCCTAACATGCGTTATGATGCGCTTATGAGCGTTAACGTTACATAACGCGCGTTATTCACGATTACCGCAGTTTAGTAAACATACTCCTTAGTCCTCGGAACACACCAAGCTATTCAAATTTTCAGGAGAACCACAATGAATATGCATACTGTAACAATGGAGGCCATGCATGCAAATCTATCTCATGCATATTCATTGTGGTTATCCTGAAAAACTGACTCATTAGGTGTGTCCTGAGAACTGGGTTGTAAAAAATGCAATGTTTATGTCTATGTTTATTAAAAATTTGATATACCACCTGTTCGAAACAGCAAGGTGGTTTGCAAATGGTAATAAAATTAAGTTAAAAAGCAGAGAGGAAAAGAACTAGAATTCAGTGAGGAGAGCCATTCACACTGACAGAATGGAGACAGAAAGTGGGGAAGAGTCAAGTGGAGTTAGAGGGAAAAGAAAAAGCAAGTTGACACAGATGGGTCTTTAGGGAGGACTTAAATCAAGGGTAAGATGGCTCAAGGAGGAGATCAATTGGTAAGTCGTTCCAGAGTTTTGGGGGTCAGAAAATAATATGCAGAGTGTCGAGTGAAGTCTAATGGAACCTGAGAAGCAAAGGAAAGGTGGAGGTAATTACTGTGGAGGGACCAAGAACCCCATGAGGAGTGTGGAGGAAGATAAGGGAAGCAAGATAGGAAGGGAGAACAGAATGGAGGATCCTATGTGTCAAAATCAAAAGTTTGTATTGAATTCAGAAGTGAACAGGTGGGTCATATGAAGAGGGGTGACCGACCTGAATTTTGGATAATTTGAAGTCTTTTGATTTCATACTTTGGGAGACCGCATAAATGATGTTACAGTAGTCGAGGCAGGTAATAACGAATCTGAGGAGAAGGGTTGCCAGTACTGAGGGAGAAAGAAAGAAGTGAATAGACTTAATCTGCAGGAGAGAAAAATAGGAACGCTTGACAACGCTCAAATGGTCATTAAAAGACAGAGAGGAATCAAGTGTGACACCAAGATAGGTAAGAGCAGAAGTCAAATCAATGGGGGAATTTGATAGTAAGGGTCTGTGGTGGGAGAGAGCCAGATGTGTGCCTTCAAGTCAGTGCTGACTCCTGGCAACCCAGCAGCTCCCATGTTTTCTTGACAGTGTGACTGGAAGCTTATTACCAGACCTTTCTTCTGAGGCAATGGAAGATGATGTGATTTGCCCAAGGTCACAAGAAGCTCTAGTGGGAATCAAACCCTAGTCTCTTGGTTACCATGCCAGCACTCTAACCACTAGACCTCTTCTTTAAGCAATATTCTAATGTCATCTTACCACTGCAGGATATTCTAACTGGTGTTCCCTGGTTTAAACAGAAAGAAGAAACGTTGCAGGCAATAAACAGAATTAAGCATGTTTTCAAATCATTAATAGGATAACTGTCTCTAGTGCAGGGCCCTTCTACAAACAGGAATGTTGTGAGCAATCTCTTAAGTACCACCTGCTCTCTATTGACTACATCTCACACTGATGGTGTCTTTGATCCTCATGTAAGAGAATGTGGCTGGAGGCCAGCAATAACAGCTACAAAAAGCCCTTTAAAGAATGAAGGACTGCTTTTTTTTGTCATGAAAATTAAAGACATCACCAAAGGGCATCATAAATATACTTGATCAGAGTTCAGAGGTTTCAGAAATGGACCACTGAAAAAACTCATTCATTGAAAGACCAATCTTAGATATATCTAATTCAAACATTTTAAAACAAGTCTAGAGGAAATGAATGAACAAACAACCAAGATCATTCTAAAGGCCTTTCACAGTAAATGGTACATCCCCATGCCTTGTTTGGAGGTCATGGAGCAGGTTTTTATATTCAGTCAGCCCATTCACAAGAAACATTGCCAAGAAGAGGAAGTTTGTTTTGGGCCTCTGCAGAAATGCAAAAGGAAGAAGAAAAGTTATCATATCTCTTCTCTACTGTATATCCCATCCACATACTGCATCATGGGATTTAATTTCTAATTTTAGTATGCTCATCTTTAGCAAGTTGAAAAGTGCATACTCTAAGAGCAATGCAAAAAGACGTGCTTTAGGGAGGACTGTGTGGTTGGGATACATGTGCCCGTGAGTGGGTGAGTTGATAAAGACATTAGGAATGGCAGGTTACAGAGTGAGTAGATAGAAGACTAATGATTGGCAGTGGGTACTGAGTGGTGGATTATGAGGCTATGGGGTATGTTTACTAAACTGCGGTAACGTTACATAACGCATGTTATGTAACATTAACGATCGTTAAGTAACGTTAACGCACGTTATGAGAAATTAACGATCGTTAACGTCTCATAACGCGCGTTATCGTTACTTAACGATCGTAGACGTTCCGCGGCGTGGTAAAACACCGCAGAAGGTGGAGAGAGGAGTCAATGGGCGGAGTCAATGGGCGGAGTATGGGCGGGGAGAGGCTCCATTCACACTAACGCGATTGAAAACCTGCCGTTAGATGCACATTTGCAGGGGAGAGAAACCATTTAAGTGTCAGCAATGTACAGCATAGGCAGGGAAACCTACAAAGAAGTGATAAGTGTGATACATGTGCACAGAACAAAAGGGCACATAAACATTGAAAATGACCTCAACAAACTGGAAAAAAACCTAACCAAGCTGGCCAATAGTGATAATATTGGGAAACAGCAAAAAACACTACCGAGAAAGCTCCCACAACAAAGATATTAATCGTGGAAAGGTCTATGCTCTGTCCCCCGACAAGGTGAATGATCCCACAGTGAAATAGCGCTGATCAGGGCTTTCCCTTGTTATTGGACAGGTGTCCTATGGCATGCACATGTCCCGCAACAGCAGGGTGGGCATTTCGGAACGGACAACTGGACAGATGCTGGAAAAGGGGATACAGAGGGCCGCAGGCGGCACATGCTTGGTGCAGCTGGGCCACAGTGCGGACTAGGGTGATGCCTAGGTGGCCCATACGAATGCTGAAACAGCAGAGCAGCCAGACAGCAAATGATGAAGGCCCAACATGGGCATGACTGTGTTTCCCACAGTGTCACAGGGGATAATACCCAGCAGCTACCCCCAAGGGCACAGAACAGTGGCAGGCGGTGCTGGGGGGAAGCGTGGACGTCTATGCAGGCACCCCTACACCAGAACCCGCACCATAGGCAGCCGCCTACCCGCACATGGATGGCCTGAGACTGCGCATCACCAGCACCACCAGCAGAAGGGCATGGCAGCATGGTGGCGGAGGGGTGCTGATGGCGGAGGGGGCAGTGGTATCTGGCCGCTGCAGACCATGGCCTAGCCCCATTTAGGTGGGTGCACTGCAACAGACAGGCTCCGTCTGACAAACAGTCATGGTATCTCCAGGGAATGAATTGTCCGTGTGGTGCAGTATGCACAGCCAGTGTGCTCAGAAGCAGAAGGTCACAGGTTCAAGTCCCAGCTGTGGTTCCTGCCAACCCTGTCCCCATATTTTACCCAGTAATAAACCATCTTAAGAAAGACGGAACCTTTATTGCAGATAGAATAAACATGCCTGGGAAACCTACATTTCACCCTACAGAGCACAGACACCATAACATGTGCAATACCTTGAGTAGAGTTTCCCAAATGCAGTCCTGGAGGGCCAAACACCATTCAGGTTCCATGCTGTCGCTAATAAAGATGCCTGTGCTGCATTTCTATGCGCCGCCCCCATGGTATGCAGATATCTGCCATGCATATTCATCAGGGACAGCATGAAAACCCGAACAGTGTGTGGCCCATCAGGAACAGAGTTGGGAACCTCTGCCCTAAAGCAGCGGCCAACAGGGGCAGAAACACCCGCACCTACAGGCCCCATTATCCACAGTCTCCTGGACAGGCAGGATGTTGGGCCCTGTGTGCATCTCCCAATACTAGCACTTGCATACCATAGCACTGCCACCCTAAACCTGGGAATACGGTACACATATATCAAAAGTTTGCTATGATTACTGGCAGATAGCAATCCCTAGGTTAAGCACAATCTGCTCAGTGAGCTGTATCATACCAACCTCTCTGGTGTCTGTGGAGTGTGTGTCAGGTCTGGTATCTGACAGTGTCCACCACCCTGAGGAGTGACCCCAACAGACCTGCATACCATAGCCATGCCTGCATTGTGCCCAGGACTGGTGCGGTGGCCAGGGCTGCCAAAAGCCTCTATAGTTGCACAATGCTGGCATAGATGTGGGGAGTGTGTGTCTGTCTATCCAGTGTGTGGTGGCTGCAAACACCCTCCACAGCCCACACTGCTAGCACTGTTGCCAGTATTGGCCTGCCAATGTGCATAATGAGGAGCAAGGTAATGTGGGAATAGCCAGGATAAGGTGGCCTGGCCTGGATTCATCTGCACATAGCATAGGGCAAAGGCTCGGACATTGTAGTGGCCGGCCACCACCTGCATGGACAGGGTGGCCACAGCATGTCTTGCTGGGAGGTCACTCTCACCCTGACTGAGCAGTGATCACGGCATGGCTGGGTTCCCCCATAGTGCTATACAGTGTTTCTCTTAAGTGATATATATGGGTTCTGTTTTCTGGGGCCCAATCACTCACTTATCTGCTTGGTGGGTGTGCTCACATCCCAGGTTTGGGTGCACACATTTTCTCCAGGAACATGCACTGTGGTTTGTTTGTATGTGTGTGGCTGGAACACCTTGCAGGGTGCAGCAGCTGGTGACTCACTGTGCTTGCTGCTGGAGAATGTCAGATGGTGGTGGGGGGCAGCTGTGCATTTCCAGGCCTTCTGTCTGCCATTGCCTTATTTATGGATGTGTACAGATCTGCATTGTCCTGCAGGGTGTCTATTCCCCAGCAGGACTGGGGTTGATGGTCCCCTCTACTGTCACCATTGCAGGGGGGTAGAATGTGGATCTGTTGGTGGGAGATCCTGTCCCCCACCCTGAGCCACAGAGGGTGGGTTGGGTGGTGGTATGTAATCCGCCTGTGGGTCCAAACACCCCCCTTCACTTAAATCATGTGACCATGGCACCCACACAGAGTATGCACTTTTCTGGGTGCATCATAGTCCACAAGGGCTAGATGAGAAATAGAGATGGACACAGGTATATCCTAGGGGTGTTTGCAAGGACTACCTATCACACAGGGGCAGCCCAAGGGGGGTGCGGGGCCATGTGCGGAGACTCGGTGCGGGGCCTCATTTGCATAAGGGAACTCATTTGCATAAATATTTGCATAATGTTACCGCACTAACTTTTAGTAAACATGCCTCTTAATGAGTGTATGGATAAAGAAAGACTAAAAGATTTCTACATTACTATAATCCAGTGCCAACTGCCAGGCACATTAGGAACTACTATAAACACTGCCCATTTAGAGCCCATAGCAAACCCGCCGTATCATAACAGCACTACCAGGACTCACAAAGCACAAGACCCTACCTATCAAAAGGCTACACTGAAAATATTAAACCAATACATTTCAGAGAATAACAATACATAATCTACTGGGGAAAGAGAACAAGTGGCAATGTCAAATAGGAATTACATAAACAGAATACCTCAGCTCAGTTACACATGCAGAACATAGGCCATCACCAAACAAGGAATCACAATTTAGAAACAGGAAGACAATAATTAAACTGGGAACCCCAAAAGCACAACAACACTGTAGAAATAAAACTATAAATTAATTTCCTCTTGTACTAAACAAAGCGCAGATGTTAATGATGCACATTTCCCAGAGCTGGCATATTTCAGTTAATAAATTCAATAAAGAGATATTTTTCTACCTTTTGTGCATTTTTTTTCAGTTGCAATTGCTCCAGCCACTTTCTTCTGGTTTCTTCGTGTCGTCTGCTAACTCTCCATCGTCTGTTGTCCATTTGTCTTTTCTTCACGCTTCTAGTTTTTTTCCATTCTCTCTCTACATCTGCTTTAACATACTAATCTTTCTCCTTTTGCTCTTTCCTCATTCCTATTTCATCCACTCAAATTTTACCCCTCCATCCTCAATCCCCACTTACTCTCCCAATATCCGGCCAATTGTAGATTTGTCTTCCCTCCCACACAAAATATTTTTCACTCTCCCAGCTCTATCCCATTCTAATCCTCCCCCAACATCAGCTCCCTTCTAGTTCCAGCCCTACCCAGCATCCGCTCCCTTCTAGTCCACGCATCAGCCCATTTCCAGTCCTAACCCCCCATAAGCCCATTTCTAGTCCTATCCTAGCCCCACCATCAGCCCATTTCCAGTCCTAGCTCCCCCATCCGAGTCCCTCCATCAGCTCATTTCCAATCCCAGCCCCCATCAGCCCATTTCTACTCCTTTCCTAGCCCCACCATCAGCCCATGTCAAATCCTAGCTCCCCTCCATTCAGCCCATTTCCAATCCATAGCCCATTACCAATCCTAAGCCCCCCCCATAGCCCATTATTAGTCCTAAGCCCCCCATCAACCCATTTTGTCTTAGCCCCCCATAGCCCATTATCAGTCCTAACCCCCATCAGCCCATTTCCAGTCGAAGCCTCCCCACAGCCCATTCCAGTCCTAACCCGCCCATTAGCCCATTTCCAGTCTTAGCCCCCCCATAGCCCATTACCAGTCCTAACCCTCCTCCCCCCATCAGCCCACTTCCAGTATTATTCCCCCCGTAGCCCATTAGTAGTCCTAACCCCCCATAGCCCATTACCAGTCCTAACCCCCTCCCCCCATCAGCCAACTTCCAGTATTATTCCCCCCCGTAGCCCATTAGTAGTCCTAATCCCCTATAGCCCATTACCAGTCCTAACCCCTCCCCCCATCAGCCCACTTCCAGTCTTAGTCCCCCCATAGCTCATTAGTAGTCCTAACCTCCCATAGCCCATTACCAGTCCTAACCCCCTCCCCCATCAGTCCACTTCCAGTCTTAGTCCCCCCCATAGCTCATTGGTAGTCCTAACCCCCCCATAGCCCATTACCAGTCCTAACCCCCTCCCCCATCAGCCCAATTCCAGTCTTCGCCCCCCCATAGCTCATTAGTAGTCCTAACCCCCCCAGAGCCCATTACCAGTCCTAACCCCCTCCCCCCATCAGCCCACTTTCAGTCTTAGTCCTCCCCCTAGCTCATTAGTAGTCCTAACCCCACCATAGCCCATTACCAGTCCTAACTCCCTCCCCCCATCAGCCCACTTCCAGTCTTAGTCCCCCCCATAGCTCATTGGTAGTCTTAACCCCCCCATAGCCAATTACCAGTCCTAACCCCCTCCCCCCATAAGCCCACTTCCAGTCTTAGTCCCCTCCGTAGCTCATTAGTAGTCCTAACCCCCCCCCCCACCCTGATAGATTTAAATAAAATACTGGCTGCTGCTGCTGCTGCTGTGGCAGCATCAAACGTCAACACCGCGGGGCCCCAACTGCCCGGCAGAACCTCCCTCAAGCATCAGCTCCCGAATCCCTCCCAAAGCGCGGGCTTTCAGAGCCACGAGAGTTTCCCTTCCTCTCGCGGCTCTGTTAATCTCGCCGGGGCTGATGGGATTTCCCATCAGCCCCGGCGGGATTAACAGAGCCGCAAGAGGTCAGAGAAGCCCGCGCTTTGGAAGGGATTTGGGAGCTGATGCTCGAGGGAGGTTCTGCCGGGCAGTCGGGGCCCCGCGGCGTTGACGTTTGATTCTGCCGCTGCCACGGCAGCAGCAGCCGGTATTTTTTTTAAAATGTACTTGGGCTAATGAATGTTTTTTGCGCGGGGCCCCCTGAAACGCAGGGCCCTGTGCAAAAAACATTCTTGCTCAATGGACGGGCCGGCCCTGCTATCACACATTGGCACTGATGGGGACCTGCAGCATAGCCTATCTCAGCAAAGCCAGGTGCTGCGAAAATGGTGCTGGGCACCCCACCTCACCCTCAGGGTGAGCACAGGACCCACACACTGTGACGGTCTGTAGCTACTCTGTGCCACTAACACACACCGTCGGCATCCCCTACCAGGCTGAGGTGCTCTGGGGTGCATACCCCATCTTGTGATCATCTGTAGACTGCTGATTTGCATGTGCTATGCATCCTGGGCACGGGTGGGTTAACCCTAACCTGGTAACCACAGCAGAATGTTTGTGTGGTGCCATGCAGTCCTCCTGTAGCCAGCTAGGGGTTTGTTAGCAGCTTTAGCCCACTGGTTACTTCACTGCCCGTGGAGCCAGAGGGCATGGGTTCAAAACCCACAGTGGGGTTCATTGATAGGGCTGTCTGAGGCATTGTCTAATTTTAATGTACATTAGTGCTGCCAGCAGAAATACCCTCAGAGTACTGTCACCTTAGGGTGCCTCATAAGGCGCCTTATACGGTGCCCTATAAAGCACCTTATACGGCACCCAAGAAGCGCCTTATAAGTTGCCTTATATGGTGCCCTCTAAAGCGCCTTATAAGGTGCTTTATAAGGTGCCCTATAAAGCGCCTCATAAGGTGCCTTATAAGGTATCCTTTAGGGGACATTATAGGGTGCCTTGGCAGACATCATTAGGCACACTGGGGGATCAAACCCATGACCCCATACTATCAGTCAGTGTAGCAACCATTGTGCTACAGCTCTGTTTCTGTGGTTGCATCTCTGCGCACCTTCTTAAGATAAACGCGCGGTAACATGCCACGGCTCCCTCTATCATGTAACGCTCGTTACTTTATGGTGCCTTGTAACGCACATTATCGGTAA
The DNA here is from genome assembly GCA_033557465.1 of Ichthyophis bannanicus. Taxonomy (NCBI): domain Eukaryota; kingdom Metazoa; phylum Chordata; class Amphibia; order Gymnophiona; family Ichthyophiidae; genus Ichthyophis; species Ichthyophis bannanicus. The sequence continues at coordinate 541,161,477 of CM066031.1, read as the reverse complement.
CGATGTACCGCCCATGTCCTTATTTGGGTATTTCTGCCTCTACCGTGGATCCTAATGCGAATGGCATTACCGCAGTTTAGTAAACATACCCCTATGAGTAGAAGGAGGGCTGAGTAAGTGAATGACGGAGTTGATGGGAAGTAAACTTACCATATTTTTGGCAAGTAAATCTAGGACACCTGCCCAACAAGTTGGAAAAAGTCCTCAGGGAAGTGGCAAAAGGGAAGTATTTCTCACTATGAAAATTCTGAGCTACTTGCAAAATATTCATTTCCCTCTTACCTTAAAACAGTGATGTAAATTCTAACCAAGCAGTACTCTTATAGCTACTCTCATATTTTCTGAGATGCATTCTTCCTACTCTGAGGGGTCCTTTCTGATATTTTGCTTTGGAACTGTCCATTTGAAATTCTGCCACTACCTTAAAATATGCTCTAACTTGTCCTACCACAGCATATTTAGGACATAATTCAGAAGTGCTAGGGGGGCAGGTATTTCCTACATGCAATGCAATGCAATGTGTGCCGTCCAGTCAATGCTGACTCCTGGCGACGCAGATCCTGGGTTTTCTTGGCAAGGCGTGACTGGAAGTAGATTGCCATGCCTATTTTCCGCACAGTGAGTTTAAAACCCCTGATATTCCAAGGTGGTCACCCATCCACATAGATGAGAATAAATTATGCATTGAAAATGCCAAATCAGCTGACAAAATCTAATGCATAAATTCTATGTGGTTAGGCCAAGGTACTTCAGGCCGGAGGGCCGGGGGTTCAAGTCCCACCTGGGGACAGCAATCTCAGGCCGGAGGGACTGGGATTTCTAGTCCTATAGGCACTCCTTGTGGTCTTGGGCAAGCCACTTAACCCTCCATTGCCCATGTTCCCTGTAAGTATTAGCGTATGTGTCTCATATCCCCTCGTGTTAAATGTATCCCCCAATTGACCGCTTTGACCCGGTGAAAAGCAGGATATAAATACAGCTAAATAAAATAAATAAATATCCATCCAAGTCTTGAGATTTTGAACTGGATTCCTGGATATTTTATTCTGATATTTTGTTTCTGCATCAGTCATTAAAAGTTTCCAGCCTTCAGTGCCTCTGGTCTTGTTTCTGTCCCCTTTGTGGTTCTCTCTCAGATGTCATCCTTTTTTCTTTTCTGTTTCATCGGTCTCTGTCTTCTTTGTCTCTTTCTTTCACCTGTGACTGTTTTAATATTTTCTTTTCCTTCCATCTACATTTTAATTTAGCCCTTTCTCCTGATTCTCTTCTCTTTTTCCTTTCTCTATCTCCTTTCTGTTTGCTCCTATCCCCTTTTCTCCTCAACTTCTCCTCTTCCTCTGGAACCCTGTTCCCATACTCTCGCCATTTTCTTGTGAGTGCTCTTTTCTTCCTTCATGCTCTAGTTTCTCTTTGCCCACCCCTAGTATGATCACTTTTCTTCTTCTGACAGATCTCTGGCATAACTACTTTTTATCCCTATCCCTAGGATAATTGTCCCTCTCCATCCCCACTCCTGGTGTAATCACCTCCTAATTATTTTCTGTCCCTTTGCCCTCCCACTCCCCCATCACCTCAAGCCAGCAGAAGGAATTTTCCCTTATTCAGTTACCCTTCCCCCTGACCCCCTCCCCTAGTTCCACTGCTTCTCACTCATCTTGTGAACAGTGAAAACGTTAAAGACAGTGAACTTACAATTTGACTTTGGTTAGGGAGAATAGGAATAGGTCCTTCAGACCATCTCTTGGCCTTTTTTCACCGTTCAATCCCTATCTCATAATGCATTATTAATATCCTTACAGTTACAGTTTATTACATTTGATAGACCGCCCTTCATGAGCATATCTTGGTAGTGTACAATAGAAATAAAAATTACACAGAGAAACCAGAAGGAGACCATAACAACGACAACACCAAGGAAAAGAGAGGGTCAGGGGGCTTAGGTTACAATAGATAATACACATCATAAGACCACACTTTTAGGGAGGAGCGAGGGGCAGACTAGGACAAGACAACGGAGAGGAGTATCTTCTAGGTGCAAACCGATGCATAACCAGAGGAATGGCCAAAGAACGGGCAGATCAATTAGGGGGCAGCAGAGGGAAAGGCTTGGACAACAAAGTGGCCCTTAAGCTGGTCCTTAAAGCATGAGTAGAGTTGAGTATAAAGGCAGGGAGGGAGAGGGTTCCAGAGAACTGGTGCGACCATCTAAAATGCAGAGGAATGGGCCACAGCACAACGGAGGATGCGGAGGTCCGGCACTACCAGCAAGTTCTGTGAGCGAGAATGCAGGACATGTGAAGGTTCATACGAGGTAAGGAGCTGGGACAGAAATGGAGGGTTACCGGAACAGAGTGCATGGAAAGTGATGGTAAGAAACAGAAAGAAGGTGGTGACTGTCAAATTTGTGAGCACCATGAAGAAACTTGACAGCTGTATTTTGTATTAAGGGAAGGCAGTGAAGTTGATAGTGAGGAACACCGGAAAAGAGGGAATTAACATAGTTAAGGCAGGCGGTAACTAAGGAAAGAATCAGGAAATGAGTGGAAGGGATGTCAAGAAACTTACGGATGGAATGGATCATCCACAGGAGAAAAAAAGCACCGCTGGGCAGTGGAGGATATCTGAAGGGAAAAAGAGAGATGACAGTCAAAGTGAACTCTGAGAATCTTCACAGATTCTTGGAGAGGAATGGGGGAGCCATAAATAATGGGAAGCTCAAGAAGGGACAGAGGGAGAGCATGGGAGAAAACAGTAGCCACAGTTTTGGACAGGTTGAGTTTAAGGCCATGGGAGGCCAGCCACTCAGCGACCACATAAAGCTTGGAGGAGACGGAGGAAACAATGACACAGGAACAGGCTGGTAGATGGAAGAGTTGCTGAATGTCATCTGCGTAGACATAGAGGGTGATATCTATGGACTGGATCAAATAAGCCAGGGGGATGAGGAAGACGTTAAACAGAATGGGGCCCAGAACTGATCCCTGGGGCACACCACAGTGCAAGGACTGAGGGGGAGAGTATGAGGAAGACCAAGAAACCTGAAAAGTGTGATCCTGTAATTAGGAATGCAACCAGGCTAGTGTCAGACCAGAGATACCCAAAGAATGCAACTGGGAAGGAAGAAGGGAGGAGTTCATCAGGTTGAAGGCTATGGTGAGATCCAAAGATACCAGAAGAATCTCATGATCAGAATCCAGGGAGGTGCAGAGGAAGTTAGTAATGGCCAAAAGAGAGTGTTTGGTGGAGAGCTTAGGGAGAAAACCAGTTTGAGTGGGGTGAAGAGCATCAGAGTGGAAGAGGAAGGACTGCAGTTGCTGAGCACCCAAGTGCTTAGTAACCTTTGAGAGAAAGGGCAAAAGAGAGATGGGATGATAGCTAAGAGGATCCTGTGGGTCCATTTTCCCAAACCTTAATATAGGAAGAACAGTAGCCCACTTTCAGAGGGAGAGGAAGGAGCCAGAAGAGAAAGAGCCTGTAATGATAGAGTGAAGAGGAGAAAGAAATGAATCCCAAACCATCTTAAAGAGGTGGGAGGGCATAGGGTTGGTGCTAATCCAGGACTGACTTTTGCTTGTTTCATCTCCCATCCCCACTGATATCACCTAGCCCCATATCATATTCCACACTCACAGTCAGTATTCTGCACTACACATCCTCATACACCATCCCTAAAACTGCTAATCCTAAACTCATCCCAATCCCTACTCTACCAATCACGAGCTCCCCTCCCCTAATCCCCTAATGGCTACTCTCCTATATCCCCTCCCACTGAATCTCTCAGTCTTTACTTTCTCCTTCAATGCCCCCAAGTGCTGCGCTACCCACTATTCACCCACTCGCCCATCCATGCCTCAGTTGATCACACCAATCTCCTAACTGCCACTCACTTCCATCACCACAAGCCATTGACCATTCCCCCATTCTATAATTGTCATGCCTACCGCCAATCCCTCACTCCTTGTTCATCCAATTCATCTCTAATATCCCAATTTGCTTCTCCCCCAAATGCCCCAGCCCTAAATTCCCCAGCTGCTACTCTTTCTCTCTCTACTTTGGCCTAGCAAAGCCAGAAGAAAGCCGAACCAGCACCTCTCCTAGCATAGCCCAAAGTCAAAAACAGTTTGTTCTGCATGAACAGGTGTAGTAGTAGTAGTACTCCTTTTTGCTCCCATACCATTCCCCCTAGATATATCCCGTGTCTACAGCTACTGTCTTGACTAGATTGTAAGCTCTGATGAGCAGGGACCGTCTTTTACATGTGTCTGTGCAGCACTGCATACGTCTTGTAGCGCTATACAAATGTTCAGTAGTAGTAGTAGTAGGGAGAGAGGGAAAGGCACTGGTTCTGTTCCTCTACATACTCCAGCTGGGTCACAGGGAGGGAGGGAGGAAAGGACACAGACAGCTTCTATCAGAGTTGACTCAAATTTTCACTCCATATGTGCTTGTTCCTGAGATAGGGAAGGGTAGCAATTGCAGTAGAGTTTCTTCAGTCACATCACAGCTTATCATTTTCCCAGTGAGCCGCAGCTTGAAGGAGGGCAAAAGCAGCCAAGCCGCTTCAATCAAGAGAGAGCAGGAATGGTGCTTAATGGCACATCAGCTTCCAGTGCTGTATTACGCAGAAAGCTGAGAAACTATTAAGCACTGCTGCGAGGGAAGGCTGCAAAGCTGCTCATGCCATGTGGGAAGTGAAGATGGGGGAGAAAATGTTTTGTACTTTGTTTCCACTGGAATCGGGGACAGGAGGTCATTGTGGACTATAGAGCCAGGGACACTGCTTCAACATTGGGGATAATCCCCAAAAAGCAGGGGCATCTGGTAACCTTAGTGGAAAGATGCTGAGTGGCAGGGGGCTGAGTGAGTGGATACAGGGGCTATGATTGATGTGGGGGCTGAGTGAGTGAGTAGATTGGAAGGTTATGAGTGGTAAGGTAGACTGAGTGAGTGAATGGCAGGATGGAGGGTTAATAGTGGTAGGAGGATGGAGTAAGTGAATGGAGGATTATGAGTAGGGGGAGACTGAGTAACTTGATATATTAGGTGACTTATGAGGGACAAGAGGGTTTAGTAAATGTGGGGAAGTGAATGAGTGCTGCAGTAAAGTGTGAGTGAAGACAAAGGTGGAATCTGTGATTTCAGATAGCTGGAGCGAGAGTGTTAGTGCTTGGGAGGTTTCAGTCAGCCCCTCTAAGCTTCCTCTGTCTGTATCTCCTTCAATGCTTCAACAGGCAGGGCCTTGGTTTCTGTTTGCCATGCTGCTCAATGCTACCAGACTTTGCTCTTCATTGGCCAGCATTGGCAGACTTAGCACCTATTTTGCTGAACACATTTCCTATGGCTTCTCCTCTTGACCAGTAGGTAGGGCCCAGGTTCCCCACTTGTCACACTGCTCAAACCTCCCATGCACTCTCATGTTCAAACCAAAATCAGCAAAAACCTAATTAGCAAGTCAAAACTATAAAAGTCAGTAGAATAAATCAGTCCTGTTTGTTATATGGCAGGTCAACTTGCTATGCTTTAAAATAAAGGATCATCATATGTGGGTGCTCAATTGACATTCAATAAATTAATTTCCATTAATTGCTCCAAAGCTTAATCATCAGTCCAAGACACAACAATTATATATTTAATTTTAAAGGATATTTTTAGATATGTAAATAAAAAAAGAGCCAGTCAGGGGAATCACTACTGATTCTTAGGCATACTCTGTCCCAGAGCAGCTGACCACCATTGCTTCAGTCATCTGCAACACATAGTAACAAGCCACTTATATCTATCCATAAATGATGTTATCAAGTTTACCTACAGTGCTATTCAATGCAGAAATATCAGGCAAACTTGGTTATTAAGAAAAATCAATCAGCAAGTTTGTAAGGAACACCTCATTCTAGGGTCCCATGATGTATCTTATTGTGTTGGTTTGCTAATAAAAAGATTTCAAATAAAAAAAAGTAAATGTAAACTCTTATTGGGGCTTTTCTTTTGTGCCTTTAGTGTTGTGTGGCACCCCAATATTGGACCCCGCCTACCCGTATATTGGACCTTGCTTACTTCTTATAATTTGTGCATAAATGTGTAAGACTCTATAGAATTGCATCCTCTCTATGGGGTAAAAGATAGCCCAGTGTGGAAGCAGGAAAGGCAAGATGGTGTCCTAAAGGGAATGGTGTGGACATGCTCCTTTTCCATTGTGCTTATTTACCTTTCCTCTGATGGGTCTGAAGAAAAGAAAAAGAGGGCCCTGGGTAGTCCCCGCAAGTAGGATAGTCCTCTGCCTATAAGTCCGATGGATTACTTTATCTTGTGTCAAACAAAGAGCCAGGAAGATTGTAGAAAGGGAAGGATTGTTTTCTCCTCCCCTTGACAGCAGCATTTCACTGAGCCCAAGAGAGAGCATGCCACCTGTCCATCTCACAGTGGGTTGCTTTCCTGCCACTTCAGGGTCATTGAGGACTAGGGATATCTTCGAGGAGTACCTGTCAGCAAGGGAAGTTATGCAGAACAACAACATCTGTGAGGGATAATAAGGGATCAGTAGAGACTGGAGAGAGGATCAAAGGTGTTGAAAAGGCTGAATAATGTCCAATAGATACGTTTAGACCATCAGGCATTTCAACTCTCTTCTGCCCTGGATGATGTGCAGTAGGAATGCCATTTGAAAAGGCTAACACAATTTTCATTGAAAGAGATTTGGAAAGTGATTGTGGACCAGATCAGTCCCTTATTATACATAGATTGAGGTGTTTTCAGGTAAATTTAAAGGCTTAGAATCTCAGATCTCTCAATAGCAAGGTCATTTGCAAGATTCTAGAATTTATTATCTTTCTCCCTTCAAGAAATGAATGTCTGGTGCCCTTTAAGCTGAATTTTCTTCTAAGTCAGAGAATAGCATAGACATAACTACATTTCTGGAGACTTCAGATGATGATTTAGTGGTTCCATCCACCCTCATTGTGACTTTGGACCAATATCCCGATAGGGACTGGTTGCTTAGGTTAGTTTTGAACGTGAAAGTAAAGGTTTTTCATGATGTTGCCTAGGCCTTTCAGAAGAGGAGATCATTTCTCCTAGAGGTCTAGGGTTTTACATTTGGGGGGTTCTATTGTTTTGACATTTCCATATAAATTTCGTGTTAGATATCAGGAAGTTTGTATTGCTTTATCAGTCTACTTGAATGAATTCCATAAACCTTTGGAAATGTTATTTAGATAATATTTTTTGTCTATGGCAAGGGGTTCTGTCCTCTTTACAAATGTTCATTCAATAGCTGAATATGCAAAAATCAAATTCAAAATTTGAATGTACTTATGATCAAAATAAGATAGCTTCCTTGGATATGCATATATTTTGTATTGGGACTTTCTTAATGACTACATTATATGAGAAACCAGTTACACATAATAATCTGTTATTTTTCACAAGTCATCATCCTCAAAAGCTCAAAATGGGGTTACCTATGAGCCAATTCTTAAGGTTTCACAGAATTGTTTTGCAAAAAGATTATATTACCAAGCTAAAAAATATTTCCAATGATATATTGACTGAGGTAATCCTTTTGCAATTGTGAAAAAAACATTTCTTCGTGGACTTCATGTGCAACGTGAATTGTTTCTGCAGCTCTCTACTATGAATGGATCTGAACACAATTCACCATTGGTATGTGTCTTGCCATTTTCATCTAAAGTGGCATCAATGGCATCAATATATAAACCTTGGTGCATTTTGCAGAAACATACTTGTTTTTGTGAGTCCCCATAGTAGCATATCGTCATGGCAGTTCATGTGGAGTATTTGAATTTTGATTCAACTTCAGTAGAGGGTAACACATGAATTCCTCCCCTTTAACAAAACCTATACGAGCTAGATGGTTTACTACTTCTCAAATGACTTACATTATCTACCTCTTGGTGTGCCCTTGTAGGAAATTGTATGTAGGTCATACAAAAGGTATTATGGTACAACACCTGAGAAAACAAGGTTCACATTTGAATGCACAAAATAAAAGTGCACCTATAGTAGAACATTGCATCTGTTATAGCCATTTCTTTGATCAACTTACTTGGCATGTAATTGATCATGTACTAGGTTCATATCGAGGAGGTAGTTGCGAAGCACAATTAAATTACAAAGAACAATTCTGGATTTTCATGCTTAATGCTGTACAACACAGTGCCTCAATCAACAGTTAGATTGGCATATTCTGTTCTATGTGAGTATGCGAATTTGATGTCATATCCCCTGAGAGTTCTAGGAGAGATAAAAAGGACGCCGTGGCCATTGCAGTTTAAGCTACGGAAGCTCAATGTTTGTCGAGACTAACACAAGATGAATACAATTTAATTATCAATACCTGATGCAGAATTCAGCAATGCCAATTTGAAATGTGATAGCCATGGTCGGTTTTTCATTTTGATAATTTTTAAATGCTTGCGTGATCATTTTATTTAAAAGTAAAAAGGACTTAAAAGAGAAGCAGCTCACTTATAACCGCTTTTTATGATATAGTCCAACAAAAAACATTGACACAAAATGTAGTGGGCTTTTAGTATGCCAGCTTTTTTATTTTTTTTAAATTTACCTATGCAAAATGTTCTTTGCGCGGGGCCCCCCTGAAACGCAGGGCCCTGTGCAGAAAACATTCTCGCTCAATGGACGGGCCGGCCCTGGTTAAACCCTTCTTCCTCAGGTCAGGACAGTATGAGCAAAAGATAACAATTCCAAAATATATAAGTGAATCACCAAAGCCTTCTAGTGAAGATCTCAAGCGAAAAGATGTGAGTGTAGGGGGAGGGGGAACAATAGGAGAAATGGATGAGTGATCAGAAAATGACAAAGCAGTAAAAATGTATGGTTTATAATATCAAAAATAAATATCCTCAGGGAGCCACAGTTTGGAGTTTGGTTGGGAGTTTTTTCTTAATATTTTTTGGTTTATATTATGACAGAAAACCCAGATCTTTCTTGTCATTCTGGAAGTGTCTTACAATTTAACTTGTTTTGAAATTTTTTCTTAGGATTCAGACCATAAAATCATCGACGGAGTGCTGTGGTCCGGAAAAAATGTTATACTTTTCCCAGCTGGGAACCATGGATTCCTGTGATATGCACTGGCATAATTTACAGTTTGGTAGATTGCAGGGATTTGTGCCATTCTCTTCTTTTTGGGCTTCTGTTGGGAGCATGCTTTTCACTCATTTTTGCTTCGTACTGGGTGGTTGTCAGAAGGACAGCTTTGGTGGAGCAGAGAATATCTCTCTCAGTAATTCATCCTCCTGAAGTAGCTAGGGGTGGTGCAAAGACTGGAGGTGCCCTAGGTGTGCCCCTCCATCTTCCTGTCATTGCTGCCTCCTCTCCAGGACCTGCAGCGGAAGCCATGGCTCAAAAAATATCAGACAGCGCTTACCTCAACTCGCCGGCACTGTCCCATGGTTCCTTCTCTGTAGTTTGTCTCTTCCGCCCCCCCACCCCCTCCAGTGCATCTTCTAGTTTTGAAGTCTGTGATGGAGGAGAGAGGAAGAGACGTACTACAGGGGAGGAACCGCGGGACAGCGCCGGCACTGCTGCAGGCCCCGGAGAGCGGCGACAGTGGCAGCAATCAGCACCCCCCTGAAGGTCTGCGCTCTAGGTGATTGCCTAGTTCGCTTGATGGTAGCATCAGTCCTAGAAGTAGCGGCTGTATGTCTTTTATGATTTTTCTCAGTTTTTCTATCTCTGGATTGTATGTCACTGCTAGAAGAACTCTCTCTGAAGTTTTCTTTTCTATGTACTGCAGTAGGTTTTCCCTGGGTGTTTTAAATGATGAAGCAATCTTCTTAGAAATAATTTTGGTAGCCTTACTGTTTGAAAGATTCATTTAGGATTTTGAGATGTTTGTCTCTTAACTTGGAAGATACATGGTGAGGGGTGAAGCTAGAATTGTGAAGGTAGCTGCATCTGTTGTTGCCTTCTTGTATATGCGTACATGTTTGCATGTATATAGCCACTGTTGAAAGAAAACTGTGCTGCCAAGAAAGTTAACTTACATATTCTGCTGCTGTTATCTTTTCCTCATACTATCGAGCTGAGGAAGAAGATTTAAACCTTTAAACATTATGCTAGTGGTCAATCCAGCAGTAGCACCAGTTTGCCAATCAATACTTAACAAAGCAAGTATACAAGAAACATGACCATGAAAACAAGCAGAAAAAGAGTAATACATAAACAAGTATTAAAGATATGTCTTATTAGCTCACATCAAGGAGAAAATACACCAGGAAATAAATTTACATTCTGAAAAACAAGGGTAACCAAGTCTCCAAAATAGAACAGCCTCAATCAATCCCACCCACCGTATTATCACGCCCTCCCCCCCCCCCCCAGACTTTCCTGCTTTTCTCTCCCAGCCAGAAAGATCCCCAACTGAGAAGAATCAATAAAGATAAATCTAGAGCCCTGGAATGTATCCAAACATTTACAAGTATACTGCATAAAAATAGAAGGGCCAACAGCCAGCACCCTTGTCTTAAGAGTTAAAAAAAACTCTCTGCTGAAGTTGACTGGCTTTGGAAAAGTCTGGAAAGAGTTGAATCTTAGCACCACAAAACACAGAAGCCTTATTTTTAAAATAACTTGTAAACACAGAAATTTTGTCTTGCTCAGAAATAAATGTAACAACTAACGTAGCTCTAGTAGATATGGTATCATGGGAGTCCTCCAAAAAGTGTGTCAAATTAAAATCTGTAGGAGGTTGTAAGATATCATAACCATCGGTGGACTCCCCAGAAACCCTACCACTCGGAAGATAATAAATTTTAGAGAACATTATCAGATCCGTAGTAGGCAATGCCAAGACCTCTTTGAAATATTTCCGTAGTAACACATTAGGGGGAAATAAATGCGAAATAGGTAAATTCAAAAAACAAATATTTTTGGCTCTGTGGAAATTCTCAAACATCTCAAGTCTCCTATGAATAATGAAACTCTTTAATAACTGAAGCATGCATTAACTGAAGCGAAGAGCCAGTCTGTTCACATTTTAGTACCTGGTTACCTAAGAAATTCTCTCCTTACTCAGCTCATTCTCAGCCTTACTTAGCCTTGTAAACTTCTCCTGGAAGAACACACAAAGCTGAGAAACAGTAGAGATCAGTGTTTGCTCAGTTTGGGTTACCGCCTTCTAAATATCAGCAAGGGACACCTTAGAATCAATTATCTCACTAGCAACATCCAATGGCGTGACCATGATACAGCCTTATAGACCTCAATTGTATGAGAAGGAGTACTTTGTTGCAAAGGGCAACCACTGGCCGTAGGAACAAGTGACATCAAAACCACTGTGGGAGGAGGTGAGGTATGGTCCACTGAGCTCAGAGACACTCCCAAAACCTGTAAGGTCAAGAAGTCAGTACCTTCAAGAGGATCCTTCTCTTCTTTCAATATGAAATGCTTAGCCACAGTCCAGTTATAGGCTCTGTGGTAGCAACTTTTTTTTTTCACTTACCCATGAAAACTCCAGAATCTCAGGACAAGCACAGAAACCACACAAAAGCTCGAACGGTGCTCCAAAGGGCTCATAAGGGCCGGAACATACCCTTTGTTACACGCCCCTTTAGACACGCCTCGTCCATGCACCAAGGACCACACGCCTAGGAGCCATGAAGACTTATCCAAGCACCTGCTAGTGTCGGGCTGTCTGGGGAACAGTCTGTGCCCTCCACACCTGCACAGCTGATTGGTAACTCCTCCCCACACTTTTCCTTTTTTCTCATGACAGTCCAATTGAAAGTATCACAACTTGAAAGCAACCAGCTAAGAAACCATGGTTTTCCTGGTTTTGAACTCAAAGCTTCTTATTTGTTTTTCGTTGTGTGTCTTGTCTTGTCAGCTGCAGAGGGACATGGGGAGGTTTGAAGCCCCAGCTGACCTCTGAACAGCTGTGGGAGTAAAGAGCAGCGTTTTCCTTCTCTCCCGCGGCTGTAATAAAAAGTAACCTGCCAGGGCGCTGAGTACCAGGAGGTTAAACGGGGGCATGTCGGATGCTGGGAGGGGTTGGAACTAGAAGGGAGCTGATGCTGGGAGAGGACCAGAAGAGTGTGGGGCTGGGACTGATGGGAGAAAAAAAGAAGCTCAGGGAGTGAGGATGGAGAGGTGAACAGAGATTTTGTGTGGGAGGGAAGAAAAATCTATGATTGGCTGAGTATTGGGAGAGTAAGTGGGGATTGAGGATGTGGGGTGAAATTTGAAAAAGGAATAAAGAAAAAAATGGAAGAAAGGACAAAAGGGGAGAGATCAGCATGATAAAGGCAGATGTAGAGAGAATGGAAAAAACTAAAAGAGAAAAAAGGACAAATGGTCAGCAGACAATCGAGAGTTAGCAGAAGACACAAAAAAAGCAGAAGAAAGCAAATGGGGCAATTGCAACTGGAAAATAAAATGCCCAAACAGCAAAAGGTAGAAAAAGACTATTTTATTTTGAATTTATTAACGGGAATATTTTGGCTCTGGGAAATTTGCATCACTAACGTTTTGCATTTTGTTTAATACAAGAGGAAATTAATTAATAGTTTTATTTCTGCAGTGTTGTTATACATTCCAAGTTTGGCTTTTGGGGTTCCCAGTTTAATTATTGTCTTCCTATTTCTAATTTGTGATCCCTTGTTCTGTTTGGGGACAGACTATATTTTGCATGTGTAATTGAGCTGCAGTATTCTGTTCATGTAGTTTCTATGTGACACAGTCCCACTTGTTCTCTTTCCCCAGTAGGAGATGCATTGGTATTCTCTGAGATGTATTGGCTTAATATTTGCAGTGTTGTCTTTTGATAGGTAGGGTTTGGTGCTTTGTGAGTCCTGGTAGTGCTGTTATGATACGGTGGGTATGCTATGGGTTCTATATGAGCAGAGTTTATAGTACTTCCTAGTTTGCCTGGCAGTTGACACTGGAGTATAGTGATGTAGAAATCTGGTAGTCTCCTTATCCTCACTGCCTATGCAAATGGTATTCAGGCACTCATTAAGATTCATGCTATTAAAAGTTAATGCACATTCACACATATTAATATCTGCTAAGTGCAGCAACACCCATTTATTTCTATTGGTGCAGAGACACTTAATGCACATTAATATTTAATAAACATGCCCCTCAGTCATTGCTAGGAGAAAAAAAGAACGGATGATTACATTAGAGGACTTTGGGCTCATATGTCTGATTCTCAAATTTATGTGAAATTGGATCGTGACCCTACTCCAACATTGCAGATGGATATCTGACATCTGGTAACCATAGCGCTTGCAAATGGATGGATTACTCTGAAAGAGTATCGATTTTTGATTGTGACCAATCCTAAGATACCTGTCATCTATATGGTGCCCAAGATACATAAATCTTTGCAGGCCCCTCCTGGAAGACCAATAGTTTTGTGTCGTGGCTCTGTATTAGAGCCTTTGGGGTATGTTTACTAAACCTTCTTAATGTGCACCCAGCGTTAGTGTGCAGGATGCCATATAAGGAGTGGGCGTTTCAGTTTAAAGTAGCAAAACGAGATAACAACAATCACAAGATACTAAGGGAAAACGATTTTTGTTATCACAACAAGATACTAAGATAAGAACGGTTTTATGTCATAATAATCATTCATAGTGATAGAGCTTCCAGTTTCAAATCCATTTACAGCCCTTAAAAAAATGCAATCAGAAGGTCATTGATGCTAAAGTGACGCTCGAGCTCACCAGTTTGGCTCAGCGTTTGTAAGTCTGAGACCTTTTCTAGTATAACGGCTGATTTCTTGTATCTATAGCAAAGATAGAACGTTATAGAAATGAGGACATCAACTACTGCTTCTGGTGATTTTTGAGTGTACCGATCATATTTACGTTATATATGGCAGCATTGGAGGAACAATATATATATTTATCATCATTTTTCATTCACGTATCCCTTTGGAAAAGATTTTTGGATGACATCTTTTTTGTATGGATGTCCGATTTGGTTTCCCTTCATCAATTTATTGAATGGTTAAATTCTTTAAAGCCCAACATTAAGTTTATAGCCCATATTGATCCTCAACAATTGGAGTTTTTGACATGCTTATTTATCGATCTGGATGTTCTCTGCTCACTACCCTATATCGAAAATCTGTTCAGCGAAACAGTTTACTAAATTATCGGAGTTTTCATCCGGAACCCCTCTGTAGAGGTTTACCGTATGGTCAGTTTCTGAGGATACGTCGACTCTGTTCATCCCTTATGGATTTTAAACATCATACACATGATTTAACATTGCAATTAATATCTAGGAATTACCCTCCAAAGATAGTGTCTCACGCGTATCAGCGCACATGTTACACTCATCGTGAATGGCTACTTGATGCATCAGCCACAACTTCTGATAATTCGACTGAAGATATGATGGTGGGTGTGTTTCCCTACATGTGTCATAGTTCAGAAGTGTTGAACATCTTGAAGAAACACTGGTCTATGTTATCCTTGCATCCTTGTTTTGATAAACCATTAAGGTTAGCTTTTTCGCGAAGGTTTAATTTAAGGGATTTCCTTTTAAAATCCACTGTGTTTATGGACAGACCGATTCATCCTTATTTGAATTCTCGGGGCCATTTCCCTTGTAATGAATGTGTTTATTGTACTACCACTTTATCAGGCGTTATCTGGATTGATCCAAAAATGGGACGGAAGTACCATCAACGATGGTTTACTACTTACACTTCCTTTTTTGGTATACATCTTACAGTGCACTTGCCCCATGCTTTATGTGGGGCGTACAACACGTTCCATAAAAGTTCAGTTGGGTGAACATGCATCCAGGATACGCCAATAGATGCTTTCGGCACCTATTGTTCAGCAATGCATTACCTACTATCATTCTTTTGACCAATTATCCTGGACTATCATTGATCATATTCCAAAGGATCCTAGAGGGGGCGATCGTATAGCCCGGTTACAATGAAGTGAACAGCGATGGATTCATTTATTACAATCAGTTCACCAGGGTGGAATGAATCATGAGATCGATTGGACCAGCTTGCTCTGAGGTGATACTAATGACTGATGGGCTTTCCCTGGGTTTGTGGGAACTCCCATTTGTATTGGTGTGTTCTAAGATGAGTGGCAGCTATTGTTTAGTCAATCATATGAATTTGAGTCCTTTACATGATTGGCTGCCTTTACCGGTGGCGTCTTGTAGCAGTTGTGAGTAGTGAACTAGCCATGAACAAACCAAGAAGCACTTGATACAGGGGTAGGAGTACCCCAAAACATGCACGTCGTGCGATTTTCATTGGATTAAGATAAGTGATCCTGGTTTTTGAAGATTTATGGATGGGCTTGTTTTTTAGTGATGACAAATGATTTAGACACAATTTACATAAGAATAAAATGGACACTGCTTGACTGGTATGGATAGTTCTTAGTACTGTCCTCCCTTGGCGTTGCCCAACAAAAATATTTAAATCAATCTTTTTGGGACTATCACAGTGACAGTGGATGGTTTATATAAGGAGAAAAAAAGAGGCTTGTGAAGGGCTCCTTTGAAAGCAGCCTAAAATTTTAGATGGGCAGCACATACATTTTAAAATAAAATACATTAAATTTATACAAATGAGGTCCAGTGGCTATGCAAATGAGGTCCTGCAATGAGTCTCCTCACATGGTCCTGCAACACCCATGGGCCGCCCCTGTTTGTAACCTGACTAGGAATAGAAACTGTCTCTTATCTGTTCGCTTTACAGTTCTACATACATCTGGTAGCACTGCGCAACTGATTTGTAACCACAGTAATAGTAATAATTACCATATCCTAAAGGTCGCATGTATCTGTTAAGCCAATCACTTCAAAAGATGTAAAGGATGTTATAATTTGACAGAATGCCACAAGTGTGTTTATGCAACTAGAAATTGCTGTGTAAGTACATGAAAAAAAGGCTCATTGCTAATTAACATAGTAATTATTTGCATGTACTGTAAATGGGGATTTACTCAAGTGGTCTAGAAAGCACTCTGGAAACAGTCTGCTTGCCATGCCTCTTAAGCAAACCCTACATTCCCTCTAGCCATCTTATTTACACTATTAATTTGCTGAGTAAACATGTTCTTCACGGATTGTGCAACAGAGATGGTTAAAAGCCTCGTTTGGGATACTCTTGTGAGGAGCGCCATTTGCTCTGGCACAGACAAATTATCAGCCAGGACCAGATTGAAAACTGAGAATTTTCAGGGACATAATAGACTTGTGGCTTATCTGAATCTTGTATCAGATTGGGAGGGGAAAAAAACAGAGCTTGTGAAATTAAAAGACAAATGAGATGTCATAATTATCAAAATGGCTAATTAAGTTGTTCAGATAGGTGACATAATTGCTTGTCACAATCACTCTTCTTTTTCTCATTAGGGTTTTTCCCTTCCAGCAGTTAAGTATGGCAAAAAATTGTTTAGCCTTGAAAGGCCACAAAGATAATCTTTTTTCAGTGTTCTTTAAAGAGGGTCATATTGTATACACTAACAAATGAGCGAACTAATGTATATAATCATTTGTTTATTAACATAAACAACCTGATGCCTTTGTCTCAAAGCTTTGCTGATGGAATATTTATTCATCTATTTAAATCCAATGACAGGAATATTGGGGCCAAAGAAAAGGCTCCTATTAGGCATATTCTTAAAACAGGATTATTCTCTGCAGCGCAGTTCATTTAAGAAATCATCGCATACTTGTTTGTCTAGCTTTATAATTAATACCCTGTATTCAAAACGAATAGTGTCTTTTTAAATATAAACAAAAAAAGCAGAAACTCATGATTTTTATTTTTTTCCGTTTTTGACTATAGAGTCCTTACGGGATTTAATGCAAAATGCCACATCACAAAGTCATTCAAAAGAAGTGGGTGTCTAATCCTCGACAATGAAATTCTTTATGAGTCAGCAAGTCGAGGAATTACAAAGGACATTATCAAAGAAAGGAAATGAGTCGGGGTTGCTATGCAAGTTTCAAGACTTGACATTGTAAATGGGCAAGGTTAACCATTTTGGATTAAAAACATGACCGTGAGATTGATTAGGGTCCTCCAGTCTTGTAAAGTTAGGAGAGCACAGCTGACATGACTTATAGTTTGCTGAATTCAGAGAGATTACATTGATGTCATTTGCTTGAAGAGAGCACATCTCGGATGCACGCCATGAAGCTGTCAGTGCTGTCCATTGCACAAATATTCATGTGGCTAACGTGTTTTGATTGCACTAACCCTGAATCATACCACAGGTCATGCATTTGAACAGATATTACTGTCTGTACATGCTAACAGTAATATCTTTTGCTTTTGGGGATAGAATGGAATGTGATTGAACAAAGGTCTGTTAAAAAGTGTCTGGGGACCTACTTTTATACTGAATGAGTAATTTGTGTACTGTGGCAGCATGACCATGTGAACTGCCTCAGGTATATCGTTAAAATTCTGTTTGCAAGTATAAAGATAATCTTATATAGAAAACAGGACAACCATGCCATCATTTTTCTACTGATGAAAACATACTAACAAACTGTATGATAATATTATTTTGTAGAAATAGTTATCATTAATATGGTAATATAATACTTAAAGTGGCATTTTACAAATGATTGTGAGCCCTTCAAGGACAAGAGAATAAAAAGTACCTGTTTGTCCCTGTTGTAAATCGCTCTGATGTGCATAGTAAAGGGTATATCAAGTGCCTAAACCAACCAAGTGCAATCTGGGACTTCCAAGCCAGAATGCCTGAACAAAAGCAAGGATGTCAGCGTTCAGGCACAAGTTTGCAAATGTGGACATACCCGATATGGACGTCTGCAGGGGCATCTACATAAAAAGTCAGGCTTCCTCTCGGAGTGTATTAAACAATCTGTACTAAACCACTGGTTCACTCCATAAATATCAAAAAACCCTATCCAAAATATCAAATGAACCACTTTTTAAATAAAGGGAATGGTCTCAGACTTCCCGACACCATAAACACTAGCTGCCGAATATCAGAAACTAGCGGTGCCCAATAGCATCAATGACCAATCCCTTAATAAACAATATGTCCCAATAGAATGTCATTTCATAATGGAATACATTCCCAATATATAATACAGTCCCAATATAAAATTTTCTTATCTTCATAAATGTTGTTTCTCCCAACGCCATTGATAAAGCGCTTGTTTGCATTTCACACTTTAAGGTTTCATCAGGGGATAGATCTTCTGAAGTTTTTAACATCAGTCGGGGTAAGCATCCATCGGGATTCTATTTATCAAAAAGGTTCCATTGAATATCATCCAAATTGCTTTCTAAAAGAATTCCAAAAAAGGGGGGGATTTAAAACAACACCCCCTCTATCAGAAAGATTCATAACGCTTTGCATGCCATCCATTCTAACATACTCATAACCAAACATTCCTCTTTTCCTAATATCTAACAGCATAATGTTATATAATGAAAATGTTGTACCTCGATGCTGCCCATGTTCAGTATACAAACCACGGATCATCATCCAGGTTGAAAAAACGCCTACATAGACATCCCTGGACTCAGGGCCAGCCCGTCCACTAGATGAACTAGGCAGTCGCCTAGGATGGCAGACCCTGGTGGGCAGCTTGGTCCTAGACAGCCGCAATGTGCCGCCTCCACTGCACTGCTTGCTGTCACCTTGCAGCCCCCGACGTCCAACCTCTCGCCAGGGGTTGATGGGTGCATAGCGATCACCTCTTTGAAGCTGTGGCAGCCTTTAAAGTGCACATGTGTGTGCACTTGTGTACTGCCATGTCTGCCCCCTTCAACAGGGGCAGGAGCAGCAGGTGAGAGGCTGGATGTGAGGTAGTGTGATGGGGTTGGCACATTGGGCCTGCCTAGGGCAGCAAGAACCCTTGGATCGTCCCTGCCTGTAATAGTCAGGGCCGGCCCGTCCATTGATCAAGAATGTTTTTTGCACAGGGCCCCGCGTTTCAGGGGGCCCCACGCAAAGAACATTCTGCTTTTTTTTAAAATGAAATAATAATAAAAAAAAAATGGGCCGCTGCCGCCGCAGCAGCATGGAGTGTCCCGCGGGGCCCCCTCTGCCCGGCTGAACTCTCCCGGAGCGGCTGAAGCCCTCTGCTCCGGCTTGCAGATACGCGAAGGGAGGGTGTCTCCCTCACGTCTCTGTTAAGCCCGCAGGGGCAGATGGGAAATGTCCCATCAGCCCCTGCTTCCCATCAGCCCCTGCGGGCTTAACAGAGACGTGAGGGAGACACTCTCCCTTCGTGTATCTGCAAGCCGGAGCAGAGAGCCTTAGCCGCGCCGGGAGAGTTCAGCCGGGCAGAGGGGGCCCTGCGGGACACTCCATGCTGCCGCGGCGGCAGCGGCCAGCTTTTTTTTTTATTTTAATTTCCATGAGCCGATGGGGGGGGGGGGGGTTAGGACTGGCAATGGGCTATGCGGGGGGGGGGGGGTTAAGACTGGTAATGGCCGGGGGGCTGATGGGGGGGTTAGGACTGGTAATGGGCGATGGGGGGGTTAAGACTGGCAATGGGCTGTGGGCTGATGGGGGCTGTCTGGAAATGGGGTGATGGGGGTTAGGACTGATAATGGGCTATGGGGGGTTAAGGCTGGTAATGGGCTGTGGGCTGATGGGGGGTTTAGGACTGGTGATGGGCTATGGGGGGGTTAAGACTGGTAATGGGCTGTGGGCTGATGGGGGGGTTAGGACTGGTAATGGGCTATGGGGGGGTTAAGACTGGCATTGGGCTGTGGGCTGATGGGGGCTGTCTGGAAATGGGGTGATGGGGGGTTAGGACTGGTAATGGGCTATGGGTGGGGTTAGGAGTGATAATGGGCTATGGGGGGCTAGGACAGGAAATGGGCTGATGGGGAGGGGTTAGGACTTGAGGTGGGCTGATGTGGTTAGGACTGGTAATGGGCTGTGGGCTGATGGGGGGTTTTGGACTGGCAATGGGCTATGGGGGGCTGACTGGAAATGGGCTGATGGGGTTAGGACTGGAAGTGGGCTGATGGGGGGTTAGGACTGGTAATGGGTTATGGGGGAGCTTAAACTGAAAATGGGGTGATGGGGAGTTAGAACTGGAAGTTGATTGACGGGGGCTAGGACTGGTAATGGGTTGGGGGTTGCTAGGACTGGAAATGGGCTGAGCGGAAGGGGAGGCTTGAACTGCAAATAGCTGATGGGGAGGGGGCTTGGAATGGAAATGGGCTGTGAGGGAAGGGAGCTAGGACTGAAAATGGGCTGATGGAGCAGCTAGGATAGGACTGGAAATAGGCTGTTGGGGGGAGCTAAGATTGAAAATGGGCTGTGGTGGGGGCTTGAATTGAAATGGACTCATGGAGGGGCTAGAACTGGAAGTAGGCTCATGGGGGGGGGCTTGGACTGGAATTGGACTGAGTGGAGGGGAGCTATGATTTGACATGGGCTGATGATGGGGCTAGGAAATGACTAGAAATGGGCTGATGGGGGGCTAGGATTGGAAATGAGCTGATGAAGGGACTCAGACTGGAAATGGATGGGGGAGCTAGGACTGGAAATGGGCTGATGGGGGACTAGGACTGGAAATGGGCTGATGCAGGGACTAGAAGGGAATGGATGCTGGGTGAGACTGGAACTAGAAGGGAGCTGATGGGGGAGGATTAGAATGGGATGGGGCTGAGAGAGTAAAATGGAGAGGGTAAAAATATTTTGTGTGGGAGGGATGAAAAATCTATAATTGGCCGGGTATTGGGAGAGTAAGTGGGGATTGAGGATGGAGGGGTAAAATTTGTGAGGATGAAATAGGAATGAGGAAAGAGCAAAAGGAGAAAGATTAGTATGTTAAAGCAGAATGGAAAAAAAAAAACTAGAAGAGAGAAGAAAGGACAAATGGACAGCAGATGATGGAGAGTTAGCAGAAAACATGAAGAAACCAGAAGAAAGTGGCTGGACCAATTGCAACTGAAAAAAATGCACAAAAGGTAGAAAGATATCTCTTTATTTTGAATTTATTAACTGGACTATGAAAGCTCTGGGAAATGTGCATCATTAACGTCTGTGCTTTGTTTGGTACAAGAGGAAATTAATTTATAGTTTTATTTCTACAGTGTTGTTGTACATTCCAAGTTTGGCTTTTGGGGGTCCCAGTTTAATTATTGCCTTCCTGTTTCTAAATTGTGATTCCTTGTTTAGTGATGGTCTATGTTCTGCATGTGTAACTGAGCTGAGGTATTCTGTTTATGTAATTCCTATTTGACATTATCACTTGTTCTCTTTCCCCAGTATTCTCTGAAATGTATTGGTTTAATATTTGCAGTGTTGCCTTTTGATAGGTAGGGTATGGTGCTTTGTGAGTCCTGGTAATGCTGTCAGGATACGGCGGGTTTGCTATGGGTTCTAAATGGGCAGCGTTTGTAGTAGTTCCTAATGTGCCTGGTGGTTGGCACTGGATTATAGTAATGTAGAAATATTTTAGTCTTTCTTTATCCATACACTCATTAAGAGACATGTTTACTAAAAGTTAGTGTATGGTAACATTATGCAAATATTTATGCAAATAAGGCCACTTATGCAAATGAGGCCCCGCACCGAGTCTCTGCACATGGTCCCGCACCCCCCTTGGGCCGCCCCTGGTAATAGTATTCCAAAACCTGGACATCTAGGAATTGCCTAATGGTTAGAGTAGTGGGCTAGGCACAGGAAACCAGATTCAAATCTCATTGCTGCTATCACTGTGATTGTGTAAAGCACTGGTGCTAGTGTAGTGTCCTCTTCTCTACACCCTCTGGATGTTTTATGGCCATAGTTGGACTGAGGGAGAGCCCTAGATGTGGTGTATTTAGATTTCAGTAAAGCCTTTGACACTGTTCCTCACAGGCGATTTATAAACAAACTGAGCACCCTAGGGATAGACCCTAAAGTTACTGCTTGGGTTAGAAATTGGTTTGGTGGGAGGCGAGAAAGAGTACAAGTAAATTGAGCTCACTCTGAGGAGAAGGATGTTATTAGTGGTGTGCCCCAGGGATCTGTCCTTGGTCCGATTCTTTTTAACATCTTTGTTAGTGATATAGAGGAAGGGCTGTCGGGTAAGGTTTGCCTCTTTGTGGATGATACCAAAATCTGCAATAGAGTAGACACGCAGGAAGGGGTAGATAACATGAGGAGGGATCTAGCTAAGCTTGAAGAATGGTCTAGAATTTGGCAGCTGGGATTTAATGTTAAAAAATGTAAGGTCATGCATTTGGGCTGCAGCAATCCAAGGGAGCAATATAGTATAGGGGGTGAAGTACTTTTGTCCACTAAAGAAGAGCGGGACCTAGGCGTGGTTGTATCTGATGATCTTAAAGTAGCTAAACAGGTAGAAAAGGCGACGGCAAAAGCTAGAAGGATGCTTGGGTGCATACGGAGAGGAATGGCTAGCAGAAAAAAGGAGGTGATAATGCCTCTGTATAAGTCTTTGGTGCGACCTCATTTGGAGTATAGTGTGCAATTCTGGAGGCCGCACCTTCAAAATGATGTGAACAGGATGGAGTCGGTGCAGAGGGTGGCTACTAAAATGTTTAGTGGTCTTCATTATAAAGCATATGAGGACAGACTGAAGGATCTCAATATGTACACCTTAGAGGAAAGGCGGGATAGAGGTGATATGATTGAGATGTTTAAATACCTACGTGGCATAAATGTTCAGGGAGAGAGCCTCTTTCAATTGAAAGCAAGTTCTGCTACGAGGGGACATGGGATGAGGGTGAAGGGAGATAGATTCAGGAGTGATATGCGGAAATATTTCTTTACGGAAATAGTAGTGGATCTGTGGAATAGTCTCTCAGTGGAGGTGGTAGAGATGAGGACAGTAACTGAATTCAAAAAAGCATGGGACAAACACAGAGGATCTCTAAAGTTAAAAAGGGGACTGTTGTCGTTGTTATGGAAGGACAGACTAGATAGGCCATGTGGTCTTTTTCTGTCATCATATTTCTATGTTTCTATGGGGTATGTTTACTAAACTGCGTTAGTGCGATTCGCGTAAGGAGCCGCGTTAGTAGAAGAAATGCCAAAAAAGGACATGGGCGGTACATCGTTACCAATAACGTGCGTTATAAGGCACCGCGCAGCAACGATCGTTACAGGGCGCGTTACTGCGCGTTAAGCTTAAGAACGCGTGCAGACACCCAAATGCAGAAATAGAGGTGTAGCACAATGGTTACTACACAGACTGATGGTACAAGGGGCATGGGTTTGATTCCCCAGTGTGCCCAATGAATAAGGCTGGCTGAGGTGTCATGTGTAACCCTTTGAAGGCCTACTATAATATTTTAATCCACATTCTGCAGCCGGGTTAAAGTTTGCATATGTCAGGAAAATTGTACCAATAGTGCCGTTCCCTCTGCCATGGTCATGTATTATAAACCATTTGATAGTAATATTTAGGCAGAAGTTTGGATCCCGAAAGTTTTGGGCTTGGCCTGGAAAGGGCTAAGTATTGGGCTGTGAGGAAGTTTAGTTGTACTGTAATAGTGCTGCCAGCAAACACACCCTCACAGTGGCGTAACCTAAGGTGCCACATAAGGCACCCTAGAAGGCACTCCATAGGGCACATTCTAAAGTGCGCTGTCTGTCAAGGCACCCTATAATGTCCCCTATAGGACACCATATAAGGCACCTTATAAGGCGCTTTATAAGGCACCGTATAGGGCGCCTTATGAGCCACCCTAAGGTGACAGTACCCTGAGGGTGGTTCTGCTGGCAGCACTAATATACAATAAAAATAGACCATACCTAAGACAGCCCTATTGATGAACCCCACTGTGGGTTTTGAACCCATGCCCTCTGGCTACATGGGCAGTGAAGTAACCAGTGGGCTAGAGCTGCTAATAAACACCTGGCTGGCTACAGAAGGACTGCACAGCACCACACCCACATTCTGCTGTGGTTACCAGGAGAGGGTCAACCCATCCATACCCAGGATGCACAGCACATGTAAATCAGCAGTCTACAGATGATCACAAGATGGGGTATGCACCCCACAGCACCTCAGCCTGGTAGGGGGTGCCGACGGTGTGTGTTAGTGGCACAGAGTAGCTACAGACCGTCACAGTGTGCGGGTCCTGTGCTCATCCTGAGGGAGAGGTATGGTGCCCAGCATCATTCGCACAGCACCTGGCTGTGCTGAGATAGGCTATGCTGCAGGTCCCCATCAATGCCAATGTGTGATAGGTAGTGCTTGCAAACACCCCTAGGATATGCCTGTGTTCATCTGTATGTCACATCTAGCCCTTGTGGACTATGATGCACCCAGAAAAGTGCATACCCTGTGTGGGTGCCATGGTCACATGATGTAAGTGAAGGGGGGTGTTGGGACCCACAGGGAGATTACATACCACCACCCAATGCACCCTCTGGGGCTCAAGGTGGGGGAGAGGATCTCCCGCCAACAGATCCACTTTCTACCCCCCTGCAATGGTGGCAGTAGAGGGGACCATCACCCCAGTACTGCTAGGGATCAAACACCCTACAGGGCAGGCAATGCAGAGCAGTACACATCCATAACGCAATAGCAGACAGACGGCAGGTCTGGAAATGCTCAGCTGCCCCCCACCATTATCTGACATTCTCCAGCAGCAAGCCTACAGCCGCTGCACCCTGCAAGGTGTTCCAGCAAGACACATACTAGCTGCAGACAGTTCGCCAGCTAGTCCATAGTGCATGGCCCTGGAGAAAATGCATGTACCGAGAACGGGGATATCAGCATACACACCAAGCAGATAAGTCAGTGATTGGGCCCCAAAAAAACCCCCATAAACATCACCTAAGAAAAATGCTATATAGCACTATGGGGGAACCTAGCCATGCCATGGTCACTGCTCAGTCAGGGTTAGAGTGACCTCCCAGCAGGACATGCTATGGCCACCCTGTCCGTGCAGGTGGTACCGGGCACTACAATGTCCGAGCCATTGCCCTATGCCCTGTGCAGATGCGGCCAGGCCAGGCCTCCCTATCCAGGCTATTCCCACGGTACCTTGCTCCTCATTATGCACATTGGCAGGCCAATACTGGCAACAGTGCTAGCAGTGTGGGCTGTGGAGGGTGTTGGCAGCCACCACACACTGGATAGACAGACACATACTCCCCACACCTATGCCAGCATTGTGCAACTATAGAGGTGTTGGGCAGCCCAGGCCACCACACCAGTCCTGGGCACAGTGAAGGCATGGCTATGGTACGCAATACTGTAGGAGTCACTCCCCATATTGGTAAACACTGTCAGACACAAGACCTGTAGCACACTCCACAGACATCAGAAAGGTTGCTATGATGCAGCTCACTCCGAAAATTGTACTTAACCTAGGAATTGCTATCTGCCAGTAATCATAGCAACCTTTTGATAGATGTGTACCATATTCCCAGGTTTAGGGTGGCATTACTAAGGTATGCAAGTGCTAGTATTGGGAGATGCATGCAGAGCCCAAAGTCCTGCCTCTCCAGGAGGCTTTGGATAATGGGGCCTGTGGGTGCGGGTGTGTCTGCCCCTGTTGGCTGCTGCTTTACGGCAGAGGTTCCCAACTCCAGTCCTGCGGTGCCAAACACTGTTTGGGTTTTCATGCTGTCCCTCATGAATATGCATGAGATATATCTGCATACCATGGGGGTGGCGCATAGAAATGCAGCACAGGCATCTTTATCAGAGGCAGCATGGAACCTGAATGGTGTTTGGCCCTCCAGGACTGCATTTGGGAGGCTCTGCTCTAGGTAATGTGCATGCTTATGGTGTCTGTGCTCTGTAGGGTAAAATGTAGGTGTTTTGGGCATGTTTACGTCATCTGCAAGAAAGGTTCTGTCTGTATTAGCACGTTATAGTAGTGGGTAAAATATGAGGACTGGGTTGGCAGAAACCACAGCTGGGACTTGAACCTGTGACCCTCTGCTTCTGAATACACTGGTTTTGTGCATTGCACCACCATGTTATCACAGAGATGATGCATTCCCTGGTGATACCATGACTGTTGGTCAGACAGGGCCTGTCTGTTGCAGTGCATGGCACCCACCTACACAGGGCTAGGCCACGGTCTGCTCTGGGCAGCTGCCACTGCCCCCTCCACCACCAATATCCCTCAGCCACCATGCTGACATGCCCTTCTGCTGGTGGAGCTGGTGGTGCGCAGTCTCAAGCCATCCAGTGTGCAGGTAGGCGGCTGCCTATGGTGTGTGTTCTGGGGTAGGGGTGCCTGCATAGATGTTCACGCTCCCCCCCAGCCCCGCTTGCCAATGTTCCGTGCCCTTGGGGGTAGCTGTTGGGTACTATCCCCTGTGACACTGTGATAAACACTCTCTTGCCCATGTTGGGCCCTCATCATTTGCTGTCTGGCTGCTGTTCAGTTTCAGCATTCCCAAGTGCCACCTAGGCATCTGCCTAGTCCGCACTGTGCCCCAGCTGTACCACAGCATGTGCCGCCTGCAGCCCTCTGTATCCCCTTTCCCAGCATCTGTCCAGTTGCCCATTCCGACATGCCCGCCCTGCTGTTGTGGAACATGTGCATGCCATAGGTAACCTGTCCAATGGAGAGGGAAACCATGATTAGTGCTATTTCACTGTGGGATCATTCACCTTGTATGGGGATGGAGCGGACCCTTCCAAAATTCATATTTATTTTTTGGGGCTTTCTTGGGAGTGTTTTTTGATGTTTACCATTACTATCACTATTGCCCAGCTTGATTATGATTTTTTTTATTTTGTTGGGGTCATTTTCAATGTTTATTTGCACTTTTGTTCCTGGCACATGTATCACACTTATCACTTTTTTGTAGGTTTCCCTAGTTTTGCTGTACATTGCTGACAGAAATGGTTTCTTTTCCCTTTAAATCAGCTCTAACGTGAGGTTTTCACTTGCGTTAGTTTTGGCCTCGAATTTCACATCGTTAGTGTGCGGGGAGCCTCTCCCCTCCCACTCTCCACCCATTGACCCCTTCTCTCCGCCCCTGGGGAGCCGCGTTAGTCTGCAGGATGCCATAAAAGGAGTGGGTGGTCCGGTCAAAAGTAGCAAAACGGGATTAGTACGCGCTGCGCTGCACGCTTTTGTGCACTGCACACATTAGCGCATGAGAAATGCGCACGGGAAGCATAAGCAGGTGGGCTGCAATACAATGGTGAAGACACTGACAGATGGTGCAGGGGTCATGGGTTCAATCCCCCACTGTTCCCAATGAAGAAGGCTGGCTGAGGCACTACCATTTATGTGTAATATTGCATTATGAGGCTTTGTAATTTTATTTTAATTACTGCTGCTAGCAAACACACTCTCAAAGCGCTGTAACATAAGGTACTGCATAAGGCACCCCATAAGGTACCCCAGAGGGCACATTTTAAAGTGCACTGTCCGCCACGGCACCCTACAATGTTGCTTAAAGGGTGGCCTATAGGGCGCCATATAGGGTGCCCTATGAGGCACGGCAAGGTCATAGCACTGTTTTTGATGGCATCACTGTGCATTTAACCGCATGGAAATCTTAAGTATGTGCGTGGACATGCAAGGAAGGACAGCAGTGTAGCACAATGGTTAAGGCACTGACTGATGATACAGGGGTCATGAGTTCAATCCCCAGTGTGCCTAATGCTTAAGGCTGGCTGAGGCATCAGCTTTGACATGTAAGTATTGTTTCCTGTGGCACTTTATTTGTATTTTATTAATTGCTGCCAGCAAACACACCCTCACGTGCCGTAACCTAAGGTGCCGCTTAAGGCACCCTATAAGGCACTCCATAGGGCACATTATAAAGTGCACTGTCCGCCACGGCACCCTATAATGTCCCCTATAGGGCACCCTATAAGTCGCTCCATAGGATACCGTATAGTGCACCTTATATGGACGGTAACCATAAGGTGCCCTATAGGGCGCCCTCTGAGGCACCTTATGGGTACAGTATGCTGAGGGTGTTTTTGCTGGCAGCACTAATGTACATTAAAAATAGATAATGCTTTGGACAGCCCTATCAAATAACCCCACTGTCATTTTGAACCCATGACCTCTGGCTCCACAGGCAGTAAAGTAACCAGTGGGCTACAGCTCTATAGTTGCTAGCCAGCACCTGGCTGGCTACAGAATGACTGCACGTCACCACACAACTAGTCTGCTGTGGTCACCAGGATAGGGTTAGCCCACCCGTACCCATGATGCACTGCACATACAAATCAGCCATCTACAGATGAACACAAGCTGGGGTATGCACCCCCACAGCACCTCGGCCTAGATTCATTCTACCTTACAGCATGCTTTGTACAATTAACTTGTAGTACACTATGCAATTTCAGTAGTGCTACTCCACATGCAATAAGGTAAACAACAGTTTTCTTTTCCTTTAGAACAGGTTACTTTACACTTATCCTCACTTCAGAGTCATTCCAATACTCTGGTCACCTTTAGACCATTCAAAACAGGAAACCTATTTTTAGGGAGCTCTTTTACTAGCATCACCTTAAAAAAAAAAAAGTTTTCAGCCGAGTCAAGTATACAGTAAATAAATATATACACAGCTCTTTGTAATTAAATGTGCAATTCCTAAACACATTCAAACCGGTCACTCTGTCACAAACTCAGTCAGGATCTCTGTTTAACACATCTCTGCTCTCACTTCCACAAGCAGCTTTCCTTCTTTTTAAAATACCTGACCAATTTCAGTAGTACTCAACCATATTTTCCTACTTTGAAAGCAAATCTTCAACCTTTATAAGAAATCCTATAATAACCAACTGCTCACTCTCACAAACAGTTCTTCACTTCTCCATCTTCTCAGCCGTAACCCCAGGCAACACTAACTCAAAAAATGACATCATCAGAAAACCTACAGCCAACAAAAAGCATGCTTGCACCAGTATTCTAATAACAACAGTTGCCATGAATTCTATTTTGCAGCTACAATCTCCATTTTTATCTTTTAAAACTCCCATAAGAAATAATGGTATCAAAATTCTATGTTGAATTTAAGCAGGAAAAATAACATAAATTCCAAAAGAAATGATCCCTTTCCCAACAATCACCGAATGACTATTAAACCCTGTTTTCTCAGGTTTTTAACTCAAAACAGCACTCCGCTATGACATTTCACCAGTTTAACCTTACCCCAAAAAAACCTCTGAAATCCAACCTCCCTTTCTAAAATCAAATTGGAGTCTCAGCTTTCACCTCCACCTGCAATAACTCTCAAGCGCTACTTCACAGTGTGGGATACCAGTCTCTTGATCCGAGAGACCCGGATTCGCCTGATCCGCTCCGGATCTTTTCTCATGCATTTACTTTTCGTCCCGGACCAACTCCTCTCCCATCACAGATCCAATCCAGATCAAAACATACTCCAGCTCCCCTCAAATGAGACACTCAACAACTGCCAATGCTGCAAAAACACCCTCTCAGGTAAAAAAACTTAACCCCTTGTGGGGGTTACTATCGCCCATGTTAAAACTAAATGTTGTCCCCAACATTTTCATACACTATTTATCTTCACACCAACCACACTTCCACTTTACTAAACAAAACACCCATTCTTTTTCTTTTATTTTTACAGTTAAAGCAACTCATTATTAACAGTACAGCAATTAAATTTTCACAGGTAACAGCATTCTCCTCAATTTGGAATGCGTACAATTCCAGGCCACAATTATGTCTAACATTTGAGACAATTGTTTACAATCTACTACCGGTATTGTCAGCTTAGCTCCCTTAACCTGGTTAAGGTACGAAGTACCCAACTTCAAAAATTTATCATCCCAAAATATAATTTTCTCTTAAATAAGCTGAACACAAACGTTTAGTATCTCGAGTGGAACTTCGTATTACATTTTTCCCTCTTCTAGATATAGATACATCCTGTTGTACAGGTAGAAATTCTCGTACTTGTACAAACGTCCGTATCCAAAAACACTCCTTCCTTGTTCCCTCCCGTTTTGAATTATCCTTTTCAGAATCAAAATTTATAGATTTTATTTGGGATGGCACTCCCACACTTGGTGACTCTGAATTTTCTATATTCAAAGGAAACAACTTAAGCATATTTCCCGATTCACTTTGAATTTTAAACACAATTTGATTAGTTCCCATTATCTCTAAAATTACATAAATTTCACTTTCCCATGGACTTTGTAATTTATGTCGGCCAGGATAATTCTGTTTTCGCACTAACACTCTATGCCCAATGCATAATTCAGACGTTCTGCTCTTTTGATCATAACTTCTCTTCATTTTCAAGAAACCTTCGATGGACTTCTTCTGGGCTACACCACGAGCAACCTCCAATTTCTCCTGTTGAAGTCAAATCCAATTTTCAGCAATTTCAGTATCACAATCAGAAGACATTCCTTCAGTTACCAAGGGGCACGAAGGAAGTAATATCTCACTTCCCAAAAATAGATAAACTGGAGCAAAACCGGTGGAAGAATGTACAGAGCTGTTATATATTTGATATAGTTCAGGCAGATATTCGGACCACTTTCTCTTTTTATCCTCAGGGAATGTTCGCAAAATTTGATGCATTGTTCTATTAAATCATTCGCACCTACCATTTTCTTGAGGATGGTATGGAGTAGTTCTGGATCTTGTTATGCCATACCAACTGCATAGTTCCTTTATGACTTCCGATTCGAATGCTCTCCCTTGGTATGAATGTAAACGTTCAGGAATTCCATATACAGCTAGCCATCTATTAATAAGCATTCTTGCAGTAGTTTTTGCAGTTTGATTTCTAGTAGGTATTGCAATAGTAAATCTGGTGAACATGTCCGTTAAGATAAGAACAGATTCAAAACCCCTACAATCTCTTTCAAGTATAGTATAATCCATTGCCAAAACTTCTAAGGGTCTGTTTACATGGAAAGAACCCATTTTTTCTCTTTCTTGAGGACATGGTAACTTTGCCTTGCATCTAACTTGCCAGTGCTTATGTTGTTTCCAGTTTTTGTCATTTGACTCCTTTTTCCATTACGTGAAAGATGCTTTTTTGGCAACAACACCTCTCTGACCTCACCTTTAAATCATGCTGGCAGTTTTATGGACTTCCTTCCACTTTTCATAAAGCATAGAATACAGCTGGTCTGGGTTTCCAAGACAGTATGTTTAAATACCACCCATGCTTGATGTAAATCTTTAACCTTTGCAACTGCTCCTTTTAATTTTTTCTTAACTATTTTCCTCATTTTATCATAGTCTCCCTTTTGAAAGTTAAAAGGTAGAACTGTGGATTTCCTTACTGTCCTTCCTCCATTTATTAAATCAAATGTGATCATGCTATGATCGCTATTGCCAAGTGGTCCCAACACCCTTATCTCTTGCACCAGCTCTTGTGTTTCACTAAGGACTAGGTCCAAAATAACTTCCCATCTGGTCAGATCATGAACCAGCTGCTCCAAGAAGCAGTCATTTTTTTCAGCTAGAAACTTTATTTCTCTAGCATGTCGTACTGTGAAACTGACCCAGTCGATACTGGGGTAATTAAAATCACCCATTATTATTACTGTGCTGTAACTTTTGTTAGCTTCCCTGATTTCTTTGAGCATTTCATCATCCATTTATTCATTCTGGCCAGACGGTCTAAAATATATCCCCACTGCCATTGCCTTCCCCTTCCCCTTTTTACAAGGAATTTCAATCCATAGAGATTCTACAGTGAATTTTGTTTCCTGCAAAACTTTACTCCTTTGTGACTCAATGCCCTCTCTAACATAGAGTGAAACCCCACCACCAATTTGATCTGCTCTATCATTACAATATAGTTTGCATTCAGGTATCACAATATCCCACTGGTTGCCTCCTACCACCATGTCTCTGAGATTCCAATCATATCTAACTTCTCATTTAGTGCTATATATTCTAACTCTCCCATCTTATTTTTTAGACTTCTAGCATTTGCATACAAGCATTTTAGAGGCTGTATTTTATTCATAATAATCTGGTTACTGGTAGGCAGGGATAATTTGCAATCTTTAAGCTCTGTCTGCTCTGTACTCAAGGGCATGTGGGTTACTTTTGTCTTTATTGGAACCTCTCTCTTGATATGCCTTCAAGGATACATTGTTCCGAGCCATGCGCTATTTTGCGACTGTCAACTTTTCCCTACTATCTATTTTAAAAGCTGCTCTATCTCCTTTTTAAAGGTTAATGCCATCAGCCTGGTTTCATCCTGGTTAAGGAGGAGCCCATCCCTTTGGAAAAGCACCTCCTTTCCCCAGAATGTTTCCCAGTTCCTAACAAAGCCAAAACCATCTTCCTTGCACCATCGTCTCATCCACGAATTGAGACTCTGGAGCTCTGTCTGCCTTTTGGGTCCTGCGCATGGAATGGGAAGCATTCCTTGATTTCAACTTCCTACCTAAAAGTCTAAATTTAGCCTCCATAAGTTCTCTACCACACTTTCCTATGTCATTGGGACCGACATGTACCAAGACATCAGACTTCTCCCCAGCACTCTCTAAGACCTTGTCTAGATGGTGCATGAGGTCCGTCACCTTTGCACTAGGCAGGCATGTTACCAAGCAATCCTCATGTCCACCAGCCACCCAGCTATCTACATGCCTAATGTTCAAATTATCAACTATAACGGCTATCCTAACCTTTCCCTTGTGAGCACATGGCCCTGAAGAAACCTCCTCAGTATGAGATGTTTTTACATCACCTTGAGGACAGATCCTAACTACAGGATCACTTCCTGCCACACCAGGGTAATGCTCTCCTGTCACGTGACCTCTCTTCTCCATGGCAACAGAGATGCTGTCAAACTGGAGGTGGGACTTCAGTACTAGATCCCTATAGGTCTTGTCCTCTAAGTCTGCTACTCTAGCCTCCAGATATCAGACTCGTTCCCAGAGAGCAAAGAGCTCCTTGCACCTAGTGCACACGTAAGACCTCTCACCTATTGGGAGAAAATCATACATGTGAAGCTCAATGCAAAAGACTGGAAAGCCCCATCTCGCTGCATCTTAGTTTTAAGGTTGTGTTTAGGTATTTAAGTTGTTTATTTACTAAGGTTTGCTGGGGATACTTATACTAATAGAACTATACTAATACATGGCATGCTGGGTGAGCATGGTCTGCGTTGGCCACAGCTGTTGTCTTTGCTCGGCACCATCGGCGGGTGAGGAATGAACCTTCAGTGATACTGCTGCACTTGGGTGGTAACGACCTGGTCTCCTGGTCTTGTAAACAATTGATTAGAGCGGCAAAGAAGGACTTGGCTGAGGTTCTTCTGATGTTTCAAGATGTTATTTTGTTATGGTCAGATATCATTCCAAGGCCTGCCTGCTGGCATCAGCGGCGCTGGTCTCGGGGACTGAAGAAGATTAATCGGCAGATCGGGTGGTGGGTCTGCGACCATGGGGGATATCAAATTTTGCACTCTTGGGTGGAAGTTGATTGTGGGGAATTGTATTGGCAGGATGGGGTGCACATATCCCCTATGGGTGTTGACTTGCTGCTCAATGATTGGCAGGAGGCTTTGGAATGGATTGTGCAGCGGGAGGCTCGCTGGTCGCAGCTTGGTTTTGGGGGGTGGGCAGCGCACGAACTTTAAAGTCTCCTGTGATGGGTGGAGGGATCCTGGAGGTCTCCGGGGTCTGGAACCTTAAAATTTGAATTGGGGCGGGGGGCAGTTGCCCCCAACTCAGATAACCCCTGGCCGGCTTTTGCTAATAACATGGTGAGGCCGGGTAAAAGGGGGGGGGAGGAAGCTTTCCGCTGGTCTGGCCATGGCAAAAGTGGAATGAGGTCACCTTGCTAATAGCATGGCTGGTGAAGGCTCGTCTTGCTTGTTGGTTCAGTAAGAAGAATAGTAACCAGGCGTTCAGCCTGGTGCAGGGACCCTGCACGTGGCCTACGTAGTTGTCAGGACGACGGTGGGGGGATCATATTTTAAACTCATTGGCTCTCTGTTGAGTGGCGGCGGAGAGAGCCAATGGGTAATGAGGAGCACGGGGACATGCGGGGAGATGGGCAGCAAGGAGAGGCATATGCGGCTCAGCAGTGGGAAGAGGAGGAGGAGGTCTTTGGGCACTGACTTCCCATCCTCCCGCCCTTTATGGGTGAGGATGGTGAGTACAAAGGGGGTGTCGCAGCTGGGGGGGGGGGGGGCGACAGGATCCCGGAGGTCTCCGGGGTCCGGAGCCTTAAAATTTGAATTGGGGCGGTGGGCAGTTGCCCCCAACCCGGATAACCCCTGGTCGGCTTTTGCTAATAACATGGCAAGGCCGGGTAAAAGGGGGGGAGGAAGCTTGCCGCTCTCCCGGCTGCGGCAGAAGCGGAATGAGGTCACCTTGCTAATAGCATGGCTGGTGAAGGCTCGTTTCACTTGTTGGTTCAGTAAGAAGATTATGTTGTAACGGAAATGTTCTGGAGCGTTATGAGTGTTAATAAAGCTGCGACCAGTTCATTCCCAAATTGAGTCTGTTGTATTTTGTTGGAAGAGGGGTGGGATGTTAAGAAGGGGCTGTTGAAGCTTAGGGGGCAGTGGGGGTGAGGGGATGGGGAGGGGGGTATGTGTGTGTGTGGGGAGGGGGAGGGGGAGGGGGGTGTTGGGATCATAAGGGAGCACCGGGTTCGACCTGCCTCGGTTACTAAAATCAAGGAAAAGGCATTTAAAAATATCACACTAACTGAAAGAAACTGGGATCTATTTAAGCTATTTGAAAGTTGACAAGTCTCTGCTTATAGCACTGGAGATATACTTGTTCTGCAGTCTTATTTCGCCATGCTTATCCTCCTTTTACTGTAGAAGTCAACAGCTGTAGTCACAGAGAAAGCTGATTAACTGCTAGAGGAACCAGATGGCATTCACTAGAGAATGTTGCAGGCAAAGATGCTGATAGCAGTAATGTCCTTGCGCTGGTCTTCCACTGTTTCTTTAACTGATTTCTCTCGGCTATTGTAGACTCTGCGGAGCTCTCTTCTCACATTATTGGTGATTATTATTTCTAAAGCACTGAAGTGTTTATAACAGTACATAATCAAAGCAGATGAGAGTTTAAATGTCCCCTCTGCAAAGACTTTAAAATCTAGTCAAGAAATATTAAGAATACTTTGAGCAATAAGGCCTCTGAAAACATGCCAGAGTCCTCCATGGGGAAATACTGCATTGGGTAGTACTGAACGTTATTGCCATATACCACCAAAAGGAGAAATATCTTTATTTTAAAAACACATATGGGTCAATGTTTAGCCACAGTGGCCAACAGTTTTTAGACCCCAGCTGCCATGGCTAAATTAAATTTGGATGTCACGGCATCGGTGGGGGAATGGTCATAGAGAAATGCAGCACTTCAGATTCCAGAGAGGGGCGACAGCAGTGGCAATGGGGACAGCAGTGCAGCGGGGAAAGTGGCCCAATTGAGGGCCCGCCTAGAGCACCTCTAATCCTTGCACTGGACCTGCACATCTCTATATGTATTTTACAAAAGGCTCTGCTTTCAGCAAGCATCTGTAAAATACTTGGGAAACTGTGAACATCCTGAATGTGGAATTCTTTTTCTGACCTAGACGTTCTATGCAAAAGGGAACTTCTAACTTATCTGTTTAGTGCCAGATATTGTTGCTAAACTTAGAAGTGCCAGTGCTGCCTTTTCTCTATCCTATCCTAATGTTGGACCCTTTTTCTATAGATAAAATGCTTATTTAATGAGTTAAAAAACCTTCTATTATAGTACAAGTGTCATAAATGGAGAATTAAGCAATTTATGCATTTCCCACCAGTTGAAGAATGCAAAGCACACTTTGAATAGCTTCACCCTAATTTAATCAACTTTTAAACCAAGTAAGATGCTGGAACTTTGCACATTGGGAGGGTAATTTTATAACGGAGACCCTAGGCAGGAAAGGCATATTGGTGCATACGTGGGCAGAGTCATGGGTGAGTCTGGGTGGACCATAGTCCTCACCCTCACTTTGAAGTTAGGTCCATCCAGTCATCAGCAGTGACACAAGCCAAAGATAGCAGAAGTGGAGGTGGTGTCAGCATCCACACTGTCAAGTTAAGCCCGGACCTCTCAAAACAAATCAGTCCTGGCTACATCCCTATAAAAATGTATTTATTTAACATTTTTATACCGCATTTTCTGATGTTCAAATGCAGTTTACATTAAACAGAATATTGAATTGTAAAGAGAGATACATATTCATTACATGAAATGTTTAACTATGTACAGTAGAACAGAGTAACATAGTAACATTGTGAGCAGTAGTACATAGTAACATAATGAACAGTCATTAGTTGCAAGACAGCCATTGGCAACTATTTACAATTCTTTTGAGGGCTTAGATTGCTGGGTTTCCTAAAGAGTTATATCCGTTCTGGATTATTTTGGGTTGATCCAGTATCTGCGTTGTTTGGTGTGTTGTTAGTGGAGGGGTTTGTTCATTTTTTTTTCAAAGTTTATGGTGAACAAGTGGGTTTTGATTGTTTTACTGAAGGTGATAAGGTCGTCTATTGATCTTATACTGTCTGGGAGGTTGTACCAGGTTACCGGTGAGAAATTTGAAAAGGCTCTGTTGTTGGCTAACTTTGTGGATTTTCTAAATTCGGGTGGGGTGATCAGCTTATTTTACAAATGTAGCATATGTCCCTATGGTTTTTATAAAATAAGCTATCCAAAAACTCCCACACAAAGTTTCTCTTTGTGACTGTAGAAATTGTTGAAAATGCCTTCATTTTATAAAATATTAGGAATGGGCATTTGTTATTATGCATTTGTGGGCATGTTTACAAAAGTGCACTAATTCCCGACTGCTTAGTACACACTAAGTGCCAAAAATTAACATGGGGGATGGGACAGACCCATGCTAACTGTTGGGGACATTTCCAGCATGTTCTCATGCAGTTAGCATGGGTCAGAGGACTCTGTTGTGCTAAACTCACAGCTGCACTTAACACTACCCATTCAGTTGGCAGTAAGTGCACCCCCACTAATGACAACAGTTGTAGTTAGTGTGAACTAGTGACACTTGTGCTAATTCCAATGTTCAGTCAACACACACTCTGTGCTCTAAACCTGCCCATCCTGCACTAAGAAGTCAGTGTGGGATTTTTACTGTGTGTTTTTAGCGCATAGTCACAGTTACTGTGGTCTCATGCTAACTGCTTAGGGTGGGAATTAGCATGGGATTTAGCACACAGTAACTGTTACTGCACATGAGCTGTGGATCTTTCACAAAGCTAAGACTCTAATTTTCTTTCTCATCTCTGCTGGGTTCTAGCTACCAATATAGAGTTTAACTGTCTGTTTTGTGGGAATTGCTAAGATTAAGTTTAACTGTGCTTATAAATTAAGCTTGGGGATATTCAGCATACTGGGACCTGAATATCCAGATAACAAAGATTTAAATCTGTGGAGAAAGCGTGCTTTTTCAGGAAGGGGGAAGTGAAAGTTTTTTGATCCCATCTTACACCTGGCCAGTGGCCACACCTATGGGTCTGAGGCCGGCTGCATGAGCTGTGGATCTTTCACAAAGCTAAGACTCTAATTTTCTTTCTCATCTCTGCTGGGTTCTAGCTACCAACAAAGAGTTTAACTGTCTGTTTTGTGGGAATTGCTAAGATTAAGTTTAACTGTGCTTATAAATTAAGCTTGGGGATAATCTGACTGACTGCTTTTCTGGGTAGCCTTGGAGCAGATATCTGTGAGTGCCCCCAGCTCAGGAACAGCCTACTGGCCAGAGACACTTAGGTTCCCGCCCACCCTACCCCTCACCCCACCCACCCCAGGGGCTGCATTGCCTATATAGCACTCACATACATTGCCATCTATCCCTTTAACGTGGGTTAGAGCCCACATCTTCTTCCTCCTTTACTCTTCTCCTTCTAGGACTGCTTATTCAGCATGTCATGTATTCAGTGCAATAACTGCAGTACTTTCATTCCAAGATGAATCATTTGGAACCTCAGAGCTTGTTCTATGTGCCTCAGGTCAGCTGCCATGCATAAAGAACTGACTCTACTAAGGGAAGACCTAGCTGCCATGCATAAAAAGGTGTCCCTACTGGCTGCAATGAAGCACAACTCTTCTAGGATACAAACTGCACAATATCCACCACCACTCCCACAAAGCATCAAACACCCCAGGGACAAGTGGATCACAGTGGGTTCTGGTAGATTGCGACCTGTAACGCACAGACATCTTATGCATCAAAAGATATCCCTGCATAATGCCTTCTCTGCCTTGGCTAATGAGGATGAGGAACTGAGGGAGGAACTGGCTGCAATGAAACACACCTCTTCTAAGATACAAACTGAACAAAGTCCACCACCGCTTCCACAAAGAATGAAACACCCCAGGAACAAATGGATCACATTGGATTCTGGTAGATTGCGACCTGTGACACAGAGGCATCCTATGCATCAGGATTGCGACCTGTGACACAGAGGCATCCTGTGCATCAGGAAATATCCCTGCATAATGCCTTCTCTGCCTTGGTGAATGAGGATGCCCAATTTAAAGAAACTGAAGGGCCCTTAAATGAGACAGACAATACCCAATCTTCTGCTAAAGGACAAAATATGAAGAAAACCTCACCAAACAGAAAACTACTACCACTTGGTGATTCCATCATCAGTGGCACCAACTTGGGAACACAGTTCAAAGGAGAGAACATAGTCAAGTGCCTCCCAAGCTCTTCAGCCAGCAGGAATACAAACCACATTGTTGAACTACTTAGCGCAGAAAGTGAACACTCCAGACTTGATGTTGTTATCCACTGGGGCACAAATGACCTGGCTAGAAACAGTGCCTCTACAGTCCAAAAGGACTTCCAATCTCTGGGACGGAAAATCAAGCCCATTGTTAACACTGTTGCATTCTCAGAGGTTCTACCTGTGCTTGGTAAGGGGGCAAAAAGGCTGCATCACATTAACAGCTTTAATACATGGCTCCAGACCTGGTGCAAACAAGAAGGATTCAGATTTATTGATGACTGAGGTAACAGATGAAACAACAAGAGACTATACTGTGCTGATGGACTACATCTCTCTGTCGCAGGGAAAAGAATCCTAAGTGAAAAATTCAAGAAATATGTGGATATGCATTTAAACTAGAAAAAGGGGTTGATGGATGTAGAAGGTCAAGCTCTGGATGTCACCCCCTGCAAAAGCAGATTAAAATCAGAAACAGCCACACTTTTAAACCACACACCAAAAACAAGTTGGAAGATGTAGGCAGAACAAAATCAATGCTAAATACACCCAAGCCAATTAAATGCTGGAAAGTAATGAGCACAAATGCTCGAAGCTTAGCCAACAAAGTTCCAGACCTGGAAGCCCTAATGGTGGAAATGGATTTGGACATTTTGGCCATTACAGAAACATGGCTAAATGAATCACATGATTGGGATATAGCCATACCTGGCTATAATCTATTCAGAAGAGACAGAGAAAATGGAAGAGGGGGAGGATTAGCCTTGTATCAAAAGCAATATTAAAGCTAATGAAATGCAGGGGGCATGGGGAAAAGAAGAAGCACTCTGGATTGTGTTGGAAAGAGGAGATGGCACTGTCATCCATATTGCTGTAGTCTACAGACCTCAGACACAAATTGAAGAGATAGATAACGAATTGATTATAGATATTGCCAAGATAGCCACAAAGGGGGAAGTGATCATATTGGGTGACTTTAATCTACCTGATGTGGATTGGATTACTCCTTCTGCAAATCTGGAAAGAAGCAAAAAATCGTGGATGCTCTCCAAGATGCGTTACTTAGACAAATGGTGATGGAACCAACCAGGGAGAAAGCTCAACGCTGGATTTAGTACTCACCAAAGGTGATAGCGTGTCGAATGTCTGCGTGAGTGCCCCGTGAGCATCAGCGATCATCACACAGTGTGGTTTGAGATAAAAGCCATGGTACAGGCCAATCATAGCAAGCTCAAAGTCCTAAACTTCAAAAACACTGACTTCAATAAAGTGGCCGCGTACCTAAAGGAGGAGCTGACAGGATGGAAGGAGATAAGGGAAGTGGAATTGCTATGGGCTAAACTAAAGGTGGCAATAAAAGGGGCAACAAATAAATATGTAACAAAAGTAAACAAAAACAAGAGGAGAAGAAAACCTATTTGGTTTTCCAAAGAAGTGGCTGCTCAAAGGCAAAAAACACAGCTTTTGCAAAATTGAAAAGCTCGCAAACAGAGGAATACAGAAATGAATACAGGATCAAACTCAAAGAGACAAAGAGAGAAATAAGGATAGCAAAATCAAAGGCAGAGATAAAAATGGCTAAAGATGTTAAATGTGGCGACAAAACCTTCTTCAGATATATTCGGGAAAGGAAGAAGATCAGAGGTGGAATTGCAGGACTCAGAAGTGCTGCGAACGGACTCGTGGAAAGTGACATTGAAAAAGCGAAATTGCTAAACGAATACTTCTGCTCTGTTTTTACTAAAGAAAGTCCTGGAGAAGGACCACCTGTGACTCCCAAATATAAAAATGGGAATGAAGTAGATACGACGCCATTCACAGAAGATGATGTGTTAGAACAACTTGTGAAACTAAAAGTGGACAAGGCCATGGGACTGGATAGGATACATCCCAGGATACTGAAAGAGCTCAGAGAGGTTCTTGCAGGGCCGTTAAAGGATGTTTTCAACAGATCCTTGGAAACAGGAGAGGTTCCTCAGGACTGGAGAACGGCTGATGTCATACCTCTGCACAAAAATGGTGACAGGGAAGAAGTGTCAAACTACAGGCCTGTGAGCCTCACCTCGGTGGCGGGAAAAGTAATGGAGGCACTCCTGAAAGAGTGAATAGTGAACTTTCTGAAAACCAACAGGTTGCAAGACCCGAGGCAACATGGTTTTACTGAAGGACGATCTTGCCAAACAAATCTGATTGAGTTCTTTGACCGGGTGACCAGGGAGCTAGTTCAGGGGCATGCGATGGATGTCATCTACCTGGATTTCAGCAAAGCCTTTGATACTGTTCCTCATGGGAGGCTTATGAATAAACTCAGTAGCTTGGGGATGGATCTGAAGATGGTAAATTGGATCAGAAATTGGTTGACTGACAGACGACAGAGGGTGATGGTAAATGGAGTTCACTCAGATGAAGGGAAGGTGATTAGCGGGTGCCCCAGGGGTCAGTCCTGGGCCCGGCACTGTTCAATGTATTTGTGAGTGATATTGCTGAAGGACTGAGTGGAAAAGTCTGTTTTTTTGCAGTTGACACGAAAATTTGCAACAGAGTGGACTCCCCCGAGGGAATGGTTAACATGAGGAAAGATCTACAAAAGCTTGAAGAATAGTCTAATGCTTGGCAATTAAGATTTAATGCAAAGAAGTGCAGAGTCATGCACTTGGGTAGCAGAAATCCAAGGGAAATGTACATTATAGGGGGAGAGAGGTTGGTGTGCACGGATCAGGAGAAAGCCCTTGGTGTGATTATTTCTGAAGATCTCAAGGTGGCAAAACAGTGCGACAAGGCAGTGGCAAAAGCCAGGAGGATGTTGGGCTGCATACAAAGAGGAATCACCATCAGAAAGGAAGAGGTACTTATGCCACTGTACAAGTCACTGGTGAGGCCTCACTTGGAGTACTGTGTTCAGTTTTGGAGACTGTATCTTGCAAAGGATGTAAAAAGACTGGAAACTGTTCAGAGGAAGGCAACCAAAATGATTTGGAGCCTGCGTCAGAAGCCTTATGAGAAGAGACTTGAAGACCTAAATATGTACACTCTGGAGGAGAGGAGGGACAGGGGAGATATGATTCAGACCTTTAAATACTTAAAGGGAAATAATGAACAAACAAACCTCTTCCAAAGATGGGGAAGCCGTAAAACTAGTGGGCATAACAGGAAGCTGCAAGGTGGTAAATTGAAAGGCAATGTCAGGAAATACTTTTTCACAGAAAGGGGGGTGGATACTTGGAATGCCCTCGCGATGGAAGTGGTGGGGGCAAACACGGTGACAGAATTCAAAATGGCATGGGACAGACACAGTGAATCCCTTTACAGCAACAGGATAAAATCAAAGTAAACGGAACCATCTAATTTCTCAACAAATAGGGGTGTCCTGCATGGAATGGTTGGTTCACCCCTAAACAGGGACGTGGGGTTGGGTGGCCTGCACGGAGCGGCAGGTGCACCTATGCTTGCCATCGTGCTGGGCAGACTAGATGGACCATGCTGGTCTTTATCTGCCGTCATTTACTATGTTACTATGTTACTACATAAACATGCATCTTGGTTTGAAGAAGTATCTTAAAAATCTTTGTGCCCTTAAAATCAATGTAATGTGTATTAACCTATGAATTAATCCATATAAAATAGATTTGCAAAGGGCAAAAATCTACCACTGCTACTTATCATTTGTGTAGCACTACAAGGCATACACAACACTGTACACATGATGTACTGAATCAGGTA
The DNA here is from genome assembly GCA_033557465.1 of Ichthyophis bannanicus. Classification (NCBI taxonomy): domain Eukaryota; kingdom Metazoa; phylum Chordata; class Amphibia; order Gymnophiona; family Ichthyophiidae; genus Ichthyophis; species Ichthyophis bannanicus. The sequence goes on along the minus strand of CM066031.1, from coordinate 541,119,142 downwards.
GACTGTTCCAGGCATGCAATGTAACAAGGTGGGATGAACAAAGTCTGGAGTTGGCAGTGGAAGAGAAAGTGATTTGCCCAAGGTGTCAAGTTCCTAAAGAGGAATGTAGGGAGAGATAAGAGAGGAGAGGTAATGAGGAACCACATAATGAATGCACTTGTATACCAGTAGAAGAAGTTTGATCTGAACGCAGAAATGGATAGGGAGCCAATGAAGCGACTTGAGAAGACAGATTATGTGGGTGTAGTGACCCTAGCTGAAAATTAGCTGTGTGGATGAGTTTGAAATGGATTTAAGGGGAGAAAGATGATTCAAGGTCAGACCAGAGAGGAACAGGTTGCAATAGTCTAACAGTAGGTGACTAGAGAGTGGATAAGGGTCTTGATAGTGGGTTCAGAAAGAAATGGTTGAATTTTGCTGATATTGTAGAAACATAGAAACATGATGACAGAAAAAGACCACATGGCCTATCTAGTCTGTCCTTATATATCAACCAGTACACCAATCCCTTTTTCCCTTTAGAGATCCTCTGTGTTTGTTCTATGCTTCTTTTAATTCAGATACTGTCCTCATCTCTACCACCTCCACTGGGAGACTATTCTACGGATCCACCACTCTTTCTGTAAAGAAATATTTCCACATATCACTCCTGAATCTTTTAACTTTCACCCTCATCCCATGTCCCCTCATAGCAGAGCTTGCTTTCAATTGAAAGAGGCTCTCCTTCTGTGCATTTACGCCTCAGTCATATCACCTCTATCCCACCTTTCCTCTAATGTGTACATATTGAGATCCTGAAGTCTGTCCTCATATGCTTTATAATGAAGACCACTAACCATTTTAGTAGCCACCCTATGTACTCACTCCAGCCTGTTTATATCCTTTTGAAGGTGCAGTCTCCAGATTGCACACAATACTCCAAATGAGATTGCACCAAAGATTTATACAGAGGCACTATCACCTCCTTTCTTCTGCTGGCCATTCCTCTCCCTATGCACCCAAGCATCCTTTTAGCTTTTGCTGTCACCTTTTCTACCTGTTTAGCTACTTTAAGATCATCAGAAACAATCACACCTAGGTCCTGCTCTTCTTTAGTGGACAGAAGTACTTCACCCCCTATTTTATATTGCTCCCTTGGATAGCTGCAGCCCATATGCATGACCTTGCATTTTTCAACATTAAATCTCAGCTGCCAAATTCTAGACCATTCTTCAAGCTTAGCTAGATCCCTCCTCATGTTATCTACACCTTCCTGGGTGTCTACTCTATTGCAGATTTTGGTATCATCCGCAAAGAGGCAAACCTTACCCGACAGCCCTTTCGCTATATCACTAACAAAGGTGTTAAAAAGAATCAGACCAAGGACAGATCCCTGGGGCACACCACTGGTAACCTCATTCTCCTCAGAGTGAGCTCAATTTACCTGTACCCTTTGTTGCCTCTCGCTACATAGCGAAAGAAGAGACAGGTTCTAGCTATTTGTTGGCTGTGTGCAGAGAAAGACAGGGAAAAGTCAAAGATGGCCTCAAGGTTGTGAGCTGAGGAAACCTGGAGGATGATAGTGTTATCCACAGAAAGAGAGAAAGGAAGAAGTGGGTGGTGTGTTTAAGGGGAAATATAAGGAGATTCGTCTTGGCCATATTGAGTTTTAGATGGCAATGGAACATTCAAGCAGCAACATCAGGCAAGCAGGATTCCTGGAGCAATTTTAGGTACAGAGAGGTAAATCTGAGCATCATCAGATAAAAATGGTACTAAAAAGCATGGGAAGAAATCAGAGTACCAAGAAAGTGAATATAGAGAGAGGAAAGAAGAGGTCCCAAGACGGAGGCGTATGGTACACTGACTGAAAGCAGGATAACAATTGAGGAAGATTCACCAGAACATACACTAAAAATGTGATGGGAGAGATAAGAAAACAAAACAGGACAGAACACAACTCCTAAATCCAAGTGAGAACAGTCTATCAAGGAGAAGGTAATGATCAACAATGTCAAAAGCAGCAGATAGGTCAAAAGGGATGATGATCTAGTAAAGGCACTTGGATATAACCAGGAACAGGTCACTAGAGACTTTGATAAAGACCATTTTTTTGAATGGAGAAGATGAAAGCCAGATTGCATTGGATCAAGAATGGCTTGAGAGGAAAGAAAGAGGCGGGGAACCTCACTTTATAGTAGTTTGTATATGAAAGGAAAGAGGGAGATAATCCAATATTTGGAAGGGTAGGTAGGGTCTAGTGAAAGGTTTTTGAAGAGAGACGTGATCACAACATGTTTGAAGGCTGCAGGTACAGTTCCAGTGGAGAGTGTTAGACTGAAGGAAGGGACAACAGTGAGAGAAAGAGAGAGCTTAGTAGACAGATGGGAATGGGAGGAGGAGAGTTTGGAGGAGAAGGGAAGATATGGAGTTTCCTCCTTAGTGTCTTTGGAAAAGGAAGAAAGGGCGCCTGGGGTTGAAGGAAGAAACAGACTGAATGGGGGAAGGGGAGATGGAGTTGACCTGATGGAGAACTTCAGATTAATCTTGTGAATCTTGTTATGGAAGTAGTAGTCAGCCAAAGTCTGGGCAAAAAGTGAAGGAGGGGTCGGAGATGAAGGTACGAGTGAACAGTGAAGGAGATCAGAGGCTGGATTTGGGGGGAGTTTGCCTGGAGGCTAGAGCTTTTTATTTTCTTGCCTGGAGGAGAGCAAGGGGGAAGTTGGAAATATTTTGGACCTGGACATGATGAGGCCAAGTGGTGCAAGAAGAAATGATGGACAATTGGGGGGAGGGGGAGGGAGAGCAATATGGAGACAGAGAAGAGACACTGGACATAGGGAAAGAATAGGAAGACAGCAGGAAGGTTCTGGACATAAGAGGGGAGGAGAGAGAGAGAGAGGAGAGCTGCTGAAAATGGAGGTGGAGGATAGGAAGACACAGAGGGAATGCTGAACATGGAAATGCAATAGTAAGAGAGGGAGATGCTGGACATGGGAAAGAGAATAAGGAGGCAGAGAGGAGGTAATAAACACAGGAAGAGAGGTAGAAAAGGGGATATTGGTTATGGGAAAGGGAATAGGAAGATAGAGAGAAGATACTGGGCACAAGAGGAGAGGGAGACAGGAGATGTTAGACATGGGGGCAGCATAGGGAAAGGGAATATGTTGGACACAAGAAACTAGGGATACAGGGGAAACATTGAAACATAGATAAATGACAGTAGATAAAAACTATATGGCTTATCCGGTCTGCCTTTCCATATCAACTACTAAGCTTATAGAAAAAGAAAAAAAATGACAACAGATAATGACCTTATGGCCAATCCAGTCTGCCCTTCCATATCAACTAGGGAACATGAGGAGGAGCAGGGAGAGAAGGGAATGCTGAACATAGTGGGAATATGCTGGACCCAGAAAGAATGGGAGGGAAAGAGGGGATGCTGAATATGAGGGCCGAGTAGGGAGGGGAATCGGGAGAAAAAGAGAAGATGCTGTACATAGGAGAAATAGGGAGATGCTGGATAGGGAGGAGAGGGAGGTGACAGTTAGGGAAAGACTGGTGAGTAAGGCTGGGGAAGGAGAGAGATAGATGGGATATGGGAGGGCTGGGGTGAAGTAAAGAGAAAGCTGTAGGTCAGGGTATCAGGCAGACCCATATTACGCCCACTCTAAGACAACTTCACTGGTTCCCCGTGCATATGTGCACTAAGTTTAAAGTATTAACTATCACATTCAAAATACTACATAACCCATCTCCACACAGCTTACAACCTCTATTACAAAGAGAACCAGAGGTCAGAAGAAAAATAACAATCTACAAAAAACTCCTCACTGTTCCAAGCGCAAGGAAGTAACTCAACCACTCGACCTGTAACAGAGCATTCTCTCTCTCTGCACCACCTCTATCGAATGCCCTTTCTGAAACAATGAGAGCCCTGAGGACCTTTGGGACTTTAGAAGGACCCTAAAAAAACTCCTTTCTACAGAACACTATAGACTCATTAATGATCCCAACCATGTGGACATATCCAACACCTGACTCTCCCCTCCCCCATTAAGTACCTGTATGGATGGAACACTTTAGATAACAACTCTCATTGCTAAGGTTCTTCTTCCTCTGTTAGATTGCCTCCAAGTTATTGTTCAATGTAAATTTTGATTTGTAATGTAAATCGCCTTGAATCTACGATAAGGCAGTATATAAGAACCGTTAAATTTAATAAATAAATACATAAATAAATAAAATAACCCTGATTTTTGGGAATTGTCCCCATTTTGGGACCAACACGGCATCATTGACAAGCTTCTGTCCATGATTTCATCTGCAGGAGACCATGTGCAGGATTTTCTTTCCCTGCCCCCATAGATCAATTCTGTGAGGGTGGCCTTAGAGTGCATAGTAGTGCCTCAATTTCCTGTGCCCTGAGCAGCACGGGAGCTGGTAGCTGTCCTCTCTCTCTTCCAGAGCTCAGAGACGACAAGCCTTCCCTCTGCTTCAGCATACCTCAAAAGCAATAGTAACTCAGTCTTGATGACCCTTCCTGCCTCCTCGGACAATGCAGTGATATGGAGCTCAGGTCGGTCATTTCCAGTTTACTTCCCTGCTGCTGCTTACAATTAACCACCTTGCCTGCTTTATAAGTCCTCTGAAGCTGCATGGAGCAGCGGCTGCAACAGTGAGGCTTGGATCCTAACCAATGTTCCCTCTAATTTTCTGTAGGCTGTGTGCACATAAAATATCAGCTGTGTGCAGCTTTTGAAGGAAGGTTAAATTTTTGTGCGCCACATAACGACACTTGGAGTTATATACTTTAAAATTTGACTACACGTCAGAATACAGTATGTACACCACATTGATTTTAATCAAATTAAATGAAAATAGACGATTACTAAATGAAGTGGGAAGTTTCTAGTAATTACAATCATAACTTTTAAATTTTAAGACATCTGTGTTGTTTTCTATCAGAATCAGAGGCATAATTTTTGTGCGCTCTGTTGTAAAGTATGTGCGCTCACTCGGCGAGGTGTGTGCGTGCGCACACGCGCACAGCTTAGAGGGAACAGTGATCCTAACAGGTATACAATGCTGCTTGCTTCCTTCCTCTGTTTTATATTCAAAGGAGAGAGGTCACAGGCACAGTCTGCCCTAACCAAACCAGGAGTGAGGTGGGTTGAAAGATGCTTTATTTGGCCTATGCTACAAGACCATGTTTCGGCTTGTGCCTTTGTCAGGGGTATGACCTCAAATATAAAAAATAATACTGTTATAAAATAATATGTATAACAATAAACTATAAATCATATACAATCACAGAATAAAAGTAGAAATAAAAGTGAGAAGCAATAAACCATAAATATTAAATTTTATGAACCTACATTAAAACAAAGAAGACCAATGCTAAAAAGACAAAGAAGTGCAGTTGGATAGGGACCTGGAGAATATACGTATGCAGACATGAAGAGAGCGACCAAGATATAAAGCCTATAAGAGAAGGGAGAATGAAAAAGGGTAAAGTAGTGGAGGGATGAAGGATGATAAAAGATGGAGTAGTGGGGATGGAAAGGGAGAAAATCAGAAATGAAATGCATAGTGGAAAAGATGGAATTGGGAGATAAGAGAGTGAAAGAGAAGAAGAAAAGTGAGGGAAAGATTAAGAAGGAGGGGTGGAGAAAAGTTGTGAGGGAAGGAAGAGAGGTATATGTGTGAGGGAGGATCAAGTGAACAGTGTGTGAGAATGGATGGGAGCAAGTTGTATATGTCTAAAAATTTCAGAAGGGATTGGAATGTGGATATGAGGGAGAGTTGGGAAGAAGTGTATATGAAGAAGTGTGTGTGTGAAAGAAGAAGAAGGAGGGAGGGGGAGAACAGAATAACATAATAAACATCATGAAATAGGACAAACAAACAAAAACAAAACAAACAAAAAAAAGTAAAAAAGAAAACTAATTACATGGCTGAAATGAAATGGCACCTTGGAAAAAAGAAGTAAATTTTTATAAGAAAGGCTAAGGGAATGGAATATAAGAGAAAAAGAAAATAGAAATCAGAGGAGAAAGTAAATATAGCAAAATAAGAACATAAGATATGCCATACTGGGTCAGACCAAGGTCCATCAAGCCCAGTATCCTGTTTCCAACAGTGGCCAATCAAGGTCATACGTACCTAGCAGTTTCCCCAAGAGACACAAGTTCCATAATGCTTGTACTGGGTCAAGCATTGATATCCTGGGTCCCTTCTTAATAATGGTTTATGGACCTTTCCTCCAGGAACTTATCCAAACCTTTTTTAAACCCAGCTACACTAACAGCCTTTACTACATCCTCCGGTAACAAATTCCAGAGTTTGATTACACGTTGAGTGAAAAAATATTTTCTTTTATTAGTCTTAAATAGTTTACTCTGTAGCTTCATTGTATGTCCCCTAGTCTTTCTATAGTCTGATAACGTAAACAATCGATCTACGTTTACCCATTCCACTCCGTTCATTAATTTATAGACTTCTATCATATCTCCCCTCAGCTGTCTCTTTTCCAGGTTAAAGAGCCCTAAACCTTTTTAGCCTTTTTTCATAGGAGTATCCTTCCATCCCCTTTACCATTTTGGTGGCTCTTCTTTGAACCTTTTCTAATAACGCTATATCCTTTTTAAGATACGGCGACCAGAATTGCACACAATATTCAAGGTGCGGTCTCACCATGGAACGGTATAGAGGCATTATAATATCTTTTGTTTTATTTTCCATTCCTTTCCTTATGATACCTAGCATTTTATTTGCTCTCTCGGCTGCCGCTGCACACTGGGCCGAGGGTTTTAACATGTTATCCACAATGACGCCTAAATCTTTTTCCTGGGTGGTGGTTCCTAATGTGGAACCCTGCATTGTGTAACCATAGTTTGGGTTGTTCTTCCCTAGGTGCATAACTTTGCACTTGTCCACATTAAATTTCATCTGCCATTTTGATGCCCAGTCTTCTAATTTATCAAGATCCTCTTGCAATTTTCCACAATCCTCTTGGGTTTTAACAACTTTAAATAGTTTTGTGTCATCTGCAAATTTGATAACCTCACTCGATATTCCACTTTCCAGGTCATTTATGAATATGTCAAAAAGCAGCGGACCCAGCACAGATCCCTGGGGTACACCACTATTCACCTTTCTCCATTGGGAAAATTGGTCATTTAGCCCAACCCTCTGCTTCCTTTTTTTAACCAGTTCCTGATCCACAGTAGTACACTGCCTCCTATCCCATGACTCTTTAGTTTTGCCAAAAGTCTCTGATGAGGGACCTTGTCAAAGGCTTTCTGAAAGTCCAGATATACTATATCAACCGACTCACCTTTGTCCACCTGTTTATTCACACTTTCAAAAAAACATAACAGATTAGTAAGAGAAGATCTTCCTTGTCTAAAGACATGTTGGCTGTCTCCCATTAGGCCATGACTATCTACATGCTGAGTAATTTTATTCTTTATGATGGTTTCTACCATTTTTCCCGGTACTGACATCAGGCTCAGTGGTCTGTAGTTTCCCGGATCACCCCTCGAACCCTTTTTAAAAATTGGTGTTACATTGGCGATCTGCCAATCTTCAGGTATTAGAGATGATTTTAATGATAGTTCACAGATTACTAATAGCATGTCTGCAATCTCATATTTCAGTTCTTTCAACACCCTTGGATGTATACCATCCGGCCCATTTGATTTGCTACTCTTCAGTTTATCTAATAGTTGTAATACATCTTCCCGATGTATCGATATTTCCTTCAATTCTTCCACACCTTTAAATACCACTTCAGTCATGGGTAACATCCCTATATCTTCCTCAGTAAAGACCGAAGCAAAGAATTCATTCAGTCTCTCCGCTATCGCCTTGTCACCTCTTAGTGCCCCTTTAACTCCTCTATCATCTAATGGTCCAACTGACTCTCTCACAGGTTTTTTGCTACGAATGTACTTGAAAAAATCTTTATTTCGCATTTTTGCTTCCGCAGCAAGCTTCTTCTCAAATTCTCTCTTTGCCTTCTTTATCAATGCCTTGCATTTGACCTGCCAGTGCTTGTGCTGTTTCCAGGTTTCATCGTTTGGCTCTTTTTTCCATTTCCTGAAAGATGCTTTCTTGGCAACAACAGCCTCTCTGACCTCACCTTTAAACCATGCTGGCAGTTTTTTGGACTTCCTTCCTCTTTTCTTAAAGCGTGGAATACAGCTGGTCTGGGCTTCCAAGATAGTATTTTTCAACAACACCCAAGCTTGATGTAAGTCATTAACCCTTGCAACTGCTCCTTTTAGTTTTTTCTTAACTATTTTCCGCATTTTATCATAGTCTCCCTTTCGAAAGTTAAAAGGTAGTACTGTGGATTTCCTTACTATCCCTCCTCCACTAATTAAATCAAAGGCGATCATGCTATGATCACTATTGCCAAGTGGCCCCAACACCCTTATCTCTTGCACTAGATCTGGTGTTCCACTAAGGACTAGGTCTAATATGGCTTCCCCTCTCGTCGGTTCATGGACCAGCTGCTCCAAGAAGCAGTCATTTATGTCATCTAGAAACTTTATCTCCCTAGCATGTACTGCCGTGACACTGACCCAGTCGATACTGGGGTAATTGAAATCGCCCATTATTATTACCGCGCTGTAACATTTGTTAGCTTCCTTGATTTCTTTGAGCATTTCATCGTCCATTTATTCATTCTGGCCAGGCGGTCGATAGTACACCCCCACCGCCATTGCCTTCCCCTTTTTACATGGAATTTCAATTCATAGAGATTCTACAGCAAATTTTGTTTCCTGCAAAACTTTAATCCTTTCTGACTCAATGCCCTCTCTAACATAGAGCGCAACTCCATAGAAAATGAATAAATGAGGAAAGATGAAAAAGAAAATATGAAGTATAAATAAAAGAATAAAGAAAACACATGAAAGAAGCTGAGGTGGGACATAAAAAAGAAACAAAGAGGAAAATGAGAATAAAAGAAGATCTGAAAATATTTTATTGAAAAATATTATGTTACGTTAACAGGATAAATTGGTAGACTAGAAGTGCCAGGTCATGGTGGCCTTAGGGTTGTTCTAGTCATTGACAAGAGAGTTCCTCACAAACCTAGGGACCTGTTTATTAAATGCTAGCACATGGCCCAACCCAACTATCAGATAAACTAGGTGGTCACCTAGGGGGGCAGTTTCTAGGGGGCGGTAAAGAGCAAGGCTTTCCAAGCTAAACAATAGATTCTGACAGCTGGGTGAGGGGGGTGCATCTGCCACCACATCCATAGGAAAGATATGCCCATGGTGGCAGTATATGCTAATGCCCTTTAGCATATAATTTAATTTAATTTAATTAACAGTTTCTTATATACCGCATCTTCCCAAGATCAAATGCGGTTTACATAGAACAAGGTAACATAACAGACAGGTGTCTGTTTTTACAGTGAACATCTTAGAACCATAACAACTATATTACATTACATGGAACAAGCAAGAACTATTTACAGGGAACAAAATAAGTAATAGATACAGTGTTGTATGTGACATTTAAGGATAATAAGCATATAGAGTTTCACATCATTTGTCAATTCTAGTTTGGTTTTGGTTTATATACCATATATTGTTAATCAACAGGCCCCTTAATTCAGAGGACCTCTAAGCAAGTTGTACATTTTTGATTTCAATTTCGCTTTGCTCTATATGCAATGAAAGTTGTATCATTAATTTTTCTAGTATTCTTTGTGAGAATTAACTAATTGAATGTTTAATTGAAAATACAAGAGTGACTGAGGACACCTCTTTGCAAACATCTCGCTCAGTGGCAAAATTTTGATGTTGCCTAAGATGTAAGGCTTTGGGCAGATGCCTGGTTTTGCTATACCTTAAGGCCACTAAGGTTAGTAAGCATTGGGTAAGAGATTTCCTGTTGGGGTCGCTGAGGCCTTTGGCTCTTTTATGGGTGTGGTGAAGAGGTCTGTGTTTTCTGCAGTTGTTGGGGGCGGGGGATGGTTCTGGAGGTAAGGCTCAAATGTCCACCCCACAAAGCTAAAAAAAAAGAACAATTGATTTTTTTGTTTAGGAATTTGATTATGTCAGCTTTCGGAATGTGAATGTGCACTATTTCTGATTTTCTGTACTTTGCACATATTAGAGGAAATTAGAGGAATTTCTATTTCTGCTTCTCGTGTTGCACTGGATATAGAATTTGGCTTCTTAGGATTTCCAGTTCAGTTTTCATTTGATTTAAACCTTAGGGATTTGTAGCAGTCCAGCTTCTTCTGTTTTCTCAGTCAGAAGTGTGTTTGTGTCTAGGGACTGGTATGATATTTGCAGTGTTGCCTTTTCATAGGCTCAAGGTCATTTGCCAGGAAAAGACCCATTGGGCATTGGTGATCAACTTCCCTGCCCCCACCACTCAAAGGACAGGCCTGCATCTTGCATGTAGATACCTGCATCATTTTACTAGATAAGAAGCACTGCATATTTTGCAGTGCTTCTTATCTAGAAAAATGATTGCAGCGCCATACCTAGATCTGTGCGAGCAGTGAAACAGACCTGACTTCCAATTTAAAACAACCCCCCACCCCCCCACGTGGGTTCTTCAATGCCGTGCATGTAAGCAGTTCTGGTCCCTCCCTCCCTTCTCGGATGCAGGTCGCGTCAGAGGAAGGAGGGACCAGGCCAGCCATTCAAACGCAAGTCCTTCCCTCCTCTGACACTACCTACATCAGAGAAGAGAGGGAGGGACCAGAACTGCATACAAGCGCAGCATTGAGGGATCCGCATGGCATTTTTTTTACTGCAAGTCAGGTCTGTTTCGCTGCTGCTGCCTCTGTGAAGACAAAAAGTGGCGGCAGCAGGAAAAGGGCAGGCTGGATATGAAGGCAGTGAGATGATGATAGGGTGGGGGGTGCACCAGATTTGCAAGGAGCACAGGGTGCAGTTATGGCTTGGTATGGCCCTGCATGATTCGTAAAACATTTACGGAACATATATTCCTGGTTCATCAGACTGCTGGGAGATGATATTGTTGCTGATACAGGATGGATGAGGGGGACTACCTCCCACATTCCACTTTCTCTTCAATGCCCTGTTCCCCCTTGGATTTTGGAGCTCTGTTCTATCTTGGCTTGCTTCTTATCTCTCCCATCACACTTTCAGTGTATGCTCTGGTGGATCCTCCTCTGCTGCTATCCTGCTTTCAGTTGTTGTACCTCAGAGCTTTGCCTTGGGACCTCTTCTCTTCTTTCTCTACATTCATTCCCTTGGTGCTCTGATCTCCTCCTCAGTACCCTCTTTACACTGATGACTCAAATTTACCTCTCTACACCAGACATCTCTCTAGGAATCCAGCCCTAATCTCACCCTGCTTGTATGACGTTGCTGCCAGAATGTCCCACCATCATTTAAAATTTCCAAGACGGAGCTTCTTATCTTTCCCTCTAAACCCACCTCCCTCCTTCCTCCTTTTTCCATTTCTGCAGATAACATTGCCATCCTCCCTGTCCCCTTGGCTTGCAACCTTGGAATTTTCTCTCTCTTCCTCTACACATAGTGAGTCATTCTGCGCTATGAATAGCCTGGACATAGGTCCCTGCTATTCATCCCCCTGCCACTCCCGGTGTAAAGGCTTTCCGTACGAACAGCGCTGTTGTGCAGGCATCCTTAGATGGGGTTGGTGGGGGGGGGGGGGTGATCTGGGAGTGGAACAAGGTTGGGGTATGGACGGGACGTGATCCCGGATGTGCAGGGACGATTTTGTGGTCGACCCTGTAGGCCCAGGGTCAGCCATGTAGACGGGGGGTGCAGGAACTGGGGGGTGGTGACGAGATGAGATGGCACAGGGGGATCCCCGCAGTCCGACCCTGGCCATGGGAGGCCAGATCGGGGGTCTGTCTGCGGGGAAAGGATGTTGGGTCTTGTGGTCGGTGATTGTGGCTCCATCCTGGAGCCTGGCTAAGTTAGTTTGGGATCTGCTGGGCATGCAGAACATCAGAATCAGGGTCCGGCCTGCACGCCCAGGCAGGTAGACCCGATTCTGATCTTCCGGGCACATCTAGCCCCCATGGGATCATAATTGGGTGCTACCGCTGTACGCCCTGATTCTGAGGGGCCATACAGGTACTGGACGGCCAGAATAGAATTGGCCTCATAGCCAACAGATAGCTAAAACCTGTCGTTTCTTCATTTACAACATCAGTAAAGCAAAGTTATTTATTTATTTATTGGTGGTATTTAATATGGTATTTAGTATCAGCGCACCAAGATGCTGGAACGCATTACCTCCAGATATCCGGGCTATTAAGGGCCTTACGCAGTTTAGGAAAGCCCTCAAGTACCATCTTTTCAATAAGTACCTCATAGAACCCAACCTCACCCACCGAGACAGAGATGCAACCCACTAAGCAAATATATGGTTTCCCAACAACATGCCAAGAAAGATTCTCTAACCCTTAGTGGTGCATTTGTTTCTATAGAATTCATGATCATACAACCTTATGTAGCAATATTTGTAAATAGTTTACAAGCTTATGTAGCAAGTTTTTGTAAATAGTTTACCCCTGTTATCTAAGTTACTTGCCCTGTTATCTGTAAACTCATACATGTTAACTGTACTGAGCGTTTCTGTTCCATGTAAACCGCGCTGATGCTGAATAGTGCGGTATATAAGAGAATGTAAATAAATAAATAAATAAATATACTGCCCTTTAGCCAGAAGCCGCCAGAGCAGTTTACAGTCCAGGTGAGACAGCCATATACATGCATGCATAAAGAAAAATACATTACGATTCATCCTATTTTTTCTGAACACACTACCAGGATTCTTATCCACTCTCTTGTCACCTCCCATCAGGATTACTGCAATTTGCTCCTCACTAGTCTCCTTTTGAATCATATATCTTCCCTTACATCTTTTCAAAACATAGTTGCACAAATCTTCAGCCAGTGTTGCTACACACATGGAACCTCTATGTTCAAGCCATTTCAATGGTTCCCTATCCATTCTGCATATAGCTTAAAACTTCTCTTATTCACCTACAAATTCATTCACTCTACAGCAGCTTATTACCTGTCCTCTTATCTCTTCTTACATTCCTCCTTGGCAATTCTGCTCAGCAAGTAGTCACTTTTATTCATGCCCTTCTCTTCTACTGCCAACTCCAGACTCTCTTCATTCCACCTTGCTGTGCCATATGCCTGAAATAGACTACCTGAGTCTACATCAGGCTCCATCTCTAGTCCAATTCAAATCCAGGCTAAAACTCATATCTTTGAGGCTGCTTTGGATCCTGAATCCCTTATTTGCATGTCTACCGCCATGTGCGTTTTAAGCATTTCCCTTAAGAATTGCCTTAGCCCTGTTTGTTCAGTTTGTCTGTCTTAAACAGTTTGTAAGCTCTGTGGGACAGGGACTGTCTCGTATATGTATATGTGAGTATGACTAGGAGAACTCTAGAAATGATAAATAGTAGCAGTAATAATTTTTGGATGTAAGCCTGATGTTTTCTCTTCTTTTATTATTCTTTCTTAAGAGATTTTTTAAGAGTTTTGTTTTGGATTTTTATTGCTAAATATCATTGAGGTATCTTTTTTGAAGTTTAGTTGTGTTTGAATTAATGCTATTTGTTGCATGTTGATGCGAATGTGTTTTCTGAAGAAGCCCTAGTGCAGACAAAACGTGAGGATTGCCATTTGAGAGCTGTTGAGAGGTCTTGGAAGTGATCAGTTACTGCATGTGGGGTCTCCTTTGAGACTGTGACTGAATCTACAACTTCGGAAGAACAATTACTGCCATTAATTCTGGAAGGACACTAGCCTTTTTGATGAGGTGGCATTATTTGTGCATTTGAAGATTTGGGACATAGTATGGATTATGTACCTTCTTGAAGAATCTTCTGTTGTGTATAGACTATTTTTTTAGTATAGTGGGACAATTAAATCTTTTAATGTATGATCACAAACATTTCAGTATGTATTAGTTGTTTGAGATATTTTGGTTGTAATTGAATAAGATGAGTTTGATATTATTTATATATTTTTTGGATTAAATTGTTTACAATTGAAGAAAAAATTTTTGATATACAGAATTATTCATAGCATTTTTGGAATCAATTGCTCATCACCAGTTCCTTGTGTTAAACGTATATGTGGTCGCTTTGTTATAGCCATTTTGATTTTTTGCTCCACACTAAATTTTCAGCAGATCATGGATGTGAAATAGGCATGTGCTGGACCAAAAAAACGTTGCTACTATTTGCCATAATTGCATGCTTGTACACCCATATATCTACGAATTAATGCATGCAGAAGCAATTTGTGCACACAAAACTCTGAGTCTAACCTAACTCTGTTGGTGCTCCTTTGCTCAACACTTAAAGGATTTGCACATTGGTTTGAAGACCCCAAAACCTTTAAGCGTTGAGCAAAGGAGCACCAACAGAGTTAGGTTAGACTCAGAGTTTTGTGGGGCAATGTGCTTATTTGAGGGGTGCATGAAGGAGTATTTGAGTGTTTCCATAGACATATTTCCATTAGGGAATTTGATGGTAAGAACTGCCATAAGGATCACATGAAAAGACTTTGGGTCCCTACTTTGAAAGGAAGCCTAGAATGCAACATAACTGTTCATCTGCCCTGTACCCTATCACAAAGGAGCTACATTGACCAGCCCAAAATACAGCCTTTGGGAAAGTAGGATAGTAACATGTGCAACCAATAAAGAAAGAAGATCCCAAAGCACTGGGAGAGGGGTAAAACATCAACAGTGTAGAATCCTATCTGCATTTTCTTTGGATGTCAAAAGCAGATTCTCTAAAGGGAATTACAGTAATCAAGTTACAGTAATTAAGAATTGAGGTGTGCACAAGAATACATAGCTGTTCAGCTTCTAGTAAAGAGTGAACAGAGCAAATCTTCCTAAGTATGAACAAAAGTTCTGAACTTGAATTGATATATAAGAATGAAAGGTAAGAGCATTATCAAGACTAAAATCAAATCAGAATATAGCTTAGCACAAAAGGCAAAACAGGGTCAGTACTCTTTGAGCAACAAATAAAGTCTTCTAGAGACCTTTACAAAGAGGCCTTCTACCTAGGGGGCAAGAGACCTGTGAAACCTTTTCAATAGGAGCTAACACCAGGTGGCAGGTCAAAAGGCCATTTTGAAAGACTCCTTCTACCCAAGCAAGGACTGTTAATCATCCAGGAAGTTGGTCACAGCTTACCTCAGCAGCACAGGCATAAATAGCTCAACCAGAGCTCTGTGATCCTCAGTCTTGAAGGACTAGAAAAGGGGACTGTTACTTCTGGAGAGATATCTGAAATTGTGAGTATATGCTTTTGGGAATTTTCTGAAAGGAATT
Source organism: Ichthyophis bannanicus (assembly GCA_033557465.1). Classification (NCBI taxonomy): domain Eukaryota; kingdom Metazoa; phylum Chordata; class Amphibia; order Gymnophiona; family Ichthyophiidae; genus Ichthyophis; species Ichthyophis bannanicus. Next base: position 541,103,812 of record CM066031.1, on the reverse strand, counting down.
CTTTGTATTAAAGCTAATTAATTTGTGAGCCCACTATTTTTTGTTAAATCAGTCAGGGCCTAGTAGCAACAGTTTAAGTTTAAATTTAAAACACAGAAGAGAACTTTCTAGTTACATTTCATGCTCAGAAGAGAGCTTGTAGTTTAAATTTAATAGTCACTCAGGGCCTAGTATCAGCAAAGTACTTTTAGTTTAAATTTAAAACACAGAAGAGAACTTTCTGGTTAAATTTGGAACCCAGCAGAGATCTTGTAGTTTAAATTTAATAGTCACTCAGGGCCTAGCATCAGCAAAGTACTTTTAGTTTACATTTAAAAAACAGAAGAGAGCTTTCTGGTTAAATTTAGAACCCAGCAGAGAGCTTGTAGTTTAAATTTCATAATAAGTTAGAGCCTAGCAGCAGCAAAAAGCTATAATTTAGATCAAATCAGAATATAGCTTAGCACAAAAGGCAAAACAGGGTCAGTACTCTTTGAGCAACAAATAAAGTCTTCTAGAGACCTTTACAAAGAGGGCTTCTACCTAGGGGGCAAGAGACCTGTGAAACTTTTTCAATAGGTGTTAACACCAGGTGGCAGGTCAAAAGGCCATTTTGAAAGACTACTTCTATCCAAGCAAGGACTGTTAATCACCCAGGAAGTTGGTCACAGCTTACCTCAGCAGCACAGGCATAAATAGCTCAACCAGAGCTCTGTGATCCTCAGTCTTGAAGGACTAGAAAAGGGGACTGTTACTTCTGGAGAGATCTCTGCAATTGTGAGTATATAATTCTGGGAATTTTCCGAAAGGAATTCTTTGTTATTAAAGTAATTAATCTGTGAACCCACTATTTTTTGTTAAATCAGTCAGGGCCTAGTAGCAGCAGTTTAAGTTTAAATTTAAAACACAGAAGAGAACTTTCTGGTTACATTTCATACCCAGCAGAGAGCTTGTAGTTTAAATTTAATAGTCACTCAGGGCCTAGTATCAGCAAAGTACTTTTAGTTTAAATTTAAAACACAGAAGAGAACTTTCTGGTTAAATTTAGAACCCAGCAGAGAGCTTGTAGTTTAAATTTCATAATAAGTTAGAGCCTAGCAGCAGCAAAGAGCTATAATTTAAATCAAATCAGAATATAGCTTACCTGAGCAGCACAAGACAATGTACTGTGCAGCAGCCCTCTTTTAATAAGTGTTATGTCTACCAATAGCCAAATTAATATGAATAAAATACAGTCTCTAAAATGCTTGTATGCAAATGCTAGAAGTCTAAAAAATAAGATGGTAGAGTTAGAATATGTAGCACTAAATGAAAGGTTAGATATGATTGGAATATCAGAGACATGGTGGAAGGAGGACAACCAGTGGGACACTGTGATACCTGGGTACAAACTATATCATAATGATAGAGCTGATCAAATTGCTGAAGGGGTTGTGCTCTATGTTAGAGAGGGCATTGAGTCAGAAAGGATTAAAGTTTTGCAGGAAAAACAATTTGCTGTAGAATCTCTATGGATTGAAATTCCATGTAAAAAGGGGAAGGCGAAGGCAGTGGGGGTGTACTATCGACCCACCTAGCCAGAATGAACAAATGGACGATGAAATGCTCAAAGAAATCAAAGAAGCGAACAAAAGTTACAGCGCAGTAATGGGTGATTTCAATTACCCCAGTATCGACTGGGTCAGTGTCACGGCAGGACATGCTAGGGAGATAAAGTTCCTAGATGAAATAAATGACTGCTTCTTGGAGCAGCTGGTTCATGAACTGACCAGAGGGGAAGCCATATTAGACCTAGTTCTTAGTGGAACACCAGATCTAGTGCAAGAGATAAGGTTGTTGGGGCCACTTGGCAATAGTGATCATAGCATGATCGCCTTTGATTTAATTAGTGGAGGAAGGATAGTAAGGAAATCCACAGTACTACCTTTTAACCTTCGAAAGAGAGACTATGGGGTATGTTTACTAAACCGTCTTAATGTTACTGGTGTTAGTTGCAGTCTTACTGTGACAAATGCCATATAAGGTAGTGGACATTCCATTCTTAAGGTAGCATTTTGGGTTATCCCGCGATAAAATCCGTTATTGCACGATAGAGGGAGCCGTGGCACGTTAACGCACATTAGCCTTAATTAGGCGCGCTGACCTGCAAGCACAGTAACAGAGGTGTAGCACAATGGTTAATACATTGACTGATACAACAGGGGTTATGAGTTCAATCCCCCAGTGGGCTTAATGAGTAAGGCTGTCTGAGGCATTACCCTTTACTTTAAATCAGTGCTGTCTGAGGCATTTTCTTTGTTAATTTAAATTAGTGCTGCCAGCAAACACACCCTCACAGTGCCGTAACCTAAGGTGCTGCATAAGGCGCCCTATAAGGCACTCCAGAGGGCACATTATAAAGTGCACTGTCTGCCAAGGCACCTTATAATAGCCTTATATAGCCCATGTTCCCTTAATAGTTATCTCCAAGTTATAATGCCCTGTTCAATGTAATTTCAGTTTGTTCAATGTAAACCGCCTTGATATCATGAAATGTTAAATAAAATAAATAAATAAATAAATAAATAAATAATGTTCCCTATAGGGCACCTTATAATGCACCTTATAGGGCACCTTATAGAGCGCTTTATAGGGCGCCTTACGAGGCACCTTAAGGTTACAGCACTGTGAGGATATTTTTGCTGGCAGCACTAATTTAAATTAAAAAAGGAAATGCCTCAGACAGCTCTATCAAATAATGCCACTGTGGGATCAAACCCATGACCTCTGTCTCCACAGTCAGTGAAGTAACCAGTGCGCTACATCTCTACAGCTACAAACAAACTCCTGTCTGGCTACAGAAGGACTGCAGGTCACCACACAAACTGTCTGCTGTGGTTACCAGGACAGGGTTAACCCACCCATACCCATGATGCACTGCACATGCAGATCAGCAGTCTGCAGATGATCACAAAATGGGGTATGCACCCCCACAGCAACTCAGCCTGGTAGGGGGAACTGACCATTGTATGGTACTGGCACAGATTAGCTACAGACCGACACATTGTGGGGGTACTGTGCTCACCCTGAGGGCAAGGTGGGGCGCCCAGCACCAGGTCCGCAGCACCTGGCTTAGCTGAGATTAGCTATGCTGCAGGTTGCCATTAGTGTCAGTGTGTGATAGGTAGTCCTTGCAGACACACCTAGGATACACCTGTGTCCATCCGTATTTCCTAGTCACATCTAGCCCTTGTGGACCATGATGCACCCAGAATAGTGCATATCCTGTGTGGGTGCCATGGTTGCATGATTTAAGTGAAAGGGGGTGTTTGGACCCATAGGTGGATTATGTAGCACCACCAAACCCGCCCTCTGGGGCTCAGGGTGGGGGACAGGATCTCCCACCAACAGATCCACATTCTATATCCCTGCAATGGTAGCAGTAGAGTGGACCATCAACCCCCGTCCTGCTGGGGAACAAGCACCCTACAGGGCAGTCAGTGTAGATCTGTACGCATCCATAAGGCAATGGCAGAGAGACAGTAGGCCTAGAAATTCTCAGCTGCCCCTCACTACTATCTGACATTTTCCAGCAGCAAGCACAGTAAATCTCCAACCACTGCACTGTGCAAGGTGTTCCAGCCATACACATACTAACTGCAGACAGTCTGCTAGCTAGTCCATAGTGCATGTTCCTGGAGAAGATGTGTGCACCCAAAACTGGGATGTGAGCACACCCACCAAGCAGATAAGTCAGTGATTGGGCACCAGAAAAGAGAACCCATAAATATCACTTGAGAGAAATACTATATAGCACTATGGGGGAACCTAGCCATGCTGTGGTCACTGCTCAGTCAGGGTGAGAGTGACCTCCCAGCAGGACATGCTGTGGCCACCCTGTCCGTGCAGGTGGTGGCCGGGCACTACAATGTCCAAGCCATTGTCCTATGCCCTGTGCAGATGCATCCTGCCCATGCCACCCTGTCTGGGCCATACTCACAGTACCTTGCTCCTCATTATGCACATTGGCAGATTAACACTGGAAACAATGCAAGCAGTGTGGGCTGAGTAAGGTGTAGGCAGCCACAGCACACTGGGTAGACAGACACACTCCCACACCTATGCCAGCATTGTGCAAATATAGAAGCTTTTGGCAGCCCTGGCCACCACACCAGTCCTGGGCACAGTGCAGGCATGGCTATAGTATTCAATACTGTTGGGGTCACTCCCCGGGGTGGTAAAAACTGTCAGAAACCAAAACTGAAACACACTCCACAGATATCAGAAAGGTTGCTATGATGCAGCTCTATCAGCAAATTGTTCTTATCTTAGGAATTGTTATCTGCCATTAATCATAGCAACCTTTTGATATATGTGTAACATATTCTCAAGTTTAGGGTGGCATTGCCAAGGTATGCAAGTGCTAGTATTGGGAAATGCTGCTGCGCGCAGGGCCCAACAGCCTGACTCTCCATGAGGCTTTGGATAGTGGAGCCTGTGGGTGTGGGTGTTTATGCCCCTGTTGGCCGCTGCTCTAGGGCAGAGGTTCCCAACTCCGGTCCTTGTGGGCCAAACACTGTTCAGGTTTTCATGCTGTCCCTAATGAATATGCATGAGATAAATTTGCATACAATGGGGCAGCGCATACTCATGCAGCACAGGCATATTTATTAGGGACAGCATGAAATCTGAATGGTGTTTGGCCCTCCAGGACTGCAGTTGGGAAACTCTGCTCTAAGGATTGCACATGTTTATGGTGTCTGTGCTCTGTAGGGTAAAATATAGGCGTTTTGGGCATGTTTATTTTATCTGCAATAAAGGTTCCATCTTTATTACCATGGTTTAGTACTGGGTAAAATATGGGGAAAGGGTTGGCAGGAGCCACAGCTGAGACTTGAACTTGTGACCTTCTGAACACACTGGCTGTGTGTACTGCACCACACTGTTGCCACAGGGACAGTTCACTCCCTGGGGATACCATGACTGTTCAGACAGACCCTGTCTGTTGCATTGTAAGGCATCCCCTAAACAGGGCTAGGCCATGGTCTGCTGTGGGCAGATGCCACTGCCCCCTCCGCCACCAACACCCCTCCGCCACCATGCTGCTATGCCATTATGCCAGTGGTGCTGGTGGTGCGCAGTCCCAGGCCATCCAGAATTCCAGTAGGCAGCTGCCTATGATGTGGGTTCTCGAGTAGGGGTGCCTACATGGACATGCACGCTTCCCCCCCTGCACCGCCTGCCAATGTTATGTGCCCTTGGGGGTACCTGCTGGATAATCTCCCCTGTGACACTGTGGGACACACTCGTGCCCAAGTTGGACCCTCGTCAGTTGATGTCTTGCTGCTTTACAGTTTCGGCATTCCTATGTTCCACTTAGGTATCTGCCTAGCCCGCACTGTGCTCCAGTTGGACCACAGCATGTGCCGCCTGCAGCCCCCTGTATCCCATTTACAGCATCAGTAGAGTTGCCATTTCCTATATGCCCACTCCGCTGTTGCTGCACATGTGCACGCCATAACAAACCTGCCCAATCTAAATGACAGAAACCCTGATCAGCGCTATTTCAATGTGGGATCATTCACTTTGTAGGGAGACAGAGCATAGACCCTTCCAAACATGATATCTTAATTTATACGCATTGTCGTAGTGTTGATTTATGTTTATCATTAATATCACTATTAGCCAGCTTGGTTATTGGGATTTTAGATGTGGTTCTGGTCCTTTTATATGTTTATTTGCCTTTTGTTCCCTGCACATGTATCACAACTATCACTTTTCTGGGTTTCCCTGTGTGAGGCCCTGTTACTCACAAGAGACCGATTACTAATTATCACTAATTTCCTGTATTGTCCAGATCCAAAAGTCAGTACAGGTGCAATCAGAATCTCTGTTTATTAGATAACTGATGGACAAATACAGGCAGCAGGGAAGAGAGTTTCTGTCAGTCATCAGACATCAGAATTCCTCCTCCCCCTGAGTATAATAGTCATGTTACATATATACATTTTTTGCTTCCGTGTATTACTTCCATATATGCATGCAGTCTCCAAATCCATCCCTCTGTGAGGCCCCCTCTCCTCCCTCCTTCTGTTTCCTGTCATTGACCTTTCTGTCCCCTCTGTTCCTGTTTCAACATTCCTCAGGCCTCTGTCTTGCTTATATTCACCAACTGTCAAAAAACCATCTACTGTATTCAGGGCTAACGGCTCAGCTTATTCTTCTTTGCATGGTTTCCTGTGTATGTGCTTGCATGACTATTTCTGGGCCTTCCAGCTCAGTAATATGCAGTGCAAAGATTTATATGATTTCATGCTGGCTTTATGCTGGCCTGCTTCTCCTTGCCCACTGTATAGTAGTTTGGTTGACATACCTCTATTAGAGCAGAATAAAGGCCATTGAGTAATTATGAACCAGGAACATATCCCTAAACCTTATAATTCCTACAATTCCGCTATTTTTTTTATTTTTTATTATGGAGGACATAAGACCAAGTCAGAGAATTCAGAAGTGGGGAATGCAGCATAGGAATAGTTCACATGTGTATGGCATGTTTGAACAGGCAGAAGTGAGGTGGACACTTTGGTACACTGTTTCTTACAACAGGAGATGACAATAGAAACAATACAACAAAAGGACAAGGCAAAAATTAAAAAGATGCCAGCAGAAATTAAAAGGCCTTTTAGGTCAGCACCTAGCGAGTGAAACCAGGAGGTAAGGGATGAAAACCAATTACCTACATTCAGTCCTCCCTTAAAGTCATCAATATGTAAATCTGACAGGTGGCGTATTTTATCCATAGCATTAAGCACAAACACTGAATGATTCGCTATGACTGTACAACAAATAGTGGCATTAATAAAAGAACAAAAGGCTTCCTTCAGAAGCAAGGAGCAAATCTAGCGCTTGTCTATTTTGTAGGGTCATTTGTGTATTTTGCTCTAGGGTCTCTGACAACTTACTAATAGAATCAATAACAGCTTTCATTTGAACATACAGTAAGCATTGCAGACGGCGTATAGCCATACCAAGTTCAGCAGTTATGGCAGGGGTCTGGAAAGGTACCAAGGAAGTCCAGCATCTAACCTACGTTTAATAGCAATGGAGAACACAAGGGTATCAAAAAGTTCAGCAGAATGTCCCGAGTTCAGTTCAAGGCAGGGGGTTGAAGTGAGAACTTCTTTGGAGATGTGGGTTGTATTGTGAACACGCAGAAGTAAAACTAATTGTCCATCAGGATGAAGGAAACAGATGGTGTCCCAAAGAGCAGGTTTGGCAGCAATCATCTTGGTACAGGAAGGAAGTAGAGCCACCCGATCAGTAATTTCTTGGAATGTGATCCGAAGCCAAGGCTCTGGTCGAACCTCTCTAATGTAATTAGCCAAATCAAATAGACAATGTGGGAATCACTTATTCAAAAGTAGCCTTAAAGAGGTAAGCCTAAAGCATGGCTTAGAAAAAGAGCAGAAATACAGCTTGATATACTAGCTTCCAGGCATAAAAAGGATTAAGTACAACAGCAGTGAAACCCTGATATTCCTGGATACATGATAGCATTTAAAACATAATGCAGCAGACACTTGCCACTCTCCAGAGAAAGAGCAGAAGGAGAGAACACACAATACTGTTTATACCATTATACCATTCTATATAAATTGCAAACAAGCTTGAACCAGTTCAAAAGGTCACACAAAAGTCAGCATTATGTAGTTGCAGTAGGGGTCACTGTTGTCCACAGGTGTGCTGCATCAGATCTGAAATAACTTCTTATCAGAATGTCCTTCACTCGCTCCACCAATTCAGTTGCCTGAAATCTACAAGCACAAACAAAAGAATGCTATTTCCCTCCCCCCTTCTTCTTCTTGGATTGCGTTCTGGGATTGCTGCTCGCACACATCAGCTAATCCTGCTTCTAAAACAATTGTTAAAAGTCAAACAAATGGGAGGCAGAAAATATAAATTTAGATTCTTAAACAGTGTCCCAGTCCCACTAACTTAATTGGTGTAGTTTTGAATGGATATATGTGCTCATTCTAAACAGCAACTAAAGACAGAACTCCTGGAACTGAAATTTAAAAGACTTCCAAAAAAAGTACACTTTTGCTCTGGACACTAACACATAACTTTAAAAACAGGTGAATTTATCCTAAAATCCAATATCGTAGCAAATAAAAACTGGGAAGATGAGTGAACGCCCATGGTGGCACTGGCCTGTTCATCAGTCATCAGTGCAGAGCTTAACAACACACACAGTAATTTACCTTGAATCTTACAGTTCAGGGAAGCAGACATTTAAAACTGATATAAAATCCCTGCTTAACTTTTAATTTTGCTTAATAGCATAACAATCAGAACAATATCCAAACATGATTAACTTCTTATTCACTCAGGATTTAAACCATTTTCAAGTTGCAATCTGGCAACCACTGGCCCAGAATACAACATTATCCTGCAGGGCTCTTAACCTCTACTTTGAAGGTCAAAGGAAAAAATGGAAACAGTTTTCCCTTGTTGTATCAGTATCAAAAAATTCTAAGCAGTTCAATTCCAGAGATCATAAAATCTAATTAAGAAAGCATTGATTGAGTGAGTGTTATACAGAACTAGGCACTTCCAGAAGGGAAACGGCTGCACTGGTAATTCTGCTTCAAAAGCAAAGTAACTTTTGAATCACACTCTGCAGGTATCATAGCTGTTATTGTTCCTCTATTACCAATTTTGTTTCCAGAATATATATTACCACAAAACAATAATCATATATCAAAGCATGGAAGATCTTCCCATTCATTCATTCATTCATAACAATTTATAACTAAAAATACATCACACATAGAATGGAATCAGGTCCCTAAGTTTTCTAAACAGTTTTTTCTTTCTCTCAGCATCATTTCCGTACCTAGAAAGCTAATTACAGAGGAAAAAATACTTCACCAAAAGAGTTCTGAACTTTATCTCCTGTTTCGACTGAATAAATCCTTTATTTAAACAAACAAGAAAGACTGCTCAATCGAGAGTTTCCTCTAGGTAATGCGTCCATAATCCCTTAGCAGCCTTTCTCCCTCTCTCTAGCTGAAACAGGCAACCATCTTATCCTGCTGCAGACAATTAGCTATCTTTCATCAGGTGACATATAGGAGCAATTATTCATTAAACACAGCTAGGCACTGGCCAGGTGACCGGCAATGTTCAAAGAACAAACCTCAAAGTTCAGAACTCCATAATTACAATTGATGTGTACACTGTTATGTAACTAGACTAGTTCTTTTCAATTGATCTAATTGTCGCCCTCTCTGGTCTGTGAGCATCCCAGATAAGAAGATTTCTTCCATTGTTTTCTTTTAGAACAATCTTTTATTCTCCTTCACTGTCCCTCAGCCTATAATCAGTAAACCTGGTGTTTTCACTGTGTGGGGGTGAAAATAGACACAACTTTCTCTATTTCCTTTCCTAATAAGGGATTATCTCTCATCATCCGTTCGACCGGAGTCACTGGGGAAACTTGATTTACCATTATGTCCTGATTGCCATCTTTCTTTCTCCTAAACAGAGACATGATTCCTACGTGCAATCTTTTATTTAAGGATCTCAATATCCACCCTCTTTATTTACAGAGGAAGGAAGTGCACGAAATGTCCAGGACACCTTTCAAACAAGAATTCGCTTTGTTCAAGCCCAGCCAATCTCCTCGCGGAGGTATGGAACCGTGAGCAAGAACACACACACACTTCGTGTCAGACGACACCTGCTGTCTCAATCACTTATCATTCAGTCCCAGTTTATAACAGCAAATTATTCTTACACTTTATTCATATAACAAAAACAAAAATTAAACAACACTTACCAAGCTTGGTTAAAAATACTTATACTCACGATGCCGTCGTCACAGCCGCCGTCATCCTAGGGAATCCGTCACTCACTTCTTCTCCTCCGGTCTCTACTACGCAGCGGGAACGTACCTCCCTCTTCTTTCTTGAGGGGAATCCAAATCTTTAAATTTGTATCTTGGTCATAAAGACCCACCCGTACCCCAATCCCGGGTGTTCGGCACCAATTTTGAGGCCCTGTTACTCACAAGAGACCGATTACTAATTATCACTAATTTCCTGTATTGTCCAGATCCAAAAGTCAGTACAGGTGCAATCAGAATCTCTGTTTATTAGATAACTGATGGACAAATACAGGCAGCAGGGAAGAGAGTCTCTGTCAGTCATCAGACATCAGAATTCCTCCTCCCCCTGAGTATAATAGTCATGTTACATATATACATTTTTTGCTTCCATGTATTACTTCCGTATATGCATACAGTCTCCAAATCCATCCCTCTGTGAGGCCCCCTCTCCTCCCTCCTTCTGTTTCCTGTCATTGACCTTTCTGTCCCCTCTGTTCCTGTTTCAACATTCCTCAGGCCTCTGTCTTGCTTATATTCACCAACTGTCAAAAAACCATCTACTGTCTTCAGGGCTAACGGCTCAGCTTATTCTTCTTTGCATGATTTCCTGTGTATGTGCTTGCATGACTATTTCTGGGCCTTCCAGTTCAGTAATATGCAGTGCAAAGATTTATATGATTTCATGCTGGCTTTATGCTGGCCTGCTTCTCCTTGCCCACTGTATAGTAGTTTGGTTGACATACCTCTATTAGAGCAGAATAAAGGCCATTGAGTGATTATGAACCAGGAACATATCCCTAAACCTTATAATCCCTACACCTGCCTTTGCTGTACATTGCTGACTGAAATGGTTTCTCTTTCCTGCAAATGTGCCTTAACGCGAGGGTTTCACTGGCGTTAGTGTTCAGACCAGGGCCGGATTTACTTATACACCATGTACGCCATGGCGTAGGGCCCACAGCTGGCAAGGGCCCACAAAAAATAGAACAAATTAGCTTTTTATTTTTTAAATAAAATTTAAAAAAAAAAACTGTTGGCTGCCGCCGCGGGGCCCCCTCTGCTGCCGCGGCAGCATGGACTGACCCGCGGGGGCCCCCTCTGCAAACTGGGTCCGTCAGTCCCTCCATCTCTCCCTCCGTGCAGGCTGTGAGAGGCGCGAAGGGAGAGTGTCTCCCTCGCGTCTCTGTTAAGCCCGCAGGGGCTGATGGGAAATTTCCCATCAGCCCCTGCGGGCTTAACAGAGCCGCGAGGGAGACACTGTCCCTGTGCGCCTCTCACAGCCTGCACGGAGGGAGGGAGGGACCGACGGACCGACGGATTCAGCTTGCAGAGGGGGCCCCCGCGGGTCAGTCCATGCTGCCGCGGCAGCAGAGGGGGCCCCGCGGCGGCAGCCTGCAGTTTTTTTTTAAAATTAAATTTTACTTTAGGACGATGGGGGGGGGTAGGACTGGTAATGGCCTATTGGGGGGGCTGGGGCTGGGGCTGGGACTGGAAATGGGCTGGGGGGGTTAAGGCTGGAGGTGGGCTGATGGGGTTAGGACTGGTAATGGGCTGTGGGCTGTTGGGGGGGGGGCTAGAACTGGTAATGGGCTTTGGGGGGGGGTTAAGACTGGTAATGGGCTGTGGGCTGATGGGGGCTGTCTGGTAATGGGCTATGGGGGGCTAGGACTGGAAATGGGCTGGGGGGTTAAGACTGGAGGTGGGCTGATGGGGTTAGGACTGGTAATGGGCTGTGGGCTGTTGGGGGGGTTAGAACTGGTAATGGGCTTTGGGGGGGTTAAGACTGGTAATGGGCTGTGGGCTGATGGGGGCTGTCTGGTAATGGGCTATGGGGGGGCTAGGACTGGAAAGGGGCTGGGGGGTTAAGACTGGAGGTGGGCTGATGGGGTTAGGACTGGTAATGGGCTGTTGGGGGGGTTTAGAACTGGTAATGGGCTTTGGGGGGGTTAAGACTGGTAATGGGCTGTGGGCTGATGGGGGCTGTCTGGTAATGGGCTATGGGGGGCTAGGACTGGAAATGGGCTGGGGGGTTAAGACTGGAGGTGGGCTGATGGGGTTAGGACTGGTAATGGGCTGTGGGCTGATGGGGGGTTAGGACTGGCAATAGGCTATGGGGGGCTGACTGGAAATGGGTTGATGGGGTTAGGACTGGAAGTGGGCTGATGGGGGGTTAGGACTGGTAATGGGTTATAGGGGTGGCTTAAACTGAAAATGGGGTGATGGGGGTTAGGACTGTAAGTGGGTTGATGGGGGGCTAGGACTGATATTGGGTTGGGGGGTTGCTAGGACTGGAAATGGGCTGATGGATGGCTAGGACTGGAAGGGAATGGATGCTGGGTGAGGTTGGAACTAGAAGGGAGCTGATGTTGGGGGAGGATTAGAATGGGATGGGACTGGAAGAGTAAAATGGAGAAGGGAAAAATATTTTGTGTGGGAGGGATAAAAAATCTACAATTGGCCGGGTATTGGGAGAGTAAGTGGGGATTGAGGGTGGAGGGGTAAAATTTGAGTGGATGAAATAGGAATGAGGAGAGAGCAAAAGGAGAAAGATTAGTATGTTAAAGCAGATGTAGAGAGAGAATGGAAAAAAACTAGAAGAGAGAAGAAAGGACAAATAGACAGCAGACGATGGAGAGTTAGCAGAAGACACGAAGAAACCAGAAGAAAGTGGCTGGAGCAATTGCAGCTGAAAAAAATGCACAAAAGGTAGAAAAATATCTCTTTATTTTGAATTTATTAATTGGAATATGTCAGCTCTGGTAAATGTGCATCATTAACGTCTGCGCTTTGTTTAGTACAAGAGCAAATTAATGTATAGTTTTATTTCTACAGTGTTGTACATTCCAAGTTTGGCTTTTGGGATTCCCAGTTTAATTATTGTCTTCCTGTTTCTACATTGTGATTACTTGTTTGGTGATGGTCTATGTTCTGCATGTGTAACTGAGCTGAGGTGTTCTGTTTATATAATTCCTATTTGACATTGCCACTTGTTCTCTTTCCCCAGTAGGTCATGTATTGTTGTTCTCTGAAATGTATTGGTTTAATATTTGCAGTGTTGCCTTTTGATTGGTAGAGTATGGTGCTTTGTGAGTCCTGGTAGTGCTGTTAGGATATGGTGGGTTTGCTATGGGTTCTAAATGGGCAGTGTTTGTAGTAGTTCCTAATGTGTCTGGCAGTTGGCACTGGATTATAATAATGTAGAAATCATTTAGTCTTTCTTTATCCATACACTCATTAAGAGGCACGTTTACTAAAAGTTAGTATATGGTAACATTATGCAAATATTTATGCAAATGAGGCCCCTTATGCAAATGAGGCCCCGCACCCCCCTTGGGCCGCCCCTGCTGGGGGCCCACAATTTTTGTTGGCGTAGGGCCTCACTCAAGGTAAATCCGGCCCTGGTTCAGACCCAGATTTCACAGCATTAGTGTGTCTGGAGCCTCTCACCTCCCACTCTCCGCCCATTGACCCCTTCTCTCCACCTTCTGGGAAGCCTTACTCCACTCTTCAGACCCGGATTTCACAGCGTTAGTGTGCCTTATTGCCGCGGCTGCGTTATCGCGCGATAAGTGATGTTATCGCATGATAATTTTCCATTATAGTGCGATAACTTCACTTATCATACGATAATACCACTGCTGCGACGTTAGGACAGTTTAGTAAACATATCCCTATGATAAAATGAGGAAAATAGTTAAGAAAAAACTAAAAGGAGCAGTTGCAAAGGTTAAAGACTTACATCAAGCTTGGGTGTTGTTGAAAAATACTATCTTGGAAGCCCAGACCAGCTGTATTCCACGCTTTAAGAAAAGTGGAAGGAAGTCCAAAAAACTGCCAGGATGGTGTAAAGGTGAGGTCAGAGAGGCTGTTGTTGCCAAAAAAGCATATTTCAGGAATTGGAAAAAAGTGCCAAATGACGAAACCTGGAAACAGCACAAGCACTGGCAAGTCAAATGCAAGGCATTGATAAGGCAGGCAAAGGGAGAATTTGAGAAGAAGCTTGCTGCAGAAGCAAAAATGCGAAATAAAGACTTTTTCAAATACATTCGTAGCAAAAAACGCGTGAGAGTCAGTGGGTCCATTAGATGATAGAGGGGTTAAAGGGGCACTAAGAGGTGACAAGGCGATAGCGGAGAGACTGAATGAATTCTTTGCTTCAGTCTTTACTGAGGAAGATGTAGGGATGTTACCCATGACTGAAGTGGTATTTAAAGGTGTGGAAGAATTGAAGGAAATATCGATACATCGGGAAGATGTATTACAACTATTAGATAAACTGAAGAGTAGCAAATCACCTGGGCCGGATGGTATACATCCAAGGGTGTTGAAAGAACTGAAATATGAAATTGCAGATGTGCTATTAGTAATCTGTGAACTATCATTAAAATCATCTCTAATACCTGAAGATTGGAGGATTGCCAATGTAACACCAATTTTTAATAAGGGTTCCAGTGGTGATCCGGGAAACTACAGACCACTGAGCCTGATGTCAGTACCAGGAAAAATGGTAGAAACCATCATAAAGAATAAAATTACTCAGCATGTAGATAGTCATGGTCTAATGGGAGACAGCCAACATGGCTATAGACAAGGAAGATCTTGTCTTACTAATCTGTTATGTTTTTTTGAAGGTGTAAATAAACATGTGGACAAAGGTGAGTCGGTTGATATAGTGTATCTGGACTTTCAGATAGCCTTTGACAAGGTCCCTCATCAGAGACTTTTGGCAAAACTAAAGAGTCATGGGATAGGTGGCAGTGTACTACTGTGGATCAGGAACTGCTTAATAGATAGAAAGTAGAGGGTAGGGCTAAATGGCCAATTTTCCCAATGGAGAAAGGTGAATAGTGGTGTACCCCAGGGATCTGTGCTGCGTCCGCTGCTTTTTGACATATTCATAAATGACTTGGAAAGTGGAATAACGAGTGAGGTTATCAAATTTGCAGATGACACAAAACTATTTAAAGTTGTTAAAACCCAAGAGGATTGTGGAAAATTGCAAGAGGATCTTGATATATTGGAAGACTGGGCATCAAAATGGCAGATGATATTTAATGTGGACAAGTGCAAAGTTATGCACTTAGGGAAGAACAACCCAAACTATGGTTACACGATGCAAGGTTCCACATTAGGAACCACCACCCAGGAAAAAGATTTAGGTGTTATTGTGGATACCATGTTAAAACCCTCGGCCCAGTGTGCAGCGGCGGCCAAGAGAGCAAATAGAATGCTAGGCATCTTAAGGAAAGGAATGGAAAATAAAACAAAGGATATTATAATGCCTCTACATCGTTCCATGGTGAGACCGCACCTTGAATATTGTGTGCAATTCTGGTAGCCGTATCTTAAAAAGGATATAGTGATTTTAGAAAAGGTACAGAGAAGAGCCACCAAAATGATAAAGGGGATGGAAGGTACTCCTATGAAGAAAGGCTAAAAAGGTTAGGGCTCTTTAACCTGGAAAAGAGATAGAAATCTATAAATTAATGAACGGAGTGGAACAGGTAGACGTAGATCGATTGTTTACGTTATCAGAATATAGAAAGACTAGGGGACATGCAATGAAGCTACAGGGTAAACTATTTAAAACTAATAAAATAAAATATTTTTTCACTCAACGTGTAATCAAACTCAGGAATTTGTTACCGGAGGATGTAGTAAAGGCTGTTAGTGTAGCTGGGTTTAAAAAAGGTTTGGACAAGTTCCTGGAGGAAAGGTCCATAAACCATTATTAAGAAAGGACCCAGGATATCAATGCTTGACCCAGTACAAGCATTGTGGAACCTGTGTCTTTTGGGGAAACTGCTAGGTACATATGACCTAGGTTGGCCACTGTTGGAAACAGGATACTGAGCTTGATGGACTTTGGTATGACCCAGTATGGCATATCTTATGTTCTTTTGTTCTTACTGGGGCTTTTCTTTGTATTGCACTGGATAGTCAATAAAGATACTTGGACTTAAAAACCCCCTATGTGGACAGGTATAAAGTCTGCAGTGATTTTCAGCATTTAGGATAGATATTTTGCTGCTATGTGGATATTAAGCTGGAGAGAGGTGCTGAAAATTGTCACTATGCCAATAATTTATCTCTCTGCCGCTGAATCACTCCGGTACAGTCTAGATAGTGCCAAGGTGCTCTTTGGAGATAGTTGGCAGCACTATCTGGATTGTGCCAAATGTCACGGTCAGCAGGGCCTAATCGGTTAGCAGATGCTGCTAACCGGATAAGTCCTGCTGAATACCAACCCTGCTATTTAACATTATCAGATTAAAGTTAGTTCTTCCTCCAAAGAATCTGCTATTTATTTGTTTGGCATAACTTATATCCCACTCCTCCAATCACATAAAGATTAGACCGAATCACAAAAATATCATAAACTATTAAGCAGAACACAAAGACATACAGCTTGTGTTATTGTATTATGTTCTGGGTTTTTTGGGAATTTAAAGAGCCTAATATTACAATATTGCAGTCTCAAATCTCCTCTATCCCCTTCCCCATTCTTGTGGACTTGAGATCATCTCGTGGAGATTAGTTTTCGGGTCTTTGTAATATATTCCTCTTAATTCTGACAATTACTTTGCAAGATTTGATATTTTCTTCATACAGTATTTCATGATGCATATGATTAAAATTTACAAATGAAAAAGAAAAGAAGCAGCATCTTGCAGAAACTTTAATATCGTTCTGATATCCTCTAGAGCAGCTGGTAACGAAATATGCTGGAGTCATTCCTGTGCAAACCCTGAAAGAGGATATCAACATTTCCTTTCGGTTTCAGCAGCCCCGTGTTGGAAAAGGATCCCAGAAATCGGTAGAGATGGCCAACCCAACTGGAGTGTCTGGGACTGCTATTGAGCAGCAGGTGCAACTTCAGAAAGCACTGGACTCTGCAGTTCATCGACCAATATTGGTAAGATCTAAGACTTAATTTTGAAACATTAACGGATGGTTTGTTTTTGTTGGAGTACACTCTGTCCACCAACTGGTTGAAGTCTCAAAAAGTGGAGGTACATGATGCTTGAGACTAATATGAGCATAATTCAAGTAAATAATTATACCTTTATGAAAGACCTTGGGGGGGGGGGGACATTCAGTGGCAGTGGCTAGACGCCACCACTGAAACTTAGACCCGGATATTCAATGCTGGGGTCATATCTGGCCCTGGTATCGAATATCCAGGTTGCCTGGTTTGACAGGAAGCTAACCAGGCAGAGGCAATATTCAGCTGCTGCCCAGTTAGCTTCAGCAGCGAAAGTTAGGCCAGCCTTTGCTGCGCTTTACTTTTGCATTTCTGATTTTTCAAATTTTTTCTTGATTTTCCTTCATTTTTCACACATTTATTTCAATAAAAAGGGTTTAACACATGAAAATATACTTTAAGTATGTTAATTCATAGATTACACAGGTACACTACCAAAAAACTGCCTCCAGTTTTGCAACTGATTCCTATAGATTTTGGGGTGCTGAATCCAGGAAAAATAGCCAAAATGTTCCATCACGTCACGTTTTCTTGCAAAATTAGATTTCTTACCCATATAAGGAATGTTCACATAATTTCTTTTTAGCCGACTGCAGTTTATTTTCTTGGCCCAAAATAGAGGTTGTAATGGTTAACTAACTAGAAACACTCCCTCATGATATTTTAGAGTGTTTTGTATTCATTTTATACATTAACAGGACAATTGGGAGACGGGGGGCTAAATCCAGTACTCGCGCTGGCGCATGTTCTTTCCTGTTCGCCTCGCCTTGTTCGCCGCTCGCTCAAACACGGTGGTTGCGACATGAACGTTCCTGTCAAATTTCAGTTTCTTGCAAGTTCATTATTACCTTTTGTTTGCTCAGTCGTAATCCAGCTTTATTCCGAAGTGGTTCACTACAGTTGTAGTTTGCAGTGCTGTGTATTTGTGATGGCTCACAGAGCCAGAGGTTGCGTCAACTCTCCAGACAGTTTTTGTTTTATTTGTGGGGAATATACCGTGAAAAAGCGGCAGAGGAACATTTCTGCATTTATTAAAAAAGTATATTTCGCCTATTTCGGTTTGAAGTTAGGCGATCAAGACAAACCGTGGGCTCCTCACAAAGTGTGCAAGACATGTGAGGAAGATCTACGCTTATGGATGAAAGGTAAAAAACAAGCATTTCGTTTCGGAATACCTATGATGTGGCGTGAACAAAGAGACCACAGCAGTGACTGCTATTTTTGCTCTTGCATTGTGAAGGGATACAACTTAAAAAATAAGAACGTAATAAGTTACCCCAACCTTCCCTCAGCAATTAGGCCTATGCCTCATAGCAACGAAGTACCTGTGCCTGAACCACCAAAATCTTTGGATCATATTTGTGTGGACGGTTCTGATCATGATGAGACTCATCAGATGGCTTTTCCCGATGAGTCCAGTACTTCCGAGTTTGAAACTGAACCAGATCCGAAACCTGAACTTTTCTCTCAAGCTGAATTGAATGATTTAGTCCGGGATTTAGGATTCCCAAAAGATGCTGCCCAACTGCTAGGTTCTCGGCTTAAACTGAAAAATCTATTGTCACCAGGAACAACTTTTTATTGGTACCGCAACCGCGAGACACAATTTTTGAAGTATTTCAGCAAAGAGGAAGATTTGGTATTTTGCAACGATATATACAGAGTGATGGAAAAGTTTAAACTCAAGTATGATCCTGCTGAATGGCGGCTGTTCATTGATTCGTCAAAAGACAGCATAAAAGGTGTTCTTCTTCATAATGGCAACACATTCGCTTCAGTTCCTATTGCTCACTCTGTTATTCTCCAAGAAAAATACGAGAATTTGGCCCTGATTCTTCAGAAGATTCGTTATGATGAGCATAAGTGGATGATTTGTGGAGACTTTAAAATACTATCCATGCTATTAGGGCAGCAATCCGGTTTCACCAAATATCCCTGCTTCCTTTGCTTGTGGGATAGCCGGGCCCGCGACCTACACTGGGGGAAAAAAGACTGGCCAATTCGGGAGTATTTGAGACCCGGTGAGAAAAATGTTCTTCATGAGAGCTTGGTACCTCGTGATAAAATTCTATTACCACCTCTCCACATTAAGTTGGGTCTCATTAAGCAATTCATCAAGTCCCTTCCAAAAGATGGTGAGTGCTTTCGGTACCTTTGCTCAAAGTTCCCCCGACTTTCTGAAGCAAAGCTAAAGGAAGGAGTGTTTGTTGGCCCTGATATAAGGAAACTCATTTCAGATGGAGCATTCGCTGAAACGATGTCTGAGAAGGAAAAAGAAGCCTGGGATTCCTTCAAGGATGTTGTTCTCAAATTCTTGGGGAACAGGCGGGATGAGAACTATAAGGATATTGTTGCCAGGATGCTCAATGCCTTCAAAGAACAAGGCTGTAACATGAGCCTGAAAGTCCATTTCTTGCACTCCCATGTGAACTACTTTCCCGAAAACTTGGGGGCGTACAGTGAAGAACAAGGTGAAAGGTTTCACCAGGACATCAAGGACGCAGAGAGAAGGTACCAAGGAAGATGGAACACCACTATGATGGCTGATTTCTGCTGGTTGCTGCTGCGGGAAACCCCAGATGAAAAATACGCCAAGCAGCGCACCAAGAGAAGCATTCGGGGGAAGAAGAAACGGGCCCACCAGGAGATTGTTTGACCCAAGAATGACTTTAAAATCTAAAACTGTGTTGACAAATATCGTGTTTTTACTAAACTTTGAAATAAAAATTTGCTAGTTATTACCACAGTGTCGGATCTCATTTATTAGAATTTTATTTTCACACCATCGGGTGTTTGTCTTCATGTATTGCAATGGTGCGGTTTGCGTTTTCTATTCTTACATACATACCTGTGCAACATTTTTTGCACATTTCTTTGCTTTGCTTTGTGTCTAACCTCGCTCTTATATGCTTAATGTTTGTGCACATGTATGTGGCTGTTTTAAGTGCAAACAATTTTGCTACCATCACAGTGTGTTTTGTTGACATTACTCTATTCTTATGTGCTGCCTTGTTACAATTTTCTTTATTCTTATTTGAATAACTACTAAACAATTAGTATAAAGAATTCATCCAAGAAACTTTTATCTCGATCGCACTCAATCTGAAACGTTCACCTCAAACTGCTAACCCAATGTAGCAAAAAATCTGTACGTGATGGAGCAAATTGGTTACCAGATTTGGATTCAGCGCACCAAAAAACGTAAAAATCAATCGAAACATTAGAGGCAGTTTAAAAAAAAAATTTTTTAGTGTACCTGTGTTATTAAATCAGTTTTTCATGCTCTTAATTTTTTAAAGTGTAGTAATAAATCAAACATGCACTAGCAAACGTGTATCCATATTAATGGCTTTAAACGGCAGTATCCAAGATCGAGTGCATCAGTTTTCAGGATCATATAGGTCATTTATACAGATGGCACTGCAAGACTGAAGTAAGGACTCCTATATGGTTCAAGAAGGTTTCATACAACAGAATTGAAAACAGATGTTCACTGTAGGATTCTGCCAGAGTAGTCAAGTGCTGACAGGGTTAGTGTCAATCAACAGAAGCATTAGTGTTGGAAATATTGTGAAGAGGCAAACTTAAAAGTCTCAGAAAGAAATCATTTCATCCATAATCAAACAAGGAACAAACCATGAGACAAACAAAAAAGAGTGGAGTAATGTTGACCCAGAATGGTCAAGACCAAGGACATTCCAGGTAATGAAATTTCTTCCTAGGGTTGTGTGCAAAAATTGAAAAATTGCGAGTGTGTACAAATCATTTTTATGCATGCATACCTATGAATTCTAGCATGCATAAAATGCACATGGAAAAAAAAAACCAAATAGGTAAAACAAACATGAAATAATGCCCCTAAATAGGGAAAATTGTTTAAAACAGCTTGAAATGGGCTTTTCTTGGCCATGCATATCCCTATTTCCACTCCACTCCTCCTGTATTTTGGGGTAATGGCATTCTTCCAGATGATGAATCATATGATGTAAATTTTTGGATAATGGAATTTTTCTGGATAGCAAAATATAAAACAAAAGGATCCCTTTCATAAACTACTACTACTACTGAGCATTTGTATAGCGCTACAAGGCGTAC
This sequence comes from Ichthyophis bannanicus, assembly GCA_033557465.1. Classification (NCBI taxonomy): domain Eukaryota; kingdom Metazoa; phylum Chordata; class Amphibia; order Gymnophiona; family Ichthyophiidae; genus Ichthyophis; species Ichthyophis bannanicus. The sequence goes on along the minus strand of CM066031.1, from coordinate 541,082,885 downwards.
ACAGCACTGTACAGACACAGTGAAGAGCAGTGCTTTTTACAGTGCTCTGCTAGAGAAGTGGATATTTGTCTCCTGTGACACCTTGCTGTGAGTTCTAGCTGTTTATTAATTATTTGTTGTTTGTCTAACTGTTTATTTAATTATTTATTGTTTGTCTTAGTGGTGTGCTAGTTCAGCCTTCTCAGCTATAACTTACCTTGCCTCTCTCAACTAACTGGGCTTTGTGTGGTAGCCAGGTTAACTGTTCATTTTAAATTAAATCTCTCTCCCCAGAACCTGCTGTGTGTTAAACTTTTTTTCCTGTCCTAGCCTGCCTGAGTGAATCCTCCCCCTCCTCCCCCTGCTGAGGTATTGTGTAGCCTTCTTCCTGTTTCCTCCAGGTGTGCATAGTCTGTTTTAGTCTGCTTTTCTCTGATCAGAGAAGAGCAGTGCTTTTTACAGTGCTCTGCTAGAAAAGTGGATATTGTCTCCTGTGACACCTTGTTGTGCGTTCTAGCTGTTTATTAATTATTTATTGTTTGTCTAACTGTTTATTTAATTATTTATTGTTTGTCTTAGTGGTGTGCTAGTTCAGCCTTCTCAGCTATAACTTAACTTGCCTCTCTCAACTAACTGGGCTTTGTGTGGTAGCCAGGTTAACTGTTCATTTTAAATTAAATCTCTCTCCCCAGAACCTGCTGTGTGTTAAACTTTTTTTCCTGTCCTAGCCTGCCTGAGTGAATCCTCCCCCTCCCTCCCCTGCTGAGGTATTGTGTAGCCTTCTTCCTGTTTCCTCCACGTGTGCATAGTCTGTCTTAGTCTGCTTTTCTCTGATCAGAGAAGAGCAGTGCTTTTTACAGTGCTCTGCTAGAGAAGTGGATATTTGTCTCCTGTGACACCTTGCTGTGAGTTCTAGCTGTTTATTAATTATTTATTGTTTGTCTAACTGTTTATTTAATTATTTATTGTTTGTCTTAGTGGTGTGCTAGTTCAGCCTTCTCAGCTATAACTTACCTTGCCTCTCTCAACTAACTGGGCTTTGTGTGGTACCCCCTTCCCCCCTGCTGAGGGTTCAGGACAGGGTACCTTGTAACTGCCCTCTTTAATAGGACTTATCTCCCTCCCTCCCTCCCCAGCACCCACCCACCCCTGGGGTAATTGTAGTTTTATAGGTACTTGCACATCGTAGAGGAAAGGGGCTGCTCTCAGGTGCAGCTCGTTATCCAAATCAGTCATACACAGAGGACCTGAGATTAATTACTTAAGCTTCAGGTACACAAGGTGTATTAGGGGTATTAGATACACTTTTATTGGTATATGCATCCACACCAATCCTTATTATATACAGAATTTAAAAGACCTAAACACAAGCTTTAAACTAAGATGCAGACAGAAGTCCAGCAACGAGATGGGGGTTCTCCGGTCTTTTGTATTGAGTGTCACATGTATGATTTTCTCTCAGTTGGTGAGAGGTCTTACGTATGCACTAAGTGCAAAGAACTCTTTGCTCTCAGGGAACGAGTCCGTTCTCTAGGGGCTAGAGTAGCAGACCTGGAAGACATAAGAAAGACAGAGAAGTACATGGACGAGACCTACAAGGATATAGTCCTGAAGTCCCACCTCCAGTCTGGCAGCATCCCTGTTGCCATGGAGGAGAGAGGTCACGTGACAGGAGAGCATCACCCTGGTGTGGCAGGAAGTGATCCTGTAACTAGGACCTGTCCTCCAGGTGATGTAAAACCCTCTCGCACCGAGGACGTTTCTCCAGGGCCATGTCCCCATGAGGGGAGGGTCAGGACAGCTGTTATAGTTGGTGATTCAATCATTAGGAATGTAGATAGCTGGGTGGCTGGTGGACGTGAGGATCGCCTGGTGACATGCCTGCCTGGTGCGAAGGTAGCGGACCTCACGCACCGCCTAGATAGGATCATAGATAGTGCTGGGGAGCAGTCTGCTGTCTTGGTACATGTTGGTACCAATGACATAGGAAAATGTGGTAGGGAAGTTCTGGAGGCTAAATTTAAGCTTTTAGGTAGGAAGTTGAAATCCAGAACTTCCAGGATAGTGTTCTCCGAAATGCTTCCTGTTCCACGTGCAGGACCCAAAAGACAGGCAGAGCTCCGGAGTCTCAATGCGTGGATGAGACAATGGTGCAAGGATGAGGGTTTTGGATTTGTTAGGAACTGGGGAACATTCTGGGGAAAGGGGGGGCTCTTCCGAAGGGATGGGCTTCACCTTAATCAGGATGGGACCAGACTGATGGCATTAACCTTTAAAAAAGAGATAGAGAAGCTTTTAAACTAGAAATTAGGGGAAAGCCAATGCTAGAAGTCTAAACAATAAGATGGGAGAGTTAGAATATATAGCACTAAATGAGAGGTTAGATATGATTGCACTCTCAGAGACATGGTGGAAGGAGGATAACCAGTGGGACACTGTGATACCTGGATACACACTATATCGTAATGATAGAGCTGATCAAATTGGTGGAGGGGTTGCGCTCTATGTTAGAGAGGGCATTGAGTCAGAAAGGCTTAAAGTTTTGCAGGGAACAAAATTTGCTGTAGAATCTCTATGGATTGAAATTCCATTTATGAAGGGGAAGGTGATGGCAGTTGGAGTATACTATCGACCGCCTGGCCAGAATGAACAAATGGATGATGAAATGCTCAAAGAAATCAAGGAAGCTAACAAAAGTCACAACAGAGTAGTAATAATGGGTGATTTCAATTACCCCGGTATCGACTGGGTCAGTGTCACAGCAGGACAAGCTGAAGAGATAAAGTTTCTAGATGGAATAAATGACTGCTTCTTGGAGCAGCTGGTTCATGAACCGACCAGAGGGGAAGCCATACTGGACCTAGTCCTTAGTGGAACGCCAGATCTGGTGCAAGAAATAAGGGTGTTGGGACCACTTGGCAATAGTGATCATAGTATGATCATGTTTGATTTAATTAGTGGAGGACAGATAGTAAAGGCATCCACAGTACTACCTTTTAACTTTCAAAAGGGAGACTATGATAGAATGAGGAATATAGTTAGGAAAAAAACTAAAAGGAGCGGTTCCAAAGGTTAAAGACTTACAGCAAGCTTGGGTGTTATTTAAAAATACTATCCTCGAAGCCCAGACCAGCTGTATTCCACGCATTAGGAAAAGTGGAAGAAAGTCCAAAAAACTGCAAGCATGGTTTAAAGGTGAGGTCAGAGAGGCTGTTGCTGCCAAAAAAGCAACCTTCAGGAAATGGAAAAAAGAGCCAAATGATGAAAACTGGAAACAGCACAAGCACTGGCAAGTTAAATGCAAAGCATTGATAAGGCAGGCAAAGCGGGAATTTGAGAAGAAACTTGCTAAGGAAGCAAAAACACGAAATAAAGACTTTTTCAAGTACATTCGTAGCAAAACGCCTGTGAGAGAGTCAATTGGACCATTAGATGATAGAGGGGTAAAAGGGGCAGTAAGAGGAAACAAGGCTATAGCAGAGAGACTGAATGAATTCTTTGCTTTGGTCTTTACTGAGGAAGACGTAGGGATGTTACCCAAGACTGAAATGGTATTTAAAGGTGATACTGCTGAGGAATTGAGAGAAATATTGCTACACCGGGAAGATATATTACAACTATTTGATAAACTGAATAGTAGCAAATCACCTGGACTGGATGGTATACATCCCAGAGTGTTGAAAGAACTGAAATATAAGATTGCAGACCTGCTATTGGTAATCTGTGAACTTTCATTAAAATCATCTGTAATACCTGAAGATTGGAGGGTCGCCAACGTAACACCAATTTTTAAAAAGGGTTCCAGGGGTGACCCAGGAAATTACAGACCGGTGAGCCTGACGTCAGTACCAGGGAAAATGGTAGAAACCATCATAAAGAACAAAATTACGCAGCATGTAGATAGTCATGGCCTAATGGGAGACAGCCAACATGGCTTTAGACAAGGAAGATCTTCTCTTACTAATCTGATATGTTTTTTTGAAGGTGTGCATAAACAGGTAGACAAAGGTGAGTCGGTTGATATAGTGTATCTGGACTTTCAGAAAGCTTTTGACAAAGTCCCCCATCAGAGACTTTTGGCGAAGCTAAAAAGTCATGGGATAGGAGGCAGTGTACTATTGTGGATGGGGAACTGGTTAAAAGATAGAAAGCAGAGGGTAGGGCTAAATGGCCAATATTCCCAATGGAAAAAGGTGAATAGTGGAGTACCCCAGGGATCTGTACTGGATCCGCTGCTTTTTGACATATTCATAAATGACCTGGAAAAGGGAATAACTAGTGAGGTTATCAAATTTGCAGATGACACAAAACTGTTTAAAGTTGTTAAAACCCAAGAGGATTGTGGAAAACTGCAGGAGGATCTGGATAAATTGGAAGACTGGGCATCCAAATGGCAGATGAAATTTAATGTGGACAAGTGCAAAGTTATGCACCTAGGAAAGAACAACCCACACTATAGTTACACGATGCAAGGCTCCACATTAGAAACCACCACCCAGGAAACAGATTTAGGAGTCATCGTGGATAACATGTTAAAACCCTCCGCTCAGTGTGCAGCGGCGGCCAAGAAAGCAAATAGAATGCTAGGTATCATAAGGAAAGGGATGGAGAATAAAACAAAGGATGTTATAATGCCTCTGTATCGCTCCATGGTACGACCGCACCTTGAATATTGTGTGCAATTCTGGTCACCGTATCTTAAAAAGGACATAGCGTTATTAGAAAAAGTACAGAGAAGAGCCACCAAATTGGTGAAGGGAATGGAAGGCTACTCCTATGAAGAGAGGCTAAGAAGGTTAGGGCTCTTTAGCCTGGAGAAGAGACGGCTGAGGGGAGATATGATAGAGGTCTATAAATTAATGAATGGAGTGGAACGGATAAACGTGGATCAATTGTTTACGCTATCAGAGTATAGAAAGACTAGGGGACATGTAATGAAGCTACAGGGTAAATTATTTAAGACAAATAAGAGAAAATATTTTTTCACTCAACGTGTAATCAAACTCTGGAATCTGTTACCGGAGGATGTAGTAAGGGCTGTTAGTATAGCTGGGTTTAAAAAAGGTTTGGACAAGTTCCTGGAGGAAAGGTCCATAAACCACTATTAAAAAGGGACCCAGGATATCAATGCTTGACCCAGTACAAGCATTGTGGAACCTGTGTCTTTTGGGGATATTGCTAGGTACGTATGACCTAGATTGGCCACTGTTGGAAACAGGATACTGGGCTTGATGGACCTCGGTCTGACCCAGTATGGCATGTCTTATGTTCTTATGTTCACATGTAAAAGACAGTCCCTGCTCATCAGAGCTTTCAGTCTAGTCAAGACTGACAACACATTAGCTGAGGACAAGGATATATCTAGGGGAATGGTATGGAAACACATAGGAGACTAAGAAGCTGATTCTGTACTGGCTGTCCAGCCCCTGTACGGCCGATCAAATTCAGGGTTCACAGAGGAAGACACGATTCCGATCCCACAGGGGCTAGACGTGCCCATGGGAATAGAATAGGGTCTATGGCCTGGATGTGCAGGCTGGGCTCTGATTCTGATCGGCTGCATGTCTGGCCCACATAGCCTGCTAACTCATTTAGGCTCCTGAATGGTGCCGCAGTGCTATGGCGTCCTGGCACCATGGCTTGATTCAGGAGCCATGATCCCCAGCTGACAGTGACACCATCCTTTCCCCACAGCCTGGCCCCTGATATGGCCTCCCATGGCCAGGGCTAGGCTGCAGGGATCTCCCTGCACCCCCTCACCTTCTGTGGTCCCCCAATGTCCAGGGAGACTTATTTCACCTCTGAGGCAGAATAAGTCCCCTGTCTCCATGGCTGACCCCGGACATACAGGGGTCAACCTCAGAATTGGCCCTGTATGTCTAAGGTCACTCTCTGCCCACCGCCCGCCCTTGCTCCACCTCTGTCCCACCCCCTCCCTCCCACAAACAGAGCTCCCCATACAAATAGCCTATTCATATGGGGAGCTCTGTCCCCAGCAGGCTGCCCGGACATTTAGCGGGTCAGGACGTCTGGATTGGAAGTCCAGACCCATTAAACAGAGTTCAGAATGACCTCCTAAGTGAATTAGGATCCAAAAGTGGCCTCAAAAAAGTGAGTTTTCAGTCTGGACTTGAAAAGGGCCAGAGACGAAGCCTGATGCACAGACTCAGGTAGTTTATTCCAGGCATAAGGAGCAGCAAGTTGGAAGGATTGAAGTCTGGGTTTGCCAGGAGAAGAGAAGGGCACAGATAGAAGGGATCTTCCAGAAGAGTGACGTTCCCCAGGAGGGGTGTTGGGAGAGATAGGAGAGGAAAGGTAGTGAGGAGCAGCAGAATGAGTGCAATTATAGCTCAGTAGGAGACGTTTGAACTGGATACGGAAATAGATAGGAAGCCAATGAAGAAACTTGAGAAGAGGGGTTATATGAGCATATTGAGGCTGGCAGAATATTAGCCATGCAGCAGAGTTTTGAACAGATTGAAGGGGAGAGAGATGATTCAGAGGGAAACCAGCAAGGTGGAGGTTGCAATAATCTAGACGGGAGGTGACTAAAGAGTGGATAAGTGTCAGTAATGTTTCTAGAAAGGAAGGGATGAATTTTGCCAATGCTATAGAGAAAGAAGTGACAGATTTTAACTATCTGTTGGATGTGTGCAGAGAAACAGAGAGCAGAGTCAAAGATGACTACAAGCTGCAAGCTGATGAAATAGGGAGGAATGTAGTATCCACATAAATAGAAAATGGAGGAAGGGGGAGATAGGTTTAGGGGGAATGAAAAGATTCTCAGTTTTGGCCATTTTCCACTTCAGATGACAGTGAGACATCCAGGCAGCAATGTTGGATAAGCAGGCAGAGATCTGGGCCTGGATTCCTGGAGAGATTTCAGACAGAGAAAGGTAGATCTGAGAGTTGTCAGCATAAAGATAGTACTGAAAACAATGGGAGGAAATAAGTGCACCAAGGGACTGAGTGTAGAGAGAGAAAAGGAGAGATCCTAAGACAGATCCCTGAGATACACCAACTGAAAGCAGGATAGTGGTAGAGGAGGAACCACCAGAATATACACTAAAAGTGTGATGGGAGAGATAAGAAGAAAACCAGGATAGAACAGAGCCCCTAAATCCAAGTGAGGGCAGGGTATTGAGGAGAAGGTGTTGATCAATAGTGTCAAAGGGAGCAGAAAGGTCAAGAAGGATGAGAATTGAGTAGTGTCACCAGTGGTCTACCCTGGGTCCTAAGGCATGCAGAGTAGGGCCAAGCTGGTGAATATCCTGGGCTGGGAAGTGGGGCAATGCAGGCGTAGTAGTGCACTGCCTTCTGGGTGACGTAGTCCCACACACTCCCCAAGCACAGAAATATGTAATTGAGTGGTTTTAAAGCAAATAATGAGGTTTTATTTCCCCTTCCCGGGGGATTGGTAAGCACAAAACTTAAGACAAAATATCCATACTTTCTGGCATAAGGAAATTAACTCAGGAAGAGAAGAAAAATAGCTTCTTTTTCTTCTAGCTTTTCAACACACCATCCTTTAACACAGGATTCACCAAACAGTTCCTTTTAAAGGCATGAAGGTTTACTTTGCTTTCAATGCTGTGCATATAGCTTTGTATATCCAAGTCAGCGCAGAGACTCTATGTTATCCGCTATGGACAGTGTACAATCCATGGGTTCACCAATTACACTTTCATCCACAGATTCTATTTGCATATCTTCCAGCCCTTCCCCCACTGGGTACGTAGGAACACAATCACACAGAGCTTTAAAACAGGTATCATTATTACTGAGAGAGTCCTGGAGAGCTTGGCAATCCCAGAGAAAACTTGTATCCCTAGTTTTCTCCTAATACCTTCTAAAGGGCTTACCTTCAGGCTTCTGCCTAATAGGTTTCCTTAGCAGTGCTCCTTCAGCATTATCAAAGTCCATAGGCCTGTACCTCTCTCACCGGGGTTTCTGGGCACTCCCAAACTGACCTTTTGGATGGCTTTTCTCTCCAATGGACCTCAGTATAAGGCTTTAACCGAAAGTTGCTTCCCTGTGGCCTTTGGGCTTGGCCTCTCTGTAACTCCCTAGCTGGAGCATTCTCTGCTCTGTCCTCGTGGCTGCTTGAGTCAGATTCAGCTTCTCTGCTCTCAGACCTGCTGATGGCTCTGCTCCTCTGTACCCTCTCTCTCGTTCCTTCTCTTACATCTGTTCCTGTTCCTGTTCTCTCTCCTGTCCCCCTTCTTCCTGTTCCTGATTCAAATGAGTGCTTTTTATCTTCTTTTCCCTTAGGGCTTAGCTTCGTCCCTCCCCCACCCAGGTGTCTACTATTGAGCTCAGAGCACGGGGATAATTTGTAGCTTGGGCGGGGCTGCTGCACTCGTGACTGAGTTTGTTTACATCTTCCCTGGCAACCTGTAGCCATGTGTTTTGCTTGCCTGTCAGAATCTGACGTAACGTCCTCAGTTTCATCTAGCTCCATATCAAGGAATGGGTCTTCCCCATTACAGATCCCCCCCTTAAGATATTATGGGCTGCTGACTTCTCAGTCTGCCAGCCCGTAATCCTAGACAGTGCATCAGTGTTGCCATGTAACTTTCCTGCTCTATGCTGCACTTCAAAGTTAAAGGCTTGTAACGCCAGGTGCCACCTTGTTAATCGGGCATTATTATTTTTCATGTGGCTGAGCCACTTCAGAGGAGCGTGGTCAGTGACAAAAATAAATCTGCGCCCCGTGAGGTAGAACTTCAATGCCTCCACAGCCCACTTAATTGCAAGGCATTCCCGCTCTACAGTGGAATAGTTCTTCTTGGTGCCCGATAATTTCCTACTGAGGTAGGTGACGGGATGCTCTACCCCCTCAAACTTTTGGGACATGACCGCCCCAACCCCATCTCCGAGGCGTCAGTCTGCACGATAAAGGGCAAACTGAAATCAAACCCTCTTAGAACAGGGGCCCTACAAAGCTTCTCCTTCAGAGATATAAAAACTTCTTCCGCCTCTGGGGTCCATTTTATATTACTGGGCGCATTCTTTTTAAGCATCCCGGTGAAGAGTGCGCTTTCTTCAGCGAATTTAGGGATAAATTGGCGATAGTATCCGATAAGGCCTAAAAAGCTGCGCACCTGCTTCTTATTGGATGGTCGTGGAAAATTTTTGACACTGTCAATTTTGCTGGCTAGGGGCTTTACCAGTCCATTTCCTACTACGTGCCCTAAATACTTAGCTTCCCTACTTGCAAATAAACATTTCCCTGGGTTCAGGGTTAAACCGTCCTTCCGTAGGGTGCGCAAGACTGCCTCTACCCTGGACAGGTCTTCAGCCCAGGTACTACTATAGATGATAACGTCATCCATATAGGCTAGCGCATATTCATGGTGGGGCCTTAATACTTGACCCACGAGCCGTTGGCACGTTGCCGCTGCCCCGTGTAACCCAAACGGCATCCGGCAAAATTGGTACAATCCTATTGGTGTACTGAACGCTGTTTTGGGTTTTGACTCATGGGTCAGGGGTATTTGCCAATATCCCTTTGTGAGATCGAGTGTGGTTAAATATTGCGCTTGGCCAAGGCGGTCCAACAGGTCATCGATTCTGGGCATCGGGTATGCATCGAATTGGGAGATACTATTGACTTGCCGAAAATCGATACAAAAACGGAGGGTTCCATCTGGCTTCAGTACTAACACAATGGGGCTGGACCAAGGGCTTTTCGATTCCTCCACTATTCCCATCTCTATCATTTCTTTCACTTGGGTTGTTACTTCCTTCATTTTGGCCTCTGGTAACCTATACGGCCGTTGCCTAATTATTTTTCCTGGCGCAGTGATAATTTCGTGGGCTACCATATGGGTCTCGCCTGGTACCGTCGTTAAGACGTCTGAAAATTTTATCAATACCCGAGCTAACTCCTGTCGCTGTTGCTGCGACAGATCCGGGCCTATTCGGGGCTCCGGATTTTTTTTCCAGTCAGCCGGTTGCGGACCCAGGTCTTCTTCCTTTTTTTCTTCAGCCAAAGCTGTCAGGCTTTTTACTTCCCCCAACCCAGTAGACCCAAAACCACTTACTCCCCGGTTTGTGGAGGTTAGTGAAGACACCTCTTCTACTGCGGGGAAGCCTACCCGCTCACAAATTAATTGAGTGATCCGTTTGCCAGTTTTAACTTTAAAGTCTTCTTTACTAAAATTAAAGAGTAAGACTTTTACGACACCTCGGTAGTCAGGGTCTATTACCCCGGCTCCAACATCTAGAAAATGCTTGACTGCCAACCCCGACCTAGGCGCTATGCGCCCATAGCAGCCTTCAGGAATTTGTATCTGTAAACCGGTATCTATAAGCGCTTTTCCCCCTTTCTGGACTATGACATCTTCAACGCTGAATAGGTCATAGCCAGCGGCGGCGTCAGAAGCCCTTTGCAGACTGTGAGCCTTGGGAGAAACTTTGCAGAATCTTAAAACAAACTTCTTCTGCTTTGAGGACCCAGCATCCACCTGTGGCTTTACCGGGGAACTGGCCTTTCGTGGTTTTCTGAATAAGGGACTAGGGAGTTTCTTAGCTAGGGCTTCTGTCTTTGGGCCCCCTTGCTGCACCCTATTTGTCCTTGGGGTTTCTTCCAGGGTTTGAATAGGGACTGGGTCTGTTTTTTTCCTAAGGCCTCTCTCCATTTCTTTAACAAATGGGGACCAATCCCGCCCTAAGATAACATCGTGCGGGAGCCGTGGGACGATGGCCACTTGCACCTCCTCGCTAGTACCTAACCCTTTTACAGACACTTTATATAATGGGTAATATGAAGACGCTCCATGCACACACCTTACTTTCACTCGCCCATCTGCTTGACTCGGGGCAATCCGGGTATGGGCATTAATGGTCTGCCATAATTTCTGTGAGACCATGCTCTGGTCTGCCCCCGAGTCCAGCAGTGCTAGTGCCTCTATGCCCTCTACTTGGACCTTCAGTAGGAAACCCTCCCTTATGTGTCTCTCTCCCCCTGACACCAGGGCAGTCCGCAACTTGCACTCCCTATGGAAATGTCCAACCTGGCCACATTTATAACATTTTCCTTTTGAAAAAGACATTGCAGTATGTTCACCAGATATCCTAACTTTCGGGGTCTTTTCTGATCTCCATAAGTTATTAATGCCAGCCACCTTCAACACACTTCCTCTTGAGGTCCCGGCCAACTCTGCCTCAAGGTAACGCTCTGTGAGGTTGGCCGCTTCCTCAGTGGAATGGCAGTTCTGGAGCATTAGAAAAGCCCTTACTTCAGGAGGTACGGCTTCTAAGTATTGCTCCAGGATGATGGTGTCCACTATGGAATCAACCGATCTCCTCTCTGGAGCAAGCCACTTTCCAGCCAATCCCTTTAGCCTCTGAAATAGAGCCTTAGGAGTTTCGTTCGGCATTAGCTTGGCTTCCCTAAACATACGCTTATAATAGGTGGGTGTCAATCCCAACCTGTCTTTTACAGCACTTTTCACCTCTAGATAATTTGATGCTAGAGCAGGGGGCATTGTCTTGTAGGCTGCCAAAAAGCCTCTCCCGAAAGAGATATGGCGAACCTTACGGCCCACTGGTCTACCGGCCATTTAGCTGCCTCAGCAATACGTTCAAATGCCTCAGTGAAATCATCAAAATTATCTTGGGCAGTTAGCTGTCCTAGTGCTAGCGCACTACAGTCGGGTAGTCCTACCCCATTCACCCTTGAGGTAATAGTCTCCTCAGTGTCCTGAGACTTCTTCACCAAAGCCTCTAGTAGTGTCAGTAGTGGCTGCTGTTGTGCATGCATCGCTGCAGTATTCCGCTCCTGAATCAGCCTCGCCAGCTCGCTCTGCTTCTCCCATTGGGCGTTCATTCAGCCCATTACTTCCTGGGGATCCATCTCGGGTTATTATTCCTGCAGGGACAGAAGAAAAGAGACAGGCCCACCAAGTGCGGCACACAAAAATATTTCTCTGCCTCCTAGCTGCAGTATAATTTCTTCCCCTTTCTCACAGTATCCTTCTACGCCCGTGCCCACCTACTATTACCTGAGCACAGTGCAGATTCCAGCACTGAGAAAGGTCTCTTGGGTCCTCCAGGTCAGGCTGTCAACGAATCCAGTCCATCTTTTCCCTCTTTCCAGGACAGCAGAATTTTCCTTCTTTGGAAGCTGGTGTCTTTTGAAGTTTCCTTTTTATAATGTCCTTGTTTTGCGCCAAAGATCCGCACCAACTACGCCAATCTTGTCACCAGTGGTCTACCCTGGGTCCTAAGGCATGCAGAGTAGGGCCAAGCTGGTGAATATCCTGGGCTGGGAAGTGGGGCAATGCAGGCGTAGTAGTGCACTGCCTTCTGGGTGACGTAGTCCCACACACTCCCCAAGCACAGAAATATGTAATTGAGTGGTTTTAAAGCAAATAATGAGGTTTTATTTCCCCTTCCCGGGGGATTGGAAAGCACAAAACTTAAGACAAAATATCCATACTTTCTGGCATAAGGAAATTAACTCAGGAAGAGAAGAAAAATAGCTTCTTTTTCTTCTAGCTTTTCAACACACCAACCTTTAACACAGGATTCACCAAACAGTACCTTTTAAAGGCACGAAGGTTTACTTTGCTTTCAATGCTGTGCATATAGCTTTGTATATCCAAGTCAGCGCAGAGACTCTATGTTATCCGCTATGGACAGTGTACAATCCATGGGTTCACCAATTACACTTTCATCCACAGATTCTATTTGCATATCTTCCAGCCCTTCCCCCACTGGGTACGTAGGAACACAATCACACAGAGCTTTAAAACAGGTATCATTATTACTGAGAGAGTCCTGGAGAGCCTGGCAATCCCAGAGAAAACTTGTATCCCTAGTTTTCTCCTAATACCTTCTAAAGGGCTTACCTTCAGGCTTCTGCCTAATAGGTTTCCTTAGCAGTGCTCCTTCAGCATTATCAAAGTCCATAGGCCTGTACCTCTCTCTCACCGGGGTTTCTGGGCACTCCCAAACTGACCTTTTGGATGGCTTTTCTCTCCAATGGACCTCAGTATAAGGCTTTAACCGAAAGTTGCTTCCCTGTGGTCTTTGGGCTTGGCCTCTCTGTAACTCCCTAGCTGGAGCATTCTCTGCTCTGTCCTCGTGGCTGCTTGAGTCAGATTCAGCTTCTCTGCTCTCAGACCTGCTGATGGCTCTGCTCCTCTGCACCCTCTCTCTCGTTCCTTCTCTTACGTCTGTTCCTGTTCCTGTTCTCTCTCCTGTCCCCCTTCTTCCTGTTCCTGATTCAAATGAGTGCTTTTTATCTTCCTTTCCCTTAGGGCTTAGCTTCTCCCCTCCCCCACCCAGGTGTCTACTATTGAGCTCAGAGCACGGGGATAATTTGTAGCTTGGGCGGGGCTGCTGCACTCGTGACTGAGTTTGTTTACATCTTCCCTGGCAACCTGTAGCCATGTGTTTTGCTTGCCTGTCAGAATCTGAAGTAACGTCCTCAGTTTCATCTAGCTCCATATCAAGGGACGGGTCTTCCCCATTACAGTAGGGGCCTTTGGATTTGGCAAGGAACAAGTCACTGGAGACTTTAGCAAGAGACGTTTCTATGGAATGTAGAGCATGAAATCCAGATTGCAGTGGGTCCAGATGGTCTTGAGAGGAAAAGGGTCGATAACTGGAATAACAAGTAGGATCTAGTGAAGGCTTTTTGAGGAGAGGTAACCTCAGCATGTTTGAAGGCCATAGGAACAGTTGCAGTGGAAAGCGATAAGTTAAGGATATGACAGATAGAACGGATGATGACACAAGAGAGAGGGCTTAGTAGATGGGTGGGGATGAGATCAGTGTGCTATGCAGGTAGCATAGTGTGCAATATAGGTAGCATAGGTTTTGGCACACGTTAAGCATGTGCTCCAAAACACTACAGCCAATTCTGTGCTAATTGTGAATCCTATGTTGGGGTGGTAAGGGATAGTTTAGAGGTGGAGAGTGGGAATGGTAAGCACTGCACAGTTAGTATAAGGGTAAATACTGCGACCCTTGAAAGTAGCAGGAGTTACCCTGACACTACCTCAATAGAGTTAAGTATACCTGCGGTGACTGTACATGTCACTGTGACAGGTTAGGGTACCGTTCAATGTAGTAATTTCTGGAAACATACTGGACACCCCTGGTAACTAGTGCACAGTGGTTGCAACCATCATGCTTTAGTTTAGGAGCCAAACGTGTCAGACACAAAACCCTAGCACACTTTAGTCAAAGGGCCCCAAAGTCGATGATTTTGACTAATGTGCATTTTAAGTTAATGGATTTCTAGATAAAAGCGCTCTACTATTGTATATTTCAAATGAAGAAGTTTATTACAAAGCTGTCAAACTATTGCAAACTGTATGTAACATTAACACACTTCTATAATCCATAAGTGAAGAAGGTCTCACTTACTTCACTTTATCATTAATGACACAATTTTTATGCAACTGTGAAATTTATTTTTCAAGACCTAAACTTCTCACAACAGCTTAAAAACTAGTTTCTGTAATTACTTACAGCTTTGTGAATGTTTTTAACAGAAATTGTATTCATTCGCTCAGTATGGTGTGAAAAAGAGAAAAAGGCAAAAGAAAAGTACTGCTTTTTCTATTGGCAAGTATTTTACTGTATTTTGGGAGCAATTTTCAAAAGCTCACATAACTGCTTAGCTGTAGCTGCAGGTAGTTTTTCTTTAACTGCCTACAAGGTGCAGGAGAATAAATTACACAGGTACACTAAAAAATTTTTTTTTTAAACTGCCTCTAATGTTTCAATTGATTTTTACGTTTTTTGGTGCGCTGAATCCAAATCTGGTAACCAATTTGCTCCATCACGTACAGATTTTTTGCTACATTGGGTTAGCAGTTTGAGGTGAACGTTTCAGATTGAGTGCGATCGAGATAAAAGTTTCTTGGATGAATTCTTTATACTAATTGTTTAGTAGTTATTCAAATAAGAATAAAGAAAATTGTAACAAGGCAGCACATAAGAATAGAGTAATGTCAACAAAACACACTGTGATGGTAGCAAAATTGTCTGTACTTAAAACAGCCACATACATGTGCACAAACATTGAGCATATAAGAGCGAGGTTAGACACAAAGCAAAGCAAAGAAATGTGCAAAAAATGTTGTACAGGTATGTATGTAAGAATAGAAAACGCAAACCGCACCATTGCAAAACATGAAGACAAACACCCGATGGTGTGAAAATAAAATTCTAATAAATGAGATCCGACACTGTGGTAATAACTAGCAAATTTTTATTTCAAAGTTTAGTAAAAACACGATATTTGTCAACACAGTTTAGATTTTAAAGTCATTCTTGGGTCAATCAATCTCCTGGTGGGCCCGTTTCTTCTTCCCCCGAATGCTTCTCTTGGTGCGCTGCTTGGCGTATTTTTCATCTGGGGTTTCCCGCAGCAGCAACCAGCAGAAATCAGCCATCATAGTGGTGTTCCATCTTCCTTGGTACCTTCTCTCTGCGTCCTTGATGTCCTGGTGAAACCTTTCACCTTGTTCTTCACTGTACGCCCCCAAGTTTTCGGGAAAGTAGTTCACATGGGAGTGCAAGAAATGGACTTTCAGGCTCATGTTACAGCCTTGTTCTTTGAAGGCATTGAGCATCCTGGCAACAATATCCTTATAGTTCTCATCCCGCCTGTTCCCCAAGAATTTGAGAACAACATCCTTGAAGGAATCCCAGGCTTCTTTTTCCTTCTCAGACATCGTTTCAGCGAATGCTCCATCTGAAATGAGTTTCCTTATATCAGGGCCAACAAACACTCCTTCCTTTAGCTTTGCTTCAGAAAGTCGGGGGAACTTTGAGCAAAGGTACCGAAAGCACTCACCATCTTTTGGAAGGGACTTGATGAATTGCTTAATGAGACCCAACTTAATGTGGAGAGGTGGTAATAGAATTTTATCACGAGGTACCAAGCTCTCATGAAGAACATTTTTCTCACCGGGTCTCAAATACTCCCGAATTGGCCAGTCTTTTTTCCCCCAGTGTAGGTCGCGGGCCCGGCTATCCCACAAGCAAAGGAAGCAGGGATATTTGGTGAAACTGGATTGCTGTCCTAATAGCATGGATAGAATTTTAAAGTCTCCACAAATCATCCACTTATGCTCATCATAACGAATCCTCTGAAGAATCAGGGCCAAATTCTCGTATTTTTCTTGGAGAATAACAGAGTGAGCAATAGGAACTGAAGCGAATGTGTTGCCATTATGAAGAACAACACCTTTTATGCTGTCTTTTGACGAATCAATGAACAGCCGCCATTCAGCAGGATCATACTTGAGTTTAAACTTTTCCATCACTCCGTATATATCGTTGCAAAATACCAAATCTTCCTCTTTGCTGAAATACTTCAAAAATTGTGTCTCGCGGTTGCGGTACCAATAAAAAGTTGTTCCTGGTGACAATAGATTTTTCTGTTTAAGCCGAGAACCTAGCAGTTGGGCAGCATCTTTTGGGAGTCCTAAATCCCGGACTAAATCATTCAATTCAGCTTGAGAGAAAAGTTCAGGTTTCGGATCTGGTTCAGTTTCAAACTCGGAAGTACTGGACTCATCGGGAAAAGCCATCTGAGTCTCATCATGATCAGAACCGTCCACACAAATATGATCCAAAGATTTTGGTGGTTCAGGCACAGGTACTTCGTTGCTATGAGGCATAGGCCTAATTGCTGAGGGAAGGTTGGGGTAACTTATTACGTTCTTATTTTTTAAGTTGTATCCCTTCACAATGCAAGAGCAAAAATAGCAGTCACTGCTGTGGTCTCTTTGTTCACGCCACATCATAGGTATTCCGAAACGAAATGCTTGTTTTTTACCTTTCATCCATAAGCGTAGATCTTCCTCACATGTCTTGCACACTTTGTGAGGAGCCCACGGTTTGTCTTGATCGCCTAACTTCAAACCGAAATAGGCGAAATATACTTTTTTAATAAATGCAGAAATGTTCCTCTGCCGCTTTTTCACGGTATATTCCCCACAAATAAAACAAAAACTGTCCGGAGAGTTGACGCAACCTCTGGCTCTGTGAGCCATCACAAATACACAGCACTGCAAACTACACCTGTAGTGAACCACTTCGGAATAAAGCTGGATTACGACTGAGCAAACAAAAGGTAATAATGAACTTGCAAGAAACTGAAATTTGACAGGAACGTTCATGTCGCAACCACCGTGTTTGAGCGAGCGAACGAGACGAGGCGAACAGGAAAGAACATGCGCCAGCGCGAGTACTGGATTTAGCCCCCCGCCTCCCAATTGTCCTGTTAATGTATAAAATGAATACAAAACACTCTAAAATATCATGAGGGAGTGTTTCTAGTTAGTTAACCATTACAACCTCTATTTTGGGCCAAGAAAATAAACTGCAGTCGGCTAAAAAGAAATTATGTGAACATTCCTTATATGGGTAAGAAATCTAATTTTGCAAGAAAACGTGACGTGATGGAACATTTTGGCTATTTTTCCTGGATTCAGCACCCCAAAATCTATAGGAATCAGTTGCAAAACTGGAGGCAGTTTTTTGGTAGTGTACCTGTGTTATCTGTGAATTTTGCACCTACAAGCTGTGTGTGCAGAAAATGCCTTGAAAGCGTGGAGATTTGAAAATCTACGTGTATTGTTTTCCTCCTTCTACCTAAATGCATCAAATTCTAAGGCACAAGGCTGGACCTGACTCACAGAAAGAGCCTCCTATAAGTTCATAGAGAATGGTACGATTGTCCATAAAACTATCATTAAAATTATGTATAGTGCCTGAAGATTGGAGAGTGTTCAACGTAATGTCAATTTTTAAAAAGGGTTCCAAGGGAGATCCAGAAAACTACAGACCGATGAGCCTGACGTCAGTACTGTGCAAAATAGAAAATAAAAGCAAGGATATTATAATGCTTCTGTATCGCTTCACGGTGAGACTGTACCTTGAATATTGTGTGCAGTTCTGGTGACCATATCTAAAAATGAATATAGCAGAAATAGGAAAGATACCAAAAAGAGCGACCAAAATGATAAAGGGGATGGAAAGATACCCCTATGAGGAAAGGTTAAAAGGTTAGTGCTCTTCAGCTTGGAAAAAAGATGACTGAGGGGCATCTACCATCCAGCTCCTTTGCCTTGAAATATGAGAGTACTCCAGCAAGCCCCCAACCTTCTGCTAAGATCTCAGCCTAGGGATGCCTCAATCTTCCCTAATTGTCATGGTCTAACTGGGACCCCAACCCAATCTGAAGCACCTCCACACACTAAGCTTGTGAAAGAACTATGAGGTGTATGCAGCACTGCACAAACATGTATAGAAGACAGTTCCTGCTCATAGAGCTTACAGTCTATTTAAGACAGATAGTATAATACAAGTGAAAGAAGGGTCCAAATGGAGACGAGACACAGGCGCAGCCTGTCCAATAGCAGCCCCCACCACCCCATGCATACTCATACACTCTAGGATGTGCCAATTTTGAAGATGCCATAATTTTAAAAAGCACTAGTGAGAAAATGGTACAATTTAATGTGGCAAATCAACAACTAGCTTTACATTTTGTGTAATATGCAATCTACCTATCTATAATTTCTAGGAAATTACACAAATTACTGAAATATGTTTAAGTGCTCTGATAATAGTTTTTAATTGTTTGCCTTGCATATTAATGCCTTTTGAGCCTCAATTATCAATTTATCTTTCTTATTTCTGTGTTGGGGTTTACATAGTGAACTGGTTCAATATAAAAATAAACAGCAATTGGACACAAGGTCCCAGGCATCTCCTTTTCCAGCTGCAACTGTTGCAAGAACAGTGTGAAGAGATAAGGAAGATAGCCATGCCTACAGTGAGAAGGTCAGCTTGGTATGGTTACAGCGAGTCTGTTCTGCAAGCTGTGTTGTACAGTGAAGAGGAACAGGAGAGAGGAAATGCAGTGGAGAAGATATTGAAGATCAGAGGTGAAAGATGAGAAGACTCATCTTGGAAACAGCAGTATGAGACCCAGGAAAACATCATTCATCAATACTGAGACAACTACACTTCACCCAATTACTTGACTGGAGCTCCAGAGTCTCTGAGCCTCCTCTCACCTGTACCATGACAGCAGCAGAGATCAAGGCATTTCTGAGCAAGCCCATGGTGGTTCCAGAATGGCCATTAACAGCCAGTCTATAGAAAGGTTTGTGAAGGGGGGCGGAGCCTGATGTCCAGCGGGTAGGACGCTTTGCGTTGAAGCTCCCGAGAGGCCTACTTAGAATCCTGACTTAATACCTATACAAATTTACTATTTCACTCCGAGCTGACCGGGGCACCTCGGGGGGGATGGCGGCCCATAAACCAGCGCGCTTGGACTTCGGGTCTCCTTCTTCTTCTCACGGAAAACGCTCCAAAACAGAGGTGTCCTCCCCACAGAAGATGGTCCCATTTCGTGAAAACCCCGAAATACACCTGGAGATTTTGGAGGAAATACGCGGCGTGAAGGAATTGGTGCAGTCCAATGGAGAAGCGCTTCGAGCCATGCGAGAAGACTTTGGAGTGCTCCAGGACCGACTTGAAAGTCTTTCATTACGGCAGGACAACATGGCGGGGGTCCTCGACTCGCACGAGGTGCGCTTGGGCAAACTGGACAAGGCTGAGCGCCAGATACAGAATCTTCAAAAGGAGTTAGAAGATAGCAATAATCGAGCCCGTCGCAACAATGTGAGGCTCCTCGGAATGCCGGAGGGGGTGGAAGCAGGAGATATAAGAGAATTCTTGCTCAAAACTCTTCCCTCCTTGCTGAAGATCACTTTTCACAGAGAACTGGAAATCGATCGAGCACACCGTGTTCCTGCCCACATGGCGCTCAAACCGCACGACCCCCCGGCCTATTATCTTTAGCTTGCTACGCTATCAACAAGTGGAACAAATTTTACATGTTGCCCGAGCGAATCATCATTTGGAATTTGAAGGTCGTAAGGTCTCCTTCTTTCCTGATTTGGCAAAGCCTACCGTTGACCGTCGGAAGAAACTCCTTGCTTTTCGCCCTCGACTTCAACAGCTACAGGCTCGCTTTGGCCTGTTGTATCCAGCGAAGCTCCGAGTGACTCTCCACAACCAAACCAGGACGTTCGAAGATCCTGATCTACTATCAACATTTTTAGACTCCAAAGAAGCAGAGCAGATGCGCTAATCCCAAATCTTGGACTCTTATCTGCCGGCTCTATCCGCCATTTTGAAGGGCCCGATGCGGCGGTCATAGCCAAGCACAGAAATAGCCTGGACTTTCTTTCTTTCTCTATATGACTTTTGTTTTTTGGTCTCCTATCCCTTCATGATGTGTGCCTCGGTCGGATTCGGAGCACGCACAGTCCTACAGGTTATGTGTTTTTTCAATTTCGGCCTTCTCTGGGGTTTCTCCCCGCAGACACATGGTCGCCAGTAATTTTGGGGTTTTGCTTCTCCTCTACCGTACTGCGGTTTTCTTTGTTAACGTGGGGCGCTTCATTGTATTATATTAGCTTATTTTTCCTATGTCATGTGTACAGCCAGATACAGTCAGCTTGAGGGACATAGTGAAATTATGTGTGCTATCATGCTCAGAATTTTTAACTTTTCTGAATGGCCTTATGTAAAATCTTATCATTCACCGTCAAAGGCATTAATGGTCCACTCAAAGGAAAGAAAATCCTTAGCTATCTTAGCCATGAGCATGTTGATTTAGTGTTTCTTCAGGAAACGCATTTAAACTCTGCTGAAACACTGAAACTCAATGCTAAGCCTCATATGGTAGCTGCCTATTCTCCCACCGTTTCCAAATGGTACGGGATAACCATTCTGGTTAAGAAGTCTTTGCACGCTACTGTACCTGATATTAGCGCTGACAAGGAGGGTAGATGGGCCCGTGTACACCTTGAGGTTGGAGATAGTGAATTCACGTGTATTTGCATTATGCCCCGAATGTGGACAACCCTGCTTACTATGCAAGTATTGCGCAGTTGGCCTTGGCCTCTGCCAATGCTCCATTAATACTTGGTGGCGATTTTGCTCAAGTGTTCCCTCAATCTTTTCTTCTCAAACACGGTGCTCGTTGGTTGGAAGATCCAGTACCGAGTAGACCTGTGTGGCTAGATATAGAAGCGGGCCTTTGCAAACCGATTCCTCTTACCTTTCTCCCTGGTATGACTCTCCCATCAGACTCCCACTATCCACCAATGCTTTTAGACACTTTAGGTGCCTTTAATACTCTTATGCAATCTTTAGACTCCCGACTCTGGTCAGTGCAACTTCAGCATCGCCTTCGGAGCACTAGAGTACTCCCGCCATCGGCATTCCCTACATAAGGTTGATTGGAGACTTTCCGATCTCTCGGTAGTTCACCGGGTGTAGCATCCAATTTTACTAAACCTTATGTAATGCTATAACTAGAGATACCCCTATAGCGCAGAAAGTATGGGAGAGAGAATTGCATGTGACTTTGACCTCGGAGCAATGGAGCCTTATCTGGAGTAGAGGGACACGGGTTCCCGATCCGCCTCATTCACTCAGACCCTCTTCTTTCTAGCCCACCGGTGTTTTTACACTTCTCACAGATTAGACAAATGGAACACTACTCAGGGCAATGGTTGCTGGACACGTCCTGCGGCCATTGGTTCATTGCCTCATGTTATGCATGAATATCCCGCACTACAGTATTACTGGCGTCGGGTCTGGGGTCGTATTTAGTCTATCTCGCACTCTCAGGAGCCCCTTTCTTGGAGGATAGTGGGACTTCGCCCAGTTGCGGGGATCCCCTCTCTCCCAAAAATGGCTTATCTCCTTTCGAACTTTATGCTTGGCATTGCTATTTCCCTAATTAAGTAATACTGGAAAATTAGCTCCCATCTGAGCCCCAATGAATGGTGGAATCATGCCTGTCTTTACAGTAAATATGAACAAATACCTCGTCTGTTCGCTTCCTCCGTTCAGACTCCTTCTCATTGGTCTCAATGGAAGATGCTCAATGACTATGTACATTTTGCTAAATGCTCTCATCTGACTGTCTAACTTTGTATATATCTCTGTCCCCTGATCATGCTGTATTGTAGATACTCTTTTGATCGTTTGATGTATAATCACTGTTAATTGGAAGCGCTCACATGCTGATATAATCGGGTAGAGAAGAAGCATCGGGGTGGGGGGTAATGGGTTTACTTTTCCTTATTGTATACTTGTTTTGTCTCTTTTGGTGTGTTGTTTCTTTTGTTTGTTGCAAAATGAAAATAAAAGTTTAAAAAAAAAAAAAGAAAGGTTTGTGAAAATGACAACTGAGGCTGTTGGTCATGTGTACAATCAGGAGAGGAGGGAACATTATATTAGGGGTCATATGGTTAGCAGGGAGCTCATGAGCCAAAACAGAAGCAAACAAGATATGGCTTCTTTGCTGGATTTTGTTAAATAACATTAAATTAACTGCATAAATGACATTTTAAAGACAATTATATGGCTACAGCTGTTGTTCAGACTATTTGTATGTTCAAATAAATATTACTTAATTTCCACATATTTCAACTGTGATTTGATGTAGGTAAGACTCACTTTAAGCAGTTTCCGAAAATAGCTTTAGATTCAGCATTCAAAACTGCATAATTTGGTCACTAGTAGTTTGTAAAGTTTGGAAAAATAAAAATCTACCCCTAAAATTGACACGCCCTAATACACATACACATACATAAACACACGCACACACACACACACACACACCATCATTGGTCTGTTCGATGCCAAAGCAGTATCAGCCAATCAGTGAGGGGGGACCAACTGGACAGGTGAGATACATGGCAAGGATGTGCAGAGTGTAGCACGTGGAGATGAGTGCAAATGCCAAGAGCCATGTTCACAGACTAGTAAAGGCAGGTCTGTAGGCATATAACATGCCTTGTAAGGACTAAGTTCTCCAGGGCAGGACACATATAGATTACAATGATCACATAGGAGCAAGTAGTACAGGCACACAGAGACAAACTTGAGTGACCCTATCCATACTGTGCCTGCATAGAGAACAACCATAGATGACTGCCACCAACCAGGCACAAAGGGGGTGTGAGGCACCAGGATGTCGCAGGTGATGGGCAACAGATGTACCCATGGGCCCTTAGATGTACCCATGGGCCCTTAGCATATGACCATGCTCCCATATATCAGGTCAGGACAGATCCCTAAGACCTAGACTTGACACCCTAGGACCTCCAGAGGAAGCTATGTTGGAAGGAGAGCAGGGAATGACCTGATGAAAACTGGGGATTTTGCTTACTCTGGGATCTGGAGACCCTGAAAACATGGTTCAGGCCCATGAACCGCACCAGACCTCTCTTGCAGGAGTGACTCTGGCTTGAGCTGCAGCATCGGGAAGGTAAGGAATGTCACACATGGCACACATATCACGCATAGGGAGGGTACCATGGAGCAACACAATGGAGTGCCATATGCATGAGCACAGCAGCTAGGGCATAGGCCAGAATGGCAACATGCAGAGAGCCATGTATAGCTGTTGACAAATGTGGAAGAGAAGACCAAAAATATATATGACAGGCCATGGTATCACCAAACATATGGAGTGTCTGAAGGGGGGATTTAATGAAAAGGACCTGGGGCCCATAGAATGAGCCACATGGACAGAGAAAGTCAATCCAGAGACTTACCCAAGTCAGGGTACCCGGACATGGTGGATGGTGGCAGCATGAGAAGATACAACACAGGCGCACAAATACAGTGGGAAATACAAAATGTTATTCCAGGAACGCTTTGTTGATCAAGAACGGACACATGAATGGTTAAGGGGAGGTAAACTGAAACCAAAGGACAGCAGATTATAGATGAGATGGTTTACATCGAGCATTGAAACAACTGGCTAAACAGATATATGTCAATTCTGTAAGAGACCTGGAAATGGTGACTCACTTCATAGCTGGCTGTGAAGTTCTGATGGTGTAAAATTTCTGTACAGGCACAACAGAGTAGCATGCCTCATCCACTGGAAACTCTGAAAACGTTACACCATCACTGTTCCTGAAAAGCACCTTAAGAGAATTCAGAGAATGAAGAGGTTATGATCACCTGGGACATTTCCATTCTGACAGATAAGAAACTGGATGCAAGGGAACCTGTCATAGTGATAAAGGAGAAAACACCAGAATGGCATTCATAATAGAGGTGTTGATTCCAAGTGATTATGCTGTGAATCATGTGGTTAGACAGAAGATCCTGACGTATCAAGAAATGCAGAAAGATACATAATTATTTCCCATTGTATTGGGAGCCACAGACTTGATAAACAAGAATTTCCAAGCACATCTTGATAAATTAGCCATACCTGTTACATCTTGCAAACTGCAGAAGGAAGCTCTCTTTGGCATGATGCAAGTACTACACCAAGCATTCGCAGTAAATTTGAGAGAGTGAGATCATACTCCATGTTCCCTGGCTTAGAAGTGAGGTTCATGGCTGTCATGGTATGTACAGTACAGAACTAACCCATTTGGAAAAACTGCCCTGAGCACTGTGCAGGTGCCTCAGTGGCCAGGCACATGTGTGGACAACAACTTTATGTGGGACACTGATATTAGACAGTGCATAGCACCATGGGTGCCATGTGCACTGGCTCCTTGACACACAGGTACCAGATGTCATGAAGGCTGCAGGTGCAGTGGATCCCACAGCTAGAAACTCAGTGACGTGGATCCTGAGGGTGCACAACAGCCAAATAATGAACAATGATACAGCAGGGGGTCGCAGTAATGGCAGGATGTGCATGGGTTAGGTATCAATGCAAAGGGCAGTACCTATCAGGTAGTGATGCTGCTGCCATGGGGGCAACATACCAACATTTGGATGGTACACCGAAAAAGGTACCAAAAAGTGTGCATGGGGGCATCTGCCACCTCCCTCCTCCACACTTACCATCAATTTGCAAAGAAACTGCATCCCTGTAACATGCTACAGTACATCTGTCATGGATCAGGAGACACATGTAGAAGTTAATGCAGGGGAACTAGTGTGGATATAACTGTAATGTCCTCATCCCTGTGATACCCACCTGATCACTTCATAGCACTAACCAAGAACTATCTATTTTGCAGATGCATCAGTAGCCACCGATATGGCACCACCACCACCACTGCCATCATCACCAACACCGCTGTTGCCACCACCACCATCACAACTGCCAGCACCCCTGCCTCAAACATGTGGTACCAGAAGGCAACACCATGACCACAACCACTATTAAGGATATTACAGCAGCCTTTGACTCTGTACCCCCAATGCACCATTTCACTGCTTGCAAGCAATAGGTCTAGGTGGCACAACTCTAAAGTGGTTTATGTCATACCTGAATGAGCACCAACAGCATGTACAAATGGCTGGCATCACATTCTCTCCATTCAAAATACAACAGGATGTACTTCAAGGCTCTGCACTCTCTGCTCTCCTCTTTAACATCTACATTCAGCCTATCTCAGCAAACATGCAGTCATACAAGGTCCTTTACCATGTATATGGAGATGACATACTGCTGTATATACCACCATTCTCAACCCTGTGTACACCTCTATAATCAGCTGCTTCACAGCCATCACACAATGGCTAGCAAGAGATAGCTTTTCAATGAATTACCAAAAAACAGAGATTCTCCATATCACCAGAGAAATAACTTTCATTCCACCAATGCAAGTGTGATACCTCGGAGTAACTTTGGAGCAGAATCTAACACTACAGTCACAAATCAGCAACACCATCAAACTTGCTTACTACAAAATAAGGACAGTCCAAGCACTTTGACAACCATAACTTCCGCACAGTTTTCCAGGTCCTGGTTCTTCCACACTTAGACTATTGCAACATATTACTACAGGGCCTACCAGGATATGTAATCCATACCCTGCAAATTTTACAGAACACAGCTACCCAGAATTTGTATGGAACATCTGTTCACAAATACATAACATCGATTTTCAAAGCCCTACACTGGCTCCCCATCACCACCCACTCTAAATACAAGGCTCTGCTCATCATATTCAAAGTATTCCACAGCCTTTCCTCAGATTACTTACAATCTCTCATTCTAAGGACACCAGATGACAGACCAAGAGAGCTAACACGCAATTCACATTAGTCATTCCTCCTTTGAACAGGAAGAATACACACTTGGCATCAAACAGAGCATTTTCACTATACGCTCTGAAGATTTAGAAAACACTCCCTGATAGCATCTGGTCCATGCGTGACCTCGAGGAATTCTGTAGAAGCTTAAAAACACATCTCTTCATTGAACATTTTGGTGGGCCTGTCACTTAGCTCCAATGCCCTTGACCCCCTGAACCTATGTACTCCCAGACTACTCTCGCCTCTTCCTTTATACCTCCCTCCACCCTCCGCCAATGTCACATATAAGCTAAATAGACCCAGTGAGCACAATTCAGACATCCATGTCCTGGTCCTCTGTGCGCCTGGTTGGAACCGGTCACACAGAGGGAGCTGGGATCAAAATCATGACCAGGCCTGTACGTACAATCCGGGACCCCAATTCAGCCCGGCCTGCATGTATAGGCCTTGCCCAGCTAGCTCAGTCAGGGCTTTTGAATGGAGCTGCGGTGCCATGGCGTCTGGTTGCCATGGTACCGTGACTCCATTGAAAAGCTGTGATCCCCGGCCGCCGGCACAAAAGGTTTTTCCCTGCTGCCCAACCCCCGATCTGGCCTCCTAAGGCCAGAGTCGGGTTGCGGGGAATGTCCTCTGCCCTCCCCTGCCCTTTCCGCGCCCTGGGCCCATCATCTCCCGCTAACTAGCGGAACTTATTCTACCTCTGAGGTGGAATAAGTTCCCCGTTCAAGCTGCCTGCCCCAGACGTACAGGGCCGACATTATAATCGGCTCTGTATGTCTGGGGTCGACGACCGCCCACTGCCTGCCCTAATGCCACCCCATATCTGTCCCTTTCCTGCCCCGTCTACCTTCCTCTTACAATGCACAGGGAAGGTAGACAGGATCAGGAAAGTGCCCAAATAATGGGGATGAACGTCCCAATGGGATGTCCATCCCCGCTATTCGTGCCTTGGAATAACCCCCAATGTAAATATGTTTATTCATTTACTTTAAGTCCTTGTTCACTCAGGGGGTCATTCTATGCCATGAATAGCGGGGATGTACATCCTGACTGGATGGAAACAGGAAGGCGCCCCTCCTGCTTCTTTTTGCACCCACCCTGACTGGACATACATCCCCGCTATTCATACTCTTGCCGCTCCCGGTGCAAAGACACCCTGTAGGAACAGCACTGTTGTATGGAAAGCCTTAGACAAGGACAGGAAGGGTAGTCTGGAGACTGAGTGAGGGCAGGGCATGGGTGGGCTGTGAGGGAAAGGGCCGATTCTGAGGTTGGCCAGGTATGTCCAAAGCCAGCCACATAGACGGGGACTTGCGGGACATTGTGGAATGCCGGAGCCTGGTGGCAGTGATGAGGTGAGGGGGAGCAAGAGGATCTCCGCAGCCTGACCCTGGCCATGGGAGGCCGGATTGGGGGTTAGGCTGCAGGGAAAGGACATTGTATCTTGCAGCCAGGGATCGTGGCTCTATAATAGAGCTGTGGTGTCATGGCAATGAGATGCCATGGCACTGCGGCTCCATTTCGGAACCTGGCTGAGTTAGCCAGGGACCTGCTGGGCATTCGGCCCATCAGAATTGGGGCCCGGTCTGCACGTCCAGGCTGGTAGACCCAAATCTGATCCCATGGGCACGTTTAGCCCCCACGGGATCAGAATCAGGTGCTACCGCTGTATGCCTCGATTCTGAGGGGCTGCACAGGGGCTGGAAAGCCAAAAAAGAATTGGCCTCTCAATTTTCTCATTGTTTCTGAGGGTTACTCTCATGGTTCCATGAACTATGCATTCTTCATACTGTTACTTGTAAGCCACCTCGACATAGTGATAAGGTGCTATATAGAAACAGCTAATAATTAAATAGATTTAAAGTCAGTCAGGGCTTAGTACCACCAGAGAGTTTTTCATTTAAGTCAGATTATAGCTTAGCATAGAAGGTAGAATAAGGTAAATATTCTCTGAGTAGAAAGAAATAGTTTCTAAAGACCTTTTAAAAAGAGGCCTTCCAGTGAGGAGGCAAGATACCCTTGAAATTGTTTTAAATAGGTGTTAAATCCAAGTGATAGATCAAACGGGCAATTTGAATGGCTCCTTCTATCAAATCAAGGGCTGTGTGAATCACCCAGGAAATTGTTAAGAAATAACTCTAGAAGCCAGGTTTTACTAAGTGTTTCTTTCCCTCCCACCCATCCCGACTCCCATCCACCCCAGGCATAATCTTAGATTTATAGGCTCTTAAACTTATTAATAGGAAAAAGGTGGTCAAATTCACTTTCAGATTCAGCTGGTTATCCTTATCCTCATCAGGAATAGATTAATAAAGGCTCTGAAATTAACTATTCTTGAGGTGAGCAAAGTCCCTTAAACGTATTTGGTATAGTTGTATTGGTACAAGTATCCTTAGCAACTTTAAGAAATTAAACAAATTAAATATCTAAACAAATCCTTAAAGCTAAGATGCAGACATCAGTCTAGCAGTGAGATGGGGGCTATCCAGTCTTTTGCATTGAATGTCACATGTACATTTTCTTCCAGTTGGTAAGGGGTCATACATGTGCACTAGGTACAAGTAGCTCTTTGCTCTCAGGGAATGAATCAGATCTCTGGAAGATAGAGAAACAGGCTTGGAGGAGCTAAGGAAAATAGAAAGGTATATAGACAAGACCTACAGGGACATAGTACTGAACTCCCACCTCCAGTCTGACAGCCTTTTTGTTACCATGAAGGAAAGAGGTCATGTGAAAGGAGAAAATCACCTTGGTGTGGCAGGAAGTAATCCTGTAGCTAGGACATGTCCTCTAGGTGATGTAAAACCTTCTCACACTGTGCTGTTTTTTCTAGGGCCATTTGCCCATGAGGGAAAGGTTAGGACAGCCATTATTGTTGGCATTTTGATCATTAGGCATGTAGATAGC
Source organism: Ichthyophis bannanicus (assembly GCA_033557465.1). NCBI lineage: Eukaryota > Metazoa > Chordata > Amphibia > Gymnophiona > Ichthyophiidae > Ichthyophis > Ichthyophis bannanicus. The sequence goes on along the minus strand of CM066031.1, from coordinate 541,053,914 downwards.
TGGATGGTTGGTGGACGATAGCATCGCCTGGTAACATGCCTGCCTGGTTTGAAAGTAGTGGACCTCATGCATCACCTAGACAAGATTTTAGATAGTGCTGAGGAAGAGCCTGCTGTCTTGGTACATGTTGGGACTTATGACATAGGAAAATGTGGGAGGGAGGTTCTGGAAGGCAAATTTTGTCTTTTAGGTAGGAAGTAGAAATCTAGAACTTCCAGAATAGCATTCTCAGAAATGCTCCCCCATTCCACACACAGGACCCAAAAAGCATGTAGAACTCTGGAGTCTCAATTCATGGATGAGACCATGGTGCAAGGAAGAGGGTTTTGGATTTGTTAGAAAATCGGCAACATTCTGGGGAAGGGAGGGGCTTTGTTGAAAGGATGGGCTCCACATTAAATGGGGTGAAACCAGGATGCTGGCATTAACCCTTAAAATGGAGATAGAGCAGCTTTTAAACTAGATAAAGGGGAAAGATGACAATTGCCCAAGAGCACATGGTTCTTAAGGATGTATCCTTGAAGGATACTAGCAAAAGAGGAAAGTTAGGGCATCCTGATAGGGAAGTTCCATTAAAGATAAAAGTAACCCAGATGGCTTTAAGTACAGAGCAGACAAAACTGAAAGATTCAAAATTAGTCTTGTAAACTGATAGCAAGATTGTTAATATGAATGAAATAGAACCTCTAAAATGCCTGTATGCAAATCTTAGAAATCTAAAAAATAAGATGGGAAAGCTAGAATATATTGCATTAATAAAAGGTTAGATATAATTGCCATCTTAGAGACCTGGTGGAAGGAGAACAAACAATGAGATACCAGGATACCTGGGTACAAACTATATCACAATGATAGGGTAGATAAAATTGGTGGAGCAGTTGCACTCTATGTTAGAGAGGGATTTGAGTCATACAGGATACAATTTTTGTAGGAAATAAAACATACTGTAGAATGTCTATGGATAGAAAGTCCATGTATAAAGGGGAAAGGCAATGACAGTGGGGGTGTATTACCATCCGCCTGGTCAGAATGAATAGGTGGATGATGAAATGCTAAAAGAAATCAGGGAAGCTAACAAAAGTTACAACACAGTAATAATGAGTGATTTCAATTACCCCTTTATCGACTGGGTCAATGTCATAGCAGGATATGCTAGAAATAAAGTTTCTAGATGAAATAAATGGCTGCTTCTTGGAGCAGCTGGTTCATTAACCGACCAGAAGGGAAGCCATTTTGGACCTAGTCCTTAGTGGAACACCAGATATGGTGCAACAGATAAGGGTGTTGGGGCCACTTGGCAATAGCGATCATGGCATGATCGTGTTTGATTTAATTAATGGAGGAGGGATGGTAAGGAAATCCACAGTACAACCTTTTAACTTTCAAAAGGGAGACCATGATAAAATGAGGAAAATAGTTAAGAAAAATTTAAAAGGAGCAGCTGCAAAGGTTAAAGGTTTACATCAAGCATGGTCATTGTTTAAAAGATACTATCTTGAAAGCCCAGACCACATGTATTCCATGCTTTAAGAAAATTGGAAGGCCAAAAAACTGGTTTAAAGGTGAGGTCAGAGAGGCTGTTGTAGCCAAAAAAGCATCTTTCAGGAAATGGAAAAAAGAGCCAAATGATGTAAACGCGAAACATCATAGCACTGGCAAGTTAGATGAAAGACATCGATAAGGCAGGCAAAGAGAGAACTTTAAAAAAGCTTGCCATGGAAGCAAAACACACAATAAAAACTTTTTCAAGTACATTCATAGCAAAAAAACCCTGTGAGAAAGTAATTTGGACCATTAGGTGATAGAGGGGTAAAAGGGGCGCTAAAGAGAGGAGAAGGCCATAGCGAGAGACTGAATGAATTCTTTGCTTCGGTCTTTAGTGAAGATGATGCAGGGAAATTACACATGCCTGAAATGATATTCAAAGCAATGTATCAGAAGAATTGAAGCGTAGTTCGATAAACTGAGAAGATTGATTGCAACTATTTGATAAACTAAAGAGTAGTAAATCACCTGAACCAGATGGTATACATATGATAGTGCTGAAAGAATTGAAATATGAGATTGCAGACATACTATTAGTAATCTGTGAACTATCATTAAAATCATCTGTAGTACTTGAAGATTGGAGAATGGCCAATGTAATACCAATTTTTAAAAATGATTCTAGGGATGAGCTGGGAAACTACAGATCAGTGAGCCTGACATCAGTACTGGGCAAAATGGAAGAAACCATTATTAAGAATAAATTTGCTGAACATGTAGATAGTCATAGTTTAATAGGAGAAAACCAACATAGATTTTGCCAAGGAAGATCTTGTCTTACTAATCTGTAATAATTTTTTGAAGGTGTGAATAAATAGGTAGATAAAGGTGGGCCAGTTGATACTGTATATCTAGATTTTCAGAAAGCCAACAAGAATCCTCATGAGAGACTCTTGGCAAAATTAAAAGTCATGGGATAGGAGGTAGTTTATTGTTGTGGATCAAGAACTGGTTAAAAGATAGAAGGCAGAGTATAGGATTGAAAGGACAATCTTCTCAATGGAGAAAGGTGAATGGTGGGATCTTGTGCTTCTTTTTAACATCTTCATGAATGACCTGAAAATGGGAATAGTGCAGATGACACAAAAATTTTCAGTGTTGTTAAAACACAAGAGGATTGTGAAAAATTGCAAGAGGACCAACAATTTCATATTTCAGCTCTTTCAAAACCTTTGAATGTATACCATCTGGTCTAGGTGATTTGCTACTCTTTATTTTATCAAAACTTTGTAATATATCTTCCCAGTTTATCAATATTTCTTTCAATTCTTCTGATACATCACCTTTAAATACCATTTCAGGCATGTGTAAATTCCCTACATCTTAGAAACATGGAAACATGACAGCAGAAAAAGATCACATGGCCTATCTAGTCTGCCCTTCCATATCAACTACTACAAGTGTCCCCTTTTTTCCTTTAGAGAGCCTCTGTGTTTGTCCCATGATTTTTTTAATTTAGATACTGTCCTCATCTCTACCACCTCCACTGGGAGACTATTCCATGCATCTACCACTTTTTCTGTAAAGAAATATTTGTGCATATTACTCCTGCGTCTATCCCCTTTTACCCTCATCCTATGTCCCCTTGTAGCAGAGTTTGCTTTCAATAGAAAGAGGCTCTCCTCCTGTGCATTTTTGCCACAGAGGTATTTAAACATCTCAATCATATCACCTCTGTCCTGCCTTTCCTCTAAAGTATACATATTAAGGTCTTTAAGTCTGTCCTCGTATGCTTTATATCAAAGACCACTAGCCATTTTAGTAGCCACTCTCTGCACCCTCTCCAACCTGTTTATATCCTTTTGAAAGTGTGGTCTCCAGAATTGCACACAATACAGTACCAAATGAGGTCGCACCAAAGACATACAGAAACACTATCACCTCCTTTCTTCCGCTGGCTATTCCTCTTCCTATACACCCAAAAATCCTTCTAACTTTCACCATCACCTTTTCTACCTGTTTAGCTACTTTGAGATCATCAGACACAATCATGTCTAAGTTCCATTCTTCTTTTGTGGACAAAAGTATGTCAGCTCCTATACTGTACTGCTTTCTTGGATTGTTGCAGCCCAAATGCATGACCCTACATTTTTTAGCATTAAATCTCAGCTGCCAGATTCTAGACCATCTTCAAGCTTAGCCAGATCCCTCCTTATGTTATCTATACATTCCTGGCTGATACAGATTTTGATATCATCCACAAAGAGACAAACCTTACCCGACAGCCCTTCCCGATATCACTAACAAAGATGTTAAAAATAATTAGACCAAAGACAGATCCCTGCAGCACTCCACTGGTAAACTCCTTCTCCTCAGAGTGAACTCCATTTACCTGTACCCTTTGTCACCTCCCACTCAACCAAGTTCTAACCCAAACAGTAACTTTAGGGTCTATCCCTGGGGTGATCAGTTTGTTTATAAGTCGCCTGTGTGGAAAAGTGTCAAATGCTTTACTGAAATCTAAATACACCACATCTAGGGCTCTCCTTTGGTCCAACTCCCTGGTCACCCAGTCAAAAAAATCAATCAGATTATCTGAATCCATGCTGCTTCAGAAATGGTAATCAATTGGAATCCAGATACCTCACTATTTTCTCTTTCAGCAGCATTTCCCATAATTTACTCACCACCGAGGTTAAACTAACCAGCCTGTAGTTTTCAACCACATCCTTACATCCACTTTTGTGTAAAGGGACCACATGTGCCTCTCTTCAGGTCTCTGGCATGACACCCGACTCCAAAGAGGCATTGAAATGTCAGTCAATGGAGTTGCTAGAACGTCCCCAAGTTCCCTCAGTGTTCTAGGGTGTATCCCATCCGGTCCCATCGCTTTGTTTACTTTAAGTTTAGCTAGTTTCTCATGAACACAGTCTTCTGAAAATTGTTCAAGATGCCCCTCGCTCCTATTTTTGTTTGTGGGTGTTTTCTGAGGTCCTGCTCCTGCTTCTTCATCTGTGAACACAGAACAGAAATATTTGTTAAGCAATTCCTCTTTATCCTTATCAGCTTCTACATATTCCTCCCCTTCACTCTTGAGTCTGACAATACCACTTTTGCCCTTCCTCTTCTCACTAACATCTGAAAAATGTCATATCCCCCTATTTTGTTGCACTGACTATTTCCTCCTATTTTTGAATCTCTGCTTTGCAGTCTACTTTGCTAGCTTCTCTAAATTTTTCAACTATAGAAGCCTGTCTTCCTCTCTCTCTGTGATCTCTTGTATTTAATGAAGGCCTCTCTCTTTTTCTTCATCTTTTCAGCTACCTCTTTTGAGCGTGTTCTGTGAGGGGAGAGCAGCAGCCAGCATCAGAGGTGAGAGCGGGAGCTCCACCTCCCTCCACAGATCCTGCCCACTCCATTGGCTTTTAAACTGCCATTCCACCAGTGTGTTCTGTGAGGGGAGAGCAGCAGCCAGCATCAGAGGTGAGAGCGGGAGCTCCACCTCCCTCCACAGAGCCTGCCCACTCCATTGGCTTTTAAACTGCCATTCCACCAGCACGCCCGCGCCTTGCGGGCCCGTGCCTGAGGGCCTCGCAAGAGGGCCCTTTGGCATGGCCCTTAGGTGTTGGACCGTGCGGGACCGGGTTATCTGCTGTATTTGGTTTGCATGCCACGACGAGCGGGACGGTGGAGGAATGATGCCGGTGTCGTAGGCTGTGAGTGAGAGCTCTGCCTCATCTGCTTCTGTCAAGTATATCCAGGCAGCAGAGGTTTATAAGGAGCCATTTCTGCGGCGTATTTCTGCCTGGCTTGAATTTGTGATGAGTAGCAATTATGGTCAAGTCTGTTTGGAAGGACTGAGCTGTGGTGGTATGATATTCTGCCTCTCTGGTGTTATAATGAACCTTTCCTCTTGTCTCTTCTATTTCTTTGACTATCACTATCTCTTACTCTGTCCTATCTTGTTAATGGCGTTCTTTTCATATTTTCAGTATCATTTATGTAGTATTGTAAACCGCTTTAATGCTTTGGCCTGAGCGGTATATCAAATGTAATAAAGATAAAGATAAACATAAACATAAACCAGAGCGGCCTCCATTTCCTTTTACCTTTATTTACCATTCTAACAAAAAGGTTGGTTGCCCGTAAAATATCCCCTTTCAGTTTGGTCCATTGCTTTTCTACATCCCCCAGCTCTTCCCATCCCACTAATGACTCCCTGAGTTATTGGTCCATCTTGGCAAAGTTAGTTGTCCTAAAGTCTAAGACCCTCTCTTTTGAATGGATGTTAACAGCCCTAGTCCTAATACTGAACTACACCATCTGGTGATCACTGGATGGGAGATGCTCTCCCATTATAACATCAGAAACACTTTCCCCATTGGTAAGCCCCAAGTCCGGTATGGCCCCTTCACGTGTGTGTGTTCTGTTACCAGTTGCCTGAATAGTTCTTCCTATAAAGAATCCAGGATCTCCTTGCTTCTAGATGGCACCGCAACAGGGATATGCCAGTCAACATCTGGCATATTGAAATCCCCTATCAGTAGCACTTCTCCTTTCCTTGCAATGCTGCATATGTCTTCTTTTAAATTTCCGTCCACGGTTTCTCCCACTGATTGAGGTCTGAATATCATCCCAATGCAAATGGATTTCTCTTTCCCTTTATCTAGTTTAACCTACATTGCCTCCTGTCACCCTTTTAAGAAAAGAATTCAATCAGTTTCTCCAACATTGCCTTGTCCTCTCTTAGCACCCTTTTTACCCCTCGATCATCTAATGGTCTAAATGACTCTCTCACTGTTTTTTTTTGCTACGAATGTATTTGAAAAAGTTTTTAATGTGCGTCTAAATGGTAGATGAAATTTAATGCGGGCAAGTGCAAAGTTATGCACCTAGGAAAGAACAATCCAAATATGATGCAAGGTTCCACATTAGGAACCACCACCCAGGAAAAGGATTTATGCATCATCTTTATTTATTTATTTAACCATTTTTTATAACGCCTTATCCTTCTTTATATTAAACCTGAATCCTATACTGTAAAATGAGTGAGTGTATAAGCATAACTTAAGTTACATTAAACCATGTTGTTGTTAAGTGCCGTCGAGTCGGAGTCGACTCATGGCGACCCTCTGGATAGCTATCCTAAATTGTGTTTGGTCTTCAGTCAGGCGGCTTATTGTTGACAGACTGGTACCCGTAGCTGCTGTTATTGTATCGATCCATCTCATTGCTGGCCTTCCTCTTTTGCGTTGACCTTCTATCTTGCCAAGCATGATGTCTTTCTCTAATGATCTCTCTCTCCGCATGATGTGTCCAAAGTATGAAAGTCGAAGTCTTGTCATATGAGCTTCTAAAGAAAGCTTAGGTTTGATCTCCTCTAGTACAGACTGGTTTGTTCTTCGGGCAGTCCATGGTATACACAGTATTCGCCTCCAGCACCATAATTCAAAGGCATCAATTTTCTTCCTGTCTATCTTTTTCACTGTCCAGCTTTCACATCCATATGATGTTATTGAAAATACCATGGCTTGAACAAGTCGAATCTTTGTATGGAGAGAGACATCTCTGCTCTTGAGACATCTCTGCTCTTGAGAATCTTATCTAGTCATATTAATTAACAACAAACAAATGAGAATAAGCTTATATTAAGGAGGATCAGTAAGTTTTGGGGGTATTAATATTCAGGTTTGGCAGTAGTATGGTGAGATGCTGGCTTAATTGGCAAGGGTTAGAGTGAACGTTATTTAAGTGTCCTGTCCGAAATGTTCAGTGTATAGGTATGTCTTGAGTTTCTTTTGGAAGACCTTGATGTCTATTGTGGTTCTAAAATCTTCCAGCAGGGAATTCCATAACACTACGGCACAGAGGGAAATTGCCCTTTTTGATGTAGTTTGTTTGGATTTCTAGTATTCAGAAGGGCTGACAAGCCTGCTTTTCTTATTGATTCTCCTGGAATGTGTGCTGGTGTCTTGAGCAATCAGTTCTTGTAGGATATCTGCAGAGGAGAGGTGTGGAATTTTGAAGATTATGAGTATTGTCTTGAACTTAGTCCAAGAGTGTATTGGGATATTACATTGAAACCGTCTGCCCAGTGTGCAACAGTGGCCAAGAAAGCAAAGAGAATTCTAAGAATCATAAGTAAAGGAAAGGAGAATAAAACCAAGGATATTATTATGCTTCTGTATCGTTCCATGGTGTGACCACACCTTGAATATTGTGTGCAATTCTGGTCACTATATCTTAAAAAGGATATAACAGAATTAGAAATAGTACAGGGGAGAGCCACCAAAATAGTCAAGGGGATGAAAGGATACCTCTTTAAGGAAAAGCTTAAAAGATTAGGACTTTTCAGTATGGAAAAGAGATGGCTGAGGGGAGATATGATAGAGGTCTATAAATTAATGAATGAAGTAAATGTAGATCGATTGTTTATGCCATCAAAAAGTAGAAAGACTAGGGGACATGCAATGAAGCTACAATTTAATCCATTTAAGACTAATAAGAGAAAATATTTTTTCACTCAACGCATAATCAAACTCTGGGATTTGTTACCGGAGGATATAGTAAAAGCCGTTAGTGTAGCTGGGTTTAAAAAAGGTTTAGACAAATTCCTGGAGGAAAGGTCCATAAAGTATTATTAAAGAGGACACAGGAAATCCACTGCTTACCCCAGGACAAGCACTGCGGAACCTATGTACTTTTTTGGGAACCTACCAGGTATTTGTGACTTGGACTGGCCACTGTTGGAAACTGTTATACTGGGCTTGATGGACTTGGTCTGACCCAGTATAACATATATTATATTCTTATGATATGTCTAGGGGAATGGTAAGGAAACATAGTTGGAGCCTGCAGGGGAATGACACACAAGAGCCACCAGATGTTTAGGAGGGGGAAGGGAGGGGGATGGGGTGAGAAAGGGAAGGGAGGAGTAGGAGCCAGATGGATTAGTCAGAGAGCCACAGCAGCAACCGGTGACCCTGACTATTCAGCCTGCCTCCATGCTGGAACATGTGCATCACCATGAGGTCCCCAGGTGCAACCACCTATCACCCTAACTCACTGATGACACTCATTGTAGTAATGTGACAGGGGTGCAAAGGCAGTGGAAAGAGGTGGGCCACAGGGACCATGGCCCCACTAATATTTTGCCCAACACAGCATCAGGAATAGAAAGTTTGGGAGTGCGGCTGGAGATTGATTTGATTTTGCCTCTCCAACTAACCAGGTGTTCTGCTGCCCCAGCAGGAGAGACCTAGGTCTTAGTTACCAATAGTGTATCACAAGAATGCGGTTAGGTTATCCCTATAAGCTGGCGTTAGAATGTTGCACTAGCAGGCTGCTCTGGTAACCTCACTTCCAGCCCACTCTGTGTGTGCAAAGGTTGTGACCCACAGCTTGACTGCTGTGGTCAGACACCTCTCTTCACTGCACTCTACTGCCATTAAAGATGTATCAGAGCATCTGAAAGGGGCTTTCTGCTATGGAGGAACATGAGAACGTCTATCTTGGCCCTTACTATTTGGGTTCTGTCCCCTAGCCCTCCCTGGTGGCTTGCTTCGATGGGCATAGGGGCTGCTCTCCAGGAGGAACAGATTAGGGGTGACTGTTACTGATGATCGTAAAGTTGCTAAACAAGTAGAAAAGGCAACAGCAAAAGCCAGAAGGATTCTTGGGTGCATAGGGAGAGGAATGGACAGCAGAAAACTGAGCTGATAGTGCCTCTGTATACGCCTCTGGTGCAACCTCATTTGGAATATTGTGTGCAATTCTGGAGACCACACCTTCAAAAGGATATAAAAGGATAGAGTAGGTGCAAAGGGTGGCTACTAAAATGGTTAGCGGTCTTCGTTATAAAGCATATGAGGACAGACTTAAAGATCTTAATGTGTATATGTTGGAGGAAAGGCAGGATAGAGGAGATATGATAGAGATGTTTAAATACCTCTGTTGCATAAATGCACAAGAGGAGAGCCTCTTTTTATTGAAAGTAAGCTCTGCTACAAGGGGATATAGGATGAGGGTGAAAGGGGATAGACTCAGGAATAATATATGGACATATTTCTTTATGTAAAGTGGTAGATGCGTGGAATAGTCTCCCAGTGGAGGTGGTAGAGATGAGGACAGTATCTGAATTCAAGAAAGAATGGGACAAACACAGAGTATTTCGAAAGGAAAAAAGGGGGCTATTGTAGTTGATATGGAAGGGCAAACTAGATAAAGCCATGTGGTCTTTTTCTGCTGTCATGTTTCTATGTCTAAATGAAATTAAATTGCAAAGATCAGAGTAAAAAAAAAGTAAAGTGCTTGGGTTGCTGCCACACAATGCCTTGACACCTTCCTCAAAATCAATTTTCTTATTCTATTCAAGAGGTTTAATGAAACTTCATGTTGTTCACAATTATCTGCATAAAGGCAGTGGACTTTCAGTTAGGTATGCAAAGCAGAAGCAAGCTTATAGCATTAATAAAATGACCACGAGGTTCCTGACACCTTGATGTGGTCAGAGAAGTGATTCTAAAACGGCTTACCTTTCTGTTTATAAAGATCCACAATCTGGCATTTGTGGATACCCCTTTGGTACTATCACCACCAGTTACACTCTTGATGAAGGCGCACACCGAAACACGGCCATGTAGAGTGGAGCAACAGACAGGACACAATTCACTTTGGTGGGTTATTTCATTTCTTCACCTTGCACCTGCTTTGTATTTGTATTTGGTTTGGTTTGGTTTTAGGCACCTGATATACCACCATTTACTGTGTGTATCCTTGGAAGTTGCTTTTAGTTAGATAAACATCTGTAAGTTGCTTCAAAGAGTTTCACAAGTTTCTGCAGGCATTTCAACCCTATCAAGATGATTGATAGTGATTATCCATCAGGTGATAAAATTATGACAAATGCTTGTACATCCAGATAGATCCTCTGCACCTAAATAAGACTGCATCGAAGAAACTAAGATTAAGATGATTGGGGGAGGCTACTACTACTACTCCTGCTACCACTACGACATGTAGTTATCATTGGCATAGCACTATAAGGTGTATGCAGCAATGAACATATAGATGTAAGAGCTCACAATCTAATCAAGAGAAACAACATCACAAAACTGGGGACTAGATATAGTAAGATACACATGCATAATGAACAAGAGAGTGAGGATCCAAAAGCAGCCTTGAAGAGGTGGGGTTTTAGCGTGGATTTGAATAGGGCTAGAGAAGGAGCCCGACGTACTGAGAAGGAGGCTGACGTACCGGGAATAGTGCATATGTTTGTAAAACATAGCAAGTTAAGAAGAGAGTATAGAAGTGTTTTGGAACAGCATGTGGGGAGGAGATTCTATGTATGTCAATGGGTGATGAATGTAAATAAGGAGCAGCATGTTGGGTCGCGGGAAGCGTGACCACTGAGTGACATTGATGCACAATTTTGCCTCGCTCACTGTACTATACTTTTATGCTGAATTTAAATGCTGTATAAAAATGTAAGCTTAGTTTTGCTTTCATGAAAAGGACTTTAGAGAAAATTCGCAGATAAGTGGCATATTTGACTAAGTGGCATTACCTATTCGCTATGCATTAGAAAGGATAAGAGTTTTTACTGTATTTGAACGTAAGAGAGTTTGATTTTACATGTTGTTACTACCATGTTATTAATTTTTGGAGGGTTAATCGTTTTATCTGTCTCTGTTTCTTCAATATAATCCTCATTCATGACAAGATGTTTGTAACCTCCATTAATATAGATTTCATACCTTTAATAAAATATATTGTGCTAGCTTTGATCATCCTCCTATTTTTTCACTTACAAATTCTAGTAATTGTTTTAAAAAATGTTTTAGACTTATCTGGGATAAAACACCAAAGCTCTTTCTCATATCTATTTTCTGCAGTTTATAAACTATAATATGATGGATTTCATGGTCTTTTATATCAATAGAACTACTTGACTGAATCACTGCAAGGTTTTCAAATGGAGCCATTAATAACATTCTCATCCATGGGATGTAAGTACCATGCAGAGAGAGACTCTGCCTTTCTACAAAACTCCAAAGGAAAAACTTATTGAAGCATTTTACAAAGGTCATTACAAGACTTAAAAAATAAGCCTCTGGTTCACTGCTTAGACTTCACAGCTGATAGACCTTGGCATTTTTTTTATATTATTGTTCTCGGAAGCCCAGAGATGATATTGGTGCCCCCTTCTGTGCGGCCACATTGAATAATCAAATTCAGCTTTGAATGCTGGTGCTATCTGAATAGTGACAATAGTAAGCCTGATATCTGGATAGCTAACTAGATACATTTAGGATAGTCTTTTAGATGTCCTCAATTAATCCAGATAGCTTATTCAGATAGCAGTTTAATATTGCCACTATCTGGATACGTTCCACTACTGTACAAGCTCCGTCCTATTTAGCTAGTGCTGCTGAATATCTTTCAGACCGGCACTTATCTGGTTAGGAGGTGCTGCTAACTGGAAAAGTACTTTGGAATATCAGCCCCCAAGAGTCCAGATTTCTGAATTCTTGCCCTGCATTTTAACTATTTTTTTTAAAGTCTTTTACCTGTGTATGTTTTGTATTTAGGGATCTATGCAGAAAAACTTGTGCAAAATATTCTTTTGCGTATAAATTTGTGGAAATTTAGGGAGTAGCTCTGTGAGTAGCAGCTAAATTTACATGTGCTAATGACCGAATCCGTGCAAATTTGACTTTATAGAATACTAGCTTAAGTGACTGCAAACCTGTGAAAATGAAGCCATTGTCACTTAAACCAACTCTGGAGTGGATCCCATGGGATGCGTGAGTGAGCAAGATGGCTTCTTGCTTGCTCTGGGGCTGCCCCGAGGAATATAAGAAATAAACTTGCTGTTTTCCGCAAACTAACAACCGCTGAGGAGAAGTGATCGGTGCTTACATACGGGCTGATGAAATGGGGGTTCAAAGTGGATGGACCCATGCCTAATCCGGCAAAAAAAGACAAGGAGAAGGCGAGCAAGGTGGGAGCTCAGGCCACAACAATGGCGCAGCCGGCATCCCCGAGTGCCGTGAGCACCGACTCCACGACGGAAGAGCTGGCTAAGGAAATTGCGAGTTTGTTGGAGCCGAAATTTGATCAAGTTATCAAGACGTTGGACACTCTTGGAGATTCTCTTACGGAGATTGGAAAAAAAGTAGAAGAACTGGAACACCGAGTCTCGAGTGTTGAGGATGGAGAGGGACGGCAAGAGAGAGAGAGTTGGCTGAGCAGAAAAAACAGATAGAAGCCCTTCGACTCAAAGCCGACGACCAGGAGAACAGATCTAGGCGCAACAACTTGAGAGTGGTTGGGGTGTCGGAGTCCACGATGGATCGAATGCTTTTGCCGCTGCTGGAGGAATGGTTATCCAAGGAGCTGGGCCTTCCATCTTTGGTAGGAGAGCTTAAAGTTGAGCGTGCACATCGTATTGGCAGAAGGCGGGAAGAACAACAGAGGCCAAGAGTGGTGATCATGAAGCTATTGAATTTTCAGCATAAAGTGCAGCTTTTACGTGCTTACCGTGAAAAGGGAGAATTGAAGCTGGAGAATCAAAAACTCTTGCTGTTCCAAGACTACTCAGTGATGGTTACAGAGCAGAGGAAAGGATTTTCCCCGGTCTGCGCTGCGCTGTTCAAAAGACAAATTCATTTCATGCTGGCCTTCCCGGCGACTTTAAGAGTATGGCACCAGGGCAGGACTTTTTCTTTTCAGACCCCGATTGAAGCACAACGCTTTTTGGATGATATGGTGAGGAAAAGTGAAGAGGGAGATGGGTGACGTCTGCCATTGCTGAGCCGCTGGAGGCGGTGAAGAAGCTCCGGGGAAGTAATGGACGTGCAAAAAGCTACTGATCACTTGAACTGCGTAATAGATCTTGGGAAAGGGGTAGCGGTAGAGAAATGTGAAGGGGAGAATATTATATATCTGTTTGTTTTATATACACTGTAATTCGACTTTGCAATAGTGTGGATAGTGGAAACTTGGGCCAGCCCTGCTGCATGGTCTAGGGCAGTGATGGCTAACCTTTTTGAGCCCGAGTGCCCAAACTGCCGCACAAAACCAAAGAATTTCCTCAAAGTGCCAGCACGTCATTTGCATAAGTGGTCTTATTTGCATAAATATTTGCATAATGTTACCATACACTAACTTTTAGTAAACATGTCTCTTAATGAGTGTATGGATAAAGAAAGACTAAAAGATTTCTACATTACTATAATCCAGTGCCAACCGCCAGGCACATTAGGAACTACTACAAACGCTGCCCATTTAGAACCCATAGCAAACCCGCCGTATCCTGACAGCATTACCAGGACTCACAAAGCACCATACCCTACCTATCAAAAGGCAACACTGCAAATATTAAACCAATACATTTCAGAGAATACTGGGGAAAGAGAACAAGTGGCAACGTCAAATAGGAATTTCCTCTTGTACCAAACAAAGCGCAGATGTTAATGATGCACATTTCCCAGAGCTGACATATTCCAGTTAATAAATTCAAAATAAAGAGATATCTTTCTACCTTTTGTGCATTTTTTTTTCAGTTGCAATTGGTCCAGCCACCTTCTTCTGGTTTCTTCATGTTTTCTGCTAACTCTCCATCGTCTGCTGTCCATTTGTCCTTTCTTCTCTCTTCTAGTTTTTTTTCCATTCTCTCTCTCTCTCTACATCTGCTTTAACATACTAATCTTTCTCCTTTTGCTCTTTCCTCATTCCTATTTCATCCACACAAATTTTACCCCTCCATCCTCAATCCCCAATTACTCTCCCAATACCTGGCCAATTGTAGATTTTTCATCCCTCCTACACAAAATATTTTTCCCCTCTCCATTTTACTCTCCCAGCCCCATCCCATTCTAATCCTCCCCCAACATCAGCTCCCTTCTAGTTCCAGTCCCACCCAGCATCCATTCCCTTCTAGTCCCTGCATCAGCCCATTTCCAGTCCAAGTCCCTTCATCAGCTCATTTTCAATCCTAGCCCCCCCATCAGCCCATTTCTACTCATTTCCTAGCCCCACCATCAGCCCATGTCAAATCATAGCTCCCCTCCACTCAGCCCAATTCCAGTCCAAGCCCCCCCATGAGCCTACTTCCAGTTCTAGCCCCTCCATGAGTCCATTTCAATTCAAGCCCCACCACAGCCCATTTCCAATCTTAGCTCCCCCCAACAGCCCATTTCCAGTCCTATCCTAGCTGTTCCATCAGCCCATTTTCAGTCCTAGCTCCCTTCCCTCACAGCCCATTTCCATTCCAAGCCCCCTCCCCATCAGCTATTTGCAGAAATTTCCCATCAGCCCCTGCGGGCTTAACAGAGACCCGAGGGAGACTCTCCCTTCGCGTCTCTGCAAGCCGGCAGAGAGGGGCTGAGCAGCGCCGGGAGAGTCCCGCCGGGCAGAGGGAGTCCCGCGGGACACTCCATGCCGCCGCGGCGGCAGCGGGCAGCTTTTTTTTTTTTTTAATGTGCAACCTTCCCGCGTGCCAGCTGCAAGGCCTTCGCGTGCCACAGCTGGCACGCGTGCCATAGGTTCGCCATCGCTGGTCTAGGGGATCGACGCTCAGTGGGGAGGCTGAGGGTTGGAAGAGTATGTAATGGAGGGGGAGGGGGAGAGGGAGAGGGAGGGGGAGGGGGAGGGGAGGGAGGGGAAGAAAAGTCTGTGTGTTGTTCAATGCCATACTTTGTATTTGCTTTCCAGTCCGGTTTGGGGGACAGGAGACCAGAGTTATGAGGTGGATATGGAAACTTACGTTCGGGGCTGAGGCTGGGTGGCCCGGAACGGTACAGCTCTGGAGACGCCACTATCAAGAGACCACCAATAAGCCATGCTGGAACATAGTTTGAGAATCACTACCTGGAATGTGGGGGGAATAGGGACGCCTGTAAAAAGAACGAAAATTCTGCAGGCTTTAAAAAAAGCAAAGGCGCAAATAGCCTTGCTGCAGGAAACTCACTTGACCCCCATAGAGCATGGCAAATTGTGTAAAGATTGGGTGGGGCAACTTTTTTAAGCCTCCTCCGGGGGGAGGAAACGGGGAGTAGTGGTGTTAGTAAAGAAGGGAGTGAATATGGAGGTTATATCAGAGGAACAGGACCCTCAGGGGCAGTTCCTCTTTCTGCATGCCAGAGTCAATGGGGAGGAATTGTTTCTTGGGAATATCTATGCCCCCAATGTTTATGATCATAGGTTCTTCAAGCTGGTCCTCCAAAAGATTATGGGGGCACCTAAGATACCATTGATAATTGCGGGAGATTTCAATTGTCCACACGACCCAATTCTTGATAGGTCACACAGATTGTGAGAGGGGAAGGGAAAGGAGTGGGATAATAAAGGGGTGGATTTTCTTTGTAAGTGGGGAGATTTGCTGGATGTGTGGAGGGTTCTGCATGAAGAGGAAAGGGACTACACCCATTTATCGAGGGCCCATCAGACTTGGTCCCGAATAGATTACATACTAGTTTCAAAGGGCTTATTTGATAAAGTGCTGCAGGCGGAGATTGAGCCAATAGTTGTTTCTGATCATGTGAAAGTCACCGTAGATTTGAAAGGGAGATCCCCTCCAGGGAATAGATGGTCCTTCCCCAGGCACTTATGGAAGAATGAACAGTTCCGATTGTACTTAGCCCAGCAATGGGAAGAATATTTGAATTTTAATGAATCCCAGGAGATCAGTGTGGCCACCTTCTGGGAGGCTGGGAAGGCAGTCTTACGTGGTCACATTATAGCTTATGTAGCGAAGGAAAGGAAGAGAGTCAATGCTTACATCTTGGAGTTGGCGCGTGCCCTCCAGGAAGACAAGAGGGCTGCTATAGCGAATACTGGGAAGTTGGGGACCTATATAGCCACACAGAGAGCCTTAAATGCTGTGCTACAGGAGAGGGCGGTGTACTCGGACCAATACTATCGACATCGGCTATTCCGGCATGGTGATAGAGCAGGAAAAATGTTGGCAAGATTGATCAGGGGTAAGGGAGGCTTACAGGGTGTCACGGTCATTAGAGATCAGGCTGACGGGAGGCAGAGGGATGGTGAGGCCATAATGCAAGTGTTTGCGCAGTACTATCGGGACTTATATACCCCAGAGAAGGAGAGTAGGACAAGTGAGTCAGAGTTCTTGGAGAAAGTCCAACTCCCTAAGATGGGGATAGACAGCAGTTAAATGCGAACATTACAGCGGAAGAGATACGGAGAGTTGTTGTTAAGGGGAAGCCTCACAAGGCTCCTGGACCTGATGGTTATGGAACGGAGTTTTACAAAATGCTACTAGACTCGATTACCCCCACATTAATGGCTCTTTATGAGGAGGCGCGGGAAGTGGGCTCATTTCCGAGAGATATGCGGACCGCGGCGATAACAATCATACCGAAAGCGGGACGGGACCCGGAAAATCCTGCCTCGTATAGGCCTATTTCCCTAATCAATTATGACATGAAGATCATTGCGTTGGTAATGGCACACAGGCTGCAAAGCATCTTGCCTAGGCTGATAGGTGATCATCAGTCGGGGTTTGTTAAGGGCCGGGCTGCCTTTGCCAACATCACCAGAGTCTTATTGGGCATGGAGCAATGCTTAAGCCAGGAGACCCCGCTGTTGCTTGTAAGTCTAGACGCTGAAAAAGCTTTTGATCGGGTATCGTGGCCCTACATGTTTGAGGTGCTGACCCGTTTTGGGTTTGAGGTTGCCTTCTTTGACTGGATTAAAGCGTTGTACATGAAGCCGATGGCTTGTGTCACCAGCGGGGGTCGACTTTCCCAGCCGTTCCTGTTGCAGAGAGGTACGAGGCAGGGATGCCCGCTGTCCCCCCTGCTTTTTGTTTTACAACTGGAACCTCTATTGTTGACCATTCTCAATGAGACGCGGGTGAAGGGGCTAACATGGAGGGGAGGGGGTATTAAGCTAAGTGCGTTTGCGGATGACATGTTGTTGTGTCTTTGTGACCCACAGAGGTCCTTAGGGGCTGCTTTGCAGATCATGGAGATGTTTGGATTCTTTTCAGGCTTACGCATCAACCGAGACAAATCTTTAGCCTTAGATGTGGGAGGGTGGGTTAGAGGACAATGGTTAGGGAGCTTTCCGTTGATTTGGGTGCAGGGCCACTTCCGCTACTTAGGTGTCCTTATTCCAGACCACACAGCGCAATTATATGAGGTGAATGTTAGATTAATGATTGATAAAATGGCTGGTAGGCTTCTGAAATGGAGGGACCTCCCGCTAACGCTTATGGGTCGAGTAGCTCTTATTAAAATGGTTGAGCTGCCCAGATGGTTATATCTATTGCGTCACCTTCCTATTTGGTTGGCGCGTAGAGATGTGGAGATTTTACAACAGCATATAGCCAAGTTCCTATGGCGGGGTAGGCGCTCTCGGATAGCCCTTAAGGCGCTTATGAGGTCTAGAGAGGAGGGAGGGGTTGATTTGCCTTCTTTGCGGTATTACAATCTGGCTTGCCTCCTCAGGCCTCTCGCTGATCTGGTGATGGCCACGCAGGATATCCTCCCTTTAGAGCTGATAGACGAGATGGCGGCGCCGTTCCACAGAGTATATCTGTTACATGTTGCTAAGGGGAGCTTAACTAAAGCTTGGAGAGCGTCGGTATATATGGCAGCTATCAGACAAGCATGGAAAGTGCTGTGTCAGTTGCGAGGCCTCAATTGGAAGTGCACAGATTGTCTTCCCCTATGGGGGAATGCAGACTTTGAGCCAGGAAGACAAGGGCTTGTCTCAAAAACTTGGGCTGATGGAGGGTTAGTGTATCTTGGACAGTTGCGGATGGAGGGAGCCATGGAGTTGGACTCTTTCCAGTCTCTAATGCGGAGATATAATTTAGAGTATAAAACTTTTTATTTTTATCTGCAGGCCCGTCACTATGTACGAGGTCTTCAGAGAGGCTTGGGACTGCAGTTGGGGCAGGGTGCCCTGTGGGAGTATCTGGACTCGTTGGGGGACAGCATTTTTGGTACGGAGTATTAGACAAGGACTCTGGCCAGGGGGCAACTGGGAATATTGGATGTGTTGGTGCAAAGGTGGGTCTGGGATGGTATGTTACGGGTAACGGTGGAGATGCTTCGTGAGGCGTTCTCCAAGATTAAGAGTAGTTCCGAATCTATAAGGTTGCAGGAGCTTCAGTATAAATTTTTATGGAGAGCTTTCATATCTAATGTGCAGGCGGCTAAGATGGGATTGGCTACGACGGATGCCTGCAAGTTGTGCTCTGCGGAAAAGGGGACGTTGACACATCGATTCTGGCGGTGTACTAAAATCTGTAGTTTTTGGGCTGCAGTGGACGCTAAGCTGAGGAGCTGGAGGCCGCAGGGGGGACAGCTCTTGCTGGAATGGTGTCTTTTTGGTGTGTATCAGGGGAAGGAGCTGATGGAGAAGGATTGTAGGAACCTGTATGAGCGCGGCTTTTTAATAGCGAAGCAATGTATTTTAAGACATTGGATTGACGACAAACCCCCGCTTGTCTGTGGGTGGGACCAGGGTATGAAGGAGTTACAATGTATGGAGCGGAAAACGGCACACCTATTGGGGGGGAGAAAGGTGGAAGAGGTAGACGGAATTTGGGAGAGGGTTGGATAAGTACTTTTGTGGTAGGCGAGTGTCTATACACAGTGGATAGAATTGTGGCTTAACACACATCTTGCAGTAGGCTGTTAGGCTGATGGGGGAGGGGGTGGGGGGGGAGGGAGGAGTGGGGGAGGAGAGGGGTTTGGAGAGGGGAGATGGGGGAAGGGAAGGGGAGGGAGGAGACAAGGAAAGGGATGGGAATGGTGGGATTACTCACAAGAATATCATCAGCAATGGTGTACAGACTTTATAAAGTTCCATGCTGGCATTTATAGGCTTTATAGGAGTTTCTGGTATTTATAGGAATTGCTGGGAGGTTGATGCATATACAATACATGGTGTTAAGTTGAACTTTATGGTTGCAGGTTCTGCGGGGATTCTTAATATGTTTAGAGAGCAAAATGTTTAGAGCAAAAATGTTTATAGCAAATGTTTAGAGTTGCACTGGGGAGTGAAGGTTGGGGAGAGTGATTGTGTATAATGTACAGCTGATGTGAACTGTCTGAGGTGGTTAATATGGAAACAATAAAAATCATTTTCATAAACCAACTCAGGAGCAGACGTAAATGACCAAACGTATCTTACGTTTCTTGGGCCATATTTTGTAAAGTCCATGCATAAATGTGCTCTTTATCTATGGTCTGCCCAAACTCCCACAGTGAAAGTACGCACCATTGGCCCATGGCATGAACTTTCAGAATAGCGATCGAATAAACTCTGCACTTAAGTGGTCATTTATGTGCATAAATCACTAAAATTCCATGTTTTACATGCATAAACGTGTGGAAATCTCTCATGGCCCCGCACTAATGGTTTCTGTGTGATAAAAACACCACCACAGTAAAAACTCTATACTAAGGGACACTGCCCTGGTAGTGCAGAATTAGTGTGTGGTTTTGGAGCCTTGCTGGAAAGTAGCACAGGGCCTCCATGCTAAAAACCCCACACTACTTTGGTAGCTTGCATCGGGGCAGGGATCGGGTGAGATGGGGGTATTCCTGGCACAGTGAGGCTAGCACTGACATTAGTCACCTGTGCTAACCACACTTCATGCAGGTAATGCAAGTGCGACTAATGTCACATCAATGGCTGGCATTACTTGCACCTGTTGCCCTTTTGCTAATTTAGAAATGGCTTTCCCGCACTAACTACAGTGAGATAGATGCAAACGCTCCTTGCAGTTAGCTGGAAGCTCCAAGCCCTTAAACTAGAAGCACCAAAGTGCGTCAATTGACGCAAATGCATCTTCGAAGGTTTATACCAGCGCCACTGCTAGAACCATGTCAGTTATGTAATGATGTCACATACTGCACGCAGTAAAAATATAAGTAAATTCAAATTAATTCACTTCTGCATTTCATGCTCAACGCAGTCGTCGTGATAATGCGTCAATTGAAGCACTTTGGGATTTCTAGGTAAAATGCCCTTTTCGGGCTTCTAGTGTTAATGTAGCCCACTTGCATGTTATTGTCATGGGGTTCAATAAATATGCCCCTAAGGGCTATTATTTATTTTGTTTTATTTATTTAAAACATTTCTAATCAGCGCTATCTTTAATCTTATGTGGAGTAGAACTTTACATGCACAAAATAACATACAAACACAATAAAACCACACACACACATAAACAAACAAACAAACAAACAAACAAGAACCCACTGCAAATCCAACTAAAATTAACCTAACATAAGTTATAAACTCTTCTCAAAAACAGCAGTTCAGTATTAGTGCGGGTTTGAGTTGGATCAGGGTAGAGAATGGGCATGGTGGCTGGTGACAGCTAGCATATGGAATGGTACTGCACACTGTCACAACTGCTGATAGCATGGCTGTACTTAGAGGCATGTTTACTAAAACCTACACTGGCAATGCACATCTGAGCTGCATTTCCAGCATGAGAGCCCAGACTAACTGCAAAGGCACCACACTGAAATGGTGGTAAGTGCACCCATGCTACAGGTACATGGAAGTTGTGATGTACCATGGGGGGCCACTGCCATATAAGGCATTTTTTGCCTTATATAGCAGTCTGACACCACCCAGTGCATCCAAGAATAGACTGTGCCAGGCCAGGTGCTGCAATTTTACAAGATGGCAGTGTGGGAACAGGAGCATGTGGGAAATGCTCCCGCCCCAACATTTAAGGTACTAGGGGGGAGGGGTTCAGGTCCACTGGGCCACCAGGTCTATTTCTAGGGGTGTGAGGGGTGTCAGGGATACTGGGCCACTGGGTCAGTGTTTCAGGAGGGTGAAGGTAGGAGGATTGGGGCCGCTGGACCAGTGGGTCAGTATTTCAAGGAGGTGGGGGAGATTGGGGCTATTAGACCACCAAGTCTTTTTGTTTCTGTTGGTAGGGATCGGTGTCAAACTTCACCTCAGATGACTGTTTGTCTGGGACAGCATGCCAAACTTGCACCGACGTCTGTGTGCGTGTGTTTGGCTTGCTTTCCCAGTTTAAAGCTGACTTTTTGCACACTGGTTAATTTTCATATTCCACACCAGCGTAAAGAGTCAACATTAAACAAATGTTATGAAACCCTGTGGTGAAGCTCTAAGTGCTGGGCTATAGTGCGGGGCTTCTGTTTCTGCCGGCTAGAGAAATATATGAGCTCATAACTTTCAGTGCAATATTTCTCAAAAGATTTAGCACTCCTAAAAACGTTCAGTGTTCTTTACAGGAATATATGAAAATCTTATATTCTTCTCAGTAAACCACAGTGTATTTTCAGAATAGCAGTGGGGAGGTTTGAAAGCAATGTCACTCAGATTATACTTCTCCAAAACCACAATGCTGCCAAGTGTTGATGATAATAATGATGGTGATGATCCTGATTAGGAGATGGTACCCTAATTGCTATTTGCTGACTTGTTCTACCGCCACCTGATAGTGCTTGCTTAGTGACACAAATTACGCTCCATATGGTTTCATTCCACATTCATATCTATAGAGGAGCTTTCTGGAATCTGATCTTGTGTCTGTGAGAATGAAACCTGTAGTAACTTTTTCTTTGTCTTGCAAAAATGCCTCAAAGATCGTCTAAGATCAGACAGAGTCCTGAAAGAAGGGCAAAACATATGTTTTCTGATAAGGATTTGTATATTCTAGTGGAAGAAAATAATTGATTATTTACTGTTAGATGCTGATTGGCACATTTTCCTAAAGACTAAAGAAGGCCATGTGGAGAGAGATTTTGACAAAATGAATGTACTGTAATGACATCACTAACCCCCTTTCTGGAGGGCTTAAAGGAAATGAGCTGTTTGAAGCAGGGGTATAAAATAGATGAAACAGACAGCAAGAGGCACTTTTAATATACTTGTTTTGTTAAAATTGAGGTTATGGAAATAAAATAAGATATTATTGACTACAGAATTAATTGCTGCCTGGCACAGTTAATAAATTTGCAGTATTGTTTATTGGCCATAGATGTTAGAATATAATTTTCTTATTTACAGAATTGTAAAGGCCACAGGACCAAGGTCTCCAGGGCTGGCAAGTAACCAGGTGCCCCAGTGCCTGCCGGCCTCAGGAATAGCAGAAGGTGGGGCAAGATGGGAGAGGAAGGTTGCTAGCAATGGGGCCCAGATGCGGCTTTTGAATCGTCTCGTGGAGGTGCTGTGGTGATTCCATTGGCTGCATGCTGGGTCTATGTCGTGGGAGGGGAAGGAGCTGAAGGCCTCGTGGCATTGGCCCCAACAGTATGAGCGGCGGGATGAGACTCAGCTGTCACACCAGGCATTTGGAATGGTGTTGGGAGAAAGCAGCAGAGCGTGCGGCAGTGGTGCCGTCAGACAGAAAGGAGGTTTCTGGTGAGCGGGTTTCTCAGCTGGGGGGGAGGGGGACTGCGGCTGCACAGCTTGAGTGGCGGTGGGGGGGTTTTGAGATGCCAGCAAGGAGTTGGAGGCCAGGAGTTCGAAGTCGGGGAGCAAGGAGTGTGTTAGTGGGCTGGGAGAGCAGCAAGAACTTAGTGGAGATATGCAGAAAAGGAGGGGAACATCTTGGGGGCAGCACCTACAGGTGGGAGTGATAGTACAGGCTGTAGGGAGAGGCCGGAGGGGAGGCATGGTTTCAGGGGACCCTGCAGGAGAGGCCATTTCTGGAAGGGGTGTTACTACTCAGGCAAGAGGAAGTGGGAGATGATCATGGAGGGGGGAGAAAAGAGGTGACAGACAGGGGTGGCCGCACCATGTGCTGGGGGTATGGCCAAGGGGAATTTGGGGGGACAAGAGGGTGTAAGTCTAGATGTGAGGCCTGGGGAAGGGGGGTCAGTCTGGCTGCTAGCAGGGAATATAGGGAGCAGCCAACCAGGTATTGGCCATCATCAGGAATGGAGGGGTATTTATTTTATACCATGCTCTTTAGAATCAGTGCAGTTTACATGTATACTAACAGGTACATTTTATTCCCTTGTCCCTGAAGGGCTCACAATCTAAGTGTACCTGAGGCAATGGAGGGTTAAGTGGCTTGCCCAGGGCTACAAGGAGTGGCCATGGGACTAGAGACCCCAGTCCCTCTGGCCTGAAGTTGCTTGTCCCCATGCAGGAATTGAACCCCCGGCCTTCTGGCCTGAGGTAACCTATCCCAACCACTGAGCCACTCCTCCCTCAGGTAAGCAGGAAGCAGCAGAATCCTGAAGGAGGAAGACAGCCATGAGTAAACATGAATTCAGGGATGTGGGGTGATATGTGAGGGTCTGAGTTTGGGGCTGGTTCTGCTTTGCCAATGGGGTGGGGGGGGGGCGGGCTGCAGTGGGAGGGGCAGGCCACAGTGGCCCTGATTGGACCCTCTGCCTACCTACTCGCCTGATTGGAGCAGTTAGCGGGCTGCACAGAGCTGGTCATTGGGCCCCCAGGTGCCCTGGAGGATGGGGTTTGGGTTTGGGGGGGGGCTTTCACCAGGCTTTTGCGGCTATGGGAGTGCTGTCTGTGGGGGATCATCCTCGTGGGCTATGGGGTGGGTAGGTCCATCACACATGAACTGGGGTAGCGGGAGCGAGGCAAGGGAGCAGTGTCTGGTGGTCTTTCTTCTTTGAACTCCCTTCAGACAGCAGCGGCGTAGGCAACCGGAGCAGCCATCGTGGAAAGAGGGCATATGGAAGCGGAAGCACTGAGGACACAGCAGCAGATGGCGAGGAGATTGCCACCACCCATGCAGTGTTCTGATGAATCCAGGCTACCTTCTTCTGTGACGGGTGAGTATATTGTGGTGGTTATGCTTGGCAGGGGGGGAGCAGACCGCGATGGCAATTGAAGTGGAAGGTAGGAAGGCTAGGGCGAAGCATAAGCATATGCATAGATGTCAGCATGATTCCACTTCTTCGTCGTCATCTTCATCCTCGAGCTCGTCTTCTGAGAGGCTGATTGAAGTAGCCTCTCGGGTAAGGAGGTTAGCAGGCCTACTTTGGTGACATATCCGGAGCTATGGGAAGTGGTTCCAAGTAAGTTGTGACAAAGGATTATGAAGAGGTGCTACATTGACATTTTTCAGTTATTCGAGAGGCAGAAATGGTCCGGCGAGAGCCAGAAAAAGCAGAAGGATGATGAGAAGGCTGGCAGGCTGCGGTCACGGAATACTCTTAATTGGACTAGGGTATTCCTGAGGTTAGCAGTGTATAGGGACATTATTTTCCAGGCCAGTATGATTCGTTGTTAGCCTATGCGGACACCATACTTGCAGCATCACAGGCGCATGAAAGGTGGCCCTGGTTAAATTCCGATGAATATTTTAGGGATATGATGGAGGAGAATGCCCATTTGTCCTGGGGAACAAAGGACATCATTCTTTGGTTGACACAGATGTCTGCCAAGCATGGGACCTCAGGCAGAGGAGTGGTGGGGGCCCAAGGTGAAGGTCAAGGCATATCGGCAGGGAACCGATCCTTTCGGAGTGCAACGGTTACTCCTGGTACTCCAAAAGCAGGGCCAGGAAGCACCGATTTTTGCTGGCATTTTAACAAGTCCTCATGTTCATTCCTGGACTGCAAGTTTCAACATGCCTGTTCTCTCTGTGGGGCCAGTCATCTCGCAACAAAATTCAGCTGGAAAGGCATCGTTGGGGCACTGCCTACCAGTAAGTGAAGCTACAGCAATGTAGTTTGCCCCAACTCTGGTCAGGCTTTAGGCCTTGCAACCTTGGCTACAGAGTTACAGGGAGCAAGGGGCGGGGGGGGGGGGGGATGTTTGCTGCAGGGTTTTGAATAGGGGTTTCTGATTCCTTTTCAAGGAACCGTATGGGATACAGTAATGCGTAATGGAGGGTCTGTGCGGCACCTGGTCCAAGTAGTGCGGGACAAGATTGTGTCAGAGTGCAAACTAAATAGGATTGCAGGGCCTTTTGCTGAACCTCTGTTCCGGCTGTTTGTCATTTCTCCCTTGGGAGTTGTGCCAAAAAAGGAACCCAGAATGTTCAGACTTATACACAACTTATCATTCCCAGCGGATGACTCTGTTAATGATCATATACCTCATGAATTGTGCACTGTGCGTTATGCCTCCTTTGGTTCCACTGTTTCGTTGATTCATCAATGCAGAACTGGGTGCTCATGGCCAAGGTTGATATTCACTCAGCCTTTAGGCTTCTCCCAGTGCAACCATCTGCTTGTCCACTGTTGGACTTTCAGTTTGAAAAGGGCTACTACTTTGATAAGTGATGCCAATGGGTTGCACCATATCCTGTTCATATTTCAAAGCTTTTAGTAGTTTTTTGCACTGGGTGATAGTTCAGAAGTTGGGGTTGAATAGTTTGGTGCACTATTTAGATGACTTCCTCTTTGTATTCGGATACATGTGCAATGCTACTAAAGACTTTTGAGGAGACAGCTGATGAGTTTGACGTGCTTTTGGCAGTCGAGAAGACAGTAGATCCAGTTACGTGTCTAACTTTTCTAGGGATTGAAATTGACTCCATGAATCTGGAGGGGCATTTACCTCAGGAGAAGGTTGGAACATAAGAACATAAGAACATAAGACATGCCATACTGGGTCAGACCGAGGTCCATCAAGCCCAGTATCCTGTTTCCAACAGTGGCCAATCTAGGTTATACGTACCTAGCAATATCCCCAAAAGACAGGTTCCACAATGCTTGTACTGGGTCAAGCATTGATATCCTGGGTCCCTTTTTAATAGTGGTTTATGGACCTTTCCTCCAGGAACTTGTCCAAACCTTTTTTAAACCCAGCTATACTAACAGCCCTTACTACATCCTCCGGTAACAGATTCCAGAGTTTGATTACACGTTGTGTGAAAAAATATTTTCTCTTATTTGTCTTAAATAGTTTACCCTGTAGCTTCATTACATGTCCCCTAGTCTTTCTATACTCTGATAGCGTAAACAATTGATCCACGTTTATCCGTTCCACTCCATTCATTAATTTATAGACCTCTATCATATCTCCCCTCAGCCGTCTCTTCTCCAGGCTAAAGAGCCCTAACCTTCTTAGCCTCTCTTCATAGGAGTAGCCTTCCATCCCCTTCACCAATTTGGTGGCTCTTCTCTGTACTTTTTCTAATAACGCTATGTCCTTTTTAAGATACGGTGACCAGAATTGCACACAATATTCAAGGTGCGGTCGTACCATGGAGCGATACAGAGGCATTATAATATCCTTTGTTTTGTTCTCCATCCCTTTCCTTATGATACCTAGCATTCTATTTGCTTTCTTGGCCGCCACTGCACACTGGGCGGAGGGTTTTAACATGTTATCCACAATGACTCCTAAATCTTTTTCCTGGGTGGTGGTTTCTAATGTGGAGCCTTGCATTATGTAACTATAGTGTGGGTTGTTCTTTCCTAGGTGCATAACTTTGCACTTGTCCACATTAAATTTCATCTGCCATTTGGATGCCCAGTCTTCCAATTTATCCAGATCCTCCTGCAGTTTTCCACAATCCTCTTGGGTTTTAACAACTTTAAACAGTTTTGTGTCATCTGCAAATTTGATAACCTCACTAGTTATTCCCTTTTCCAGGTCATTTATGAATATGTCAAAAAGCAGCGGACCCAGTACAGATCCCTGGGGTACTCCACTATTCACCTTTTTCCATTGGGAATATTGGCCATTTAGCCCTACCCTCTGCTTTCTATCTTTTAACCAGTTCCCGATCCACAATAGTACACTGCCTCCTATCCCATGACTTTTTAGCTTCGCCAAAAGTCTCTGATGGGGGACTTTGTCAAAAGCTTTCTGAAAGTCCAGATACACTATATCAACCGACTCACCTTTGTCTACCTGTTTATGCACACCTTCAAAAAAACATATCAGATTAGTAAGACAAGATCTTCCTTGTCTAAAGCCATGTTGGCTGTCTCCCATTAGGCCATGACTATCTACATGCTGCGTAATTTTGTTCTTTATGATGGTTTCTACCATTTTCCCTGGTACTGACGTCAGGCTCACCGGTCTGTAATTTCCTGGGTCACCCCTGGAACCCTTTTTAAAAATTGGTGTTACGTTGGCGACCCTCCAATGTTCAGGTATTACAGATGATTTTAATGAAAGTTCACAGATTACCAATAGCAGGTCTGCAATCTCATATTTCAGTTCTTTCAACACTCTGGGATGTATACCATCCAGTCCAGGTGATTTGCTACTATTCAGTTTATCAAATAGCTGTAATATATCTTCCCGGTGTAGCGATATTTCCCTCAATTCCTCTGCAGAATCACCTTTAATTACCACTTCAGTCTTGGGTAACATCCCTACATCTTCCTCAGTAAAGACCGAAGCAAAGAATTCATTCAGTCTCTCTGCTATAGCCTTGTTTTCTCTTACTGCCCCTTTTACCCCTCTATCATCTAATGGTCCAATTGACTCTCTCACAGGCCTTTTGCTACGAATGTACTTGAAAAAGTCTTTATTTCATGTTTTTGCTTCCGTAGCAAGTTTCTTCTCAAATTCCCGTTTTGCCTGCCTTATCAATGCTTTGCATTTAACTTGCCAGTGCTTGTGCTGTTTCCAGTTTTCATCATTTGGCTCTTTTTTCCATTTCCTGAAGGTTGCTTTTTTGGCAGCAACAGCCTCTCTGACCTCACCTTTAAACCATGCTTGCAGTTTTTGGACTTTCTTCCACTTTTCTTAATGCGTGGAATACAGCTGGTCTGGGCTTCGAGGATAGTATTTTTAAATAACACCCAAGCTTCCTGTAAGTCTTCAACCTTTGGAACCGCTCCTTTTAGTTTTTTCCTAACTATATTCCTCATTCTATCATAGTCTCCCTTTTGAAAGTTAAAAGGTAGTACTGTGGATGCCTTTACTATCTGTCCTCCACTAATTAAATCAAACATGATCATACTATGATCACTATTGCCAAGTGGTCCCAACACCCTTATTTCTTGCACCAGATCTGGCGTTCCACTAAGGACTAGGTCCAGTATGGCTTCCCCTCTGGTCGGTTCATGAACCAGCTGCTCCAAGAAGCAGTCATTTATTCCATCTAGAAACTTTAACTCTTTAGCTTGTCCTGCTGTGACACTGACCCAGTCGATACCGGGGTAATTGAAATCTCCCATTACTACTCTGCTGTGACTTTTGTTAGCTTCCTTGATTTATTTGAGCATTTCATCATCCATTTGTTCATTCTGGCCAGGCGGCCGATAGTATACTCCCACTGCCATCACCTTCCCCTTCATAAATGGAATTTCAATCCATAGAGATTCTACAGCAAATTTTGTTCCCTGCAAAACTTTAATCCTTTCTGACTCAATGCCCTCTCTAACATAGAGCGCAACCCCTCCACCAATTTGATCAGCTCTATCATTACGATATAGTTTGTATCCAGGTATCACAGTGTCCCACTGGTTATCCTCCTTCCACCATGTCTCTGAGAGTGCAATCATATCTAACCTCTCATTTAGTGCTATATATTCTAACTCTCCCATCTTATTGTTTAGACTTCTAGCTTTGGCATACAAGCATTTTAGAGACTGTATTTTATTCATATTAATCTGGCTATTGGTAGGCAGGGGTAATTTGGAATCTTTATGCTCTGTCTGCTCCTTACTCAAGGGCATTTGGGCTACTATACTCCCTTTTGGAACCTCACTGCTTTTGGTAGTATCCTTCAAGGATACCTTCGTCCGAACCATGCACTCCTGGGTGACTGTCGGCTTTCCCCTATTTTCTAGTTTAAAAGCTTCTCTATCTCTTTTTTAAAGGTTAATGCCAGCAGTCTGGTCCCATCCTGATTAAGGTGAAGCCCATCCCTTCGGAAGAGCCCCCCCTTTCCCCAGAATGTTCCCCAGTTCCTAACAAATCCAAAACCCTCATCCTTGCACCATTGTCTCATCCACGCATTGAGACTCCGGAGCTCTGCCTGTCTTTTGGGTCCTGCACGTGGAACAGGAAGCATTTCGGAGAACGCTATCCTGGAAGTTCTGGATTTCAACTTCCTACCTAAAAGCTTAAATTTAGCCTCCAGAACTTCCCTACCACATTTTCCTATGTCATTGGTACCAACATGTACCAAGACAGCAGACTGCTCCCCAGCACTATCTATGATCCTATCTAGGCGGTGCGTGAGGTCCGCTACCTTCGCACCAGGCAGGCATGTTACCAGGCGATCCTCACCCAGCTATCTACATTCCTAATGATTGAATCACCAACTATAACAGCTGTCCTGACCCTCC
Organism: Ichthyophis bannanicus; assembly: GCA_033557465.1. NCBI lineage: Eukaryota > Metazoa > Chordata > Amphibia > Gymnophiona > Ichthyophiidae > Ichthyophis > Ichthyophis bannanicus. Next base: position 541,024,215 of record CM066031.1, on the reverse strand, counting down.
CCTCGTGGGGACATGGCCCTGGAGAAACGTCATCGGTGCGAGAGGGTTTTACATCACCTGGAGGACAGGTCCTAGTTACAGGATCACTTCCTGCCACACCAGGGTGATGCTCTCCTGTCACGTGACCTCTCTCCTCCATGGCAACAGGGATGCTGCCAGACTGGAGGTGGTACTTCAGGACTGTATCCCTGTAGGTCTCGTCCATGTACTTCTCTGTCTTTCTTACGTCTTCCAGGTCTGCTACTCTAGCCTCTAGAGAACGGACTCGTTCCCTGAGAGCAAAGAGTTCTTTGCACTTAGTGCATACGTAAGACCTCTCACCAACTGGGAGAAAATCATACATGTGACACTTAATGCAAAAGACCGGAGAACCCCCATCTCGTTGCTGGACTTCTGTCTGCATCTTAGTTTAAAGCTTGTGTTTAGGTCTTTTAAGTTCTGTATATAATAAGGATTGGTGTAGATACTTATACCAATAAAAGTGTATCTAATACCCCTAATACACCTTGTGTACCTGAAGCTTCAGTAAGTGTACCTGAAGCTTCAGTAATTAATCTCAGGTCCTCTGTGTATGATTGATTTGGATAACGAGCTGCACCTGAGAGCAGCCCCTTTCCTCAATGATGTGCAAGTACCTATAAAACTACAATTACCCCAGGGGTGGCTGGGTGCTGGGGAGAGAGGGAGGGAGGGAGGGAGATAAGTCCTATTAAAGAGGGCAGTTACAAGGTACCCTGTCCTGAACCCTCAGCAGGGGGGAGAGGGGTACCACACAAAGCCCAGTTAGTTGAGAGAGGCAAGGTAAGTTATAACTGAGAAGGCTGAACTAGCACACCACTAAGACAAACAATAAATAATTAAATAAACAGTTAGACAAACAATCAATAATTAATAAACGGCTAGAACTCACAGCAAGGTGTCACAGGAGGCAATATCCACTTCTTTAGCAGAGCACTGTAAAAAGCACTGCTCTTCTCTGATCAGAGAAAAGCAGACTAAAACAGACTATGCACACGTGGGGGAAACAGGAAGAAGGCTACACAATACCTCAGCAGGGGGGGAGGGGGAGGATTCACTCAGGCAGGCTAGGACAGGAAAAAAAGTTTAACACAGAGCAGGCTCTGGGGAGAGAGATTTAATGTAAAAAGGACAGTTAACCTGGCTACCACACAAAGCCCAGTTAGTTGAGAGAGGCAAGGTAAGTTATAACTGAGAAGGCTGAACTAGCACACCACTAAGACAAACAATAAATAATTAAATAAACAGTTAGACAAACAATCAATAATTAATAAACAGCTAGAACTCACAGCAAGGTGTCACAGGAGGCAATATCCACTTCTTTAGCAGAGCACTGTAAAAAGCACTGCTCTTCTCTGATCAGAGAAAAGCAGACTAAAACAGACTATGCACACGTGGGGGAAACAGGAAGAAGGCTACACAATACCTCAGCAGGGGGGGAGGGGGAGGATTCACTCAGGCAGGCTAGGACAGGAAAAAAAGTTTAACACAGAGCAGGCTCTGGGGAGAGAGATTTAATGTAAAAAGGACAGTTAACCTAGCTACCACATAAAGCCCAGTTAGTTGAGAGAGGCAAGGTAAGTTATAACTGAGAAGGCTGAACTAGCACACCACTAAGACAAACAATAAATAATTAAATAAACAGACAAACAAACAATCAATAATTAATAAACAGCTAGAACTCACAGCAAGGTGTCACAGGAGGCAATATCCACTTCTTTAGCAGAGCACTGCTCTTCTCTGATCAGAGAAAAGCAGACTAAAACAAACTATGCACTCATGGGGGAAACAGGAAGAAGGCTACACAATACCTCAGCAGGGGGTGGGGGAGGGGGAGGATGCACTCAGGCAGGCTAGGACAGGAAAAAAAGTTTAACACAGAGCAGGCTCTGGGGAGAGAGATTTAATGTAAAAAGGACAGTTAACCTGGCTACCACACAAAGCCCAGTTAGTTGAGAGAGGCAAGGTAAGTTATAACTGAGAAGGCTGAACTAGCACACCACTAAGACAAACAATAAATAATTAAATAAACAGATAGACAAACAATCAATAATTAATAAACAGCTAGAACTCACAGCAAGGTGTCACAGGAGGCAATAACCACTTCTTTAGCAGAGCACTGTAAAAAGCACTGCTCTTCTCTGATCAGAAAATAGAAAGAGCTTATATCTGTGGTTGGTTCAGTGCGAAAGGTCACGTTGCGGGTGCTGCAGTCATTGGTCGGGTGACTCAATTTTACATGTCGAGTTATCCCGATGGTATGCCCATTTTCCAGGTGTTTGTCCTTAGCTATGGCGAGGATTGAGAAGCCGCACCATTACATTAGGGTATCACAAGGCATGCAAAAAGATATGCAGGTGTGGCATGCCTTTTTAGCTGGCTACAACGGGTGCACAATATTGAAGCTCGTGGAAGTATCCAATTTTGATTTACAGTTGTTCAGGGATGCAGCTGGTGGTTAGGGATTTGGATTTTATTGTCAAGGAGCATGGTGTGCTGAGCCATGGCCAGCAGATTGGCATACCTCTGGGATGGCGCACAATGTCATTTTTTTGGAACTTTTCCCTATCGTAGTGGCTTTGATATGTGGCCTGAGCGGTTGCAGAATTGGAGAGAGGTCTTCTGGTGCAATAATGCGTCAGTAGTCGAGACTATTAACAGGCAATCTCCTAAGTGCCTGTGAGTGGCGATCTTGATGAGGGCATTTATACTTCACTGTTTGTGCCTCAATGTAACAGCAAGAGCTCGTCACATATTGGGGGTTCAGAATCGACAAGATGACATATTATCTTGCTTTCAATGGTTACAGTTTCGTCAGCTGTCACCTGGAGCAGAGGAAGTAGCCACAATAGTACCCGCCCATCTCTGGGATCTTGGAACTCGGATATGATGGCATTGCTACAATCCTTGGTGGCACTGGCGACGTGGCTATCATACCTATGTGGATATGGAAAGGTGGGTGAGTTGCTTTCAGCTTTAGGTTGGTCTTTTGGCAGGGTTCCTGATGAGTTGCTCGGGTTGTTCATTGTCCAGGCCAAAGCTGCAGGGTGGTCAAAGTCAGCAGTCCAGTCATCCTTAGCAGGGTTTTCCTTTTTTAGCAAGGCAGCTGGCTGGGGCAGCCTGAGAGCCACATTTTTGGTTCGGTGGTGCTGGCAGGCTGGGAAAATGGGGTCCTGGTACAGTGGGACTGGCGGCGTCCGGTATCTCACCAGTTGCTAGGATGCATATGGATGGCACTGCCTGCAGTGGTAGCCTCCGATGATGAGACCCTGTTATTTCGAGACGTATTTTCGCTTGCTTTTTTGGGGGCTTTCAGGGTGCGCAAGTTAGGTCCGTGTTCAACAAAGATTAGCTCAACGGGAGGCCTGGATAGGAAGCAAATGTTGGTTGGGTCTGCCCAAATACGCATTTTACTAACTCGACCAATCGGAGCAGGTGTGGGGAGCAGGGTAGTGCTTTCCAAGGCAGAAGGGTTACCCACCTGATCAGTGCAGAACTTACAAGCCTACTTGGCACGGCATCCCTGGATGGTGGGATTGCTTTTTCAGCATAGTGACATGCGTCTGGTGACACAGTTTCAGTTCACAGCAGTGTTGTGGATGGTTTTGCAACACTTGGGCTGTGATGAGCAACAGTTTGCCTCACATTCTTTCTGGATAGGAGTGGCCACTAATGCGGCATCAGTTGGACTTAAGGAGGCAGTAATCCGGCGGATAGGCCGTTGGCACTTGGGACCATATGTGGGTTATGTGTGCCCTCAGGCAGAATGAAGGAAGAACGGGGTGCCCTGGATTCTGGATACGTGACAAGTGGTGAGGGGGGATGCATTTAATTGTTCTGTTGTTTTGAAGATGGCAGCTGGATTTCTTCTTTTGCAGATGGGTCTCTAGTGGGGCAGGAATGCTGGATGCTGGGCCATTCCTTTGTTTTCTGGGCTGGACGTTGGGCACTAATGTGACCTTTGGGCCCACACCTGGGGTTGGTGTCATCTAGCTTACATCTAGTATGGCTAGGTGAACGGGGGCTCCAGTGGAGTCAATTGTTGTCACTGGTTCGCTGCCAGGCCTGACAGATGCAACAGCTGACTGGTCTCTTGACACACTTGGGCAGATTGAAAGTGCCAGCAGCTCATCCGAGCGATGTGCTGGGACATTTCAGCAATATGTTCATTATTGCCGGGTGTGGCTATCATTTGGTCAAATATCATCCCACACCCAACCTGCCAGTCACAGCGTAGGTAGTTTCTGGGCCTGGTGAAGGTGAATCGGCAGACTGGGCAGTGGGTAATCCAGGTGGGGGGTTACAAATGCAGCATACTTGGGCAGACGTGCACTGCCCAGGTGTGTATCACACTGACGGGGTCCATTTGTCCCTGGTAGGCAGGACCTACTATTGAATGACTGGCAGGAGGCACTGGAAGCAGTTAACTCAGGACCCCATAATGGTTGCAGCTAATTTTGTTGGGGGATGGCGCAAGGATAGCAGCACTACCTTGCGCCAGTGGCATGGTCCTGAGCCAGTGGGTACTATGACTGCAGAGGGATGGGACTAATGGCCGGTGGGACGAAGTATAGAGAGAGTAGCTCCTTGGGGAGGGGGACAGAGATCTCGGTGGGGATCTTTGCCTGGAGCAGTAGGGTGGGGTCGGCCTTTGCTAATAACATGGCAAGGTTAGCGACGAGGGTGGATGATGCACCACTTTGCTAATAATATGGCTGGTGGGACGGGGCATCGTCCGTTAATGGGATATTCCAAATTGTACATTGAAGTGTATATTGTAACAAAGTTTTGTTGGCTCAGGTTGGACTCAAACGAAGTTGTTTTAATAAATTTGCAACCATGTTTTGTTCACCAGTTATGTGCTGTGTCTTTTCTTAGTGAACTAAATGATGGGGGCATAGGAGGCAAGTCGGGACAGGGTGGCTGGTGTGATTGTGCACTGAGGCCATATGTCCGGGCTACAACAGTTACTGCACATATTGAACATAAAAACATAACATATGCCATACTGGGTCAGACCAAGGTCCATCAAGCCTAGTATCCTTTTTCCAACAGTGACCAGTCTAGGTCACAAGTACCTAACAGTTTCCCTAAAAGACACTGGTTCCACAATGCTTGTGCTGGGGCAAGCAGTGGATATCCCAGGTCCTCTTTAATAATGGTTTCTTCCAGGAACTTGTTCAAACCTTTTTAAATCTGGCCACACTAACAGCTTTTACTACATCCAGAACCTTGGGACTCAGTTAAAAATAAATTGTGGCAATGAGACCCATTTTTCTGTCCAAACTATGGACAGAAATATTCACCAACATATATACAGGGTATACTTACAGGGAGCAATTCTATAAAACATTTTATGAATATAAATCCTATTGTACACGCAGAAAAGGTCTTTTATAAAATTGTGTGACTAGATATTTGCAAGAAACTATATGCATGGAAAATGTATGCTTATTTTTATGTGCTGTGTGTGTAGGTTTTCCTGGGGGCATGGTTTGGATTGCATGGGGCAAAACTATGATATTACACATGTATTTCATGCATAGAGGACCCACACAGATTTACACCAGCTCTGGGGAAGCTGTAAACATGCATCTCAGCATTTGTGGCTGGAAGGTCGGGGGTTCAAATCCCACTAGAAGACAGCAACCTTGGGCTGGAAGGACTGGGGTTTCTAGTCCCACAGGTGCTCTTTGTGGTCTTGGACAAGCCACTTAACCCTCCATAGCCCATGTTCCCTGTAAAATAGTTATCTCCAAGTTATAATGCCCTGTTCAATGTAATTTCAGAATAGCGCAGTATATAAGAGAATGTAAATAAATAAATAAAAAATAAATATTGAAGCTGGCTCTGGGAATATTTTTTATAAAAACACCTAGGCACCTTTGTTGCCTTTATAAATAGCTTAAAATAAGCACCTTTTGGACTCTTCGCGTAGTCATGCTTTTAAAAAATCAGGCCCCCGAAAGGGCAAAGAAAAGACAGATTCATGGTGTTGTAGTTAGAAGACCTGTTTAAAAATTAAGGAATCTCTAATCATTGTGCACCAGAAAAAGGCTCCCCTTAATAGAAAGGAAAAGCCCAACCTTGAAAAAAGATATTTGTGAATAATGATCCAAATCAACATATTTCATTGTACTTAATTTGTATGCCACATATTATCTACTTTTACATATTCACATGTATATATTTTTTAGACTGTGCTCCTCTAAACAATAAGGGAGAGCTTTTTTTTCTTCCTCAGAATGATTGGTTTCCTTGACTTTATATGGGTCTCATTGCCTTAATGCCTATGAATGCACTTTTTGGATTCTCTTTGCATGTAAACCAGTCATTGGTGAATAATGTTTCATATTTTGAATGTTGGGTTTGTTTAAGGGCGCGGGCAGGGTCCCGGTGCCCGCACGTAACCGGGTGCGTGGCCCGGCGCGGGACCCTGCTAAAAAGCCTAGGGGAAAGAGGGGGTTGGTGGTGGCGTGCAGTAACGGGAGCGTGCAGGGCATCATTTGAATTGATTGGCTCTGCAGAGAAGAGGGGGCGAGCGGAGCCAATCAAGTGAAGGACTCAGATGTGCTTCGGCGTGCACGAGTGCGGCCGAGCACATGTGAGTGGGCTGGAAGGTTAGCAGGAGCGGAGCTGCTTACCTTATCTTTATTTTTCAGTTTCTTGGTCGGTTTTGTGTTTAGAGCGCGGGGTGGTGCAGGAGCCGGTGCGCGGCGGTGAGCCAGCTGACTGAGGTAATTGGCGACGGCATACTCTGCATTGGGCCGTCGGTTGCATTTAACTGGTGAGGCAGTTGCGGTGATCAGCGGCTGATTCGCAGTCCGGTAAGTGGCGTGGTGTGAGTCTGAGGTTCGAGGTCTGGCAGCGGTGAGTGCCGGGGAGATATTAGCTGTTTGCGCATCTGCTTCCTAGTCTTCGTTTGTGCGGCAGCGTGGCTGCCGGTGTCAGCATGGCTGGAAAGTGGCCCGTTCAGGGACGCGGTGCTAGGGCTAGCGTGGGGAGGCCGTTGTGAGGGCAAGGAGGGCGAGGGTTAGGCAGTGGGGAGTGTGCAGGGCAGAGGACCCGGCCTGGAATGAGAGGTGTTGGGCGAAGTCGGGGTACTGAGAGGAGGCGTGGAGGGTCTCCTGTGTCTGTTAGTAGGGCTCGGGGACATGGTGTTGGCCGGGGCCGAAGTACAGAGACTCGCAGGGTGGTTGGGGGTATAGTGGAACGGCCTGAGGAACCATCATCGGGGGGATTGGCCTGGGGGGGGGGAGTTGCAAGCGGAGAGTCCGGGGTGACAGCGGCTAGTGGGCGGCAGCTTGAGCAGGGGCTGGGGTGGGGAGATGGCTTTTGGACTCGTGGGGGGCCGGCAGCAGTCCTGGATTGGGTTCAGGGGGGATAGGAGGTCCTGGGGGGTTTTTGCAGGGTGAGGTGTCTGCCATTCCTGGGGGATCCGGAATGTCTGAGCAGCGGGTCGGTTGGGAGCAGTGGTTGGGTGGTGGACAGGGCCCTTCATGGGTGGACTGGTCAAGGGCTTGGCAGGCATCTTGGCCGCTGGGTTTCCCTCCTGTGGGTTTTCCTTTTCTCTCTTCACAGGTGCCGCTAATGTCTACGCCTAGTCCAGTGTCTGTTCCTGTGGAGTCATCGGGAGCGCGGAGCTTGGCTGCTGATACCACAGTCCCTGGGCGAGTGGTGAGCCTGGATACGTGGGAGCAAGGAGCATGTGACCAGCAGAGGCTAGCGAGGATGGGTGAGCCGCCCTTGCTGGAGAGCGCAGTTGCAGGTGACAGGACGGGTGAGTTATTGATTGGGGAGGGTGTGGGTGGGGTGGGGGGTGGCGCACAGGCAGAACGGTCTGGGAAGGTTCATAGAAAAAGGAAGCATGCATGTCGGCGCAAACATAGTTCGGAGTCGTCGTCTTCCTCGGCTTCTGATTCATCGTCGGCCTCTTCCGGGGCGATTGGGAGGGGGGGTTTGGCGTTGGGACCAGGCTCTCCCAGTGGTCCAACAGGTGCTGGTGCCGCATCAGTGTCAGAGTTATCAGAGTTATGGGAAGGTGTTCCCAAGAAGTTGCGTAGAAAGATTTGCAAGAGGAAGTATATCGATATTTTTCGCTTGCTGGAGGGGCGGAAACATTCCGGCGAGAGTAGGAAGAAGCGTAGAGAGGATGAGAAGGCCGGGAGTCTCAAGAAAGTCTCCCGTAATGTTGTCAATTGGATGCAGTCTTTTTTGAGGTTGGCGAGTGTGTGGGGCTGGAAATTTCTGGAACAGTATGGGATGTTGTTGTCCTACGCTGATTCCATCTTGGAAGCGTCGCAAGCACACGAGGGGTGGTCGTGGCTTAATTATGATGAAAAATTCTGAGATAAAATGGAGGAGAATAAGAATCTTAATTGGGGTACGCAGGACATCAACCTCTGGTTGACTCAGATGGCGGTCCGGTCGGGGCCGGGTGGGGGGGGCGGTGGAGCAAAGGTGGGGCAGCCTGGGGCGACGGGAGTTGGTCGTTCCTTTCGTGGTGGAGTCTCTCCAGTGCCCCCGAGATTGGCTTCGGGAGGAGTTGGCGACGTGTGCTGGCAGTTCAACCGAGCCACATGTCTATTCCCGGATTGCAAGTTCCGTCACGTGTGCTCGGTTTGCGGAGGGCCCCATTCGGCAGCGAAGTGCGTTAAAAAAGGGGGTGGCGGATCCGTCGGGCCAGGAGCTAAATGACGGGGCGCTGTTTGAACTCGCCCCTTCGCCGATACGGGTGTCGGTGTTGAACAGTTGGCTTTTGGGTTACCCGAGAAGAAAGGATAGGATAACGTTGCGGTGTGGATTTACATTTGGTTTTGTCATCCCTGTGCAGGGTAGGGTTGTAGGTGGGGCAGCGCGGAATACTCCTAGTGTGCGACGCTGGGCGGCGGTGGCAAAGGAGAAATTAGCTGTGGAGTTACAGTTAGGTAGGATTGCGGGGCCTTTTCGACATCCTCCTTTCCGGAACTTCGTGGTGTCCCCCTTGGCCATCATCCCTAAGAAAGAACCGGGGAAGTTTCGGCTTATCCACAATTTGTCTTCGCCGTTAGGGGCCTCTGTGAATGATTTTATTCCGCGCGAGTGTTGCACGGTTCGGTACGCCTCCTTTGACAGGGCGTCGGAGTTGGTCAAGGCAGTGGGTCACGGGGCATTGCTAGCGAAGGTTGATATTGAATCGGCTTTTCGTTTGTTGCCTTCCACCCTTCAGCTTTTCGGTTGTTGGGATTTCAATTCAAGGGTGACTTCTATTTTGACAGGTGTATGCCGATGGGCTGTGCCGTCTCATGCGCTTACTTTGAAAAATTTAGTACCTTCTTGCATTGGTTGGTGGTGCAGAGAGTGGGAAGTTCGGAGGTAGTACATTATCTCGACGACTTTTTGTTTGTCGGTGCTGCTGCATCGTCAGTTTGCCGACAGCTGTTGGAGGGTTTTGTGAGATTGGCGGAAGAGTTGGGCGTGCCTTTAGCTGCGGGCAAGACGGTGGGCCCGGCGACTAAGCTCACCTTCCTAGGCATTGAATTGGATTCGCTGGACATGGTTGATGACTGCCTTGGGAGAAGGTGGTGAAACTGCGAGTATTGGTGGCTAATGTTTTGGCATCTTCTAAACTGACTTTGAAGGAGTTGCAGGCTCTTATCAGCTCTCTTAATTTTGCATGTAAGGCCATTCCTATGGGGCGAGTCTTCCTCCGGCGGTTGGCAGCCTCTACTTCGGGGGTGCAGAAGCCGCATCACCGCATTCGCGTTTCTAAAGGAATGCGAGAAGATTTGAAGGTGTGGGATGTATTTTTGCGTGACTTCAATGGGACTTCTCTTTTACGTGAAGCGGAGATTTCGAGTGAGGACTTGAAGTTGCACACGGATGCGGCAGGGGGGTAGGGCTGGGAATTTATTTTGACGGAGCGTGGTGTGCTGACCGATGGCCACCGGATTGGGTGGAAGGGGGCCTCATTTCCAATATTACATTCTTGGAGCTTTTTCCCATGTTGGTGGCATTGGAGCTATGGCTGGAAAGATTGAGCAACCGCAAGGTGGTGTGGTGGTGTGATAATGCA